>OY728134.1:1090511799-1093011799 GCA_963277665.1 Viscum album | reverse complement strand
AATTTAGAATTAACCCACTAAATAAACACTATATTCTACATAAAATATGATGTGGCTATTTTTGTCACATTGCAAATACCTGAATACCTAGATCACCACAACAACTTAATTAAAATATTCATACATAAAAAATATAATCTATGGTTTTTTAATTTATTCCATAGATCAAAAAATGTTATAAACTACATTAAAGATAACATAAAACATCAAATCACTGAAAAATTTCATGGACCCCAATAATATCCTATAAGAATATCATTTTTATTATTATATCAAAATATAGAATATATTAATTTTTATCTTTCTTTAATTATATGTTCTTCAAAAATTTCATCTTTCCACTAAATCACTTTTCTTAGTACCTTTCAATGCATGTATTTAAATTCATTACGAAATAATAATATAGTATAATCCTTATAAATTTCATGATTCAATAACAAGAATGTCATAAAAAATATATTTAGAACATATTTCATGGATACAAATACATAATCATAGTAATCATAATACTTTATTTGTATTAGCAGAGTGTGTATACCCTTGATCCAATTGTTTCTTCTAATATATATTCCCATGAAACATGGGGTATTCATTTTTGAAATTCATTGAATCCTTATAGTTAATTCTTTTAATTTTGGTAATTTATTTTTTCTCATGAAATAAAAAACATTGTAAAATTTATCTACACACTTGAAGAAAACTCTTATTCCCCTTAAGATAGTAATAGGGTGTTTCTTTCGACAATTATCACATGTGGGAAAATCATTCATTCCTTTCATCCCATTATTTTTTTCTTTATGGTCCACTTCTTCTCTTGCTTCCACTAGAATCCATAATAATTGGAGAATCCGATATATGTCTTGATAGAACATTAAACAATTTCATCTAATAAAGAAATCATTAGAGAGACTAGAGCCCTTCAAAGACTCGGATTATGACCTCCAATGAAATGACCAATATTTCACTCATTGTTGCGTATGTAATATGTAGCATACCTAGCTGAACATGTAATGAAATATTAATAATATTCAACATTATATTATTCTTTTAAATTTCTTCTAAGGGTGTTTCTTTTCAACTTATTTTATTACTCATGTGGGATATTTCTATTAAGTCTTTAAATTCATTACATCCTAGGATTTCTTTTTCATATTCATACCTAGTGTTACAGATCAGTGAACACCATTGGTCAGTATCTCCTTTGAGAAGATAAAATAAAATTGTAAACTCTTCCATTTTTCTTCCTCCCAAGCAAAAATATCAATTATAGTCACATAATCTATTGTATGTTTATCATTGGATTAGTAGTCCCACCAAATGATGGGGTATTTCATCACATAAAGTGACCAAACATAAGAGATTATTTTTGTAGAATAGGCATCACCATCTGATAAATGTAATGTTTCATAAATTGATTTATAAACCCTAGTATAGCCCTAATTTTCAATTTTCGAATACAACATGTATTGAATTTCCCTATAGGGAAATCTCTTCATTGGCTATGAGTATTAATACTATTATTTGTTTCAGGTTCCATTTATAAATAATGGAATATTAAAAATTATGTCATAAAATTATGAATTTGAAATTATAATATGAAATTCTAAATACGGTGTAGAATATAACATAAATTAATAAAATTTATCCATCAAATACCTAGTTTTATTGGGGATGTCTATATTTTTAAATCCTTCATAATATAATATAAAAAATTTGTGAAATATCCTAAAATATTTCCTAGGATAGTCAAAACAACTGTGCAATATGGCCCATTGTCATCCACCAGGTAATGATATAGTCTAGACCAGTGCACTCTTTTTAGAGTTATTTCCTTAAGGTAGCAATTTTCCAGAACTAAATCCACTCATAGTACCCAGATAGGGATGTATTTCAATTAATCCCCACATATTCCCTTCCTTACTAAAATTTTTTGGATTTTATTCTATATATATCCTAAAAATAGTTCATAGGTTTGTATTACATAATCTATGTTTTACATAATCTAGTTACAAAGGATTTTACTAAAATTCCTATAATTACAAAAATAATGTACCTTATCCCAATGCCCATATGTCGGTGCCTCACTTTATTACATTGGAATAGATAAAAATAATCATATTCTTGAATGAATACTGAGTTTAGGAGATTTGTAGAAAAAAATACATACATGATACCCATATTATATTTGGAATAAAAATGTAAAATAATAGTTATAATTATATAAAGTGGACTGAATCATTTAAAATTCATTCAAATATTACTTCTTCATATACTCTGGAAAAGAAAAAAATAAGGGTAAGCTAAAATTCTCAATATGTGTTATGTACAGTGGAATCTATCATGAATCAATAAGAATAATCAATGTTGAAGTTTAAATAAATGAACACGTATTAAATTTTCAATATCCTGACTATAATGATAGAATAAGGACTAATCAATTTGGAAAGGTGAATAACTGAAAACACGTGAAATTAATCTATAAATGATAATGAAATATAAACATATATAATAACTTTTTGAAAATATAAGGGAAAATAGTAACTAAATTATTAATGAAGGAATTTCTTAATTGTTGGTTTCCATGATCTCAGGCATCATGAAACCTATATTTTCATTATCTTTCACAAGTAAGTTTAAAAGTACATGTAGAAATTTATTTTATTCGAAAAAATTACTCCATTCTAAAATGATTTATTTAATCCATGAATCCATATTCCATATCAATAGAAATATTTATTGATTAATAGATTTATATATATCAATTTTCTCATATTTAAACAAATTATATTCAAAGAAAACACCATATGTTAAAATGATATAAATTTTATGTAATAATAATATAAATGATAAAATAATATGTATGTTTAAGAGAAATTTAATATAAAATGATTAGTGATTATAATAAATTTATTGTTTAAAGGGAATGTTAACAATCAGAATTGAATGTCATGATTTAGAATAAATTCTACCACTTGGCAATTTTCAAGTAAAATCCCCATTGAGAAATAATTAAAATTGAAACATAAAATAAAATTAATAATGAATAAAATAAGTTTTAAAAATTAATTATGTAAGTATAAACACCATATAAATTAAATTAGGTATATAACACAAAAATACGCCTCAATAAAGGGAAATTGAGATGAAGTCCCTTACCTAACGCTTCCTTTTCGTTCAACATTCATTAACATTATATGTAATTGTTTTAAATGTGTTATTAATTTATAAAATAACCATAATCATATTTATAATATCATATATTGTTCAATTATAAAATTTTACCACCTGTTTGTTAATAATGTTTCATTATTTTAATTGTTTTGGGTGTAAATTAGCTTGTTTTCTTCATCATTCTTTGTTATGAAAGTTATGATTCATATGAATATTATATTATTCCATATCCACCAGAATAATATAAATTTCCTAATTAAAATATTTATATTTCATTAATACTATTAAAACTAATCATGAAATGTTGTATTCTTAAATGAATTACTTCTGATCATGGAGATAATAGGCCATAAGCACGCATTAGTAATGTTTCCAAATTTCATCGATCATTAAGAAAATGTATTAAGTAATAGTTTTAATTCTTAGAATGATTATAATATCATAAATACCATGTTATTTCTTTGATTATACTTATATATTTAGTCAATTTGGTGTGGTGATGAAAAACGATTAACATCTTTTTTTCCAGGAGAAATTCCACATTAACATGAACAACCTTATCATATTTCATCGAGTGAAAAGGGAAGAATAAAAATGATATATATTATCTTTATACAATTATAAATAAGTGATTAATATCATAATTATATCATGTATATCACATATAATTATTAAATTTATTATTATAACATTCCAAGAAAAGTATTAGTGAAAGAAAAATTACATCGCTTCACGAGTCAGTAGTCTATTGTACTCATGAGTGATGTTATCATATCACCTATGGAATTGAAATTGAAAATGTTATATATGATTAAATGACTCCATATATATAATTATATTATAAATATCATATATATTGTTTATATACATCACCATACCCAACCATTAATGGTATTAATTGAAAAAATCATGACATCGGATCGCGAGGCGGTAGTCCTCCATACACACGAATGAAGATTCCATAACCTATTTGACATATTTGAATATGATTATATGTAATTAAGTAAATATAAAAACAAATTATTATATTTAATATACTTATGATTTTATATCATCCTGTTTTAATAATAATTGAAGGACGTGGACAAGGAAATAAAATAAAGATACTCGTTGAAAAATGTTACCACCTTTTTGAGTAACTTCCTCGGGTTTACACCAAAATCCTTCATAGTTTTTCTTTTGGAAGAAAATAAGTTATATCATAAATGGCCATGGAATTTGGGAAGTTATTTTTTCATGTCTTATCTTAACCAAAATTGTTTTATGTTGTGAATAAGAGGGGTGATGCGGTGCCTTTTTATAAGTGAGGTGAGTGACACACAGACAAATTTTTAAAAGAAAATGGTGTACCCATGTTTTATAAATGGAAAAAGGGTCTAAATGGATTATTAATAAAACATATAAATCATAAGGTAAAACTATTTCCATAAAATATATTTTATACAAGTTTATATGAAATTTAAACCCTTATCATTTTAGTTTAACCTTCTGTAAATTAATTTTTACTTTAACCCCAGCAAATAATTTTTAATATTTTCTATATTTGTTTTCGTCAAAAATTAAGTTGAATTTATTATAAATTATATATTTTTTTATTCTAAATGTGGAATACATTGTGATAAATTCCATTCCTAGAAGAATCAAATTTTAATTTAAAATTAATCCCGCACACGTGATGAGAAAACATGTTTTTAGGTAGAAAATGTTAAAATGTTTAAAAAGATTTTAAAAAAATCAATATTAAAATCGACCCAATGACATAAATTGAAATAAAATGATATAAAATATGACAATTTATAATTTAATATTAAATAAAAATGTAATTTAACATTATAAATTATTCAAATAAAAATTCATTTTTGAGTTAAAATTCATTATTTTGTCTCTATTTTTAAAAAAATGGAACTTGTTTGATAAATCACAAAAATTCACCCTAAAACTATTTATATATACTTAATTCCAAAATTAATTTAATTTTAACAAATATATTTTCTAGAATAAGTGAAAATTAATTTTATCATATGTGTGTAATGTGAGACAAAATAGTTTTCTTTTCAAAAAATATTTTTTCATAAGAAATTTCTTTTTATTTGAAATAGATCTTATTTATATTTATATTAAATAGGTAAAAATGAAAATTTATGATATATATATTTTTCATAATTTAGTTCTATTAATACCAACTAATTTAATGTAATTTTTTTAAAGATATACTATAGTATAATTCATTTAGTCTCCGAGTTGCATGTTCCACAAGCTATCGAAGTGATTAAATTTAAAAAATAAACAAAGTGTTTTTTATACCCAATGTTGCATGTCACATATGCTATGAAATAAGATGTTATAATTTTATAATATTTTTGTGTTAAAATTATTAAGTTCCTCCTTTCATTTGGAGTGTATAATAATATCATCTATAGATGTTAACTAATATTTATTGAGGTAATCCTTAGAGGCTCTATTAATTATATCCATAAAGATAATTGGACCATTCATGTGTCTAAATGGAATGATTATGAAATCATAGTTCCACTAACTTATTTAAAAGGAATGCTTTGGAACATACACCTTCTTTATCTTTAATTGATGATATACTAATCAAATGTACACTTTAGGGAAAAATTGGAATATAAAAAATTGATCAAACAATTCCTCAATCCACGTGAGGGGATACTTATTCATTATTTTGATCTTATTGAGTTCATGATTGTCTATATAGGGACTTGTACACCCATAATTCTTTTAAAGAAATGGGATTGATGCAGCCATTGGTGATGCACTATGGTATATGTAAGTTACTTCCAAATATTGTTTAGTTTTTTCTCCAGATCATCAAGTTTAATTAGACCATTCTATATGAATTCATAGTTATCAAAAAAAATATAGGAATGAGTTCATATGTAAAATTAAACCCTAGTTCATGAGGAATACTGGGTAATTATTTTTGGAATACATGAGTGTAATCCTTTACAATAGCCATGTCTTCAAGAGTGGTATTCTCCTTTGTTTCAATCATTTGAGCATGATATAATTTAAAATAAAATAAACAATATCTATGTCACTAGAAAAAATTACAGTGTAGGTTCATTCTTCTACATACAGTTGTATAGAATAATATAGTAATTTATAATTACAATATTGATTTCCTTTTATCAGCTATTGATGTAATATATACATATATATATTGAAAATCATTACTTTCATATTATAAAATAAAATTACAATAAATGGATTATGAAAATCTTCACACATAGAATCATCCCATAGATATAAACCAGGGAAAATTTATGTACTTGAGATATAACAATAACTTCATTGGAAGTTTTTATTGATAGTATAACTTCTATGATTTGCAGTGCAGTTTTCATTTTTCTATTTAACATGCATGTTGTGAAAGATGTGTTGAAATATAATAAAATATCATTTTCTCTATTCTTGAATGAATATCTATCAAACCTATCACAAAATAATTATCTTGATCCATATTTTCAGCACAAATATCATAATATCTATATTTCTCTCTATGCCTTGAGGGTTATCATAATCGGTAATCTTAAACAACAATTACATCAGTGCATTAGTTTTCATAGTATTTACATTTCTCATAGTTGAATTATTGGACAATATGATTAGGAATGACCTAAACATTATTGTATTTAATCATATTAGTGGGCATATTCTTCTCAATTATACCTAATTTATATTTATGTCCCTATTTTCCACCAATGAATCATTTCCTAGTTCCCTTGATAATGTTTATAGGAACATTTGTTCCATACCTTTTACATGTGATGTGTTTGATTTTCATGCTTCTATTTGTTTTATCGGGTGATCCTCTAGAGTTAAACTCAATTATTTGTTTCTAACATCCAGTCACACGAGGACACTAATAATCACCACTTTCAATTTCAATTTTTAGTGGACAATAGTCACGTTCTTCATAAGTTTCAATGTCACTAATTTTCAAGTTCCTCATTAGAGTTTGATTAATCCTTCTAAATAAGCAGTCAATCATACTTTTAGTGTTAATGTTAATACTAGTGTCGTAACATGTAATAATTTTGGGGTTCACCTCTGAAGATATATTTGATTCCTCTGCTATTTATAGAGTACAATTAACTCTCAATAAATTTTAATATGGAGAGTGTGAGGGATATATTCATTGATAAATAAACCTTTGAATTCGTCCTGATCAATATATTTTATATCTTTTAATGTATTTTTATTCTTGAACTAAGTCAACCATTGTTCATATTCTCCCACGAGTAGGTAGACTTCCAGAATGACCATCCATTTCTTAGATCATCAATAGACCGAGAGTATCTTCTAAATAGATTTAATCCAGTGTTCAAAAATCATGAGATCATAGGATCCACTAAAAGTTATAGGTGTATAATGTATAAATGAAAAGAATGAAACATTATCTATTAGAGGTAATTACAGATGATTAATGTTATTATTCATAACTTCATTTATTTTCACCAGTTCCTCCTTGGGGTTCTAAACTCTTACATCCATCATATTCAATAATTGTTAGGCTAGTCACCAAATTTCCCATTACACTTATCATTAACATGATTCCACATATATCTTTCCTTTTTTAAAATGAAGGATATATAGGGATGTGGATACATTGATTAATACATGAATAAAAGTTGAAATATAATATTAGAATAAGTTATTCATACATGATGTGAAAAACTTAGATTATGAATCATTATGTTTCAATCAACATTATCCCCGATCATTTCATATTAGGTTCTCAATCCAAATTATGTTTCATAATAAAAAATAATCCAATCCTATGTAATGACCAATAAGCGGATGTGATTAATTTAAACATATCCCCAATGGGTGTCTAGCAATATGTGTATTTGGGCCTCATTGTCATGCATCATGTTATGGTTGATTAAATAACAAATATGGAATCATCGGTGTTATTATTCCTATGTACAACTATTCTAGAGCCCCCATCTACATTATAATATCCATATAGGGATTCAATCATATTAAAAAAACGATATTTATACTTTACCAAAATTTTTGGATATTATTTTATAATAAGGATTGTCCCTTAGACAACCCTCTAGGGTATTCATTAATGTTATATCATCATAATTTTAACAAATAATTAGACTTATCCTATTATGAAAAATATATAGATCCATTACTTAAACGGATAACATACCATTATTATAAACATACTTATCAAAATAAAAATAAAAACAAAGGACCAGTAGGTGTGGGTTCTATATATTATTAGACACCTAATTACATAATATTATTCAAAAAAACATTATCTTTATTGAGAATTCCACATAGTGAACCTTTATCACATAGATCATCTGAAAATTAATAGGATACCATGGTGACAATACATAAAGAAATATATGAGGTAGGAAGCACAGTAATGGAATAAATATGGGAATAATGTATAACATGGGAGTTAAGAGGTAGAACATGACACTATAAAGAGAGTGATCATAAGAATAAAAATATTTCTTAAGGAAAATAAATTATAAAATCCTAAAATTGTTGAATAACTGCATGAAACATAGGAAACATAATTCATAAGAATAAGTCAAGGGTTTCTCCAATACCATCATTATATAGTAGAAAAAGTCCCTTTTCGGATTAGGTTCACTTCGTAATACCTTACAAAGAATCTAATGAGATATAATGAAGTACCACATACATTGGAGAGCTATATAATTTTTTTCCTACCCATCACATAATAGAGTGTGATTATATAAACATCTCACGCACAATATATATTGTATAAAGTCCAAGAGTGGATTAAGATCACTCCATAATCCCATACATAACATTCTATGGGATGTAAAACTTTAACCAATGTATTTGAGGGATATATAATTTTCGGCCCACCCAACATATAAAAAAATCCATAAACATGTGAGTTACAAGAAGAAAATAAACCATACATATATCATAAGAATTATCAAACCCATGATAAGGATATGGGTTTCATATATCTAATTCATCAGATAACAGTGTTATAAATCATAAAGGTCCTTCAAGTGAAGATGGAATTAAATAATATTTAACTTTTAAAATTGAAATAATGAACATATTTTTTGAACATGGGTTTCAAATTTATAAATTTCATGAGAAATATATTGGAGAATAATTGATAAAATATCACTTGGGATATTCCGTATAAAATATAAAAGTCTATTTTTAATGAAGGAAATGGAAATTCTATTCCATAAAAAAATATTTCACAGGGGGTTATGTCGATAAAATAATGAGGTTTTTTATAAGATATTTATGTTTTGTGAACATTTTATGGTTTTGATTCGTTAAATGAGATTTGAAATAAAAATGTTCCATTAAATTGGGTTTACATAGAAGTTGATAATTTTGAGGGAAATATATATATATATACATGGAAATGAAAATAATATTTAAATTTATATATATGTAGTGGACATATATACAAATACAGATGATTTTAATGGAAATAATATTCGTAAAACATATAAACATTAAGATAATTTCTAAAATTTATGTAATAGATGTGATATGGAATATCCCTTACTATATGTCTGAATGTGATATGCACGTTAAATTAACTTCTATCCCCTTGGGTGATCTCCCTTGGATATGATTTTAAGAAACAATATCTTGGCCTATTGGTTAAAACAATGAATTAATGGTGTGTGTATGGGGGGTATTGTATTTATAAAAACTAGAGTAGAGTTCTTATTGACTCGAGGAATTGAAATTGATAGAAAATTGGGGATTATGTGGTCTCTTTTTATAAATGAATAAAAGGGAAATTTTATAAAAACTCATTATTTATTTTTAATACTATTCATATATTCAATACCAAAGGATCAAAATAATGCCTAGTAGTAGTGTGGTTAAAAATTTAAGGTTGATCCTCCCTCCGACGTCCAATGAAGGGAATTTTATTGAAATGTTTTTCCATTTTTGACTATGTTAAACTAATTTTACACAAATTTACCCATACAATGGTATCTCCACTTTCACCTATGGAAGCTACATTTAATGGAAAAAATAAAAATTTAATTTATTATGTAATATTAAAATTAAGGTTTTAAATCTTTAAATTATCTTATTAAATAAAATTTTTATGAGTTTAAGAAGCTAATTTTACTATTTCTCGAAATAATATGTAAAATATTTCTCTTCGGAAAAGTCAATTTAATGAATAAAATATTTGGTGTGGGATACAGTTAATACAAATTTTTATACTGATGTTATAAATTGTTTTATTATAAAAAATTATAATTTGGCTTTAAAATCTATACAAAACTATATTTAAGAATATAATGTTTAATTGAATTTAAATACAAAAAAAATTAATGTTATTAAATTATTAAATATGTTTTATAATGTTAAACATTACTTATATATATATAAATAAACATCATTAAAATTAATAAAATTATTGTTCAAATACATAGTTTATAATTTAAATTGTTTTATAAAATTATATGTTTTTCCTATATAGTAATAAAATCCATTATTTAGGAAAAAAATTAATTTTCACTAATAATCTAAAAATCAGGTTTTTAACAAAAATAATAAAAATTCAACATAAACCCATTTCAACATGATGATTCCAAAAATTAACTTCAATTTTTTATATTCAAATTATATAAGTGATAAAAAATAGTTTTATATGTATTTTTTTAAAATGCAGTAAAACAATTTTTTGAAATACTAATTAAAAGAATAAAATATATTTGTATTTATACAATATTATACGATATATTTTTATCCCCAAAAAAATATTTTAAACATAAAATATTCAAAATTAATGTTAATATCATGTTATTCCTATCGTATATATTAACATATAGTATATATATATATATATATATATTCAAAAGGTTAATTTATATATACAACTTCTAGGCCATTAACTTTTTTCTATATTTAAACATTTCTGTTTGACTTATGCCAATGTTTTTACCTAATACACCTTATCGAAATCCAAATTCAACATAATGTATTCAATATAACCAATAAAAAGTTTTATTTTTAACTTTGGAAGTATGATCAACCTTAAAATATCAATCCTTAATGATGTTTGTCACTATTAATTTTTTTTCAACTAATGGAATCATAGCCAAAAAATTTATATAAACCCTCCTATGATACAAACAGAAGATCCCTAGGACCCAAACATACTGATGTGGTTCTAAAACATAATATTTACACCCAAGATTTGATACACATCCATTATCTCATGATGTTTCTCATCTAATATAATAGTTAGATCACAATTACTTTTTTTATTTTTAGAGTTATAGAGAGTTAAAAAAATAATTAATTTTTAGAACCCATGTTCCATGTATTAAATAGAAATTTTTATAACTATATATGGAAATAATTGATCGAAAATAAGTATTAAAAATATCTCATAAATTCTCCACATAAAAAGATGTGTTAAAAAATTATAAAAAATACTTCTTTTCATAAACTGGGGAAAATTGAAACAAATGAAAGGGTTAACTAAACAAATGTAGTTAGTGTAAATATAAGTGATAATAATTAATGTTCAGGGGTGAGTATAAGATGTTCATTTTGGGTATAATCAAGACATATAAGAAAATCATACCAAAAATATCTTAGATCATAAAACATTAGTTATAAAGAATGGAATAGAATAATAGAATAATGAATAAAAAAATAGGAGGAAACATTAATAATTAATCATGATCCATGAATGTAGAACAATATATTATGAATAATCATATAACTATGACATGTTTTAAATATTTAATATACATTATTATCAGATATCATTATATTTAGGATCCTTGTTATAAGATCTAATGCTTCTATGAAACTAAAATGTACTAATGAACACTTATATCATGTGATATAAACATTTAAATAATTCAATGGGAGATGATATAAATTCAAAAAAATAATTCATCAATACTTATATAAGCCACATTAAATCAATAAATAATCATTTCAATATGAATCCAGGAAATGAAAATGTGTTTAATTCATCACATCATAAAGACCCATGGAAAGAAAATCAATTTCATTTAATTTCAAAATGGAATCACAATAATTAATCAAACAGGATTCTATAAATAATCATAACATAATAAAACCATAGAAAATAAATGGGTATCCAATGAAATCATGTAACATTCTATTTAAGTATTATTAAATCATGATAATAAATCCTTTGGTATTTACTTCATATAGATAAATGGTATATGGTTAGGTCTATTATTTTCCAAAATAAATCAATGCATGGCTCTAGGTGAACACACTTTAATCAGAGGAATGAAATATAAATCATTCCCAAAGGAAATAATTGGACGAAATGTTGATGTTTTATAGATAAGATAACTTGGAAATAAAAAAGAAAGCGATGAATCATTCCTACAAATGTTATGGATATAACGTAATCCATTTTGATAATGAAGAACTATGATAACATTTATAGAATATCCCCAATCAATAATATTGTATGTTAAAGGATGTGGATTAATACGAAACCATTTTTAAGAGAATTTAGGAAAATAAAATTAGAAAAAATAAATCTTCATGACCATTATAGAAATTATTTTTTATATATAAATAATTTATAAATCAAGGAGAATATTATTTTATTTTTTAAAATCATTAAATATTCTAAATTAATTTCCAAATAAAATGATAAAGATGGTTTAATTGCATGTTCACGTGAAAGAAATTTAAAATATATTAATTTTACACATTGAAAAAATGACTCATTTAGAAACCATTAAAATTTTCATTAATTTTATTTAAAAAATTTAATGTACTATATAAAATAGAAGAAATTAATTATTGAGTCATATATAAAAAAATTTAAAAAGAATCCATTGAATATTAACATTAAGAAATTTAGTTTTCCGACTGAGAAGAAGATTTGAGGTCGATTTCATATATAAAAAAAATTTCATGTAAACAATGAGAAAAAATGACTTTTTCAAAAAAAAAAAATAAAACCCCCATTAAAAACTAAATAAATTTATCATGGTTATTTTTGAAATAATTCAACTTCCCAAAATGAATTATCATTCAAAATGATCCATATTTGAAAATGTAAATTGAAACGAAACCCTTATTGGGTAAAATTGAAATCAAAATACAGGAATGAGAAATAGATTGAAATTTACCTTAAAATAAATTTAATAAATGATAATTCATGATATGATATAAATAATAGAAAACTTATAGACAGAAAAAATTTTAATTGCTGTATAACTAGAAGCATCTCCAAATAACATGGAATTGATACCCAGGAACCCTTATAAAAAGAATATTCATTGAGATGAGAGTCAATTGAAAATGAGGTCAAATGAAAAATTGTAAAAAAAGTAATAATATTAAGGAAATATATTTTAAGTTGTTAATTCTGTAGAATAAAAAATTATTTCATTAAAAAAATATCAATAATAATAATTGTAATTCAATGAAAGGAAATTAAGGTAGTAAAATCCCTTACAAACTTGGTAACCTTTAATTTAAAGTCCATTCTCTTAAATGCCCATGAACTACCTAAATATGGAAAAATAAATAAATTAGGTAGTAATCAAACCATAGTAGATATGTCATGGTGTATAATAATAAATATGTCTAAAGAAATTACATTTAAGGAAAGAATCTATTGTGTTAGTTCGGATTCATTCTTTATATGTTATTGGCATCATGGATAATAAAAATAAGTTTATTTAAATCATTAAGAATAACCTTATTTATCTATTTTTCATATTTTATGTTTTATAAATTTTCATATGTTTTTTATCTACTATATAGTTAAATCTTATGTCAGTTACTCACGGTTGTTCAGTTAATTTTTTCAATATTCATTATGTATATTGAATATGATACTATATTAAAATTGATTTATGAACTATATATTTATATTTTTTTATTTATATTATTATTATACTATTAAAAAATTCATGTATTACCAAAGGTTTCAAAAATTGACTCTTATTAAGAGTGTTAACTTGAGATGTTCATTTTGGTGGTTAAAATTATTATAATGGTTTATCATTTCTATCACTTATTAAATTTCCAATATAATAATCACAGAATATGAAAAAAAATCATTATATGATTATTATTTTTCAATATCACCATTAATTATGTATCCATAATCACTAATAAAATAAATTTATATCATTATTCATGTTTTTGGCTAAAGAGATCAAATCATAAACGTGCAATAATTAATGTATGACTACAATATTGGGTAATTTAGTAGTCATGTAATTATTAGAGATGTATAATGAAATTATTCATACATATTTATAATTTTATATAATATTTTAAATTAATTTAAAAAAAAAATATGGAAAAAAAAAATACATCACTTTTTTGGAGGTGTTAATTATCATGTACAATCATATCACATTTTAATTTTTTATACAGAGCAGGATACAGGGATAAAATGTTATATAGTTTAAGAATTCTAATTATTATATATATTTATATATATATATATATATATTATTTCTTCATTAATTAAAATTTCAATACCATATATGTTTGGTGGTTAAAAAAAATATGACATTGTGTCATTATAGAGGTAGTCCACACATGACCATGGAAATTTTCTTATTTTTCATCAAATTAGAAGGACTGAAATTAAATATTAATTTTTTATTTCATAATAATTAATATATTATATATAAAATATTTATTCATCAGTTATGTCATAATAACCATCCATGATATATTACTATGACAATGGAAGACGATGATTTATGGAGGCGGTAGTTTGCACATGCGCATTATCGATGATTCTTTATTTTTCTAAGTTGATTTAAATGAATAAATAATGGATTTAAGTTAATATAATTACATTTTTGTATGATAAATACACTTATTGAATTATATTAAGGTTGTTATAAATTTTTTGGATGAGTAATATTAATAATAAATTATTTTTAATGTGGTAACACTTATGTTAAGAGCTTAAGTTTTCTCTAAGAAATATCATTTGAAATGGGGGATTTAAACTAAGTATTCATGTCCAAAAGATTAATAATGTTAGAGAGGTTTCTAAGAAGAACCAAATAGAATTAATTTCAGAATAATTTTGATGTTAATGGTATAACATGAAATAGTGGAAGTATCACCTTTTATACATGAAAATGAGGGAAATTTTAGAAGCTCCCTTTACATTTTAAATAATATAAAGTCATTATTCTTGGGTAAAAGTCTAAATAGGGGGAAAGACAAATTAAGGTGATTATTGGTTGATCGATAGCTATACCATGCATTTTTAAAAATGTTTTTAATAAGGATTAGTTCATTTCCTCTTTGTAAATCATAGTTTACAATATTTACTTTTGCTAGGGTAATTAATTTTCAACCATAGTAATTATTTTTAAGGAAAAAAAAATTTAAATTAACCATTTTACCTAATTTTAACCCTTTTATTTTAAATATGAAAATAATTTTATGAAAAAATATTTTAAATAGTTAGAAACGTTAATCTTTTTAAAAAAACGAAGATAAGGTGTAAAAATTGTTTTTAGTAAAACTGTGTTATTATGCAAAAAAATATTTATATAATAAAATTATCAAATATTTTCCAATACCATGACATAAATTGGATTATTAAAAAAAACTAATTGATATTTAAATTTAAACTCAATACATGAATAAATATTACTAAAATTATTTTTAATTAAATGAAAATACCAAGAACGGTTTTTGTAAGGTAAAAATTTTACATAAACCCTAAAAAATAACCATAATATTATTTTGAAATTAGAAATTCAAAAAAAATTCCATTTAATCTAATTATAATTATAGAAATTTCTTTATCATTTGAATAATGGTAGAATTAATTTAATTAATAATTACCTTTTCACACAATAAGTGTCCTTTTTATTATATCATTGAAATTTCAATATAATATATTAGTTTTTAAATTGAAATATTATATATATTCATTTTACATTAGTCTATTTAATTTATTAATATAAAATATACAATACTTTTAAAAATTATTTAAAAATGAATAATTTAATCAAATTTATTGTTTAACCTATAAATTTAAGAATTTATTTGACTAATATATTCTTATTTACTATATGTTTTATTATTATTGTTGTTTTAATTATAATATTTATCTTTTAGGACGTGTGTCATTTTCATTTGATGTTGTATATAAATAAACTTGTCAAAAATAATGTTTATTTAAATAAAAAAACATATTTCAAAATATTAGGTTGTAAAATTTAAAGGAAGAAAGTATATCATTTTTATAGGGGTAGGAATATAAACCAGCACCTAATGGTTCTATTTCCTTTTATGTGACCTTATGGGTTTTAATAGCCAAATGACCATGGTTTTAACCTCAATCATGGGAGCCATAAGGTTTTGAAAACAACATACTCAAATAGGATCCCAAATTGGAGACCTTTTACTTTTCATAGGGTCGTATAAATTATCTTTGGGTAGTTATTGTAATATTTTAATATTCCTATAATATATGAGAATAAACGTGTTTATGAGACAATTTTTTACATTTATTCATTGAAAACTATACAATACAATACTCAGGGGTGAGGAATTAATTAAGAGACATACCCTTGATGGGTGCCACAAAAATATGCTAGTGAACTAGATGTAAATGGGAGTAAATATAATTATAAGCATATGATCTCCTGGAATACTTCTCTTAACCTCCACTAGTTGAATCAAAAATATAAAATATCTACTGAGAGACTACTGGAATATGTTGATGATCTTTCATGAAAATGGAATGGGGTTGTGTCTTAGCTAAAATGACCATCAGGGTATTCCATTGAACTCCATGAGGAAAATAAATACCACCATGATCTGAATATTCCTCATTTGAGGAAATATGCTAATGATCCATATTAATTATACCAGTCATATATTCCCTCTTTTGAGTAGTTGATGAAATATGTCAACAACTCTTTCAGTCATGGAAGTAAGAATATGTCCCCACATTTATGTCCATTAGGATAATACAACGATGGTCCTCAAATACTTATTCTAGAAATTTCTTATATCTTTTCAAGGCATGAGTGAGGAAATAATCCAACCATTCCATTATAGATAGAATATACCAAGGGGATTCTTCAGTATGTAAGGGAATATGAGCCTTATATTTTGTGGTAATGGGGATATGAGAACAATGTTATCCACAATTTTCTATTAGAATATGATAAAGAGATTCATATATAGGTGGAGGATTATATCCTTTCTCTCCAATTTCTATTGGAATATTTTGATATGATCTTCCTGATGCTTCTTGGTTATTTTGGGGGACATATTGAGTAAGAGTTGAATTATGAGTGTGATCGTAAATCTTTATGAGGATAATTTGATGGAATTCATCACATTTGACATGAATATGAGCTAATTGCCTATGTTGGAAGCCAATTTAACTTGGGGTAACCTCTTCTTAGGCACTTTATACTGAGTGTTTGGGACCAAAATCTCATGATTTTCCTCTTGAGTGTTTTTTTGGAATATGGGACACAACAAATTATTTGTGGTTGGGTATGGTGTTATAAAACATCATTTAAACATCAATGAAAATATTATGGTTATAGTTTACCTCCCCCCCCCAATGATATGGGGGGGACATGTTTATATGCTTCTGGGAAAGTAACATGAATTCACTAGAGGTGGTTGTAGGATCGAACTACTTCTCCATGGCTCGACGTTGAGTGGATGACCTACAATAGTTCATTTTTCCGAATATATTACACAATGCCTTCAAATTAAATATAATACCTCTCATATTATACATTAAAATTAGAAACATTTTCACCTTACACTAATGGAAAATGGTGGGTGACATCATTTTCCATTTATTCTTTTCCAACAACCTCATCACAGTTTCCACATATGTCTATTTAGGGAATTAGACATTAGACAGAGTGTGTTCTGATGAATATATTATATTGGATTGATGAGAGTTATTAAATAGTTCATGAAAATCATAATTTTAGTAGAAAATACACCAAAATAAAACCATTAGTGAAATTTCAAAATTAATATTTTTCATGATAGAATATTTTCATGGAACAAAAATTCACATTAGGTTCTCATTTTGATTCAAACATAAAAAATCATCGACCCATGTCATGTGAAATGTAATTCGAAATACATGATATTAGTGATCTATATTTGATAATGGATTTCTTTTTAGCCATTTTTTCTTATAGAATTTTTTTTATATTTTTTTAGTTGATGAAAACCATTATTCAAAAGGTAGGTGGTAACTGGGACTTTTCTAGTGGAAGTTCATTTTATGTATTGGTTTAGAGGATTTAAGGTTCAGATCACCACACCCTTTTTTGGGGAATTATTCCCTACAACAGGTGTCTCCTGTAGATTTATGTATTATTCATTTAATATTTATAAGCACTAGTGAAAAAAAATTTAACACCATGAAAGTTATGGATATCAAAAATCAACAGTGAGAATATATTTATGAATTAAATGTTCTCTAACAATCTCTTGTCAATTTATTATGATGTTCTGGTTTAAAGGTAATTGATGGGTTCTATATAACTTCTTTAACCATCCTTGGAAGTAGTATCTATTTTGATTTTTGGAAGACTCCTTTCATAGGGGAATCCCACGCACCCCTGTGAAGGTAATTATAGACCATATATTATAGTACCACTTAGTGGGACACATCTTATATTTTACTAGAAAATCTAAGATACGTTCAAACTGATCCTAGGAAAATTTATATAAAAATAATTTAGGTTCAAGAGTAATAGGGGGTTATTACATAGTCATTATTGAATTACACCATTCATATCCATCTCCACCATCGTTATGCATTGTTATGTGGCTTTAGATGACCATATTATTTTCATTACCATGACTGCCCTTTTTTTACAAAGCATCCACAGTTTTATTTTCCTCCCTATTTGAATGTAAGATAACTATATTTACGTAATTAGAAAGCATGAAACAGTCAATATAATGAAGAAATAGCTTCCAAGGCACACTCCTAATTCATGCTTTCAAGGATCTAACTGTCAGTTTTGAGTCAGATTTGATATATAGATAACTCGAGACATGATGGACAACATACCTGATTACATGAATGATAGCCCACATTTTAGATTCAAAATACATTCCAATACTAAGGTAATGGTGGAATCATCCTTTAATAAATCCATGATGCATGTATAAAATTCCCCCGCAACCGGAGGGTCCCGGTATGCTAGAGGATACACCATTACTATTGAATTTCATCCATGGTTCAATTAGTAGGATCCAGTGGGTGTACTTGTGGGTCCTAAGCTACCACGACCTACCTGAAACACCTAGCATTCTGAGAATTTCGAGGTCAATTTTTCTATTAGCCATAGTTCCCACTTGACGGTTTGATTCAATATAAACTTTCATATGCAAGGGAGTAATGCACACATGCATAAAGGTGTGTTTTCGCTCAAATAGGCCTCAGTTTCAGTAAACCTAGATACATGAATAGATATAGGAAACCACTTCCAACATTAGTTTCTTCACCTTATCACTATAATAAAATTTTGTAAGTATCTCTATGATATCAGAAAACTGCATGCTAATGTAAATTTTTTTACAAATAGAGATTATGAATACTTCCACATATTCTAGAAAAAAATTAGGATAGAATTTCATGATGTACATCCTCCACAGCTCACAAGAAAATATGACAGGCCGATGCAGTATTTTTTTCCATCCTTTCAGTGCTGATCATGATTGGGTATCCAGTTTTTTCTAAATCATCCAAAGAATCATAAACCTAGAAATCTATATAATGAATAATTTGAACATGAGTAGCCATGCGGTTTCTCCATTGGTCCCTCCATAATTCAGGTAGTAATAGTATATAATATTGAATTTTCCTTTAACATTGTGTTTCCATAAAATGGTATTAATATCTCTAAACATGTAATTTTGAGTGCAATTATAACTTACATAGGGATAAATGAATATAATTTCTATGCTATGAAATAGAATCAGTTAAGAAAATGTTGATTCTATCATATGGGACATTGGTTGTTTTTTAAAGAGGTATGTCCAGCCATGTATTGCTCTAATAGTATTGATAATAGTGTTTTCATACTAGCCACTTGAATTCAATCATGATCTCATTAAATTCATGTTTGATTAGAGTTCATACCAAGGATATAAGATGGTACTTGTATCCATTCAGAAACCATCCTTTTAACTTGATGGAATTAAACTAGAAGAGTTAGCATTGGAAATAAAATTCCATGTGAATTTCCTAATAATATCATTGTTGAAAATCGTAAGGTATTTAATGTTGAGGCATCCCATTCAAATGGGTTTAATGCATTCTTTCTTGGAAATGGTGACCATATTATTTTTATATACGGACCTAGTCCAAATAATATTTTGAATCATGCCTTGATGTTTCTTAAGAAGACTTATAAGCCATATATATATATAGATAAAGAGTAAACAAATTTGAAATTTAACACCGAATTTTTTAGGCACACCCCTTCTACCAGTGACATGACCTTATCTGTAATATCCTACTAATTCTCATTCCCAAAAGAGTACAAAGAGTCATTACATGGCCTTAAGCAACATCCCCAAGACGCCAAAGTCTAGAAATATTTATTGAAGAGTATCAAATGAAAGCGGGGGTATGATTTACCCTTTAATAATAAAATAATTAACCAAACAACCAGAACAAAACATCCACTATATGATGCACGATTAAAAAAATAACTCAACCTAATTATTGAAAGAAGATGACCAAAGTACATAAAAACGAAAGATAACCAAACATCAAATTACATAGTCAAAAAACTAAACACTCCAAGAAGACCAAAAGACTCCATACTCCAACAGATCAAAGCCCCAATGTTGCCAATCAACCCAAGTATCAAGAAGTGGTACTAAAAACATGTACCATGTTACCTTTTCCCATCTATCGGAAGATAGAATCTTCAAAATCACTTAAGTGACAATGTAGGGTGAGTATAAAACCAAGTAGGATTTCCCCAATGAATTCCCTACTCACTCCTATAGGACAGAAAGGCTACCCACTATTATATAACATTTATATAGGATATTTCTATAAAAAAATTTATAGACAAAGTATATAAAAGGTCCAAAACCATTTGAAACCAAGTAAAAGAAAAGGTAAATGAATGCAATTTCTATAAATTAATTTTTCCTAAAAAATAAATAATCATGCTTGGAAACCCATTTCTTATTATCATTTTGGGATACCCAATCCATTGTTCACAACACACCCACATATGCATTCATTTTTCGACATTTCCATGCTCATGAGCGGTCTCTCATCTTATTTTCTTGTGTCCCACTGACACACACCCCCTGTTCGGGGTCACGTACCTTGTACCCCACTAGAACAGATCCTTTATTCGGGACCTATCAAGAGTGAACTCACAAAACACTTTTTATTCCAAATAGTTCCATTACCAAAACAAACCACTTCAATGAATCTAAACATTTATTAAAAACCAAAGCACAACTAATTTCAAAGAAGCCATTTCATTTCAATAAAACATCCCCTTTTATTGAAAACATATTATCCAATTCAGGTACCAACATTTTAGAAAAATTTCCATTTTAAAATCTCTATTTTAAAATTAAGAACAAAATCACTTTCTTTATAAACCCAATTTTATAGATTTTTCACAATTTATCATACCATCACAAAAAGGGTCTCTGATGATTGTTCAATAGACAAATCAAAAATAATGAAATACAAGATATTAAATTTGAAAACATGCCATCATTTTTACAAAGTGGAGTCAAGATATAGGCCACCTACCTCAAAGGTTCTGACTAAACTCAACAACAACTGAAGAATTCACAAGATGACGGGTTTATTCTCCACAAAAGGCATTACATCTTTATTCCTATCAACAACAATCCAAAACCGCATCTTATTTGGAATCCCAAAATCATATATCTACCAAATATAGGAATATAACTGAGACAAAAAAGGTATTAGAGAATTATATATGAGAAAATCTGTGGAAATGGGGGAGGAATGGTGAACCTCAACAATGAAATGGAAGAAAACACCTTACCTTGAAGGTGGAGGGCCTCTGAAATACACCTACGGATTTCTAGGGTTGATAACCATGAAGATCCAACCAAAATAATAAGATGGAACATATTCACATGTGATGTTAATCTGGGATTGTTTCGGGACATGACATGTACCCCTTGGTCATGTCGTGTAGGCCACACTGGATAAGTTGAGCTGAAAACCTCGTCGACTTTGGGTAAAAATTGACATTTTTTCCATCATGTCGTTTAGGCCTAGTACACTTTTTGTACCCTTTTACAGCATGATATCCCTAGTCACAACATGTTTCCAACTACCTGTACATGACGTGTACCTCATGTACATGACTTGTACATGACTGGCAGCCTACAGTAAACACTGAGAATGACCTCTAAAGACTTTTTACCAAAAAGGGAACTTAGAAAAAAGGGAAAATTTAACTAATCAAGGTAATGGGATGTCACAAACCAAAAACCAGGGGTATTATGTTCTCCCCACCATTGGTCATTCCTTTCTCAGAATGTAAAAAAACTATCACTGCACAGAAATATTTCTTCTCTTTCTCTTTCATTTCCTTCTCGTACTCCCACTTCTCTTCCTAAATCTGACCATTCTTCTATAAAACCTTCACTAGACTGATTATTTTTCCATGAAAGAATTTCTCTTTCCATTCCAAAATCTACATCGGGATATGTACCAATGAATTATCTGGATCTAGGTCAACGTGATCTAATTTGATCATATGGTAAAGATTGGGATGATACTTTTCCAACTGGGATACATAGAACACATTATGCACTGAACTAAACCATGGTGGTATTGTCGACCAATATGCCACCTCTCTGACTAGTTTTGGAATCTCAAATGGGTATAGGTATTGAGGAGATAACTTTACCTACTTCAAAAAATGACATTGTCCTAGATTTGGAGATATCAGTAAGAACACATGATCAATTATTACGAAGGAAAACAGTCATCTATGATGACCCACATAAAATTTATAATGACTCTAAGCCATCTCCATTATTTTCCTAATCAACTGGATCTTCTACATTACTTCATGGAAAAGGCTTTGCCTGACTTGTGAAGTCTCACATGTTTCCACCAAACATCATGGAGAATGATAATGTTTCCCATACAATGCTTCAAACGAATCCATATGTATCAAGTCCTGATAATTTTTATTATATAAGAACTCCACTAAGGGTAATTACTCCTCCCATGAGCCACAAAAATCAATTACAAAAGCCTACAACATGCCTTCCTACGTTTGAGTCATCCTCTTCGATAGGACATCTATTTTTGGATGATATGTTGTTCTCATAGTCAAATGCTCCCCAAGGGCTTTCTGTAAGGATTTCCAAAAATGAGATGTGAACCTTAGATCTCTATCTAACACAATTGGAACTTGTATTCCATGTCTCTTTACCACTTATTGGATATAAATTATGGACAGATCATCCACCGTATGAGTTTCATGAATATGGATGAAAAGTGGCAGACTTGGTAAGATGATCCACTATCACCCATATAGAATCATGCCTCTGAACCATTATTGGGATACCAGTAAAAAAATACATATATGTCTGCTCTAATTTCTAAAATGGTATAGGCAAAGACTGAAACATACCTACTGGTCTTTGATACATTTCGTTAACCTACTGACAAGTTAAACACCGCAGGTTGAACTCTACCACTATCATTTTCATGCCACTCAACCAAAACTGAACCTTAAACACCATATACATCTTCCATGTTCTTGGATGTACAACCCATCTTGAATGGTTGTAATCATGAAAGAGTTTTCCCTAACAAGCCATAGGTGAAACCATCTGATCTACGAGACATAAAACTAAACTCACATCATGTTTCTATCCCTCATTGGTATCCCAATCGTTGATTTTGAACTCATAACCATACAGTCTTCATCAAATGTTTGTGCCTATTTGACTATATTTACCAAATCACAAACAATCTTAGCTGAAAGGAAAACTGCAACATCACCCCGGTCTGCAAATTCCACATGCATGTTGGCTAGGACCACCATCAATTATCATTCATCTAAAGATTCTTTTTCCAACTAAGCATATGAATTTCTTATCAAAGAATCTTCCATTGAATTCCCATTTCCTAGTCTATACATTTAGTTAATGTCACACATTTGGAGATACTTTATCCATCTCCTTTTCCACTGATTCAAATCTCATTGTAAGAAAATGTGTTTCAAGGTTTTATGATCCATAAAAATAGTGAATTTCTCACCAAAGAGATAATGTCTCCCATAATTCAATGCATGGACCACTACAGCTAACTCCAAATTATGCGTAGGTTAAATTTTATCATGCACCCTTAACTTCCTTAAACCATAATCTAACACATTTTCTCCCTTAATGAGAACACATCCCAACCCTGATCCTAAAGCATTATAGTAAACCATATACCCCTATCCTTATTTTAGAAAAATCATGATAGATACTGATGTAACGCGGATATTTGATTCCTAGAAACACTTCATAAATTCCTCAATCAATTGGAATATAGAATTATTCATTATAAGAGATGTCATTGGAGAATCTAGTCATGAGAAGTCACGCACAAACTGTTAGTTGTATCCAGCTAGACCAAGAAAACTTTGTATCTCAATGACATTCAATGGTAGTTTCGATGTAATAAATGTTTCTATCTTTTCAAGATCCACTAAAACACATTTTTCATAAATAGAAAGTCCATGAATTTCTACCTCTTAAATAAAAAAATCACACTATAATAATTTTTAATTCAAATGACAATATCTCAAGATTTGTAAGATTGTTGATAGTGGGTCATCTTGGCTATCCCTTGTCATTCAATACACCAAGACGTCATCCCCAAACACCTCAACAAAAGATTCTAGATATCGATGAAATATCTGATTCATTAAAACCATGATGACCACTGATGTATTCGTTATACTGAAATAAATGACTACATATTCATAGTGACCATATCTACTTCTGAAAGCTGTCTTTGGAAATTCTTCCTTCTGAACTCACAATTGGTGATATCTTGATCACAATTCAACCATTGAGAACCACTTATCTCCCTTAAATTGATCTAATATATCATCAATGCATACAAGGGGTACCAATTATTTATCATAACTTTGTTTATCCTATGATAATAAACACACACCCAAAGTGTTCCACCCACCATCCTCACAAATAGGACTGGAACTTCCCACAGAGATGTACTTGGACAAATTAAACCATTTATTTCTAGCTCCTCTAGCAACACTTTTAGTTCCATTAACTCTATTGGTTCCATCCTACAAGACAGAAGGTAAATAGGACGCGTCCATATAAGGTGATCAATTGTAATCTCCACTTCCCCTAGAGGTGGTAACCCTGAGAAGTTCTTGGGAAAGACATCTGAAAATAGATCTTTGAAAGCTGGAAAATTTTCTTCCTTAATCTCTTCCATTGTTACCAAAGTCAATGCTTCCAACTAATAAGATATCATTCCCACCATTGGTGAAAATAATATTTTTTCGCCTTTCTTTACAATCATCCCTCCTCTGAAGAGATACCTGGCACCATCCTCAATCATGAAACTAACTATTCTTCTATAATAGTTGATTTAGGCCTTGAAAAATGTCATGCAATCCATACCCTACATTACTTCATATAGATCTATCTCCAACAACGAGAAGTAATATTTCAGATGAGATCCATAAAAAATTATAGCACATTATCTACACACAAAGGCTTGACATTCTCTTTCACTGAGAGGAGTTTTCAGTTTTAATAGAGAAGTCATAACTTCCAGTTTTAAATAATGGAAAAGAATTATACCTCTCACTATATATGGTCTAGCCTCATCATCGGAAATCATCTTCTCAGATCTGTACAACTTCTTCATCATAGAACTCTATTCTTTATTCTCATATTGTGATTTCCATTGTTGTGGAGTCATGGTATTCTGAAAATCACCATGGATAGATTTGCTCTGTTGGTGAGTTTGATTTTGTTGTCCTCTCCCTGTCAAAGCATACGATGCTTCATATGCCTGAGAAGTGTCTCTAGAACTTGACCCTGGAGAACTACGACAATAGAATTGAAGATTCTCTATCTTCTTGAAGTTATTTCATGCTCTAGGTTGGGTCGTACACTCTCGCTTTATGTGGTCAAGAAAACCACATTAGAAATAGGTTGCTTTTCTCTTGGGTCAGGGAGGAAGGTTCACTGATCCAACTTTCGGATTCTGATTCTTACTTCTACCCTACTACAAATAATTTTTTTCGCATTATCAGATAGCTGGTTTATAAGGGTTGACGGGACCCATAGATACAACCAAACATCTTAAAATTAAATGATCACTCAAACATAAGGAAACCGCACAACATATCGATCCTCGAACCCACGCGCTGGCCTCAAAATCCAAGATCGCCTGCTTCAACATCATCAACCTCGAGATACGCCCCCGAGGCGACTGACAAACCCACTTTCATCGGAACACCGACGAGGTTCACCGGCTCCTGTCATTGTCTTCACTGGTGAAAGTCTTCATCTACCGGAGACCGTCGTCGTCTTCACTGGCGAGCTTCACCGATATCAACAACATCACCGTCGGAGAAACAACCCGACACCATATCACTAACATCATCACCCAAATCACCAAGAGAACAGAGAAAAAGCCTAAAACCTTCACCCCTCGTCTTGCAGAAAGGAATAAATCACAAAACCACCATGATAAAACAACAAAACCTCCACCCAGCAACCATCATGAATAGAAAAAATCAAAGAGAACAAAATATATTTCACCAAAAACCAAATCAAACCGTGCAAGAAAAAGCACCACAGCATCACCCTGACTTGGAAGATCCCACCGCCACAAGAACAAACGACCACATCAGACACAACAAAACTCCAACGAACTCACTGGAGAAGAGAATTCTTACTTCCACCCTAGAAATTGGTTTCTCTCTTTCACTTTGTCCTATAATTGGAGTTCCCACCATTCCCTATAGTTGTCATCATACTTCCCAATCCCATAGCTGATGAGATTCCTCACATAGCCACCATCTCTCTATTCACCAACTTTGTATAATCAGTAATACATTGCACCAAAATCTTCGATCAAATCTCATGCCTTAGCCCTGATTCGAATATGCGTGCCCCTAAGGAAAAACTATCCACAATTTATGGTTCAAAGAGAACAAAATTCATGATTTTAACTATATAATCCATGATAGATAGATTATCCTACTTTAGGATAAATAATTTTATCTTCCTCTGGATCGTGAATGTATGAGGTTAGAATTTTTTATTAAACAATTCCTCAAATTCCTCCCAAGTAAGTCATTGATTCCCATTAGATTATAGTACCAGTTCCCACCACTAACGTACAAGATCCTTGAGAATGTACATGGCCACCTTGACGTTGATCTCTGTCAGTGTGCCGATGAATTCGAAGATGTGATTCATCCTTCTCAGCCACACCTCTGCCTTTTCATGTTCATAATCATCCCTGAAGATGGGTGGATTCTGCTTCATGAACTAGATGGAGTGATATACATGCCTTGGATCATCCCTCTAGTACCCAGTTTCCACATATTGGAAAACCTGGATGATACTTCAGACCAGATCTTGGTTCACTTGAGTCTCAGGTGTGGCTGCATTCTCCGCAGCTTCCTCCAGTTCGTTCCAACGATGCCTACCAGTTAAAATTATCTTAACAAAATACGAACTCTGTATGTTTCAGTATCAAATAACTAATGTATTAGCATTTAAAATTCAATCATATTAACTATCACAACATTGTTTTCCAAAAACCACCTTTTTACATCTACAAATTTTTTTGAAAACCTTATACATGATTTTAGAGAATTAAACCATTTTCAAAATACCATAAGCATTTAAGTTTTTAAAATCATTCATTTGAAAAAAACATACTTTAAAAAATAATTAAAACCTTTTCCCCAACATGAATCATTACTTGAAATGATATATTCACTCTTAGTAGGAAGCCATTTCTCTAAAATGCATGACATTTTCATATCATTGTCTAAACACATGATAATGAGGTTGAAAAATTCTAGATATTTTTTAAAGACCCGTAAATTTCATGGAAATTTTTTTCTTAATTTTCTTTGGAATTTTACAAGAGCACAGTTTCTGACGGAACCTGATTCCGAGGCCCGGTGTTCCCGGAATCATTTTCCGAAGTTTGGCTCGGGTACGTTCAGTGAACGGACGAGCGGGTTTTTCAAACTTTTGAACCCGGGCCCAGAATCGAATTCTGAGGGCACCAATAAAATCGCAGCACCGGTATTTGCTTAGAAACGCCTCTTCTGGAGTTGCGTTTTCTCGGGTGTGGTTTTTAATTTTCGGGCTTAAAGTTAAGAAATAAAATAATTTTGTGACAACTTTATTTTATTTCACTTAAGCCACTTGGAAGCCACTTGAAGCCACTTAAAGGCGGCTTGAACTGTGTTGAACCAGATAGGATACTATCTAGAAATATCCTACCCTCTTGGTAGGATATTTGTGAGGTGGGGCCCGCACGAGCCCCGCCGTTTCTTTCCGCTAAGTAACACACCCGCGAAAACCCATCATTATGAAAGTCAACTGACGCGTTTCATAATTTCTTAACAGACCATTTAATTGGGCGGTTTATTTCATAAATTAAATGAGTTGTTTCTTTTGTTGAATTAATTCAACGAATTGATGGGTCGTTACTTACCCGTTTTCGTTTGTTGGCATAAAAATAAAATAAAACCAACCTATCTTTTTTGGAGGATTACTCGTTGAGAGAGGATCCTTGAACCTTCAACCTCCTTCGTGAAGAACGCGAAGAATGCGAAGAACGCGAAGAACGCCGTCATCCACGGAAATCAATGACGCTCCAATCCGAGACGTTCTTCCCCACCCCGATCTCCGATCACCAACAGTTTGAGGTGAGTGATTTCGGGTTTCTTCTAAAAGTTCTTTTTTGGTTTAAAACGAAACACGGATTTAATTATTTATAATTTAAATCTGTTGTTCTTGGTCCGTTGAGTTCTCCGACTCAACGCCGGATTCCGCGACGACGCGACGCCTTCCCGCGACGATGCGACGATCCCCCTCTTCCGCGACGAGCAATTCCGTGAAGAACGCTCACGCGCGACAACTACGAGGTAGGGAATTATTTTGAAATTACCCCTTTTTATATTCCCGTAAATGTTTCTTTAAAAAGTTAAAGAATCGGATTTGTGAACAATTTTAAACTTATTAAAATTGTTGTTTCCTGTTTGGAATAAAAATTCTCCCGTTGTTTATATCTAACGTGGAGGGTGCGGGCCAAACGAACACGGCCCGACAACCCTCCGTCGTTCTTCGTTCTTGTGCGGATTTGACGGGCGATGACGGAACGTGCCGCAACGGAAGTTTGATGATCCCACAGTGAAGAACGAGTCCCGGGAGGAGCAACGGCGCAGACGGGAAGAAAAACGGGCCACCGGAGCGACTCCGGCGGCCCGCGGAAGCCGGCGGCGCCCGACGCACCGCCGGACGAGACCAACGCGGCACCGGCCGCGGCGGCGGCGCTCGCAGGACGCGGCTGAAGCCCCGTCCGCCGCCAGGGAGACACCCCGCGGGTGTCACGTGGGGCGGCGGCTCCCCCCGCGTCACTCGGGACGCGGCTTCAGCCGCATCCGGTTGTCTGGCCGACACCCCGCGGGTGCCGTGGGGGTGTCACGCGGGGCGGCGGCTCCCCCCGCGTCGGCCACTCGGTCGCTAGGCCGAGCCGGGCCGTGCTGGCCGAGCCAGACCGGTCCGACCAGGTCGGACCAGGTTGACCCGGTTCAGACTGGGTTGACCCGGTTCGGCCGACCCAGGGGGGGCCGGGCCGGGTCGGCCCGGGCCCGTACCCCCGTCTTCGGACGGTCTTCGTTCAAACGCCCGTAACTTGAGCTACGGGCCTCCAAACGACTCGCCGTCAGCGGAAAAGCGATCCTTGGATTGAGGCGGTCGTTTCGGTATATTGCACTCAAGGTTTTGGAATATTTTGAGTTCGGCCGGGTTGGTTCGTACACGAAACCAACCGGGCCTTCGGAGCGGAAACTCTCATATCTTGAGCTACGGACGTCTGATTGATGTGCCCTCAGCTTTGTTGAGTTCCTCTAAGTGAGACGGATCTTTTGGCATACTCCGCCCGAGGTTTGGACATAGGTGGAGTACGGTCGGGTTGGTTTTGCCTTAAAAACCAACCGGGCCCCTGGAACGAAAAGGCCAATAACTCTCAGACCGAGCGTCCGATTGACGCGCCGTCTGCGACGTTGAGTTCCTATTAGCGATACGGAACTTTTGGATACATCAACTTCGGACTTTGTGTCTGTTGATGTATCAGCCTCTCGGCTCGTGGATCGGACCCTCCCGAACAAGCTTGCTGTGTGCGGGAACCCTAGTGCTGGCTGCGATTGCTACTTCGACAACGACGATCGTGCAGAGATCCTCAGTGGACTGCGGCGACTACCGTGCAGAGATCCTCAGTGGACTGCGGCGACGAATGTGTAGATATTCTCAGTGGACTGCGGCGACGAATGCACTCAGCGATCCTACGTGGATCAGTGCTACAGGTCCTGTGTGGGCCCGATCCTGTGTGGGTCCGATCCTGTGTGGGTCAGCGCTCAGCGGTTCTGTGTGAGCCAGCGCCTACAGGTCCTGTGTGGGCCCGATCCTGTGTGGGTCATTGCGGGGGTTAGTTACCTATCGATCCTTCATGGGTCCGACGACTTAGATGGATCAGTGATCATCTTTATCGTCATTCGAAGAGTATACCTGTGTGAGCTGAATCTTCTGTTTACTCTCCTTTGTTGATTGTGTTGAGCTATCATGTGTGGATTTACTGTTTACTCTCCTTTGTGGATTGTGTTGAGCTATCCTGTGTGGATTTACTGTTTACTCTCCTTTGTGGATTGTGTTGAGCTATCCTGTGTGGATTTACTGTTTACTCTCCTTTTTGGATTTTGTTGTGCTATCTTGTGTGGGTATATGTTTTGCTTTCCTGTCTGGACTGGGTTGTTCTTGGGCTCGGACGTTGGAGCCGAACGGGAATTGATGACTTAGGTATATGTATGGGCATATACCTAAGTCATGTCAGATGTTACTTCGTGATTGTATCTTTCCTTTTTGGATTATCCTTTGTGGATTTCGGGAGACCTTCGGGGGTCTCGGGGTCCCTACTGAGTCCCTTATACTCACCCCTGCACGGGCTATGCCTGCACTACGTTGTGTTGGTTGCAGACGACGGACAGCGCTGATCGTGGTGGAGGCGTGCGGAGCAGGACGATACCTGGAGGTGGACCACTAGGTGGGACGTACTCGGAGCGGTCAGGTGGACCCGAGGTGTAGTGGAGGCTATCTGTACCCACCCTTCAGGTGGGACTTCCCGAGGACGGCTCGACGCTGCGGATTTTCCTTTCAGTTTCTGTTTTTCCCTTTCAGTTGTACTTTACAGTTGGGCTTGTATTTCCGGCCCCTTTTACTTTCAACACAGCTTGTACAGTTTTTACTTAGTGTTTACTTTTCCGATTGTTTACTCTGTGGTGCTTGTTTACTTTTCAAAGGCAATGCCTTCCCTATTTCCGGGATTTTACGCCTTGGTGCTAGTCGCCAGCCCCTGGCCTATGGAAGGCGGGCCTGGGGTAGTCACAGCATGGGCCCCGAGGACGGGTCGTGACAAATTGGTATCATAGGTGGTCGGTTCTACCGCAGACTCTGATCTTTCTTCTATGTGAAGCAATAGTGTTTAGCGTATTGGGTGTGGTTAAGAGTCCAGGGAGTCCAGTGTTGGTGTGGCGGCCGACGTATCCGTACACCAGGACCCTGACTTCTGATTTCCGACTTAATGCACGAAAACATTGATTGCATGTGTGTTTCAAGTTTTATTTGTGATTACTTGTGTCAGCTCACCAGGTATACTGTTCTGACCGTGGCGCACTTGTTTCCTTTTCAGGACGGCCCGACGAAAGCATCCAGCTAGGGTTCCGAGAGTAGAGCGTGACAATAGCCCGTCGAGTGACGAGGCCTCGGTACAGGGCCCGTTGACATCAGAGGCACCGGTGGTACCTTTACCCGTCGAGCCCCCGATGCTTCCATCACTGGCAGCTGACGATGCACGACGCCTCGGAGCTCTGCACGAGTTCCAGCGCCAGCGACCACCCAGGTTCCGTGGGGAGACGGACCCCCAGGCATCCGAGGACTGGCTGGACGCGGTCGTCCGAGTTTTTAGGCTAGTGAGGACACCAGCAGACCTCATGGTGATCCTCGCGGCGAGCCTACTGCACGCAGCAGCAGGACGATGGTAGATCTTGATGCTCCAGGTACATGATGAGGCCACCCTCATCTGGAAGTACTTCGAGAGCCTCTTCCGCTCAGAGTTCGTCCCGGCCACCCTCCATGCGGTGCGCATTCAGGAGCTTCTTCAGCTGCGGCAGGGCAGCTTGACGGTCGCTCAGTACGCGGCGAGGTTCACCGATCTTTTTCGCTACTCGACCGACAAGGTACGGGACCCCTTCTTCCGGGCCCGGACCTTCGAGCAGGGATTGAGACACGAGATCAGTGCATCGTTGATCTCCCTCAGCATCCCGACCCAGGCAGGAGTGCTAGAACGAGCCCTTCTGATCGAGAGCTTTCTGGTTAAGTCCACAGCGAGACCTACCGTAGGGCGGCAGGTAGCAGGGTCTTCGGCAGCTGGTAGCCGACGGATGACTCAGGGTTCCAAGCAGACCAGGCCTTCCGGCAGACGACCTCGGGACACTGGCTCAGCAGTGCGGGGCACACAGCGCGGATCCAGCCTTCCGAGAGGCAGGCAGTGCTACTCGTGCGGCAGGCAGGGCCACATGGCTCATGACTGCCCGACCTACCGTACCGAGGAGCAGCAGACGGTGGAGGGGCCACCCAGGCAGAGGCAGAGGGTTGACAGTGGCGGTCCGCAGGGAGGAGGCAGACGAGGCAGAGGAGCTGGCCGAGCAACGGTTGGTGGGAGACGCTTTGAGGCTCTGCCACCACCACCACTAGGAGGCTCGCCCCGACCATAGGGAGCTGGCGGGTATAGACAGGCTCAGCTCCAGGCAGCAGAGGCCTACGACCACGGTGCACCAGAGATGATTTGAGGTACGATCTGTGTCTATTCCACCCTTTCTGCAGTTCTTATAGACACAGGAGCGAGTCACTCATTCATAGCTGCTGCCCTTGTTCGGAGCTCAGAGATTCCGACAGAGTCGTTGGCTCGATCCTTACGGCTAGAGACTCCTACGGGAGCAGACTCGACGATTACGCACTGGTGCCGGCAGTTTGAGCTTACTCTAGGAGGTGAGACCTTCGGCTGGGATCTTCTTGTAGCAGCGTCGAGGCCTTACGACGTCATCTTGGGCTTGGATTGGTTATCTACGGTCCATGCTCAGATTGACTGCATTTGGCGCAAGGTGCGATGTGTGCGCACCGACGGGAGCAGTTTCACCTTCACCGGCGAGAAGGGAGCCTTAGCATAATAGAATGGACTCCCGCAGAGGAGAGGACAACCCATCACTCATCGGTTGGCTAGCCTCATCCTGGGAGCAGTTGACGTGTGGAGTCCCAGTTTTCCTGCAGTGGTGGATCAGTACGCAGACGTCTTTCCCGACGACATTCCAGGACTACCTCCTCGCAGTGAGGTAGACTTTTATATTGATCTATACCCCGGGACAACCCCGATAGCCACTCCAGCATATCGGATGGCCCCAGCTGAGCTTCGAGAGCTTCGGGTACAGTTGGAGGACTTGCAGGGCAAGGGGTTCATCGGACGCAGTGTTTCACCCTGGGCTTCCCCGATTTTATTCGCCAAGAAGGCAGACGAGAGCTTGCGATTGTGTGTCGACTATCGTCGCCTGAACCAGGTGACTGTGAGGAACAAGTATCCGCTACCCAGGATTGATGATCTCTTCGACCAGCTCAAGGGAGCGTGGTGGTTCTCTAAGATAGACCTCAGGTCAGGCTATCATCAGCTCAGAGTTCGAGACGAGGACGTGCAGAAGACGACCTTCAGGTGTCGGTATGGCCACTATGAGTTCTTGGTTATGCCTTTCGGCGTAACCAATGCTCCAGCAGTGCTTATGAGCCTCATGAATAGGATCTTCCAGCCATACCTCGATCATTTTGTCGTGGTCGTTATCGACGACATTTTGGTGTACTCGACCACGGAGGAGGAGCACGCCTACCACTTGAGAGTTGTACTAGAAACACTCCGAGAGCACCAACTTTATGGTAAGCTCTTGAAGTGCCAGTTCTGGTTACGTGAGGTCCACTTCTTGGGGCACGTCATTTCTGAGGCGGGAGTTGCAGTGGATCCCGCGAAGATCGAGGTAGTGCTAGCTTGGGAGCCACCCAGGAGCGTGACGGAGGTGCGAAGTTTCTTGGGTCTAGCCGGATACTATCGGAGATTCGTGCCGGACTTTTCCAGAGTTGCGGCGCCACTCTCAGCGTTGACGAAGAAGGGGAAACCCTTTGTGTGGTCAGACAGTTGTCAGTAGAGCTTTCAGGAGATGAGGCAGAGATTGACCAGCGCACCTATCTTGAGGTTGCCTGAGGAGGGAGTTGGATACGTAGTCTACTGCGATGCTTCAGGGACCGGACTCGGGTGTGTCCTGATGTAGGAGCGGGTCGTGATTGCCTACGGATCACATCAGTTGAGGCCGCATGAACAGAACTACGCTACCCATGACCTAGAGTTGGCAGCAGTGGTCTTCGCTCTGAAGACATGGCGGCACTATCTGATGGGCGAGCGCTTTACAGTCTTTTCTGACCACCAGATTCTCAGGTACATCTTCTCTCAGAAGGACCTGAACCTGAGACAGCGGCGATGACTCGAGTTCCTCCAGGACTATGACTTTGAGATAGTCTATACTCCTGGGAAGGGGAACGTGGTAGCCGATGCCCTCAGCAGGAGGACGGGCATCCAACTACTTGAGGAGGTGACAGAGCAACTAGCCGCTTTGCGGATATCCTTCGTGGAAAGAGACAGAGCATCCTTCCTTCAGTCTCTCACCGTCTCTCCCCCACTTCTACAGCGGGTCAGAGAGGCTCAACATGGGGATGCTGACTGTGAGACACGGTGTGCACATATATCCTTGGGACAGGCACCTGATGGTTTCTCCCTTGGAGCAGAGCACGACGTCCATTTTAGAGGACGTAACTTGGTACCAGTCACTTTACAAGAGGAGGTGCTGAGAGAGTTTCACACTTCTCCTTTGGCGGTACATCCTGGAGTGGCGAAGATGTACCAGGATCTCAGACGACAGCACTGGTGGCCGGGCATGAAGAAGGCTGTGGCAGAGTTCGTTTCACGGTGCCTCACCTGCCAGCAAGTGAAGGCAGAGCATCAGGTACCAAAAGGTTTGGTATAGCCCTTGGAGGTCCCGGAGTGGAAGTGGGATGGCATATCTATGGACTTCATGACTGGACTTCCACACACTTCTAGAGGTCATGACTCCATTTGGGTGATTGTTGACTGACTCACCAAGTCGGCACACTTCTTACCCATCCGAGAGCAGGGCTCAGTGGAGAGCTTGGGACGTCTCTACATTCAGGATATTGTACGACTTCACGGTGTTCCATCGACTATCGTCTCCGATCGGGATGCTCGCTTTACTTCCCGGCTTTGGAAGGGGTTGCAGGAGGCATTCGGGATGCGACTACGTCTGAGCACCGCCTTTCACCCTCAGACAGATGGTCAGACGGAGAGGACCATTCAGACTCTCGAGGACATGCTCCGTGCATGTGTCCTTGACTTTGGTCGCAGCTGGGAGGACCACCTACCCTTGGTGGAGTTCGCGTACAACAACAACTACCACTGCACCATCGGGATGGCACCATATGAGGCGTTGTACGACAAGCCTTGCAGATCTCCTTTGTGCTGGACAGACCTTGGGGAGTCAGCACTTGTGGGACCAGAGATGGTCCGGGCCACGACAAGGAAGGTCCAGGTCATCCAGGAGCGGATGAGGACAACAAAGAGCCGGCAGAAGTCATATGCTGACAGGAGGCGGAGGCCACTAGAGTTCGAGGATGGCGACCACGTCTTCTTGCGGGTCTCACCTCGACATGGTTTGCGTAGATTTGGCCGAGGTGGCAAGTTGTCTCCACGCTTCATCGGGCCTTTCCAGGTCCCCTGCAGGGTTGGCGAGGTGTCTTATCACCTGGATCTGCCACCTCAGTTGTAACGGGTGCACGACGTCTTCCACGTATCTCAGCTAAGGAGATACGTGCACGACCCGATGCACATCACTGACTATGGGGAGCTAGACGTGGATGATAGGGCGACTTTTACGGAGGTCCCGGTGGAGATAGAGGATCGATAGGAGCGGGTCCTACGTGGGCAGTCGATTCCTCTTGTGCGCATCAGATGGAAGCATGGGAACCTCTAGGAGAGCACTTGGGAGCGGGATGCTCAAATGCGTACTCAGTACCCACTTTTGTTTCCCTAGTTTTTGATGTATCTTTATGGGGACATAAAGCCCTGAGGTGGGAGTAATGTAAAGATGGGTAAATTTCAAGGAAATTTTTTTCTTAATTTTCTTTGGAATTTTACAAGAGCGCAGTTTCTGACGGCACCTGATTCTGAGGCCCGGTGTGCCCATAATCATTTTCTGAAGTTTGGCTCGGGTACGTTCAGTGAACGGACGAGCGAGTTTTTCTAACTTTTGAACCGGTGCCCGGAATCGAATTCTGAGGGCACCGATGAAATCGCAGCGCCAGTATTTGTGTAGAAACACCTCTTCCGGAGTTGCCTTTGCTCGGGTGTGGTTTTTAATTTTCGGGCTTAAAGTTAAGAAATAAAATAATTTTGCGACAACTTTATTTTATTTCACTTAAGCCACTTGGAAGCCACTTGAAGCCACATAAAGACGGCTTGAACTGAGTTGAACCGGATAGGATACTATCCATAAATATCCTACCCTCTTGGTAGGATATTTGTGATGTGGGTCCCGCACGAGCCCCACCGTTTCTTTCCGCTAAGTAACGCACCCGCGAAAACCCGTCATTATGAAAGTCAACTTATGCGTTTCTTAATTTCTTAACAGACCATTTAATTGGGCGGCTTATTTCGTAAATTAAAGGAGCTGTTTCTTTCGTTTAATTAATTCAATGAATTTATGGGTCGTTACTTACCCGTTTTTGTTTGTTGGCATAATAATAAAATAAGACCAACCTATCTTTTTTGGAGGATTACTCGTTGAGAGAGGATCCTTGAACCTTCAACCTCCTTCGCGAAGAACGCGAAAGATGCGAAGAACGTGAAGAACGCGAAGAATGCGAATAACGCCGTCATCCGCGGAAATCGACGACGCTCCAATCCAAGAAGTTCTTCCCCGCCCCGATCTCCGATCACCAACCGTTTGAGGTGAGTGATTTCGGGTTTCTTCTAAAAGTTCTTTTTGGTTTAAAACGAAACACAGATTTAATTATTTATAATTTAAATCTGTTGTTCTTGGTCCGTTGAGTTTACCGACTCAACGCCGGATTCCGAGATGACGTGATGCCTTCCCGCGACGATGCGGCGATCCCCCTCTTCCGCGACGAGCAATTCCGCGAAGAACGCTCACGCGCGACAACTACGAGGTAGGGAATTATTTTGAAATTACCCCTTTTTATATTCCCGTAAATGTTTCTTTAAAAAGTTAAAGAACCGGATTTGTGAACAATTTTAAACTTATTAAAATTGTTGTTTCCTGTGTGGAATAAAAATTCTCCCGTTGTTTATATCTAACGCGGAGGGTGCGGGCCAAATGAACACGGCCCGACAACCCTCCGTCGTTCTTCGTTCTTTTGCGGATTTGACGGGCGACGACGGAACGTGCCGCAACAGAAGTTTGATGATCCCGCAGTGAAGAATGAGTCCCGGGAGGTGCAACGGCGCAGACGGGAAGAAAAACGGGCCACCTGAGCGACTCCGGCGGCGGCTCCCGGCGCGCCGCCGGACGAGACCGTCGCGGCACCGGCCGCGGAGGCGGCGCTCGCGGGACGCAGCTGAAGCCGCGTAAGACGCCAGGGAGACACCCCGTGGGTGTCCCACGGGGGCGGCGGCTCCCCCCGCGTCACTCGGGACGCAGCTTCAGCTGCGTCTGGTTGTCTGGCCGACACCACGCGTGTGCTGCGGGGGTGTCACGCGGGGCGGCGGCTCCCCCCGCGTCGGCCACTCGGCCGCTCGGCCAAGCCGGGCCGGGCTGGCCGAGCCAGACCGGTCGGACCGGGTCGGACCGGGTCAGACCGGGTTGACCCGGTCTGACCGGGCGGACCCGGTTCGGCCGACCCAGGGGGGGTCGGGCCGGGTCGGCCCGGCCCCGTACCCCCCGTCTTCGGACGGTCTTCGTTCAAACGTCCGTAACATGAGCTACGAGCCTCCAAACGACTTGCTGTTAGCGGCAACGCGATCCTTGGATCGAGACGGTCGTTTCGGTATATTGCACTCAAGGTTTCGGAATACTTGGGTTCGGCCGGGTTGGTTCGTAAATGAAACAAACCTGGCCTTCAGAGCGGAAACTCTAATAGCTTGAGCTACAGACGTCCGATTGACGTGTCGTCAGCTTTGTTGAGTTCCTCTAAGTGAGATGGATCTTTTGGCATACTCCGCCCGAGGTTTAGACGCAGGTGCAGTACGGTCGGGTTGTTTTTGCCTTAAAAACCAACCGGGCCCCTGGAACGAAAAAGCCAATAACTCTCAGACCGGGCGTCCGATTGACGCGCCGTCTGCGACGTTGAGTTCCTGTTGACGAGACGGAACTTTTGGATACAAAAACTTCGGACTTTGTGTCAGTTGATGTATCAGCCTCTCGGCTCATGGAGCGGACCCTCCCGAACGAGCTTGCTATGTGCGGGAACCCTAGTGCTGGCTGCGACTGCTACTTCGACAGCGACGACCGTATAGAGATCCTCAGTGGACTGCGGCGACGACCGTGCAGAGATCCTCAGTGGACTGCGACGACGACTGTGAAGAGATCCTCAGTGGACTGCGACGACTACTGCACTCAGCGATCCTACGTGGATCAGTGCTACAGGTTCTGTGTGGGCCCGATCCTGTGTGGGTCTGATCCTGTGTGGGTCAGCGCTCAGCGGTTCTATGTGAGCCAGCGCCTACAAGTCCTGTGTGGGCTCGATCCTGTGTGGGTCATTGCGGGGGTTAGTTACTTATCGATCCTTCATGGGTCCGATGACTTAGATGGATCAGTGATCATCTTTATCGTCATCCGAAGAAGTATACATGTGGGAGCTGAATCTTCTGTTTACTCTCCTTTGTGGATTTTGTTGAGCTATCCTGTGTGGATTTGCTGTTTACTCTCCTTTGTGGATTGTGTTGAGCTATCCTGTGTGGATTTACTGTTTACTCTCCTTTGTGGATTTTGTTGAGCTATCCTGTGTGGATTTACTGTTTACTCTCCTTTGTGGTTTGTGTTGTGCTATCCTGTGTGGGTATACGTTTTGCTTTCCTGTGTGGACTGGGTTGTGCTTGGGCTCGGACGTTGGAGCCGAATGGGAATTGATGACTTAGGTATATGTATGATCATATACCTAAACCGTGTCAGATGTTACTTCGTGATTGTATCTTTCCTTTGTGGATTATCCTTTGTGGATTTCGGGAGACCTTCGGGGGTCTCGGGGTCCCTACTGAGTAGCTTATACTCACCCATGCACGGGCTATGCCCGCACTACGTTGTGTTGGTTGCAGACGACGGACAGCGCTGATCGTGGTGGAGGCGTGCGGAGCAGGACGGTACCTGGAGGTGGACCACTGGGCGGGACGTACTTGGAGTGGTCCGGTGGACCCGAGGTGCATTGGAGGCTATCTGTACCCACCCTTTAGGTGGGACTTCCAGAGGACGGCTCGACGCTGTGGCTTTTCCTTTTAGTTGCTATTTTTCCCTTTCAGTTGTACTTTACTGTTGGGCTTGTATTTCCGGCCCCTTTTACTTTCAGCACAGCTTGTACAGTTTTTACTTACTGTTTATTTTTCCGCTTGCTTAATCTGTGGTGCTTGTTTACTTTTCAAAGGCAATGCCTTCCCTATTTCCAGGATTTTACGCCTTGGTGCTAGTCGTCATCCCCTGGCCTATGGAAGGCGGGCCTGGGGTAGTCACGGCATGGGCCCCAAGGACGGGTCGTGACATGTTTCCCCAAACACTTATGAACCCAAGTTCCTAGAAACATGATGTTCAACATAAAAGGGTTATCTACATCCTTTTACATAATAAATTTCATGTTCTTAAAATCCTACTCCTTTCTAAGACGCGAACCTAGGAGATAGGCAAGAATGAATTCTAAATCCAATATCAAGAACATTGATGACTACTTTTTAGGCAAGGACCGAAAAAGCTTATACCATTTTTAATGACCCACTAATTCTCATTGTCTTGAGAGTACAACGAGTCATTACTTGGACTTAAAATACATCCTCAAGATGCTAAAGGCTAGCAAAAAATTCCAAAGGGATTCTAATGAATGTGTGGGGGGAGATTTACCCTTTAATAATAAAACCAATAACCGAACTACCACAATAGAACAACCCATAAATGATGCATGATTAAAACTAGAAAACTCATCCACATTTTTGAAACAAGACAGCAAAATATCACAACTATAGAAGATAAACAAATAGAAAAGTACACAAAATAAAACAACTAAAGACTCTTGGAAGGCCACAATACTCCATGCACCACCAGCTCCAAGCTCCAACATCACCAAACAAACCAAGTATCACATAGTGGTTCTAAAAATGTGTGACACGTTACCTTTCCCTATGTCCTATAATATAGCATCTGCAAAATCACCAAAGTGCCAAAGTAGGGGTGAGTATAAAACATAGTAGGCTTTCCCCAATGACTTCCCTACTCAAGACACTATGATAGAAGAGGTTAGACACATTTATATAACATTTTTATAATACAACTCTATAAAATAGTTTATAAAAATATTATATACAAGTTCCAAAAACATTTGAAACCAAGTGAAATAAAAAGTAAATGAAACCAATTTCTAGAAAGTTATTTTTCTAGAAAAATAACTAATCAAGGTTGAAAACCAATTCTTATTATCATTTTGGCATACCCATTCCATAGTTCACAACACACCCACACATGCATGCTTTGCTCAATAGTTTCATACTCATGATCAGTCTCTTGACTTATTTCTTTATGTCCCACTGACACATGCCCCTAGTTCAGTGACACGTGCCTTTTACCCCACTAGCACATGTCCCTTATTCAGATCATGTCAATCATGAACTCACAAAAACACTATTTATTCCAAATATTTCCAGTCCCAAAATAAACCAGTTAAATAAAACTAATGTTTTATTGAAAACTTAAGCACACCCAATTTCAAATCAAAAATTTCATTTCAATAAAACATCCCATTTTATTGAAAACATCTAATCCAATTCATGTGATAGCATTCTCGAAAAATACCCATTTTAAAAGGGTATCTAATGATTGTTCAATAACCAAATCACAAATAATTCAACAAAAGATATTCAATTTAGAATCATTTCATCAGTTATACTAATTGGAGTTTAGAGAGAATCCACCTACCTCAAAGGTTTTGACAAACTCAACAATGACCGATGAATTCACAAGACTCTAGGTTGATCTTCCAAAAAAAGACATAGATATCTCTTTCTATCAACAAAAAGGCCAAAACCCAACTTATTCGGCATCCCAAAAATGTAGATCTAACCAAGATAGAAATTCATATGAGATAGAAAGGGGATTATAGAATTATGTCTGATCAGATTTGAGGAAATGAGACACGAACAATGAACCTCCATGATAAAATGAAAGAAAACCCCTTACCCAGAAGGTGGAGCGCCTCTGAAAGTTTCCTAGGGCCACCTATGGTTGAGAGCTACGAAGAACCAACCAAGATAATGAGATGGAACATACGCACACATGATTTTAATCTGGGCATGCACCGGTTCATGATGTGTACCCCTTGGTTACACCATATAGGCCAAACTAGATAAGTTACACCGAAAAACCTATCGCCTCTGAAAAAACTGACATTTTTCCTATCACGTCGTGTAGGCCTAGTACACGAAGTTTACCCTTTCACAGCATGATCTCCATAGTAACAATATGTTACCAGCAAACAGTACATGATGTGTTCCTCAGGTAAAGGATGTGTACATACTCTTCAACCTATATTAAACCCCGAAAACATCCTCTAAATACTACGAATCGAAAAGGGAGCTTAGAAAAAGATAAAATATACCCAATCAAGGTAATGGGATGACACAAACCAGAAACTGGGGGTACTCCATTCTCTCCCCCCATTGGTATTTATATCTTATGAAGGTAGAAACCCCTCACTACATTGAAAGAGTTCTGAACATTGCTCTTTCATTTCCATCTTCTGTTCCCAAGTCTCTTCCGGAATCTGACCATGCTTACATAAAACTAGCACCATATTAATGCTTTTTCAATGATATGCATTCTCTTTCCTATCCACAATTCACATCAAGGTATGTACCAAAGAAGCAACTGGATCTAGGTCAATGTGATCTCATTTGACCACATGTTTAGGATTAGGATGATACTTTTTCAACAATGATACATGGAACACATTATGCATCAAAATATACTGTGGTGGTAATTCCAACTGATATTCACCTCTCTGGCCAGTTTTAGTATATCAAAAAGGCATGTGTATCTAGAATATAACTTCCCCTACTCCCCAAAATGATGATGTCCAAGATTTGTAGATATACTAAAGAACACATGATCACTTACTGCAATGGACGATAGTCATCGATGATGATCAGTATAAGCTTTCAAATGATTATGAGTTGTCTACATTCTTTTTCTAATCAACTGGATATTTCCATTGCTTCTTGGAAAAGGCTTGTCCAGACTAGTGAGGTCTCACCTGTTTCCACCCAACACAGTAGAGAACGAAAAGGAAACCCATAAAATGATTCAAATAAAGCCATATGCATCGAGGCATGATAGTTTTTATTATATGAGAACTCCACTCAGGGTATGTGCTCCTCACATGAGCCATGAAAATATTTTACACAAGCCTGCAACATGTCTTCCAAAAATTTTATCAACTACTTAGATTGTTCATCTGTATGATGATTATATGTCTTTCTCATGGTCAACTAAGTCCTAAGGGTTTTCTGTATGGATTTCAAAAAATGATAAGTGAACCTTGGATCTCTATCTGACAAGATTCAAACAGTTATTCCATGTATCATTACCACATATTGGAAATAAATTTTGGATAGATCCTCCACCGTATGAGTTTCACGGATAGGGATGAAATGAGAAGACTTGGTAAGCCAACCCACTATCACCTATATGGAATTTTATCTCCAGACCATTCTTGGGAAACCTGCAACAAAATCCATCACTATATGGTCCCATTTCTAAACTATGATAGGCAAAGACTGCAACATATCCATTGTTCTCTAATGCTTTGCTTTAACCTGTGGAAAATTTAATCACAGTAAGACAAAATCAGCCACCTTCTTTTTCATGATGATCCACAAAAATTGTGCCTTCAATGACTTATAAATGTTTTTTGTTCCTAGAAGTAAAACCCATCTAGAATGGTGATAAGAATGAAGTATTTTTTACTGAAAAGCCATAGGTTCAACCATCTGATCTCTAAAACATAAAATTTAACTCCCAACAAATTTTTATCCCTCAACGGTCTCCCCACCATGGTTTTTTGAACTCATAACCAGACAATATAAATGCCACTTTGACCATATTTACAGATTTAGGAACATGTGTCGATGAAAATAAAGGTACAACATCACCTCAGTCTACACATTCTGCATGCGTGTCAGCTAGGATCAACATCAATTGTCATTCATCTATATATTCATTTTCCAGCTGATAATATGAATTTATACTTGATACATCTACCACAAAATTCCCCTTTCCTGGTGTATACATCAATTCATAGTCAAATATTTTGAGATAATTCATCCATCTCCTTTGCCTCATATTCAAATATCACTGTGAGAAATTTGGTTTCAGGAATTTATTATCCGTAAACACAATGAATATCTCACCAATGACATAATGTCTCCAAGAATTCAAAGTATGGATGAGTGGAGCAAACTCCAATCGTGTGTTGGGTAATTCTTCTCATACACCCTCAACTATCAGGAACCATAAGCTACAACATGGACTCCTTTCATGAGAATATAGCCCAACCCTGATCCTGAAGCATCACAGTACACCACATACCCCTCTCTTGATTTTAGAGAAGTCAAGATAGTTGATGATGTAAGATGAACATTCAGTTCCTTTAAATACATCTGGAATTCATATATCTATTCTAATGGAGCATTATTATTTTTTGGAGATGTCATTAGTGAAGCTAGTCATGAAAAGTCATGCACAAACCTTCAGTAGTATCCAGCTAGAAAAAGAAAACATTGCATCACAAAGGCATTCTTAAGTGGTTTCCACAAGATAACTGCTTCTATATTTTTAGGATCCAATGAAACACCTTTTTTAAAAATCACAGGGCCAAGAATGTTTACCCTCTGTATCCAAAAATCACACTTTGATAATTTGGAATACAAACAAAGATCCCTCAAAATTTGTAACACTATTTATAGGTGTTCCTCACTGTCAACCTTGGTCATTGAATAAACCAAGAAATTGTCCACAAATACTAAAAAATAGTCCAAATGAAACTGAAATATTTGATTCAGAAAATCCATGAAGACCAATGGTTCATTTATTAGACCAAAAGTCATGACTACATATTCGTAGTGGCCATATCCACTTCTAAAATCTTCCTTTGAAGTATCTTCCTTCAAAAATCACAATTGGTAATATCATGATCATAATTCAATCTTGTAGAACCATAGATCTCCCCTCAATTGATCACATAGATCATCAATGTGTGGAATTGGGTACCTATTCTTTATCATAACTTGGTTCATCTTATGGTAATCAACGTATAGAATAAGAGTCCTATCCACTTTCATCATGAGCAAGACCGGTGTTTCCCATAGAGACATACATGGATGAATGAAACCCTTGATTTCCAGCTCCACCAACTACACATTCAATTCACTTAACACTGTAGGTTCCATCCTACAAGACAGAAGGGAAATAGGACTTCTCCCTATAAGGAGATCAATCGTAAACTCTAATTCACTTAGAGGTGGTATCCCTGAGAATTTTTTGGGAAATACATCTTGAAATTTACCCACAAATGCTAGAAAACTATCTTCCTCGATATCTTCAATTGATTCCAAAGTCAATGCTACCAACTGATAAGAGATCTTTCCCACCATTAGTTCCAACATGCTCTTTGAACCATTATTTACAATTCTTTCTCCTCTGAATAGATGCTTGATGATGTCCTCAGTCATGAAACTAACTATTATACTATAACAATTGATGTGGGCATTGAACATTTTCAACCAATCCATACCCTGGATTACATCATAAAAATCTGTCTCCAACATTGATAAGTCTCATTTCATCCTAAATCCATCAACTGTTATAGCACATGATCAACACACAATGGTAATACATTCATCTTTACTGAGAGGAGCATGGTGTTTTCATAGAGAAGTCATCATTTTCGGTTTTAAACATAAAAAGTCAATAGGATGAGATGAAATGAAGGAATTTGATACACCAGCATCAAACAACACTTGAACAAAGGAAGAATTGAAAAGAATCATACATCTCACTTTAGATGGACTAGCCTGATCATTGACAATCATCTTCTCAGCTCCATAAAATTTCTTCATCGCTGCACTCTACTCTTTATTCTCTTTTTGTCATTGAAATTACTAAGGAGTCATGGTATGAAAAGAATCAATATGGATAGCTCTTATCTATTGACAAGTCTAATTATTCTATCCTTCCTCAGTCGAATCATATGATGCTTGTGATGCCTAAGAAGTGTCATGACCACCTGTCCTCAGAGCATGCTGATAATAGCACTAATGATGCCCCATATTATTTTAGTTATTGCATGATATAGATTTTGTCGTACACTCTCAATTTATGTGATCAAGAGAACCACATTAGAAACAACCTTCTTTTTTGTTGGGTCATGGATGAAGGTTCCCTGATCTAGCCATTATATTCTAATTCCTGCTCCCACCCTTGAAATAGGTGTCTCTATTTCACTTTCTCCCATCATTGGAGTTCCCACCATTCCCTGTATGTATCATCATACTTCCCCCACCCATAGCACCCAATATGTCTTACTCAGCCACAACTGCTATGTTCACCAACTACTTATATTCAGTAATAAATAGAACCACCGTCTTTGATCGAATATCCTTCCTTAGCACTGATTCAAAGAAGAGTTCCTTCAAGAACACACTTTCCGAAAGTTCTAGTGGAAAATACACTAAATTCATGAATTTATCTATATACTCCATGACAACGATATTCTATTTCTCCATGCTAAATAAGTAGGTCATCCTATGGATATTGAACATATGTGGATGAATTGTTTATTAAATAATTCCATAAAATCCTCCCACGTATGACCTTGATCCCCTTTATCATGTAGTACTAGTTCCCACCACTAACATGTAAGATCCTCGAGCATGTACGTGGCTAGCTAGACATTGAGCTCTATTAGTGTGCTGATGAATTCAAAGACGTGATTCATCCTGATTTTCCACACCTATACTTTTTCAATTTCATAGTCACCCCTACAAATGGGTGGATTCTTCTTTATGAACTAGATGGAGTGATCTACATGACTTGGCGCATCCCTTTGGTTCCTAGTTTCCACATCTTGAAATGCATGGATGATAATCGTGACTAGATATTGGTTCACCTATGTCTCATGTGAAAAAACATTCTCTGTAAATTTCTCTTTTTGGTTCCTATGATGCCTATTGGGTTTTATTTTCTAAACAAAAGAAAAACTCTGCAAGTCTCACTATCTAGTAACTGATGGATTAACATTTCAAATTCTATCACATTACATATCACAACATTGATTTCCAAAAACAACCTTTTCCCATGTTCAACATTTTTTGAAAACATTCAACTTACTTTTGGAGAATTAAACAATTTTCAAAATACCATTAGAATTTCCTTTTTCGAAATCATTTATTTAAAAAAAATCATACTTTTTCAAAAATCAACACGTTTTCACAACATGAATCATTACTCGAAATGATGTATACACTCGTAGTGGGGACTCATTCCTCTACAATGCATTTCATGCTAATCTAATTGGATGAACCCATGAAAATGAGGTTTTAAAATACTAGAACTATCTCAAAACACTTATGTACCCAACTTCCTAGTAACATGAAGTTCAACATAAAAATGTTATCTATGTCCTCTTATGCTAAACATTCCATGTTCTGACAATCCTACTCCTTTATAATACATCAAACCAAGGGATAGATGATAAAAAAAATTTATTGAATAATTTATTAATAATAATTGAAATAATTTCCCCACATTATGCTAAATATGTTAATTTATGGAATATTTGGGATTAGATCATTCATTTGAAAATTTGATGGAAATTTCAGATTTACCCTTTTAAATTTAACAGTAGAATTTTGGGAATTAATATTTTTATATAAATTATTTTGACATAAAATTTTCTAACTATGTTCCTGACTTAATGGGTTAAAAATTCTATTCAGGACATGGGAGCTAGAACATGCATTTGAGTGGAGTAAATGTGCCATGAAGACAAAGTTGGACTGAACTATCCAGATTGTACATCACTTCACCATTTGGGCCGTATCATCTTCCTCTGGGCTTGGATTGGGGAAAACATTTGATGGCATCTCAAGGACATGAATACAAACAAATATTTTTTCTAAATTTCCATGTAATGATATCATTTTGGAGGAAACCTATGAGGTGAAAGTGGGGTTATACAATTTGGCTGAATTTCCCTCACTCTTAAAAAACATCTCGTAATCCTATCCCTCCAAAAATCTATTTAAATGATATTTTAACTCTTTGGGAGGGTTGTTTGAGGAATTGGGAAGGTTTTCTTGAAATGGTGTCTCTTGGGATCCCCTCAAAACTCTTTGAAGTAAGAAGGACCTGTGAAAACATCTCTTCCAAGACGGCTCTCCTCTCCCACCCCCTCTTTGTATTTATTTTCTTTCATGCTTGTATATTGTGTTTTTCTTCAATTATTATTCTGTGTCTTTACCTTTTAATCTTTTTATTTTTCTTATTGGGCTGGAATCTAAGGGTGGTGAAAAGATTGGGTACTTCCCAATCAATTCATTACATATGAAAAACATCTCTACGATGATAACTCCGCCCATAGAAGATTGATTTCTTTCGTAGTTGATCTAATCCCTAATCCCTTCATTTATTTATTTGGAATCCATAAACATACTGTAATTCATAAATTGTGATCAATTAATTGAGTTTAAATTTATATGTAACTTGATCGATTTTCACTCGACTGCATGTTCGGGCTTGTGTAAATCGTGAGAGTGAAACTATAACCACAAACCCCAATCATCTTGGGGTAGAATTGTAGTGTTAAAATATAATCCACAAACTAAATTATTTTACAAATATTGGGATGATATTCAACCCTAATTATCCATTGTCCATAAGATGGATTTCAGATCATAATCATAGAAGGGTGTTGTGATTGTAGGTCCCCAAGTTAACCCATGGCTCATTTCCAAAAATATTTGTGGTTGTGTTAATTTTCTAGAGTTCTGTGGTTAAAAAAGTTATGGTATCATAATTGAATGAAATATAATTATATAGGATAATGTTAAATTTATGGTGAAGGGGTTATATTTGATCAACTACATCTTCTCATATAAGTATTTTTTAAAGAAACTATGTCTTTGATTGTTCTTGTTTTTTGTTTAGTTTATTGTCTAAAAGTCACAAAACCAACTCCCACATCTTGTGTTTCATTTTTTAACTTATTTACCTTTTTTCTTAAAGACTATTAAGGTTTGTTTAATTCACTTCCTCCTTGAAAGAATGACCTAGGTCAGACACTGTGTTGCACTTAGTAAAATCAAAAATACTCTTGACAACGTGCGTGACAACACTTATCAAATTCGCATTGTTGCAAGGGAGGAAAGTGTTTTATTCAACCAATTTTAGGTAAGTTATTTGTTATTATTTTTTATTTTGTTTATTTTTATATCCTCCTTTTTTTCTATTATTTCTTCCCCACCACTTCTTTTTCAGACCATCAATTGAAACCTCATTTAATGATATTGGTGTACACTTCTTTTATTTCTCTTTTATATGATTTATGACATGATTTCACCCTGTGGATATCCTTCATCTAGACCCCAAGATTTAGCACAACCTTAGGGCTCAAATCAAACAATATTGCTCTACGAGGAGTGTTGAAATTTACCCAACTGGGGAATTCCTCCACATTAGGAATTTTTAAATTGGAAATTCTTATAAAACAAATATCAAACAAGATACAATGTATGAAAATAACAACAATGAACTCAGTAGGACTATTCGATAGTTGGATGCACCTGATATTAATTATCAACCTACATGCATTGCTTATCCAACTCTCAAATCAGACTTTGAACTAAAATCTGGGTTAATTCAACATCTTCCAAAATTTCATGGATTATCTATTGAGGATACAAACAAATATTTAAAATAATTAAAAGTGTTATGCTCAAAAATGAAACCAAGAAATTTCTATGAATATCAAATAAAACATTGGGCATTCCCATTCTCACGTGATGGAACTACTAAGGATTGGATTTATTACTTTAAAATTGAAGATGTAACATGTTGGAATGATTTGAAACGTCTTTTACTGTAGATATTTTTTCAAGCATCATAGACCACTTCCACTCAAAAGTAGATCTTTGGGATCAAGCAGGCACATAGGGAGTCAATGCATAAGTATTGAGAGAGATTCAAGAAGTTGTGTGCAAGCTTCTTGCTTCACCAAATCAGAGAGAAACTTCTCATCCAGTACTTCAGTGAAGGACTCACACCTATGGAGAGGATCATGGTGGATGTTGCGGCTGGAGGAGAATCGGTCAACAAAACACCAGAAGTTGCACATGAATTGATCGGAAAAATGGCACAAAACTCCCAACAATATGGTGATTGAGGTACCCAACTTGTTAGTTGAGTACATCAGGGAAGTCCATCATCTCTTGAATGTAATTTTATTGATACCACGTTGGAAGAATTAACAAATATGGTGAGAAATGTTTCTTTGGCTCAAAAGACATCCCAACCCCCTCCTTTAAGGACTTGTGGAATTTGCACTAAGACAAGCCACCCAACTGATTGTTTCCCCCAACTACAGGAAACAAATGATTGTACAGCAGAGTTTGCTGGGAGACTGTACTAGCCGAAGCAACAGCCACATCCCCAGAAAAAGTATGATCCATTTTCACTAACATAAAACCAAGGATGGAAGGATCAAACAAAAATAAGGTATGGCTCTAGACAAAAACAAAGCCCCCCCTTTCATCAAAACCTCTAGCAACCTCCTCTTTACCAGAAAGGTTTCCAAAGACCTTAGTGGAGATTTGAAGCTCGAGCATTAACAAGCCAACAAAAATGGAATTCCCAACCAAATGTAGATTCTAAAACTGAAGACATATTGAAAATAATTGTTCTTACCCAGCAGAATGAGCTGAAGAGTCATGGTTCAGAGTTGTGGGAGTTGAAGACCCAAATGAGCCAAATTTCCACTACCCTCCATGAACTAGTAAGTAGGAATTCTGAAAATACACCATCCCAACCTACTCCAAATCCCAAGGGGAATGTCAATTCCATCACATTGAGAAGCAAGTAGCAAACCACTGATACATCTACACCAATTGTTCCACTGAGATTCACCTCAACTCCAAGGAACCCCATTACATACCAGCTGAAGAACAACCAAAGGAGAAATACAATGGTAAGAAAACTATTGATGATATTCCCCCTAAACCCCTTCCCTTTCCAAACAGGGTTGTACAAACTAAGAATATGGCTGAAGAGGCAATGCAAAGAGTGTTTTTGGACACATTCAAGTGTGTAGATACAAACAATCCCTTGATGGAGGCCATTAAGAAAATCCTAATGTATGAAAAATTCTTAAATGGACATTGTGCCAATATAAGTGGACTTAAGGGAAATGGGAGGATCAATCTTAGATGGAATGTTTCAGCACTCATTACACTAACTCATGTACTTCCAATAAAGTTCTAGGATACAGGGACATTGACCATTCTATGCACCATAGGAGAGTTACAATTTTCTAATTCTTTATGTGATTTAGGAACATCTATTAATGTGATGCCTCAATATTTATTCTCTTCATTAAATATTGGTGAGTTGAAGCCGACAAGAATAGTGGTGGATTTGGATAATAGAGCTACAACATATCTTGTGGGATTCCTTGTGGATGTACTTGTTATAGTAAGAGACATGATATTTCTAGTAGACTTCTACATTCTTAACATGGAGGATGATCAAGAAAGTTCATTTTCAATAATTATCTTAGGTAGGACCTTCCTCAAAACTACAAAAAACTATCATAAATGTCCATTATGGTACACTTTCCATTGAGTTTGGAGATGAAGTTGTGATATTAAATGTTATAGACTCCATGAAGTACCCCTCAGAGAACCATTCTACTTTTTTTATCTCCTATTTTGAACCACCATGTAAAAAACCCATGGAACTTGATTGTCCTATACTTAGGGATATTATGATCATTGGTTCTAGTTTTATGTCTAAGATAACTTCCACACCCATTTATACTAAACAATAATCTCTTAGATTTTATTTTTAAATTGATTCATATTCTAATTTTGACCATGTGAACTCTGATGATGACATGGATGTTGAGTATGTTGTTGGCTTTGATGAACTATTCTCTGATTTTGATGATGTATATTCTGATATTGGTTCTATTTGTGAACATATTTCAGTTTCTTCATTATCTCCATCCATACAGAACCCCCTATATTGGAACTCAATCCATTTCCACCTAATCTCAAATAATCATACATGTTGAGTGGTAAAATCATACATGTTATCATTTCTAACAATATCTCTTTTGAACATGAAGTAAAACTTTTGAAACATTTGATGGAGAACATAAAGGAAACTGGGTGGAACTTTAGGTGAAATATCAAGTATTATCCCCTCCATTTTCATGCATAGGATTCTTTTGGATGATGGGAATAAACTAGTGAGTCATCAAAAAAGGAGACTCAATCAAACCCCTTTATAGGTTGTTAAAAAATAAGTTGATAAATTTCTCAAGGCAGGTATAATCTTTCCCACTTCAGATTCTTACTGGGAAAGTCCTATCTAGGTTGTGGCAATGAAAATTGGTGTTATAGTTGTTGAAAATGGGAAAGATGAGTTAGTTCCAATGAGGGTGCAAAACAGTTGGTTTGTGTGTATTGATTATATGAAACTAATTAAATCCACTCACACGGTCCATTTCCCCCTCCCATTTTTAATCAAATACTTGATAGACTAGCTGGGAAGAGACATTATTTTTTCATGGATGTATTTTTTGGATATTTTTAGGTTCATGTAGCTTTGGAGGATAAAGAGAATACTAAATTCACTTGTCCCTTTGGCACATTTTCCTACTGGATGATTCCATTTGAATATTGTAATGCCCCAGGTACCTTCTAGATATACATGGTGTGTATTTTTTTTGATTTTCTTGAGATATGAATGGTGATATTTATATATGACTTTACAGTGTATGGATCCTCTTTTTATGAATTTATAAGTAGTTTGGGAAATCTTTTAATTAATTTTATTGAGAAGAATCTAGTCTTGAAGTTTTAATAGTGTCATTTCATGGTAGAGCATGGCATTGTGTTAGAGAATGTAGTGTCAAAAAATAGGATAGAGGTCGATAGATATATGGTTGATATCATTTCATTATTACCCTATCCTTTGTGTGTGTGCGATGTTAGATATTTCCTAGGCCATGCAGGGTTTCATCGGCGCTTCATCAGAGATTTTACTAAGATTTCTCTTCTTTTTTCACAATTACGTCAAAAGGATTCGGATTTTGTGTTTGATGATTCAGGAAAGGTAGCATTTTATGAGCTGAAGAAGTGTCTGACCACTCCATTGATCATAAATATCCCACAATGGGATATTATTTTTGATCTTATGTGTGATGCACCCAACTTTGGTGTTGGAGGTGTCTTATCATAGAGGGTTGAGGGATGTTTGTCATGACTCATCCCCCGGGGCCCATGTCGTGACTACCCCAAGCCCTCCTTCCAAAGTCCAGGGGCTGCTGAATAGCACCGAAAGGCGTATTCCCTAAAACTGGGAAGGCATTTCCTTTATATCCTTTAAACACATGCAACCAAGAACACAACAAGATACAAACACAAGTAAACTGTATAGAAAAAAGAGTGCCGAAAGTAAGTGGGGTCGGAATACAAGACCAACAGTAAAGGTACAAGTACAATAGAAATAAAATACAACTGAAGAAAAAGAAATACAACTATTGGGTCATCCTCTGAGGTTCCTACCTGAAGGGGAGGTACAAATCTCCTCCTCAGCACTCCATGTATGTCTGTCTCCTCTACGTACTGACACGCCATATGGTCCACCTCTGGGCACCGTCCAGTCCTGGTACCCTCATCTTCGATCAGCATTGTCCGTCATCTGCACCAAACACAACAAGTGTGGGCATAGCCCATGCAAGGGTGAGTATAAAGATACTCAGTAGGGACCCCGAGACCCTCAAGGTCTCACAAAATCCACAAAGGATAAACCAAAAAGAATGAAATCAACTGTTAACCCTACATAGGTATATGCCCATACATATACCTAAGTTATCAAGTATACCCATCTCAATCCTGAGGAAACACAAGGTCCAACCCAAAATCCCAAGATCAACTATTCCACAAAGGAAGGAGTACCACGAAGGTATGTACCACACAGGTACTCCACACAGAAGAATACCACTAATGTATCACCACAAAGGAAAGTACCACACAGGTACGGACTCAGCTCACACCAGGTATAACTTAGGTACAGTATTAGAGATGATTATATGTAAAAACTAATTCATCTTACTATGTTAAGAGGCATACCCACAGAGGATCCTAAATCATCATCAGAAACATAAAGGATCGTAGTACATCGTCAAACCCACACAGGATTATAGTTCCTTTTCAAACCCACACAACATCCTAGTACATCGTCAGATCCACAAAATATCCTAGTACATTGTTAGTATGTCATCAAACACATACATGATCCTAGTACATCGTCAGTACGTCGTCAGACCCACATAGTATCCCGGTACATTGATACAACCAGCTACAAGGTTCCCGCACTAAGATCGCTTGTATCTGGGAGGGTAAACTCCTCATTCCACATGTTGATAATGAAACTTCCACGAATTCCCATGAATAAGTATCCTAATGGACCACCGAATAAAAGGGTTCTCAGTGCAACAGACAGTGCGTCAATCAGAAGCTCGGTCTGTAAGTTATTAGCCTTTTAGTCCCGAGGGCCCGGTTGGATTCGTGATCGATCCAACCCCACCATATCCCAAATTTATCCAAATATCAAATTAGGTATACCAAAATTACCATCTCGCTCTAAGGTTTCTGACGCTGTAGACTATTCTTCAAACGGACACCCGATGCCAAAGTTATGGCCAAAAGTGCGTTAATGGGTCGAGGTTGGTCTGAGTCCGGTCCGACCCGGTCGAACTGACCCGACCTGGCCTGGGTCGACCCAACACAGTTCGGGTGGACCCAGGCCACTGGGTCTGGCCTGGCCCGCACTAGGCATCCCGAGGTGTCTAGGGTGTAGTGGGGCGCCGCGGTACGGTGGGGCGGCTACGGGGCGGCGGGGCGTCACCGTGTGGTGGGATGGTCGTGGTGCGGCGGCCCCCTGCGGCTGGCCGGTCATCCCCTCCGCATAGTGTGGTTTTGAACCGCGCCTTTTCTGGTGGCTGGTAGTGAGCCGATCGTCCTTCCCTTACCGCTGTAGCACAAGGACACACTTCTCCTCTATCGGGCGGTGCGGTCGCATCATCGCCTTCATCGCGGCTGGTCGTGGTGCCAACCACCATTCCCGTTCCCTTCATGTGTAGGTTGATGTCCTCCTCCATCGTGAAGAACACACCAATGATGAAGAATGGAAGAGGTATTGGGTCATTTTCTTTTTTCCTGCTTCATCCACATTAGTTTGGTAGGAGGCAGTTTAAGATGATTAATTGGATGTAAAACACAGAGAATTACCAAACCCCAACCTTGAGGGTTTGTTGGTGTTGGAACAAGGAAGAAGTCAAAGATGTTGACATTAATTGCACCGGACACACACCTCTAATCCCAGGCATGATCGATGGTTTTTCATTGTTGAAGACGTCCCACATTAGAGGATGTCACAAGGAAGGATCTGAAGTCATTGGATAACGTCAGCATTCTTCGTTAGAGATGATGGTGTGTTCTTTGTTGGAGAATATGGCGTGTTATTTGTTGGGAGAGAATGGTCCTCCTAGGTCATCCCTTTCTCCAACGATTTCCCCCAACCTAAAAACTAGTGAGGATCCAACACAAGCATTTAGTTTATCAATTCAATGTGTTGGAACAAGTGGATTTGGCAAAAATAATTGACTCAATTAATTTGGCCCAATTAAATTGGAGGAATCAGTTAATGGGGGGTTGAGAGGTTTCTCCCATTAAAGAGGGTTCGAGTGGTCCCTGCATTTGAATTTAAATTTGGGGTTTTAGTTCGGGTGTTCCCCACCTCCATAACCCATGAAGAGAGGTTTCAAGAATAAAAATAAAATGTTAAATAATTTCATTTTTATTTTCCCACAAAAAAGTGAAAAACTCTCTTTCAACCTTGACCTACTACGGTAAAGGTAAAGGTCTCCTTAAGTGAATACCGGTGCTGCGAGTTCAACAGTTTCCTCATATTCCAATTCTGATCACCGGTTCAAAAGTTACAAAAACTTGCTCACACATTTACTGAATGTACCTGAAAAAAGGTTTAGAAATTTATTCCTATCACACCAGGCCTCAGAATCATGCACCATAAATTTTCACAGACTCATAAAATTCTATTATAATAAAAATAAATTACATGGAATTTAAAGGCCTTTACATTCTCCCCACCTCAGGGATTTGAATCCCTAAAATCCACACCACAAAAATAGGAAAACAAGTGGGGGTACTGAGCACGAATCTGAGCCTCCCGCTCCCATGTGCTCTCCTGGAGGTTCCCGTGCTACCAGCGAACACTCACCAGAGGTATTGACCTCCCCCAAAGGACCCGCTCTTGTCGATCCTCAATCTCTACTGGACCCTCCGTAAATGTCTCCCCATCATCGACATCCATCTCTCCATGGTTGATGATATGAGAAGGTTCATGCACGTATCTCCTCGGTAGGGATATGTGGAAGATGTCGTGCACCTAGTACAAATGAGGGGGAAGTGCTAGGCGGTAAGCCACCTCGCCACCTCTGCTGAGGACTTATCAGGGTCCAATTAACCTTAGATATAACTTGATGCCCCGACCAAATCTCCACAAAACTTGTCGAGGTGAGACCCATAGAAATATGTGGTCTCCATCCTAGAACCCTAGAGATCTCTGTCTCCTATTGGCATAAGACTCTTGCCTGCTCTATATAGTCTTCATCTACTATTGGATGATCTGCACCTTCTATGTGGTAGGTCGTACCATCTCTGGTCCCACGAGTGCGGACTCCCCTAGGTCAGTCCAGCACCAAGGCGATTAGCAAGGTTGGTCGTATGATGATTCGAAACGTGCCATCCCAATGGTGGAATGATAGCTGTTATTGTATGAAAACTCCAGCAATGTAAGGTGATCCTCCCTGCTATGACTGAAGTCAAGGACGCAATCACGTAGCATGCCCTCGAGGGTCTGAATGGCCCGCTCAGTCTGTACATCTGTCTGAGGATGGAAGGAAATTCTTAAACGAAGTTTCATCCCAAAAGCCTCATACAATCCCTTCCTTAGCTAGGAAGTGAAACGTGCATCACGATTGGAGACAAACGTCGAGGGTACTCCTTGTAGTCACACAATCTCCTACACATAGAGGCATACCAAGATCTCTACAGAACCCTACTATCTGATCGGTAAGAATTGGGCCAACATGGTGAGTTTGTCGACGATCACCCAGATAGAATAATGACCCCTGGATGTATGTGGAAGTCCTGTCACGAAGTCCATGGATATCCCATCCCACATTAACTTTGGGAACTCTAAAGGTTGAACCAAGCTTTCTGGTACCTGATGCTCCGCCTTCACTTGCTAACAAGTGAGGCACCAACAGACAAACGTTTCTACTAATTTCTTCATTCTCGGCCACCAGTGCTGTTTTCAGAGATCCTGGTACATCTTCTCCACTCCTGTATGTACCGCTATAGGGTATGTGTGGAACTCTCTCAACACTTCCTCTCGAAGCAACACTGGTTCCATGGTACGTCCTTAGAAGATAATGATGTTCTCCCCCCTTTAGAAAATCCATCTTGTGCATGTCCTATGGATATCTGAGCATGTAGATCCTCGCAGTTAGTATCCCCATGATGTGCCTCTGTGACTCGCTGAAGAAGTGGGGGAGTGACTGTAAGATACTGAAGAAAAGATTCTCTATATCGATACACAAAGAATATCTACAAAGCGGCCAGCTGGTCCATCGCCTCACCTCACAGTTGTATACCAGATCTCTTGCTGAGTGCATATGCTACAACCTTTCCCTTCCTAGGAGTATAGACTATCTCTAAGTCATAGTCTTTTAGGAACACAAGTCATCATCATTGTCTCAAGTTCAGGTCCTTCTATGAGAAGATATACCAGATACTCTTGTGATCTGAGTAGACTATAAAACGCTCACCCATCAAGTAATGTTTCCAAATCTTCAATGAGAAAACCACTACTGCTAACTCCAGGTCAAGGGTAGCGTAGTTCTGCTCATGTTGTCTTAGCTATCGAGAGCCATATGCAATAAATGCTCACTCCTTCTTCAAGATACATCCGATTCTGGTCCCTGATGCGTCGTAGAAGACTACATATCCTACTCCCTCCTCTGGTAGCCTCAAGATGGGGGCACTAGTCAGCCTCTTCCCGCGCTCATGAAAACTCCTCTAGCATCTCTCCGACAACAGGAAGGGTTTCCCCTACTTCATCAATGCTGATAAAGGTGCTGCAATGCTAGAGAAATATGGTACAAATCTCTGGTATTATCTAAAAAACCGAGGAAACTTCATACCTCCATCACACTCCTGGGTGGCTCCTGAGAAAGTACCGCCTCAATCTTTGCTGGATCCACCGCAACTCCATCCTCTGAGATGACATTTCCCAGAAATTGAACCTCTCAGATCCAGAACTGGCACTTCGAGAGATTACCATAAATCTGGTGCTCTCGGAGTGTGTCCAGAATTATCTACAAATGATAGGCATGCTCCTCCTCAGTAGCCGAGTAGATCAGAATGTCATCGATGGAGACTACTACAAAGCGATCAAGGTATGGCTGAAAGATCCTGTTCATGAGTCCCATGAACACTACTAGGGAGTTGGTCATGCTGAAAGGCATAACAAAGAATTCATAATGTACATACCTACATATGAAATTTGCCTTCTGAACATCCTCATCTCGCACTTTGAGCTGGTTATAGACTAACCTGAGGTCTATCATTGAGAACCAATGTTCTCCCTTCAGCTAATCAAAAAGGTTTTCAATCCTCGGGAGTGGGTACTTGTTCTTCACGGTCACTTGTTTTAGGAGCTGATAGTCGACACAAAGTCTCAAGCTCCCATCCGCATTCTTGGCAAACAAAATCGGGGCTGCCCAAGGAGAAACATTGGGCCAGATGAATCCATTCCCCTGTAAGCCATCCAACTATACCCGCAACTCACAAAACTCTGTAGGATCCATCCGATACACTGTTGTAGATATTGATGTCATCCCAGGGTACAAGTAAATATAAAATTCTACCTCTCTGTGAGGAGTTAGACCCAACACATCATCAGGGAAGACATCTGTGTACTAGTTAACCACTACAGGATAGCTCGAACTCTCCACATCAACCGCTCTGAGGGTAAGGCTATCCAACTGATGTGTAAATTATTGTACCCTCCTCTGGGTAAGTCCATCTTGTGCTGAAAAGGCTCCCTTCTCACTGGTAAAGGTAAACCAGGTCCCATCCGTGCGAACACACTGAAATTTACTCCTAATATAGTCAATCTGAGCAAGGACTGTAGATAACCAGTCCACACCCAAGATGGCGTCGTAAGGCCTCGACACCGTTACTAGGAGATCCCAGCTGAAGCTCTCGCCTCCTAGAGTAAGCTCACAATATCGGCACTAGTGTGCAATCGTCGAATCCACTCTTGTAGGAGTCTCTATCTGTATGTATTAAACCAATGGATCCATCAGAATCTACGAGCTCTGAACGAGGGAAGTGGTAACAAAATAATGACTGGAACCTGTGTCTATAAGTACTCTAGAAAAGGTGGAGTAGACACAGATCATACTTCATATCATATTCAGAGCACCATGATCATAGGACTCAGCTTCATGGAGCTGAGCTATCCTTTTTCCCCCTGCTCCCTTTAGTCGGGTTGGACCTCCTAGTGGTGGTGGCAGTAACATCTCGAATATTTACCCACCACCAACTGCACGACCAGATCCCCTGCCACATTTGCCTGCCCCCTATGGAACTCCTCGGTCAAACCTCTGTCTCTACCTGGGTGGTCCTCCGACAGTCTACTGATCATCCGTATGGTGGTTTGGGTAGTCTCGATCCATGTGGCCCTACCCGCCGCATGTGTAACACTGCCTATTCCTCGCTTGGTTGGATTTGTCTCCGGTTCCCTACACAACTGACCATGAATCCTACATTCATCCTTCTGTAGGTCTGGTCCTCTTGGACCACTACGACATCTATCTACTATCAGCTTCAGAAGACTCTGCTATGTGATGCTCGGTGGTGGGTCTCACTGCTGGCGACAATTCAGCAAGAAAACTCTCTACTAAGAGGTCTTTCTCTAACACCCCCGCCTATGTCGGGATGCTGAGTGAGATCATCGAAGACCCGATCTCCCGCCTGAGTCCCTGGTCAAAGTTTTGGGCCCTAAATACTGGGTCACACACCATATTAGTGGATAAATTGAGAGGTCGGTGAACCTCGATGAGTACTGAGCTACAGTCATGCTTCCCTGCTACAGATGAGAAAGTTCCTGAATTCGCACTACGCAATGTGTCACTAGGACAAACTCTGCCCGAAACATGCTCTCAAAGTCTGCCCATTGAATTTATGCCTTGTCATGAACCTGGAGCATCAAGCTCCACCTTCTTCTTATCGCTTCCTGTAGAAGATTGGCGGAAAGGATCACCATTAAATCAGCTGGTGTCCCTACCAGTGGAAAGACTCTCACCACAACCTATAGCCAATCCTCAGCCGCATGTGGGTCTGTCTCACCCCAGAACCTTGGTGGCCTATAGTGTTGGAACTTGTGCAATGAGCTCAAGCATTATACATCCTCTGCTGCTAGGGCCAGTGGCATCAGTGGGCCAATGGTTAATTGTACTGCTAGTGTCACTACCGGTACCTCTACTGGGAGAGGGACCTGCACCGAGGCCTCATCTCTCGGTGGGATATCATCACACACTATACTCGAAACTCTACCTAGTTGTCTTTGTGGAGGCATCCTGAAAGGAAACAGTTAATGCACGGTAAACACGATATACTTGGTGAGCTGACTCGGAGAGATCACAAATAAAACTCTTGAAAACACACACACACAATCAGTGTTTTTGTGCACTGAGTCAGAAATCAGAAGTCAGGGTCCTGGTGTATGGATACGTCAGCCACCGCACCAACACTGAATTCCCTAAACTGATAACCACACACACTACACATAACACTATTATCGTTAAAAAGATCAAAGTCTTATGTTCTATGGTATAACCGACTCCTCTGATACCAATTTGTCACGACCAGTCCCCTGGGGCCCGTACTGTGACTACCCCAAACCAGCCTTCCAAAGGCCAGGGGCTAGTGATTAGCACCAGAAGGCGTATTCCCTAAAACTGGGAAGGCATTGCCTTTATATCGTATAGGCACACGCAACCAAGCACATATCAAGATAAAAAAACAAGTAAACTGTATAGAAAAAAGAGTGCTGAATGTAATAGGGGCTGGAATACAAGCCCAATAATAAAGGTACAAGTACAACTGAAATACAATACAATTGATGAAATAGAAATGCTTCTATTGAGTCATCCTATGAGGTTCCTACTTGAAGGTTATGTACCTAACACCTCCTCATCACTCTATGTCTGCCTGTCTCTTCTGCGTACCGACACGCCGTATGGTCCACCTCCGGGCACTGTCCAGTCCTCGTACCCTCATCCCCAGTCAGCGTTGTCTGTCATCTACACCAAACACAACAAGGTGCGGGCATAGCCCATGCAGGCATGAGTATAACGATACTCAGTAGGGACCTCGAGACCCTCAAGGTCTCACAAAATCCACAAATGATAAACCAGAAATCATGAAATAAACTATCAACCCTAATTTGGTATATGACCACACATATACCTAAGTTATCAAGTATACATATCTCAATAACGAGGAATCACAGGGTCCAACCCAAAATACCAATCTCAAATGGTCCACAAAGGAAGGGGTACCACAAAGTTATTTACCACACAGTTACACCGCATAGAAGAATACCACCAAGGTACCACCACAAAGGAAAGTAGCACACGGGTACAGACTCAACTCACACTAGGTATACCTTAGGAACTATAGTGGAGATTATTAGATGTAACTACTAATTCATCTTATTCTGTTAAGTGGCATAACCAAGAAGGATCCTAAATCATCATCAGACACACAGAGGATCATAGTACATATTCAGACCCACAAAGGATCCTAGTACCTCGTCAAACCCACACAGGATCCTGGTACATTTTCAAACCAACACAGGATCCTAGTTCATCATTAGTACATCGTCAGACCCACATAGGATCCTATTACATCATCAGTACATCATCAGAATCACACAGGATCCTAGTACATCATCATTACCTTGTCAGACCCACACAAGATCCTAGTACATCGACACATCCATCTACAGGGTTCTCGCACTAAGGTCACTTGTCACTGGGATGGTATGCTCTTCAAGCTACAGGTCAATACTCTAACTACCATGAATCCACATGAAGAATTATCCCAAAGGACTTCCACATAAAATGGGTCTCAATGCAATAGATGGATCATCAATCAGACACCCGATCTATAAATTATTAGCCTTTTAGTCATGAGAGACCGGTTGGATTCGCACTCGATCCAACCCGACTGTATCCCAACATTATCCAAATCTCAAGTGAGGTATACCAAAAGTAATGTCTTGCTCTATGATTTCTGTTGCCATAGATATTTCTTCAAACGAACGCTCGGTGCCAAAGTTATCACCAAAAGTGCGTTAATGGGTTGAGGTTGGTCTTGGACCAATCCAACCCGGTAAGACCGACCCAAATCAGCCCACTGGGACCGGCCCGTCCCACGCTGGGTATTCCAGGGTGGCCAAAGTGTGGTGGTCCGACCCGACAGGCCGGATGGCCGGCCGTCCTCTCTACATGGCGCGATCGTGCGCCGCGCATTAATCGATGTCCGACAGCGATCTTGTTGCCCTTACCTCACTGCTGCGTCACAAGACCATGCTTCTCCTCTGTCGGGCAGCACGACCACGCCCTCGCCTTTGTCGCAGCCATTAGTGGTGCCAACCACCGTTCCCGTTCCCCTACGGCGTCAGTTTCCATCCTCCTCCATCGAAAATAACACACCAACAATGAATAACGGCAGAGGGATCAGGTCGTGTTCGTTTGTCCTACTTCCTCCACATTAGTTCGGTAGCAGGCGTTTAAAGATGAATAATTCGACATAAAACATGAATAATTACAAAACCCCTACCTCAAAGGTTTGTTGGTGTTGGTGCGGGGAATAATTAGAAGATGTTGACGTTCGTCGCGCCCGCCACACACCTCTGATCCTAGGCTAGTTCGACGATTTTTCATTGTTGAAGACATCCCATATAAGGCCCCGACCAGAAACCTTACATTATATTGAATTAAATGAATAATTCACATTGAGGATCTTTTCAGGTTTAGAGTTTTAGAGAATTAGGAAATAACTATTACATCTCAAAATATTACAATGTAGTCACTTCTATTAAATTTCCATAAAATAAAAACTCTTAAAAAGGAACATGTCTAGTTCCATGTATTAGATAGCATGACTTTCTCTTGATCCTATCCTTGACCCTATTCCACATTAAGTCCTGTGAAAAACATTTTAAAAAAACTTGGGGTGAGCATAAAAAGCTCAGCAAGGGATACAAAAAGAATGAAAACTGTTAGTTTTTCAAAGCAACAAGTAAACCATGTATACTTTATCAAAGTAATACCTTTCACCATTAAGAAGTAGTAAAAACTATTCACTGAATAAAATATCATTACTTACCCTTTTGAAACCAAAAGATTACCATAAAACCCATATAAAGAACACATAACATATAAAGGTAACTTGGGACATAAACATACTTAAATGGAATAACCATACGGTAGACGTCCTCACATACTTAATGGAATAGCCATACGGCCGACTTCCATAACCAATGCATTGGAGGTTATAACGTAACCACCCGTCCTGGTATTCACGGCACCACCCGTCATATGGTTTATCATGTAAACACCCGTAAAAAGTCCAAGTACCATAATTACACATAAAATATTTAAAATATAAACATTTCAATAACAATATTTCATTTTCAATCACAATAAGTAATTCCAAGATATCAATCCATTTTCAAAAACCATTTAAAAGTGATTTTTGAATCAAAGTGTCCCATACCACTTTGATGATTTTATTGGAATTATAATTTTAAAACATTAATGTCCATATAAATAAATACTGAAAACCATTTTGAAAACATGGACATTAAAGATAAAGATTTAGAATAATAAATCTTTAAAACATTTAAAATGATATTTTTGTTAAAGAGTTTTTAACAAAATGAGAGACTCTTGAATACAAATAATTGCAGAATAAAATTTAATCCGAACTTTATAATATCATGAGAATAAAGGTATTCATGATATAATATGTCAAAGGATAGTATACACACCATATAAGAGTGAATTGGTGCATAACAACAATGAAGTCTCAAAATAATTGTAAAATGAGATGAAATCCATTATAAAGAAGGTATCCTTAAATTAAGGATAAATCTATCTCATAATTATGTGTGAAAAATATAAATACACCTAATATAAGTGGATATTAATTGTAAAACAATAAAAGGTCATTCACACATATTAAAAGAATGACATATTCAATAACTACATGTTGAACCCAAAGAAATCGAAATTGGGTTAAGAAGTTCCCTTGGTAAAATTCGACAGCCTAACGGCGTCACATTAAATTTTACAAAAAGGGTTGATGAGAGAGATAAAGGGGATCTCGTCACTTGTACATAAAATTTAAATAAATAATTATATAGAAGAACATATCCCAACATAATAGTATGTGAATTAAAAGACATAACAAAATAATTCTTTTAAAAAAAGGAGGGTGAAAGGTCCCCTTACCGAGTTGGGTAACTTTCAAAAAGTACACCCCATGGAAGAAGGGTCATACAATGAAAATGTAAATACCCATAAATGAAATTATACTACAGAAATTTTATAATAATGGTAAGTAAATACACCACTCAAAGGAAATAGTGGCATATGTAGCATAAATGTCACGAGAATAAAAGAGAGATGAAAAATCCCTTACGAAAACTCGGCAGCCTAACAGCGCCACATAAAACTTCCAAAAATGGATTTATGATATCAAATAGGGTCTCTAATAATATGAACATAAAAATTAAAGTATGAGGAATATAAAAGAACATCCCCAAACATAAGAAATATGGGCTTAAAAGAAATGACATAAAAGAGAGTACTTCAAAAGAAAGAGAGAGGTTGGATCCCTTACGAAAATTCGGCAGCCTAACGGTGCCACTCAAAACTTCCAAAATGGATTGATGAGAGAAAATAGGGTCTCTCACAATATGAACATAAAAATTACAGTATTAGTAATATAAAAGAACATCCCAATCACAATAAATATAATCTTAAATGGAATTACATAAAAGAGTGTACTTAAAAATAAAGAGAGGAGTAGGATCCCTTACCTCGTGTCCGACATGACTCGATCGTTCTTTATTCTCCTGAATAATAAAATTTGGTCAATTTATAATTTATTAAGGACCTCCCTTAAATATTATTATTCATTTAATATCACATATTATAATGTGATAATAATTGGTTAATAAAGTGAGTTCATATCAGACGTTTTTGTCGATGTTCAGTACATGAGTAAAAATTGAACTTGTTGGAAAAGAATTTTCCATGTAGTTATAGGTACATCATCTCCAGAATATTATTTATGTTTTAAATATCATATATATCCATTATATATTAATTTAATTTTATTCCATAGAATTTAGATATAAAAAATTAAAAGCACCGTTCATGGAGACGGTAGGCCGTATGTACGCATGAACGCTACTTTCATTTTTTTGCCATATTAATGGAATTAAAAAAAATGAGAGATATATATATTATAATTCCAGAATGATACCCATAATTTATATGTAATTTATTACATATATATCCATTATATATATGTACTTATAATAGTACATAACATTTGGATATAAGAAATGAAACGTACCGTTCATGGAGACGGTATGCCGTACGTGCGCATGAACGCTGCTTTCATTTATTTTTTTTTGTATTCAATGGAATGAAATAATAAAGATATAAAGGTTTATTTAATTCCAGTAGGATAACATATGTAATACCATTAATTCCGTCCTTTATACATCCCACATATGGAATTAACGAATCAAATCACTTTGAGGGGGCGGTAGTCCGCACTTCCTAAAATGAAGATATCGTGTTTACCCATAATGGAAACCATAAAGGTATGCCATAAATGATAAATACATAAGATTAAGGAAAATATAAACATATTATATATAACATATAAATATAGTGACATCTTAATGGCCACCTTTGAAGGTGTTAAAAGAATATTGAACAATCATCGTTTCGTGAGGCAGTAATTCGCCATCCACAGAAACAGTATGTTCTTTAACCATTAGACGAAGGTGTGTGTAAGTGTAGCTCTAATACTTCATATAAAAACATACTAGTATATTTAAGATACTGGTTTTGTTACAAAATAAACGATCAAAAAGGGTTTAGGGGGTTGTATAAGAAAAATAAAACAAAAGAACACAAGGGAAGACATTACCTTTAAATTGGGTAACTCTTTTTGATTTGAGCTCAAAGGCTTCCTTGGGAAGACTTATGCCCAAAGTGAGTATTATAAGAGTAAGAGAGGGTTGTGGAGAGGCCAAATGGGTAGAGCTTCGCCAAACCAAAGGCTTGAGAGGTGTGGGTAAGGTGATTGTGGTGGGGGTCTTTTATAAGAGGAGAGGAGGGGCACTCTTGGAAAGTAAATAAATGTTACTTTATTTTAAAATGAGTTTAGGATTTAAAAGGTCACACATTGATATAATTTGAGGATAAGGTGATAAGGGTTCTAAAGAAACCCATAAAATAGTTTTTTGACAAGTTTAGGGCTTATATTTTACATTATCTTTTCATTTTATTTAAATCGTTAAATAATGAGGTAATCGCTGCATCATCATGGTGTCATAAATAATTTAATTTATTTTGTGTCTAAAAATTATAAAAAAAATATCATGATGTAGTAAATCGTTTTATCTTTCTAATTAATATTTATAGTAAAAAATATGACTTGTATAACCCCATATAAAAATTGTTTTAGTAAAATAACACATGTTTGTGACATTTTAATTTTAACATTAAATAAAAAGGTATTAATGTCATTTTCCAACCAAAGTGGCTCCATGGGGTCCCCAAGTTGACCCATGGACTGTATTGGTCGGACATTAAACATAAAAGGATGTTAGGACATGTTTCTAGGTCATTTCATATTATTAAAATATTATTTTTACCTTAAATTACACTAATTACCTCTACTCGCGATTAATATACTTAAAAGTTACTATTCACCAAAAAATTATTTTAATCCCATTGAATCACATTGGAAATCTTAATGAAAACCATGTATGTCAAATTTTTTAAATTAAAATCAAAGAAGTGGTAAAGTTTCATTTAAACGAAAAATCAGTTTCTTTAACTACCACTTAGTGGTTTCACTATTCATCAAAAATTGATGTTTTTCAGAAAATTACCAAAAATTCACCCTAGGCTATATTTGATATTCCGAATTCAAAAATGATGTCTATTTTACAAAATTCAAAACATATAAGTTACATTAATTAATTTAATAATTAATTCCTGCTGTCAGAGCAAATAACGTGTTTTTATGAAACAATAAGTATCAAAAGATTGACACTAGTTTAAGTCCAATTTCAAGATGAAATTAATTCCAACGACCACTATTGGATTAAATGGTAAAAATATATTCTAATTTTACTTTAAAAACAATTAAAAACATAATATAATCATATAAATAAATTATATTAAAAAGAGGTTTTGAATTAAAATACAACATTTTTCACTATTCATTAAAAATGTACTTTATCGGAAAGATACCAAAAATTTACACAAAGTAATTTTTGATGTCCCGATTCTAAATAAGAATATTATTTTGTCAAAAATAACACAAAAAATTGTCAAAAAGTGGATTTAAAAGAGGTTCACCATCGAAAGGCGGTTAATCGACCGTTTAAAGAATATTAGAATGTTTACGCTTAAAAATGGATTCATTCGCATTTTTAATCCTCTAAAATTTATTGTAAAGAGTAAAAACAATTTTAAAAACATATATAATCATTTTTTAGTTAGTTCTGTTCATTCCCGCCATTACAATGGTTAGGCATTAACTACCATTTAAAATAATATTATTTTATTATTAGAGTGCAACGTTAGATTTCAAAGGAACTCGTTGTTGTGTATTGGGTAAGCCATCGAGCATAGCGTTCCATTTAAATTAATATTGAAATTTTATTCACAAATAGGGATAAATATAAAAATATCATATTCTTTATTTACCTGGGGTGTTATATCCTTCCCCCCTTTTGGGAATTGCGTCCTCGCAATTTTAAAATTTGGCTCAGAAACATCATTGAAAGTCCCACATCAGAACAAGTGTCGGTAAAACAATCACTTTAAAAGAAAGAAAGAGAAGTACATAGGTCACCCGAGTTAACCCACACTAGGATTCCATGTAGGAAAACATGGACATGGAGGAGAAAACATTGTGTCATGTTCTTATGGAGAGTGATAGGAAACATGTTTAGGAGAAAGTTAACCACAAGAAAATCACAAACTTGTAATGGGTTAAACGGTATTCGATTTCTCAGTAGGAAAAGTTAATAGACAACATTTTTGTTTTAAGTTACTTTTTATTGAGGAATTTATTCATAAGGAAACATAATTACTTATCATTTTGACTTTAAACTTTTATTATATTTCTTACAAAGACTCATATTTTCTCCAAAAGACGAGTATTTAGGAAGACTTGTTCACATTAAGAGTACTATAATCAACTTATAGAGAATCACCTAATCCACAAAAGAGAACTATATACTTCCCATTTCTTTAGACTTTAACCAAAACCAAAACAAAAAAGGTTAGTACAAGGTCAGATAATCCAGAAAAGGATAACCCTTTATAAAAAGAAAATCTATTCTTAATCTCTAAAATTTGTCCAACAAAACCCAATGTTCAACGAGGACCATTCGATAAACAATTTTTCCATAAAATTAATCAAAGTAAACCAAACTAACATTGAAACCCAAATATTTTAAAGATTTAGTCACATAGTCTTCCAAGTTAAATCGTAACATTTATCTCCAAACAACATCAGTTGCTCTTAAAGTCTCATATTGAAAATTAATTAACCTAATCACATATCTTAAATGATAGGTTAATCATTTCCATAGATAACCCAAAATAAACATACTCTTTATTCCTAAAATCATCTAACTAAAAATAATTAGTAAAACTAACCGGGGACTTCACGTAGTCCAGTGGTAGGAGATAAATACTAGTTGCACTTTGGTTGTAGGTTCAATTCCCACAGCTTTGTCCGACGCGATGGGATGTCACACGGTCTACGTGTTGTCCTTTTTCCAAAACTACAAAATTTTTAAAACATTCCCCAAAATGAGATAAAATCTTCAAAAATGATCATAACATATTTTAACCTCAATTTTATCTCATGCCTTTCATTTTCCATCATATCATAGAGTAACCCATAATTTCCTAAAAAGTAAGGATCATATAAACCCTAATGGTTACCTTTATAATCATTACCTGAACTTCCACATCGAGTTGGTCATCTCGTACATGATGAATTAGAGAACTCACCAAGGTTCAAGTGGTTGATCATGAATCCTTGATAGTTGGTTTAGCACAACCACGATATTCCTCATTGAATCCCCCATTTCATCCAGTCTCTTAATCAGAGAACCACCACAGTTTCCATCAAACCCATTGTCACTTTGGTTCCTGCTTGATCCATCCATTAACTAAAAACAGAAATGCCAGTGTGCGTATATCAACAAAATCATCATGTACTAATGAAGAAGATAAACACTAATATATACTTACTCATTCACTTTATCTAAAACTAAGAATCTTTCTTAAATCCTAACCATTATGGTAATGTCACTTATGCTTAAAGAATACCCTAACCTCTAAAGTTATCTAAACCTCCCTCTGATAACAACTATAAGGCCCCAGCCTTAAACCTTACTTAATATTGAATTAAATGAATAATTCACATTGAGGATATTTTTAGGTTGAGAGTTTTAGAGAATTAGGACATAACTATTACATCTCAAAAGATTTCAATGTAGTCACTTCTACTAAATTTCCATAAAATAAAAACTCTTAAAAAGAAAAATGTCTAGTTCCATGTATTAGATAGCATGACTTTCCCTTGATCCCATCCTTGACCCTATTCCACATTAAGTCCTGTGAAAAACATTTCAAAAAAAAAACTTGGGGTGAGCATAAAAATCTCAGCAAGGGATACACAAAGAATGAAAACTGTTAGTTTTTAAAAGCAACAAGTAAACCATGTATACTTTATCAAAGTAATACCTTTCACCTTTAGGAAGTAGTAAAAACTCTTCACTGAATAAAATATCATTACTTGCCCTTTCGTAACCAAAAGATTACCATAAAACCAATATAAAGAACACATAACATATAAAGGTAACTTGGGACATAAACAGACTTAAATGGAATAACCATACGGTTGACTTCCACACATACTTAATGTAATAGCCATACTGCCGACTTCCATACCCAATGCATTGGAGGTTATAACATAACCACCCGTCCAGGTTTTCACGGCACCACCTGTCATATGGTTTATCATGTAACCACCCATAAAAAGTCCAAGTACCATCATTACACATAAAATATTTAAAATATAAGCATTTCAATAACAAAATTTCATTTGCAATCACAATAAGAAATTCCAAGATATCAATCCATTTTCAAAAACCATTTAAAAGTGATTTTTGAATCAAAGTGTCCCATACCACTTTGAAGCTTTTATTAGAATTATAATTTTAAAACATTAATGTCCATATAAATAAATACTGAAAACCATTTTGAAAACATGGACATTAAAGATAATGATTTAGAATAATAAATCTTTAAAACATTTAAAATGATATTTTTGTTAAAGAGTTTTTAACAAAATGAGAGACTCTTGAATAAAAATAATTGCGGAATAACATTTAATCCGAAATTTATAATATCATGAGAATAAAGGGATTCATGATATAATATGTCAAAGGACATTATACACACCATATAAGAGTGAATTTGTGCATAACAACAATGAAGTCTAAAAAAATGTAAAATGAGATGAAATCCATTATAAAAAAGGTATCCTTAAATTAAGGATAAATCAATCTCATAATTATGTGTGAAAAATATAAATACAGCTAATATAAGTGGATATTAAGTGTAAAAAAATCAGAGGTCATTCACACATATTTATAGAATGACATATTCAATAACTACATGTTGAACCCAAAGAAATATTAATTGGGTTAAGAAGTTCCCTTGGTAAAATTTGACAGCCTAATGGCGTCACATAAAATTTTACAAAAAGGGTTGATGAGAGAGATAAAGGGGATCTCATCACTTGTAAATAAAATTTACATGAATAAGGATATAGAATAACATATCCAAACATAATAGTATGTGAATTAAAATACATAACAAAAGAAGTCTTTTAAAAAAAGGAGGGTGAAAGGTCCCCTTACCGAATTGGGTAACTTTTGAAAAGTACACCCCATGGAAGAAGGGTCATACAATGAAAATGTAAATACCCATAAATGAAATTATACTACAGAAAGTGTATAAAAATGGTCAGTATATACACCACTCAAAGGAAATAGTGGCAAATGTAGCATAAATGTCACGGGAATAAAAGTGAGATGAAAAATCCCTTACGAAAACTTTGCAGCCTAACGACGCCACATAAAACTTCCAAAAATGGATTTATGAGATCAAATAGGGTCTCTCATAATATGAACATAAAAATTAAAGTATTAGGAATATAAAATAACATCCCCAAACATAATAAATATTGGATTAAAAGAAATGACATAAAAGAGAGTACTTAAAAAGAAAGAGAGAGGTTGGATCCCTTACGAAAATTCGGCAGCCTAACGACGCCACTCAAAACTTCCAAAATGGATTGATGATAGAAAATAGGGTCTCTCACCATATGAACAAAAAAATTACAGTATGAGTAATATAAAATAACATCCCAATCATAATAAAGATGATCTTAAATGGAATGACATAAAAGAGTGTACTTAAAAAGAAATAGAGGAGTAGGATCCCTTACCTCATGTCCGACATGACTCGATCGTTCTTTAATCTCCTGAATAATAAAATTTGGTCAATTTATAATTGCTTAAGGACCTCCTTTAAATATTATTATTCAGTTCATATCACATATTATAATGTTATAATAATTGGTTAATAAAGTGAGTTCGTATCAGACGTTTTTGTCGATGTTCAGTACATGAGTAAAAATTGAAATTGTTGGAAAAGAATTTTCCATGTAGTTATAGGTACATAATCTCCAGAATAGTATTTATGTTTTAAATATCATATATATCCATTGTATATTCATTTTATACTATTCTATAGCATTTTGAGATAAAAAATTAAAAGCACCGTTCATGGAGACGGTAGGCCGTACGTACGCATGAACGTTACTTTCATTTTTTTGCCATATTAATGGAATTAAAACAAAATAATATAAATATAAATTATAATTCCAGAATGATACTCATCATTTAGATGTAATATATTAATTATATATCAATTATATATATGTACTTATAATAGTACATAACATTTGGAGATAAGAAATGAAATGTACCGTTTATGGAGACGGTAAGCCGTACGTACGCATGAACGCTACTTTCATTTCTTTTTTTTTGTATTCAATGGAATGAAATAATAAAGATAGAAAGTTATATTTTAATTCTAGTAGGATAACATATGTAATACCATTAATTCCATCCTTTATATGTCCCACATATGGCATTAACGAATCAAATCACTATGAGGGGGCGGTAGTCCGCACTTCCTAAAATGAAGATATCGTGTTTACCTATAATGGAAACCATAAAGGTATGACATAAATGAAAAATAAAGAAGATTAAGGAAAACATAAAAATATTATATATCATATTTAAATATAGTTACATATTAATGGACACCTTTTAAGGTGTTAAAATAATATAGAACAATCATCGTTTCGTGAGGCAGTAATTCGCCATCCACAGAAACAGTATGTTCTTTAACCATTTGACAAAGGTGTGTGTAAGTTTAGATCGAATAATTCACATAACAACATCCTAGTATATTTATTATACTTGTGTTGTTACAAAAGAAAATAATAAAAAGGGTTTATGGGGTTGGATAAGCAAAATAAAACAAAAGAACACAAGGGAAGACATTACCTTTAAATTGGGTAACTCTTTTTGATTTGACCTCAAAGGCTTCCTTGGGAAGACTTATGCCCAAAGTGAGTTTTCTATGAGTAATAGAGGGATTTGGAGAGACCAAATGGGCAGATCTTTGCAGAACCAAAGGCTTGAGAGGTGTGGGTAAGGTGATAGTGGTGGGGGCCTTTTATAAGAGGAGAGGAGGGGCACACTTGGAAAGTAAATAAATGTTACGTTATTTTAAAATGAGTTTAGGATTTAAAAGGTCAGACATTGATATAATTAGAGGATAATGTGATAAGGGTTCTAAATATACCCATCCAATAGGTTTTTTACAAGTTTAGGGCTTAGATTTTACATTATCTTTTCATTTTATTTAAATCGTTAAATAATGAGGTAATCGCTGCATCATCATGGTGTCATAAATAATTTCATTTATTTAGTGTCTAAAAATTATAAAAAAATATCATGATGTATTAAATATTATTATCTTTCTAATGAATATTTATAGTCAAACATATGAGATTTATAACCCCATATAAATTTTTTTTAGTAAAATAACACATGTTTGTGACATTTTAATTGTAACATTAAATAAAAAGGTATTAATGTCATTTTACAACCAAAGTGGATCCATGGGGTCCCCAAGTTGACCCATGGATTGTATTGGTCTTCCATGACACATCCAGTGAGGGTAGGACATTTGTATAGGTCATTTCATATTATTAAAACATTATTTTTACCTTAAATTACACTAATTACCTCTAATCGCGGTTAATAAACTTAAAAGTTATTATTCACAAAAAAATTATTTTAATCCCATTGAACCACATTTTACTTCTTAATGAAAACCATGTATGTTGGATTTTTGAAATTCAAATCAAAGAAGTGGTAAAGTTTCATTTAAACGAAAAATCAGTTTCTTTAACTACAACTTAGTGGTTTCACTATTCATCAAAAATTGAGGTTTTTCAGAAGATTACCAAAAATTCACCCTAGGCTATATTTGATATTCCGAATTCAAAAATGATGTCTATTTTAAAAAATTCAAAACATTTAAGTTACATTAATTAATATAATAATTAATTCCCGCTGTCAGAGCAAATAGCGTGTTTTAATGAAACAATAAGTATCAAAAGATTGACACTAGTTTAAGTCCAATTTCAAGATGAAATTAATTCCAATGACCACTATAGGATTAAATGGTAAAAATATATTCTAATTTTACTTTAAAAACAATAAAAAATATAATCTAATCATATGAATAAATTAGATTAAAAAGAGGTTTTGAATTAAAATACAACATTTTTCACTATTCATTAAAAAATGAACTTTATCGGAAAGATACCAAAAATTTACACAATGTAAATTTTGATGTCCTGAATCTAAAAAAGAATATTATTTTGTCAAACATAACACATAAAATTTTAAAAAAGTGGATTTAAAATAGGTTCGCCATCAAAAGGTAGTTAATCAACCTTTTAAAGAATATTAGAATGTTTACGCTTAAAATGGATTCATTCGCATTTTTAATCCTCTAACATTTATTGTAAAGAGTAAAAAATATTTGACAAACATATATAATCATTTTTTAGTTAGTTCTGTTCATTCCTGCCATTACAACGGTTAGGCGTTAACTACCATTGAATATAATATTATTTTATTATTAGAGTGCAACATAAGATTTCAAAGGAACTCGTTGTTGTGTATTGGGTAAGTCATTGAGCATAGCGTTCCCTTTAAATTAATATTGACATTTTATTCACAAATAGGGATAAATATAAAAATGTCATATTATTTATTTACCTGGGGTGTTACATCCCACGTTAGAGGATGTCACAAGGAAGGATCTGAAGTCATTGGAGAATGTCGGCATTCTTCATTAGAGATTAGGTACCTTCTTCGTTGGAGAAGATGGCGCATTCATCGATGGGAGATAATGATCCTCCTAAGTGCTCCCTTTCGACAAAGATTTCCCACAACCCAAAAAACAAGTGAGGAGCCAACAGAAATATTGATTTTATCAATTCAATGTGTTGGCATAAGTGGACTTGGCAACATTAATTATCTCAAATAAATGGGAGGAATCAATTAATGGGGAGTTGAGAGATTTATCCCATTAAAAGGGGTTTGGGTGGTCACCACCTTTGAAATCAAATCGGGGGGTTTTAGTTCAGGTGGTCCCCACCTTCATAACCCATGAAGAGAGGTTTCAAGAATAAAAATAAAATGTTAAATAATTTTATTTTTATTTTCCCACGAAAAAGTGAAAAACTATCTTTACCCTCGACCTACTACGGTCGATGTAATGGTCTCATTAAGAAAATATCAGCACTGCGAGTTCAACATTGTCCTTGGATTTTAATTCCAAGCACTCGTACAAAATCTAAAAAAACCCACTCACATGTTTACTGAACATACCCAAACAAAAGTTCATAAATTCATTCCTAACACACTGGGCCTCAGAATCACGCGCCGTAAATTTTCGTGGACACATAAAATTCCCATATAATAAAAAAAATTACATGGAATTTCTAAGTCTTTACAACATTCACATGTGATTGCCTATGCATAGAGGACATTGGATTTAGCCCAATCGAACTACACAACCACGAAAAAGTTGTTTATTGCTATCATATTTTCATTAGATAATTTTTTTAATATTTATTAGTCTCTAAAGTCATTGTTTTTTCTGACCATGCTGTTCTAAGGTACCTATTGAAGAAGTCATATGCAAATCCTATGCTAATCTGATGGATGCCCTTTCTTCATGAATTTGATATTGAGATAAAGGATATGAAGGGGTCATAAAACATGGTCGCAAACCACATGTGTTGGCTTACTCACACACTATAGGATGGAACCTTGGTCCAGGTACCACTTCAGGACACTTTCCCTGATGTGCATAATTATTCCATCTCTGGTACGCATCCTTGGTATGCTAATTTAGTGAACTACCTTGTTGCATCAGAAATCCCTGCAAATTTAAAAAAACATGAAGTCTAAAAATTAAAGAGTCAGTCAATATTGTATATTTGGGATGATCTATACCTCTGGAACATGTGTAGTGATAAAGTTATTAGTAGGTGTGTTCATGTTCATGATTTAGTGTCTATTTTACAATTTTTTCATATACATTCTTATGGTGGAGACTTTGGACCCCGCCGGATATCTAGGAAAGTCTTAGACTCTGGATTATATTGGCCTAGTTTATTACATGACGCCCATGTGTTTTGTAAGTCATGAACTCAATGAAAACACATGGGAAACATTTCTAAGAGAAATTGAATGTCTCAACAAACCATATTATTCTATGAGAATGTTGATGTATGGGGAATCGATTTTATGGGCCCTTTCCGTAGTTCATTTTTTTATTTTATATTTTGGTTTTTGTTGATTATTTGAGTAAATGGGTGGAGACTAAATCCATGAGGACTGATGATTCTCCAAATGTAGTGGACTTTTTCAAGTCACAAATTTTTTGTAGGTTTGGAGTACAAAAGTCCATCATCATTGACCAAGGGGAACACTTCTACAATCGGAATTTGGATTCCCTCCATCAAATGTATTGGGTGACACATAAAACAACAACATTGTACCACCCCCAAACAAATGGCCAAGCTGAGGTTTCAATTTTTTAGTTCAAAAAAATTTAGGAGAAAATCATGCAGCCGAATAAGAAGGATTGGAGCAAGCACTTGGATGATGCGCTATGGGAATATTGGATAGCATACAAGACTCCCATGGGTATATCCCCATTTCTTATTGTCTTTTGGAAGGCATGCCATCTCCCCATGGAAGTCGAGCATCGGTCTTATTGGGAAATAAATAAATGCAACATGGATATGGCCCAAGCTAGAATTCAAAGCAAGATTCAAATTCAATAGATTGAGGAGATTAGATTTTCATGATATATGAAATCAAGGTTCTACATGGAAATATCAAAGGCATCTCAAGATAGACGGATCCAACAAAGGGAGTTTCATGTTAGATAGAATGTCGTTCTCTACAGTTTACGGATGAAGCTGATGCGTGGTATGTTGTGTTCCATATGGTTAGATCCATATATTGAATCTAATGTTTTTTATGGTATAGTGTAGATCAGACAATAGGACACTGGAAGGAGCTTTACAGTCAATAGGAAATGTTTGAAGAAATACATTGAGGTACTTCCAACTGATGTAGTGGATTTCATCACACTCCATGACACCATCATCACTTGAGAATATCAAATATTTCCTAACCATTTTACTTTTATATTATTTGTCCTATTTTAAATTTTTTATTCCATGTGCACATATAATCTCATAGATTCACATTTTTGACAATGAAATATTTTATGTGTGGGAGTAGGGGACAACATTTTGGGGTATATATTTAGAATTTTCATTTCTGTTTTTATAATTTTATTAAGTGTTTTGTTAATATTTTCAAAACAAAAAAACACTAAAACAAAAATACACACACATATATATATATATATAACAGGAAAAATTGTCATGTGAAACATATGGAAAATGCATGTTTTTTAAAATTCATTGGTATAATTATAATCATGAGTAATATTTCATCATCAAGGGTTGATTTTTATAAAAATTTAAGTTTCCATAACATGAATGGTTATGTCATAAAAAAACTTTTAAATTTTGACCCCATTAATTGTGATTTTTGTTCATGGTCAATTGTGTCATTAATTACTCAACACATCTTTTTGAAAAATTAGGACTTGTGAGTTTCTCTTACCCAATTGAATTTTTATTTAGGGTAAGTAATTCTTTTAATCTTATAACATGGTCCTTACATACGTTCGTTTCTCTTCCAATCATTTCCATTACTGTACCAGACTGAAATATACGTGTGAACCTAATTTATGACTATTGTAATCCCTCAAAAAAAGAATATATGTATATATATATATATAATCATAAATCAAAAAAATCAATAAAGAGGGGAGTGAAGAAATGTACAACATGTGGGGATATTTAGGTTGGTGTTAGGTTCACAAGGCTGAATACCCTAAGAGGGGGGTGAATTAGGGTATGAATAATTTAAAATTAAATCCCATTCTAATCTTGTTTTACTGCTAAGCAAAACACTCTTCTCTCTCTTTCTTGGTGCACAATATAAACAGAAAGTAAAGCATGCACAAGACAAAACAATTTTTACTTGGTTCACCCTCACTGGTCCACATCCAAGGAGAATACATCGGCAATGTGTCGATGTACCAAATCCACTAAAAGTGCACTGTTGTTTACATGTTTTGGGATATATCACTTCTATTCCTAGGCTCACTATCTTTACAATGTTTAAGGTCAGCTCACTACTTTCCCAAGGGTCACTCCATATTTCTCTCTCTCTGGCTCACTGCCAGTGGAGAGGATCGCCTTCTTCCTCTTCCTTTGATCACTGCTCTAGAAAGGATCCACTCATAGTTTATAGACCTGTAGGTCACTTTATTATCACTAATGAATATATCCTTTTATGTATGTAGATGCTCTATTGAAGTCCAAATTTCACCCGTAGATGAATCTCACTTTGCACCGAAGGTATCAGGAAATCATCCAGATTTCAAGTAGCCATGAATCACTTTTGTGCTTCAACTATACCTGGATCCCTTCTCCAAGATGGCGCACAAGTTAAAAATGACGTGCAATTTCACCTCAACCACTTGTGAGACACTAGCTTCTGCAACTCCAAACTTGCGCGACTCACATCCTTTTACGCCCAAACCAATGTTGGTGTGCAACCACCAATTGTCGTGCTTCTTCAAAACCTGGCGCGCAAGTACCACCAAACTACTTGCGCGACACCCCCTTCTTCAACTCCAAACATGGGAGACTCCCTTCCTTTATCACCAAAACCACTTTGGACGTGCAATAATCAACTGGTGCGCAACTTCTACTTGCGCGACCACACACCACTTGTGCGACCACCACACCTGTGCGACCGGAGCTCTGATTTTCTCTAAGTGTTGAAATCACCCTGAATGTGGAGGGGTCAACCTCTATTTATAGGAATTTGCACACCCTGAATGATGACGTGCGAGTCTTCTCTCAGCATGAAAGTCTCGGCACGCAAGTCTCCGCCGCACAAGTCACTTGCACGACCAACCCTAAAACATGGGCACCCATTTTCCCTTTTCCATATTTTGATTTTCTGATCTTGAAAAAAAATATGGCGTGTATGTTTCCTCTCTTTCAAGACCACGGCGCGTAAGTCCCTTTTCCAAAACCTCTTTTCACTATTTGTCAATTTTCAGCCCCAAAAATTTGCCAAACACTGGAAAACGGTGCCACCTTGTATCTGGCCTTTTTGTACCGTCTCCAGATCAACCATTCCTTTGTCGATGTTCATGAATCAAACATGGATCATTACCAAAACCCTTAAACTCAACATGCCACCATGAAATCCCCTTTTTCAAAAAAAATTTATGTCATGGTTTTCTTTATCAACAATCACAACACATATGTCCACTTTTTCAACAAACACAATCACCTCAAAAATGCTTCATTGATACCTTGAGGGATTTTTTCCCAACAGTTGAGAGCTCATAGTTTGACTTCTGGGAATTCTTAAATGAGTGGGTTTTGTAATTTGATAGCAAAGGATGTTGAATAGGTTTGGTGGAATACAACCAGGTAAGCATAAATGTTTTTATTGAACTAAATATATTGTATAATTGGTGGAGAGGCAAGCTTGAAATGATTGTCACACACACACACACGTGGTGAATTAGTGGCATGGTAGACCCATTAATTATTTTTTCTCTAATTAATGTTACTAATATCATTGGATTTTGTTTTGATACATCCTATGAGACTATTAATTTTAAAATTATTGATATTGACTCTTGATTGTATTCTTATTTTGCCTATTTTTCTACTATGGATTGTGGAATATTAACATGCATATATTATAAAAAAAATTGTTTGGAATACATGATATGAGGTTTTTCCCATGAGTGAAAAAGTCTAAGTGTTGGGGAGTTGATAAAAAAACATTTTAGTAAATATTTTATTGACAATAAATGAAATAATTTCCTCATATTATGATAAATATATTAATTTATAGAATATTTGGGATTAGATCATTCATTTTAAAATTTGATGGAAATTTCTATTTTACCCTTTTAAAATTCACTATAGTATTTTGAAAATAAAAATTTTAAGTAAATTATTTTTATTTAATTTTTTTAACTATGTTCCTGAATTAATGGGCTATAAATTCTATTCAAGCCATGAAATCTGGATCGTGAATTTTATTAGAGTAAGTGGTCCATGAAGACAAATTTGAGCTGAACAATCCAATTTGGACATCACTTCACTATTTGGGCCATATCCTCTTCCTCCGGGCTTAGATTGGGCACAAAATTAGAGCACATCTTAGGGACATGATTATGAACAAATAATACGTCTACAAGGACAACTAATTCAAGTGTTTTTTAGGTCAACTATGTGGTGTAAGTGGGATTAAACACTTTGGACGAATTTCCCTTTCACACATAAAACATTTCTTATAACCCTAGACCTCACAAACTCTATTTAAAGGATATTTTCACTCTTTGAGAGGGTTGATAGAGTCATTGGGATGTTTTTTACGAAAGTTTGTCACTTGGGATCCCCTAAAAAGTCTTGTAATAAAGAAGGCATTGTGTAAACATCTCTTTCAAAAAGGCTCTCCGCTGCCCACTCCTCTTTGTATTTCTTTGCTTTAATGCTTGTATCATGATATTTATTCAATTAATGTTCTGTTTTTTTCAATTTTAATCTTCTTATGGTTCTTCTTCATCTAGAATCTAAGAGTGGAGACAAGATTTGGTGTTCCCCAATCAATTCATTGCTTATGCAAAACTTCTCCATGATGACAACTCTGACCATGTAAGAGTTATTTATTTCATATTTGATCTAATCCCTAATCACATCATTTTTTTATTACATAAACATGCTATAATTCTTAAATTTTGATCAATTAATTGAGTATAATTTATAAATAACTTGATCGATTTTCACTCGATTGCGGGGTTGGGATTGTGTAAATCGTGAGAGTAAAACTTTAACGACAAACTCCAGTCATCTTGGGATAGAATTGTAGTGTTCAAATATCATCCCCAAACTCAATTATTTCTAAAATGTAGGGAGGATATTTTTTCCTAATTGAACATTGACCCTAATTTGGCTTTTGGATCACAATCAAAGCAGCGTGTTGTTATTGGAGGTCCCAAAGTTAACCCAGGGCTCATTTTCACAAATATTTGTGGTTGTGTTATTTTTCATAGCATTCGAAGGTTAACAAGGTTAAGGTATAATAATTGAATGAATTATATTTATATGGGATAATGATAAATGAATAGTTAAGGGGATATATTAGATCAACTACATCTTCTCATAAATGTTTTTTAAAGAAATGATGTGTTTGATTGTTCTTGTTTGTTGTTTAGTTTATTTTCTGAAAGTCACAAAACCAACTCCCCATCTTGTGTTTCATTTTTTTTTCACTTATTCCCATTTTTTGTTTTATGCAATCCTATTAAGGGTTGTTTAATCCACTAACTCCTTGAGAGAATGACCTAGGCCTTCCATTATGCTGTACTTAGTAAAATCACAAATATTTTTGAGAGACGGCGTGACAACGCTTATCAATAGACCAGCAATATTAAAAACCCCAATGCAAAGAACATTGATGAATACTTGATTGGAAACAATCTAACAAGCTTATACTATTTGTAATGACCTACTAATTCTCATTGGCTTAAGAGTACAATGTACCATTACTTGGCCTTAAGCGACATCCCTGAGATGCCAAAGGCTAGCAATAAATGCTGAAGGGTTTAAAATTAAAGTAGGGGAAATACCCTTTAAGAATAAAACCAATAACTGAACAACCATAAAAAACAACCAATAATGACTCATGATGAAAAAAAAATATAACACAACCAAATTATTGAAACAATCCAGCCATAGTACACTACAACGGAAGATAACCAAACCTTTATGTACACTGAAGAAAACAACTAAAGACTTTATGAAGACCACAAGACTCCATAATCCATCATCTCCAAGCTCCAACATCACCAAACAACCCAAGTATCATGAAGTGGTAATAAAAACATGTGACACGTTACATTTTCCCATGCCTCGGAAGATATAATATACAAAATCACTAAAGTGACATAGAAGGGGTGAGTATAAAACTCATTATGATTTCCCCAATGACTTCCCTGCTCATTTAACTAGGATAAAAAGGTTAGAAATATTTATATAACATTTATATAGGACAATTCTTTAAAACAGTCTATAAAAATAGTATATACAAGTTCAAAAACCATTTAAAACCATCAGAAAGAACACGAAAATAAAAACTAATTTCCAACAAGTTATTTTCCTAGAAAAATAACTAATAAAGGATTGAAAATAAATTTATAGTATCATTTTCAAATACACATTCCATAGTTCAGAACAATCCCACACATTCAGGATTTATTTGACAGTTCTATACTCATGAGTGCTCTCTCATGTTATTTCATTGTGTCCCACTAATACACACCCCTTTTCCGGGTTAATTACCTTTTACACCACTGGAACATGTCCCTTATCCATGGTCCATCAATCATAAATTCACAGAAACACTATGTATTCCAAATAATTCCTTTACCAAAATAAAATACATCAATAAAACTTAACTTTTATTGAAAACTAAAGCACATCCAATTTCAATGAAGCCATTTCATTTCAATAAAACATCAAATTTTATTTAAAACATATAATCCAATTCATGTGCCAACAATCCAGAAAAATCTCCATTTTAAAATTTCTATTTTAAAATTAAGAACAAAATCACATTATTCAAAAACACAATTTTCCATATTTTTCACAATTTATCACACCATCAAAAAAGGGTCTCCAATTATTTTTCAACATCAAAATCACAAATAATTTTACAAAAGATATTCAATTTGAAAGAATTATATTAGTTATACAAAGTGGAGTTGAGAGATATTCCACATACCTTGACAGTTTGGACGAAACTCAACAACTGCGGACGAATACAAAAGTCGTTGGGTTGATTATCCACAAGACGACCATAGATATCTCAATGTATCAACAAAAAGGACAAAACTCAACTTATTTGGAGTACCAAAAATATATATATACCCTTTATATTCATAGATCTAATGAAGAAATGGATTGATGAAGTAGATCTGAGAAGATATGAGGAATTCGGAGAAGAACAGTGAACCTCATTGATGAAATGGAAGAAAAACCCTTACCCCGAAGGTGGAGTGCCTTTGAAAGTCGCCTAAGGATTGCTAGGTTATATATTGACGAAAGGAAAAACAAAATAATGATACAAAACATATTAACATGTGATTTTAATATAGTTTCATGTTGGTTCATGATGTGTACCCCTTGGTAAGGTTGTGTAGGCCATGCTGGATAAGTTACGCTAAAAAACCCATCACCTCAGGCTGAAAACAAAAATTTTTGTCTGTCACATCATGTAGGCCTAGTACATGACATTTACCATTTCACAACATGATCTCCCTAGTCACAACATATTTCCGTCAACTAGTAAATGACGTGTACCTCAGGTACATGACATGTACCTGCCCTTCTGCATGCAATAAACCCCAAAAACTACCTCTAAATACATTAAAACAAAAATGGAACTTTGAAAAAGGGAGAACTTACCCAATAAAGTTATCGTGACATCAGAAACCGAAAAATGAGGTTATTATATTCTCTCTCCATCTAGTCATTTTATTGGTAATGCTCAAGAAAATTTCCTACATGTATTTCCTTTTTACCTTTCCCCAAAATAAATGAACACCAAGATATGTGAAGGGTATAGATCCCCTATTATCTCCAAGGTTTCTAATTATTCTATTTTTCTTTTCAACTATTATACCATCACCAAAGATAATATAAGTTCATTCCATGTTTTTTTCCTACCTATCCACTTAAACATCTTACATTTTATATTCATGTCAAAATGATCGATGTGGTTCACTTTATAGTTGTAAATCCATGGCCACATAAAGTGACATTTTAGGTTCTACATCGAGGGCATAATCCATACAATTTAATGTTATATGGAGTATAGTACTAGGTTAATGGTTCCTAGAAATGGTAAATGTGGGGCTTATTAATTAGAGAAATTTTTAGTTCTTCTCATAGAAAATGCATCCAATTTCAGAATGTTGGTTAACATGTAATATAACTCACAGTGGATAGGCCTTATAGGGAGTATGGACCAATGAGGTCATGATCTCTAAAAGAAAATTTCATCAAAGACATGTGCTTTTAAATGTTTGTTTTAGATCAAAATGAAGCACCCTATTAATCATAATTAATAGGATTCCTAGCCGAAATAGATTTTGTTTCATAATTCAAGGTCATATGGCATGACAGAACTTTGTAGTTTACCATCACACAAAATGTACATTTTTCATAAGTTTTAATTCATGCGATATTTAAATTTTCATTCATTTTTATTTCTTCTGTATATGATTTTTACATGTAGTTTTATGTTGTGTAACTAGGATGTTGAAATGTAGTTGTTTAAAATAAATATTGATTGGATATTACAACTATGGGGATGACCATTGGGTATTTACACCATATTAATATTATCTAAAAGATAGATTTTGATTCAACTCATAGAGAAAATAGACCAATGATGATGAGTTTGGGAATATACATACTGGGTTTTCCATTGGAAATTTGGATTTAAATGGGGTATATATTTTGATTAAACATATACTTACCAGATATTTGCTTTTATCCCTCATCTATGTTTATCCATCTAGATAGTAATGAGTTGAAAAACATGGAATATGGACCCAAATGGAGTATCTTGGGGTTTAAAACTGATATAAGTCCAAGAGTGTTCCCCTAGATCATTAATGAATCATGATGAAGAAATAATCAATGAAACCATTATTGGGGCTTACACCTTGGAAGGAGGATCACTCGTAAATGGCTAATTGATTGAGAAAGGTCGACTAACTCATCACTTCGATAACAAATATTAGAATCCATATACAAGGGAGGCTTCATTGATTCCTTAAAGATTCCCCATTATTATGGTGATATATGATTGTAGATCCCATGAGAGACCAATCATCTTGGGTGTAAAAATGGAAGATAACTTTTATCTGTGGATACACAATGGAAAGGTTTCACATAGATGTTTTTTTTCAAACCACATACTTTAGGAGGCTATAAAAGAGATATTTGATGGTTCCACCCAAAAATATGTTAATCATGGTCAATGAATTATATCTAATAATTTTGTCCAATTTACATAAAACATATAATAGAACTGAAAAACAAGGTTCCTAATACAGTGTCACAAAAGTTTTTTACAATAGTAAGGGAGTATGGGTGAAGTATCACCCTAATGGGTAGTTAGGGAATATAAGTCATCCTAGTAAAATTCTAGACAAAACGAGTCACCCAAGTGGAAGACTGTAGTGAATTAGGTGATCTATTATATTGATCGTGTGATGTTAAACCCTGTTGGTAGGATTGGGTGAATGATATTCCCTATTTTAAAAATCAGGTAGGTAGTATACATAGTAAAATCCAAGGAATAGGTGACCACACCGCACATGAGCCTCAGCCCAGTTGGTGAAGACTTTCTAGGTGCATCCAAGAGACCCGAGATCAAATCTGGGTGGAGGCATATTTATGAGTTACTGTAGTAGTACTGTAGCAGTACTGTTGTAGGAACTGTATCAAGCACTGTTTGATACTATAGCATCCGGAACTATTCATCCATCTGGGCCTTTGGGCCACCGGTTTGATCCTCGGGTCCTACAAGGCTTTAGAGCCACTCAAGGTCTTTGGGCCAGTTGATTCTCAAGGCCTTCGGGCCACCTTAAGGCCTTAGGGCCACCTCAAGGCCTTCGAGCCACATAAATGCAGGCCCCAGACACACTACAAAAAAGGAGCAGCCGTGGAAGGGGATTCCGAGCAGGCGCACTCACCATAGCAGAGCCAAATGGATTGTCAAAAATAGAGGGTATGGCTATGCCATTGGTACCAGCCTATGTTTTCACGGGAATCCTAGCTAGACGGTCATGCAAAGGGGGAGAGATACTATTAGGATGTAGATGCTGGGGAGGGGCAGTTCCTTGTAGATAGTCTGGTTTAATTCTCTAAGACCTTCGGGTCATGTAATCTCCTAAGCCTACGAGCAATGTAATTTATGATCCTACGGGCCTTGTAAGGGTTCCCCCTTATCCCTTGAAAGGGGGTTTATCAAAAATCAAATTAAAATGAAGTCCTTCGAGCCATTCAGGCAGGCAAGTGACCACTATAGTAGAAGATAGGAAAATATGGTCACCCATGTGAGTGACTAAGGTGAATTAGTCACCCTAATATGGAGTATAAATCATATTTTTTGTCTTGGTAATGAATAATAGTAAAGGATTCAACCTAGTAAATAAACCAACAAGTATTACAAGAGTTAGTGGTACCCTAGTGTGGCTTCCAATGTGGGAAATATCTCTATATTGCTATGCGTCTAAGGATAAGGTGGTCCCCTAAAAAGGTTTTTATGTGTTAAACCTCTAGGAGACACAATTAGCCTAATTTCATGGTTAATTAAGTTATTTATTAGGATCAATACCCTCTAAACAAGGAAGAGAGGACATGGTTTAATAGATTATCAAAAACCCATTCATTTTCTCTAATATATTTTAATAGAGGAACCTTTACTATCACTTTAAAAGAATATTTAGGGATCTAGGAATATATATCATGCAATGGTATCATGGTTAGTGTTAAGGATTCATGACTAGGGCCTGAAGACATACGTGAAATGAAATGGGAATAATGTACTAAGTGTAATGACCAGTTTACTAAGATCTATAGTTATGTTATGCTTTATTCTCATTAATGTCCCTCACTCGATAACATTTTAAAAAATGAGTATGAATATACTCAATATCAAATTAAATGTATAAATTTAAAATATCTAATAAATTATGTTGAGTACCTTCCATTTTGTTAAACTCTCATGATAAACATGAAGACAAACAAATTTATTAATGTATGATATGTAAAATAAACTATTGGTTTATCAAAATTATCATGATATAAAAATAAATAGAATTCATATTCCATTAGTTATTTTCCAATTTTATAGCCTAATTATCTTCTATAAATGCTGGTTCCATATTTTATTCATGAGTCAAATTCTTAACTACTATGGAAAATATTAATATATTAAAAATCTCTTCAGTGAAGTGAAGAGAAAAAAAAAATCCTCCTATATAATAGAGTAATAGTTTAAAGAAAACCGTAAAACGTATTAAATTTATATAGGAGTAAATCTAAAAAAACTAAGTGTGATAATTTTAATGAATAATTGGAAATGTTAACAGGTAACAAATAATATAACCCCGCTACTTGTAAATAGTGAATTAATCAATCCAAAACTATGTCTGAGGTATGTCGATCCCTATCTATTTGATGGTATTGAAAAATTGAATTTTTTTCAACCAAAATCATTCTAACTATTTTTATCTCAATAGTATAAATATTTCATAAAATTTTGTTTTGGTTTTTTCTAAAGAAATGGAATTTATTTAAATAACATTATCTCGTATTATGTCCATCTATTAAGCACTTTATGTAGAATGGTGCATTACTCAAAACAAAGTTGGTATAACAATAATTATATACTTAGGAAGACTTGTAACCTAATATATATGTTTTTCATTCTGTTCATGTTTTTTTATAAAACATATCAGAAGAATTCGTTTTAGATGTAGAAATACTGAAAAAATGACATTAATAATTCAATATAAAATTGAAACATTAGAATATGACCATTACCCTTTGATATAGTATGTGAATTTGACTTTTCCTTAATCCTAGAATCTTTTTTTAAAATTTAATCTTTTGAGTTGCAAGATTAATTTTTATAAATTTCTATCATAGTTGAATCTTTAAAAAAAATTGTCTTCATAACAAAGTATGATTTGGGTTTTGCAGATTTCTTATATTTTTTATGAAGAACTATTTTTTCATGATCATATTCACTATTCATCCTTGTATTTATTTTTTATAGAATATCCACAAACCTATCCATCAATTTAATTGATGGGTTTTCATTCTCATCATCATGATAATCCAATGAAAAAAATAAAAATTGGTATCAAGGGATAAATAATAAGTCATATCGCATTCAATGGTACATTAGAAAATAAATAGGTTAGCTTCTAGTTATCATACCTTTCTTATCCATTTGTTTTATCCCAAGATATATCTTCAATATAATTCCACATAAAATTATTTTCTCATTAAATCAGTTCTCCATTTCTTTATTTAATATTTACCATCCTTATCTATCTTTTTAAGCCAAGAAAAATCAATTTTTATATATCAGGGTATTTATATTCAAATTGAATAGGGTATGATTCTTTTGGTCATAATTTTCAATTATATCCTTCCACTTATCCCAAGCTAATTACCTCTTTCCCATATATTTTTTCATTTATCTAGAGAAATTAGAAATTTTAGTTTCACTATGTTTCATAAAACTATTGTTAATACATTGTATTTAATCACCTTTAGATAAAATTATATTTTATGTATTAGTTTGATAAGTTAATGCTCCAGATATTGATGTAAATGAAACTCCATTTTTCTTATTCTCATTATCATCAACCATTTTATTAGATTCTCATATTGTATGCATTATTTTATTAGACCAAGCAAAATAATATTTTTAATGTGCTTTGTCTCATCAATGGCCATTATTTTCTACTCCCATTCTTTTTTAGAATTTAAATTATTTTCTGACTGACTTGATCTTCAAAAAAATTATCTTCAATTTAATATAATATATTCACGGATTTCATGAATTTTAGGTTCTTTTGATCAAAATATTTTCTTGGTAAAAAACAAAAAATATTGATAATATTCCCCTTGAATGGCCACAATGTTTTGAGAACCTATGATGTTTCAAATTGTGTTACCGAAAATTTATTCCACATACCATTATCTAATTTACATCAAGTGTTTTTTCTATATAGTTTCATTTTAATAATACATAGAAACTTATATCTCACCCATAATTTAAGGTTAAATTTTTCTTTCTCTTCATTATTAAATGAAAAATATCTTTCTCTGGAATCCTATAGCTATCGGTATATATAAAAATATTTTTTTTCATGTATTTATCACATATTTTTGTACCAAATAATCCAAATATTCATAATCATTACTATAAAAATATATGGTCAATTAGGATTCATATTCTCTAAAAACGTAATTTGAAAAAATTTCTATATTTAAAAAAATGAATTTTTTCTAATAACATGGTTTGTGTAAGGAATCATGCATAAGTTATAAGACAAAATAGGAAAAAATAAAATCTTTTAAAGGAAGAGAAAAGTGATCAATCATAGAAAAATTATATTATACCTAATATGATTCTAGAGGATAGAAAATATGTAATCAATAAGAGGGAGATAAATTGTTTTCGAAACCTCCGTTAAAATTTATCTCCCACTCAAACTGTATGTATTATAATAATTATAGTGTTTTAATTAGTAATTGTACAATTGTAAAATTTATAAGTGGAAAATAATCAATCTAAATGTAAAAATAATGATGAATAATGCAAGATAATTGAAGTGCACTGTGTTTCATTTGTTGTCAATAAGGTATGTTGTTGATCAGAAGATGTCAAAGAATGAATGGATGTCAAGGAGAGTCAATATGTGAATGAAAAAAGGCTATGATGGTGTTGGTGATGAATGGAGAATGGCCATGGTACTAAGATGCATGTCACTTAGGAGATTCACTAAGTGACATAGGATGTTGTGGTTGAAACATTCTCTATGTATATCAGACGATTGTAGAGTTATTCTTAATGTTCCAATACTTGTGTCAAGATGATACTAAGTTACACCACTTGAAGAATTGATGATGATGGAGCATCATCATTACATCTGACAATTTTTGAGCTGATCTTTAAGTTCAAAGAACTTGTATCAAGAGGATACAATGTCACCACATTATTAGAAGACCATGCATTTTATTGACAATGCATGAGGAGTGGTAAATGATCCATCCACAAGTTCTCAGTGGATGAAGTGGTTTACTGAAGTCCATGCACCATCACTTAGTGCATGTGAATTAGAAGTTGATCTAACTTGATCTCTGATTGGATCAATGAAGAAAATTGAAGAATTATTTGATTCAGGAGCTTCGGATGAAGATGAACCTTCGGGAATGTCACTCCTAATTGAAGATTAAATGTTTAAGAGGAATGGAGGAATTCTTAAGAAGAAGAGAAGAGAAGAAATGAAGAAGGGAGAATGGATTAGAGGAAGATGTGGCATTTGGAATTTGAACTTGGTCACTTTGTTTCTAAACAAAGGACTTGTTCTATACTCAGGAAAAAAGAAGCCACCAAGGGCCAGCCTTAAGGGTTCAACCCCAAGGCACATGTGGGACTCAAGGTCGCCACGCCCAAGGGGGATCCCATGGGGTCAGCCCGAGAGGTCGCGACCGTGTGTAAGCCGGGGCCACGCAGAGATCAAGCCTGCGCAGCCGGGGCGCCAGAGCGCGTGCCCGTGTGTGTGCATAGTGGGTTCCAGTGGCGCGCCCGAGTTGCAGGAGTGGGTGAAAGAGCACGCCCGCAGAGAGAACACGGTGTGGGGCGGCACCGTGGAGGTTGGAAGTTCAATTGAGCCGGCTGGGGGAGCGCTAGGTTGATAAACCACGGAAAATCCGCGGTCCGTTTCGATGTCGGACGCGCAATTTTTACCGGGAGCGGATCTTGGCCGTCCGTCTCATCGCGCACTCGATCTGGACCTCTCATCGCATCTCGCGCGAGATCTTCTGATCGCGGCCATCCGATGTCTTTCAATCGCCCGATCCAATGGCATGCAAGTTATCCTCTACCTCGAGCTCGGCCAAGGCACCTCTCGCGACGCCTCCAGAACCAGTGGCCCTCCGAGCACTGAAGTCGAGCTCCCGACCACCATAGATCGAGATAAGGTGTTCATTGAGTTCGTCTGGCCCTAACGAACTCATCCATGCAAGAAAGATGCATGCATGCACAGTAGTGAGGAAATTCGGACGTGGCCGAGGCAAAAAACGTTGCCGAGGCTATGAGGTTTATATTTTTCATGGATCGCCCTTAGACGAAGGTCGTGCATGCGTTCTAAGTCGCATGCACATGGAGGAGAAAATCAAAGAGAAAGAACCTGTGTTGAAACAGAGGAAATATCAAGATTTAGAAAATCTTGAAAACCCGAGAAATTCGGGAATTCGAGAGATATCTCACGCGGAAGATTTGGCATCCCTCTGCCTATAAAAGGAGCACCCGAGGCTCTGAATTTGCTTTCTGAAACTTTTTGGAGTCCCGCGAGTGCCCTGCCTCGTGAAGAATTGAGCTGCGCGTCCCCTGCACGGCAGAGAAGCCCGGAGCCATTTTTGGCTTCGTGCAGTCCCTTTTGCACATCCCTTGCGTGAAAGAGGTGAAGGGAAGTCCCCTGCGTGCACCCCTTGCGCGATAGGAAGGAGCCGAGCCGCATACTTGCGCGCTCGAGTCTCTTCCCACCCTCTCTGCCCGCACACTTGCGTGGCAGGAGGAAGGAGCCCGCGGTGTTGCACCTTGCACACTTGTGCGGCGGTTGAGAAGAGGAGGAGGCCCTTGCACCTCACACCAGGCCAGTTCACCTTGTGCGGCTGTGAAGAGAAGAAGGGCACACCACTTGCGCGCCTCCCATGTGGCAGTGGTTCGGGTGAAGACAAGGCACACCTAGTGTGTGTGTGCAAGCAGAGGAGGAAGACCCGAGCCTTGTGTGTGCTTAAAAGAAGTTATGTCCATAGTCTTGGGTGTGTGCAAGAAGGAGAGGCCGATAACTACACCAAGTTGTGTGTGGCAAGTGAAGAGGAAGGCCGAGGCCTTAGTGCCTTGTGTGCAAAGTTAACAAGAGGAGGCCGTAGCCCTTGTGGGTGCACACTTTGAAGAACAAACTAAAAGAACACTAAAGTGTATGTGTGCAACAAGAAGAGGAGGAGGCCAAATAATGTGTGTGCTAAAGTGAAACAAGTGTGTGCTAAGATACAAGGAGGCCGAAGCCTAAGTTTGTGCAAGAAGTGGAAGGCAAGGCTTGCACCTTGTGTTTGCTATGTGAACAAAGAAGTTGGGTGAGCAAACCGAAACAAGTAGGCCGAACCTAGTGTGTGCACTAAGTGGAGTGAACACACTTAGAAGAAGTAGAAGACACTCACACAAAGTACAACACACATTTAAGTGTGTAATCAAAAGGAATAAAATGTGTGAAGGACAAGAAGAAGGTGTGTGCTAAAAAGGATTACACCCTTTGTGGGTTTATTGCACCAAGAGAAGAAGAAGGGGAGTGCATGCTTGCATGCATGCACATACACACATGATCAAAGCTAAATCAGGATTTGTGCATTTGAGTTGTCCAAGACCAAGATTTCTTGAATAATATTGAGAAGCCATGTAATCGGTGCATGAGGAATCAGAGTTGCCATGCACTCAGTGCATGAAGTTGAATTGAAGTGAGACAGAAGCCATACTGAAGTTAAAGACATCAGCTGCCTGAGTTTTCAGTAATTGAGAAGATCCTGATCAACAGAAGTGATCAGAAGTTGTGAGCAAGACCAATAGACCTTATCAGAGGCTGTTGAAGATTCTTGAAGAGAGAGGCCAGGTCATCCGGAGAAGAAGGAGATAAATCCTGAGCAAGACGAGAAGACCTGATCAACTCAAGTGATCAGAGGAAGAGATCAAGGCCAGCAGTCTTTATCCCAGACTACTGAAGATACTTGAAGAAGCTTAAAGTGAAGAAGAGCTACTCGTGCGACTTAAGAAGCCAGGAGAAGCCCCCTGTGAGACTCAGGGTGGAAGAAGTCTTCAGTGGGATTCTGGAGCAGGCCAGTGGGACTCTGGTAACACTGTGGGACGCAGTATAAAGACCCTCCTGTGGGACTCAGGAGAGATACAGTGGGACTCTGTATTGACCATTGTAATACTAACAGATTATAATGGGAGAAACCATGTTGGGGCGTATAACCAACATGGCAAGGACGTAGGCCTATGGTGCCGAACCTTGTAAATCCTTGTGTCCAGTGCCTTTACATTTAATGCATCATTCATGGAAAGGTGAGAGATACAAGAAGAGTGGATCGAGGATTTAACCAGCCATAGAGGTTTAATTGATATAGAATCAATTAGTAAAAAGTTTTAAGGGATCACTGATTCACCCCCTCCCCCTCTCAGTGAATCACACTGATATGGGAACTTCAATTAGTATCAGAGTGGAGATTACCTCTAAAAGATCCAAGGGAGTCTTTATGAAGTGCAGATTTGAGGAAGTGAGTGAATACCCTCAAATGGAGATATCTTCCAAGACTCTGAAAAATAGAATGAAGAAACAGGCAAAGAAGATGACAAAGAAGGTTGTGGCAATCAGAGAAACTCCTTCTATGGAAAGAAATGTGAAAGTCACATCAGATGACAATTCCTTTTATCATTCTTCTGATGAAGCCTGCTCTAGCTGTGATAAAGATGGAAGAAACAATGATATTCTAAATGCAATCAAATATCTTCAGAAGACAATCCCCAAGGAAGTGGAAATGTGTATAGCTACAGGCATCCTTGATCTTCAAGAAGAAAAATTATAGCTAGAAGATGAAGCCAATTCTCTGGAAGATCAGTTGGCATAAAGGGTTGGCATAACCAACACTCTCAGAAATCTAGTGAAGGCTAAGGATGAAATAGTTTCTCTTTGCAATGAAAGATATGAAGATACTTGTGAAGAATTGCAAAGAAGCCTTTCTGAGAAAGAATTTTTTAAGACAATGGTCAAAGAAGTTTTCCATGCACTGGAGAAGTTGCACAAAGTTTCAATGAATGTCAGAGATGCTCAACTCGAAGACAAAGTCAAAATGGTGAAGGAGCTTGACAATTCATTGCTAGAATTGAAGAAGGTGCATGACAACCAGTTAGAACAGCTGAAAGAAAATTGGGAAAGAAGGCTAAGAACTGTTGAGGATGAGAAGAACTCCCTTAACATGAAATGCATAGAACTGGAGGTGATATTGAAAAATCATCAATCACCCAAAGCCATATCCTCCCAGTCAGCTGAAAGGAGAAATGTTGCTACTCAAGTATGCTTTGAGAAGGATGATTCTAAAAGAAAGACATCCTCTAATGAAAGGGAAACATCTTCTAAAAAGAACGTACCATCCATACTATCTTGTACACATGCTTCTAAAAGTGTTTCTACTAAAAGTGAAGGATGGAAGAATGAATCCAAACAAGTATGGATGAAGACTGTGAAGAAAGAATGATCTCCTAAAACAACAAAGAAGGTCAAGAAAAGTACCAACAATCATAAGGACTGAAGAGGTCAAGATTTGTGGGTCAGTGTTGGTGTTGTAATAAGTATGGGCACTATGCAAAGTATTGTTGGTACAATCCACTGAACGTCAAAGCACAAAGCAAGCCAATGCCAAGGGGGGGCAAGCCAGAAGAAAAGAACCAGCATCCACAGGTCCAGAGACATCTGTTTACTGCAAATAGATTTGGATTACTTGACAACATCTGGGATGATTGCAAAAGTGGTCAAAAAGATACATGTCAATCTCCAACTGTATCCAGAGCTAAAAAGAAGAAAAGATCACAGAACCTGGCTCAGAAAGAATCCTTGGGAAGCAAGCATAAGAAAGTTGAAGATTCTCCCAAGAAGATTATGAAAAAGGAAGAGAAGACCTTGGAGTCTAAATCCAATAAGGGTGATGTATCCAGAAGGACCACCAAGAAGAAAACATGCTTCTACTGTGGAAAGAAAGGACATATCATGGATCTTTGTAAACAAGCCATGAAATTCAATAGAGGCAGACTGGACTCAAAAAGACAATCAATCCAGATGAAGCATAAGGGATTGGTTGAAATCAAGTTTCCTAAGAAAGGTAGCTTGAAAGCATCAAAGGAACCATGTGGAATATCTAGAACTGAGGCCACACTTCCAAGTGACTTACTAGTCATATGTCCAAATCAGTTGCAACTTGCCAAAGATCTGCAAAGAGCTGAAGATGAAGTTCTGGCAATTACTAAGGAAAAAGGGAAGAAGAATATTTCACATGAAGATGTATTGAGATCCACACCAGCATAAACATCATTGAAGATCAAATGTGCAAGTGTGAAGAATGGTGAAAATGGGACATCTCGGTTGAGATAATCTTCTCAACCTTTTTGTTCACATTGATGAACCAAGGAGATTCCATCTTATTCCCTAATCACTTGTATTTACATGTGCTGACATTCCAGGGAATTGAAGATGATGATCATTCTCAACTGGAGGATGGTTTGGAAAGAATGGATTGCACCCCTTGTGGGGGAGCCAATCTGGAGAAGATGGTATTCTAATATTTAATACCATCTTTAGAAAAGCTGAAGGTATTCCAATCATACTTTCATCCCTTGTTTCTTAATTGTATTCATCATGACAATTAAGGGGGAGTATTGATTGAAGGCAAATGGTTGAAAGGGGGAGCTTTATCTTTGCACCTGAACTTTCTAATGAGTTTTGTGAAGTTGTGCAGGATTTAGCAAATTCATTGTTATATCTAAAAAATTTCAAGCCCCTTGAAGCATGATCTCACATGTATAGTGAATGTTTGACAGCATTGAGTACTTTGGTTACATCACTCTTGTTTTCTACACCGGGTTAGCCCAAGTAGACTTAGAGTTGATTTACTAAAGGTTCTTTGCTAAAGAGAACATGTGACATCATCCCTCTCTCAGTGTTTTTCAAGAAAATACTTTTCAAAGGGAGGAAGTAATATTTTGAAAAGGAACCACACCACACCTTTACATTTGGTTGCCAATAAGGGGGAGAAAAGCTGACATATTGCCCCAGAAATGTGTGGCACACATATTGACCCATTCATATGTGTTCTACTGATTGGATTGACAATATGTGATCTAGTGGTATTGACAACAAATAAAAAGGGGTAGATTGAAGTGCACTGTGTTGCATTTGTTGTCAATAAGGTATGTTGTTGATCAGAAGATGTCAAAGAATGAATGGATGTCAAGGAGAGTCAATATGTGAATGACAAAGGCTATGATGGTGTTGGTGATGAATGGAGAATGGCTGTGGTACTAAGATGCATGTCACTTAGGAGATTCACTAAGTGACATAGGATGTTGTGGTTGAAACATTCTCTATGTATATCTGACAATTGTAGAGCTGTTCTTAATGTTCCAATACTTGTATCAAGATGATACTAAGTTACACCACTTGAAGAATTGATGATGATGAAGCATCATCATTACATCTGACGATTGTTGAGTTGATCTTTAAGTTCAAAGAACTTGTATCAAGAGGATACAATGTCACCACATTATTATAAGACCATGAATTTTATTGACAATGCATGAGGAGTGGTAAATGATCCATCCACAAGTTCTAAGTGGTTGAAGTGGTTTACTGAAGTCCATGCACCATCACTTAGTGCATGTGAATTAGAAGTTGATCCAACTTGAAATCTGATTGGATCAATGAAGAACATTGAATAATTATTTGATTCAGGAGCTTCGGTTAAAGATGAACCTTCGGGAATGTCACTCCTAAGTGAAGATTAAATGTTTAAGAGGAATGGAGGAATTCTTAAGAAGATGAGAAGAGAAGAAATGAAGAAGGGAGAATGGATTAGAGGAATATGTGGCATTTGGCATTTGAACTTGGTCACTTTGTTTTTAAACAAAGGACTTGTTCTATACTCAGGAAAAAATAAGCCACCAAGGGCCAGCCTTAAGGGTTCAACCCCAAGGCACATGTGGGACTCGAGGTCGCCACGCCCAAGGGGGATCCCATAGGGTCAGCCCAAGAGGCCGCGGCCGTGTGTAAGCCGGGGCCATGCAGAGATCAAGCCTGCGCAGCCGGGGCGCCAGAGCGCGTGACCGTGTGTGTGCATAGTGGGCGCCAGTGGCGCGCCCGAGTGGCAGGAGTGGGCGCAAGAGCGCGCCCGCAGAGAGAACATGGTGCGGGGCGGCACCGTGGAGGTTGGAAGTTCAATTGAGCCGGCTGGGGGAGCGCTAGGTTGATAAACCATGGAAAATCCGTGGTCCGTTTCGATGTGGGACGCGTAATTTTCACCGGGAGCGGATCCTGGCCGTCCGTGTCATCGCGCACTCGATCTGGACCGATCATCGCATCTCACGCGAGATCTTCTAATCGCGGCCATCCGATGTCTTTCAATCGCCCGATCCAACGGCCCGCAAGTTATCCTCTACCTCGAGCTCGGTCGAGGAACCTCCCGCGACGCCGCCTGAACCAGTGGCCCTCCATGCACTGATGTCGAGCTCCCGGCCACCATAGATCGAGATAAGGTGTTCATTGAGTTCGTCTGGCCCTAATGAACTCATCCATGCAAGAAAGATGCATGCATGCACAGTAGTGAGGAAATTCGGACGTGGCCGAGGTAAAAAACGTTTCCGAGGCTATGAGGTTTATATTTTGCATGGATCGCCCTTAGACGAAGGTCGTGCATGCGTTCTAAGTCGCATGCATGTGGAGGAGAAAAACAAAGAGAAAGAACCCGCGTTGAAATAGAGTAAATATCAAGATTTAGAAAATCTTGAAAACCTGAGAAATTCGGGAATTCGAGAGATATCTCACGCGGAAGATTTGGCATCCCTCTGCCTATAAAAGGAGCACCCGAGGCTCTGAATTTGCTTGCTGAAACTTTGTGGAGTCCCGCGAGTGCCTTGCCTCGCGAAGAATTGAGCTGCGCGTCCCCTGCGCGGCAGAGAAGCCCGGAGCCATTTTTGGCTTCTTGAAGTCCCTTTTGCGCATCCCTTGCACGAAAGAGGTGTAGGGAAGTCCCCTACGCGCACCCCTTGCGCGACAGGAAGGAGCCGAGCCGCATACTTGCGCGCTCGAGTCTCTTTCCACCCTCTCTGCCCACACACTTGTGTGGCTGGAGGAAGGAGCCCGCGGTGTTGCACCTTGCACACTTGCGCGGCTGTTGAGAAGAGGAGGAGGCCCTTGCACCTCACACCTTTCCAGGGCACCTTGTGCGGCTGTGAAGAGAAGAAGGGCAGACCACTTGCGTGCCTCCCATGCGGTAGTGGTTCGGGTGAAGACAAGGCACACCTAGTGTGTGTGTGCAAGCAGAGGAGGAAGACCCGAGCCTTGTGTGTGTTTAAAAGAAGTTAAGTCCATAGTATTGGGTGTGTGGAAGAATGAGAGGCCGAGAACTACACCAAGTTGTGTGTGGCAAGTGAAGAGGAAGGCCAAGGCCTTAGTGCCTTGTGTGCAAAGTGAACAAGAGGAGGCTGTAGCCCTTGTGGGTGCACACTTTGAAGAACAAACTAAAAGAACACTAAAGTGTATGTGTGCAACAAGAAGAGGAGGAGGCCAACTCATGTGTGTGCTAAAGTGAAACAAGTGTGTGCTAAGAGACAAGGAGGCCGAATCCTAAGTTTGTGCAAGAAGTGGAAGGCAAGGCTTGCACCTTGTGTTTTCTATGTGAACAAAGAAGTTGGGTGAGAAAACAAAAACAAGTAGGCCGAACCTAGTGTGTGCACTAAGTGGAGTGAACACACTTAGAAGAATTAGAAGACACTCACACAAAGTACAACACACATTTAAGTGTGTAATAAAAAGGAATAAAATGTGTGAAGGACAAGAAGAAGGTGTGTTCTAAAAAGGATTACACCCTTTGTGGGTTTATTGCACCAAGAGAAGAAGAAGGGGAGTGCATGCTTGCATGCATGCACATACACACGTGATCAAAGCTAAATCAGGCTGTGTGCATTTGAGTTGTCCAAGACCAAGAGTTCTTGAAGAATATTGAGAAGCCATGCAATTAGTGCATGAGGAATCAGAGTTGCCATGCACTCAGTGCATGAAGTTGAATTGAAGTGAGACAGAAGCCAGACTGAAGTTAAAGACATCAGCTACCTGAGTTTTCAGTAATTGAGAAGACCCTGATCAACAGAAGTGATCAGAAGCTGTGAGTAAGACCAATAGACCTTATCAGAGGCTGTTGAAGATTCTTGAAGAGAGAGGCCAGGTCATCCTGAGAAGAAGGAGATAAATCCTGAGCAAGACGAGAAGACCTGATCAACTCAAGTGATCAGAGGAAGAGAGCAAGGCCAGCAGTCTTTATCCTAGACTGCTGAAGATACTTGAAGAAGCTTAAAGTGAAGAAGAGCTACTCGTGCGACTCGAGAAGCCAGGAGAAACCCCCTGTGAGACTCAGGGTGGAAGAAGTCTTAGTGGGATTCTGGAGCAGGCCAGTTGGACTCTAGTTACACTATGGGACACAGTATAAAGACCCTCCTATGGGACTCAGGAGAGATACAGTGGGACTCTGTATCGACCATTGTAATACTAACAGATTATAATGGGAGAAACCATGTTGGGGCGTATAACCAACATGGCAAGGATGTAGGCCTTTGGTGCTGAACCTTGTAAATACTTGTGTCCAGTGCCTTTACATTTACTACATCATTCATGGAAATGTGAGAGATACAAGAAGAGTGGATCGAGGCTTTAACCAGCCATAGAGGTTTAATTGATAAAGAATCAGTTAGTAAAAAGTTTTAAGGGATCACTGATTCACCCCCTCCCCCTCTCAGTGATTCACACAGATCTGGGAACTTCAATTGGTATCAGAGCGGAGGTTACCTCTAAAAGATCCAAGGGATTCTTTATGAAGTGCAGATTTGAGGAAGTGAGTGAATACCCACAAATGGAGATATCTGCCAAGACTCTGAAAAACAGAATGAGGAAACAGGCAAAGAAGATGAAAAAGAGGGTTGTTGCAATCAGAGAAACTCCTTCTATGGAAAGAAATGTGAAAGTCACATCAGATGACAATTCCTTTTATCATTCTTCTGATGAAGCCTGCTCTAGCTGTGATAAAGATGGAAGAAACAATGATCTTCTAAATGCAATCAAATATCTTCAGAAGACAGTCCCCAAGGAAGTGGTAATGTGTATAGCTACAGGCATCCTTGATCTTCAAGAAGAAAAATTATAGCTAGAAGATGAAGGCAATTCTCTGGAAGATCAGTTGGAAAAAAGGGTTGGCATAACCAACACTCTCAGAAAGCTGGTGAAGGCTAAGGATGAAACCGTTTCTCTTTGCAATGAAAGATATGAAGATAGTTGTGAAGAATTGCAAAGAAGCCTTTCTGAGAAAAAATTCTTTAAGACAATGGTCAAAGAAGTTTTCCATGCACTGGAGAAGTTTCACAAAGTGTCAATGAATGTAAGAGATGCTCAACTCGAAGACAATGTCAAAATGGTGAAGGAGATTGACAATTCATTGCTAGAATTGAATAAGGTGCATGAAGACCAATTAGAACAGCTGAAAGAAAATTGGGAAAGAAGGCTAAGAACTGTTGAGGACGAGAAGAACTCCCTTAACATGAAATGCATAGAACTGGAGGTGATATTGAAAAATCAGCAATCACCCAAAGCCATAGCCTCCCAGTCAGCTGAAAGGAGAAATGTTTCTACTCAAGTATGCTTTGAGAAGGATGATTCTAAAAGAAAGACATCCTCTAATGAAAGGGCAACATCATCTAAAAAGAAGGTACCATCCATACCATCTTGTACTCATGCTTCTAAAAGTGTTTCTACTAAAAGTGCAGGATGGAAGAATGAATCCAAACAAGTATGGATGAAGACAGTGAAGAAAGAATGTTCTCCTGAAACAACAAAGCAGGTCAAGAAAAGTAGCCAACAATCAGAAGGACTGAAGAGGTCAAGATTTGTGGGTCAGTGTTGGTTTTGTAATAAGTATGGGCACTGTGCAAAGGATTGTTGGTACAATCCACTGAATGTCAAAGCACAAAGGAAGCCCATGCCAAGGGGGAGCAAGCCAGAAGAAAAGAAACAGCATCCACAGGTCCAGAGACATATGTTTACTGCAAATAGATTTGGATTAGTTGACAACATCTGGGATGATTGCAAAAGTGGTCAAAAAGATACATGTCAATCTCCAACTGTATCCAGAGCTAAAAAGAAGAACAGATCACATAACCTGGCACAGAAAGAATCCTTGGGAAGCAAGCATAAGAAAGTGGAAGATTCTCCCAATAAGATTATGAAAAAGGAAGATAAGACCTTGGAGTTTAAATCCAAGAAGGGTGATGTATCCAGCAGGACCACCAAGAAGAAAACATGCTTCTACTGTGGAAAGAAAGGACATATCATGGATCTTTGTAAACAAGCCATGAAATTCAATAGAGGCAGACTGAACTCAAACAGACAATCAATCCAGATGAAGCAGAAGGGATTGGTTGAAAATAAGTTTCCTAAGAAAGGTATCTTGAAAGAATCAAAGGAACCATGTGGAATATCCATAACTGAGGCCACACTTCCAAGTGACTTACTAGTCATATGGCCAAATCAGTTGCAACTTGCCAAAGATCTGCAAAGAGCTGAAGATGAAGTTCTGGCAATTTCTAAGGCAAAAGGGAAGAAGTATATTTCACATGAAGATGTATTTAGATCCACACCAGCACAAACATCATTGAATATCAAATGTGCAAGTGTGAAGAATGGTGAAAATGGGACATCTCGGTTGAGAGAATCTTCTCAACCTTGTTGTTCACATTGATGAACCAAGGAGATTCCATCTTATTCCCTAATCACTTGTATTTACATGTGCTGACATTGCAGGGAATTGAAGATGATGATCATTCTCAACTGGAGGATGGTTTGGAAAGAATGGAGTGCACCCCTTGAGGGGGAGCCAATCTGGAGAAGATGGTATTCTAAGATTTAATACCATCTTGAGAAAAGCTGAAGGTATTCCAATCATACTTTCATCCCTTGTTTCTTAATTGTATTCATCATGACAATTAAGGGGGTGTATTGATTGAAGGCAAATGGTTGAAAGGGGGAGCTTTATCTTTGCACCTGAACTTTCTAATGAGTTTTGTGAAGTTGTGCAGGATTTAGTAAATTCATTGTTATATCTGAAAAATTTCAAGCCCCTTGAAGCATGATCTCACATGTATAGTCAATGTTGGACAGCTTTGAGTACCTTGGTTACATCACTCTTGTTTTCTACACCAGGTTAGCCCAATTAGACTTCGAGTTGATTTACTAAAGGTTCTTTGCTAAAGAGAACATGTGACATCATCCCTCTCTCAGTGTTTTTCAAGAAAATACTTTTCAAAGGGAGGAACTGATATTTTGAAAAGGAACCACACCACACCTTTTAATTTGGTTGCCAATAAGGGGGAGAAAAGCTGACATATTTCCCCAGAAATGTGTGGCACACATATTGACCCATTCATATGTGTTCTACTGATTGGATTGACAATATGTGCTCTAGTGGTATTGACAACAAATACAAAGGGAGAGATTGAAGTGCACTGTGTTGCATTTGTTGTCAATAAGGTATGTTGTTGATCAGAAGATGTCAAAGAATGAATGTATGTCAAGGAGAGTCAATATGTGAATGCCAAAGGCTATGATGGTGTTGGTGATGAATGGAGAATGGCCATGGTACTAAGATGCATGTCACTTAGGAGATTCCCTAAGTGACATAGGATGTTGTGGTTGAAACATTCTCTATGTATATCAGACGATTGTAGAGCTGTTCTTAATGTTCCAATACTTGTATCAAGATGATACTAAGTTACACCACTTGAAGAATTGATGATGATGGAGCATCATCATTACATCTGACGATTGTTGAGTTGATCTTTAAGTTCAAAGAACTTGTATCAAGAGGATACAATGTCACCACATTATTAGAAGACCGTGCATTTTATTGACAATGCATGAGGAGTGGTAAATGATCCATCCACAAGTTCTAAGTGGATGAAGTGGTTTACTGAAGTCCATGCAGCATCACTTAGTGCATGTGAATTAGAAGTTGATCCAACTTGATCTCTGATTGGATCAATGAAGAACATTGAAGAATTATTTGATTCAAGAGCTTCGGTTGAAGATGAACCTTCGGGAATGTCACTCCTAAGTGAAGATTAAATGTTTAAGAGGAATGGAGGAATTCTTAAGAAGAAGAGAAGAGAAGAAATGAAGAAGGGAGAATGGATTAGAGGAAGATGTGGCATTTGGCATTTGAACATGGTCACTTTGTTTTTAAACAAAGGACTTGTTCTATACTCAGGCAAAAAGAAGCCACCAAGGGCCAGCCTTAATGGTTCAACCCCAAGGCACATGTGGGACTCGAGGTCGCCATGCCCAAGGGGGATCCCATGGGGTCAGCACGAGAGGCCGCGGCCGTGTGTAAGCCGGGGCCACGCAGAGATCAAGCCTGCGCAGTCGGGGCGCCAGAGCGCGTGCCCGTGTGTGTGCATAGTGGGCGCCAGTGGCACGCCCGAGTGGCAGGAGTGGGCGCAAGAGCGCGCCCGCAGAGAGAACACAGTGTGGGGCGGCACCGTGGAGGTTGGAAGTTCAATTGAGCCGGCTGGGGGAGCGCTAGGTTGATAAACCACAGAAAATCCGCGGTCCATTTCGATGTGGGACGTGCAATTTTCACCGGGAGCGGATCTTGGCCGTTCGTCTCATCGCGCGCTCGATCTGGACCACTCATCGCATCTCTCACGAGATTTTCTGATCACGGCCGTCCGATGTCTTTCAATCGCCCGATCCAACGGCCAGCAAGTTATCCTCTACCTTGAGCTCGGCCGAGGCACCTCCCGCGACGCCGCCTGAACCAGTGGCCCTCCGAGCACTGAAGTCGAGCTCCCGGCCACCATAGATCGAGATAAAGTGTTCATTGAGTTCGTCTGGCCCTAACGAACTCATCCATGCAAGAAAGATGCATGCATGCACAGTAGTGAGGAAATTCGGACGTGGCTGAGGCAAACAACGTTGCCGAGGCTATGAGGTTTATATTTTTCTTGGATCGCCCTTAGACGAAGGCCGTGCATTCATTCTAAGTCGCATGCACGTGGAGGGGAAAAACAAAGAGAAAGAACCCGCGTTGAAACAGAGGAAATATCAAGATTTAGAAAATCTTGAAAACCCGAGAAATTCGGGAATTCGAGAGATATCTCACGCGGAAGATTTGGCATCCCTCTGCCTATAAAAGGAGCACCCGAGGCTCTGAATTTGCTTGCTGAAACTTTGTGGAGTCCCGCGAGTGCCTTGCCTCGCGAAGAATTGAGTTGCGCGTCCCCTGCGCGGAAGAGAAGCCCGGAGCCATTTTTGGCTTCGTGAAGTACCTTTTGCGCATCCCTTGCATGAAAGAGGTGAAGGGAAGTCCCCTGCGCGCACCCCTTGCGCGACAGGAAGGAGCCGAGCCACATACTTGTGCGCTCGAGTCTCTTGCCACCCTCTCTGCCTGCACACTTGCATGGCAGGAGGAAGGAGCCCGCGGTGTTCCACCTTGCACACTTTCGCGGCGGTTGAGAAGAGGAGGAGGCCCTTGCACCTCACACCTTTCCAGTGCACCTTGTGCGGCTGTGAAGAGAAGAAGGGCACACCACTTGCGCGCCTCCCATGCGGCAGTGGTTCGGGTGAAGACAAGGCACACCTAGTGTTTGTGTGCAAGCAGAGGAAGAAGACCCGAGCCTTGTGTGTGCTTAAAAGAAGTTAATTCCATAGTCTTGGGTGTGTGCAAGAAGGAGAGGCCGAGAACTACACCAAGTTGTGTGTGGAAAGTGAAGAGGAAGGTCGAGGCCTTAGTTCCTTGTGTGCAAAGTGAACAAGAGGAGGCCGTAGCCCTTGTGGGTGCACACTTTGAAGAACAAGCTAAAAGAACACTAAAGTGTATGTGTGCAACAAGAAGAGGAGGAGGCCAAATCATGTGTGTGATAAAGTGAAACAAGTGTGTGCTAAGAGACAAGGAGGCCGAAGCCTAAGTTTGTGCAAGAAGTTGAAGGCAAGGCCTGCACCTTGTGTTTGTTATGTGAATAAAGAAGTTGGGTGAGCAAACAAAAACAAGTTGGCCGAACCTAGTGTGTGCACTAAGTGGAGTGAACACACTTAGAAGAAGTAGAAGACACTCACACAAAGTACAACACACATTTAAGTGTGTAATAAAAAGGAATAAAATGTGTGAATGACAAGAAGAAGGTGTGTGCTAAAAAGGATTACACCCTTTGTGGGTTTATTGCACCAAGAGAAGAAGAAGGGGAGTGCATGCTTGCATGCATGCACATACACATGTGATCAAAGCTAAATCAGGCTGTGTGCATTTGAGTTGTCCAAGACCAAGAGTTCTTGAAGAATATTGAGAATCCATGCAATCGGTGCATGAGGAATCAGAGTTGCCATGCACTCAATGTATGAAGTTGAATTGAAGTGAGACTGAAGCCAGAATGAAGTTAAAGACATCAGCTACCTGAGTTTTCAGTAATTGAGAAGACCCTGATCAACAGAAGTGATCAGAAGCTGTGAGCAAGACCAATAGACCTTATCAGAGGCTGTTGAAGATTCTTGAAGAGAGAGGCCAGGTCATCCTGAGAAGAAGGAGATAAATCATGAGCAAGACGAGAAGACCTGATCAACTCAAGTGATCAGAGGAAGAGAGCAAGGCCAGCAGTCTTTATCCCAGACTGCTGAAGATACTTGAAGAAGCTTAAAGTGAAGAAGAGCTACTCGTGCGACTCGAGAAGCCAGGAGAAGCCCCCTGTGAGACTCAGGGTGGATGAAGTCTTCAGTGGGATTCTGGAGCAGGCCAGTGGGACTCTGGTAACACTGTGGGATGCAGTATAAAGACCCTCCTGTGGGACTCAGGAGATATACAGTGGGACTCTGTATCGACCATTGTAATACTAACAGATTATAATGGGAGAAACCATGTTGGGGTGTATAACCAACATGGCAAGGACGTAGGCCTTTGGTGCCGAACCTTGTAAATCCTTGTGTCCAGTGACTTTACATTTACTGCATCATTCATGGAAAGGTGAGATATACAATAAGAGTGGATCGAGGCTTTAACCAGCCATAGAGGATTAATTGATAATGAATCAATTAGTAAAAAGTTTTAAGGGATCACTGATTCACCCCCTCCCCCTCTCAGTGATTCACACTGATCTGGGCACTTCAATAATGATGAATTAAATCCATAATGAAGATAAAATAAATTACCAGAGTTCTATATATTAATCTAGTAACACCTATTTGGGTTTTATAATAAAAAACTCAAAAAAATGTAATTCGTTGATTTTTAACCTAACCATAAGATTGTTTGGTAATTATAAAATTGATTTCCCAGATTAAAATTAAGAACATTATTATATCAATAACTATTGGAAATTATCATGTTCCAATCATGGATATTATTTGACTATACATCAAAACCAAAATTTATTATCCTTGAGATCCTCTTCAGTCTAATTGATCGATAACAAGTGAAAGCCTCAAAATATTTTTAAAAAACCATTCACAATGTACAAATTTTTATCTATGAAGATCCTCAATAGCTTGATCAGAAGGATACAATTACTCACTAAAATATTATTGATCAAAAATATTAGAAAATGAATAATTTCATTAGAAACTATGACTTTTACAAAAAAAAATCCCATGAAAATAATTCCCTTAGAAAAACTCATTGAATGAAAAATTTAAATACCAAGAATCGAAGCATTAAGATGGGGAAAACATTAAATTGAATTAAAATGTTCTTGGATTATTCACTTATAGTATAATTTATCCCTCGAAACATTTTTTCCATTAATATAATATTAAAGGAGAAACTTAAATCATCATATTTTATTTACTTCATTTTCAATTTTAACTGTCTAAAAATCATAACACTATATTTCCATGAGTGAAACTCTGTCTCTATTTTCTAATCTACCTGCCATCCCAAAATTCAAAAAGGAATGTCATCACATCGCATCAAGAACACCATTATATTCCTAAAATATGTTAACTTATACTTCATTTGGTTTATTGTGTCGTGATAGAGTATTGGAACATATGGTGTATCATTAAGATAATCGGTGCAAATGAATATAAATTTATGACTTGCACACAACAAAAATAAATATACCATCACGAAGATAAATTAGTCATATAATAATTTTATTTTGATTTTTAATTAAAAATATAAGAATGAAGTCATGTGACTCAACAATTGAGACACTGAAAATTAAGAAATTATTGATTATTCCAATCAAAGTGGATTTCATAATATATCCTAATGATGTTTTGGTTATGTTTTAATTTTCATAATGTAAATATATACATGACATACTAAATTATTTCACGGAAAAAATGTTTTGTAAATATATTCATAAATGATGATGAAAAGGTTAGGAGGACTTCTATTTAGAAACAGAAGTTATTACCATTAAAATAGTTTATGTTGTGATGTTTAAGACTTTGAATATGATTAATGACTTTTAAAATATGAATATGATTCGAATGTGTTCTAATTATTAAAACTATCATTATACTTATATTCATATCATTAAAGAGTTTTATTTGAGGGTTTTATTTGATGTTCAGATATATATGGGGGAGAAATTACATTGAGATTTATGGATTTTGACAAAAATACAAAAAGTTTAGCAAAATAAAGGATTATATTGAAATTTATTATATATTATATATTAGGAAATGAATTTTGAATGGTTATGTAATGGTTTTTAAATAATATTATGTAAATAAATAGTATCACATTTTAAAAAAGTCAATAACCACTTTTTTCGAATTTTCTACATATAAGTATATATTGATATATAATCCATGAAGTTTAATGATAATTTTACTCTCAATTTATGACGTTGAGCTATCCCTAAAATATGTTCATCATGGTGTGTTATATACTATGATAAAATATAAAGTCTAATGTGAGTATGATTTTTATTTTCAGATACAAAATATGTATAGGATGAAAAAAATGAGTTTTGTGTCATAGAGGGCCCACAAATTATACAATATGGAGTGAAATACACTATATAGTTAGTATTATAGGGGTTCATGTTTCAAATTTTGAGTCTGAACTACTATATAATGGTGATATACCATTTATGATAACCTTCATACTTTAATACATTTCTTTAGAGGCCATGTATCATAGCTAATAAAGGGGTGGTTGGGTATTCTGTGAATCATGTAGTCAATTAGGGATTATCCAGGACATTTTTTATCCATTTATATGGTGATTATGACACATGTCCCCTCAATTGAGATAGATTGTGGATTTAAATAATTGTTCCTAGATAAAACATATGGTGTACTTATCTATCAGGTGATAAGTATTTGATGTGCTAATCTATAATAGTGAATGATTTGGGATGTATTCATTGACCCGAGTAGTCTATACTTAGATAATTGATAATATAAGATAAGGATTTATGGGATTGACATACTGGTAGTCCCATATTTAAATTATCTCTTAGATAAAGGGTTCATATAAAAATTAAATATTTCATATTATTCACTTGGTAGACATAGGTATATAGATATATGTATTTGATAAAGATAATTCTAAACCCATTTATAGCGTGAGTACCATTGATTATTTTCTAAATTATTCTCCTTGACATCATTTTATAATTATGTAATAATTTTTTATTAATAATGTTTTAGAGTATTTTGGGTTCAAACCTTGTCGTTAAATTAATGGTGAATATTATTAAATCATTATTCCATAATAAAATAGTTTCCATAGTTTATCGAATAGGAATTTTGGGAAGGGTTTTAAAAAGGTATTTCATACAATTTGATTCATAGAAAATTTTAGAATAACATTCCATATGTGTTTTATATGATATCCAAAAGGTCTTTTGGACATAGTTTAACATGATATAATATATGATCCAATATTAGTTGAATTAGAACAAATTATATGAGTCTGTATTGAAAAATAGAGATTTATGGAAACATACCATAACATTTTACACATTTTATGTGTTTATTATGTGGTATAATAAGTGAACATCATGAAGAAATAATATTTGGATATAATTTTCTCTTGATCAATCATATCATATGATATGGGGTTTATAATGACATAAAACTAAAAATGGTATTACAATTGATATAGTGGTAAAACATTATTTTTTAACATTCATGTGGTCTTAAACATGGTATATTATTACTAATATTATAACACATAGATAAAACATTGGAGGGAGGTTTCATAGTTGAGAAGTTACAATAATTGTTATCGAAATACATTAACTCCTATGTTGTGAACACATGTTTTATTGCAAACAGGATAAAAGAGGATTAAATAAGGGAGATAGTTCTTTGATATGGGGATAAAATGTGTTTATGGAACATTATCACCCATATTATAACTCTCTCTTATGCTCCGTTTTTTCATGAAGATAAACTTTCACATCATTGGTAAAGGAGAGTCCTCCTCATGTTTTAAGTTATTCCTTATGGTTCATGGATAGAATGCGGAGTAGGGCTCTTATTTTTATGTCTTTTATAGATCAATGTCAAGAATAAGGGATTATGATAGTGACCAATTTAGTGTATGTTAAAAAGGTAAACTATTTCATCATTTTCTGTTTACAAACATTAGTTTTTAATGATTGAAGAAATTTGTAAATTTGCATTCTAATAAGTTCATATATGTTAAAAAAAGTTGTATAATCATTATAAACCATTTTGTATTATCCATGATGACCATACATTGATAAAAAACAAGAATAGAATTGAATTAAATGATTTTATAATAATCATTATAGAGATGAGAGGGTTGGTTACACATACTAACATATATGATAGAAGAAAATGTGGCAGATTAAGAACATGGTGTCGCCTTACCTAAGTTAATGTCTTTCCATAACCCGGTTTACTCTATAAAAAGTAACTAGTTATGTTAGTGACAATATTTTAGGTTTCTCCCCTTATACAACAAAGGTTTCCGATTATAATCGAGGGTAAATAATGGTATATTGGTCATACTATACCATCTATATCATTGCATAAATATAACAGAAGAAACAAAGTAAATGAAAGGTAGTTTAATATAATGATAAATCAATCAAATAATAATAATTATATTACCTATAATGTGCCAAAAAATAAACTATTCATAAACACTTTGGGTCATAATACAGGCATCCAATATATAATTGGTAATACATATAATGGGGACATAGTGAAAAAAGACTAAATATATAAAGACTCAAACATTGAAAGGAAGTCCGAGTACATTCTTATCCGTTACCCCCAAACCAAGTTCTACCCCAAAAGATACCACAGTAAGAATCATGATCCATGTCCTAATATGTAGTTAAAAGATCTGTTTGGGTACCCAACAATGACCTAAACAAAGTGTGAGTAAAAATCAGTTGTCCGCCACCAATGTTGTTAATAATTAATCCAATATATCAATATATAAAGTAATAGTGTGTAGGTATAATAAATAGGGTATTAAGTTGTTAGGTATAACTAAATCATGTCGAGCTCAGGTTCCTTAGGGGACACCTGGTTGATCATATATTCTTCAACATATGTTTGTATGTATGATCTATATATCATAAGGCTATCATATTTTAATTAAGTATAATCAGATTTATTATAAATCCAAGGAATCATGGTTTGTCTTGTCCAACCATTCCCACTAAGATATAAGGGGATTAATGCTAAAATTCCATAGAAAATATGGGGAATGTCCTTTCAAGTAATAATCCAGTCACAATAAGGAACACCATGTCCTTAAATAATGAATAAAAAAATAATGGATTCTATGTCCATTTAAAATCAATCAATTTTGTGTAATACGATGTTCTTTACTAATTGGATAAACAATAAGGAATGTCATATCCTTTAATAATAAAATAAAATACATCGAACATCATTATAAGGGCTCGGCCGTATACCATTACATAATCATGAATTCTAGACAAGGGCTCACTTCCTTTCACAATTAGGTTCTTTTTAATGTTTATAGATTTAATGAATTGGGAAAAAATACATACATAACATTCCATAATTTACAGAAAGTGATACCACAAAAAAACAGTTTCCAATATGAGAACATTTCAGTCAAACAAATATTTCATAGAAAAAGCTTCATAAGACTTAACATGGATTCCTTCTTGTCTTACATGTCATTATAACCTATTAAAATCATTTAGAAACTTATTATGAGAACATAAAATATCAGTAAGGTATATAAAAATAAGGATAGGAAACATTGGTCTATGAATACTTGTAAACATATGAAATCATTTTCAAAAAGACATATTTCTCACCCATAAATACTTACTTTGTGAAAATTTATATTTACATGAGGCTTAAAAAAACATAAGTAACATAAATATAACCATAAAGGTATCTTGGATAATTAATTACTTAGTTTTCTAACCCTCATGGATACCTTATTATTTGTAACCCTCCTGACTACCTTATAATGTAACCCTCACGGCAACCTCATGGTGTAACCACTACAGCTACACATGGAGTAACCATATATACAACCTCAAACATTCACATACCAAATACATTGGTGGGAGATATAGGTCTCACCCTTTTTCATAAACATTTTCAAAGGACCATTACATAATTATCAAACTAAAAAGTTTCATAAAAACATTCACTTTGAATTTAGTAAAACTAGAAGTTTAGAAAAGGATTTTAAAAAATAAAGACACAAACAAAATAAAATAAAATTGATATGAGAATCAATAAAATGAAATAAATATGTGTATAAATGGTAAATAACCATATTAAAACATAATATAAACACAACATCATTACACAAATGATCTTAATATCACCCAATTAATGGAGTATAAGGTTAATCCAAAGAATGGAAATTGGGTTAAGAATTCCCTTACCTTGGGTTCGTCTTACATAAAACATCTTTAAACCTCATGTATAAGGGTAAAAATACCGTTACTAATATTTTAAAAAACTTATTGATGTTTATAACACATAATATGAAAATTTTATAACATCATTCCTCTTATTTAATAGTAGTATTTTGTTATTTAAATTGTTTCGGGTGCATACATTACATGGTTTCCATGATCAGTTCATATTTGATTTTCTTTTTTGTTTGAAAATGAAACTAAAAAGGTGTAATGAAATTGTATTAGTATGTTTCCAAAATATTAAATTATTCCATAAATCATTTTGGTTATATGATATTATGAGGAATCAGTATATAAATCTTTTGTGATATCTGTTTAGATAATATTTGTGGTTCTTCGATTTTCAAGAACTTGTTTTGTTATATAATTTAATGTCACACATAGAAGTTCATTATAGAACATAAAATAGGTTATATAATACACCTAAGAATATTTTTAAACAATTATAATGGTTTTACAAATTATTTTTGAGGAATTAATGGAAATTACAAACACATCGTCCATGATTTTGGTAAAACTGCACATCACGAATGACGTTTTTATAAAAGGGGAGGAGATGAAGTAAGTTGAGGAATTATTTCATAAACATGATAAAAATACATAATATTTGTAATATTGGAGCTTCATTCCTCTTGGATTATAATAGGTGAAAATAGTATATGAAAATAAAATAATTGAAAAGAAAACATAAGAAAATGTGATTCTTACCTCTTGATCTCTCTCTGGGAGATCCTCCTTAAGACCTTTGGTTTTTTCATTTTGGTGAGACCAGAAGGTCTTGTACATGGGAATGTTCCTTGGTATGGTTATTGGGCCAAACATAGTAAATTATAAATTCTTAAAAGGTGTGAGAGGAAGAGGGGTCATATTTATAGTGGTGGAGAGGAGGGGTTTTGTATTATTTTAATCATTAGTTTAATATTATTTATCAAGACTATGAAAAGTCTTAATTCATGTAAATGAAATAGTAAATTGAACATTTTAGTTCGAACCAGGTGTGCTTACATCAACCATTATGTAAAAAATAGTGTATTTAATAGATCATTTACTTATACGACATTTTACCGAATTTTACTATTCATCAAAATTTTATGATTTTCAGAAAAATCCCAAAAATTCACCCTAACCATTTTGTGACTTGTAGAATTAAACAAATAACTCAATTTTATTAGAAAATTTTTTATAATTTATGTGAAGTTAAATTTTTATGTTAAATAATAATTTATTCAAAAAATAACAATTTAGAAGATATAACTCTTTTTATAACACCTTGAAAAATTAATCAAGATCTCATTATCTTATAACCATAATAATAATAGATTTAGTATTCATAAGGGTCATATTACCATTCAAAATGGTAGGTTACTATTTATAAGGGTTGGTTACTATTCACAAAAAAATTAAGTTTGTCCTATCAGACTCCCAAAATCACCTTAAACGTAGCCGTGTACGTCATATTTTGGAAATTAAAATCACATAAGTGGAAAAATTATGTTTAATGGATATGTTATAACTATCTTCATTAAAAAGTGTTATTTCATATAGTATTAGTGTTTCAGGAATTTAAATTTATTGATAAAACCTTGGGGTGTAACATTCTACCCACCTTTTGGAAATTGCGTCCTTAGAGTTATTAAATACTCATTAAACAAGTTAGGGTACCTCACCCTCATACCATTTTCATATTCACAGGTTAATTATTCAACCATGTGGTTTCTCAGAAAAACATTTACCTGGTGTATTACCTTATTCCTCAATACTTGTTCTCTTTGATCAAGAATTTGATCTGGTTTATCCTCATAAGAAAGGTTCTCTTTTAGCTGAACTGCCTATAGGCACAAAACAAGATATGAATCTGACACATACTTTCTCAACATCAAATCATGAAAAACATTTTGTACCTGGGATAAACTAGGAGATAAATCTACTTGGTAGTTAAATGGTCCATCCTTCTCTATAATTTCCTAAGGTTCAATGAATTTTGGACTTAGCCTCCCTTTCTTACCAAAATGCACAAAACATTTCCTTTGTGAGATTATAAAAAAACATGATCACCTACCTCAAAAGAATAGGCTTCCCCCTATTGTCTATTTAACATTTCTACCTGCTCTGAGCTATCCTCATGTGTTTCTAGACTATATTAACTTTCTCAACTACTTCCTCTTGAAATTTTGGCCCCATCAACTTCATTTCCTCGAATTCATCCTAAAATTTTCTAGTACAACATCACTTCCCATACAATTCCTCAAAATCTTATATCTGTATACTAGAATGAAAAATGTTATTATTAGAAAAATAAATGAAAGAAATATGTTGATATGGACTTCCCTGGTAGTCCATTGAACAATCTTGAAGCATATCCTCCAAATTATGAATGGTTCATTATAAATTACCATCTAATTGTGGATGAAATTTTTTACTGAAATTTAATTATGTTCCCAATAACTTCTAAAGGACCTTCTAAAAGTTTTAAGTGAAACTGGGATCCTGATCATATAAAATAAAAATAGGAACTCCATGTTAACTGAAAATATATTTTAGGTATATCCAATAAATATGAACCGAATATATTATAACTCAAACAATAAAGAAATGTTCAGATTTAAATAGTTGGTCAAAAATCACCCAAATTACATTAATACATCTATGAGTATTTGGTAGTCCCACCACGAATTCCTTGGATACATTATCCTTATTCACTCTACAACTGGAAAAGGATAAATCATCCCCTTTGGTAGTTGTCTCTTTGCTTTAACTTGTTGACATGTTAAAATTTTCATGGTAAAATCTATAATATCTCTTTTCATTCCATCCCACTAGTAATACTCTCGAAGGTATATGTACATCTTAGTACTTACAAGATGAACTAGAAATGGAGAACAATAAGATTTACACAATAATTCTTTCTTAGGATGGGAATCACATGGAACACATAATCATTTTTCCAAATCTCAAAAACACAATCTTAATCAAGGTTAAATTCTAAATAATTATCCATTTTAACCAATTCTTCCTTTTTCTGTAACTCATGGTCTTCCTTCTGCACTTGCTTAATTCTACCGTAGAAAGATGACTGCACTAAAACCTGAAACAAAATATAGGAATTTTCAGCACCAAAAACTTCTAATCCAAAATGTATCAAATCTTTAATCAAGGGGTTATTCTACAAATGTGACATGGTTAATGATACATGATGATTTATAATCAAGGCATTCACCAATTTTTTTTGCTTTTCTGGAATGGTAATTGATCACGAAATTCTAATCTTTTATTAATTCAATCCATATTCGTTGCCTAATGTTTAATTGCTTCTAAGTAAATATATACTTCAGACTATTATGGTTAGTATTTATTTTACATTTGGATCCATATAATTGATTCCATAAAATTTTCAAATAAAAAATCACAACTGATAATTCCAAATCATTTTTATAGTAATTTAACTTATGTGATTTTAGTTGTCTTGAAGCATAAGCAATTACCTGGACATTTTTCATTAGGACACAACCAATTCCCTTCAATAAATAATCATTATAGATGACAAACTCACCATTTCTGTAAGGCAATGCCAAAACTGGAGCATTCACAAATCTCTTCTTTAGTTCCTAAAAGAAAACATCACATTCTTATTTCCAAAAAAAAATTTGTTAACATAGTTTGTGGGCTAGATTACCTTGAATGTTTTCTAAAAAAATAATTAATAACCTATTAATCCAATAAAACTGCGAATCTATATAGCATTTGATGGTCTTGGCCATTCTTCAACCACTTTTGTTTTGGTAGGATCTAATGTTATTCAGTTATTATTTAAAATGTTACCAAGTTTATAATTCTATTTCAACCAAAAATCACACTTTATGAATTTTCCATACACATTATTTTATTTTAGTGTTTTCAAAAAGAAACCCTTAGATGTTTTTCATGCTTCTATTTACTTTTTGAAAATACTAGATTGTCATAAATAAACAAAAATACAAAATTATCCAAGATCTCATGAAATATTCTATTCATCACATCCATGAATACATCAGGTTCATTAGATAACCCAAAAATCATTACAAAAAATTCATAATGCCTATATCTAGTACGAAATGCAGTCTTCGCGGTGTCTTCTTCTTTTAATTTCAACTGATGTTATCTAGATCTCAAGTTAATGTTAGAAAAGTACCAAGCTCCCTGGAACTGATCAAACATGTAATAATAGTGAGGTTAATGATACTTGTTGTTAATAGTGATGTTATTCAAAGATCTATAATCAATTCAAAGTCTCATGGAACCATATTTCCTTTTAACTAACAAAATAGGATCACCACACGGTGAAGTGCTATGATGAATGAATCATTTATCAAGAAACTCATGAAACTGATTTTTCAATTCAAGAAGTTCCATTCGAGCCATTATATAATGGGGGTTTGAGATTTTATTAGCATCAGAAACTAAGTAAGTTGTGAATTTAACTTCCCAAATATGTATAACACTGGGTAACTCATTAGGAAAAACATCAAGGTATTAATTTACCACTAGAACATCATTAATCTAAAAAATTCCTTTATTTTTAAAAATATGAGAAAGATAACATTCATTTAAATATTTCAACAGTTTCTCAGCTTTATGATATGTTTTCAATTGTATGGATTCATTCATATATACAAACTAAAACTCTTTTTGAAAAAACAACTTGTATAGATCTAAAATTAGACTTAGAATGATAAATGGAAAGCCAATCCATACCCTGGATAACATCAAACTCTACTAGGTGTAGAACTACAGGGTTTTCATGTAATGTCTTTCCATAGATAACAACAAGAATATTATTATAATTCCTTTTTGATTTAATATTTTCCCCCAGTTTTTTAAGAATGAGTTCTGGTCTCATTTGTTGAGGAGAAATTTCCAATTTACCAGAAACATTATCATAAATAAAGGAAAGTATAGAACCATAACAAACAAAAATTTTTAAAAATCTAAGTAGAAAAAAAGTACATGATACCTCTTCTTTGGATATTCTATCAACTTTTGAAGTAGTCAGAAATGATCTCACTACACCTTTCTACTTATAGTATGGCTTCTTTGCATTATTCAGATCATTCTTTGGGTAGGCATTTTTATAATAACCCATCTCACCACATTTAAAACACTTTAACATTTTCATATAATGGTTAGTCTTAGGATCATTTTAATTAATATATTAGGCCAAATTTCCATACTTACCACATCGAAAATAATTACCGATTTTCGTATGGCATTCCCTATGGTGCTTTTTCTACACTTTTCACAAATTAGAAATTGGACATTCTTACCATCAAATTTATTTCTTGATTCTTACCCAAAAATTTCCATCTGGACATATTAGTCTCCTTGTTGTAAAAGACAACATTATCATCAAGAAACTACATTCCTATCCTCTCAGCATATCAGAGATGTGTCTCATAACTTTTAAAACTCACGAGAGGCCAATGCCCTTCAATATCGTGGCTTCAATATCAAGTAAAAATGGTTGATTTTTTATCAAGATCTGTAATAATATTTAGAGCATACCTCACTAGCTGAGTAAATTTTGACTCATACACAACCACTGAATCTTCCTCCTTTTTCATTAATTAAAGGAATTTATTTTCCATCCTATGTCAAAACACCTTAGGGAAATATTTTTCTAGGAAACATCTTTTAAATTCATCCCACTCTAAGGCATAAATATCATCTCTATCCAAGATATTCTTGACCATTGACCACCAATAATCTACCTCACAATCAAAACGATAAATTTCAAGACTAAACTTTTGATTATCCGAACACCCCATGACATTGAATATCTTCTCATGGAATTTAATCCATCCATTGGCTACCATTGGGTCAGAAGGTCCACTAAAAGTAGGCGGGTGTTTCTTCATAAAATGTTACACTATCTTCATGTTCCTTTTTGGTAGATATAGTTATTCTCTTTCATGGATGACACCACTATTTATTGTATTCATTATATGATCCATTAATGTTAAAAACTGCTTGCTTCTAATCCCTATCATTCCAGGCTACAGATTTGGATGGATATCATTCTATGGGTACCTTTCCACTTCAGCTTCCCTATTTCTTCTCCACAAAACCATTCTGAACAAACACATCTTAGTCATATAAACATGCTAATATTTAAAATCTATATCATTTAAATATATAAAAATGGTAAAAAAAAACATTTATGGTATTCTATTAACATCGTTCTAACCCCTAATGTTATCTAAATCATCATCTGATTTCAACTATAAGGAATCGTCCTTATTACATTACATAATAATTAATTTTAGAAAAGAAATAACTTCATTTAAAATTGAGATTATTTTCAAGTTTAGATACTTAGATAATTGGGACATAATACATTCATAACATTCCCTAATTGACATAGAGTCGTACCATAAAAAACAGTATCCAATATAAAAACATTTGAGTTAAAACAAGATTTATTTGGAAAATCTTCATAAGATTTAAAGTGGCTTCCTTATTGTCTTACACATACTTATAACCATTGAATATAATTTAAAAACTTGGTAGGATCACAAAAATCTCAATAATGTATATAAAAATATGGATAGAAAACATTAGTTCATGAATACTTGTAAATGTTCGAAATCATTTTCAAAAAGACAGACTTGTCACCCATAAATACTTACTTTGTGAAAGTTGAGATCCCCACGATACTTAAACAAAACATAAAGAACATAAATATAACAATAGAGGAATCTTGGGTAATTTCTTACTTTTTTTTGTAACAGTCATAACTACCTTATTATTTGTAACCCTCATGGATACCTTACAATGTAACCCTCATGGATACCTTATGGTGTAACCATCGCAGCTACACATGGAGTAACCATACGGCCGAACTCCAAAAAACACATAAAAAATTAATTACAAGGTGATATATTTCCCACCATTATTCATAAATAATTCCCAATAACAATGAAATAATCATAAAACAATAAAGCATTTATAATAACATTCACTTTCAATTTAGTAAAAATAGATGTTAAAAAGGGGATTTTATAAAAAAATCACTTACAAAAAACATATAATAGATATGATAATAAATAGAATGAAATTAATATGTGTATAGACTATAAATAAACATAATAATACATAATATAAATAAAACTTTATCACATAAATGATCTAAATACCATCACAATTAATGGTGTAGAAGGTTAACCAATGAATGGAAATTGGGTTAAGAATTCCTTTAGCTTGGGTTTGTATTACTTAAAACATCATTTATCCATATGTATAATGGTTAAAAGAGTGTTATTAATATTTTTAATAAACATATTTATGTTTATAACACCTTATATTTCCATTTTATAACATCATTCCACTCATTTAATAGAAAACTTTTGTTATTTTAATTGTTTCAGGTGCGTACTTTACATGGTTTCCATGGTCAGTTATTATTTGATTTTCTTATTGTATGGAAATGAAACTCTAGAAGTGTAATTAAATGGAATTATTATTTTTACATAATATTAAATGATTTAATAAATCATTTTGGTTACATTTTATGATGATGAATCATTAGATAATTCATTAGTGATATCCATATAGATAATTTTGGCGGTTCTTCGATAATCATGAATTTTTTTCGTTTTATAATTTAATTTCATGCATATAAGATCATTACAGAACATAAAATTGGTTATAAAAAACACATTAAAATATTTTTTCAACCATTATAAAGGTTTTACCAATAGTTTGTGTGGATGTAATTGAAATTGCAAACACATCATCCATGATTTTGGTAAAACAACACATCACAAATGATGTTTTTATAGAGGGGGTAGATGAAGTAAGTTGAGGAATTTATCCATAAAAAATAAAAAAACCAAAATATATGAAATATTGGAACTTAAATTCCTATTGGATTAGTGGAGGTGAATATATTATATGAAATGAAAATAATTGAGAAAAAAACAGAAGAAAATGAATAAGGATTCTTACCTCGTGATCTCTCTCCTTGAGATCCTCCTTAAGACCTTTGGTTTTTTTCCTTTTGGTGATACCAGTAAGTATTGGACATGGGGAAGAGCCTTGGAAAGGTGATTGGTCAGAACATTGACAATGATAAATGATGGAGAGGTGTGAGAAGAAGAGGGGGGTAAGGGTGGTATTTATAGTGGAGGATAGGAAGGGTTTTTTTTTATTTTAATCATTAGTTTAATATTATTTATAAAGACTATGAATAGTCTTAATTCTTGTGAAAATAGTAAATATAACATGTGAGTTCAAACCATGTGTTCTTAAATCATCCATGATGTCAAAAATAGTGTATTTAACTGATAATTATGTATACAATATTTTACTAAATTTAACTATTCATCAAAATTTCAAGATTTTTAGAAAAATCAAAAAAATTCACCATAACCATTTTTTGACATGTAGAATTAAAAAATTAACTCCATTTTATCAAAATAATTTTCTAAATATGTGAAATTTAATATTTTATAAAATAATAATTTATTTGAAAAACATAACAATTTGAATACTATAACTCTTTTTATAACACCATGAAAAATTAATCAAGATCTCGTTATCTTATAATGATAATAATAATAGATATAATATTCATAATTTTCATGTTACTATTTATAAGTGTAGGTAATTATTCATAATTTTATGTTACTATTCATCAAAAATTATGTTTGTCTTATCTAACTCCAAAAATCACCCTAAACGCAACCGTATACGTCAAATTTTTGAAATTCAAATCACAGATGATGAAAAATTGTGTTTAACGGCTAGTTTATAACTATCTTAATTTAAAAAAAGTGTTGTATCATATAGTATTAGTGTTTCATGAATTTCAATTTATTTATAAAACCTTGGGGTGTTATAATCATGTCCAATGATAGTCAACTAATCATAAAGGATAATCACATTCAATTGTAATCATGTATGGAATATGAGTAATGTTAACTTAAAGGACTTGTCAGGGCCCATTCCATTTATCCATCATTAATACATCCATTCCATTGCATCATTTAATTCTTTAGATTCACTACATTATTTAATTAATGTATGAGTCATTAAGATGGTCCATTTTAGTACAAATTCTACACTACAATTCAATTCATTTGAAAATTCCACTTGATCATTCTATTATCATGATAATACATACAATATAAATTCAATTAAAATTTCTCACAACACTTAAAGAATACACCTTCACATTTTAATCATTATACTGGTCTAAGGGATCCTCCATACCAAATTTCAATTGATTCATCTAACTTATCATGATTCATTAGTATAGGTGAATCCAAATACACATTATTCATGTATTTTTCCAAAGAAAATTATTTCACTGAGGAATAGGATTGAACCCACCTAAGGGGTGTGGTTTAGGATGAGGTCCTCAACCTCTAAGTTCTATGGATTTATTTTTTAGTATTTATTATTTTAGGAGTAATGTGTTGAAATTTTAGTGTACATATCACCATGGATAATTTATAACCATGTGATACATTTATGGAAAATCATTATGCTGCCTACCATGTTCTTGGTAATCCTCACTCATCAAATACCAACCCTTGATTCATCAAGTAAAAAAAGAAATCGAGAAATCAGAAAAACACCCTAAAAATTAGGCATTGTATCCTATATGATGATCATGCCAAATGAGATAAGAGAAACTGAAATAAAAGGTATGGAGACTCGTGGTCTCACTAATATTGATTCAATGTATCTAACGATTCTTGAAAATGATCTCAAATGAAGGAGAACCATTTAATCTAGGGGGAAAAGGGGAAGAGAGATCCCAAATCCAATCGATGTTCATTTACGGTGGTATGAGAAGTAAAATAGGATATAATATGATGGAGGGGAAATGATAATATCTATACCCTTTAATTAACCACATCATTTGGGGTATGGTTTTTTAAATGGAGATCTAATTGTGCATGCCTCATTGTCCAACACTACATACCTCACCTTATTATAGTGCACAATTTGATAAATTGAGTGAAAACCATATGTGTGCCTCTATATGCCTATATTATTCCATAAGGTTTCCAAGAGACCCAAGGACAGAATCAAAAAACAATGTACCTACACAAAATAAGCCACAGGGATTGTGTACAAGGTTGGAAATAACTATTCACGAACCATGTCTCCAGGTCTATTTCTCATGAAATTGAGTTCGTAGAGCTTGATGATCCCAAAACTCATCGAAAATCCCAATAGAATATTTGGGCCTCCAAATAATTTAAAACAAAAAATTAATGTGTTCTAACTCTCACAATTAAATTTGGAATCTCATTTTTCAATTAGGAATGTTCAAAAATTGAAAAATAAAAATTACTTTAGAACTTCCATTTGGTTCGAAACATAAGATCAAACAACCCCACCACCATATATATTCCCTTCCCGAAGAATCCCTGGTGGGAAACAAATGTCACCCAACCAACATGGGTCTTGAAATCATTTTCAAATAGTTGTGTCATGTTTCCAAATTACCAATTCACCTTGATACACAACTTTAAATTCATGGTACTTATCAGGATAAAACATGATCCAATTCTTATAACCACTAGAGAAATGTAAAGATGATGCTTAAAATATCCCATATAAACCTGTGATGAGATCACATATACATCTCTCTAATTATATAGTGTATGGAATTCCCCAATATAGGTTTCAATTCCCAATGGTTACTTCTAAAACATGGTTCTACAACTGTTGGAATTTCTAGAAAAAACACAACCTTAACACCCTAGGGACACTCCAAGAATTTCATCCCAACTTCCATCACTGGATAACATTTGACGAAACTAACCATTGTCATTTATTTCAGTAAAATTCTTGATTTTCAATCAACCAACCATTCTTGGATCCAAATGATATTCCTTAAAGGGAACTCTTGATACATTACACTACATCTATCTCATCCCAACAACATGCCCAATGTGGTTCATAACTAAGTATATCTAACTACTCAAGAGAAATAAATTTGAACAACCCTCAATTGACGCCTTTCAAAAGAACTCAAATTCAATAGCTGACACATCACTAAAACCTTGTTCTAAATATATTATACTAAGACACACTAATATTATTCCAGTCACCCTTACTGAATCTCATAACATGCATCTAGTGATTTCACCTTATCAAAAAATCTCATGTACAAACTTAATTTAGTGCCACAATACAACGACAACAAAAAACATGATCCAAAAACCATAGATCATCACAATCCATCCTCATGTTCAATGCCTTCACTTAGACTCCACTTACGTCCAAAGAAGAACTTTAACCTAGAATTTACTAATAAATATATCCATACATTATTTTTGTTTATCAAATGAAATATGAAAACTAAAAAGACCATCACTCAACCATCATCAATGTCCCATGACCCTTATTACATTAGGTTCTCCCAATAGTTTCTAACATAACGCTTCCTACCTTAAGATAATCCATTTCGTCACCACTACAAAATTATTTTCTGATTACCATATATCATGCCACATCCAAACATTCAATATTGATAGTCATGGATGTTATCCCTCTCATTCTCTAGCAATAACATAAATTTTATCCATCACCTATTCCCATTTCACTAGATTGGTTCTTATGATTCTCACTATGTTTCAACTCAAAACTAGGATCACCACCCTCAACTAGGCAATGGTGTTCTCCCCATCATATACATTACCTTAAACTAATCCTTGAGCGTGACTATCGTGGTGTCTATTCCTCAAACCATAAAACAAAATTATAAAAATTAGCTCAAAAAATGGACAATTATCTCTCAAAATACTCTTAAAATATTAATATATTTAGAATGATCATCACAAAAGTTTTATTACACTAGGATATTATCAATAGGTGGGTATCACTATCAATGAGAAACACTTACATCAAACTAGGATACACATTCTTTTAAAACCCCTTATGCTAATTCTACATTCAATATGTTTCAACATCCACACATGGGTCAACTTTCTCACAGAACCCATTATATCTCCAAGTTATCCCTCATTAAGGGAACTTCCCTTGATTTACCAAATGCTCTAACTCTCTATTGGCTAAATCCTCAAATTCAAATCCTTTAATCCTAAATGTGTTCCCATCTAATCACTAATGTTCCATATCAAATTATTCCCACACACAATTGGTGAAAACTAAAATATCCATACAAAATGCATGTACAATCTCATACATCCTGATTCAAGAGTCAACTCACAATTCTATGATTCACCCATAAAATATTCCAAGATGACCATTATGCATAACATGTCATTTTAGAACATGTCAGGACCTACCATGTAACTCAACTTCAATATCAGGCACAAAAAAATTTCATTGATTTATCCCATGACTACCCATTAGTCAACATCATTCCAAAAATCAAAGTACCAACCACACAACCACTAGAAAATAGGTCCAGTCATCAGAACATTCCTACCCAATGTTGCATGTAATGACACCAATCACTCTAGTTATTTTTTCAAAACTAAAGGCATAACCATGCCTAAATACCAAAACTAGATCACCATCTATGAATCATTTTAAAAACTAGTGTACAACCAATCTCACAACCTCTATGTAATCTGTAATCCAAGAAAACCCCTCTTGAGGGATTCGTATGATAAAAAAAATCAACCCATGAAGGTATTATTCAAAACTAAGGGCATCTCAGTCTCCCAAGTAGACATAGTGATCAGGACTTATAATGATCCAAAACCTTGAATCCCCAAGTAGGTTCTTTAATTTATTACATTGGAATGGTCACAATGAATAAAATAATGAAGGTCCAATCAGTTTATTAGTTTTAGAGAAACAGATAAATACATGATACTCATTTTATATATCATCCCGCCTTTTTTGTCACATAAACTTTCATTACATTATACAAAACTGAGGATCTTTATGGTTTAGTGTCTTGGAAACCAGGAACTTAATACATGAAACAAAAAAACATTATTCTTAAACACTTGAAAGGATTCTACTTATGTTCATCCTAGGTTCATTACTGCATCTCATAACCTGAGTACATACATCAAAAGAAAGGGTGAGAAGAAGGCCCAGTAAGGGAAACAAGGGAAAACATTTGACATGTGAACTTGAGATACATCAACATTGTCATGAAAAAGAACTTTAAGGCATGAGAAAGAAATCATGAGGCATATTATAATAAAAATAACATTTTTCATAACTTGAAGATGTGGCTATATCATTTAACATAGAAAATCATGAACATATCACCAAGGTCCATCCCCAAGGTGTCATTTGAAAATTACCAAGGTTATTCACCAAGATATCGTTAAAATTGTAATCTCTAGTGGTTACATCATTACCCAATGCATTGGAGCGCTATTAGGGCACACCATTAAATTTTCCTTTATTATCATATGAGACACATATATCATCATCAAAAATTTCATAAATAACCCATATAGAATAAAATAAATGGGTTTCATTTCAAAATCATAACATTTTAAAAACTGCTTTAAAGACATGATCTTTACGCCACTTTAAAACCCACAGAAGGGGAGAGAGGGTCTCATGTATGTAAATCCCAGAATTTAAAATAGAAAATTTTGATATATAGGTGAATACCCTTGTATAAATACGATCTTTGAGTATTCATATTATAACATAAAATATTTTTGACAAAAGAGAGAGGCATTTTGAGACGAAAATTCTACAGCATAACAGCTATGTTTCGGGGTTTTAGAAAACATTTAAAGGAGAGGGGACATGGGTCAAACATTCATAAATGACCCATAAAACAGTAGAGGGACAGAATATGATGGATATATGAACATGGTAATGAAATTTGAAATATGCACCATTTGAAATGAAGAACATGAAAGGAAGACAAAAATAAGATTTCTCTTATGAAAATTCGGCAGCCTAACGGCGTCACTTAAACTTCAAAAAAGAATTGACGAGTTCAAATAGGGTATCTCATCATATGAAAATTAGAGTTCAGTATGATAGATATAGAGATAATACCACAACATAATAAAAAGGAACTTGAAATACTTGACATGAAAGTAGAACTTCAAAACGAGAAGGGTGAAAGAACCACTTAAAAATTCGGCAGCCTAACGGCGTCACTTAAAACTTCAAAATACTGAATTGAAGAGATTAAATGGGGTCTCTCATCTTATGATCATAAAATATCAGTATGATAGATATATAGATCATACCCCAACATAATAAAAATGAACTTGAAAGACTTGACAAGAAAATAGAACTTGAAAATGATAAGGGTGAAAGAATCCGTTACAAAAATTTCGGCAGCCTAATGGCGCCACTTAAACTTTCATAAAATGAAATGATGAGAGTAAGAGGGGGTATCTCATCATATGAACATAAAAAGGGCAGTAATATAAATATATAAGAACATCCTCCAACATAAGAACATGGAGTATAAAAGAAATGACATAAAAGAGATTACTTGAAATGAAAGAGAGAGGTCGGATCCCTTACCTTAAAACGTAACTCTTAAAACTCAAAGGTTTGGACCTTGAGGGCTTAGAGCACCTTGGGAGGTAAGGATACCATAACTTCGTTGAGAATTCTTTTGGAGTCCAAAGTATGAGAGCATGGCTTGGTATTTATAGGGAAAGTGAGGGGACAAGGCATTAATGGCCAAGGGACACCTCATAAGTGGGTTTCTCAAAACCATGTGCTCTCCCAAGATATTTCCCATGAATTTTGGCCACATGGGGCCCCAAATACAATAATTCATCACCTTTGGTCGACCAACCCATAAAATATCTCATTACATCATCATGACATAGTTATGATGTCATTAAACATACCGAAACCCTAAAACTGTATTTTTACTATTCACTGAAAATTCAACTTTCTCAGAAAAATCCCAAAATCAAACCTTAACCAAATATCAATGCTCTGATTTCAAAAATGAACTCCATTTTATAAAAATAATTTTCTAAATATTTTTAATTTATTTTTTAAATAAATACACTATTCACCGAAAATTCATTTTTTCCTGAAAAAACTCCAAAATTTACCTTAACATAATATCGATGCTCTGAGTTCAAAAATCAAATCCATTTTATAAAAATAATTTTCTAAATATTTTGAATTTAATTTTTAAATAAAAAACACTATTCACCTGAAAAAAACTAATACTTGAATAATAATTTATGAAACCATTATTTAAACATTTTATTGAATCAAATTACTTAATCAAGGTGCCTAGATTATATTAATACTTTATTTAAGTGAGATTACTAAACCATTTGGACACATTACTAATCCTAATCATAATATCACTATTCATAATTTACTATTCATCAAAAATAAAGTTGATCTTATTAGACTCTAAATTTCATACTGAACATAATATTATAAGAACATTTTTTGAAAATCATTACACATTTTTAATTATTTAAGGTTTACATAAACATTTTTTTTAAAATATCCTTTCTCTAAAATTCACCAAAAATATGCATACTATATTTATCTGGACATTTGAAAATTCATAAACATCATCATAAGAAGAAATCTCGATTTTTTATTTAAAACAAAGGATTACACAAGGCAGTTACGGTCTCCTTACATATACCCTTATCATACCAGCATAGGACCAAAGTGTAGGGTGTGCTAAGGTGAGAGAATCTGAGGGAGGCTTGGCCAACATCGCACGAGTAGTAATTTCTATCAGTTTGAACTTCTCGCAAAGGCGATTCCGTTCCAGCTTCACAAGATGAATTTAGGCTTGGGTTTGGTCCAGAGAAAAGCCCATTGGTGCTACCTCCTTCCCAAGTTCTGTTAGATGGGCTTCGATCGGTCCAAGACTACTGGGTGAGGCCATCAAATCTTCTTTCTATATTAATTTCCCAAGATTACTTGTATTTAGAGACAATAATCAAAACGTTTAGTTTCCAGTGGTCATATTGACAAATGGTCATATAATAGTCAAAACCCAACGGTCTCATTTTAATTATACTCATGTTATCAAATGAAACAGTTTTGTTGAGTATCAAAAATAAAATAACACAGAAAATTAGGACACAAGATTTATTCAAAATTTTGGGTCGTTACAATCTTCCCCCTTAAGAAATTGCATCCTCGCAATTTTTAAAATTGGGTTTTAAAATTTCATTGAATTTTCCACATCAGAAAAGAGTCAGTAACACTATTACATTAAAATAAAGAAAGTGATGTACAAAGGTCACCCAAGTTAACCCATACTAGGATTCCTTGTAGGAAAACATGGACATGGAAGAAAAAAAAGGGTCACGTTCTGAGGGAGAGTGATAGAAAACATGATTAGGAGAAAGTTAACAACAAGAAAATCACAAACTTATGATGGGTCAAACGGTATTTGATTTCCTAGTAGGAAAAGTTAATAGAAAACATTTTTTTTGTTTTATGTTCTTTTTCATAGTTTTGAGGAATTCATTTACTACATTGAATAAAAACATAAGGAAATATTCCTACCTTCAAGTAGAGTTTAATCCTTTAATAAGTTTCTACCAAAACTAATCTTTTCTCCAAACGATGATCATTCAAAAACACTTGGTCTCATCAAAAGCACAAGAATAATCTTCTAGAGATTCACGTATTCCAAAAAATAAAAACTATCTATCTTTAAACATTAATCCCAAAACTAGAAAGGATAAGATAAAACAACTATTCAAAACGAGAGAATCCCATAGTAAGGGAAACTACTATTAAATATTCAATGTTCCATGACACTACCCAGAGTTCATCATAGACCATTCCTTAAATAACTATCCTTAAAATTCCTCAAAATAAACCAAACTAAGATTGAAACCCAATAGCAAGAAGGATTTGATAACATAGTCTTCCAAAATAAACTTCATTGTTCATCTTCAAAAAACATCAACCACTCCTAACATCTTATAATAATAGTAGCTAACCTAAACATATTTTACTCAATATAGGTTAATCATTCCCACAAGTAACCTAAATTACTATAAGTCCACCTTAAATTCATCGATTCTTCAAAATATAAGTCAACCTTACTCCTCAATAAAAATACCGTAGTAATCTATTTACCTTGATCATATAGGGTCCCCAAAATAGTGAACATATTCCAAAATAATAATCATCTTTTAATACCATAATCATCTCTGTCATATTAATATGGAAATATTCGCATTTCCTATCACATTGGTTGTTGGGACATGTTCTTCTATTTCCCACCATTAACTACGAAGAGAAAGTATAATTAGGGGCTTAAGTACTTATCCAATAATCATGAAAAGGAACTTAAAGAATATAAGGATAACTTGTAGAAGAAAAGTATACCCTAACTTGTGATCCACTAGGTTCCCATCTAGATTATCCATGATCATATATTCTTATGTGAATGTTTATTTTATTTTATCTTTGTTCCTTTAAAAATGGTTCATACTAAGCTTATGAATTTACCAAAGCATATCCCCCGGGAGTGTCGTAACCAAGAGTGCAGCAAGGACCGTTGTCATGTACCAGTTCCCGTTCGAGTCTAGCTTAAAGAGGTGTTTTCGGGTTTTAACCCTATGTACATCTGTGCCAGAGCCACCTCTACCTGCTCATATCCAGACAGGGATGTATTTTCTTGGCAACACCTTACTCAAAACTCACCAAAATACCAGGAAGATTTCCTATATTTAAACTTTTCAATAGGGTTCTTCCTTGAGTTTTCATATCCTAATTTCCACAAATAACTAAACCATCCTTTGATACCAACTATATCATCCTACCTTTTATGTCACATAAACTTTCATTACATTATACAAAACTGAGGATCTTTAAGGTTTAGTGTCTTGGAAACCAGGAACTTAATACATGAAACAAAAAAAACATTCTTCTTAAACACTTGAAAGGATTCTCCTTATGTTCATCCTAGGTTCATTACTGCATCTCATAACCTGGGGACATACATCAAAAGAAAGGGTGAGTATAAGGCCCAGTAAGGGAAACAAGGGAAAACATTTAACATGTGAACTTGAGATACATCAACAATGTCATGAAAAAGAACTTTAAGGAATGAGAAAGAAATCATGAGGCATATTATAATAAAAATACCATTTTTCATAACTTGAAGATTTGGAAACATCATTTAACATATAAAATCATGAACATATCACCAAGGTCCATCCCCAAGGTGTCATTTGAAAATTACCAAGGTTATTCACCAAGATATCGTGAAAATTGTAATCTCTAGTGGTTACATCATTACCCAATGCATTGGAGCACTATCAGGGAGCACCCTTAAATTTGACTTTATTATCATGTGATCCACATATATCATCATCAAAAATTTCATAAATAACCCATATAGAAAAAAATAAATGGGTTTCATTTCATAATCATAACGTTTTAAAAACTGCTTTAAAGACATGATCTTTACGTCACTTTAAAACCCACGGAAGGGGAGAGTGGGTCTCATGTATGTAAATCCAAGAATTGAAAATAGAAACTTTTGATATATAGGTGAATACCCTTGTAGAAATAATAGCTTTTAGTATTCACTTTATAACGTAACATAATTTGACAAAATAGAGAGGCATTTTGAGACAAAAATTCTACAGCATAACGGCTATGTTTCGGGGTTTTAGAAAACATTGAAAGGAGAGGGGACATGGGTAAAACATTCATAAATGACCCATAAAATAGTAGAGGGACAGAATATGAAGGATATATGAACATGGTAATGAAATTTTAAAGATTTACCATATGAAATGAAGAACATGAAAGGAATACAAAAATAAGATTTCTCTTATGAAAATTCGCCCGCCTAACGGCATCACTTAAAGTTAAAAAAAGAATTGACGAGATCAAATAGGGTCTCTCATCATATGAAAATAAGAGTTGAGTATGATAGATATATATATAATTCCCCAACATAATAAAAAGTAACTTGAAAGACTTAACATGAATGTAGAACTTCAAAACGAGAAGGGTGAAAGAACCACTTAAAAATTCGGCAGCCTAACGACGTCACTTAAAACTTCAAAATACTGAATTGAAGAGATCAAATGGGTTCTCTCATCATATGATCATAAAATATCAGTATTATAGATAAGATATAATACCCCAACATAATAAAAAGGAACTCAAAAGACTTGACAAGAAAATAGAACTTGAAAATGAGAAGGGTGAAAGAATCCGTTACAAAAATTTCAGCAGCCTAACGACGCCACTTAAACTTTCATAAAATGAAATGATGAGAGTAAGAGGGGGTATCTCATCATATGAACATAAAAAGGGAATTAATATGAATATATAAGAACATCCTCCAACATAATAAAATGGAGTATAAAATAAATGACATAAAAGAGATTACTTGAAAAGAAAGAGAGAGGCTGGATCCCTTACCTTAAAACGTAACTCTTAAAACTCAAATGTTTGGACCTTGAGGGCTTGGGGGAACCTTGGGAGGACTCCTTGGGAGGTAAGGAGACCAGAAAGTCGTTGATAATGCTTTTGGAGTCCAAAGGATGAGATCATGGCTTGGTATTTATAGGGAAAGTGAGGGGAAAAAGCATTAATGGCCAAGGGGCACCTCATAAGTTGGTTTCTCAAAACCATGTGCTCTCCCACGATATTTCACATGAAGTTAGGCCACATGGGGCCCCCAATACAATAATGCATCACCTTTGGTCGTCCAACCCATAAAATATCTCATGACATCATCATGACATAGTTATGATGTCATTAAACATACCGAAACCCTAAAACTGTATTTTTACTATTCACTGAAAATTCAACTTTCTCAGAAAAATCCCAAAATCTCACCTTAACCAAATATCAATGCTATGATTTCAAAAATGAACTCCATTTTATAAAATTAATTTTCTAAATATTTTTTAATTTATTTTTTTAAATAAATACACTATTCACCGAAAATTCATTTTTTCCAGAAAAAACTCCAAAATTTACCTTAACATAATATCGATGCTCTGAGTTCAAAAATGAAATCAATTTTATAAAAATAATTTTCTAAATATTTTTAATTTAATTTTTAATTAAAAAACACTATTCACCTGAAAAAAACTAATACTTGAATAATAATTTATGAAACCATTATTTAACCATTTTATTGAATCGCATTACTTAATCAAGGTGCCTAGATTATATTAATACTTTCTTTAAGTGAGATTACTAATCCATTTGGACACATTACTAATCCTAATCATAAAATCACTATTCATAATTTACTATTCATCAAAAATCAAGTTGATCTTATTAGACTCTAAATTTCGTACTGAACATAATTGTAGAAGAACATTTTTTGAAAATCATTACACATTTTTAATTATTTAAGGTTTACATAAACATTTTTTTAAAATATCCTTTCTCTAAAATTCACCAAAAATATGCATACTATATTTATCCGGACATTTGAAAATTCATAAACATCATCATAAGAAGAAATCCAAATTTTTTATTTAAAACAAAGGATTAAACAAGGCAGTTACGGTCTCCTTACATAGCCCCTTATCACACCAGCATAGGACCTAAGTGTAGGGTGTGCTAAGGTGAGAGAATATGAGGGAGGCTTGGCCAACATCGCACGAGTAGTAATTTCTATCAGTTTGAACTTCTCGCAAAGGCGATTCCGTTCTAGATTCACACGATGAAGTTCGGGTTGGGTTTGGTCCAGAGCAAAGCCTAGTGGTGCTACCTCCTTCCCAAGTTCTGTTAGATGGGCTTCGATCGGTCCAAGACTACTGGGTAAGGCCATCGAATCTTCTTTCAATATTAATTAACCAAGATTAGTTGTATTTAGAGACAATAATCAAAACGTTTAGTTTCCAGTGGTCATATTGACAAATTGTCATATAACAGTCAAAACCCAACGGTCTCATTTTAATTATACTCATGTTATCAAATGAAACAGTTTTGTTGAGTATCAAAAATAAAATAACACACAAAATTAGGACACAATATTTATTCAAAATTTTGGGTCGTTACATTTTATATTGGTAATAGAAAATTAAACATAATACATAACAAAATATAATAAATTTTATCCTTGAAAACTCATTCAAATATTTCATCTTCATAACCTCAAAATAGAAAATAACATAAGGGTGATCTAAAATTCTTAGTCAGGGTTAAGTATAACATAAAAAATAATGAATTAAAAATAAATAAAAATGTTGAATGTAATTTAACTAAAAACATATTCCACTTAAATATTGTGACTTCGTGAATAGATAAGGAATAATCAATATAGAAAATAAAGTAACTGATAATAAATTCAATTTAATCAATAACTGATAATGACATGTATCCAAAGATAATTTCATATTTAAAATATCCAAGATAGTAATAACTAAATACAAAAATAAGGAAATTGATTATTATTGGACAGCAATTTTCATAGGCACATGATAACTTTACTATCAAAATCAATCATCATGATATTTTGAAACATAATGTGTAAAAAACCCATCTAATTTGGCCGAATGATTCATCTCATGAGACTACCGATGCATCGAGTGGAATGAATTATTTATTCTCCATATCCTATTTTCCATGTCCAATGCATTCCTCATATATCTAATAATCGATTGAATTCATAAACAATGTTCCTTATCAAATATCTCTGTTGATTAAATGTTACAGATTTATCAATATTTCCACAGTTAATCAAATAACTCACAAACTATACACCATATGTAAAAATGGAATATGGTTTAAGAAATAATAATATGAATCGCACAAGAATACATATATTTGAGATAAATTTTACCTCTAATAAAAATTTATTAAATGAAATTTATTGTATCAAGAGAATGTTAACAATCACATATGAAAGTGAGAATTCAAAATAACTCTTACCATTTGGTAATTTTCATGTCAAATCACCTAGGATCAAATAATTCAAATTGAAACTTAAAATACCCTAAAAAATGAAATTTACATTACATTACATGTGAAAGGGTGGATATATACACCACATAAAAGTGAATTGGTTCATAATATCAAATAAATCTCAATTGAATGTAACTTGAGATGAAATACCTTACCTTATAATTCATTCTTGTAGAATGTGATATAACCTCATGTATATTGGTTTTAAACATGTTATTAACTTGTATAAGAACCATATTAATATTTTTAATAACATATATGATTCTTTTATAACATCATACCACCCATTCGTTATTAATATCTCATTATTTTTATTATTTCTAGTGTTAATTGCCTTGTTTATTTCATATGTTTTGATTTGGTTTTTTTCTCTTACTATGATCATGACTTCATCATCTCCTCATTTTTAAAAATTATTTAAATAACATATATATACATTATATATTTTTTAGTGGAATCCATAAAATATTTCAACGGGAAATGAAATACACTATACAAAGAGGTGGTAAGCCGTACATACACACGAATATTGTTTCCATTTTCGTTTCATATTGAAATAATTAAAAGTAACTGATACTTATATATATATATATTATAATTTTATAATACTTTTTATGTCATATATATCACATAGTTTAATTAAATACATCCTTAATAAATTCTATATTAAGATTTATGAACCACATCGTTTCGGGAGGGGGTAGTCCATCATACACACGAGAGACATTATTGTATTCCAAAAAAATTAAATGCATCCAAGTATGTGTGATATAATAATTCTTAAAGAATAATAACGTCATAAATATAATATATATCATATATAAACTATAAACCCATCATTTCTTCCAACCTAGAAATGTGTTAATGGAAAAAATGAACGATAATGGTTCGAAAGACGATAGTCCTCCATACACACAAACGATGATTTCATAACCCATTTGAGGGAAGTATGTGATATTTTAGTTCATAACATTATCATAAAAACATATCATTATTATATAATATATTTAGGTTATTTTATAATAATTTTATTATATGAATCCAAGGACGTGGATAAAGAAATAAAATAAAAACTCTTTTAGAAGAACATTACCTCTTATCCAGTTATAAATCATAGGTTTGCATTAAAACCATATATTTTTGGCATTAATACCAAACTAAAGCTTCTAAGATGAGGTGGAATAATTTTGGGAGTGATTTTTTCAGTGTTTGGATATGTTAAATGACTTAATAGGGGTGAATAATTGATGGGAGCGAGTGTATGTTTTGAGTAAATATTATTAGAAAATGTATACCCAATTATAGTAAATATTATATTTGATTTATAAAATAAAAAAACCTATTTTAAAAAAAATTAAATTTAACACAAGTGCATGTAACGTGAAAAAACACCACTTCAATTGTAACTACACTAACCGAGTTTTTAGTATTTAATGGTAAATATATTCACTATAAAATATCAATTGGTTCCTTAATGAATCCTATTTTATATTCATTAACATTTAAAAATCACTTGGATGTGGATGTTTTTAGTAATTTTACATAATTTAATAAAATATAATTTATTATAAAACAACATAACGGTTAATTTTGAAACTTTTCATTTCAATTTAATTCATGAAATATTAATACAATGTTAGAGTTCAAATAGATTGTGTTCATGACTATTTAACCGGATATATTCATCTACATAATTAATGGAATATAATAATTCATTTAATTTTCATCACATTTAATATTTTTGGTAACATTTATTTTACTTATTTATTAATTAAATTTTTATTACGTTAAAGTTACTTAACAATTTTATGTAACTAATTCACCTCTGAAATTTAAAGATAAATCTTCTTGATAAAAAATTATTTATCTTTCAAATGAATATATATTATAAATATTTTCTTTTTTCCTTATCCTAAAGCATTATATATATTAATGGAAAGAAAGTTTTCTTTCCCTTTTTCTTTACTTAACTTATTGTATAGGTAAATATAATATACAATTATCACCATAATTCATTAAAAAAATATCATAAGGTTTTAATGGTCAACATATGTCAAAATATTTGGTGTTGGAATATTTTCATTGTTATTTTATTCCTTATATTCTAATTTTAACCACTAAGTAAACTCATTTTTACCTTAATCACAATAATTAAATTTAATTATTTTCACTAATAATTTTGTTCAAAAAAATTTTTGACCTCATTAGAAATATTAAATTATTATTATTCAAAATATTAAATAAAGTTTTAAAGTTCAAACTCACATATGTGGAATATTTTTGGATAAAATTAATCCAGTAGCCATGATAAGAAAGTGGGTTTTAAAAGTTTGAATGTTGAAACTTTTACAATGTTTTTAAATCAAAATTCAATAGAAAAATTATTAAAATTGCATAAATTGGATTTCTATATTTATAATTTAAATATTTGGAATTTAAAACCAATTTAAAATATAATTTAACATTTTAAATTATGTGGAAAAAAAGACAGTTTTCAATTAAAATATGACATTTTTCACTTTTCATCAAAAAATTAAACTTTTCTAAAAATTATATATATTCACCCAATGATATTTTTTATAATCTAATTTAAAAAATTAATTTTATTTTTTTAGAGGAAATTTTTAAATTTGATAGAATTTAATTTTTAATTACGTTAAACATGCATGATTAGACCATCTTTTTGAAAAATATTGTTTTGAGAAACCATTTATTTTCTTTTAAAATATGTTCATTTATTTCAAATAAGATGATATATCATTAAAATGTGTAAAATATATATTTTATAATATACCTAATCCAATTAATTTTAACAATTCCAATGGTTCGGTGATAACTAACATGTTAAATAGTAATATTAATAAAATTTTGTGGTTTTATAAAAATAAGTTTTCCCTATAGTGAATTATATTGAGGAAACTTGTTATTGTGTGTTACAGAATCTCAAAAAAAAAATTCGCATTTAAATATATATAAAACTTTGAATTTATTTTAAATTGTAAATATATGATAATTTCATGGGTTTTTATATTCCGTTCTACACTTAGTGTTGTGTGTCATAGACGCTATCAAATACAATGTTCTTACTTTTGAATTTGAGGTGTTACATTCTCCCCAACTTAATTTAATTGAATACTTTAAATTTATTCCAGATCATGGAAACCCAGGGATTTATATTTTAAAATTACTTCATTTTAAAAAACCCACATCATAAAATGGTAAGTAAAAAACCCATTTAAAATGATTTAAATTAGAGTAAAATTGTTATCTAGAATAATCGGGTAACTAATTCTCCAATAAGGATAACCTGGGTGGAAATTAAAACATTAACATTGAAGAGAAAAAAACCACCAAAATATTTATGGAGAGTGATAGATAAAAGTTTTTGGAGAATGTTCATGACCACAAACCCATAAACTAGAGGTCTGTAAAATGTCTTTAATATCATAAAATATGGAAATAATAGTTTTAGGTTTTTTTTCAAGACTATTTTACTAGAGTTTTGTAATTATTTCACTCTCTAAGAATATTTGGAAATATACTTACATGATTTCATTATTTTTAATAATTATAATATTATGCTTTTCTTATTATTTGAACTATTTCTACTTCTTCTCATAACATAGGTTGCATAATTTGGTGAAGTAATAAAATAATCTCTAAAACATAATCAATGTTCAACTTAAACCATTTCATAAATGGTTAACATTATGATCCTTCAAACATATTATGATCAAAATATTTGTAATCGGTTTCAAGGTGGATTGTAGTATCTAATTTTATTTTTCCATATTAGTCATATATTTATCCAATCATTGTTAACACGACATCAAGAACATATTAAGTCTTATCATTCACTCAACCACATGTTTTCTAAAAAGTTCAACTTGCTAGTAAATCACTTTTCTTTATAATATTAAATTAATTCTATCAAATCCATAATGGAATAGTACTGAAGTAGAATCCATATATATTTCAAAATTCTTATGATAAAAATTTCAACAATAAAATAAATTTTCAACATATTTCAGGGATCCAAATATATAATTATATTAATAAGTCCACTTTGGTTGTATCAATAGAATAATCATGACATTGAACCCTTATATTTTTCTTATGTTTCTTTCCTTGACCCTTGCAGCATTCATTTTTCTATTTCCCTATCTCATTATAGTTGAAACACTCAATAGTAGTGTTTTTTTCCTCCCTTTTAATTTTTTTAGGTGACCCTTTTCTCTTCACTTAAAAAATACTCATAATCTCTTCAAGAATTTCCTAGGGTGACTCTTTCCACAGTAATAACATGTTGTTAAATTCTTATTTCCCTTATCCCCTTTATCATTATTTTCTCTTTCATCCTTTTCTTATCTTTCTTCCCTTTGAATACATATTAGATGGATAATTATTTCCCTATATTGATAGAACATAAAACCATTTCATTATATAAAGAAAATGTTTGAGAGACTAGATCCCTTCAGAGGATTGGAATAATCCCTTAAAAGAAAATATAATTCATTAATGTTTTGTTGCATATAAAATTTATAAAATACATTTCCAACCTTGTAAAGGTAGCTTCATACATAGAAAAAAAAATTATTCCTCCTTTTTTAATAAACTAAGGAACTTTATCTTAATCTTAGTTTGTTTCTCATGAGGTAAATATTTTCCAAATAATCTCTTTTTAAAAGCCTTTCATTCCATGTGTTATATTTTCCCTTCCTCCTTAGCATTCTTGATCAATGTCCACCATTAATCAGCATCTCCATTGATATAATATAATGAAATTATAACCTTTTCTATTTCAACACATCATAATTCCATAAATATTTCTCCAATGTTTTAATCCATTTCTCATACACCATTGAATATATAGTCCTACAAAATAATGGGGTCCTCTATCTCATAATGTTATCCATAATTGGATAATCATGATGTGGAATAGCTTTCTCCATCTAGGAAATGTTATGTGTCATTTCTTTATTAATTTCCCATAACATATTCAAAACAAGATCAGTTCTAGTACTAGGTATATAGAACACCTTAGTAGGGAAACTTCTACTCTAGACATGAGTATTGATACCTTTCTTGCTTCTAGGATCTATCTCTAAATAATGTAATATACTTTATTATCTAATAGTATTATGAATTTAAATTCATAATGTATAATTCAAAATATTTTTTTATCACTTAATATAAATTAAAATTTAGGAATTATTAATCTCAAGATTATGAAAATTGGTTTCTTTAGGGATATATTCACTTTTCAAATCAATCATAATGGTTTTTTAAAAAAAATGTGAGTTATCCGAAGAATATCATCTAAGAGTTTCAAATTTGGTTCATGGTAAGGCCCATTTTTATGAATAAGGTAATCCTCGAGTCAAGACCGAGGTGCCTTTTTCATAGTTATTACCCCAAGGTACCTCTGTGCTAGAACCATGTCCACTTATAATATTCAGATAGGGATGTATTGATAGGAAAAACCACATAATCTCTAACAAACCAAAACATTTGGATGTTCTTCTATACATATCCACAATGTCTATATTTCGGTTATGTTTATTAATCTATATTTTCCTAAATCTTGTTCCCACAAATTCTACTAAGATTTCATTGATACCAAATATAATGATCTCAACCCTAGAATCTCGTAGTCAGTGCCTTTCATTGTTACATTGGCATGATTAAAAGGAATTAAATCCCAAAGGGTCAATTAGTTTAGTTGTTTTAAAGAACTAGATACAAAAATCATACCCATTTTACATTGATAATATAAAATAAAACCAAATAGAAAACAATATCTAATAAACTATATCCTTGAAAATTTATTCAATGATCTATTATTCATAACCTGGGGAAAGGAAATATAATAAGAGTGTGGTCAAATTCTTAGTAAGGGTTATGTATAGTGGAATAAATCATGAATCAATAAGAATAATAAATATAGATGGTAAATAACTGAACACAAATTACATTTAAATAACTTCATTTATTGAATAGATATTTCATAATAAATATGGTATAGTAAGTAACAGAATACCCATGACATTTAATCAATTACTCATAATGAAATTATTCTAGAGATAATTTCATAGTGAAAATAACATGGATAGTAATAATTGAATATTTAATAACTAAGAAATTTAATTATCATACATCATGTTTCCCATGAACATGATACATTTACCATAACGATATATCCTAAATACCGTTTGAAACATACTTGGAAAAACCCCATCAGCTTTGTCCAATTGATTCGGATCATGATACTATCGATACATTAAGGATCTTATATTAACTTCTACAAACCCATGTATTTCATTTACAAATAATTACTTATATATATATATTAATCAATTTAATTTATAAACAATGTACCTTATCAAATAATTATATTGGGTAACGGATATAGATTTATCAATATTTCCCCAATTAGTCTAATAACATTCAAGGTAAAAATCATATGTAAAAATGATATACGATTAAGTAAATAATAATATACATAACACAAGAATATGTATTTTTAAGAGTAATTTAATTTCCAATCATAAATTATTACAAGAAATATATTTTTTCAATATAAAGTTAACAACCACAATAGAAACCGAAATTTCACAGTAACTATTAACCTTTTATCATTTTAATGTCAAATCCTCTTGGATGAAATAATTCAAATTGAATAATAAAAAACCAATAATAAGGAAGTATTCATAATATTACAATTCAAATGATCATTATATGAACCACATAAAAGTGAAATGGTTTATAATAACAAATAAGTCTAAATGGAATATAAATTGAGATAAGATCTCTTACATTATGCTTCATTTTGATTGAACATGCTATAAAATCATATATAGTGGTTCTAAAAATGTTATTAACTTTTTAAAGAACCATATTAATATTTATTATATCATATATGATTCTTTTAAAACATAGTTTCACATTTTTGTTAATAATCATTAATTATTTTCAGTTTTTGTGTTAATTACCTTGTTGTTTGCATATTTTTTGACTTGTTATTTTTTCCTGTTAATTAAATCATGAATTAATAATCTCTAGAATTTAAACCATGAAATTAATATCAAAAATATTAATTATATATTTATTTATATTTATCCATGAAATTTGGTGATAGGAAAAGAAATAAACAGTTCATGGAGACGGTAGGCCTTATGTACACATCAACGCTAATTCCATTTTCTTGTCACATTAAATGAAATTAAAGTAAATTCTATATATATATATATATATATTTCATTATAGTATCATTTTTATTTCATATATATTACATATGTTTATTAAACCCATACTTAATTCATTCTATGCAAATGTTGAACGAACTACATCGCTTCGTGAGGCGGTAGTCTGCCGTATGCATAGGCAAGATAATCATATTCCCAAAAATTGGAATGCATGAAAGTATACATGATGTAATAATTAAGAATAATAATAACATCATAAATATAATATATATATATATAATATAAACTATAAATACATCATTATTCATGAACTTTAAAGGTTGTAATGGAAAAATGAATGACATCTGTTTGTGAGCAGGAAGTCTGCCTTACATACGAACTATGATTTCATAACCCATTTGATGGAATTATATTAAGTTTCATGTATTAACCTTAACATAAAAAAATTATATCAAATATAATAAGGATATTATATAATCCTATTATATTTTTTAATTTAAGGAGATGGAAAAATAAATAAATAAAAAGACATTTATAAGAACATTACCTCTTCTTTGGGTGTCCTACATGGTTTTTACTAAAACTTTTAATGTTTTTATTTATTCCCAAAAAAGGATTATATGATGAGGATATTGAATTTTGGGGTTCTTTTTTATGTTTTTTGAGCATCCAAATGAATTAATAGATGTAAAGAAGTGAGGGGAGTGAGTACCCTTTTATAGTTGAAGAGGAGTTCCATTCATAAAAATACTCAAAAGTATTTATTATTGGGAGGTTTACCATAAATAATGTGGGTAAAAGATTTATAATTAATTTTTTGTTTCTATTATATGGTATATCAAAACCTTAACCCCATAGTTTAAGACTTGTTTTAAATATTTTGTTCCTTAACTTCTATATTTTCTTATTTTACCGTTTTTTTATGTTGTTTACTTTGTTTATTTCGAGAGTAGTTTAACATATAAGACTTAATTAGTGTGATAAATATTAGTAAATTTAGTTCCATTGATTCTAAATATTATATATAATTTATAAAATAAAAATAAAATGTGGGTTGAAATTTTATTTTTAACACAACTGCATGTAATGTGAATAAACATCGCTTCAACCGTAAACGCTCTAACTGAGTTTTTACTATTTAACTATCTATATAGACAATATGAAAGTTAAATTGGTCCATTAATGGATCATTTTTTATATTAATTAATATTTAAAAATAACTTGTAATAGTATAGTATTTTTAATAGTTTTAAATTATTTAATAAAATATAAAGTATCATAAAATGACATTAATGCCAATTTTGACATTATTCATTTAAATTAAAATAAAAAACATAAAGAAAATAATGGGGTTCAAATATGTTTTTCTCAATCCTATGTAACATAATATATTAAAATAAAAAATTAATTTAATGTAATAATTCATCCAGTTTACATCCCATTTAATATTTTTAGTATCATTTATTTTATTTTATTATTAACTAAATAGTTACTATATTGGTGTTTCTTAAGGATTTTAGGTACTTAATTCACATCTAAAAATTAATAATAAATTATCATTACGTATAAAACTCATTTATATTTAAAAATTATATATATAACTAGACAATTTTTCATTTTTTCATATCCAAAAACATTACATATATTAAAATGTAGAAACATATTTTTTCATCATATTTACAAAACTTATTATATAGGTAACATTATAAAGAATGAGTCACAATAACTAATAAATAAAAATATGATGGTTCTAAAGGTATATATATGTTCAGGAAATGGGTGATTGAATAGTTTTTAGGTCATTTTACACCTTATATGATTTGTTTAACCACTAAGTAAACATGTTTTTCCCTTAATCGCTATAATTATTTTTAACTATTTTCACCAATAATTATTTTCAAACATTTATTCTAAATTATTATAAATTAAAAATTATTATCAATAAAAATATATATTCCATTTTTTCAAATTAAACTAATATAATTGGAAGGATTTAATTTAATATTTTTCCCACATGTGTGATGAGAAAGCAGATTTTTACACTGAAAATGTTCAATAGTTTTCTTTGTTTGTGCATGAAAATTTAGGATTATAATGATTAAAATGACCTAAATTAGATTTATATGTATATAATTTAACAATTTTAACTTTAAAACCAATTTGAAATATAAATTTACATTATTAATTATTTAGATAAAAATGAAGTTTTCAATTAAAATTCAGTATTTTTCACAATTTATCAAAAATAAAACTTTTTATAAAACTCCAAACAATTTACCCTAAGATAATTTTGATATTCCAATTTCAAAAATTAATTTTATTTTCTAAAATAAATATTAAAAAATTTGTAAAATATAATTTGAAATTATCTACGCTAAACATGATTAAACCATCCTTTAGAAAAATACCATTTTTAGAAAACATGTATTTTTCTTTTAAAAGATTTTTTTTTCATTTCTAAACAATATATAACTAATAAAAAAGAGTAAACTATATATTTTCCTATGTTATTTTATCCTCTTCATTTTCTTAATTCCATCATCTTGGTGATAACAATCATATTGAGTAATAATATTAATAATATATATTTCTTTGATAAAACTCAGTCTTTCATGTATGGAAAGCTATCGAGGAAACATTTTTTGTATGTAAAGAAAGATAAAATAAGTGTTGTGTGGATTTAAATATACTGAATATATTAAATTTATTTTTAATAGTATATATATCATAATAATTTGGTATTTTATATTCCCATCTATTATTGGTGTGGAGCTTCATACATACTATCAAATAAAGTGTTATTAATTTATAATTTCATGGAGTTACAAGTATCAAAACAAAGAAACTAGGTTCTCTAACCTATACTTAAGGACAACCTCTTAAGAGTTTTAATATTGATCTAAATTCAAAGAGTATATGGCATATAACACACATATCAACCCTCTCTTAAGAGGCATAGAAAACATCAAACTATGTTGGTCATAAGCTTCTAAACAAAAGGAGGGGATTATAACAACATGACCTACCAAGCATCATCTTAATATGACCTAATGCTTTTTGAGAATCCTTATAATAGAGTTCTCCCTTAAGGGTAACATTGTCATCATAAAATTATAAAGATCTGGCACTCACCAGGTATATGTATATGGTAATACCCCATCAATACCCAACACCCCATACAACCACCACCTTCCCGGGGTGTCATTTTATCAATAATGAGTCATACCCAACTCAAACTATCAATCTGACGTCACTTACCTTACATATAATTTTGTCTCAAAAATATCATGTTCTACCATATATAAGGACACTTACATAGTTTATAAACCCTCATTTTAACATTAAGAGTAGAAATTTAAAGTATATTCATGACTAAAAACTCAATAGGCTCTACTGAATAAACATTCAGTCTAAGAAAATAAAAAGGGCCAACTAAAACCCATGACAACATTCCCATTCTCATCCAAGGTAAAACTCAACTAAATTATTAAGATATCATTTATACTCATTATTTTCATTATTTAACACACTAAAAGGTTTCATTTAATTAGTTGCATTAATTTACATTCATTATATCATTAAAGAGACTTAGAAAAAAGAAAAGAGGAGTACTAATTACAGAGGAACGCCACTTTCAAATTGTACCTTGAACATTATTTAGATAAAGAATTATGAAATTATAGTAAAATTATCTCATAATTTCCTTTTAAACTATTATTTATCCACATTTTCTCACAATTATGCTTGGTTAATTAAAATTCCAATAACAGCCTATAGAGGAATATACCTTTCAGATTAAAACTATAATTTTAATCAAATAAAGCCTCATAATAATAATATATAAAAAGAGACAAAATTTATTTTAATACAATCAAAAGTTTTCATCATTTAATAATTTTTGGTTAAATAAAATTCCACCATATATTTATATGTAACACCATATAAGTGGTTGAAAACTCTTTAAATAGCCATCTTTTATTTATCATAATATACCCCAAATGGGTTACAAACTAAAGCATGTAATAATAAATGAGGAATGTAATAGTCCCAACATATCACCCTCGGTTTAGTAATATTGGTATTCATTCTCAATTTAAGTATTCAATGCTATATACATGAAAATTGGCAACCCATTTATGTAAATCCCATTAACAATTAAGTTATTATTATTTCTAAAAACCCTTAGTTGGTTTATCTCATAGGAATAAAGATTTTTACTTACCTAAAAGGTTCTAATAAAGCATATAATGGTTCAATTATATCGGTCATGGATCCCATGTTATTGGGGTACAATTCCATATATGTTATAATTGACACCCTAATTTGATGGTAATAATTTTTTTGTAAGAATTAAAATACATAATTCACATATATATATATATATATAAGTCATGGTTCAGTTAAATAAATATTTAATTCCCTAAGATATATATTTGTCTACTATATATGTTTCAATTGGTATATCCTGCAATTATAGACATTCATTTATGATTGTCCAATTATATTGATCAATATTCCCAATTTATAGTAAAGCAGGCGTGTTATTAATTACAATAGGAATCCATTTAACTACAACCAAAAAAAATTCACCCCATGTAGATAAATTTCAATGGATCAAACATAATATAAAATGTGAGTTAAATAGTGTTAAACCATTAAACTATGCATGAAAATATCGTTTAGTTGGATTCAAACATTTTATTTAACCAACCATATGTCATAACTACAAAAATTTATGTAATCACAGATAAAATAATATATATTAGTATGAAGATATATATTATATAAAGAGAATAATGGTAAACATGGAAATAATCATAAGAACATGGTGTGAAGATAACCATAGAACATAATCACATAAGAATAGTTTATATATCAACATGTATGATTCATTCAAGAAGTGAAATCTATCTGGAATTGAATATGCATGGAATGTAAATCACTAATCTTCTAAAATGATTCCTATTATAATACATTCATTCCATACCTATCTAAGGGTAGAAATCCATAAATCAGTAACTTGGTGAAAAATGACAATCACTCATGGTGAATTTACAATCAAATATAAAAACAAGTATCATGAAAAATAGTCTCATAACTAGAAACGTGATCTTTCCCAAATGCCTAGGCTGGAAATTTCAAAACATGAGCTATTTACCAAGGTTTGACACATTCTCAGTATCCTACATAGAAAAACCAAAAAAATGAAAAAAAGGAAAAAAAGTACCTATGGTACCATTTTATCATTCCCCGACCAGGTTCACACTATTAACAGTAACCACGCCTGTTGGGGACAAGGCCTCAAACACAATTTCATGTACGCCATAGGCTGGTCACTAGTAGTGATGGTATAATGATGGTATATTTTGAAAAAATACCCTATGGATCATTAAATAAATACAATGGAGGAAACATAGTAAATTAAAGGGATAAACATATAATGATAAATCAACTATATAATAATAACCAGACCAACATGAATATAACAATAAATTAATCATTCATGAACATGTTGTGTTATAATGAAAGAACTCAATATGAAATAAGTTATACTTATAATAGGGATAGGCTGGTGAAAGAAAAATGAATAAGGAATCCAAATCCATAAGGGTTCCTGAGTACATGTTTACTCACTACTCACGTTCCATGTTCTAACCCAAAAGATACAAAATCATAAACCATTATCCATGTCCTACTCTACACTTATTAGATCTCTTCGGGTTCCTAATAACGGCCTAAACAGGGTGTGAGTAAAACATAGTAGGTCACAACCAATGGTGTCCATAATTAATCCATTATGTGAATATAAAACAAGTTTTGTTTTGGTATAATATTTCAGGGCCTGAATCCACACGGATCGACCATTTGGGTGTTTCCAAAAACTGAGGTGCGTGAAGGAGGCTCAAAGGAAGTCTAGATAAGTTCATTCACTGGTAGTCTGAAGCAAGGAGAATTCATGTCATGATAGGATATTACATGACTTGAATGAGGCGTTCATGATGTGTAGTATTTTTGGGATTCCAAAATAAATAAGGTTTCTAGGTGATAGTTTTTTCTACATTACCCGACCCAGAGGCATTACACGATGTGAATGGGGATTACATGTCATGTAATCCCCCACTTCTTTATGATTTAAAACATTACAACTACTTGAGTTGTTAAACCCTATGACTTAATTTCTCCTCAGTATCGAATATAGGAGACTCGACTCCCCCTCTTTTCAATATTTTAGGATTTATTCATACTAGATTGATTCCATGTTTCCCTTCTTCAATATGACTTTGATATAAGGTATGTTCGACCTATGTTCTTGTGATTTCTTTGACCTGTTTCATTATTTTTCTATTTCCATGTGATGATGTGTGATCTCAATGTTTCTAATGGAACATTTCTTGTTTTTGTTGATTTGGTTGTGCCACAACATCCTCATGTTGATGCAGTTGTTGTGGGAGAGTTGATAAGAATCCATTGTTTTGTTCTGTTATCGAGTGAAGAAAGTTTAAGACCTTTTGAGGTAGGGTATTTTTTCTTCTCAATTTTATTTACTTGTAATTATAGATATATCATGATTTATCACCTTGTATCACATCAAAATAGACCTAATATTCACTTTAACCAGATTAAATAAATTGGTATTAATCATGTAGCGATGTTGTTGCTTTGTATCATGATAATGGTTTGCCTCTTGATTTTCAAGATAGTGTGATATCTATGAATTACTATGTATCATGTTGTTCTTGATGGTAATTTGTAAAGAATGAAAGGCCATAATTAATTGATAATTTTTTGGATTATTATTTAAAGATGAATTTTAATGAATCGAGTTGTTGTTGTAATTTTTTGATAATCAAATTGATGCATATATGCATATTTAAATTAATTTATTAAGAGACAGTTGTATAAACAAAATATAATTCCATTATAGAACTAGAGTTTCTCATTTTCTTGTAGAGTCCGAGTGCCATGCGATTTATATCCGTGAGAGCTCGTTGTGTGTGAAGGATGGATGACTTGTTTTAGGGATAAGTTACTAGTTGTTTGTTTTTCCTAATGCCTGTGATGTGATGTGAGCTTGGGGTGGCTGAGCCTGGATAGTTTTTGTTTTTGTTGGAATAGTAAGGCCTGGATGTTAAATGATCCTAGGATGGATGATCCTGAATGGATGTTTTGGTATGTGGGGTGGGGAGGCACAGTTGTTGTGGCAGTAGTGAATTCCTAGATTTGTGAGATGCATCAATTAATGCATGTGGGTGTCGGGGAGGACACAAAAGATGATGAAGAAAGTTGAAGATGGGATTACCTGTTTATGTGAATTTTGGATGCTTGATGAGTCTTTTTTTATCTACATTATTTTCTCTACTACTTGAGGCATCTTGTCATACATACCCTCCTTCCAAAATTGGTGAAGACACACTGGGTATGCCATGTGGTTTCATGTTTAGCTTCCTGATTATGGATGGGTCTACGATCATCATATAGGTGGAAAATACTTGATGGGTAGTTTATCAACTCACTGTGTTGATCCCCTTGTGGCTGGTAGCTTAGAATTATTTTCTAGAATTCCTAGAAATATGGAGAGTGGTGTTGTTTTTAAATGAACTAATAAATGATTTTTAACCCATGGGGTTGGACTTTGCTTGGATGCAAAGCAGAGGCTATGTTTCTAAGAATCTATGGACTTGGTTTGGTTATGGATTAAGGGAATAGAACTCTATTATGAGGCTAATGAACTACAATTTGGAATTTATAATGGTTAGTTACTGGTTAAATAATTAATTAACATAAATAGAAACTGATAAAATGGGATAAAGTAATTTAATGTAGCTCTTTAAATGGTTGTGTGCTTAAAGGATACAAAGTCTTAGAAGATGCAATCAGGAATCCGAGAGATGTTATCTTCAGTTTATTTTAAGACTATGTTATGATCATAATGTGGTTTTGAGGTATATTATATCATGTACATTTTTTATTTCTATATGTTACCCCACCCTATCAGTTAGGGAAACTAACACCCCATGTATTCTGAGCCCTCAGGGGGGTGTTTCCCCAACATCCTGGTGGGTGGACGGAGGGCTAACCACCGCCTTTATCCCCACTCTGTTCTCTTGATAGTTACTTGTGCTGGAATACACGATAGTCAGTTTTCCTCATATATGTGTGTAGAGGGTTGTAATGACTTGTGGTTATTTCACACACACTGTATTCTGATATATATTTTCCTACAGACTACTATAGGTGTGATGTGTATAGGTTGTGATGGCTTGAGGATCATTATAAACATTGTACTAGTTGTGGTGGATCCTATAAAATCCCTTGTTACTTTTATTTGTGTGGATGTGGTGGTTTGTTTCATGAGGTACATGTTGTGGTGCTTCTCCATGGTGACTTTAGGAAAGATGGTTTTTAGAGAGATGGTCTGGACATGCAATGTCAGGAAAAAGTGGAAAACTAGTGGGGAAGTGGTATTTGGGTGCCCTTGATATTATTTTTTATATTATATACTCTTGTATGTAATACCTATTAAGAGTATCCATGGTGAGGCAAGGAATATAGTATATATATTTAGGTGATGATTTAGTTTCACTTATTGTTCACTATTCATTATCATGCTCTCTTTATATTTTTATTAGAGGCATCGAGGAGAATCCTACTTACTATACTATTATGCTCGCCCTATGTTTATATAAACTATTTTTCATTTCAATTTGAGTAGGTTGGATATCATTTTGGTTACTACTTGCTCGAGGATTTGTAGTAGTTGTTCGGGCTTCATGGCCGCTACTATTTTACTATCTTTTTGTACATAAATTTTTCCCTTTCAATTGTAGTAGTTCTTGTATGATATTACATATTTTTACTTGGGTGTAATTTATATTGTAGTATAAGTAGTAGTTGGTTGGTTTCTATATTATATATCACTTTCACATGTCCTCTTTTAGAGGGAAATGCATCCCATTTTAATGTTTTTTATACCCTCGGTTCTAGTCGCCATGCTAGGTCCTACTGGAGGTGGGTATCGGGGGTCATTATCTCTATTCCCCCATTGCCAGTCTAGGATGGGTACACTTTGATATAAGGGGTCATGTGGAGTGGTATGAGAGCTATGGTTGAGGTATAAGATAGAGTTTGGAGTTAGGCACAGGTGAGGTTTCATGGGTTTTTAGAGAAACCATTCTAGTGATGTTTAGAAAGTGTTGTAAACACGGGAGACCAACTGAGATAGGGGTATTTAAGTCCCCCTATGATCTGATGCACAGAAAATTAAGCTTACAATGACAACTAGATGAGGTGATACTAGTTTTAGTGTATATACCTAGGATTGGATCATGCATCATTCTTCTTTATGCCTTTATTTGAATTCATAGACCTTGGGATAGTTAAACCTAAAATGAATAAAATAAAAAAATTAAATAATGTTAAAGTCTTCCATATTCTATGATTAAGAGATCTAAATATCTGTTCTTTTGTAGGTATGGATATTGGTTGTTGTCCTAATCAAGATCATATAGAATATGTCTAGTAGGTTGTGCCAGTAGATCACGGTAGAGTAGAGGATGATGACAATGACACTTGGAGGAGGACAGCCTGAGAGTTTTTGTGTCAGAGTATAAAATAGTATGAGGGATGTGTTTCATATATTGTTATATAAGACTAGTTGGAAGAGGTTGAGATGGAATTCAGTTTGATCAGTGCTCATAAAGATCACTGAGTATCATTTTTTTTGACAATATTGTGTTGTGTAGTGAGGCAGTGGTGGAGCATTTACCATGAGGATTGCACTGAGTCAAAAGTCTTGTGGGAGAAGTTCTGAGAGTAGCTCAGAGCCGAGTTTTTTTCTTCAACCATGAAGGTATCTAGTCTCTTAGAGTTTCATACCATTTGGTAAGAGATCTCTAGTGTGCATGATTTTGGGATCCACTTTAGAAACCGTATGTGATATGCTTCAGACCTATTTCTAGAAGAGGGGGCATAGTGGGGCATTTTGAGGAGGCTTTGTGTCCAGAGATCTAGCACCAGGTCACCCCATTTATGCTGATAACACATCTCAGGGTCCTTCCAAGGGTGGAGATCATCAAGAGGACATTATCCAGAACTAGATCATTCTGACAGAGGAGTCAATAGGATTCCTCATGAAGCAGATCTGTGGTTTGGGTTTCTTTGTTTTAAGGGAAGAAGAGTTTTTTTATCCGGGGGTAGGTCTCATCCCTTAATTTATCATTTATATGGTGATATAGACTCTAAGGCCTATTCTAAGTGATCGGGAACCTGTTCTCCATGTTTAGGTCAAGTTCATCAATAACAAGAGTGCTTGACCTGTCTGAGCAGTCATTGTTGGTCATGTGTTCTCCTTCAGGTTCCTCCATTGAGTCAATTTTAGAAAAAGTAGTATCAGTAAGTTCCACCAGCATAGGAATAATATAGAGAAGGAGAGGTTGGTAGAGGATAGCCCTGGCATGCTCCTCATCCTAAGAGAGTAGAGAACAACCATGGAGGTGGTCAAAAGTAGGTTCAAAGAAGTCGTGGAGTTGGTCGTGGTTAGATTTATGAAATAGCATTGCCAGCTCTAGGTGATCTAGACATCATTCGAGGTACCCTTTTCTTGTTTTCTACTTGAGAGAATTCCTTGTTTTATTGAGGAGATACACACTCATTCATATCACCAGCCCTTGTTCATTCCAAGTGACATGAGGTAAAAAGGGTTCCAGTTACCTTGACAATGAAGACATCAATTGGAGTTTGATCCTACTTGTTTGAATTATGTAAAGACATTGAGCTAGTGCTAGGGAAGCACTACTCCTTGGGATATTTCCTATGTTTATGAATAAAACCATATTTTATCATCCTTGGAATGAATTAGTTGTATTCAATAGAGGATATCGTGGATTTATTTTGGACACATGTGGTGTTATTTGATGCTGATGGAGAGCCAGTAGTGCTTTTTGGCTAGTGAGGCCCCTAGGGTGGTCAAAGGCATATTCTGTCCTTCTCATCCTCAATGGATTAGATAATGTTTATTTCATTGGAGGTTCATCGATATGAATTTCTCAAGGTCATGGAAGAGTACCTTGATATCCTTCCAGAATAGGTTTTATCAATACCCCCTCGATGGGAGATTATGTTTGGGATTGAGCTATAGCTAGGAATTTATCCAATCTCAATGTATTTTTATTTGATAGGGAATTCTAAGTTTTGTGTGATGAATATACATCTCCATAGTCTATTTTATGTTATTTGTTTCTACCAAGTGTTTCAATGTGGGGTGAACCAGTTTTATTTGTGAAGAATCCTAAGGGATGTTTGTGGTTTTGTGTCGATTATCATCGCATAAAAATAGTGGTAGTGAAAAAACCAAAATCCTCTTCCACAGATTGATGATTTATTTGATCAACTGAAGGGTGAAATTTGGTTCTCAATGATATCTTTTTTGTCAGGATATCATTATATGTGAATAAAGGGTGAGGATAACCCAATTATTTATTTCTATTTTTATCATTGGCATTAAGAGTTCATTGTGATGTCGTTTGTTGTAAGGAATGCTCTAGTTGTGTTCATGGGATTAATGAACTCTCTTTTTTTTTGAGTTCTAGGATAATTTTGTGGTGGTTTCATCGATGACATACTTCTGTACTCCATATATAAGGAGGATCATGTAGATTATCTTATTTCCATTTTGGGATTTCTTCATTATCCACAGTTGTTGGGGAAGTTTTTGAATTTTGAGTTTTGGGCTCGAGAATTCTATTTCTTATGTCATCTATGGATCTATTGAAGATATAAGCGATTATGTATTGGGAATCCCATAAAATGGTGGAAGAGGTGTGTCGTTTCCTTGGTCTTTCATGCTATTACAGGAGGTTTGTATCCAATTTCTCTCGAGTTGTCACTCCTCTGACAACATAGACCATAATGTATTAATAATTTGTGTGGGTTGATCAATGTATATCATATTTTGAGTATCTGAAGGAGAATATGGTTAGTGGACCAGTTCATTGTCTTCCAGAAGAAGGATTTTAGTTTTCGGGTTTTTTGTAATGATTAATTTTTTCGGTTATTCTATGTTCTGATACAGAAATTATTGGTCATTTGTTATGGGTCTTGGTAGTTGTGTCCCCATGAATGTAACTATGACACCCATGATCTCGAGTTGGTTGTAGTGGTGCTTCCACTAATGTTCTGGAGACGTCACCTCATCAGTAAGCATTTTGTGGTATTCCCCAATTAGAAAAGCATGAGATATGTTTTTTCCTAGTGTGACTTGAACTTCTGACAACATCGGTGGATGTAGTTCTTATTGGATTACAACTTTGAAATTTCGTATACACCTTAAAAGGGGAATGTTGTAGCTAATGCACTGATCCGGAAGTCACATAGTGATGTATCACATGAATGTGGTGATTTAAGGAGATTAATGTAACAACTTTCAGGACTAAATATGGATATAGTAGATGTCTTGGGAATAGGTTGTATTTTTCAGATTATGGTGAATTCATCTCTGGTGCAGCAGATAGAATAGCCCTACTTGGGGGGATCATTTGGTGGATTTTTGGAGAGACCAAGTTGTTTGTGGTGAGGCTCCTGATGGTTGGTCTAACGATTGAAAAAAACCATGTGTTGTTTCAAGAAATGCTTTTTGATTCTCTGGCATTGCACGAGATGGTTCTCAGAGTGTTACCTAGTTCACCATTATCAGTACATCCTGGAATGACCAAGATGTACCGATCTTTCAGAGATTAGTTTTGGAGGCCTCAGTTGAATCTTGTTGTTGAAGAGTTTGTGTCTTAGTGTTTGATCTGTAGGAAAGTGAAGGTCGAGAACTGTGTTCCCAGTGGTTTTCTCCATTAATTAGATTTTCCTCAGTGGAACTGGTAGGATATCTCGATGGACTAGGTTACGAGTCTACCTCGAGCTCAAGGAGGCTACGATTCTATATGGGTGGTATTAGATAATTTGATGAATTTTTTCCACTTTATCATGATCAAGGAGTAGAGCTCAAAGGAGGTTTTTTCAAGGAATTATCTGGAAGAGGTGGTGAGGCTCCAAGGGGTCCCTAGGATGATCATTTCAGATCGAGTTCTTAATTTTACCTCCAGGGTGTGGCAATGTCTCCAGCCTGATTTTGGTTCACATATATGCCTTAGTACTACTTTTCATCCGCATATGGTCAGAAAGAGTAGACTATCCAGACTCTTAGAGATAGTTTTCAATCTCATGTCCATGATTTTTGATGTTAGTGGATGAGGCACCTTTCCTTATTAGAGTTTTCTTACAATACTAGTTTTCACTCCCCCATTTTTATGGCACCATTTTATGTGTGGTATGGATAACCTTTCTGTTCTCCATAGTTATGGACTGGGGTTAGAGAGTTAGTAATTCTTGGTCTAGAATTAGTGCATAACATGGTAGAGATGGTTGAGGTGATTTGTGATATTATTAAGGCAGCGTAGGATATTCATAAATCATATGGCAATCATAGAAGGAGACCTATAGAGTTCGACGTTAGGGATCATGTGTTCTTAAAGGTGACTCCCTATCATTGGTCGTAAAGGTTCGGTCATGGTATTATGCTTTCTCCTCAGTTTTTTGGTCCTTTGTAAGTGTTGGGTTGTGTTGGAATCATGGAGTATCAGGTAGCACTTCCCCTTTATATGAACTGGATCAATAATGTTTTTCACGTGTTGTTGCTCTATCATTACCTTCAGGAAGACTCTCACATCATCTATTGGGGCGAGATAGATATTGTTGATGATGAAACCTTCAAGGAGTGTTATGCATAGATCTAGGACCATTGGAAGAAGGTTTCTCATGGGTGTGTTATACCCTTAGTTCGTGTCTTGTAGTGGAATGGTGTCATGGAGGAGAGTACTTGGGAATAGGATTTGTAGATACACACTCTTTACTCAGAGAAATTTTATGTTTAAACTCTTATCTTGTAATTTTGTTTTTTTGTGGTTGTATACCTTTCTTATTTATGTGATGGATTCCTCTTATTTCATGTTGTGTCTTTCTCTATTTTGAGATGAATCTACCATGGGAGAGTCTATATGAGTTAGTTGTGGTTGTCACGTGGTTTCACATTGTTTCATTGATAAAACAGTTGAGCTCCTATGGTGGAAAGGCCTTTGAGAGGTATCTTGGGGGTGGATATTTAGATGACCCCTTTTCTGTATCCCCTCTAGGATCCTTTTGGATTCTTGAGGATGAGAATATTTTGATATGTATACATTGTAAGGGCTTGAATCTACATGGATCAACCCTTTGCATGTTTCCAAGGACTGAATTGCTCATAGGAGGATCAGATGAAGTCTGGATTTGTTCAGTTGCATGTAGATAGAAGAAGGGATCTTTCACATCGGGTAATGATATTACATGATGTGAATCAGTCATCAGTTCCATGTAGTATTTCAGGGTTCGAAAAAAAAAAATAATGTGTCAAGGAAACTGTTTTTCATCATAACTCGATCTCGAGGCATTAAACGATGTGAATGGGGATTAAAAATTGTTTAATCCCTAATTTTTTTATGTTTTAAAACATTTCATCCACTCATATTTTTAAACACTATGGTTGTAGCTCCCTCCCTCTCGACTCTAGGTGACTTAACTCCCCCTCTCTTCAATGTTTGTGGATTCCTTCATCCTGATCGATCCCCTGCTTCCCTCCTTTGATATGTATTCAATATAATGTATTATTTACCTCTGTTTATGTGGTTTATTTGATCATTTTCCCCAATTTTTTTCTTTCCATGTCATGGTTCACTATCTCCATGTTTCTAATGGATCTTATCTTGGTTGTCGTTGATGCAGTTGTGCCAGAGCATCCTTGGGTAGATGCAGTTGTTGTGGGAGAGGTGATCGAGATCTATTGCATTGATCTGTACTCTAGTGAATAACATTGAACACCTTTTAAGGTAGGGGATTAATTGCTTCTCTATTTTAATTACATGAGATCATAGAGATACCATGATTTATTCCCTTGGTTCGCAATGAAATTGACCTTATAATTACTTGAACCCGATTAAAAAAAAATTGTTATTGATCACATAGTGATGTTGTTGCTTTGTACCATGATAACAGTTTTCCTCTTGATTTGATAGATAGTGTGATATCTATTCCTTGATTTTAATCATGTTTATCTTGATGTATGTTGGCAAGGAACGTAAAGATGAAATTAATTGACAATTAATTGGCTCATCGTTTTAAAAAGATTGTTAAAGAATCTGAATGTTGTTGTAATTTGATGATAATCAGATTGATGAAGATATGAATACCTAATTAAATTGAATAATAACTACTTATATGAATAAAATATAATTCTTTTATAGGAACTGAGTGTTCATTTTCATGTAATTACTGAGTACCTTGGTCTTTAGAGCTGTGAGAGCTCAATGTGTGAGAAGGATGGATGCATTGTTTTAGCACCATGAGCCTGGTTTCTTGTTATTTCCTACTACTTTTGATGTTATGTGAGCCTGGAATGGCTTAGACTAGAGGGTTTTTGTGTTTAGGGGTAAGGGAGTCCTAGATGTGATCTGATTTTGGGATGGCAGAGCCTGGATGGCTGTTGTGGTACATGGGTAAGGGATGTTTAGTTTTTGTGGAAGTAGTTAATGCCTATGGTTGTGATATAGATTGGTTTATGCAACAGGGTATTGGGGATGACACTAGAGATAATAAAATGGGTTGAATCTTGGATTACCTATTTATATGAATGTTGGATGCTTGATAAATCTAATGTTTTTTATCTTCTTCACTTTTCCCAATGCTTGAGGCATCATGTCTTTTTTACCCACCTTACGAAAGAGGATAAGAATCATTGGGTATTCCATGTGCTTCCCATGTATAGATTCTAAAGGATGGATGGGTTTATGCTCATATTGTAGGTGTAAAAGAATTTATAGGTAGTTCATATACGCACTGTGTTGATCCCCTTGTGTTTGGTATCTTAGAATGATTTTCTAGAATGCCTGGAAATATAGAAAGTGGTATTGTTGTTAAATGAATGAATAAATTATGTTTAAACCATGGGGTTGGAGCTTGCTGGGATGCAATGTTATGTCTATGTTTGTAAGAATACATGGAATCTATTTGGTTATTCCTATAGGGAATGGAACATTGTTGTGAATCAAATGAACTACAATGTGGAATTTTTAATGGTTAATTAAGGGTTGAAGAATTAATTAACATAAATTTTAACTGATAAAAATGGACAAAGTAATTTTATATAGCACTTTACATTGTTGTGTGATTATATGATACCTAGTCTTAGAAGTGGTAACTGGGAGTCTGAGAGATGTTAACTTCATTTGATTCTGATACTATGCTATGTCGATAGATTAGTTGTGAACAATATTATATCATGTGCTTTTTGTGTTTCTATATGCTACCCCACCCTGTCGGTTAGGGTGACTTACACCATAGGAAATCTGAACCCTGGGGAGTAGGGAATTTCTCCAAAATTCTAGTTGGAGGAGAGATGGATAACTACCCCCTTTGGCCATGATCTCTTATCTTGATAGATACTTTCACTGGTATGTACGATGGTTAGTTTTCCTCATATATGTTTGTAGATGGATGTAATGTATTGTGGTTATTTCATAGACATGAATTCTGGATATAGTTTCTTATGATCTACTATAGGTGCGACATGTATAGTTTGTGATTTATTGACATTCTTAACTCAGTTTATGGGATCTAATGGCTTAAGGTATAATACCTGATGTATGATACACGTTATGCGGTCTGTGGTGTGTCCTGAAAACTACCTAGTTGATTTTGGTTGTGTGGATGTGGTGGTGTGCTTCACGAGGTGTGTGTTTTGGTTATTGACCATGGTGTCTTGTGGCAATCCTTTTTTGTTAGAGATTCTCAAGACATGCTATGTTGTAGAAAAGTAGAAAACTAGTTGGGAAGTGATAGAAGGGTACCCTTGATATTATTTATTATATTATACACTATACTATGTGATACTTGGTGAGAGTATCCAAGGTGAGGCTTCAAACATAGTATACCTATTTCGGTGATGATTTAGTCTCACTTATTGTTCTTTGTGCTTTTGTATGCTCTCTTTACTTTTGGATGAGAGACTATGTGGATGATCCTACTAAGTATATTGTTAAACTAACCCAACGTATATATAATCTTTTTTTAGTTCAGTTGGAGCATGTTGGAGATCAGGTTGTTTACTAGTAGCTTGAGATTTTACAGGAGATGTTCGGGCATCGAGGTCTCTTCAGGTTTACATTCTTTTGGTACTTACAGTTTTTCCTTTCAATTGTTGTAGTTATTACATGATATTACATATGTGTACTAGGATTTAATTTAAATTATAGTCTTAGTATGATTTGGTTGGTGTTAATCTTATCTCTGTATTTCTCATGGGTTCTTTTAGAGGGTAATGCCTCCCACTTCTGTGTTTATTATACCCTCGATGCTAGTCTCCAACCTGAGGCCTATTGGTGGTGCGACTCGGGGGTCATTATCACTATTCTTCCATTTCTATCATAGGAGGGGTACACCTTGAGGGGAGGGTTCATGTCATAATAAATAAACTAGTAAGTAGTATGGTACAAATAATCCATATCAAGATCATGTTCCCATGGAGATACAAGGCTGACCAAACCTTCTTCATCTTAAGTTACAATTTCGAATCCCTATATCATAAGGGTATTGTATTTTAATTAAGGGTAATCATCCTAAGTATCAAAAAATGGGGCATGGTGCATCATACCCAACTGTTTTTTGAAAAATATGAGGGTCATCAATCCCAACAATTCCTAAAAAAATATTTGGATCGTCCTTCCAGTAATAATCAAGTAACTATTAGTGAAACTGTGTCATTCAATACTCAAGTAAAATATGTCGAAGTCCATATCCATTTATAGTCAATAAAAAATAAGGAACATATTTTCCATTAATAATCAGATAAACAATGAGGAACATCATTTCTCTTTAACAATCAGATAAAAACAAAGAACTTTGTGTCTAATAATAATCAACTAATCCAAAAGGAGTGTCACATCCAATAGTAATAAAATATTAATTATGAGTAAGGTGATATAAAGGAAATATTAGTGTCCATTCAATAAATCCCAAATTAATAATCTCAATGTAATCCGTGTACAAGTAACCAAGAAGTTTGTGGAAAATATCTTTTTCTTTACATCATTCAATTCTAGTAGATTCACTACCTTTGTTAATTCACATATGGGTTATTATGATGGGATATGTGATTTAATATGCCAAAATATAATTCAATTCATTTAGAATCCCCCATGGACATTCTGTTATCATGATAAGACACAAAATATCACTTTAACATAATTATTACTAGAAACTAAATCCATAAGACAATACCATTTAAAATTGTTATAATAGTCCATGGAATCTTGCATACCACATGAAAATTTATTAATTTAATATATAATGTTTACAGGAACAAGTTAAGAAAAATAATCCTTAGTGGTGTTTTGTTAATAAGAAAATTAATTCACTTTTTCATATGATCAAACCCAACCAAGAGGTGAGGTCTAGGTTGAGTTTGTCAACCTACAACTATCTATAAGGGTGTAAAGATATTCAACCATGTGGTATAAGCCTTTAATTTAAGGTATTTCCTATTTTAGGAGAAAAAATAGAAACTATACCATGTGAAATAATGTAAGAAATTATAAACATGTGATACATTTAGGGAAAATCAATAGACCACCGAGATCAAGCTCAGTAATCGTCACACATCCAATATTGGCCTTAGATTCGATCCGAAATGAGAGAAATTTTGTAACTAAAAAAATATATGAAAATAGAAAATAATATCTCACACGAAGAACAAAAAAAAGAGATAAAATGAACTTAAATAATAGGCATGAGGATTTTTATTCTTACTAAAATGGATCCAACACATTTGGAGACACATGAGTCAAGGATCATATGAAGGAGAACAATCAAAACCATGGAGTAAAAGGAGAGGGGAGATCCCACAATGGAACATTGTGCATTTGAGGGAAAGGGAGAATAAAATTACATTTTATATGGAAGTAGGGTAAAATAGTAATTTTCATCACCCATAATGAGTTCTTGTGTTGTCCACATGGTTTGTCAAAACACGTACCAGCTGTACGGGTCTCATATTCATACTCTCTATAACTCACAAAATTGCATCACATAGTTTGAAAAACCATGTTCTTAACCTATGTGACCCTTTTTGGACTTAAAACATTCTTCATGGCATCCTAGATTCACCCACATGATTTGCCCACATGGTTAGCACTAACCATGATCCCACTATCTGCCCAGGGCTATCTCTCCTGAAATTAAATTCATTGATCCCAATGCTCTCGAAAATCATCAGAACATCCAAGACACCTTTCAATCAATAAACCTTGTAAAAAAAATCTATAATGTGTTCTAACTCTCAAAATTATATTCCTAATAATGGATTTCAATTTTTCCTATTCACAAAAGAGAAAACTCTTTTTCCTTTAGAATTTTCAACTAGTTAAAAACATGGGATATTACCTTGGAATCATGCTTCCCTGACAATATGATGAAACACAAATAAAATTTTGATAATGAAATCCTTGAAAGGAAAGGATATAGAATAATATTCATAGAGGGTACCAAAATATGATTAAATTAATATAAAACACCATGTAAAAGAATTAATTGTGTTAATTAAGGGTTGAAAAATAAAAAAATTACATTTGATAATGTTTTTTTATGTTACAACATATCTATTATAATGAATTAGAAACCTGTTAGCTCAAAACAGAATCCATGGTCTTCTAGGAATCCCAGTGGGTTCTTAGACTATAGGCAATGGGTAACTGGTTATACCTAAACCCATGGAAAACATATCATTTTCCCAAAATCTATAAATTCTAATTTCACCTACTTATTCTCATTCAACCTAAAATAAACCATAAAATAAATTTAAACTATGAAATTAAAAATAATTACCTAGTTATTGAGGATGGGGACTTTATATCCTCCAAACCATCTGGCTTCTCATCCCTAAAATATTTCATGTATCACCTTATTGATACAAGTTCATCCCATGGATTCTCATTTAAATTTACCCCTCCCAAATCTCATCTCAAAAATTCCCATATTTCTTTCAAACCCAATCCAAAGGTATTATATTTACTAAAAAACATTTTGAATTTAGTAAATGAAATATATAGATTGATCTATATTTTAATAATCGATATCAATATTTTTATCTGCATATTGAGTCATATGTGAAAGGATGGGAATAAATTTTATTATTTGGACACATGGAAAATATTATTTATAGAGATGAATATATGAGTTAAAAAAACTAATAGGAAACTTTTCTATCTCATTAAAATATTTAAAATAGATCCAAAATTAATATAATCAATTTGTTCTTATAGACCTATTAATTTAGGACCTAACCATAGATATACCTACAAAAATACTTAGTATCCACCATAAATTCCATGGGTCATTAAAACTTGTTGACATATTATTTTTTCATTACTTTAGAAATAAAAACAAGATTTTTAATTTTTTGTTTCATATTCAAATTTCTCTTAGATTATGTTTTTCTTGATCACCTTAGACTCGCCAATCACATTACATAATAATAAAGAATGACATGATCACTCATATAGTTCAAAAATGGTACCTTATACATGGATTACTAGTATATATTATTTAAATAGAACTCCATCAATGAGAGTTGATCCTCCCATAAGTAAATGAAATAAATAAAATGACTATGTTTCATATCCTCTATAATATGAATATTATTTTTGGATTTATCATCATTTTTTGGTTGGAATGCCGATTTTTTTAGCTATTTACCAAAATCATTTTGAATTCATCAATCAAAAAATGCTTTTATCCTTGGGTATCTATTAGAAATAATTTTGGAAGATATTCCATGATTCATTATGATATCACTAAAATACAATTTCTCAAGCTCATCTATTAAGGATACCACCATGATCGATAAAAAGTTGGTTTTATTAATTTATTGACCACAATTTCTCAAATAGATTCATTGTCATTATGGGATCATGGGAAAATAATCACAAAATAAGTTTTTTTTTCTCATCCAACAACTATATTATTAAATTATTTCAATGGAGTGTACCTAAAGGCTTTTTATGTTCTTGTATAACCTATTGATAGGTGGGGTATATAGAGAAGAACCCCACAACGTCCTTTTTATAATCGCATAAAAAAATTGAAATGCATGTAATTATATATCATTATGATTTTAGGGTCTATCACCCATATATAGGAATGACACTCCATCATCTAATCCACTCTCATGATCTGTAGGATAATGAGTCTTCTATGAATTTATAATAGAAACCGATCGTCCATGAAATTACTTCCATGAATCTCCCCACCATCGATTTTATCATGAATTATTTTTTAGTCAAAATAAAGAACTTAAGTTCCATTGATGTATTTCATAATAGATGGTGTTAGATTTATGTGGTTGTTTCAGATGGAAACTCTGATGTGCTTCACTGCCTATGATGTTTTTAGTTGATGTAGTCCTATAGTCCAAAGGTATTAAGTTACTGGGGGTTTTACTAGTTATGCATGAAAATGTGTGTTGTTTAAGAAAATGGGAGTTCAGGATCATCACACCTTATATGTGGGTATTCTTTCTTATTCTAGGACCCTCATTTATATTTTGTATATTTTTGTTAATCCATCCCAAATCATAGCGTGTGACTAGTTTCCACTGCCATGATGATATTATAGAATCCATTTGGTTATGTAAACATCTATGTTAGAAAGTGGTTCCCCACATTTCACTATTTCATTAGTGATTCTCAAGTTTAAATCCTTCATTTTGAACTCTATAATTAGTCTCTACACAAGGAGGTGGAATGTGTTATGGATAAGGGATCAGGACCCTAAGAATTATTTTCTATCTATCTCTGTAAAAGGAATCAATTTTTTTTCTAGTTCTGCCTAATGGGAATGATTATTCCCTTTAATTTCATGTGAGTCCAAAACATCCTAGAATTTTAACAATGTATTGATTGGATTATTAAGTGAAATGTACTTAATAGTGCCTAGTGTGAGATGTATGCATGAGTGTCCCTCTGTAATATATCTTATTTTATGGTAAATAAACTATAGAAGGTATAGTTGGGGATTATACATAGTAGAAGGCCTATATAAATATCTCCACCATCTAACTACTAGTAACTAGATGATGAATGAATATGGTATGGTTGGGGCATACACCTAGTTGGAGGCCTGTGTATGGGAAAACTAATAGGAGAATCAAATGACAAGGTTCATCTTAGAAAACCAAGAAGTGTATCTCGACTCAAGTTTATATAATATATTCATAAAATAATAAATATGATGCTATTCATATAGGGGATGATATATTTGAGGATATTTGGATTGAAGATTAAATAGGCATCCCATATATCCTATTTAATAGTAATAAAATCCCATATAGTTCAAGTTTCATATTTTAAGGCCATGTGTTAATATAATTCCACGTAGATTGAAAACATGGGTTATAGATATATTACATGCTATTAAATATCATAAATCTATGTCTATTAGGGGATCCCTACATTTAACTAGATGTGTCTCAATAATTCAATCAAAAGGATGAACCAAAACCTCTAATCCCATGTGAGATACATTTGGTGTGAGAAAAAGGTGAAAATTAAAGAAAAATGTATTTCATTGGAGCACAAAAAAGGGATTGGTTGGGGATTATGCATTGGTATTCCCTTTATAGTTTACTCTAGTGAATGAGAAAAGTTAATCTATTTTTGTCTACTAAAAATAGCGTCTCAACTCTAAGAATTTTGGGGAACAAAAATAAGTATCTCAAGTCAAGATATATGAGTGAACTAAGATGTTTGCATCAAATCAGGGTTGAGGATGTAGATTTCATGTTGGAAATAGTTTTTCAGAAACATCAAAAAGTTTTCATTTTGAAACTATATTTTTTGGGGGGTTAATGACCGAAGATAAGGGACTGGGCCAAAGGCCTAACATTGCAGGCCATCTTAAATGGGGTGTTGTGGTGAAGTCTCTATGGTATGGAACCACAAAATAAGGTTTAAATATTATTTGTTAATCCACAAAATTGTGTAGTATTGAGGATATATTGGATAGATGTTTTGGATAATGTTAGGATAGAATCATGGTTCTCCCAAGTAAGTTATTTTTAAAGGTGATTTTTGAAGGGGTATCCACATAGAGGAATCAGAATAGAATTGGTATCCTAGGTATGACCACATAGGTTTAAAAATTTATGGTCTTCAAAAATGGGTGTTAGTAATATTATTATATTGAAAAACATTGGGAAATTTACCTCATAAATGGGTGTTCATGATTTTATTTTGTGAACAATATTTGTGGTTGTTACTTTCTGAAGGGTTATTATCATTGTTTCCACCACATAAGAGTGTTTGTGATGAATTTATGAGATTTATTATTGTGGATATATCATTATGATTAGGGGTATTTATGGTAATCCTGTACGAATTTCCACCCATCATCAGTGTTCGAACCTAGGAATTTACTGAGAGGTCGTATCTGCATCCACAATAGTATTATCCATGATCCTCTATATTTTTTTATTTGGGTATTGGTTACTAATAATTGAAATAAAATATTCTCATCCCTAAAATGGATGACCAAATAGGATGTATGTGGTAATGTTGTGAAACAACAATAAATGAAGGTCTATGAAGAGGTTGCATGACAGACATGAAATTGATTCCCCAAAACTGAAAATGACATAGGACTTTAGAAGGAGCTACATGGTACTCAAATATCACCTCTTTGTAACTATAACTATTATAAATATAATTAATTCAAAAAATGATTCTTTGTGAGTGGTTGAGGTTCTTTTGGAATGTCTTCTTCAAAAATGGTTTGGTGCATCATTATGGAATTCTTCATAAACTACATACTCTTTTATTAAATAATTTTCCCCGATTTCATGGGAATATATAAAGCAATATTTGATAAACCAAAATTGTTCCATGAAAGAATGAATTTCTTCATTTGAATTTTGTCTGTGTAAATTTTATTTCATGATAACATCAATTACATCTTATACTATCCATAATATTGGTTCTTAATTTTGTCTTGGATCCAAGGGTAGCCAAATCATAGCCTATGAAACAAAACGCCAAATAGGATATAGTTTTTTCCCTTAACAAGTATATTATGATTCCAAAAAGTTCCCAAACTGCCCAGAAATGGGTCTTACGGCCTCAACAAACTTTTTATAAGTAATATTTGAAATACATAGCATACTTGAAATGGGAGTTTCTCACCAACATGTCACTATAATCAGAAATTATTTTGAAGGAAATACTTATCAAGAGGTGTGATAAATCATAAATATCAGGGAAAATCATTTTTTTATTCTTCATGAATAGTTATATTTTATTTCCCAAACTCAAAATGTGTTGTCTAAGTGAGAAACATGTCATGGGATACATTTTAAAGATCATAGAACACATCTTCTTTTTCCAAAAAAATTCCCCCCAAAACTTTTATTCATTTGGAAAAAAAATAAAGTGATTCTATAGAAATATATCTCACTTTGTCACATTTTATGAACTTATAGTGGGATTTTGTATCCAAATAACCAGTCCAGGGATATTTACTAGGATGATTATCTCAACTATAAGTTTGTTAGTGTTTCTAATAAGAAAAATCGAATTAATTATTTTAACTTCCTCAAAAATGGTTATTATAATAAATCCCATCCTAACATGTTAAACCCATATACATATATAATTGGAAGAATATAATGAATGTAGAATTTTCAACTAGATTTAAGAAATGAGATTTGGAAATTATTACATATCCTATCGGAATAGGAATCAATCCAAACATAGTTTGTAAAATTATCTTTATATTGATCTAGATAATTTTAATGGGGAATACATAAGTGCATCATCATGTAGGGGCTAGAGGAGTTTTAAAAATTAATTTATGACCATGGGTTATGGGATATACACTATAGGTTTCTAAAACAGATATGAAATTCATGTATTCTGATTGTGTCATATAACACAATCCACTACAAGGAGTTTATGGGTTATACAAGATGAAATATATTCCATGTAGTACGAAGTCACGTGACAAGTACAATATACCCTTAAAATATAAGTGTACTATAAATTTTGTTTTTAGATTGATGGACCTTGCGAGAAATCAGAATTCTTACTTGGGCCAAAAAAATACATCTATAAAAATTATATTTTTTTTCCTTAACTTTTTCCTATACAATAAAATTAATGTGTTAGAAATAAGGGTCATATCGTTTTCTCAGGCCTCACTTTGTGAGTATTTGACATAAAATGTTTTTTCAGTTTAATTTTATTTCAAGTACATAAATTATTCATTTTTTATGTGAGTTGCATTCTTAGTTAGTAGAAACTCAACTTTTTTCTAAAGAACCCTCTGAGAGTTTTGGAAAAGGATAGTAATATATCACATTTCATTGGTAGTTTAAGGTTATCCATGTTGGAAAAATTAAGAAAGATTTTATGGTGATAAAACATTAATGAATTTTTTCTTCAATTTAAGATCATAAATAATTGACCAAAGGATGATATTGAAATTATAGTAAGGTAAAGAAAAAAAATTAAAAATGATTAAGACCCAAATAAAGGAATATACTACTTGTATATAGTGTTTAAAGTCATAGTGCTCAGACTATGGTCTGATATAATATGAGTACACATGACAAAGACCATGTGTCTACTTAAAAATTATCATGAGTAGAATCTTAACTCTTGAATTAGGATACCCAGTAGAGTATCACAACTAATTAGTTTGGGAATATTAAAAGGGATTCACACCCAGATATAAATGGGAAAAATAATAGGACATCACAATTATTCATTGAAAATAGGTAGATTCATGAATGTGCATAATCAAGGTTATTTAAATACACGTGAATAGTTAGGTTGGGGAATGTGTAAATCATAATAAATTTTTTTTGAATGTTCCAGAAATAGATACTAGTGGTAGTCGATTGAAAATTATTAGAGGGTGAAACATATGTCACACAATAAAGAAATAGATCATGATCTTTTAGTGGTCCATTCCACTGGGACCAAAACATCCCCTACGGGTTACATAGATGCTTAATGGAAATTGTGATATTTAAACTAAATTCCTAGAAGGGTATTCTAAGAACTATCATTCCCCATGTCACAAATATTTCTATGTTATGGGGAAGAAAGTAGAATAATAAAACCAATGTGTTGATATTCCAATAGAAGTATCATGACTCAAAAGATTGGTCTATTGATCATTTAGATACCAATTATATGAAGTAGGATTATATGGGATAATATATTCAAGAAGGGTATAATAGTTTTAAAGGATAAAACACTGTGTATTGAACTCATTCTCTAAGAAATGGGATGTAACATGAAATTATTGAGTAAATTGTCACATAAATGGGTCATATTCTTAATGTGATGTATTTTTATTTTGGATAATGAAACATTACACATGACTCGGCATAAACAGACATATATGAGTTTAAGAAGTTCTTCTATAACATTTTATTAGTCCTTTTTAATATAGAGATCATAGCATTACTTGTTCGAGGTCAATGCAACATAACATAAAAGATTCAAAATATTTCATTTTGTGTGTATACACCAAAAATGTTCCTTAGCCCCATGGAAGGTGGTTTTTTCTCTGAAACAAAGACAACATGCCCCGTGGAAATATTTTATAACTCATGGATTGACCATGTGTAACATTTGGGTAATTAATATAACTCCATGTTTAGCGTGAAAATGTTTTGTGCACAAAAGGAGAGGATGAAGGACCATGTTTCATGTAAAAAGAAGATTTCACATAGAAATAACAAAAAAGTATCATGTGACATTATACCAGTTCATGAAACCATTATATTAGCACATATTCTCTATACATGAAAAAGCTTCCCATGAAAACCATCCTTACGTGACCTCCAACAGAAAAAAAATGAATACAAAGGGATAAACTTATATATGAAAAATAGATGGAGTTTCACAACTTAATCCACCCATTTTTTCTATAAATAGAAGGTCACCATATAATTCAGGATGGACCTTTAGAAGTTGAAATGTATTCTCTTCCTTACACAACCCAATATTTTGTGACATTCTATAACTTTAAATATCCATGGATCCACAATGATAGATAACATGGGTGAATGACTTCACATGGGCCCCAACGTATCTTGGATCTTGTTTGAGGCATCATCAATCAAATTCATCAAAATTATAGGTGGTTAAAATATGATGGTTTACATTTTTTAAATGCCAATATTTTCCAGAATCTAGAAGTTTTTCACCCTTATTCCACCAATATCCATTGAATGTTTTTATTTTAGTTCTTAGAGTTCCCAAAACCCCACTTGTAGGAGAAACAATAGAGTTTTTTGCAACAACCGATGGGTCCATAACCTAATGCCTCCATCCACAAAACATAATTTCATACAGGTTGAGTGATCCAGTTCACCACACCCACTTTGACTAGCTCCACACATACCTTAATCAACTACACGACTGGTATCATCAACTATCATGTCCAGCCTATTTTCTTCAATCACGTCCAATAAGGTTTAATAACCTCTTCATACTATTTAAATTCACCATAATGCCTCTTTCTCGTAGTCACAAGAACCCTAATGTTGGGATCCCTATTTTCCACATCACCATGGATGTGTTTACACCATATAACACCTAGAGTCATATATGTAGTATACATATAATCCAAGATCATGGAATCATCAATGCTAGTTCCCCACCCTTCTCGGTATAGATACCTGGTAATGGATCCTTCTCTCTTGCTTGGAAATGGTCTCTCTCGGTGTAGTCATATCCCATATATTATTTGAAATACATTAAACTATATAGACCAATGTTCATGTCATAAAAACCTAAACTAATTGTTATTTTCCTCAATATGTGACAATAAACTATATCCCTAATATGTGTGATTAACACAAGATGCCATATTTATGAATGTCATGGTTTGACCCCCTACAACCTAACCTATATAATGAACACATGATTCTCCATGTATGATTATAAATCTATAACACCCCCAACCTCTACTATGGGATGAAACCCCAATATAAAATATGAGACCTCTACACTAAGGAAACACATATTCATAATCCCCACATCTTCGTTGGATTAAACCCCAACACTAAGGTATCCCATATGGATAATACTAACACCTCCATGGAATAAAACAATATAACACCTAGGTAGTTCAACATTTAATCCCCACAACATCCCATGTTGTCCCACCTTTAGTAATTTGAGAGACTATGACATGTGATGATAAACATCATGGATTGGTTTAGTCACACAAAAATTAACAGTGATATCAAACTATGTGGTTTTTTATCATTGTATTTTAATAGGATGTGTATGATTCCTCTATGAGTTTTAATTCTGTAAAAACCTTGGATTCCTTCATAAGGATCAATTTCAACACCCCAAAAACCAATTTAATTAGCATGTATTTCACCTACACAGTGCGAAGTCTGATGTGTGATCATCTCCAACTGGGACACACTCAAACCCCCAACTATTCCCCATAAAATGTTAAACCTATGACTAACCAGTTTCCATTATATTTTAAAACTTTCATCAACCAATATCGATAATATATTAAACTCGTGACTAACATGTACCTGTAATATGTTAAACATGTGTCCAACCTATCTATATAAGATATTAAATCTATGAAAAACACTTCTCCACAAGATGTTAAAACTATAACCAACCTATCTCTACAAGAGAACAAATATTTAGAATACTAGTCCCCAAAATATGTTATACATGTGACCAAATTGACCCCCCATGATGTTATATTTGTGACCAACCCATCCATACAATATGTTAAACCTATCACTAAAATATTCTGAAAAGAGCTTAAACCAGTGAAAATAATGTCCCAAGAAGACCGTATACATGTGACCAACCTCTCCCCACATGACGTTAAACCTATGACCCCACTAGATGATCTAAAATATCATCCTCATGCAATAAACATGAAATGCCTAAGGTAAAAATTATTAAGATGTTATATGCCTCTAATTCAATGTACTATGTGACAGGAATGGGATGTAATCGGTACTATTCCTAAGATATCTCATACATGATATTCCCTTAAGATATAAATAGAAAAGAGTTATAGGTTCCCAACACCCAGAACACCCACCAATATCTATATGTTCCTAGTGTTACCATCATCTCTGAATGCAAGTAGATTTTATATTGTGAAATAAGTAGTGTAATGAACTAGAATATACCTTGAGATCGAACCAGGAATGAGAATCTATAAAACGACTCAAATCTATTGAGCGGGACCCATACTAGGCAATGAGTTCCATGGAGGAATCCATAGAAGGAGAAATTGGCATCCTGTCATCCTGTTTTGATCATGGAGATGACATCACGAATCATGATGGTCAAGGACGAATACCTTTGGGGAATGAAAACATGGGGAAACAAATCATCGATCCTAGTGGAGGAATGACCAATCCATTGAATAAAACCACTCCAGGAGAGTTAATGAAGGAGAAAACGTGCATCTCCATTCTTTGATACATATCATGATGGGAAGCATCAGAAAATAAAATGGAAGCCTAGATGTGAAACTCTTCTCTATATACCGTGATTATATCAGTAATTCTAGAAACAACAATATTTAGAGTTCCTTTGGTCTATAAATTCATCATTAGGATCAATAAACCAAAATCATGGGCCTAACATAAAATTGATCTTTTGTAACCATGGATTAATGAAATATCTAGGGAATCTTCCATCTAAAGAATAATATATGTGTATCCTTCCCTCCACTTTGGAGAGAATAGATTACATTGGGAACATTGGGAATATCTTTCATAATACATGTATTGATGCTTGACTTATATCTTGATAATAGACTAAATATGATGATGATTTTAAATGAACCACCACCAGGAGGCATCGGGTTGGAGATCTCGTGGTGTTTAAATCCCACACAACTATGCTCTAACTATGACATCCATCATGTCCATGACTATTAGAAACCCTCATCCCATCTGTCACTCTGAAATCATCCAAATGAGGGTTATATACACACTACTATGACTATAATAATAATAAGGGGTCACCCAACTTGGGATATGTCTTGAAAACAACTTAATTATTAAAAATCCAACTAAATCCTTCACCCTCAAAGTGCCACATAGGAGACAGAACCCCCCAGTCACCATGAAAATTCATTTTGGGATCCTCTATCTAGAATAGTTTGATTTCTCACTCTTTTACCTCAAGGATGTAGAATATTTGGATGTAGTTTTTATGTAAAACTTCACCTAGGATACACTAAGTAGGTATCCCACCCAATGATGATGAAAATTAAAATCGGCTCCCTAGGCTGATGACTAGACTAACCCCAACCCTAATTTTTTCACACTAATCCAAAAACCTTGATGTTAATGTCAGATTAATTCCATGAACCTTGCCCCAATATGATGCATTTTCATTATCTCTAGTGGCCACTACCACTAATTTGGATCCTCATCCTACCCTCACAACCACCATGCTATGTATTTCCTTCACTCGGCTTGGAACGAGATCCCTATCTCCCACCAAGAAGTTTGGGTTGACTCCCTCTATAAAATTTTCAATAGATAATATTCATTGGCTACCCCATGATGAAGAAACCTACACTTAAGTTCCTAACTATGACACCACCAAGAGACATGGAGTCCCTCCCAATGTTAGAGACTTTCCCTACTCCAATGATCCATCCTAGTGCAAGTTGAAAAATACTATCATGGGGACTGTTCCTGCAACACCAGTGGTATTTTATGAGGAAGGAATCCCTAAAAACCTCATTGACTTACACTCAAATAAATAAAATGATGTTTCAGAAATTAATTTTAATAGGGAAACATATCCCTTAACCTATAAAAATCTAAGATTATTAATGGATCAATTGTGGAAACATCAACCTCACCACCGGAATAGGGTGTAGAAGCCCACTGAGTGAGGTTTACCATCCTAGAAGTTGAGGACCATAAGGTCTCTAGATCCATCCATAGGTACATTAAAATGGAGGGTTTCTTATATTCCTTCCAAGTAATGTGGTTGAAGTTATCATTTTCCCCACCAACTTCCATCCTTTCCACTTCAACATTTCTTGTGGGGAGATATTTATATTATGGTAGGAACACACAGATGACCATGAGTGATCTACGGATCCTCAAGTCTATGTTTTTTCCTGATAATAAATATTCAATTCATATTCCATTTTATATGGATATGATAATAAATTTGGCCATAATGTTGGAAGTAAATTCAATGTTCTAGGTCTAGTTGGCCTATGTAGCACTTCCACTACTAGAATGTCAGCATCAAAGAAGATCCCCATCACATCCACTTCTGGTATTCATTTTATAACTAATTAAAGCTTGAGATGATCTTGACCTAGAATCTCCCTTGTGTTATGAGAAAGTGTAATAATTTTATGAATTCATGGACACCTATAAGCTATGGAGTTTTTTCTTATCCACCCACAATAATGCACTTCAACATTCTAAAATCTCTCACTAAGGGCCAACATTCGTGTCTACGTCAAAATATCTAGGTGATGCTCATTTGCCTCTATGATCACCATAAGGACTACTTAGGGAGACTTATTAATACCATGGAAATTTAATATTAGTAATGTAGGTTTGACATTGGAATGATCTTAGTGTTTCAGTAACCTAATTCCTATGGATACTACTATATTTTTTGTGGGCTAGTGTAGGGAGTCTCACTGTGATCTGGTGAATTATGCATGAGATGTCTTCCCGCATGAAAATCAGGGGATAGGGGTATTATGATAACCTCAACATTATCACCCTCCCATGGAAATAGTATTATTAAAAGTCTACCAATCCCACTGATGGTGAATATTTTCCTCTAACCACTAATACTGTCTATGTTATCACAATTAGTCCCTTGGATGACTATAAAAACAGGACTGAATACCCAAAATAAAATGATAAGAATCCTTCCCAAGAACAGACTAAATATTAATAAGACACTCGAATTAGTTCATAAACTAATTTTCATATACATAATAAAATCCTTTGAGGTCCCGCAATGAATTATTTACTCTGACCTATCAACATCTCTACAATGGAAAACAAACCCACTAAGCATGTTTTCCCATATAAGGTCATGACAGAAACATCGTCAAATTACAAGTGAGAAACATTTAACTAGTATATTGATGAAAATATAAGGCTCAATACAAATAGCATAATAAATAGTTCCCATGAAAAGACTATTTCATATGGTACATTGTCCATCCTCATGTTGAGTATCCAATTGTACTTACCAATGAACCTAGAGTCAAGGAAAGAGGTCTTTCACATCTGGACATGGTAGATATTGTGGTCTATAGTTAAATGGAAACATATAAACCTCCCTCCTTATATGAGAAATCCAATTTCCCTCTTTGGTACCATGAATACCATCCTTCATGATCAAACATACTGTTATAGGTGTTGTTGACCACAAACGCAATCCAAGAAGTGATATGTGCCCTAGTTTCCCATCAGCAGGCTCTGGAAACACAATAGGTGTAGATCCCACTAAAAGGAAACCCATAAATAGATTGGATGGATCATGGTTATCCACACCTCCCCCCTCCCCATAATTTGGAAACCTTGGATTTACCCCTATTAAATGTGACAAATGATCCTCTATAACACCTATCCCACTTCGCCTCATGTTGTGTCCTGATGCTAGGGACTCTAGAGCAGTAAGAGGGAATGAAACTCGAATTCATTGTCCGAACTATGGAGGCATAATTTTCTTTTGTAACCAAATGGCTCATAAATCAATTGATGGTTGGGAATATTTCCATAGAGAGTTCCTCTATCAGTTCACTCCACCATTTTCCCGAACAGTATCGTCAATCTCTATAAGTGAAAATAGAAGGTATGCAATCATGTGGCAAGGATCATTACATGATTAAAGGGGATCACGTACTCCCTTGAGATATAGATTTCCTAGAAATAGTTGTTAATAATGTCTCTGGATATCTTCAAGGATGTGAGAGTCCCTACACTCATCTACCAAAATTAACTTGGTGGGTATGAGATTTCACCAAAAGAGATCAATGTTTGGAAGAATGCATAGAGTGTACCAAGAAATGATTGTTCCAATTACTTCTACCTCCTATCATGAAAGATAATGTGAAGGAACAAAAAAAATTATCCAAGATGAGGCCTCATAGCTTGTTGACCTTCAGGTACCTCCTCTAGATAGCCCTTATTAGTCTAAAATGCCTCATTATCCAGACATGACTTGCTAATAGTATCCTCATGAGGTGAATTACTACCATTAAAAAATTATACAAGAACTCTATTAGGGATATGATTTTTGGATTCCATTAACAATGTTAGAGAACATTACTTACTCCATAAACGAATTATAGGTCCTAGGTTACATAATCTATTCCTTCGAAAAGAACATCTTGAAGGTACTTGAATTCATAAGTCCTTAGGAAGATACACTGACTGATCATGACAACTTTTTCCCATGCCACAGGGACTTCCAGAATACCAACAGGGAGTGTTTTATCTACAAATATTGGCTACATGACTAGGTAGACCATGTAATAGTAACATTGGGTGATGTCTTGGAATAGGTAGCACATGTCTACATCGACCCTGATAGTGCTGATGAATAATCCGATGAATGAAAATAGGATATAGGTTGGGGAATACAAAACTACAAGGACTAGTTGGCTCGTGATATGGTACTTTGTTCCATTGGTATTATATTTTCTTTTTTGAGAAAACATGAACCACATTGTTTCCATGTATACCTTTTCCATCTCATCTACATAAAAACCGTTAAAATTTTAAAATAATAGGTTTTGATGAATCCCAAAAAATCAAAATCCCCCACAAGTGCCAATTGAATAATGTTATCTTGGATCTTTCTTGATCCAATAATTGGTAGATACCCAAAGAATTCATCCAATCAGGGAATATTCTACTAATTAACATCCTTAATATGATTTTTTGTACATTTTTAGGCTAGTAGATCGGTTCATGGGACTCGGTGAGGCGATACATTCCAGCCCTCCCTCAGGTACCTTAAGATAACACCATAAAAAGAGATAAATGTTTCAAGATAATATATAGGAAGTTTTAGTTAGATACATAAATGAAACTATTTAAGATACTGAGACCTGGTAGTAAGAATCATATAGATATCGGTAGCCACAACCCTACCAAGTCACCCAATCAGTTATCCCCTTGAATCCTACTATACTAGTCGATCAAAAAACCCAAACACAACAGCATTATACTCATCCATGACCACCTAGAACTTGACACCATCCATCTATTACTCATTCTACATTGTCCAGTGAGTAGTGGAATATGGATAGTACACACTACGACATCATACATAATCTAAAAACACATGTTGGGCTCCCATTGAAGAATGGAACTTAGTGGGTAGAAGCTTTCATAATTCCTAGAAATATGATGTACTAAAGTACCTTGTCAGTATTATAATTATTCTCTCAATATATGACACAATCCTATTCTCAATGGAGATATGTGCTTCCCTTTGCGGGCCTTCGGATCCCACTCTATTTTGAGACTGAGTGGCTTCCACTAAGGATTGCCATGACTAAGAAGTCAAGAAAGAAGAATCCCAAGAAATCATTTCCTCTACTGAATAAGATGAGTGTCCAACCAGCAATTTGATAATTCTCCCACTGTATATTACAGTCAAGATTAATAGGGTGGAAATTTTTCACTACCTATTGGATTTTGGATCTAGGATCAACCTCATTTTGATTTGGATTCTCCATAAGCTAGGTATCACATAAACCAATGTAACTACCTCCAACCAAACAATCCAAGGGTATGAAAAGATCAATTAGAGACCTTTTATAAGAATTTATTTGAAGAATAAATTCAATGGTCTCAAAGAAAGAATTGAGTTTATGGTTTTCTCCCATGATATATCCTAAAGATTCCTAATTTTGGAGGCTCTGCCTCTATCTATATATGATGGTCCCTTCATTGTACCATGCATTCTACAAATACACCATAGATGGTAAAGTTGGGTATGATAGAGAAATAATTCCCCCTTAAACTCTAAATACCCCTCTATATAGACATGTGGTATTAACAAAGAGAGTGGAAGTAGCTCGAGACCAATGGGGTTTAGTATATCAATGCTCTCAATGATCTGAAAAATACTTCAGCAGATCACTGGCAGATTTGAAATAATATTCATTATGCCAATCCACTTGTTATATCCCATGAACCCTTACCTAGTAATATTATTGATCATCTCCAATAATATTTATTTCCCCTTAAATTCCTCATACTCCAACACGGGATAGGATCATACAGTCCCTAAAATCCTGACTCATGTGGAATATATTGAGATCCACCCCATGGAATTCGATCCATTAAACCACTACATGTTCTGCAATGCTAGTTTGACTCTATGGAATTCCACTCAACATCATTGATTTGATATAGAGGGTGGGACTCATGGTTTGAAAATATGTTGGATATGGTCAGTGGATTTCATTTCCACAATATTTAGGAAAAAAAGAACCCCTTATCTTGGATCCCACTTCTACCAAAATAGATGCTAGTACCACTATAGGAACTGTACCTCTAGAAAGGTCACATCCACCCTCTGGTCCTCATATCTCAGATGATGAAGATGATTTGGATGATGCCCCACTAGCATTCAAAGTGAGTGTCTCTAACTTGGTCTATCATATGAACAAGGTAAATCCTGACACTGGGGAAGACTCATGATCATTGATGATCGGTGTATGAATTTATCCAAAAGAGAATCTACAATATATGTCTTTCCTAAACAAACATCGTAATGTATTTTTCGAGAGCTACAATAAAATTCCATGCCACAATACATAGGTTCTTGTTCACTTACTTGGCCTCCCAATTGGCTACCATTGGTTCAAAGAGCCACCCAAGAAGATGAATCATTCCCACGATGTTATGGTAGTTGTTGGAGTTTAAAATATTATCAAGGCCATCTTTGTCATGAAGGTCCATCATCCTAAGAGGCTAGAAAAAAATTCACTATCTAAATGAGGAACTAGAAAATTTGGTTACGGATCGACTTTGAGGACATAAAACACCACTTACCGAATGATGGTTTCCCCCTTCCAATAATGAATCATCTAATTGATTTCATAGTTAGATTACATACCCTCTTCTTCATGGATGGATATTATAGGTATAATTGGATTTGGATAGCCCCCTATGAATGAGGAAGCCACTACTTTTAGATAACCCTAGGGAGCTATCTATTACTGTGTAATCCCATTTGGTTTGTAGAATCCTGGAGCTACATTCCAGTATTATGGACTCAACATCATCAACCCTCTCCTTAGGATATTGGTGGAGTTTTTCATGGATAATTTGTTGGTTAAATATTTCTAGTGGTATGAACACCAAAAAGTTTTTGAGAAATCAATTAACTTTCTCTGCTTCAACCACCTAAAAAGGAACCACTTGAAGAGTTCATTATAGGATACCTCTATATAGATGGTCTAAATCATTATAAGGTATAAAGGCATTGAGATTGATCTTGAAAAAATAATGTTTATCATCAATATTCCTCATCCACACAACCGTTATGTGTTGTGAGGCATTCAATGATACTTAGCCTATGTCCATAGATTCAATGAGAATCTAGCTGGCAGGTGCAAAACCTTCTCAAGGATCCTAAAGAAATGAATCATCTACATGTTGGATGATGACTACCGGATCAAATTTTATGATATTTAGAAGTATCTAATAAAACCTCTAGTCTTAATACCCCATCATCCCTAGTAAACATCTATTCTACTATAGGACCTTCGTGGAAATTTCAATAGGATCGCTTCTATTTCAAAATAATAATGAGGGCATTCCATATAGATTTTATTATCTCATTCACATAAACATTGAAATAGAGGCCATATATTCTCTCATCAAGAAGAGTTTCCTTACCATATACATTGAGGTTCATAAGTTGTGACATCACCTATAGCACCATGAGATACAGTTGGTTTCTTGTGTTCCACTTTTGAATTGTAATCTTAACCACGCTAGGTTGGCAGGATGAACCAAGTGTTGGGAAGTAGTTCTACAGTAATGTGACATTTGGTTCATCCCCCCAAAAGGATATCAAGGTATGAATTTTTTAAAATTTCCTAGTTATGCATCCAAGTTCTGAGAAATATCCCATGGATGTGGATTTTCTAGATAAAGCTATCATGTCCATGCATCAGGCTACATCATGTTGTAAAATAAATTTTTATGGCACCACCCATAGCCTGACTAGAAGAATGATTAACAAACCCTAAATCAATCAGGTGAGCCTTAGGTTTTTCTTCATCACTTCCCCATAGTACATTGTTTCATAATAATTACCATTTTTGGAAGGATGCACCAACAATTAGGGTGAGTACCGTGCCCTTATCACTAGCCTAAAGATGACCCTCGATATTTATTTCCCCCACCTACATGTGAAGGGAGTCCGTGAGATAGTAATGAAGCAGATCAATGGTGATTAACTAGTTAGGTAATAAGAACTTATTATTCTTCTAAAGAAAACTTAGGAGTTTATTTCTTAGTTCCATTTTTGGATGGAGGTGACCCATGTTACTTTGTCCTAGAATGATAGAGACAATAATTTTGAAGGCTTTGCTGCATTTATCGCATATCCTGACCAAGAAAACATAGGTATTAATGGGATACATCAAAGGGTAATTTCCCACATCTCTAATGATGAAGAATAATTATAGGTAAATTAGTTAGTGGAATGAACTTCTTTAATATCCCCCTCAAATATCACAGTATAAGTAGAAGTACCTGATTGGATGACTCACATTTTTAAGTATCTTGTAGATGGAAGTCTTTGGATATATTGAGTCTATCATGAGTGAATTCACCAGTGCACAGCACAATTTACCATATATGATATCCCTATCTTTGAGAAGAACCTCTATAGGTAGATATTCGAAGGGATATTTCTCTATTATATCAATTGGAAGTGGAACACACAAATCACACAAGAGGTCCAAATTAGGTCATGTGAACTCATCATTCAGGATTAAGGCTTTCCCACCATATTTAGATGTTATCTTACTTTTGACCCACCATCATCCACAAATATCTAGGTCAAATTTTCCAAAGTGTTTCATGATTTCTAGATCCATGACAACTTCATGATTCAAACACTAAAGATTTTTCATACCAACAAGTGCTCTTATCCCCTTTTCATTTGGGGAATTGATGTCGTGGGTACCTACACACCAACAAAAACTCGATAGTGAAAGTTCATTATGACTACAATAGACTAATTTTTGAATTGGGTTGACTTTATTCCCCTACAATAGGTCAAAAAAAAATAAATGAATGAGTTAGTAAATTATGATATCATCCACTGATTTGGGACTCCTCACACCATTCTCATGAACAATAGTACTATTTTCTAGCTGTGGAGATAAAGAATTTATATTACAAATACATCAATGGGTGAAAACCCACTTACCACAAAAATTCATAGGTGAATAGGTATGTTGAGTTGTTTTACAGAAACCTTTATAACATCTTGCAGAATATAGTAGGCCATAATAATACGAGTTATCCTGAAAATATATCCAAATCCCTCTTGGAATATCAAACTATAAATCAAAACTACACCAAAGATGCCAGGTAATCTTTGGAGTATGGGATGGTATTAGGTATACATATTGAGGTTCAACATACCTAGCTTCATAAGACCATTTTCAATCAGAAGACAATAGATAATAGAGAAGAAGTCCAGTTTTCCATGTTTTTAGCTCTCAAAGAAAATAGTATCCAAGCATTGTGTAACATAGATTGACATTATAACTGGATTGTGAAATCATTCAATAAAACGGTTCAAATATACTCCTTCATTCAAGTTGATATGGTATTGGATCTATGAATTACCCTAGTACCTAGGATGAAGCTGCTGAAATTGAAACCCAAATGGGAAGGACCTTATGCTTTCCATAAGTTCTACTCTAATAGAACATGATCATTGATCACCATAGATGGAGAGTGTAGAAAAACTCCCACCAATGACTTGATCCTTAATATATACATTTCTTGAACCTCAATTTCTATGTTATACATGTTTAAACTACAACGCCCAAAATCCTTAGCACATGATGTTAAATCATAGCCTTACCCTATGTAATAAACACAGGATGCCTTGTAGGATAAACATGAGATGATCCAAAAATAGTTTCCTCATCCCATGACCCATAACCTATAATTTTCATGTTTAAACTATAACTTTTTAGTTGTACATGTTTAAAAAACAACACCCAACATCCTCAGTATAAGATGTTAAACTACAGCTTAACCCTATGTAATAAACATGGGATGCCTCATATGAAAAAGGTGAGATGATCCCAAACAAGTGTCCTCATCACATGACATTAAACTCTTGACTTACTCAAGGTAATAAATAGAAGATGAATTTTATGATATATGTGAGATTATCGAAAGCAAACATCCATATAACATAACATTAAACTATAGTCATATAAAATGTAATAAACATGTGAAGCCTCAAATGAAAAATCTGAGATGATCCAAAACCAGTTTCCCTAGAAGATTATAATAAATTATAGACATCCCCTATTTAATAAACACATGATTACTCATATTATATATTTTATATGATCCAAAATTAACATCATTTTCACATGATGTCAAATTATAGGCTTTCCCTATGTGATAAGCATAAGATTCCTCTTGTGATAATTGTGATATGACCCAATACCAACATCCTCATCATGTGATGATAAATTAAATCCTTAACTAGTGCCATAATCACTTGATGCCTCATTTAATAAATTTGAGATTATCCAATGTGAATGTACTCAACACATGATATTAAAATACAGAGTTACCCTGTCAAATATACATAGGATTCCTCATATGATAAGATTAAGATGGTCCAAAACAACTGTAGTCCACACATGATGTTAAGATTTATCCTTACACAATCAAATAAAAATGTGATTCCTAATATGTGAAATGTGAGGACATCAAAAAATAACATTCTAAACAAATTACATTAAACTATTCCTTTACCATATGTGATAAAAATAGGGTGGATGATATGAAAAATTTTAGATGATCCAAAATCAACTTCCTCAGGACATGATGTTAAATAGTAGAATTTTCCAATATTATAAACATGGGATTCCTTATATGACAAGTATAAGATGATCCAAAACCAACATTCTTAGAAAATGAAATTTAACTATAGCCTTACCCTTTGTAATAAACATGGGATGCCTCATATGATAAAGGTGAGATAATCCAAAACCAACATAATCATCACATGATTTTAACCTATAGCATTACCCAATGGATTATAAATTGGATGTTTCATATGGTAATAATGAGATGATTCATCATCCTCACCGTAGAGGATGCAAGATTTATAGTACTAGTATCCTAAACTATATGTGTATTCATTAGTATTCCCTTAGGAAATACAGTGGTTCTCGGATCACATATCCTAGGACCAGTCACATCAGCAACATATTCTGGGCTCTTCCCCCTTAAGGAAAAAGTTTAATCCTATCCTACTAATATAATCACCCATAATATTCAAGATCATTGAAGAATAGATCCCATTGCATTTTATTTCACCAAGGGTATCCCCCACATCATCATTCACACTTCATGCATCCCTCAATTTGGATCCTCATCAATCTACCATTCTAAATATCCCCCAAAAGGAAATGGTGTTTACCCACACTAGCTCACCTACCATCCTAGGTAACAAACCTTGAAGTATCTCTAAATACATTTGGTGGCTCCCATGTTTCAATCATGTTCAATAGTTGATCTCATATTTTTTCCACAACCATGACTGGTGCATTTGAGGGATGTATGATTCAAACATGGTAACAATAATTCCCTTACCTTTAAACACCCAATTCAGTGGTAAAAATCATAGATTTCATGATTTACCTTCCATTCCACATCTATTTTTTGGTGGAATTTCAAAACCCTTGGTTTCATTACCCCATTTTTTCAAGCATGACAGAAATGCTAGTTATTCTCGTTAGAACTTTCCCAAGTCTGATTATTTTTTCTCTTAACTTTCATTCACTTACAACAGGTTAAATCCATATGATTACATGTTTCTCAAATCGTTCATGGATAACATGGTCTTAAGAATTACAATTAATCTTTATCAAGTCATGGTTAAAATGTATAGTATTTTCTCAAATGGAATTCCACCCCCAACCTAATCAAAACTCAAAAACATTAACCTATGAGTATTTATTCTAGAATCATGAACGTAAACTATGTGAATATGGTCATGTAAGATTATGTGTAACCAAGACGTTTTCAACCTATTTTATGATCTGTTTATCACTCTTTCATTCAACATATGCCTCTTTAAAACACCCTCAACCATGTTCTAAGCATTATGACCATACACTATGTGAAAATTATCTCTTGTATGTCTCGTTTGGCACTAGGTAACATTTTCCCTCTAATAAAGATGGGGTTTCATTCCTTCTATGCTACAAGAACATCCCAATAATATGTTTTCCCCAAAATCCAATCATCATGACATTAAATTACATACATACCCTATATCCCAGTTTCATGACCTTCAATTATGTGAATCCCATGCTAGTATCCTTTTTTGGATTTAGAGATTTCTTGGACCCAATTGAAATTTGTCTATAATATCCCAATATCATCATGAATAATCATAGATTATAACCATTCATTCTGATCTGTACAACTATAAAATAGTAGTACCCATTATTAAAACAATATGACTTTATACCATGCACAACGGGCCCCATGTGTCCACTGATCCTAATCTTTTTTTTCCTCACCTATGAGTCATAAAAAAATTTATTCCCACTCTATTTTACAAATCCCCTATTGAGAGGAATTCCCACATATGTAATTGATATATTACCAAGACACGTTCTAGAACTATGTGGGGCTTGATTCTCTATCCCAAGGGATATATAGTTTTTTTCTAGATCTCAAATCCTAATCCCAACTACAAATTCTTTTTTCTCCCATTCCATTTTTTGGAAACCCTTTCTCCAAGGTAGTCCATATAACCTTTATGAATATTATGGCATTATGATGATTAGGTATATGTGGTCCATGCATTATAAACATAAAAAATCATTAAAATCAGGTGGTATGAGATCTATTTATCCATTTCTTACCATTATTTTCATAATTCTTTCCCTACCACACAATCTCTTTTCAATGGTTTAAACACTATATCATTAATATAAGATCCTTTTTTCAAAAAATTATGTGCCCATCCATGTGTATTACCCAAAAATATGTACATATTTGGTTTGAATGGAATGACCCTAAATTTCCCTAGGTAAAATAAACATATGTATGTAAAGTTAAAACCTCATATGAGAACCTTGAGAAAAATTTATACTATCTCTTTCTGAGTCACCCTCATGACTTGAGAAAAATGTGGTCATAAACAGAAGTGGCATAAAGCTAGAAGATATACCAATGAGCCCCAATAAGAGCTTGGATATTCCCTTTAGAGCGACTGGTTTATGAAAAATGTTAGGGCCAAACCATATCTCCTCAGTTGATTCATGTCAATGTTAACATCCTCTAAATAATTAGATAAATTTTATAACATACATCCATAGGAAATGATGTTAAACTATAAGACATCATGGTTAAAACTATGTAACCATAAATTGAATCAACCACATGTCCTAATTGTATGCTACTAAACTACATTTTCATTGTCCTTTAAACATTATGTTAAACTAAAAACCACTCATCCACATTACATGATGTAAAACTATGATTTATTTTAGTTCCTCTCTCAAGAATAAATTCTCTTCGGTGTTGTTCACATACTACACCGCCTGATTTCATTAACCATCACTTAGAAACCGAGACGATGTTACCCTTGGAAGGAGAGTCTTGAATTTTAATATACATATACACCCATCAAATTCGGTATGATCCACAACGGCATAATACCTAGAGTTTTTAAATCCATCCAAACATTCCCTCACCAACCCCCATAGTTCATGTCTTATAGGGTTTTGAGCCCCATCAACTTCCATGTTTGAATGGGACATTGAACGTCAATGGTTCTAGGACACATTGCCTCACCTATAATCCTAGTAGCATGCCTTTAAGGGATTTTTATGAAAATCTAACAAGCCGTGTATTTGAAACATGGATAATGGATAAATATCCTTTGTTTTTACACATTTGTTTCATTAAAATAGTGGAATATCTATTCTAAATGTGGTCAATAATTATCCTTTTTTATACTATCACACCTTTTCTATTCTAAATCATTTATGTATTGATTCATGTTCATCATCATCCATTTTTTGGGTATAATCCAATTCCCCTAGAGTTACCCTGATTGTGCACCTGCTCATGTTGGTAAATAAGGTCAGTTGTGAGGAGTTTCACTTTCCAACCAAAACATTCCTTTTCAGGACATTCCTAGTGGTTGAAGGATAATTCTAACCTCTACCCATCCCTCCCCAACCGGTACTCAAAAATGAAATACATTCTTTTGTTTGACTCTTTTTTTCACATAAAGCTTGAATAAAATGGGGTTAGATAATTATAGTAAATTATATAATTAATTTGATTTATTTTTATAGAATACAAAAGAATAATTATTCTTAAATCTCCCAAAAAGATAATTAATAATGAGACGGTTCAACCATAGAGGGAATCATCTCCTTTATTGAGTCACAAAATGGTGTAGTGATCCATAAAAAATGAAATCAATAATTCAGTTTTACGGCTTGGCCAACCTCTGTCGAGTACCCTCCAGGGCATTGTACCACTTAGAGAGCTCCACCACCTCCTCTTTAGGTATGAGGCAGACCTCATCAACCCTGATGAAACCCAATCCTACTCATCCCAACACTGATCCAGAAGAGTGGGTTTCTCTTCTTCCTTATCCTCAACTACTATAAACTATGACCTAAAATGGATAATTGTCTCCACTTGACCATGGATGATGGATTCATGATTATATATCATATCCTCTAGTTGATCAATTTTCTATTCATATTTCCAAGGGACCATTGTAACTTCATATTTCCCCATATTTCATGAAACATTACAATCTTGATGTTCAATACACACTAGATCTATGATATAGTCATGGTCTAATGCATGGAGGGAACAATCATACACCCATCTGGTTCTCAGGTTCATCCACTAGTAATGGAGGAACCCCATCTGGCTCACTAGGTCTACCTTCAAAGTGTGTGTGATGAATGTTTGAATGATTATCTGTACCCTATTTTGGACAATATGATTCACTTTGGAAACATTGAACCTAAATTAATCTATATGCCTTGGTGTATCAAGCTCATATGGGTAGAATGTTGTGAGAAATATGGATGTAGCTTCCTCCTCAAATTCCCCTTGGATGGGCTTATCTCAATTTTTTGAGGACGGACATTTGGGAACAACTCCTTTTTGGTGGCAGAAAATTTTCTAGCCTTGAGTTCCACATTCCTCACAACCAAATTTTTGTCAACAATTGGTTAATATTCATGGATCATAATTGTCTCACCTTGAATGAATTTCTCACTGAGGTATTTCTTGGTTGATGGGTCGTGAATCTCAGATCCCTTATCCACGCCTAAATGTTAAGGACACACTTAATCAACCACTGTTTTACCAAAATATATCCAGCTAGTAAAAGTTATATCAACAAATATGGTATCAATAATCTGTGTAAAAAAGTGACACAGATGAGACAATAATTCAAGTAATGTATTCACCAAAGGCCTTTCAGGGTAATTCTATCACTACATACCCTTCAGCCCCATTATGTAACTCAATAGCTATCACAAGATCCCTCAATGATGCATGGATGAATGTTTCAGGAGACAAACATGTTAGTATGGTACAATAATAAAATTTGATTGAATTAAGAGAGTTAAGATTTATATTATTACCGTAAGGGAGTATGAAAGTATCAGGGATAAGACACCATGGTGAATGCTCCACTAGTAGCCTCAACTACCATTGAGAATCTAGGAAGAGACCTGTCATTGATGATTAGGATGACTAGAGGGTCTAGAGCTTCTCCTATATCCTCATCCAAAGAAGACTATCCCATTGGGGCATTAGGAATAGACTCTGAGGTGCATACCCCAGTTCTCAAATAGATACTCTCATCACCCCCAATAGCAGAACACTATAACCCCTCACATGATTCCTACATGAGTCAAAATCAATGGTTAGAGGTGATAAAGGAAAGAAAAGTATAAATAAGAATGATAATTGGTAAAAAAAATATTTCACCATAAATGAGATCTTTCAAGTATTCTCCCTTATTATGATCTCCCCACTCGCTTAAGAGGTATCATGGTTAGCATCAAATCCTTAGGCCCCCTCACCACTGGATCCTTGTGTTTCGGGACTACGGACTAGAACATCGTTGGATAGTTCTTCATAAGATAATGTTTCCTCAGGCCTAATGTCAATCTATACATTTACCTAGGCAGTCATCGGCTAAAACAACCTACACTAGTGCATGAAGGTATCAAAATCATCTAGGTATGTGAATCCTTTTTGGAATATCACTTGTGAAGTTATTATCATAAGCTTAAACATCGGAAATTGAATCCCCTCTCAAGTCAGTCTCTTCCATAAGTTCTCATCCATCTTGTATAGACACAAAAATCCCCATGCCTCCTAGAGAATAATAATGGTGGTGTCATTGACCAACTACACCATATAATACATCTTCTTCCTAGCGCCTATGTGGATCATATCACCCTAGAACAAGAGATATCCACTTATTTATATAGTAATTTATGTGGGAGCCTCAACCCTACATGAGGTGGAGGTATATAATTCCCTAACGATGCTATTTTCACTCCATCATAGTCTCTAGAATCCCATAATGCACATCTAATGACCACCCATCTGCTGCCTTACTAGTTATGTGGCTCGTTTGATAGTTCCACCTTCTGTACTAACTGGTGTGAGTTTGTGGTCAGGAATGCCAATACCTAGTGGAAAGCATAATATTATGTGAGACTAGAATATAGGATGGTTGGTGTAATCCTGATGACCTCCCTCAAACTATCAGCTACATGTATCCACCAATCATGATGATGGATACATGGGTGCCTCTCCACCCAAACCATAGTATACTTTCACTTTTCTAGATATTGGAAGCACCAAAACTACTATTAAAATTGGGATCATTTTTGTGGTTTTCAAAACGGTTTTCCTCCAATCATTGTAAATAACACTCCACCCTAAAAATATTGTAGATTCTACCTATGCTACAATTTCATCATATATCATCAACTGTATCATTAGTTGTGGTTGGAAAATTCATTAATTTAATATTCTTGTTGTTGTTAACATTGGCCTCCACCCCAACATTGCTGAGAGTAACATATAGAATCATGTTAATATTGAGGATGGATGGTCAAATTATCACATTTTGGGGGTGATGGAATTTGGAAAATAATACCCCCATAAGTGAACTACAACCCATATGTTGTTAAATTGGAATGACTCACATATATTTCTAGGCATGTTCCCCCACATGATATTTATTTAATAGTTATAGATCACTGAATGTATTGGGATAGATAGGTTGAACTGGTTCCCTTATAGTAATATTGATTCCATTATTTGTGTCATTGGTCATAGGGCCATATGTATTTCCCAAACTAGTAGTTGAAAACCACACAAATAGGTAGCTTAAAATGATGCATTTCAAACCTCTAGGAGCTACTCCTTCACACTGTATCCCCACTGCTAATACTCACCATCCTCCAGCAATATCTAGTAAGATCTATCCCTATTTTTGTATCGTACTCCTGGAAATGGATCCCCCAACATATTCTCTAATATAACATTTAAGAACATATTCAATCATATATTAAATGGGATGTTGATGTTGGGGTTTTTTTTTAGAAAACACCAGTCTATAATTTTCCCCTTAAAAATCCAGTATGGTGGTTACCATAGGATTGTCTCACGAGGAGGTTGAAAGTTACATTATCAAACAATAACTTTGTTTATTTTTTATAAATTTAGAATTATAAATTGGAATTTAAATTTATTTAATAATACATAAATTAATGTAAAATAATTTTTAATAAGGAATCTACATTAGTGATTAGAAATCAGAAGCAAACCAGAATGGATAAAAAACTAAAGAAGGAAGTAGTGGAAAAACATCAATCTTTAGACACTCCCTTTATCACTATTTAAATGAATTATCCAATTTCATTTCTCACTATATACCAAATGAACCAAAGTGATAACCCTAAAAAAGGCATTAGTGGACAAACATCAATATTTAGACACTCCATTTATCATTTTCTAAATGAATTATTCAATTTCATTTCCCACTGTATACCAAATAAACTCAAGGGATGACCCTAAATTACCTAGAAACTGTATTGATACCCCAAACATTGTTGTAAATCTTCTTATTAATGTCATCTGGTTACCCAAAGACCTATAAGTAACCAAATCTGATTACACTCATTGTGGTCAATGGGGAGACCTCACATAAATAAATTTAAACAATGATAATAAATAATTTACATTCATAAGTTAAAAATAAATCTAGATAAATTTATAATAAATTGAATCCATGAAATAAAAGGACCCTCTTCATTCAACAAAAAATAGTTTCCATAGAAATACAAATGAAGACAAGGAAAAGCACAAACACAAAAGAGAAGTGTCCTTAGATCTTCTCTGCCCACCAAATCATGGAGCTTATAACTTAATTCCTCTATTATATTCAATATAACTCCACTTATTCATAATATATTAACCAGAATAGAACACTCCTTCAATCTGGAAATCCTTTTGAAATAAAGAGGAGATTGAAATATAAAGAGAAAGGGTTTGGATATCATTTGTCCATATTTTTTCGCCGAATGTTGGCTCTATTTTGGGACACATCTGAGATGAATCTCCCACGAGTTTATTCTGTATAGTTGTTCAGAATTACATAAACGATCGAACTTAATAATTTTAGTGGAAATTGAAATTTTTTTAAATGATATTAATTCTTCACTAAATACAACATTTTATGCATGGAGAGACCTTTAATATACCACTTTGTTGAAATATTAAAATGCTAAATCAATGGGATAATTTCTCCTTTTAACTCATCCAAAACTTCATTCATTGAGTCATATTCCATCTACAATTGGAATCAACACATTTGGACACCTGTATCAAATGTTATACCACATTCAATGAGGTGGGTTCCATTCTGTTGGTTAGAACAACTTTCCAGAGAGACTGATTTATTCGGGCCTCTATATGTTTGAATCAAGACTTGTATCAGTCTAGAAATATGTATCCCACAAATATATTAATCCTATAAAAATATATTCAGTTTATTTTCATAAATATTGAAAATAATATTCCTAAAATACATAATTTTTTGAAAGTAGTTAAATTCCACAATTGTGTAATTTTCAATTTTAAGCTCAAAAATTCCCTAAAATCTGAAGACCACGATATTAAGTATAATTATTAAATTAGTGGTGTTAAAATTATTTAGTTATACATTAAATATCATGGACATATTATATCTATTAATTCCCCACACATAACGCTTGGAATCCTGGACAAGTGAGTTTCAAAATCAAATCAAGACAATTTCAAAACACATACCAATGATGATCACCAATTTATCACCAAAAAAAGATATCATGTCTCCTAAAAAAAACATTTCATTTTCTAAATTCTTATCATTAAATATTGTTCTAATTGTTTTCTCCTCTCATGAACACAACACACTTAACACACATAAAGTTTCTCTCATAAAAAAAATATTCATTTTAAATAAGGATTTTTTCATCCAAACTCATGCGAGAATCACTATAGGCTTGAAAATATTTTAATTCTCCACCTGATGGTACCCAAGAACTTGTGATTATTATGATAAATCTTCAATATTTTTCTTTTGATTAAGTTTTGTGGGTTTTAACTATGAAACATTTAGAGGCTGAATAAGGAGGGTTTTTTTTATCTTTTTGGAGAAAAAAATACAGGATCCAATTTTCACTCAAAGAATGGTCTCCTCCTTACACCCATAAGAATAAATTGATCTTTAAAAAACTTTGTAATATCTTTTTCATCCCATACCATAAATATTTTAGTAGAAACAATGAAATTTTTCATCTCCATTTTTTTCTTCCAAACTCTAGATGTGCACAAGTTTCTTTCTTTGAGAGCTCAAGATAGGCTGAATTAATTACTGTTGAGAGCTCTAGATATTCATTAGTCTTTCATAAAAATATTTTAGAGAGGAAAAAATATCTTCAGAATATTAATTTCCAGCCAGATAATCCCAAAATGAGTTAGCACACCACAAGTCATATCCCCCCATACACACTTAAGTTCAACTAGATCGTGTATTTCAACTCCCAGAGCAGATAGGAAAGAGAAAATTGACTTGTAATGTGTCTAACCTAACAGTTTATACATTTCTACTAATGTATAAAATTATCCTATGTGAAAGGAAATCTAGAATAAAAATTTTTATCATGAAAATGGGTATTCAAAATCCAAATAATTTCCAATATCATTTAGATAAAAAAAACCACATCCCTCATGTTTGATATAAATAAATCAAATTTTTATTAAAGTATGCTAGAATTTATTCTCTTTATAAATGAGTTGAAAGCTAAAAAGATATAAAAATGGGTTCAAAATCCTCACATGCAATGAATTTCAAATATAATGATAGTGACATGTGGCATGAGATTCAAAAATCAGAGGTATTTTCAAGAAATTTGTAAATTTTTGAACTTGAAAAAAAATCATTTTTAGCATTCATTTATGTTCAATTTCAGGGGATCAATTGGATCACTCATTGACATGGGTTTCAAAAATGTCATTGATAATCACTTTATATTACAATTTTTTTGGAAAAAAAATAAAACACACAAATTGTGAAAATGAAAAACACCCAAAATCTGAAAAATAAAAAATGAAATAGACCAAAAAAAATAAATACTGAAAATTAATAAATTTTAAAGGAATGAACACAAAACCCTTACCTACCTAGCATGTTCCTCCCCCCATACTTATGGTTTACAATTTCATTATTATGAATGGTCTATTTGAGAAATAAAAATAATGAAGATAATACACGACAAAACACTTTTGATGGAAAAACAAACAACATGGTTTCTATTGAGAAGTAGAATCCTTGATCTAGCCTCCAAAAAGATACAACATAGAAACCTATATAAAAAACAAAAAAGAAAGAATAAAAATTTTATTGAAAATAAGTAAGTAAAACTAAATAGAAAGAGAAGAGAAAAGAGAATTGGTATAAACCCCCCAAGTGTGAGATAGGATTCCACTACCCCTAGTTATATAGTTCTATCTAGTCATCCACAATATTAATGTGGATGAATTTTCTTCCTCGTAAACTAGTAAAATGAAAATTTTCCAATTTTATTTAGCTCACAAAAATTATAGATGCTTCCAAAAATACATTTCTTCAGGTTCCCCTCCTGGAAATTGGGAATCTAATGATGCAATAGTGGAGGGATTAAAATATAGAGATAGAAAAAGTTAAATTTATGGGAAAAAATTTAATAAGAAATCTAAAATAGTGATTAGAAATTAGATGAAAATCAGACTCAATGAAAACAAACTAAAGTAGGTAGTGGTGGAAAAACATTGATCTTCAGACATTCCTTTTATCATTGTCTTAATGAATTATCCAATTTTATTTATCATTTTATACCTAGAAACCTCAAGGGATACACATAATTTACCTAGAAAACATATTGATACCTCAAAATGGGATTCTATATTCTAATGAATGTGATATGATTACCTAAATTCCTCTGAGTAACTAAATATGATTACACTCATTATGCTAAATGGGTGGTCCTCACAAAATTAAATTTTAACAATGAGAATAACCAATTTACATTTATAATTTGAACATAAATAAAAATTAAATTTTACGAAATTGGATTCAATAAAGAAAAGGACCCTCTCCATTCAAAAAAATTGTTTCTAAGGAAATACAAAGGAAAACAAAGAAAATCCCCAAATCAGAAGAGAAGTGTCCTTAGATCGTCACTACCGAAAACCTCCTGGATCATAGAACATCATTCCTTTATTATAATAAATATAAATCAACATATTTAACATATCTTTACTAGAAAGTTACACTCCTTCAATCGGACCATCCATTTGAAATTAAGAGGATATGGAAATATAAAGAGAAAGGGGTGGAAATATTATTTTTATATTATGTTCCCAAAATGATTTCTCTATTTAGGACCTCTTATCATAAGTATCTATCCATGGTGTCTTATAGAGAGTTTTTATAAATTATATAATCTATTGACCCTCAAAATATTTTGAAATTTGGTTAAAAGGATATTAATTATTAACTAAACACAACTATTTATACACTAAGAGACCTTTTATCTTATTCTTGTTTGAATTGTTCAATACTAACTAAATGAGATAATTTATCCATTTAATTCATAATAAACATCATTAATTTATTTATCCTACATTTTCAATTATAATAAATGCATTGGGACACTTATAGCTAATGTTATAGGTCATTTAATGAAGTGGGTCCATTCATCCATCCAGAACAAATTTCCAAAAAGATTGATTTATTTGGTAATCTAGATGTTCGAATCAAGACTTGGAAAAGTTGATATATATATATATATATCCAATGGATATATAAATATTATAAAAAGAAGAATCAGTCGATTTAGATAAATATTGAAAACTATATACCTGAAATATATAAGAGATAAAAAGAAGTTAAAATTCTAGAATTGTAAAATTTTAAATTTGAAGCTTAAAACAACCCTATAATCTAGGAACCAAGTAATTAAGATCAAAATTTTAAATTGGTTGGGTTTAAACCATTGAATTAGAGATTAATTTTTATTGAAGTATTTTATCTATTACATGTCTTAGTTGAAATGGGGTTGATGACCCAACACTGAACTTAACTAGTCAATGAGGGTCTCTGCTCTAACCAATGTTTACTCATTATTCCCCCATTCATTGGGGTTGGTAAGAATTCATCATATTGAAACACCACAAATGGTATACCATTTATATAATTTATACCCCCATAAGTAAGTTCCCACCTCCTCAAGATAGAGGTGGAAGATGTTCATATTTGGTGACCAACAGTTGAGGACCTCCAACAGTAGCTCCAATTAGTAATAAATGTAGAACTAGGATGTTCCCATTATTCATATAAATAGATATGGTATATATTTGGCTCATGTTCTTCATATTTGGAGAATACCTATTCTGGTCATCCCCATTCATCATAAAAAATTTCCCCCAAATAAAATATCCTAGTCTTCTTAACAACCCATATAGTTGTTCCAAAATGCTAACATGGATGATTTACCTATAGTAATAAGGGAATTCATCATCATCTATAAATTTATCTATCACTATCCTTTTCCTCCCACACATGATATATATTATATTAGTTTCTCATTATCTAACAAGATGATCAGTAAGAACAATATTCCAGAAATTGATCTTGTTGTGATAAGAAAACTAGAACCTAGGTGTATTCATATCCATATTTTGGATAGCCTCATTTTTTTAAAAAATACAATTTATAAATAGGTATCTTGTTACATAGAGTAAATTCTCTCTAGGAATCCTTAATCATTTCTAATAAATCCATGTTTTTCATATGACCCGCCTAGTCCAAATAATGCCAGGATTTATTGTAATTTGTGGCCTCCTAGCAATAGTAGTTGAGCCAAAACAACTTGATCATCCATTTTTGAGTTTTTATAAGTATTTATAAAGGATATATTTCATAATTAGATCTTATTTTGTGAAATTTGTTTAGTTTCATGAAACCCAAGATCACTTCACACAAAGGGTTTCTTATGTGAACAAACATTTTCATGTAAATAGGACTTATGAGAACATCATGGCATAAAGAATTGGAGTTTGTGGAAGGTGTTCAAGTTCCAAACATGAGAGATAAGTTATCACACATGGTATTAAAGTGAAACTATAGGGAAACTCTTCCACTATTTACAGTCATGGGATCTCCATGTTGTACAACGAATAATCATTTTTTGCAACTTGTTCCATTCCCAACAAGTTTGTACGAACTGGATCAATAGTTACATGATATAGTGGTAAACTACCATGAAAATAATTTTTTTTGAGAACTCAACCTTATGGTTCACTATCTTCTCAAATTTTGAGAGGTGGGGAATTTTCAGGAGAAAAAAATATGCCATAACCTCCACCCCCCAATGTATCCTTTTCTCCAAAAAATGTCAAACAACCCCAAGAGACAATTCTACATCTATAGGATCAAACACAAACAACTTTTGGTTAATTCATGAAACTCCCTATTTATAACACAAAGAATATTCTTGTCAAAGGCGATGATTGAGGATACAGTATTGTGGGAAATGTAGAATCCCCGCATACTTAAACAAATAGTATTTCCAAATATTGATATGGTGTGTGAAAACTTATTATTATCATGAAATACCTTTGTAAAAAAATGACATCTCTGAAACCTAGAAATATTTGACCACCCACATGCAGAAGAGGCATGCAGATCATTAAAAATATTTTTGTCACAAAGATAGGTCTAGACACCCAAAACTACCCATTTTTTCTATGAATAAGTCATTAAACCCTCATTTGGGATGGTCCTATTGATGTTCATGTGTCAACTCTTGTTCCTGAAACCTGATCATTAGCAACATCAAACAACTCCCAACCACCATGGATCACCAAAGGTATAGATCTTTAGAGAATTCACAAAATGGGACCTAGTGTGTCTTGGCTCTTGTTTGAGAAATACTCACAGAACATTCCCAAATGGATTTTTGTTTTCTCACTAATAGAGTTACCTTCATGAAACCCCAAGCTTCATGTGACACCTAAATTTGTATGAAAAAATACCACCAATATCTATTGTGAATTGTTATGATAAATCCTACACTTTTTATAATCCCACTTGCACACACTACTATAGAGTTTCACATAAAAACTCTAGGTACCTGACCCAATGCCTCTTTCTAAAAAACATGGTTTCATGTATTTTTACTTCTCAGCTTCCACACACCAACTTAGATCAGTTCCACAAGCACTATGATCACTTTTGCAACAACTATCATAAATCCCCATGTACATCCTCTTTCCTTCAAGCATAAATTGGACAGTCTCATCACATCTTTCTGGTAAGATTAAGTAAAGTAATTCCCATTTCTATTAATCATAGGAACCCTATCATCGATATACCCATTTGGTAGTTCACTAAAGTAGTATTTAATCAATGTTCCACCCATAAGAATCTATGCGAAAGGCACATAAGCCTCGAAGGTTGTATCATCAAGGGAAACTACCCATATTTCCTAGTACATAGGACTACTGCTAGACCTATATCTATGACCTTGAAACTATATCCTTGGGTATAGGCCTATCCCTCATTTGAGAAGAAATATATTAAACTGTATATCCAAACATCCTATTTTTACAGTACTAAACTGTGTGAAAATTTCCTCATCACATGAAGGAAAATTGTATCCCTACCTTGTGAGATAAACACATGATGCCCCATGTATGAATAGAATGGGATTACCCCAACCTCCTAACCAATGGGATAAAAATGGGATTCCCCATTTATTATTAACATAGGATGACACCCCCACCCCCAAAATGGGAAGAACCCCCAATACTAGGGATGAAACACTATCACCACGGAATCCAATATGCATAAGACAAACACCTCGATGGGATGAAACCTCAACACTATGGTGGCCCATAATCATAAGCCTTACACATCCATCAGATGAAACCGAATAACACCATAAAATTCATATATATAATCCCAACACCATAAATTTTTGTCACACATTTCATGATATGAGAATACTTACGACATGGCGATAAACCTCATGTATTGGTTATATCATAGAATTTTAAACCATGACATCAGACTACATGGGTTTTGATCCTTGTATTTTACTAGGGTAGGTAGGAAACCTCCCTATGGTACTATCCTGAAAAACATTTGATTCCACCATAAGGTTTAATCCTGACACCCCAACACCACCATTGAATCTTCATATCTTAGCCTTGGAAGGCAGAAAATTAGAATTGTGATCTTCTCTCTTAGGGGTACACTAAACCCCCAGCATATCAATGAAATATGTGAGACACATCACCAATATATCTCCATAATACATTAAACATATGACCAAACTGTCCCCAAAATAAATTAAACTTATCACCAACCTGATCCCCTAAGATATTAAAAATGAAACCAACTTTTCACAACAAGATGATAAATTTATGGCCTACCAGTATCTATAAAATTTTTAACCTATGGTCATCCTATCTCCACTGGATATAAAATCTCTAAATTACATGCCCCCAAAAGTAAATAAACATGTGAGAAACCTATATTCATAATATGTTAAACTTGGGACTAATATCTCCCCACAAGGCATTAGAAATGTGACCAACCTATCCCCACAAGACGTTAAACATGTGACCAACATGTCCCCACAATATGTTAAACATATGAAAAACATGTCCCCGTGATAAAAAAATCATTAACCTCATTTGATTATCCATAATCTCAACCTCATCCAATGAACATTAAATTCTAGAGGTAAAAATATTTTAGTTATTTTATATCGTTGGGTAAAAGTAACTCATTATGAAATCGGGATAACTTTTGATCTAAGCTTATGATGACTTCAAAATGAGACTCCCTTAGCTTTGAAATAGTAATACTTTATAGGTTCCAAACTTACCCAACATCCACAAATTTCCAAATGTGTCCAATTCCACCATCATCTATGAAAATAAGTAGAATATTGGTTGTGATAGAAGTAGTGTAATTTAATGGTATTATTATGGCCCAAGATTTTTATACGCAAATATTACATCATTCGAAATGAATAATCAATACATAAAATACTATCAACACTATAACTATAAATCCATAATGATTTGGAGATTAGATATTCAATCTTATTTTCTTATGAAATATCTTGAACATATCCCATAAATATTATCCCATATAATAATATTTATATGAATGGTCTATTAATATTTTTCATATCCTATGGAAATGAAACATAAGAAATGGGTGAACTCTCATTCTCATTAAGGGTGAACATGGGATATATTAATTCAGGATCATATGAATGAAAAATATAATCAAAATGTAATTATCTCATAACTATGCCATATAGTGTGAATACCCAATATGAAAAAGATCCTTAACATGAGTTATGGCATAAAATATCAACATTCCAAAATACATGAATCATAAGAATTGGTAATTCATCATAAATAAATCATGGATCATAATTTCTTATCATAAATGTTTTTGGAATCATAATATGTACATAAAAAATTTCTTATGTCATGGTTAGCTACCAAGACCATCTGATCAGGCATCCACACCTGTTTCTCATAACAGATCAAGAAAATAAACTTATTTCCCGGAATGGATCAATCACATAGACTTGTTTCCCATAATGGATCAATAACATTGACATGTTTCCAATAACTATATAATGATATATAATACTTCACCCCATTTAGTGGAGGGATATATATGTTCTACCTTTTCTATAATAAAAACCATACGTATGTTTAACATAGGATCCAAAAACATTTTTCATATCAGAACCCATGAAAATAAATGGGCTTTATAAACATTTCATCTTTCTATCATAAACAATAACTATGCAGAGGAAGTATTAGTATTGTATCCTTGAATAATGTCCCCAGTATTGTATATATAAAATGAAATGAATTTATCTTATATGGAAAATTATTTTCAAATATCACTTCAAAAAAATTTGAGGAAAATAACTTTTCCATTTTAAAATAACTTCTCTTTCAAAAACTACACACTTTCATCTGAAAAAAAATTATTTGAAAATAAAATATTAATCATGTAAAGGAGGATTTGAATAATTTAATAATCATGATGGTGAGAAAACATTCTTAAGTCATATAATTTAATAAAACAATCCATCTAGATTTTTGCAGGAAACCCCACATAGTACCTCATTTTGAAAATTAAAAAAATGAACAATTTCAAACCATTTTATAAAAATTCAAACATGGGTAAAGAGAATTTAATGAAAATATAGTATAATAGTAGAAACATTTTTGAAAACATTAACATGGAATATAAATGTTCTCTAGTAGAGACTTAAACATAAAAAATCTTAAATAAGGATGATATTATAAAACAAACCCTTAATTCAAGTCTCCCCTTTCATTATTCTAATTAAAAACTATTTTCTAACAAAAATGGATTTATTATAATTTTATTCCATAAAACTATATCTATAATACCATTTTTGAATTATTTATAATATCTTATCCCCCATTTAATAATTTTTTTTTATTAAAATAATTGTTATGAATTATAACTTCTTTTCCTCTATATATGTTTCAATTTGGAAGTCCCAATCCTTATACATTGAAAATTGTACAATAATTTAAAAAAATTAAATAATTTTATAATAATAATATATATTCCATATAAATATATTTATTATCATTAAAAAAATAGAGATAAAAAACTAAATTTCACCATTAATGGAGATGGTAGACCGTATATATACATGAACATTGTTTTGTTTTTTAAAGGATGAAATGAAAGAAAGAAAATTATTAATTAACCATTGAAGGATAATTATTATATCTTGTATATCATATATATCAATCAAATCAATATTTATTTCTATCCGTGTTAAATATAAATTAAAATTGATTTGCATCGTATCATGGAGGTGGTAGTGCACATGTACGCATGAATAACATTATCATTTCCCAAATAATTGGATGGTATGTATGTAAAAATGGTATTTTCATTAAATAAATGTTATTATTTCATAAATAGAACATATAATCCTCAAACCCATCAATAAAACATGCTAATGAGAAATGAATTATATCATTATGTGGAGGCGATATGTTGTACATACGAACGAGCAATAATTTCAATTCATTTTTGATGGGAAAGAGAAATAATAATGGTAGTTTAATAATATAATTTCATCATATATAGGATTTTTAATTTATTTTATAATTATAAATATCATATATTGAGAGGATATAAGGAAGAGTGGAAAAATAAATTTATTGGTTAGAATGATTACCTATTCATTGAAATGACTCCTTTAGATATCCTCTAAATGGATCTATGGTTGGTCTTTGTGGAAGACGATCACCGGTAGAATATTTATAGGGAAGTGGGTAAGATAATTTGGAAGATTATTTTAAATATAGGAGGCTCAAAGTGGTGTAATGAAGTGAGGGAGGTGGTTTCTTTTTATAATTAAGGTGAGGGGAACTTTTGAGATTTCTTATTAAAAATAAAATATTTTAAGACTATTCTAGAGACAAATAATTCCAAAAGTTAAAAAAATTGAACCTAGGGTAAGATTTGGCTGAAATATAATCATACAATAAAATTTGGATTGGTTTATGAGCCATTTTAGTCCTTATCTTTTGTTTTAACCCCATAATTAACCTTTTTGAACAACAACCATAGTAACATACATTTCACACATAAAAGGTTATAATATTACATATAAGTACACTATTGACTCTTAAATTGATAATGGATGATTATTTCAACAATATCATGCCTTTTTTCATATATATTACTTTTATGATTTTTAAATATTTTAATGAAATATTTCTTTCATATAGTATCATTATATTCATGTTTGACATAATTAATTACATTGACTCTAATAACATAAAAAAACAAATAGAATTTGAGGAAATTAGTTTAAAATATACCCAAAATGTTATGTTAATATGTAAAAGTTTTTAATCACCATAATTATCTAAAATTTTAAAACTTTTAATATTGTTAATATAATTTATTTTATATTTCCATTAATTAAATTATTACTACATCATCGTTGTGTATGTATTTAAGGTAATTATTAAATTACTAAAAATTATAAACAAATAAACACTATGGATATAATTTTATTAATATAATAATATTAATAATCGTTCATAACTAATTGTTGTCCTTATGTGAACACATAAATCATATTTAAATCTAAGATAGTGACATTTTCTAAATTCCTTCAGTTTGAAATAATTCATTTTCTAGGATATTTTCTGTTAAATAACTCAATTTATAACCATAGGTGTAAATATTAGAATTTTATTAATTCATTATGAATTGTGATAAACAATTATGGCCTTATTACCTATTTTTAATCCATATTAACTTGATTTACCTTTTATAGAGTTGATAAATTTTACCACGGTCACTTTTCATATTTATCAAATAAAAAATGTTCTTAATTGAAAATTTTGAACATATTGATTCAAAATATGAAATGAATTTCATGTAATTTAATATATATTAATGGAAGAAATTATTTTTAAACTATGTGAACAAAATGTGATAAAAATTTATTTTTTGAAAAAATAATATTTCAAGAAATAAACATGATTTATTTTTTTTCTTATGCTTAGAAAAATATTTGTTGAATGTATAGAAAAATTTATAAAGTAAACAATGTAAAATTTTCATTAAATCAATCAATAAGAGTTATTAATTTTCTAAATTGATACAAGATTCATTTTTAGTTACAAAACAATTTTCTCATAAAAACATCACTTCTATTTTAAAAGAGTTTTTTTAATACTAATAATTTGATAACAAATAAACTAATTTTATAAATGTGTTTAGCACATTTTTTTCATACTTTAGTTATTAATGTTAATACTTTATAAAATAATTTCTAGGAGATAAATGACATATAATATTTTAATAATGTTACATGGTTTGTTTAAACTCTCTATTTCATGGAACATCATCTATCAAGGAAATAAAATTATTTGAAGATAAATATTTCATAAAAATATCATGGCGTTATATTATACCCCCATTAAAAATACTTTTTCCCTTTAAATTAATCACTAAGATAAAAAACTAATTGGATATCTCTCCTTCATCACATCCTTAGGTTCCCACATAGTTTCCTCAAATTATTGGTTTCACCAAAAAACATTAATCAGGAGAGTAGTGTTGTTTCGTAGAACATTCTCCCTATAATCTAGAATCTCTATCGGGTGTTCTTCATATGAAATATCATGCTAAAAAATTTTGTATTTTGAGTTTAGTACATGTGTAGGATTATGTTTCTCAATCTATAGGAGAGATACATGGAACAAATCATGAAATTGTGATAGATTTTCTAAAAGCACCAATCTATAAGAAACCATCCCAATACAATCATGAATTTAAAAGTACTGATATACTTAGGGTTTATTATTACCATATTTCAAAATATCTCCACTCTCTTATAAGGAGATATTAATGAGAATACCATATCACTTATATAGAAATCCATATCATTCTAACGATTTTCAGCATATCGTTTTTGTCGAATCTGATATTCTCTTATGTTCTGTTGAATTGTTATAACCTTATATTCTATTTCTTCAGTTAGATCATGTCCTAATTTTTCTCTTTCTACAACTTCATTCCATCATATTAGAGTAATGCAGTAATTATTATAGGGGGTTCATAATGATCCTTTAAAATGAAAGTGTGATATCTATTATTGTAAGAAAATTATACCAATGGAATTTATTGATTCCAACCAACTATGAAATCCTTAAAGAAAACTCTCAAAAAGTATTCTAGAGTTTGAATGGTCCTCTCAGGCTGACCATATTTATGAGGAATGTAGGCTATACTAAAGCATAAATCTATATCAAGATCTTGTTGAAGACTTCTAAATAATATTGAGGTAATCCTCAGATCTTGATAAGATATGATTTAATGTGGTAATCCATGCAACCATACCAAATAATTAATATATAGTATATCAAGTAGTTCAAGATAAAAAAATCCCCTAATATAAATGAAGTGTCGTGAAATCATAAGTCAATCGACTATAACCAATATATAAGTATGACCATTAGATGTTTTTTTAGTCTGATGGCAACATCCATTGTGATGTTTACCATCCCATTAAGTTATTTTTAATCATTACAATATCCCCCCTTATACTTTTTTTTCTCAGCCTTATCTTACTAAAAACACAAGCATCAAGAATAATACTCTTCTTTATCTCTATTCATTATATCCCACCAAAAATTCATTTTTAGGTCTCTATATATCTTTTTATATCCAGATTGACTGGAGAATTTTGAAATATCAGCCTCATCTGACAACTCCATTAAATATGGTATGGGAAGGACACATAAAAAATTATTTAACCTTTTTATTTCATCATAGTCATGGTTGAACTCTGGGAGATTACTCACCTTCATTTTTAGCTTTATATCTTTTGTATGCATCTCATTAATCATCACATGGATAGATGATTAAATATTCTTTTTATCTAGATAATATTTCTCACATTTTGTTATGATTTCTAGATCTGACTTTGTAAATACCTAAAAATGGGATCTTTTATGATCCTCAACATAGATAATCTAGCATGATACATTTTTCTCAATGTATATACCACATTTTTTGCTTTCCCATGGTGGTAATTTTTAGATAATTCATAATCTTTAATCATATCCAACCATATTTTTCATCTCATGTCACAATATTTTTGAGTGAAAATATACGTTAAACATTTATTATTATTATATATGTCATACCTTTCACCATAGTGATAATTCCTTTATATTTTTAATACAAAGATTAATGGAGCTAACTCAAATCATGAGTTGGGTAATTTTTCTCATGTACCTTCAATTTGTGTGATTCATAAGCTATTACAATATCATTTTTTCGAAAAACATAACCCATACCAGTTTTTAATTTATCACTACAAATCAAATACCTTTCTCCACAACATGGTAGTGTGATCATATATTCACTGAAATACCCTTCTTTTTAGATCCTTCAAATTCTCTTCACATTCCTCTATCCATATGAACTTAACTCCTTTTTTAGTGAACTTGATGAGTTGATTAGATAATCATGAGAAATATTTCACAAAAAAATTAATAATATCCACAAATCCATAGAAAACTACGTATCTCAGTCACCATGGTTGGTCTGGGAAAATTCTTAATAACTCTTATATTTGGAAGATATATTGATATACCCACACATGAGAATAAATGACCCAAAAATTAACCTTTCTAAATCCAAAATGGATACATGATAAACTTTTCATAAAGCTTATCCTTCCTCAGATTCTTTATCACAATCCTCAATTGATACGTATTCCCTTCTTTCTTGTAAATTATACAAGAATATTTCTATATAGACTGCCAAAAATAGATCAAAGAAATATCTAAAGTCTATATTCATTAAATCCATGAAGATAGTTGGGGCATTAGTAAGACCAAAATTAAACCCTATAAATTCATAACATATATACCTTGTCTGGAATGTTTTCTTGGGTATATCCTCCTACTTGACATTCAATTGATAATTTCAAAAATAAATATCAATCTTGTAAAAGTATTTAGCTCCTCATAGATGATGAAATATGTTCTCAATATAGGGTAGAGAGAACTTTTTCTTGATTGTGATTTTGGTGAGCTCCCAATAATCGATGAAATGAGGTAATGACCAATATTTTTTTTACCAAATATAATAGGTGCTCCACATAGTGATTCACTAGGTCCTATGAAATACTTATCAAGGTTATTCGGGTGTTTCTTCTTCAATCAAGGCTATTCTATAAGGAAACATTGAAATAGGCATAGAAAAAGTTATGAGTTCTATTGAAAACTCTTGTTCATGATTCAATGGAAGAGACAATAGTTAATCCATAAAGACAAATAAACCACCCATTAAAAATGTTTTATCATTAATATTGAGTTTTCCCCATCCATCTGAGATAGATAAGCTTAATTTATAGTAATTTATACCCCCAAATGTGTAATAGATATCCATTGGAATCTAATATTAGTCCATACAAAGATAAATGATCATAGGTTCATTAAGAATATTAAATTTGACTTCCCATGCTCAAAATTTAATATTGAATCCATATAAAGAAATATAATCCATGGAAAGAATCACTGTAACTTCCCGAACTGGGGTCCACATAACTCCTTCCCCGAGTAGGTGGGTCACATGGCCTCAAGAGTGCCTCCTTGTAGGTCATTGGTTTCCGAATAGAAAAATGTGTGTGAAGGAGGTGTGGTGGGGATACTATACCCTCCTATCAAAGTAGCACAATGGATTTCACAATAAATATACAACAGTGGAGGAATAATATATAAAAACACTACATAAAAGAACAACTATGTAATAGGAAGTAACTGATCAACTGATAATAATATAAAATGACATTGTGTAGTGTCTAGTACATGTATGCCTCGAATGTTAATATAAAAAATGGAATATGGGAATTTTATGAAATCAAACTATAAAAAAGTATAAAAAAAACAAAATATTATCCACTAATATATCTAGTCAATACTTTCTCCTCTGCTTCTAAGATCCACCTATAAGGTAAGAATATCAAAAAACCCATAGTTGGGTCCTTTCCATTATCTATACCTGGAGACAGATAATTTTCTTGGGTACCAGAGGTATCCTGAGTTAGGTGTGAGATATAAATCTCAGTAGGCCACCACCAACGATATCTATGTGTAATCTAACCATTGATCATAACTCAACAGTGTGAAGAAATAAGTAGAATAATTAAACAATACTGAAAAAATGAATAATCGGGCCACCTAGGTTCTGAAAGGAACCCTAATAGATCTACCTACTTTGGATCATTGTGGGAAGGACTATCCGAATAGTCACTATATATATATAGTAGTAATATATATACATATATATAGTATGATTATATATATTTTATCCACCTTTATGAACCAACTACATGAAGACATGAGTTGAAATATACCTAGAAAACTAGTTCTGGATGGACATGGACATAACATAGACATCCATGACTAGTCTAACAAGCCCATAAGCTCAAGAAATAGGATACATGGCCTATATCGCAATTAGAGTGGGAGACATCATTCTTGATACTCGAGATGGTGAGTGAACCATCATTTCATCAAATGAATAAAAGAAAGTGGCATGTAAAGTCCACCATCATAATATTTTAGTGGTGTGAGATCTCATACTCATCACCTGATGTAAGGGAGTGTGATACCGCCATAATCAATAATAAATTTCCATCATATGACAACCTATAATCGAGGTGTAATTATATTTATAAAATAATACAAAATTAAATAACTCTTATCCATTTTTTTATCCAAATTCCATTATATACATGGCCTTACCAATTTCTATGAGCATTTAAATAAGCATAATAGAACATGTGGTCATCCCACCCATTGTACATCATTCAAAAATATCGATTTAATTTATTAATGGAAAAAAACAACCATGAATAAATTGATCCATATAATATATTTCATTTAAGTAAAGGGAAACCGTAATGAACAAGAAATCTTATATACTCAATTCCATTTTATTCAATAAGACATGGAAAACCAATTTATAAGGATAAAATGGTCATTTAGGATATAACTATGGTAATATGAAAATTTATTGCCTGGTTAATTCCAAATATTGGAGGTCCAAGAACATGGGAGGTACCCTTGGATCATTTAAGCATTTAAATTATACGAGAAATTCCAATTAAAAGTTATGCTAGAAGCTAAGTTGTGTTCTAGAAAATTAAACAATTAACTAAAAAGGCCAATTCAAAGTGGAACACCCAAGGGGTGACCATAAATGTGATAACCAACCTCTAAACTACTAAATGGAGATCAAATGGTATGTATCTAGGCACAATGTTTAAATTTATATGAAGAAAACACATAAATTAGATGCTCTACAAAACTATTGTGCAATACAATGGAGTAGATACAAGATGAAAAAACTCATAGAAAAAATATGTGACAACCTACCTCATGTTCATAGATAAATCCTTGCTACATATCATCCTTACATTCAGAATAAGTTGGAAGATATATAAGAAAGAGCCAAATGACCTGAAAATAGGGAAAATGAGCTTGAACCTAAATAACATGATATATCTAAAGATAAACTTAGATATGATAGAGAGGATTGTAGAGAATACCGATATGGATCTAATTCTCTATACAAATCATGAATTAGACATCAGATCAAAGTGATTTCTCAAAGCCTATGTTGATGGATGTTTGAGCTCATGGGAAGAGGAAACTTGTTTCATCTATTGGATGAAGAAATAAAAAGAAATAAAATTTTTAATTGAATTGAAGAGTGCGAATTTTGGACTTTTTACCCAAAATAATGGCGCACACTGTTTAGGATCACAATTTACAAAATGTCTGAAAATCGTAAACAACTCACTTCTATAAGGGGGTAGCTTGCACGGTTTGGTGGATGGTTTAACTAACAATGTGAAGACCATGCAAAAAGACCTTTTCCCAAACCCGCAATTGGATATATAGTCATGTTCCTAGGGTTTCATGGTTTCATAGAAACCATGTGGTGCCTACTACACTCCCCCCCCCACCACATAATTAAATCTAACTATGCGACCTAGGATGCACAGTTTTCTCTATTCATGTAGATCAGTTCCTTAGCCCACTTCTTGGAACTAGAGGATCTAAAAAAGCCTCAGACATCCCTTGGATATTCTATAGTCGATATTACACATTTACCAAGATTAAGGAAGATTTTAAATTGAAAAAAATTGATATGTACCTTCATGATAGGACAAGATGTTAAGATCACATCGACTACAAATAATGGTAGAATCAGAAGATCTATATGGGTGAACATTCCCAAAAATTTCAATCAGAAAAGAACTATACACATGACATGAAACCATGATCCCATTATAAGTTCTCACAGTTGACCTAACATCAAATTATATAGGTGATATAGAGATACCCTTAGCAAATTCTTGGAAATAAATTAGTGGGTGGGTCCAGAATCAAATAAGACAATAACTATTATAGATTGGGTAATAATTTTACCTTTAACCACATCATTCTCTTAATCCATTCCAGTAGTCATGATCACTTGAGATTTCAATTTTTAGTTAGTATTAAGAGGTCGTTAACAAAAATCCTAAAAACCCATTAGATTCAAGAACTATTTTTCATAATTCCTATATTCCTTGCATTTAAATCATTTATTATTAGGTGTATCATTAGTTGGTGTATTTGTTTCCTCCATTTAATTAGAAATATTATTCATCAGCTTTTGATATGCATGTTCTTTAAAACCTTCCTTTAAACAATTACATAACCTCCCAAGTCCATTCAAACACATACCTTTATGTTTCTTCACACATGTCTAGCATGTAGATGGTTGGAATTTAATACCACCATCTGATTTATTTGAGTTTTCATGGGACTTGATCTTTATATTCTTATCAAAAACATGGTATTGATGGGAATCTATAATTTTCATTTCTAATTTGAAAACACATATAATCATTTCATCATAACGACTAATGTATTTGATAGGAAATGCCATTAAGAGACTTGGTTTTAGGCCACCATATAATCGGTCAATTTTTCTTTTAGGGATGATAATTAAAACCTTGGCATAACTTGAAAGCCTTGTAAATTTCACCATATATATACCAACATATTCTCCATACTTATTCTTCATCTCAAAAAATTCCTTCTCAATATTTCTACTTACAATAAAATGAATTTACTGACTAAAGAATATTCCCCTAAACTCATCCCATTTTATGGATTCAACTTCTTCCTATTTCCTCATATTCTTGATAATATTCCACCACTAATATTATTCACTAGGTAAATGATAAATAGCTAGGAAAACTTTTTCATGTCTCATACATTGAGTAATGGAAAATATTTTCTCAGTGGTGTTGATCCTTCTTTCATCCACTCATATATCTATACACCCACTAAAATAATTTGGATGCTCCTTCATGAAATATTGAATAGTATTTCATTCCATCATATGATCATTTCGAAAAAAACATGATTCATATCTTAAGAATTGTTTTTGCTGATAATAGAACTATTCTACATTACAAAACCGATCATATATTATTTCTCTAGTAGAAAATCATTTCATTTTACATAAAAAATTCATTAAAATAATTCCATTAGGATATAACCATAGACTAAAACTAAAAAAAATATTTTGAGAAACAATAATCATATTGGAAAACTACATAATTCTAGAAGACCATTTATAGAAGATCTAAATCATTTCACCATATTCCATGTAACCTAAGGTTAAACTTGGGTTATTCATGATTGTTACCAAAGAATTAGGATTTTATCCTACACATAGACCTATCCCTATGGTTTTCATGAATGTTGAATATCCCTAATATCCAATTCTTGACTAATCCCTACTCTAATACTAACTATAATGGCCCAATATTTTTGTACCCAAATATTACTTATATTTAGATAAATATTAAATAAATAACAGTACAATAGATGACATGATAAAAAAATTTAGGTTTATTAAACATTAGAATTAAAATATTATTATTTTATGAATTTCCTTTAATATTTCTCATTAATATCTTCCCATGTAGTTCACTTCATAGGCATACCCTACTAAAACATTCTTAATATCCTGGTGAAATTAAACCTAAGAAAAGGGTGACCTCAGATGCTTGGTATGTATAGACATATGAGATATAAATATATATTCATATTGAAGCATAATATAAGAATAGGACCTGATATCTTGACCATAAATTAAAATTTTCATACCTAATCTAACAAATATCATAGACATGAGTTAGGGTATAAACCATTAGCATTTCAAAATACATGAATCATAAGAATTGATAATTTTTCATAGATCAATTGTGAAACATATGTTCAAATATTAAATGTATTGGAATCCATAATAAGTATAGAAACAATTTCATATGATAAGGACGGATAATATGGCCATCATATCATGCATAAACACCTTCTTCACATAATTTATCAAGCATGTTGACTTGTTTCCCATAAAGGATCAAGCACATAAACTTGTTTCCCATAATGTATCAAGTACATTGACATTCTTCCCATAACCATATCATGAGATAAAATACTTTACCCAATAAATTGGAGAGAGATATAGGTCCCACCTATCACATAATTAAATCCACACATATGTGTTCTATAGGATCATAAAATATTCATCACATTATAATCCATGAAAATAAATGAGTTTCATAAACATTTCATCTTTTCATCATATACATAAACCATCCATATAAACAATAATAATGTTATCCTTGTATAAAATATATAGTAGAGTATAGGAAACATGAAAGGATATCATATTTAATGGATAATAATATTGAAATATCAATTGTATTTTTTTAGGAATATAACTTTATCATTTTAGAATGCCGTATCATTAAGAAACTGTACAATTTTAAATAAAAACATTTAATTTTAAAATAGAATTTTAAAACTATAATGTAAGATTGAAATCATTTATGTATAATAATGGTGGGAAAAATTTCTCATGATGTATAAGTTAAAAAATAATTTCTTATGTATCTTGGTCAGAAAAGTCACAAATACACTCGTTTTGAAAATGACAAAAATATTACCTTAAAATGATTTTGTAGAAAATTAAAATATGGGTAAAAATGTTTTTAAAAAATGAAGGATATTATTATAAACATTTTTAAAAACATTTACATGGAATATAAATGGTCCCCATTGGAGGCTTGAACATAAACAATCCCAAATAATGATGAGATTTTTAACTAAAATATTACCTCAGGTATCACATTTTCTTTCTAATTTTATAACCTATTATATAGAAAATACAGATTTATTATACACTTATTCTATAATTTTATATCTATAATACCATGTATTGTTTATTTATAACAACGTATAACTTATTTATTAATAATATGTTTTTACAATCACTGTTTTGGGTGTTATCTTTTTAGTTTTCAAATCATGTTTCTCATTGACAGTCTAGATACTTATACATGGATAATAGTCCCATCACTTTCATAATGTTAATAATTGTATAAAAATAATATATACTCATTATATAATAATTTATATTCCTTTATAAAATGTAGAGAGATAAAAATCACTTACATCATTCATAGAGACAGTACGACAGATGTACGCATGAACGTTGTTTTAAAATTTTCATCAGATATAAAAATAAATGAAACTGTTAATTAAAATTTATAGTATAATTATTTTATAATATATATCATACATATTCATAAAATTCATTCATATAACCATATATTTAAAATATAAATGAAAAACTAATCATACCACATCGCGGAGGTGTTAGTCCACATGTACGCACAAACGATGTTATCATTACCCAAAGGATTGGATGGAAAGTAAGTATACATGATTTTATCATACCATAAGTGTAATTAAATAATAAATAACATATATAAAAAACCCATCATAATAATCATCCATAAAATATGGTGATGGAAATGAATTTCATCACTACGTGGAGATGGTAAGTTGTACGTACGCGTGATAAAAACTTTAACATCTCGCCTGATGGAAAATAGGGAGCATAATGGTGTTTAATAATAAAATTTCAAAAAAAATTATGAGGATGAAGTTATTATTTTATAGTAAATATTATATATTTAATGTATCTAAGGAAGAGTATAAAAAACATGATCGGTTAGAGAGATTACCTCTTCATTGAAATGATTTCTTTAGATATCCTCTAAAGGGATCTAGGGTTGGTCTTCTGAGAAGACCATCACATATATATTTTTATAGATAATAGCAGAATAGAATTTTGAAGATTATAGTTGATATATATAGTTGAATGGCTTGTAATGAAGTGAAAGAGAATGTTTCCTTTTATAATTGAGGTGAAGAGAAGCTTTGGAATTTCTTATACAAATAAAATATAATAGGACTATTATTAATCAAAATAATTATAAATGATAATTAATTCGAAACTAGGGTAGGATGTTTTTGTAATATCATCAAAAAATAAAATTATATAGGTTTAAGTGCTATTTTAATCCTTGTATTTTGGTATAACCACATAATTAACTTTTTTTAACTCTAACAATGGTAATATGTTTTTCACATTTAAAAGGTCACAATATTACAAATATGGTAAATATTGACTCATAATAAGACAAGGGATGAATGTTTTGACAATATATTATCCCTTTGTCCTTATTTAGTCTTTTTATTTTTTTTAAATAATTTAATAAAATATTATATTAATATAATTTCATTATTATCAATTTTGACACTATTCATTATTTTGACATTCATATCATTAATAAAACACATAGAATTAGAACCATTTATTTTAAAATATCTTCCAAATGTAATGGTAATCTTAAAAATTAATTTATCAACTTAATTATTTTAAATTATAATAATTGTAACTTCTTTAATGACATTTATTTTATTTTTCCCTTAATTTTATAATTACGGCATCAGCATTGTATATGTATTTAGGATAAATATTTAATTACAAAAAATTATAAAAAAATTAACATAATTAATATAATTTAATTATGAACAAAATTACTATTAATATTCATTCATAACTAATTTCTTTCTCCATGTCAGCATGTAAGTGTTATTTAGAACTAAGTGAGGGACATTTTGTTACTTCCTTTAGATTAAATAATATACAACTCATTTCTAGAAACACGAGTCCATTATCTAACTCAGATTCTAAAATAAGATGTTAAGGGTATGATTACATTCTTCCAAAAACAATTGGGATGAAAAATTATAGCCTTATCTCTTTTTTTAATCCATTTTAACATGATTTACCCATTACTGAGAGGATACATTTTATAAAGATTAATATTCATATTGAACAAAAAAGGTGATTAATTACCAATTTTGAAAAAACTAATTAAAAATATAAAATTAATTTTATCTAGTTAAATTCCTACAAAAGGAAGAAATTAATTTTAAAGTATGTGTGAAAAATGTGATAAAACCTATTTTTTTTTAAAAATGCATTTTTGAGCATACAAATGGATTTATTCTTATTATATAAATTGAAAATTATTTGTATAATGTTTAAATAATTTTATAAATTAAATAAGGTATAAATTTATTTAATACCATTGATTAATAGTAGTTAATATTATTTATTTCTATAAAATTAATTGTATGCATAAAAAATTTATTATAAAAAAACACTTTTATTTTAAAATAATTTTTTTTATTTCTAATAATTTAATAACTATTTAATTCGTTTTATAAATTTATAGACCATATATTTCCCATAATTTATTTTTTAATATTTATACCCACTAGTCTAATGGTTAAGAGATAATGGATATATATTATTTTAATAATGTTACATGGTTCATTTAAACTAGATGCCACATGCAACGCAAGCTATCAAAGAAATCAAATTGTTTAAAGAGAAATTGTTCACAAGAATCTCTCAACATTATAGGAATCCACATAGATATTCTAATATTAAAAATATTTATAAATATAACTCAAATCTATGAGTGAGACCCATAGTAGGAAATGAGCTCTAAATAGGACTCAATGGAATAAAGAACTGATATTCCATCGTCATGTTTCGATCATGGAACTAACATCACCAATAAATTGGAAAAGGCCACCCACATTTGGAAATTGAGAAAGTGAGGGAAAAATCTATTCTATAAGAGAAGAGACTAGTACATCATAAAAAACCACTTCAGGAGAGGCAAGTAAGGAAAAAAGTACATACACATTCTCCAATGCGCAACCTAGTGGAAACCGTCATAAAATAGTGTTCTCTTTAATTTTTATAAAACATTTAACATAATGGTTTAGTGAGAGGATATTCAAAAATTTCATATCAAACCCTTTTTGGTATCTCCATATAATAATCCTTAGTGTCACTTTTGGTTTAATGTTTAGGGTCTTTTTATCTTTACATTTAGAAGCTAGAGTTTAAGGATGTATAGCATTTTCCAACTACTGCATGGGTTTAAGGTCACATATATTTGACCAAAATGAGATAGAGTTCATATATGGGAAGACATGTGAAAATATTGATATGAATTAGGGACATTACTACTAAAATAGAAAATTTGGGAAAGGGGGAACACAATTTTTGTTCTTGGTTCTAAAAAGAAATAAAGATATGTAACTTTACTGCCAAACCATGTTAAGAATATATAATATTCACTACAAATATTGGGTTAGATGTAATCAAAAAACACATAGTTACTAAAAATATTATCCTACAACTGATTGATCTCATTTGAATAGTGGGGAATTTATATATTTTATCCCAGTATGTGATAGATATTATGAAAAGTTTCATACCCTGTAACATGCATAGCTAATCCTTATGTTACTTATGAGTGTTAAATTTATTCATATTGAGGTTAATGGATTAATCAATACACCAAACACCCATATATGTAATTGAATATCATTTAGAGAATTTTTTTCAAAAGATAAACCCACTTTGATCAGTTTAATATCGTAGAGGTGAAAGTGCCTAGTCTGTGTAATTTTATCACTGAGAGGGGGAGTAGGTGAATCAGTGATGCTCTTTTTATTTTACATTTCCTTTCAATTGAAACAAAAGTTGACTCCTTTTAAATATTCAATTCCCTTCTGAAAAAATCAAACTCACATCCACCGAAACATAGGTATTTACAAGGTTCACTATTCAATAAGAATATCTACATTCTTTGTATGTTTTGGAAATGATCTCATATCATACAATAGACTAGAAAAAAATACTTGTATTAAAATTAGTATGATATACCATTTCACTCATGTATCAGATTATAAACAATCCCCAAGTGTGTGTGAACCCTATTTACACAAATAGGGAAATTATTTTTTGCAACAACACATGTTATTTATGCTTCATTTAAATTCAACAAATGTGTTCAATTGAAATAAAATTCTTCACATTCTTACCTAGTAAAAGGTAAGAACTTCCTATAATTTGTTAAGTAAATATTGGTCTGATTTTCTATGTCCAATTCCTCTGGGTATGATTCTCTCTAATAAAATTCTTTCAGTAAAATTTTCTTTTAGAATACATTAGTAAGGAATTGACACCACATCAATTCAAGAGTATGATAAAAACCTATAAGATGCTTCCTTAGTATGATAAACCCAATATATAAGTACCAAAGCTGATTAATCCAACCTGATATGATGATCAGACGAATAAAATTGAAAATTTTAATATGATGTTCAACTAAATACGATGAACCCAAAATATGATTATCAAATAACTACAAAATTACAATCATGTATCTTCTCTTTCACTTCTCCATCAAAACTTCCTCAAAAAACAGAATACAAAAACTTCTTTATCTCACTAAAAACTCATAGATTCTCTCTCTACTATGGAGAACAATTGTTCATCATAGGAAATGTACAGTGTACTTTTCTCTATTTAGAGGTGACCATTGAATATATTTAGTTGGATTCCCAAAAAAAATTTACCACTCACACAAATTCACCCAAATTTTAATTTCCCCTAAAATATTTGGATTCCTTTTTACTTATTCAACTCTTCTTAAATCTCTTATATTCTTCTTCAAACTATATATCCTTCTTTATCCCTTCATTTAAATAACTAAACCAATTTCAATTGTTGAGTCTGATTTCAATTGTTGAGTCTAATTTCCATTGTCGAGTCTGATTTAAATTTTGATGTCTGATTACACCTTCCCAGTCTGAATTTATTCAATACAATGAATTGTATCAATTGAATACATGAAAGAAAAAAAATTAAAATACAATTATAAATTAAATCTACCCCTCGACAACACATTTATGAAACTTATTAATCTCTTACATTAAACCACTTCTCACAATTTCACCTTTTCTTTTGACCCACTTGAAAATTACCTAGAAAAGAAAAAAAAGGTAGTTTAACTCTTTAACTACTTGATTAATACATTTGAAAACATATTAGAGTTCATCTATCTATTTCATTGGTAATTAAAAATTTCACTAAAAGTTTTTATTTCTAACTTAGCATCATTACGATTTTCCATAGTATGATCACTTCAGATATGATTGTCCTGGGTACGATCATTTATGGATACAATTTTCCTAGATATAATCATTTCTATATATGATCAATTTCATCCTAATTCTGAGTATGATCATCTTGGGTATGAAAATTTTATGGGATTTCTGATAAAAAATTGGATGCTATTGTAAATCAGAACCACCTCTTCAGTTGGTACCACCTTTTCCATCGTCACCACCTTTTCAATCGACACCACCTTTTCAATAAGCACCACATCTTCAATCAGAACCACCTTTTCAATTAGCATCATCTCTTTCACTCCCCCTTTCTTTCATCACGTTTACATCAATAGTTTACAATTAAACTTATGATTTATTTTAAATATAAATCAGAATAGAATCATCACATTTATTTAATCATATCCATTGAGACACCGACTAAAAACATACACTCTGTTCACATTATTTACAGAGTGAATCTGATGAAATTTACTTCCAGTAAGATACATTCTTCAAGTGAATAATTACCTCATTACAGATAACGATCAATTCATTATTACAATGGACAGAGTGAGCCTGATTCTTTTTGAAACATGAGTCTAATTCTTTTCAAAACATGAGTCTGATTTTTTTCAAAACAAGATTCTGTATGATTGTTTCAAGAAACAAAGTGAGGTGATTTTCAAAAGCATTCCTTGACCACAAAATTCCACACATGAACACAAAACACCTTCAACAATAGTTGGGTCCTAAAAATCTCCCACTTTCTATTTTTTTGTCAACTAAGTTTCAGAAATCACTAAAAAATGTATCCTAATTAAATGGATTGCATAACAATAACTCTATGCCTATGTGAGAAAACTCATTGTAGGAAACAAGAATCATTCACAGAAAAACCATGTTGTCCTAGAGTAGTGATTATGAAAAAATATTCATCTTTCTACATAAAATCTTCTTCAACCTTCCTAGAATATAGAACCATTTTTTTCCTACAACCACTCCAATAATCAGATACGATAATTCACACAAAATAAAATTCTAAATTCACATCACATCCAAAAATCCATATTTTATGAATTCCAAAGGATGGAATTATGAAACAATTATCCCCCTTGAAAATAAAATCCAAAGGTAAGATGAGGGAGGGGTCAGAAACTCATACCTCAACCTTGATGAGAAAGAGTTTGGACACCCGTGTTCAACCTCAGTTTTGAGAATGATTCCTTCAGTAGTGGTTTTGTGAATATGTATACCACTTGATCTGATGTTGGAACATACTCCAACATCAATTCATTATTTTCAACATGATATTTGATAAAATGATATTTGATATCATTATGTTTTGATTGGTACTATTGAACAAGATTCCTGGTGAGATTTATTGTAATTTTATTATCACAACTCATGAGAAAAGGTAACTTCACTTCAACAAGTAGATATTATAATTGTGTTTTCATCCATAAGAGTTGATTAGTATCTTGAGTGGAAAAACAGACTCTGATTCATCCATACTGAGAGTTACTGAATTTTGTTTCATTGAATTCAAACAAACACATTTTTTTCCCATAAAGAATACTCCACCAAATGTTTATATTCTATCATCAACATTTCCTACCTAATATGTATTTTAATACCCAAACAAATCAATAATATCTTATCTAAAATACTTGATTCTAAATTCTATTGTGCCTTTGATATATCTGAGAATTATTTTTTGAAATATAATATGTGATTCCTTTGAATCACTCTGAAATCTTCAACATAGGGTAACAACATATTCAATGTTGGGTCCTAAGGCAGTAAAATAAAATAGACTTCAAATTAGCTTTTGATACTCTTTTTGGTCAACTTCTTTTCATTATCCATCTTTACTCAGCTTTGATCCCACTAAAATTAGTGTGGAAATAGGTTTTCTGTTTTCCATGCTAAACCTCTTGAGAAGTTCTTTAGAATACTTTTCTTGGGAGATAATATGTATTCATTCTTTTTCAAGATTTGTTACCCAAAAATGTATTTCATTTCCCCCAGCATGGCCATTTCAACTGATTTCTTCATTTTCATCAAATCTTTCACAACATCATTAATCAGGACCAAAAAATATAATATCATCAACATAAACAATTACAAATAAGGTTTAATCATTACATTCTCTTATATACATATTTCTATCCAATATTTCTTTCTTTAAATTAATAATCATTAAGCATGTATCCAATTTGGAGTCTCATTCCCTCAGATCTTGTTCTAGCCCATAAAAAGAATTATTCAATCTACACACATAAAATTCATCTTTCCCAATAACAAATCCATAAGTTTTTTCTATATAAAAATCCTCTTCACGATCACAATTTAAGAATGTGAATTTGACATCCATTTGAAAGATCTTGTGGCCTCATTGTCTTGAAATAGAATGAAAGATTCTGATTGCATCTATCATTGTCACCAGATCAAAGGATTCATCAAACTAAATTCCTTAAATCTAAGAATACCCTTTCTAGACCAATCTTCATTTGTTTCTTATCCCTTCACCTTCTCCATTCATCTTGTTCCAAAAATCCCATTTTGTGCCAAAAAAAAATTTGTTTTCAGGATCGGGTCTGAGGTCCCATGTATTATTCCATTCACTCTAATCCAATTATTAATTCATGGAATGTACCCATTTTGGAACTCAAAATATTCTTTCACATCATTCTATTCCACTTTGGAATACAAAGAAGTATGTATAACCGTTTTTTTGTTCTTCTAGTCGGAACCTTTTGATGTTGATCACCAACTATATTCTAAGCTTCCACTTGTTTTCTCAACCTAGGGTGATACTTTATATTTTCTTCCTCATCACTGGAAATAACTGAATTTAATTCTTCTTATTGAGTAGGATTACAATTACATGTATCCTTATCAAAAAACTTATCTTCAAGTTTCTCAACTTCATTATCTCCCAAATATTGTTTATCTTCCTATTCTTTTTTAATTACTTTAATACCAACTAAATCAATAATTATTTTTCATTATTTGTTGAAGAATTTGTATGCTATTACTTCTAGATCATATCTCAAAAAGATTCCATCTTCACCTTTATTCTGAAACATTCCATAGTTTCCACCATTCTTCTTTACAATGCATGGACCTCAAAAACCCTAAAGTGTTTCAAACCTATAGTTTTTTTATAAAACAATTCATATAGATTCATGTCTAATTGAGGCCTATAGAAACAATGGGTTTGAATGTGCATAGTAGTACTCATTTCTTGCCTATAAAAGAAATTATAAAGGCCTTGTTCAAGTAACATGGTTCTTCCTATTTCCACCAATATTCCATTATTTCTTTTAGAACCTCCTTTTTGTGGGGTAGTATATGGGGAACAGTACTCATGATGAATCCCATGATTTTTAAGATAGTCTTCAAACTCTCCACTTATATATTCACCACCATTATTTGTTCGCAACTTCTTCACTGAATACTCACATTCCTTTACTTTATTTATTCTAAAACATTTAATCATTTTCAAAACATCTAATTTGTGTTTCATATACATAACACAAGTAATGCATGTAAAATCATCAATGAATATAATGAAGTACATATCTACATTTTTTTATTTTTTTCTCATTATCCAACATATATAAGAATTTATCATCTTTAAGGACTGTTTTGAATAGATTTTAACCTTCTTATGCACAATATTTGTAATCTTTCCCTTTTGAAAAATATTACAACAACAATCTCTTCTTCTTGGAAAATTTAGAATATCTCTCACACTATCTCTTTCAGAAAACATTCTCATTTTTATGTGACACATTTTTTCCATCCTTTTATTACAAAATTCATTTTCTTCCACCATACTCATGTAACAATATTTTTCTGTATCACCGAATTGAAACAAATTTCTTTTTGTACATTGGAATCTTTTAACAATATTTTCATATTCTTCATTATTCACAAAAAACCATCTTTACTATAGAAAATTTGTTACCCTCATCACACAAATTTGGAAAACATATCATATTGTGTTTCATCCCATCAACATTCAATGTTTTTTTTAGATTTCATCATTTCCTTTCTAATGATGGTTGATCCAACACATCTAATTTTCAATGATTCAACATTACAAAATGATAATATTCCTTCTTTAAATTCATTTACATTTTTCAATATTTTCATGTTTCCTCTCATGTGAGAAAAAAACCGACTCTTGTGTATTCAAGGTCATTCTCTAATTGTGGCTTTCAGTGTAGTTCCAACAACAATGGATTCTTCTCATTTCTTTTCTTTATTCACTTATAGCTTCTGAGAGTTGTTAAGGATTTTTTTTCGTTCCATTAGAAAAACAAGATATCTTTTTGAAAAGTTTCCAAGTTGTTCACATCTTTTACAAATAGTTTCTAAGGGATAGAAGCTATTTTTAATCTTAATTCCATTCTTTTTAGACTTTTTCACACAAATTTTCTTAGCCTTCTTTCTTTGGGGTGATTGACTCCCCCTTAATCCTTTCCTTTCATAACCTATGGAATAATAGTAATGTTTTTGGTTGAACCAACACATATTTTCCTTATGTTTGAATCCACTTTAATAATAGTAATACCATAGAAACGATATTTTCCTCTAAAACATCTATACTGGCCATAATTATGAAAGTGTTTTTCATCCACATTGTTTTCTTTATTTTTTAAGCCATCATCATTTCCATTTTCAATTGGATGGTTCTTCTTATTTTCATCCATAATAGAATGATAAGTATTGGAAACTATGATGAATCTAGATAAAACATTTTTGGACATAGGATGTTTTGTAACTTCTAAATTCTTTACTTAAGCCACATACATAACTTTCCCATCATTTTCATTTTTAGAAACAATTACATTATTCTTCTCACCCTTTGAACATAAATTTTATTGAACCTTATTAGGTTTATATTTATGAGAACATTCACTAACTTTAGTGGCATATTTTTTGAAACCTATAATTTTCTATTTATATTTTGAAATTTTTGTTAGAAACTTTATAACTTGTCTTATTTTTCTTTCAATTTAACTTATTGGTGGTCATTACGATTCTTTTCCTCTTCAATATATTTCATCAAATATTTAATTACTTTCACCATGTTTTCTTTCTCATCATAAAAAATATTAATTTTTCATTGAAGAACATTCATTTCTAACTTTTTGGTTTACTTTTAAATAATTATAATATTTATCATACTTTCTTTAAATTCTCCTTTCAAATGTATTTCAAGTTGAGTTTCTTCTTTTTTAGAACTATTGCTTTTGAATTCTCCATCATTCACTATTTCCAGAAAATTATTTTCAATACCATACTCAACTGATTTTCTGGATTCATCATCATTGCATTATTCTTCTCCATCTTTAGACAAAATACCTCTTCTTTTGGATTTGAAGTATTTTATTCCATTCCCTATGTATTTCAGTATTTCGTTATATCGTTGTTCCTTCCACAGTATTCTTGGATTTTTTTCATCATCATTATCCTCTTCATTCTTCCTTCATGGAAAATTTTCTGCAAACTGGCCAAGACTTCCACATTTGAAACATTTCAAGGGAATATTTACTTTGTATTTCCTTGCAACTCTTTTCAAATTTTTAGAAAAAATGGATAAAACATCCTTGATATTTTTATATACCTCGTTTTCAGAGTCAGAATCGCCATCTTCTTCTTCAATAAGAATATACTTGGATTTTTATTTCTTTACAGCCATAGAATAAATTTATTTTTCAACTTTCTATTTTTTGTTCATAGATTTATCTCTTCTATTTTCATATGTAATAATAGTCCTATACGGATCATCAAGAGATAATGTTTTAGGATCTCTGTCTTCCAATGAAGAATTTTTGTTATCAAATTTATCGTGAAGGATTCTCAAGATACTTTCATAAAACAAAGAATTATCTAAATTTTCACTAATACATCTGATAGTACACACAATTTAATTTACCCTGTTAAAGAATTCCCCAATCGATTCATGCTCACTCATATTGAAGTCTTCATACTCGAATCTCCAAATTTAATGTTCTTTATTCTTGTATTTCGTATTACCTTCATATATGTTTTTCAATTTGTCCCATATACCATTGGTTGTGGAAACACCTTTCACTCTCATGAATTCACTTTCAGTAAGTGATGATAAAATAGAATTATTATCCCTTTAATCATTCTCATGATACTTATTATCAGCATGTGTAAGTGGAGATTTATCATCAATGGCTGGAAACCCAACTGTTGGAGCTTCAATAATGTCATAAATGATAGAAATAATATAAGGCATCATATAATACTTCCTTATAAGATAATTCTTTCCATCAAAGTCTAGAATAACATTTCTGTCCACACATTTCTTATTGTCCATCATCAAAGAATAAGTGATGGGAACTTACCCTCTGATACTACATGAAAGTGCCCAGTTAGTGTAATTGTTTCACTGAGAGGGGGAGGGGTGAATCAGTAATGCTCTTTTTCTTTTATGTTTCCTTTCAATTGTATCAACCTTCAAATCCTATTAAAGATTCAATTCTATGGTGAAAATAAATCAAAAACACATCCATAAGAACACAAGTATTTGTAATGGTCACTATTCATTAAGAATGTAACGTCCTTGGTATGGTTTGTAAATGGTCCAATACCATAAAATCGAATACAAAATCATTGTGTTACAACTAGTAGGATATACCCATTCAATCATGTATCAATTTGTAAAAAATACACAACTATGTGTGCACCGTCTTAGTACAAATAAAAAAAATAGCATTTATGTAACAACACATGTTACATGTTCTTTTTATTTGTTTCAAAAAATATATCCAATTTAAATAATCATCTTCATTTTTTTACCCAGATTAATATAATAACTTCCTAAACATTGATAAGTAAATCTAATCTTGATTTTACGAGTATGATTCCTCTGAGTATGATTCTCTATGATACAATTATTCAGTATGATTCTCTTTTAGAATACGATTCTAATGAATTGACACCACTTCAATTAATGAGTAGGATAAAACCTAGTAAAATTCTTTCTCAGTCTGAGAAACCCAATAGAGAAATCCTGAAGCCATTTAATCCAATATGAAATGATGATTAGTCAAATACAACTAACAATCCGAATATGATGATTAGAAAAATAAGATAAACCCTGAATACGATTATCAGTTGAATACAACGTTGAGATCTTTTCTCTTCTCTTTCACTTCTTCGTCAAAACTTCTTCAAAAAAAGTCAATATGGAAACTTCATTCTCTCACTAGACACTCGGAGCTTCTTTATATACTTTTATTAGAAGTACATCATCATCGGAAAAGTACAGTACACATTTCACCTTTTATAAGTGACCCTCGAAGGGATTTAGTGGGATTCCCAATAAAATTTCCCGCTTACAAAAATGCACCCAAATTTTAATTTCCCCTAAAATCTCAGGATGAATTTTGACTTCGTCAACTCTTATAAGAGATTATTGATTATTCATGAAACATATTCTCCTTATTTATACCTTTATTCAAATCACTGTACCAATTTAAATTTCCTTGACCGATGTCAATTGTTGATTACAATTTCAATTGCCAAGTTTGATTTCAATTTTTGAGCTTGATTTTCTTCAACATAGTGATTTGTATCAATTTAATACATGAATGAATAGAATCAAAATACTCCTAGAAATTCAACCACCCCCTCAATAACACATTTAGAAAACATCTTCACCTCTTCCCTTAAGACACTTCCCATAATTCCACCTTTTCTTTTGACCAACTTGAAAATTCACTTAAAGCGGAAACAAGGTAAGTCATATCTTGACAACTTGTTGACAGAATTTTAAAACATATAATAGTTCATATATATATATTCCATTGGTAATTCAAAATTTCACCAACATGTTTTTCTTTCTAACTCAACCTGATTATATTTTTCTATAGTATGATAATTTTTAAATGTGAATTCCCTAGGTACAATAATTTCTAGATATGATTGGCCTTGGTAAGATAATTTATGGATATGATCAATTTCCTCATATCTGAGTATGATCATCCTAGGTAAGAAACGTTTATGGCCTGTTTAATGGAAAAGTGAGGGTACTATAAATCAGGACCACCTATTCAATGGACACCACATTTTCAATTAGCTCCAACGTTTCAATTGGAACCACCTTTTCAATCGTCACTACTTCATCAATTAGTACCACCTCTTAAATTGGCACCACCTTTACAATCAGCAACATCACTTTCACTATCTATTTATTTCATCATGATTGCATCATATGTTCACAATTCAACTTATTATTTTCATAGAATACAAATCAGTATTGAATCTTTAAATTTATTTAATTTTATCCATATAAAATTTGATTCAAAACGTCCACTTAATTCACATCAGTTACATAGTGAATCTAATGAAATTTACATCCATTAAGATACATTATCCATGCTACTGATTCTCTTATTCTAGAGAATGATCAATTCCTCATTAAAATGGACATAGTGAGTCTGATTTTTTTTTCAAAACATGAGTCAGGTTTTTTTTTCAAAATTTGATTTTGATTATTTTTAGAACATGAGTTAGTATGATTGTTTCTAGAAACAAAGTGAAGCGATTTTCAAAAAACCTTCATTGACAATAAAAGACAAAAATTGAAAATAAATCACTTTCTTCATCATCTTGTTCCTAACAGTAGGATAGGTCATATGTTGTTTACATTAATGTCATGTGATGAGGAAATAACTTTCTTGTTGTTGGTGTGCATATGATGAGAACCATATTTATGGATATTTTCATAGATCTGGATTATATGAAAAATGATATGGATTTGTCTTAGTGTTAAAACCATTGAGGGAAGCCCGATGTGAATTTTAAGGATGCAAAACTAAGATGAAACTGTTGAATATGGGGGAATTTTCATATTAACATTGGCTTATATATAAAGAAAAATATGACAAGGATCCTTATATAGATCAAGTTCATAAAATAGGTGGTTAATAATTTGTTAATTATATATAATTGGAGGGAACCTGATGTGAATGAAATCATTAGAAGTAAGACATAGTGGGGGGATAATTGAATTTTTCATCTAGAACCATGATATGTGATATTAATATCACCATGTATCCTAGAATATTAGAATATGAGGCACATATAGTTATTAGTAAAATCTAGGTATTCCCATTGTAGAATATTATATATAGTGAAAAATCTTAAGGAGGTAATTATACATATTTATAGTTGAGAAATTGATTAAAATTATAGATGGACCAAGGATATATGTGTAGTTTGTATAAGGGGTAAATTTTCAATGAAATTTTAGGTGAACCATGATATGTTGGGGGGTACTATTTCGATAACCTTCTAAATCCCTATGTAATGAAAATTGAATCTTTTATAGATCATGATTTTAAAAAAGGGATGGGGTTTTCATCAGGGTGACAAATAAAAAACTTCTAAAAATATTATGGTCGCACATGATTGACCACTATAAAGAGTTTCATGTCATCTGATTTAGACAATAAACCCTAGAGTTTAATTTCATTCGATAAGGACTCTATGTAATATCATTTAATGTTATTCAACTAGGATCAAGGTCCATTAGGTTTGAGTTCATAGGACTAGGAACATCAAGGGTTGAATTTTAGGTTCATTCATATTTGACTAAATGTAATGAAATTTATGCTCATACAAATCATAGATTTCTCAATTTCATTTTTTTTATAATTTCATAAACCCTTGAGTTAGTTTAGATCTTTTTGAACATGGGAAAAATTAGTGATTTAAATCATTTCATAAAATTTTTAAATCAAAGATTATGTAATGATGACTTGTGAGTGCATGTTGACTATTAGTAATAGAGATACAAGTTCATCACCAATAAATAATTGTGCATGGGTTTAATCAGGGCCATTTCTATGTAAAAAAACATCTCCATGGGGTTACATAGAATATATAGTATTGTTCACAATTAAATGTGGGGTCTATTTGGGTAACTAAAGAAACATGTTACTAGTTTCTATGAATGGGGAAACTACAAGGATTCACTAAAGGTTCTTGGGAAGCTAAGAGGAGTATCTATACTCAACAAAGTGGGTTGATAGAGGATCAAACATCAAATTGAATAAATTATGTTGTATATAAGAGTAGAATGCTGAATGTCTTTAGAATACTTTGTGTATACTCTATCATTTTCCATATAAGAAATTTGGTTAGGAGAAAAAGACCCGGATTAAACGGTAGGATAAACCAAACCTCATAATTATGTTTTGAAAAATCAATATATAATGGGGCCTCTTTTACCTTGATTTTTATCATCTATTATTTACTTACGTGAGAATAATAATCGTATATGAGTTAAATATTTCTTCAATAAATTCATGACCATGTGTAAATGACCACTTGTCATGTAGTTTACACTCATACAATGAGGAATTCATTTTATGTAGTTAATAATCATGAATCTATTGCATATGTGGCATGAAAATTAAGGTCATATTACATAGACCAATATGTGAAGGGTTTTTAATTGATCTAGAAGATGTGCAAGAGAAGTATGTGTAACCAAATTAATTCTTGGTTTCCATGGGACAATTCATAGATAAAAGGAAATCCAAACCCTTCATTGGAACATATTCTCATATTAAGTCATCATATGGAGTCTTTAATATAAATTTTATTGTAGGAACACCCATGATAAATGTGAAGTCCCAAAATCTAGGAGAGTATTACATCAAATAAGTGAATTTTATCTAAGCATGGGCTTATGGATAAATAACCATATACTTTGGGTTATTATACAAATATAGATAATATATTAAAAATATAGATCTCACAAAGTGGATGAATTTTAGAATTTTAAGGTCTTACAATATGGAATATATGATATACAGTTCAACTTCATGAAACAAAGAATTAGATGTTGCTCAGGTTAACATGACACGATACGGACTACTTCCAGTAATTTTAAATTCTTGTGGTGTGTTCATTATGAGACCCATTGGGATTGATATGATCTTTTACCCCATGTGTAAAATAAATAGGAGTTTTTGTTGGGCCTATAATAAAATATTTTAGGAATCACTATGTATACCTGTTTTGATCATATATTCACATCATATTATTTATATCCGCTTTATGGTCGTTTTCAAATGTAATATAGTCATTAAGACATGCTAGTGACTAAATAAATGCACATCAAACTCATAGGATGGGAGGTTGGACTTGTCTAGAACTTTTTGGGTAGAATTATTTCCTACTTTAGGACTCTATAATAGATTAAAAATGTGTTCATGAATCTTACCTTGTAATGTTAATAACTCTATTGGTTACCTACAAAAAAGTTGGATATTTAATTATGGGAATGAATGAGGAATAACACACTGGTATGTATTATAGTTTATCTTCATACACCCTTATCGGTTGAAGGTATTATACTATAGTTTCAAGCCACATTATCGGGAACTCTAGAAGTTAATATGAAATAGGGAGAGATTTGGTATTTTATATGGATATGTCCCATTAAATAGGATTCCTGATATTTATATGAAACGAATCGGAACCCATGTTTATTTCATTCAATATAATGGTACATTTTATTCCTTTTATGGTAATGTGAAAAGGAAAAAACAAAAACTGTATAAATTAATGTGAAATAGAATTTCTATGTGAAAGGTGACCAACAAATGTGGGAATAGGACTTACACATATGTATCCCAATCTGGTTGATCTTGTAGTGAATATAGACAAATGAGGATGGATGGGATTGAAAAATAAAAATATGGATTATTGAGTAGAACTATGATTCCAATAAGGATATATCATATCAATTGAGATATTATGATATGAGCCGAAAATATGAACCTTTAGGAAATGGGTATTGTTTTATCGAGGATTTAGCTTACTGTAGAGAATTTAAAAGAAGTATAATCGAGGAGAAAAGATGTTATGAAATGACAATAATTTACCCCTTAAAATAGGGGTCTGGGGCCATCAGGGATACCTATTGATGAAGTATTATGGTTGTACAAGTAGGATAACACACTAAGGTAACATATTAATCAATGGTGATAAGGAAATAATGGGTTTAGCTATTGAAAGGATTTTGAAATATCCTATTTGAGATTGGAATCTAATCCCACATAGTTATAATGACATAGTATATATTTATATAATGTGATTATGCCATGTATTTTAATGTCATGTTGTAATTATGTTGTTATGATGTTTAACATCGTGCGATGATAAATGATATATCGTGAAAGGTGTAACAATAGTTGACTGAGTTAGAATTATACATATAAGGATACACTCATATTCCTTAATGGGGATATAACCATACTAATAAGCATATTGTATAGAATATGAAACTTTAAGGAGGTGAATATATGGTCAGTGGGGCTTACACGTAATAAAAAATCACATGTTTTATGTGCTTTGGGAATACACCTAAGGAGGAGGTGCACTACTGGGTGTTTTTTTATTATTATAATCAAATGATCAATTCATATCACTAACCCTATATGATCCATGCTTGGTGTGAGAAACTAATTGAAATAGAAGAACAACTACATTGTATAATTGTATTTATATGGGGATTATACCTTAAGAGGAAGCACAAAGTGTTGAAACATACCCTAGTCCACTGGTGGATAGGAGAGAGGATGTTGAATAATAAAGAGTTTTGAGAAAATATAATAAAAATATTGTCTTTCCCTAATAGGGATTCCCTTATCTTACTCAGATCACGTAATCAGATAACTGATCCATCACGAGGCAAGGGAAACTGCTATATTTTCTTCCCAAAAGGGACCATCGGGATCATGGAATCCAAGAATGTGAATCCCTTGAGGGGTCTACCTACATTGGTGGTCAACCTATGGACCCAATTTATCATGGTAATACATGATCAATGTGGTTTTTACTGGTGAACATTACCTTATCATATATATTTTGTGTCCTTATAAGAGGCTTCATGTTGTCCATATTGGGTTCTTAAGCGTGGAATAATATTTTCCTATAGGTATTCTAAATTAGGATAGCCTGTCATAAATGATTATAGAGAGATATATATCCTAGATAATGGGAAGTCCCTCAAGAGGTGAGAGCTCTTATATTGGATCTTTCTAGGGTGACCTTGTGGGTAGGCTACCAGATGGATTTCTTAGCCTCTATGTAGTTGGACCTGCCTCCACAAGGTCCACTCATCCCCATGTGGTTGACTTGGTCTTTATGGGTTTGACTCACATTTGTGGGACTATGTTATAATGGTTGGTCTCAACATCCTGGACTCTTGTAGTCAGCTATACGAGAATATCCTATATAGGTATAATCCCCAACAGCCCAAGTTTTCCTTATCTATTTTAAGAAACTTACCCGTTAATTACCTAGACACTATATGAGTGGAATTTTCTATAACATGAATTTTTAAATCAGTTTCATCATTTCACTTATTCTAAATTTCATATTATTTCTATTTATGGAGGGTAACTAGGGTATTTATGACCTCTTCATATTCAATGGTTTCAAGATATCATACTTTTCATCCAAAGGTCTGCATTTCCCAACATGGATATGTGGTTTTGCAGGTGCTTTGGAAGTTGATGCTTCTATTGTATATGCATTCTGTGTTGAAAGAGAAGTGGTATTTCCCACTAAATTTGGTAAATTAAATTGACTAAGTCTATTCATCTACTGAGAAGAATATGGTAGAGCTTCAAATCGGTCCTCCCAGATAATTGTTCCGGAACAAGACTTGTTTTTCATGGAAGAAAATCCTTGTTCTTCTTGAGCTCACAAAAGGGATATTCTACAAGTTTCTACCACATATATGGTTTGATCAGGGGTAGAATTAAAATTATGATCTCTAGAATTCCCACATCTTCCCATATATCCTCGAACTTGGCCTCTTCCTCTAGTTCACGAATTAAGAACAAGGAATTCTAGCTCAATACAATGAGAATCACCTTTGGAATAAGGATTTGTTAAATGGATAACATTAACAAAACCAATGATTAATTATTCGTTTGATGAGGATTCTGCCTGACATGTTATTTCTGGATGTACCGTTTTACGAGATGGTGCCCATAATTTTGAAACAGATGGCATAAAATCTAACAAGGTTAAGGAAAACTTTGGCATTGATGTGAGATCATTTTCTTCTGACTTCTCTTTACCCTTATGACCACTTTTTTTATTTGAGAAATAACATTTTGATGTAGATGGTCTTGTTGTGGAAGGAGTGGTAGAAGAAAACATTGGTTGTTTCAACTATGTTCGTAAAATATCATGAGTCCAGTTGATCATTTTCCTGATCATCCAATCATTATATTTTTTCACATTTTTAATTTTAACCTCTTTCCATTCACTTTCTTCTTCCGGATTGGTGGTAGTAACACATGCTACTTGAGCTGATGAAAATTTCAATTTTACTTGTCCAGAGTCTACCAACTTTTTCAAAAGGCATTTGAAAACAAAAAATCTAGAATGGGGTGTCCCAACATATGATGAAAGTGAAAATATTTCAGACGATCTTCATCTCCATCTTTATTTGGATTCTTCATCCTTGGAAATAGAACCAAATTTGTTTCTATGGCTGAGATGTAGTAACTGAGAACTTGATCATTTCTGAAAGAATAGATTTTATTCATTAATTCCTCAAACTATTTCCGCATTTGATATCTTTGATCATCTTGATGAGGTGGTCGTTGCTGCTGATACCCAGGAAGCGGATCCCTTCAGTATGATGAAGGTCTTGAAGTAGAAGTAGGTATAGGTGCATGTTTGAGTGTAACTATAGCATCTTCTACCTTTCCTATTATACTTCCTAGATCTAATGTAATTACATGAGTTTTATCCTTAGTCACTATAATAGAGTCTTCAATTTGATGAGTGATTGAAGTAAGGTCCAGAAACCCTCATATGTATTTCACATGGATCAATGGTGTGCGTAATTCATCACGTTGGTTTGCCACACAAGTTGGCAGCAACTCTTCTTGAGGAAGTGCTAAACTTAAGGAATATGTTAATCCCTTCGAGCAAGCAATGAAATCTGAAACTCTTTCATTTTCCCTTTCTTTAAAATTGGTAAGATCAAAAACTATTGTCTTTGGTAATGTTGAGCTAAATTTATGAAGTAATTTCTGATGGAGATCTTCCTACTGAGTAATTGATCGATATTTCAAACATGTATACCAGACAAAAGCTAGTCCTTGTAATGATTGCACAAAATAACTAAGATTAAATACTTCTTGTTGTTGATAAGTTCCCATAATAGGATCAAAAAGAGAAACAAAATGTGTTAAGTGTTGTTCTGGATCTCCTGAACTATTAAAAATTGGGAATGTAGTATTAACAAAATTTAGTGGGGGAGGAATTTCATCCACCCAATCAGGGTATGCTCTCATTTTCGTCTTAATTGGTGCACTTCATTCCTTCATAGCTTCCAATCGAGTTGTTAATGCCTCAATTGTATTCATAAGCATTTGTGGAATATTTGGATGAGCTGGATTATGTGAAGGTATAGCAAGTGGAATTTGAGCTGGCACAATAACCTGTAAAACCACTGATGGTGGTGCTAATATTTTCCTTGGATAACCCATGGGAACAGGTCTATCAAGATGTATATAGTCCTTCCTTTATTTTGTACCCAATGGAGGGAATTCATTATCTGCATCAGTAGTTACTACACATCCTCTTTGCTGAGGAGCTTCCACAGGATTTGCAAGTTGAGGACTTTCCTAGGAATACCGTCTAGAAGAAATGCTGCTTCGAAAAAACTCTGTATTGAGTCTTTTCAAATCCCTCATTTCCTATTCTAGTTGTGAAAATATCTCTTCAAGTGAAATATATTGTCCTTATCCAGTGGAAAAACAAGATACAATATGAATTTTTCCTTTCCCTTTATTGGATGATTTTTGGAGAGGGGAAAGTTGTTTATTTGAAGAAATACCTAGATTTTGGGTAAGCCTCTGATTCCGGGTATGCACACCTTCTTCATTTTCCTCAGTGTGCACCATATTGTGGAAAAGAACTTCATCTTCTGATTCCCCTGAAATGGAATTATTTTCTGGAGGATCTTCTGAAATGGTATTGATAACATTCACTAACACAGAATGCATTTATGGCATTTTGTCAGTGTTTCTACTAGATCGTCTTCCTTTTTTCCTTTCACGAAACTTTTTTCTCCTAAATAAAGAATTCCATGGAACTATTTGGTAGACAGTAACATGAAGGGAATCATTTGATAGTTTACATGTATGATTTCCTTATGGATTCTTCCCTAATTAGGAGAAAACTGACTTCCATTGAGAAGGGGATTATAGATGCGAAAAAGACCCCAGCCATGCAGGATGGGATTGATCATATTCTTTTTCATCAATATCTGAACTTTGTTTAATGAATTTGAAGGTAACATTAAATGAGCCCCCATAGGGGAAAGATGGCGTGATTCTTGAACTACTACAACTGAAATTCATGCAACTGCTCTTCTGATTTTGCAGATTTTAGTTTGGATATTAGCTAGGTGTATCATACGAAAATTACATAAATCACATGTTTCAGAATATCATTGTGCTCTTTTGGAAATTTGTATCCTCTAATGCCTTACATCCTATAAATGGGACGCCTTCTCAATATTCTCATAGTCTTGATATAGAAGTAATTCAACAACTTCTTTTATTTGGGCCTGATTCTGATGAAAACTGGTTGAGGTTTGTTCCTTAGCGTACATTTGATTACATACAAAACCTATTTATTGTGGTTTTCCAGGGGCAATAACATTGTATGAGACCATTTTGGCGGACTATTCTGATTTTGGAGTGTAGTGAAATGCAATGATCAATATGCTCCCCATCCTCTGATGCAAACATTAGATGGGGAATCATAAATTAATTGGTGTAAACTCTTTAGAGAATTGAGACATTCACACTGAAGAGTTCTCTGTTTTTTTTTTTCAACCCTTGGATGTTGGGAAATTGAAAGAGTTTCCAAGTCAATTTGGCATTGTAACCCTTCTATTACCTTTATATGATTTTGATATTCATCATATGGTAATACTTTAGTTTTCAAGTGATGAAGAGTTTTCCATAAGTTGAAATGAATGTCATGAATGAAATCTTCTATCATCAATTCTAGAATATCAAACTAATAAATTTTTGAAGGCCAGAACATGACTTGTATTTCTCCTTTAGTTAATTGTTTCCTCATGATCAACATGTCTTCTTCATTTTTAACCAGAGTTTTCTCCACTTGGTCTGACCAAAGTGGATGCTATACATTGGAGTATAAATGACCCAAGGGAGGTTCGAAGAATGACAGTTCCCTTAAGATGTCTTCTAACTGAGAAAGTGTTTCACCCGTCAATGACAAGGAATCAGACATGACTGGCCATGTGTTTGCAAGTGCCTCGAGATAGGATGGATTTCTTGTTTCTACATTATCAATTATAGAATTGTTTTGACAATGAAAAATACTATTGCAGAGAGGAATTTCGTAGTGAATTCCATTATGGGGAGGATCACCACAATGAATTATAGAAAGGGATAAATATTCTTGCTCCTTGGTCTTCTGGACAAACGGAGGGTTTCCGTGGCTCTCATCCAAATATAGACACTTTGGATTGACTGAATTTTCACAAAGCAAGCCTTCATGATGAAGTGTCTAGTGAGAAACTTAAAAATTAAAACTATCATTCCAAAATTTGGTAATGAGAGGGTAGGATCTTGAGCAGAAACAGATAAATGTTTGAGGTCTTCAAGACCTCCATCATTAAGAGGATCTAAATCGCAGTTTGAATCTTGATTTTCCAATGGTATTTGGTGATATTTCTTCATGGATGTTCTCTTATACTTAGTTGGGGCCACTTGCTGGGAAAAGTAGTTACCATGGGCTGGGATATGTGGCTGCTTTTGATTATTTACCAGAACAGACCGGTTACCTCTAATTGGGAAGGGTGTATATTCTCGATCTTGTTGTTTGTATGATATGGGGGAGTATTCCCCATGACCCTCCTGGACTAGAATAGAGGTGTGGAGCTGCTCTTGGATGGAATGCCGGTGTGTCACCCCATGTGTGGGGATAGATTTATGTGTCTGTTCCCCTGATACTATTGAAGTAGTTGTTAAAATTCCTGGCATTCTTCCAGAATATGGGCAAGGATTTGCGTCTTCCCTTTCACCATTGATAAGATGTATTTGATGAATTCAGCAGCCGGAATTGGAATATATGTCCATTCCATATCTGGAGTAGGTGTTTGTGGCTTCTTTTATCCTCCTTTTCCTATCAATGGATATTGAAAGTACTCACACATAGGGTTAGAGAGTTGGGTTTGCCACAAATGTTTTGTCAGATCATTCCGAATGACTTCTCCGAGTGCTACCAAACGAGGCTGTTGGCAGGCTTGATGAGAATTGGCAGGTGTATGTACATGTTGTCTATTTTCCATCAAGTATTGTTGATAGGATTCCTTCAATACTAGAAGACGATACTGGTGACAGAATTTGTGATTTTGAACAGGTGTATGTTCATGTTTACCAGTTACCACCATATTAGATTGGTGGGTCTCTTTAAATGCAGTCAGACGAGCCTGCTGACTGGCCAATAACTAGTAAACAGGTGTATGTGCTTATCCATGGTACTCCATTGGGTTTATCTGGTGGTATTGGTGGGTTTCTATCAAGAAAGTCTGCTGATTAGTAAAATTGGGACAGACGGGTGTATGTGCTCACTCGTTGTTTGCCATCAAGTTAAATTAATGGGATTTTCAGGTGGAGGAAGAGGTAAGAACCTACTCCCTGTTAACCGGACGTTGTCCCTGGCGGTTTTTCTTGCATGCTCAATTCTGAGAGACCAGGGCCAAATGTCCATAGGAAACACCCCCATCATATTAGGGATACACTACCGCATGATTCCGGCGGCGATTGCTAGTGGGAGTCCCTAGGAAGGACTCCTATATTCTTGAATTGAGTCCTTCTATGATCTCTTGATCACCCTCTCTATAGTATGGGAGAGATTGATTGTTGCGTTCTAAGTATAAAGGACCAAAAATATTGGAGACGGTATTTGGAACCGTTCTCTTCTTGATCATTGGTCGTTGTTGGCCAGATGACTGAGGATTATTGTTGACCAAGAGGGCTTGTCGAGCAGCCTTCAAATTCAGGATTGTACCATGCTGGTGATATTCCTTCACCAGTACATTCGAGACCCAGTGTTGAAGATGCTGGGTTGGTGATAACGTCCTTCCCATGGGTGGAGATCCAGCTTGAGCAGCATTCGGGAAGTTCACAGATGTTGTCTTGGAGAAAGTCATTCTTTGGTTTGAAGGGAGTTCTGAAGAAAACTAAGAACAATGACAATATTTATTAAAGAAACATCTTTTCAGATGGATACATGTGTGATTAATTCCTTTTTCTGGCCTCCCTTTATCAATTTATAGGGGCCTAACATGTGGGTAACATTATTTAACTTGGTTAAGGATTCACATCAGGTTCACCATTTTTGTTTCGTAGTTCCTTGAAACGTGTTCAAGATTTAAAAAATCATTGTTTCCAGGTGGTTTCCATTGGATTTATTCGTGGAACCAAAAACTTCCAACAGTTCTTTATCCAAATAGGACCTGATTTCCAAAAGAAGGTGTTCATTAAGTTTTGAAATTTACGGTACTTAAGAACATTCATTGGTCGAGAGGATGGGAGGTCAGACTCATCACACCCTTTTGGTGGGAAATATTGTCTACTTTGGGACTCTCTTTGTGAAATTAAAATATTTTCATGAATCCTTATTAATTCACCAATTATGTCATAATTATCCCTTGGAATTTACAATCACTTATTTACATGTATAAAATTTAGAATCATCAGTATGAATTCAAGAATCTTCGTCATTGGAAACATCTATATGTATTTGAGGTTTTACATTAATGATATCCTCTAATATAATGATTAGAGATTCTTTTAATCATCATTATGATGATATTGGTTTTTAATCCACTAAGTGGGGAAATCATGAATTTATTGTCATTCAGGAAGACGAAGGTTTGTTTTAATCTTGGGATCGTGCTCATAAAATGAGTTACCTACATATCCTTGTGAAAGGAATTTGAACCCTTGTTGTTTGGTTCCACTGAATGGGACACATCGTACCTTTTAATTTCATGTGATAAGGACTTCTAAGCAGAAGTTTCATAGTTGAAACTTAGTGTGGGACTTATGTTGAGGTAGCCCAAGGAACTTGGAATGGATACAAATTTCCTAGTATGATTAAACCCTATTGGGAATATAGACTAAGGATAATAGGGTTGATCATAATTATTGGGTTTGAACCTAAAAGAGTCTTACTACGTATCCCATATGAATAGGAATCAAAGCCCACATAGTTCAATAAATCTCATAGGAGAGTATAGTCCTATAAGAGAGATGAGTTTGGGCTTACTTACTGAAAAAGGATGCCTTAATGATTTGAGGATTGAATTTGGGGCTAATTTCCTAAGGAGGATTCCCAAATTGGGGGAATTAGGGTTGGATTCTTGATGATTATATCCAGTGAGCTCGGGCTCTGAAATACCTTCCAACGTATCCTAATTTGAATAGGAATAGTTCTATCAATGAGTGTTTGTGCATATTTTATAACCATCATGTATCTCTAAGCCCACTTGAGTCATGATTGGTGTGAGAAACAAGAGGATGTGAAAGATTCAACAATGACACTTCACACTTTCAAATTTTTCATCCATGCTGATGGAAGAGGGTTCGTCAACTGTGGAAGATGGAAAGGTGATGGTGGGCGAGGGCAGGGTGATGAGCCCTCCCTCTGTTCACTTTACATTGGAAAAGGGTCCAAATGAAAGGAAGAAGGGGTGAAAGTGAGGGGCTTATACCAGGATGGTTGCCCTAAAATTGGTATTGGTATGGGAGGGAGACTTCTCCTATGATTTTGTGGAAATGGAAGTGTGAAGTATTCCTTCTTTACTAGAGACCTGAGGTTCCAGGTCACCTCTTTGAGAAGGGAGAGGCCAAGACTCAAACCCTCCACCAAAACAAGAACTTACCAACACTGTTCTTGGGAGAAAAGTCCATGTGACTGTGGATATACAAACCCACCAGCATCTCATGAATCTAAACCCCATTGTGAAAAAAATGTGGGAGACCTCTGACTACGGAAATATAAACCCAGGAGACACGCAGATGTGCCTTACCCAGAGGTTTGAGAAGTCAGGAGGTTTTGGTGCAGGCTTCAACATAGCCCCTTTTAGATAAGGGAACCAAGGAAGGAGATACCCTGCCATGGATGGATTTATAGAAGGGTACTTGAACTGGTCGCATAGGTACCTCACATAGGTATGTCACGTAGGTACTTCGCGTTTCCTTATGGATCAGTTACAGTGCGCAGGTTCACCACGCAGATGTGGCACATAGATATACTACGTAGATATGGATGAGGACTGAAAAATGTGAAGAACTTCAAAACATGACTATCCCCTTTAATTATCCCTTATTTTGTATTTTATAGGACTACCTAAGACAATTTGAGAGATCTAGGAGAAAGAGCTACGCAATAGGAGATTCAAAGAGTCTTTAACTTTTTTTCAGCCTGGAAATGGGGAGCCCAAGGGCTCTATTTATATGCACGGTTGGACCTTGTCTAAAAAACTTTTCCCGTGCAGATATTTCACGCATGTCTGCCACGCAAGTGTTCTGCATTGGGGGGTCTAAAATCTTCTCATGCATAGCTTGGCCGCATAGTTCGGTTGTGAAGCTGAGCTGTATAGCTCGGTCATGAAGCTCCTGGATTCTATTACATCACGTAGAGATTTGGGAGTATTCATTGATTTTTTTTCTTCGTGCTCTTTGAATATTTCTTTGGGATTTGAAATATCCAAAGGTTGCCTATCTTTTTGGTTAGTTTTTCATGTAGTGTAAAAAATCATGTAGATTAAAATATTCTCCAGGTAGATTATACCATTCCCTAGTTGGGTAATAATCCATGGGATGTGGGGTTATAGTTTCTAAGATAAATAAACAAGAAAAGAACAAAAAAACATAGGGTAAACTAAACTTAACACAACTTTCACTATTTCTCTCTATTCTCCCTAGAAATAGCACCAAAATTAGTTATTGAACCCGTCATAATGTGTGGTCCAAATTAGTTCCCTTTTAAACCAACCAACTATGTAGCTAGTGGCAGTCATGGTAGATCCCATAGGGAAAATGCAGAAGCAATAAATAGTGTGATTTAAAATCAAAATTTATTACCCAGATAGAAAAATAGTGAGGGGAACATATGGATAAAGGGAAGAAAAAATTGAAAATAAAATTAAAACAAAAATAAATTACAGAACCAACAGAGAACAAACAAGTCAGGATTGTAATTCTGATTATAGATTAATGTAATATTCTTTCTTTAGCATTTTATTTATTAATAAAGATTGTTTTATATGGGATTAAATAAAATTATCTTTCCTTGGTCCAAAAACAAACGATTATATGATTAAATAAAAACACCTTGGTCTGGTGATTAATTAGTTCAAACATGTTTATGATTTTTACCCCTAAAACAAGTGTCAACTAGCTCACCCAATTTTCTTGGATTCACTTATTAAAACTCCTTCAAGTTTTTCAATTGGTTTCATTCTTGGTCTGATCTTATACTAATGGTGAATAACGTATTACGTTTATTGATGAAGTTGTAAACAAAAATCATAATAAAGACAAAACTTCAAGATTTAAATTATAAATCACACATAATCATTATTACAACCCCAAAATGGGGGAACTAACCTCTTATGACCATGGTCATAGTGTGCGGGTTGATAAGAAACTCAACCCCTACCATGGATACAAGAGGGAGACTGGGAAGGGCAGAATTGCACTACAACAGAAATGAAAGAAGAAAGGAAAACACAAACTTGGATCTGAGGGAGGTTGAATGATAGAGTGGAATCACCTCCCCATCTATTTCCAACCATGATAATGGAGGGATGCACTCATACTTACAGATTTTGTGACTTCTCAGTGTGTATGATAAAGTATATGTTGTGTAGTAAAGTCAATATGACTTGGCCTGGTTTTCTCTGTTGGTAGGTGAGCAACCAAGGTGACCCTTTCAATTTCAATACATCATAGGTCATTTGGTGGGTTTCATAGCATGTAGCGCCACCCCACATGGAATGTAGTTTCACATCATCCACCAACTACATCTAGAAGGTTGTACATTATTTTTAATCGAGTAATACATGGCATGTAAGATCTGGCTGGCTACATGGGTGTGTTCTCGATCAAGATAATTCCTATCACGACATGTTTACATAGCTTGTGTTTATAAAGTACACATCATGTATATCTTCACATTCATTTTGATCACTTTTGATTTGTGACTTTGGTTAGGAAACATTATAAAATCACCATGAATACCAAAATAAATAATTTTATCTACAAAACAATGTATATCTGGTGAAAACATGATTTTATAATCAATAAAATGTTGTAAAATGTATACAAAAATTGGACACATAAAATATTATTTTGTAGATGTTGAAATAAGGACCCATTTTACCATGATCGAAATACCAAATCCATTTTGGAATAATGAAATGGACATCCTCAAAACACCTGATGTGGACTTAATTGGTTAAGTATTTGATTATAAAATAATAAATACCTAAAATAAATTATTTAATTATATGTTATTAAACCTGTAAAATTTTATTAATAAATAAAATAGTTTCTTTAAGATTATTATATAGGATTTAGAGGACATACAAGGAATGACATGAGTCAGGGTAAGGGGTTTTTTTGTCTTGATTTTACATCAATGAGACATATTTCATATCCACCACTTATTTTTATTTTGTGTTGAATATATTTCCCCTTTTACATATAATATCCTGATTCTGTTTTACATCATGGTATTTCATGATTAAGTTTGAATTATTTCAACCTATGGGATTTGAATTGAATGTTACCAAGTACTATTGAATTTAACCAATCAATTTCTTTTCATTGGGTATTATTAATTCTTTAATGTATTTGATATTATTTGATTATGTATGTAATAAATTTTGATTATATTTTATTTTATTTTCACATTTCATATGTCAATTTACTTCTGAAACACATAATTTATTTATTTATTAATTATTGAATTCAATGGTATGTTTTTTAAGGTTTATTCACCCCAGAATCTCATTATTTGAAACATATGTTTATCATAAGCATCTATATTCATTTTTTGATGTGTATATACTTACTTTTGACATGTTATATCATGAAAATATTTAGTTTCATGATATTTAAAGTATCATTTCATTTTTTTTCTTTTCTGGAAATTGTGATTGAAGAGTTTCCAACACGAAAAAAACTTTATGATACAATCACCTTTTTTGGGATTATTTATGTTCAGTTTTAATTTAGATGCAATAATGTGATAATATATTCTTAAACTAAATATTTTTTTATTCTCCTATGGTTGTAAATGTGCTTAATGTGTTTTATTTCCATTAACTCTCTTATTTTTTGATAAAATATAATGAAATACATTTTTGAGTGATACTAATAATGAATTTTATATTAGATAAGGTGTCTATATCATACATATCCATTAAATTGAAAAAAGTTAAAAATGTTCTTTTTTTAAATAAATGATTTACTAAAGCTATTTTAAATGATATTTTAACTTATATTAAAAACATTTAGAAGGAAATTTTCTAACATTTCCCAAATGTGTCACATTTGAATCCCATTTTCTAAATGTTTTAAAGAAATATTTACTTTTATAATTAATTACATGAACATATTTTCTATGTGTCATGTCCATTATTTTAATTAAGGTTTCCTTTTCATATTTACAGTTTTTTTCAATGAAAATTATTTTCACAATATTTGGTGAATTTTTATTTTTTAAAAGTTCTTTTTTAAAATCAAAAGGATATTATCCTCCAAAATGGTTTTAATGATCTTTTAAAGGTATTTCCATTCATCAACAACAAAAAGAAAAGTTGCTACTTATGATAGAAAGAGGATAATTTGTAATGATTCCATATTCATTCATTCTCTATATGTATTATTTTTATTTCAATTAGATTGTTATGGAACCCATTCATTTCCATGGGTTAATCATCTTTTAAAGAGATTTTTATGGAACCTATTTCATTCTTATTGGTTAATCATAATTCAAATAGATTGTTTTGGAACCATTTTATTTTCTATAGGTTATTCATGTTTCAAAGAGAGTTCCATGTAACCCAATAATTTTCCATGGGTTAATCAAGTTCTGAAAAGAATAAAGGATGTTTTAGAGTTTTGTATTATAATTCAAGATCTATGTACATTATTCAAGTTTTGATTCTTCGACATTGTTTATGATTTGTGTGCTCAGAGAGTGTTGGGTAAGCCCATTATATCTTATAGGATGGTTTTTTCTAGATACCACTCCTAGTAATTATGTAATAATTATGTTCTCTATAGAATTATATTTGAAGTTGACTATATGGTTATTATATTTATAAAGTTTATATATGGGTTCTATAATTATTATCTGAATATGAAGTTCCAAGATAGAAGAACATTTTACCTATGATTTTCATGGTTTTATAAATGTTTTATCAGATGAATATTGAAATCCCATGGATCATGATTACTCATTAAGATGAATCATTCCTTTGTTAAAGGTTTATTCCATGTTTTCATGTTTGATGATTCAGGTATGGATGTGTATGAATATTATTATACTCTTCTCATGCACTTTTATTATGTCATCATACCCTCATTCTCTTCTTGGACTCACTGTTGAAATGTAATTGTCAAGGCATATTTTTTTCATACTGGGAATTTAAGATGACCCTTCTTATGTTTCCTTTTCCCCAGGTTATCAAGTATGATGTTGAATGAATTATTTTTAGTAGTATTTGATATAGATGATTTTTATGGCCTAATATGGAATATTAAAAGTTGGTCATACTGGGAAAGATACTCTCTTAAATTCATTGGTATTTTTTATGTATGATTTTGACCTAATTCTATAAAACTTTAAACCAAAAAGGTCATTGAGAATATATGTGATCTAATTTTTCCTTTTGATATTGTATGTTTTAGATGGGTAAAAATGATTCATATTCATTGATATGAAAACAAAAAATGTGGTATTTATGATTTCAGTACTAGAATTGAGAGTGGGGTTGTTATAGTTGGTATTAAAGAAGGGTTTAGATTACTTTTTAGATTATGATTTCTTCATTTGAGGTTATCTTAATTGTTATATATACTGTCATATGTCTATAAGATTAATATTGAACATATTTTCAAATTCATAGACACCCTTTTTGAGGTTTTAAGTGATGATATCTTAAGTTTATCAATGAAACATTAGGTGATGTTTTATTGAGATGAAGTATATATAAATATTTGGTTTAATATGAAGTATCCCTTTATCTTTTCTATGAGTATTTTTTAAGGTATTGATAAAATTTAAGGTTTATATGATCTTGGATTTTTAGGTAATTATGGAAAAAAAGTTTTATCTTATAGATAACCATGGGATTGAAAAGTCATTTGGTGACTAAGTGATTAATGTTTTTCAAAAGGAGATCATTATATTTTTGTTCTCATAAGATTAAACGTATGAGATAACCAGTGAGGTTAAATCATTCATTAATTTTGTGGTTATTTAGGTAACTTGAGATATAGGATTATTCATTTATTGAATTATTCAATGTCAACATTGGTTATTATTGTTTAATTTTGAGATGTAATGTATCATATAATGGTTTTCTCATTTTGGAAATTATCTTACCATGTTACCGATGTTTATATTTTGGTTAATTTTTAAAGATATTATGAATGGATTGTTATCCATTTTATGGTTATGTGGAAATTAAAAGTTTTTTTTAGTGCTTCATTATTGAAAAATTCATCGTGAATAAATATTGGTTTTTAAAAAATATGATATTTTGGTGGAAATTTATAAATAGTTGAAATTACACACATAATGCGATTATATTTATTTATTCTCTTAGAATAGATAGAAACAGATTCCTAAACTCTAGGAAAACGATATTGATACAAACAAAAATTCTTATTACCATCATTTTCGATGATATCAATGATCACTTTCACGCATCTTTGGTTTATGGGTTTGTGGTTATTATCATTCACTTGATCATTAAAATTCTCGTGATCAATGATCTATTTTACTCTAAACCATTATTTTGGTATTAAAATATTATTCGATGGTGAGATATTCACTTTCCTATTATGTTATCCTATTAGGAAACCTAGTATGTGTCATTCTAGATGACCTTCATATGTAATTTTCTCTCTTATTTAGAGAATATTTTATTAACCCTTTTACAATATGGTTTTCCAAAAAATGTATTTTCAAATATAGTACAATTAATTATTAAGACATTGATTAAATTTCAATCAATAAATTTATTAAATGGGGGAGTATGTAACACCATGAGATTTTAGAACAGAAAACTAAGTTCGATATTGTAGCTGACATGCTACACCGACCATAAACAACCTATGAAATATATGACTATTATAACCTATCCGTTAAAGTGGAGTGTATGAATCATATTAACTGATTTCTAGTACACACACACACACACACATATATATATATCCTAATAAATTTAAATTATTGATAAATTTTTATTAAATAATCAATCAATTTTTAGTAAAGTATTTCTATTCTATAAAATATAGATTCTTCAAAATTGTTTTTTTATTTTCATGAAAAAATAATATAATTACTTTTCATGACATTAAGAAAATTAATTTGATAAAATTAAAATTATTTTTTAATTAATAATATAAAATTTTAATTTTGATGGAATTTTTTGATTTTTCGGAAAGTATTTATTTTTTGGTAATAGTGAAAAATATAGATTTTTCTAAAAATAAAATTTATTTTAATGAAATTAATTAATTCAAAAACCCATTATGTTATGAATATAATTTCAAGTAACATAGGTATTATTTATATATATTTAATCCAATTAATTACATTTTAATCAACCCTATATTTTATATTATTATAACTTCGTTTTGGGGTTTAAAACATGAGTTTTCTTAAAACTATTTTAAAATGTGTAATGTTTCTCCTTTTAATTAATTATGATAATCCATAATTAATAGTATATTAAACCAATTTGTAGAATATATATTTATAAATATTAATTTAAATTCTTAAAATTATTATTATTAGTCATAGAGTGAATATACAACCATTTTTTCTTGAAAAATACATTCCCTGATAACACGCCTTTTTGTCATGTCAGCAATTTAAATTTTGAATTAACATTTTACACTTATGGGAATTGAATTGGATAAAATAGATTATTTATTATGAATTATAATAATTTTTATTATATAATAAATTTATATATATATTTTTACCATAATAAATATTGAAAGTATAAACAATTATCAAATGTGATTAAGGTGAAAATAGTTTTACAGGAGGGTTAAACTGTAAATATAACAGGGAAAATAACCTAAAAATTTGTATAAAAATTATTTTATGGCCATATTATGAACCTATTATGTCTAAGTGTTTATGATGATCCATTTTAGATCTTTTTTTCATGTGAAAAACTTGGGTATCACTTTCTCATTTGAAATATTACATGTCTTCCATTCACCTCACCTATAAAAGGCTTCCCAATCTCCTCTCCTATACACACATTCAAACCCTTTTGGTTCATATTTTAAATACCTAAATTAATTTCTAAATTACCACTCATAATACTAGAATTATTATTTTTTCATAACTAAATTCAATAAATACTTTAGACATAAACATAAAGAGGTCGTCTAAGAAGAGGTAAAATTCCCTACAAAGAGTTTTTGTATTATTTTTTCTTCAAACTCCATAAAAACATATAAATATATTATAATATGATAAAACCAGTATATATTATATAATGAGATTATATTATATTGTTTTAACAACCTAAATCCATGTCATACTCCACCAAATAAGATATACAATCACCATTCAGGTGTACGGTGGACTACCACCTTGCGAACCGATGTCATTAATTTTCCATCAATGCCTCCCACAGCAGGTTGTAACTATGGATTTAAAGTATATATAATGTAATTTTAAAATTATTATACATATTGAGTTATGATTTTCCATATTATTTTTTTACATTCCATTATGTGGGGGATACGATAACATTGTTTATGTGTATGGAAGACTACAGCCATAGGAAGCGATGTGATTCATTTTTCACTAATGCATTACATATAAGGTAATAAGGATAAATTCAATGAATATATATGATATAAAGGAAATAATAATGGTACGAATTACATATTTATAATGTAAAAAAAAATATAATAACCTATTTTCTCTCTTATATTGAAAAATAATGACATCGTTCATGTAAATGTAGACTACCTCATCCATGATGTAATGTAATTATTTTTCATCAGAACATATCCAAAATGATATATATATATATATATATATATATGTATATTTAAAAAATATAATAGTATTTATGATTTTATTATCATTCCTGAAATATAAAATAATTCATAAATTCTTTCCATAATTTCCATTCAAAAATGGAAACGTTACTCAGGTGTACGTACGACCTACCATATCCATGATCATAACATAATTAATTTTTCAACACCACTAATCATTAATTATTTTAAAATTATAATTTACGGAGAAATAATTTATGTATTTTATGATTATTATTATGGATATGTTTAAATAATGACATCTTTGACATTTTTCAACATACTAAATCTATTTTCAAACAATTAACCGAACAAACTCAAAATATATGATGTGTAATGAACTGATTATGTATTTGAATATGTGATTATAAATAAATAAAATAAATTATTTAATTATAATACATGAAAGATGTAAAAGGTTATTGATATATCAAATAATTGATTTTTTATTATTATAAAGTATTTAAATGTCCTACAAGGAAATTCTATACTCGAAGTAAGAGGTTTTACTTATCTTGTTTTTACTTTTATGAGACATGCTCCATATTCACCACTTTTTTTCTTATGTGGTGTATATAATTTCAATTTTAAATGTAATATTCTGAATACATTATAAAATTATGGTAATTTAAGTTTCAATTTTAATTATTTCATCCATGGGAATTCGATATGAAAGTTACCAAGTGGTAAATAATTTCATAACTCAATATATTTTCATTATCTTATCAAAATTATTCATTGTATTTGAAATTATATGATTATGTGTGAAATTACTATTGATTATATTAAGTTTTATTTCCACTTGTTTTATGTTAATATATATTTTATACACATAATATACTCATTGATTAATTCTTAAATTCATTGGTATGATTTTTATAAGGGTTATTCTTATCAAATTTTCATTCTTTGAGACATATGTTTATGATATTCACATATATTCATTTGTGAGGTCTATATACTTCCCTTTAAGAAGTTATATCATAAAAATATTTATCTTAATTATTTTTAAAGTACCATTTGATGTTGTTATTTCATGGGAATTATGATTGAATATTTACAAAAGTGGAAAAGGCTTTATGTTGCAATCTCCATTATTTCAGAATTATTTATGTTCAAGTTCCTTTTAGACGAAATAAGGAGATGAAATTTTCTTAAACTATATATCTTTTAATACAATAATTTTAGTAATGTGTTTAAAATGTTTAATTTCTATTTCATCCTTTATTTATAAAGAAATATCAAGAAACTATTTTGTAAGTGATATTGATATTTTATTTTCTTTTTGATTGGGTATATTTCTCTTCCAAATACATGATTCTAAAATGTTTTGAATAAATTTTATTTCTAAAAAAATGATTTTATAAAGCTATTTTCAATATATTTTACCATATTTTAAATTTGTTTAAAATAAAATTTCAAAACATTTTTCTAATGGGTCACTTTTTACTTCCTTTTTTAAAATTTTTCAAAAAAAATGTTTATTTTTAACATTTATGACATGAACATATTTTATTGTTGTCGTGTTCATTAATTTCCTTGAAGTTGCCTTTATATCATTCCAAAAAAAATCAAAGGAAAGCATTTTAACAATATTTTTTGATTTTTATGTTTTTAAAAGTGGTTTTCAAAATGGTAATGATATTTTCCTCCTAAATATTTTTAATGATATTTTAGTGGTATTTATATTAATCAACTAAAACAAACCATTTTGTTAATTATTCTAGAGATGGAATGTTTTTTAATGATACCATCATCATTCTTTCTCTGTAAAGATTGTGATTTTTTCAGGGAGATTATTATGGAACCTGATTCATTTCCTGTATTAATCATGTTTCAAAGTAACTATGATGGAAATATTTTATTTTCAGCTGATTAATCATATTTCTAAGAGAATTTGGTCGAACCCATTTCTTTAACATGGGTTAACCATGTTTCAATTTTATTTTCACGCATCCCATTTCAATTCCAAAGTTTAATCAAGTTTTGAAAAGAATAATGGTTATTTTATGAGTTTTATGATAAAATAAATTTATTATGTACTTTGTTCACGGTGTGGTTCATAGATATTTTTAATGATTGATGTTCCAAGATATCTCTGAGTGAGCCCATTATGGCTTATATGATGGGTGAACCATGATAGTGCTCCATTACATTGAGTAATTATTATATTCTCTATATAATTATATTTGAAATAAACCCTATGGTTATTCCATTTTATGGGACTCTTTATGTGATATATGAGGATGATGTTACAATATAACAACAAGTTTTATCTATTCATGGAATGGGTTTATAAATGTTTCCATTAATAAATATTGATATCTCATGGCTCATGATTATTTAATCTCACGAATCATTCCTTTTTTAAAACATTATGTAATTATTTCATGTTTTATGATCCAAGTATTAATTGGTATGAATATTATTATTTTATGCTTCTGTATATTAATTATGTCATCATACCATTATTCTATTTTTATACTCACTATTCAAATTTAATAGTTAATGATTATGTTTACCATTATTGATCATTTTTTCTCACCCTTCTTAAATTTCATTTTCCATAAGTTATACAGTATTATGTTGAATGAATTATTTCTATAAGGGTTTTATATGGATTATGTTTATAAACTAATATAGAATATGAAAATATGGGTATAATATGAACTATAATATTTTGAATTCTTGTGTATTATCTATGTAAGAGTTTATACTAATTATCTAAAACTATAATCCTAAAAGGTACTTGAGAATGTATATGATCCATTATTCAATTTGAATATTAAAATTTTTTGAATGGTGAAAATTGGGTCACCTTCATCGGTATCAAATCCAAAAATATAATTTTTATGATTTCAGAATAGGATTGGGGAGTGCTGGTTTGGGTTTTTTATATATAAAACTTTAAATGGTTGTATTTTAAGGAATACATCCCTCTATGTTGTAGGATATATGGCATTGTGTCTTAATCCTAGGAAAATAATCACATATTTTGTGTTCCTTGGTGTTACATTTAAGGAGGATGCACCCTTCAGGATGTGTTTTAATTATGATATCAGTATAATCAATATGGATCTTGGACCACTTGAGTTGTGAGTGGTGTGAGAAATAATATATAATAGAATATCATGTACATTTCATATTTAGATTTTAATGGGATGTAAAAATGAATTGAAATCTCGTGGTGGTGTGCCTACTCTAAGATCACTGGTGGAAAAGGGGGGTTAATTGGATGGTAGAGGGGATATGAAATCCTATAAGAAAAGTTAGGGGCTTTATCCAAGAGGGATACCCTTATCTGTAATGGATTTTATGAATGGTGAAGAAATATTTACTGATCCAAGAGTAAACTATCTAGTATCACCACTATTAGATCCCTAATTGTCATTTTAATATATTATTTTCATTCCCTTGAGGGTTCTTCCTTCTTTGTTCATCAACCTGAGGCCTCCTTTTATCTAGGTAATTCACATTCAAATTGTTGTGTGCTAATTCACATGACTTAATAGTGTATATTAGGTGCTCATGAGAGATTTTTCAAGTTTCCCTTCTTTAGTTTTTTCATTTGTGAAAGGTATCCATATAGAGATTTTTAATGGGGGTGGAGTAACACATTTGGATAAATAATGACATGATTCATAAAAAATGGGATCTTATAAATATTGTTGATCTCATATAGTGGGTATCATAAGCTAGAAATTATGGGTAAACTATAATGTTGCTAGCTTAGGCTCCATATAGTTAGACATGCCTCCACGAGGTCAACTCGACCATGTGTAGTTGACTAGGAATCCATGAGGTCGTTTGGGATTCAGGGTCATGACATCACATGATCATCCTCATAGGTATAACCTCATGTGGTTGGCCTCACATGTATGGCCTCAACCAATATAAACCTGAATGACCCTAGTTTCTCTTATCACTTCATGGTAAAGTTACTAATTGATTACATACTGACTCAATGAGATGAATATTTTAGAAAATGATTTTTTTATCCCATTTAATCCCATAAACCTATTATCCAGGTCTTTATGTGTCTATTTTTGGGGATGGAGTGGATTATATATATACACCACATAGTTTGTGGTTTCCTGAATGATGTGGATATGATATCATCTGGACTATAAAATTCACTGGATGAATAATGAAATCCATAAAAGGACCTCACTAAACATCATATTTTTGACCTCATCACCACATGGTTTAACCATAAAGTTTGAAAAGGACCATAAATAGAATATTTGAGTAAATCGTCTTCAAAGAAATGGTTAATTACATTGATTTCTAAGAGAATATGTAGAGTGCCTTAGAATGATTATCTATCACCATGTGGTCTCACCACATGTTGTGTAGGGTACATCACAACATCCAATGATTCTCTTTTATATATCATTTAGACCTCATGGTTCCCTAGGATTCATTTTATTTTCATCCAAAACATCTTTTCCAAATATTTAAAATCCTCCATTTTTTTTATTTCATACTCAAGTTTTTTGTGCATTTAATTTTTCATGTGTCAAAAATCCCATGATATGATAATCATGAATTATATTTTTTTTATATAATAAATTTCATTGGTTTTTTAGGTAAATATCAACCTAAATATAGTCAATTTCAACCATACATCACTAAAGAGTGAAAGCTCTCAAGCACCAAATCCAAATAGATTAACATCATATATAATTAACCACTAGGATATATGTTCCTAGAAATAGTTTGTGTGGGACTTAATCATGAGAATACATTTATGTTTTAATTAATATTTTGTTAACTAAACATGTTAATTTGGGGGCTTACACATAGTAGTAGGTTTCCATATAAGGATGTAAACAATATTATCTGTCAGTAAATTGATAATGAAGTAAGATGGTATGGTTTTGGATTACATGTATAGGAGGTCCATATATTTGGAAACTAAAATTGTATCTAAGGTAATTTTAAATTTTATAAACCAAGTGGTGTATATTGTCTCAATGCATTATATTATGCTCCTCGCATAAGTGATCCTACTCACAAAGGGTGTGGTATGTTTGAGAATGGTGGGATTGAACCTCAAAGCGGCATCCTATATATACTGGTTAACATGAGTAAAATAAATTTTAGATCAAGATTCATTGTTATAGACTCAGGAAATGACTATTCATGCATTATAATGTAATGTTTTAAGGTTTTCTTTAACTCAATTTAGAAAAATGTTTCACGGAATAATCAACACTCTTTAATTTTAACTAGACACATCTCAAGCATTATAATGAAATGAAAAAATAAACCCTCTAATCCATTGTGAGTTATTATTTGTGTGATAAGAAAATGGATAATATATGATTAACTATGTATCATGGTTTTTTATAATATGGAATTTAGTGGAGATTATGCATTGGGATTCTATTTGAGTTTACAATGGAATTTGACCCATGTGAAGGTATTTTTAGGTTTTGAGGGGAGTATCTTTCATATTGGAATTTTGGAGAAGTAAGATTACTATCTCAAAATAAGGTTTATGAGGGAACAATTAGGAGTATATAAAACCAAGGTATGGGTCATGTTTGTCCTAACCTAAATAATTTTTGACTCGATATGAAAAATATTTGATATAACACTATATTTTTCCTGGGGGGTAGTGATGGAAATAAATAAACCAAGATGAAATCCCATCATTAATCCTAACTATGGGAGTGGGGGGACCTCTCATAGTATATAATCTAAATTGGAGAAAAAATATACATTGTGTTGCCACCATATTTGATATAATTTATGTTCTACATAAGTCATGTTTCAGTTTAACTAGGGACTCGATCAAATTTTAACCATTTAAGGGATTCTATGTAGGTTATTCATGTAGGAACATCCACATTTAGGCTTCCATGTGGGAGTGAGTGTGTGGGTAATCTCACATATATTAATCCATGTTTTTTTCTTTTTGAACGTGAGTTTTTAAGTTACCTCATGAATGGCCATTGAAAAATTTTATTGCAAAGGGGAGTTCATGAGGTAACATCATGAATGAAATTTACGGTGTTTCCTTTTTTAAGGGACTGTGGTTGGGTTTTACTTGTGAATGATTATTTGGGAAGTCTCTTGGAAAAGGAGGGTGCTAGATCCTGCTTCATGAAGATGGCATCCATGAGATTCCATTATTAACGCCCTATATTTTACCTAGTTTAAACCCAACAATTTTTTGAGAGGTCTCTGAAATTTTCAACATTTTTTATGGATCATTATAATAGTATATTTTTATTATGAGGTTGGTTTGTGGTATTTAAAAATAGTGTTAGAAAACTTATTCCCCAAATTTATAAATTATATAGGGAGGATCTGACAATATAGAACAACTATTAGAGATAATGACTCATTAAGGGAGTAAGTGGAATACATGAAATGAATTCTCTAGAGTCAAAAACTAAAACAACACTACAAATGTGAAATGATTTGGGAAAAATATCTTTTCAAGAAAATATGATAATGTTTTTTGATGTTATTATAGTTTCCACATAGGGTTTCTATTTTAACATTGACAACAACATAAATTAATGAACTTCTACTTAACAAGTGGTCAAGGTGATTCCTCAAACACCGCTTCATGAATGATAGGGTGATTCATGAAGGAATTATTCATAAATATCATTATGCTTCATGATGGACATGAGAACAATTTTATATGTTATTTTTGAATGACTTATTTGTGAAATATAAGTGTTTTTTGAAGTACTGAATTAATTTATGATTATATTACCATTTTATATTATATTTCCTTATAAAATTGAGACCGACATAAAATAGAAATAAAATTTGATATGTAATTCCATTTTGACAAAACGAGTATTCAAATAGAAACATGTGAAAAAAAATATAACCTTAGATATTTGAATTTTCGAATAGATTGTTTTCTTGAAAGTCTATATTTTTTCTATAACACCTTATAAAATGGTTTGTTTGTTTTTGAAACCATTTTTTCTAGAAATTTTCACAATACATAGAATACTCCTAATGGGAGGTTCTCGCCACCACTTCAGTTAATATGGATACATTTATGATGTATATATATCCCTAATATGTGAAAAATAATGTAGCACATGGAAATCCCATTTTCCTCTTCAAGAATGTAAATATATATTTTCTAAAACTTAATTTAGTTGTCTGTGAGGAGAAAAAAGCATGAATTATTTGGAAACTTGCATTGAAAAAATCTTATGGTGATTAAAGTGGTGCAATTTTATTCAACTATGATCTTCAAAAAATCTATTTGGATTTATTATGAGGGCATCATCAACCACCACTATTTATTTATCTACACCACCTTTTGAGGATGATTCTTTATTTTTATGGTTTTAATAATAAAATTTCATTTTTTATGATTATAAATCATATCAAAATCCAATGATTTCATATAATCAACTATTCATCAATCTCTGACATTAAAATATGAAATATATATTTAATGAATCATTGGTTAGTGAATAGTATGAATCATTCATTGAACACCTAATGCCTCTATCATTTTAGCATGTGAAAAAATGACTAATTAAATATCATGAGTAGGGTATTTCTTATCATGTGGGTAATTTTTTCTATAACAATACAGCATTACATGTAGATTTTTTTGAAATACACAACCAAAACCCCCTAAGGATGCATCACAATATTCCTCAAAGCTCTAATCTGGATGAGGTAGGATGAGAATATTAGATACATTAAATTTCATTTTCAATTCAAAAAATATAGATTCACATTAGTCATATAAAAAAAGAATCATCATTTTTGAAATCATTTATAAAATTATCTAACTTGGTGATGTTGTTTTTGTTTTTGGCTGGATCTATTTGGGGTGGATTGTTTCTTTTCATTTTACTGTGGTTTTTGGTGGTTGTGAAGTTGGTGTTCTATTTTGATTCTGTGTTTGAATGCTCGATTGGTTTATTGTGATCCATTTATCTAGTACTGATGACAATTGTCTCATAATTTGGAGCATTGTTATTCTAGTCACTGGTGGTGATCATTTTTGGATTCATCTTATTGGGGTTTATGGTTCTTAGAGGTCTCATCGGACATGTGGATTCTGGTGGCAGCTCGTGTGGGTTTAGATTGCATCTCTGCCTCTATGATTTCCAAATCATATTTTCAACCTTTTTTAGGTCTTTTGTTGGAATTTGGAACTATGTTATGGTTTGGATTTTAAAATTTATTGTGTGGTTAGAACATACCCAAAAGTGGATTCTGAAAATACAAAAGCATGATTTGACTAAGAGTTCAAATATGACAAGAATTTGTATCCCATGATTTAAAATATACTAGGATATCATCTGAAAAAACTCAAAAACATTTGTTATGAGAGGATAAAATTTCATGTACATTTGGTCTATAAACACAACATAGGCATTGGTATCCTTAAACCCTTTACCAATTAGTAAAAGTTTCTATATTAACATTAGAAAGTATATTTGGGTATTTCTTTCTGTTTGACCAAAATTTATTGGTAGCTCAATCAAAGGACTATTTTTGAAAACCTTGTTTCTCCCTTTAAATAATAAAAAATGTCATCATTTTCTGTAAAGTTGATAAAAACCCTTAATAGTGAACTGGTTTATATTTTGATAGTCAATATAAATCTGTATACTTCCCTAAAAAATATTGAAAAATAAGGTCAGAGAATCCCAAGGTTATATTCTTAACCTGATTAACCCCTTTCACTCAAGATCCTTTAATAGGTTTTTTAACTCCCATAGTTCAGTTAGAGACATTATATATAGAGTTATAAATATATGTTTCATTCTACAAATAAGATTAATGATAAATTCTACACATAACTTTAGGAAAATCATAAAATTTATTCAGACAGTATGCCAATGTATTGATCTACCACTAAAGGTAAAATAAAACTTCACTTAGACTCCACTACCCAGCCTAAATCCCTCACTCCCTTCAATGGTTATGTAACATATGAACTATAAAATAAAATAACTCCACTTGGTATAGAAATTGATATATTCAATGAAGTGAGTGATCCATTCCATTTCTATAACAACATTAATCGATTCTAATATTGTTATCATAATATCCCATAATTCCTTGTAGGAATGAATCACTAAAGAAAATTACTTAAAATTCATTATATAATTGATTATTTTCCCTATAGTTGTGTCAAATCTCATATATGTTAATTGGGATTCCTATTTCTACCCTAAAAATTTTACTAGTACTTCAAAAATAAAATAATGTGATGCACCTATATCGAATCAAGTGAAATCCAATGTTGAGAAAACCAAATTAGTTTCTTTTATCTAAATCCTACATGAAGCATTATACTAACATTGTTTCTTAAACTCTAGAGTAAATATGATAATATTACACCTTTTAGTTTTCTACCATGAAAACATCTCTTACCAGACCTCCAAGAAGGTGGTTAGTTTGCTCTGTTAATTTGATTTGGAGACTATTCCTTAGATTCTTCAGTTTCCTAAGATTGTTTCACCAGTATATTTTACAAAAAGTAATGGGAAAACCTCTTTTTAAGGAAATACTAACAAAATAAATAGAATTACATAGCTTCAATGGAATATTTTGACCTAATGTGGATAATACACCCACACTCTTATCACTATGTAGAAGTCCCTCACGGACTAGGATACAAAGGCACACCACTAACCTAGCTCCCATGGAGAAGGGAAACCCTTTTTGTTTCCTCCCATCATAGATTAAATTAATTAAAGGAATTTTTAACCATTATTTTGTTGGATAATGGCCCATATTCTCTAGGGAATCCATTTAATATTTTCTCAACTAAGAAAAGTCTAATTGCTACATATGTGAATACATGTATGTTAAATATAATATAATATATTTTCAATTCTTTTTCTAATAAAATTTCAAAGTGAATAAATTTTTTATTCCAGTTATCCACCTATATATTGGAAAAATAGTGCAGATTGGTGAACAAAGAAACATAGTACACAAACATCATCATGAACTGTAATAGGGTCATGATATCAATTTCTACAACTTGGCATAGTGTATTAGGAAGAAAAATGACCAATAAAAATCTCAAGGATGTTCTTCCTGGTTAAAAGCTAGTTCTTATCAGTATGTAGTGTTATATTCCATTATTAAAGGGTTTCTTCTTATATCATGAAATTAGAACCCAAAAATTGATCTATCTTGGATTTTTCGACACTCTTGATGATATGATAGATATGGTTAACCCATTCATCAAACTTTTATGGACATACATCACCCAAATTGACTGGAAGAATGTGGAACTATAAAACTCAAATAATTTAAAAATTAATTAGATATTTTAAAGGGCATCCCAGACCAACCCATATAAGAAACTGAACAAGTCATTCTAGGAACTAAGGATCAATAACTAATTGGTTGAGTGTTTCATGTACCCCTAACACTATTCATTTGAAATAAGGTGATTACTATGTATACATAAACTAAAAATAGTATATGATTTCATAGAAACATTCCACTAGAGATAGAAAGTCCAAAAGATCACAATTTGTCCGACATATATAATGTCTCACCCCATTACCCTCTCTTATATCAATCATTATTTTCCAAAACACTTTTATATATAAAATTGTTTCCTTTTTAAAATAATATATTTAATCAATCATGATTTTTATACAAATTATAGATAATTAAATCATGCTCTAAACATTATTCAAAGGAAAATAGAGGGAATAGTTCATGTTTAAAATAATTGAAAATAAATTAGGAGTTCTATAAATAGATGGGTAGTAAAAAAGAACCATTTATTAGGTTACATTAACCTAATTAGTAACAATAAATTTATAGGAAGAAACTTTCTATTTATTATTAATTTTTTATTAATATAATACTTTAATTTATTATAACTATAATATAATAATACGTAGTAAAAAAATATATGTTTCAATTTATCCGAACCCATTATTTCCTATTGACTACTAGTATGATACCTATGAATCAAAAAACAAGGATTGGCTCAAGTGATAATATTTAAGAGGAAGAGTAATCTGGGACTACCCCTGGTAACATAGGATTCCTTCATATATATACTAGAAAAGATTATTTATGGGTTACTTCTAGTTTCCCAATACACTTATCACATTTCTTATCTTAATTCTATTTCCCAATATCTCAGAAATATTAATATAACACTATTTTTTAATGAACTTGATCTGATAAACCATAGGGTATAAAGGAGGGTTTAAAAACCCTCAGGTAGATATCAAGATTTTTAAAGTATGGTATAATCACTATGTGATAATATAAGTATGTGTGGGAGATGATTTCCTCATTATCTTTAAGATACATAGATAAGGGTTTTTCATTCTTAGAAGGCCAGCCAAATGGGGAATAGGATAACCACTGATAAAAACAAAAACAACGAATTAATTTAAACAAATGATCATTAGATAATTCATAATATACCATTAGTATAAAAAAATTTTGTTAACAAGTATAAAAAACAAACTACCTTTCTTTAAATGAGTATAATATGGAAAAATGAATTTATATATAGAATATATAAACAAAAAATGGAATGAATACCCAAAATCAATGACCCATTTCTAGTGAAAACAATTTGGAAACCTCCTAAAAAACCTTCAATCCATCAAACAGATCACCATCCAAGTGTTTAAAGGGACATATATGGGAAACAAGTTCCCCAAGGTGTTATGTAAAATATTCATGCCCCATTACATTAGAATTTTCACATAAAAAATGTATAATTCATCTTGAAAGAATCCCATATAATGTTTTTGTAATGTATTATCATTAGGGTATAACCACATACCCCTAAATACCATTTATAATCTCATTTGTATGACTGAAAATATAAAATACAAAGTAATAGATAGACTCAACATGTAATAAAATGATTTCTATATTTTATCCAACTTTTTTTAACTAATATAATTGAACCCATGTATAGAGAGAGCATATACCTATAAAACCAACTATGGGAATTTTACACAATCTAAGATGAAAAAAACTAATGGTAAACCACATATCACATTTAAGGGAAAGGGAATTCCATATAACAAAGTAATCATAGAGATTCTAAATGTCCTGTTTGGGGTAGAGAAAATGGGATTGTTAAGTTAAGTTATTAAAAGACCATTCTATTTCATGAACCTATCAATCTACCATATTTTTACCCTAGCACTATTCTTTTAGAAGAAAAACATAACCATTTTAGGTATATTATTTAGCCTCTTCATTCAAAACATAAACCATTTAATTAAGTACCCTACATGGTTTCATAACATGTTTAATGTATCAACCAAATAACCAAATCATGATGGTTGTAACAAAATATTTTTCATGATTAATATTCATTTCATTTACACAATACAGGCAAAAATCATGATTTGTTATTTATCAAAAACATATGCTAAGGAAACTTACAAATAAAAAGATGAAAATAAATATATTACAAAATTGACCAATTTTAAAATAATTTTAACAATAAAACCATTTGAGAAACAATTTTTAAAGGAAATAATTTTCCTTTATTTTATTCACTGGGTATTATTTCTTTTATAACCCAAATCATAATGAATTTTAGAGGAGTTAGGGATTTTTATAAAAAAACAATCAGAGAATATTCCATTGGTATATAAGGGAGAGGATTGAAAAGGCATATGAAATCTTTGTTCAACCAAAAAATAAATGAGAAATAGGTAACAATTCCATCTTAATAAAAACATGAAATATAGTAATAGAACCATGGTAATACATTAGAATCATCGAAGTAAACCTTCAAATCTTATGAAACTTAAGGATAATTTTTTTATTTTCATGGTCTAAGAATTTTTAAGGGTTGGATAGGTTCAACTAAACCTAGAACCATATATGAGAGGAAAAATATAGGAGAGTAAGACCAATCTATGGCCATACCTTCAAGGAACCAAGCCTTCCAGCCTGTATGATTCTACATGGATCAAATTTTTATAGAGAAATTGATGAAAGGTAAAGAGAGTGAAGATTATTCTTGGTGGTCCAATGGAAGAGTAAATAAATTAATAATTTTGAGGAGGGAAATTTTTATTATTAATTAAATGTTAGAGATGATAAAATTTCCAATTTTGGAGTAAATTTCCAAGAAATGTAATAGGTACATTTTAGAATTCTGTAGATACCTACTAACATAAAACCCCTTAGGCCCTTAGGATAAACCACTAAGAACCTGATTCATGGAATCCATTTTACATGAAGTCCCTAGAATAATTGGTAACTTCTGATTCTCACTTAATTCATCTACAAACTCTTACATTACTCTACAGACTCCAATTCCACCTAAAAACACATAAAATAAATTTATATATAAATATTAAGGATAAATAATTAGTTAGTGAGATTAGAGTTATTATAGGTAGATGATGATAGATGAGTAATCCAACTTGAGTATGTGGTCCGTGTTAACATGATAATGATATATGTGTGGTAATCACTCCAGTTTTGAGTAGAATATACCTAATGGTTGAAGCTCATGGTCTTTGGTTCAAATCCATTTTATGAATATAGAATGGTTGTAACGGTGGTGGATTTAAATATTGTGGTAATTGTAACACATTTTGTCTCCTTTTTTGTATCAATCTTGTTTATGATGAAATAACAAACTATTTTTTTATTTTTAATTAAATATTATAATAAAAAATGTTTTTATAGACTTGAATATTATTTTTAATTTATTTTCACATTAATGGGGTATATGAAATTTCATATGAATATGTGATAAATTTATGTCACTGACTTCCCATTTTGAATAACTAAATGTGTGGGTAAATTATATTCAATGTAGTATAGGTAGAGGTAAGATATCCTTTTTCATGATTGAATTATTTTATCCATAGGGATAGAGATATGAAAGTGGATGGGATTCCATTGATTAGATATATCTTGAAGTTATTATGACACATGGATTAATTTAGGATGATCAACACTTGTTATGTTATGTATTTTCTTTTAAGGTCACATCAACATTTTGTTATATATTATAGAAACCATATTCAAGATTTTTTATATTTAGTATTAATATTTATTTCCAAAAAATCATAAATCATGTTTTTATGGATATGATGTTTTAATTGGTATGCTTTTTTCAGTAAATTTATATATATTTGATTTCTAGAGTTATGAATACCTCTTTATTTTTTTTAGTGAAATCCTATCACAGGGACAATGACTCATTTTAGATAAACTCATAAATATGGTAATTGAATCCATTCCATGATTTTTATCATAAAACATTACTGATAAAGGGGATCAAACTGATGATATGTTACTTTTTATCATAACTAATATCAGGTTGATGATGTTGGGAAAGTTCTAGAGTTTATAAATCCATAAGAGAAAGGTAATCACATATAAGGAACACAAACTGATTAAAAATGATGTGTGAAAAATTGATTTATAAAAATTTAAATTTTTATGAATTTAAAAACATGGTATCATATTTAAATGCATTTTATCTTGAATAATAATTAAAATATTTATTAAAATGTATAATGATAGTGGATCATCAATTATATAGAGAAAAATAATACATGTACAATGTTGATTCTAAAATTTATATACCCTACACCTCCATTTTGTTTTCATAAATGGTAATATATTATTTAAATATGTACAAGTATCATTAGAGATAATAATATATTGAATCATTTTCATGACCTAGACAACTAGGGTCTGACCTGTGAGTACCCCCAAACCGCCTCCAACGGGCCAGGGGTTGGCGATCAGTGTCGAGTATGCATATATAACAAATGGGGGGAATTAACCTAATGTGAATACACACACACACACACACACACACATCTCAATGAACATACAATGTTTAAATGGAAACAACTAAAAAAATGCATGTATACGGCTATAATCAAAAAAATAGAGTGCGACAATAAAGTATTGAAAGTGAAAAGGGGGGGAAAATACAAGACCAACCAAAAATTGAAAATATTCCAACCTAATACAAGGGAAAAAACTAAAATAAAATTAATATAGCTCGAAAATAGCTCAGTCTATCAAGACCAAGCTATGTTAAACATGCTTCACCCCCTCCCAAGACACCATCAAAAGGATCATCATCTACATATGACACAACACATGATGGAAGATCCCATGAAGTGGTGAGTATAAAAATACCTACTATAAAACCCTAAAAACACTAAAAACAATGAATAAATAATACTCAAATCATAAAAATTGTAAAATGATAAGTAGAGACAAGAGAAAACCCTTGATATACTCAAGAAGTACACCACACCACTTGGCAATCACAACCAACTGACATCTATAAGATTCTTCTCGAAGCAACACTCATTATGGGTGAATCCACTCCAATATCCATTCCATTACTGGACACACTCACCCAAGTGGTCATGATAACTAGTATAAAAACATTTATAATGAGATAGGGGTCATTCCATGGAATGTTGGGGGACACCACGAACCCAATCATGTTCAACCCGATACGTTGGGGATCATACGCCAATGATACTATAAACCATACCAATACAGACTACTATGTGAAGGATCAATTCCCTACTAAAGGAATTATGTCGATTCCACAAACCCCACCTAGGGTGTAAATATAGTACATTATCTCACTCGAGTCTCATGAAGGAACACCACAGACACTATTTAGGACTTGTTCTCTAGAGGGGATCACAATCCTAAGATATGGATATAATGCCACACTATACCCTTAAGGGTAAAGACCAAGGGTAAATCCACTCAGCCAAAAAAATCTATGATATTAAGATATGAATATCTCTAAGATATATCTAAGGGATTACATGATATGTATGTAGAGTACATGGTATGCATTTCTCAACCTGGATCACCCCATGTGGTTTTACCTCACTCAAAATGTTAACCCCAAATAAATGGAATGTAGTGATTGTAAATGGAATATAGAGATATCCAGACACCTTGACCAAGCCATCTAACCATACATGTGTAATGATGGTTGTTCTCATGTATCACACTATATGGACCTAGCCTTTACTTTTTACACAAGGTTGTGTCCATGTCCAAGTACATGGTGAGTTCATGACTGTGTACTCCTCCTCATGCCTGTATACCCTATGAAGTATACATTGATCCATTATAGAAGGGTCACACAGTGTGTTACTGGGTCACATGGTGGGTGATATTTAACTCCATTGGAAACCCAAGCTCCACAGATAAGGGGTCCCCAAGAGAGATTAATCCAAAAACACACATCGTGAGTCATGGGATTTTATAGATATATTGGGATATCTTCCATATCCTTCAGTGCATAATTGGATCTGCCACCCTCACCGGAACTAGTGGATTGGAGGTCTCTCGACCTTATCATATCCCACTTTTTCATGACCCCCTCCCCTAAATGTGTACCCCTCACAGGCTGACAGTGGGAGAAGAGAGATAGTGACCCCAGAGTCCCGCCTCCAGTGGGCCCTGGGTTGGCGACTAGCACAGAGGGTATAATAAACATACAAATGAGAGGCATTACCCTCTAAGAAAATTCATGTGAAAGAAAGAGATAATATAGACACTAACCAAATCTAGCTCAGACTACAATATAAAAGAAACCAAAGTGTAGATATGTAATTTCATGAAAGAACTACTAAAACTGAAAGGGAAACTACAAGTACCAAAAAGGAAAGTAAAATAGTAGTGACCATGATGCCCGAACACCTCATACAAAACCTCTAGCCAGTAGTAACCATCCTGATCTCCAACCTGATCCAGCTAAACTTAAAGCAGGTTATATATATGTAAGGTGAGTATAACTGTAGACTTAGTAGGATCCGCCCTAGATCCTCTCATGCAAAAGTAAATAAAGTGAGATAAAGCACAGTAAAGAACAAGTGAAACTAATTAATCACCAAAACTGGTCTACTAAGTTCCCATCCTCACCATGGATACACTCCCCAAGTTTTATATAAAAGAGAATATAATATAATAATGAATATCAAGGGTACCCCAATAGCACTTCCCCATAAGTTTTCCACTTTTCCACAATGTAGAATGTCTTGAGAATATCTCTCTAAAAAGGCTATCCAGAAGACACCTGGGCAAAGCACCACATCCTGGACCTCATGAAACACACCATCACCACTACAACCACATAACCAAAAATAACTAAGTTCTTTTATGGAGCCACAATAGTTCACACAATGTGTATCAAAAATCAGGTATTATACCTCAATCCATTATATCCCATACAAAGAGTAAGGATCCTTAATCCATCACAATCTATACACATTATACATATAGTAGTCCATAGGAAACTATATCCAGAATGCATTTGTGTGAAATAACCACAAGCCATTACAGTCTTCTACACACATATTTGGGGAAAGATAACCATCATGAATACCAACACAAGTAACTACCAAGATAATAGAGCAAGTCCAAAGAGGTAGTCAACCATCCATCCTCTCACCAGGATGTTGGGGGAAACACCCCTAGGGATCAAAATCCATGGGGTGTCAGTATCCCTAACCAATAGGGTGGAATATCATAAAGAAACAAAAAATTTAATGATATATTATAGATCACCACCACAATATAGAACAAAACTTGTCTTACACTCAACTGCATCTAACGTCTCTTAGACTCTCAAATTTCACTGTTGAGACTGGGTATCCTATAAGCACCCAACCATTTAAAGAGATACATTAAGTTAAACTATCCCTTTTGGTCAGTTTCACTTTATGTTAATTAATTCATTAACCAATAATTAACCATTATCATTTTCTACATTACATTCCATTTACATCTCAATAAAGTTCCATAACCTCCCATCATAACCAAACTAAGTCCACACCTTCTAAAAATTATAAAATTATAATTACATACTAGCAAGCTCTAACTACATGGGTTAGACATCATTTATTCATTTATTTAACAACATTACAATTTTCCATAATCCCATGTATTCTAAGAAAAAATTATAAGATACCAAATGCAAGGGGCTCAACATGGTGAGTAAATGAACTACCTGTTGAGTCTTTTCTAGCTATAGGAGAAGCATAGACCCATCCATCCTCAAGAAGAAAACATGGACAGAAGATGGGATACCTCGTGCGTCTTCACCTCTTTTGGAATGAGGGTAATCAAGATCATGTGCCTCAATCAGTGGGGAAAGTAAAGTAGATAAAAAATAGATTAAACAAGCATCCCAAAGTCACATAAATAGGAGCATAGACCCAGCCTCACGTCACAAGCAGTATGAGAAAAATAAATCAACTAGGCTATTGGCCCTAAAACAAGGAATCCATCCTCCACACACAACGAGTTATCATAGCTCCAAAGCATAAATAACATGTCCTTTATACAAAATTTGGTAAATCAGACCCAATAATTCATTACATTTATCACACAACTGGGTCTTTATTAAATCTTGAATTAACTGATTTAGTATTTTCATGTTTCAACTACAAGAAACCTAAGCAACCACAACAACAAGATTCGTTAAACATGCCTCTTTAAAACTTTATAAAATTAATTATCAGTTAATTACTTCATTATGTTCTTTACCAATTTCTATCAACAAAAACATTCTAACAATGAAAGGAATAGATTTCACACTATCTATCAATTCAAGAGGCAACCCACTATTATGTTATAAAGCAACAACATACGATCGATACCAATTCATTAATCCGGTTCAAATATTTATTATCTCAATTTCATTGTAATTAAAGTGGATAAATCATGCTTAATATACGATTGCACATAAAAAATAGAGAATCAATGAATCACCTACCTCAAAAGGCCTTCAACATTCTATTCATGAGAACGGACCATTAAATAGATAATGATCACATATCCCTCAAAAACTACATCCACCCGATGATGATGTGGCACCACCACACCAACCCACAACTGAGAAAACTCCATTAGAAACACATAGATCACATTCCATAACATGTCAAGGAGAAATGGAATGAATTAGATCGAGGAACCTAGAAGAACATAGTTGGAACATAACTTATATCGAATATGGATCATACAACCTACTTGCACTAAAATTGGAGGTGGGTATGAAGTAGGAAAACTCCAAGAGAAACACCATCCAAGGGTTTTTAGTTTGATCGCACAACTACTATGAGAGGAAGAACTCTGGGTGTACCATACCAATGAAGAACAATAAAGAAGAACAAGTGTGGAAGGTATCTTAGATATTTTAAAATATTAATAGATAAGTGGTTTAGATATGGTTTAGATTTTCCATTAAAGTTAGATCGGGTCAAGATTACATGTTTTGAACGAGTAAAGGCACTCGGTCACTTAGGAAAATATAGATAGAAGTTATGTGCTTAAAATATGCCTTAAATCCTTTAAAACAAGTCTTTGAATGAATTTTATGTGAAATATAATGCCAAAGGGGATAAACTATAAAAAACTAGAAAAACTATTCATGACTCACCATTTGAAAACTCATCGGTGAATGAGTCAGTGTTGGAAGACTCACCATTGGACAAGTAACTATTGGATGACTCACCATTAGAAGAGTCATTATTGGATGAGTCACCATTGGTCGATTAACCATTGGACGAGTCACAGTTGGATGACTCACCAATGGATGAGTCACTGTTATATGACTCACTGTTGGACGATTCATCGTTGGATGACTCAACATTGGTTGAGTCACCATTGTGAGCTACTGTCATGAGTAGATAGTGCAAGTCACTATTTTGACTCGCCGTCATGGAAACACTTTTCAACCTACCATTGGATGACTCACCTGTCTGGACTCACTATTCTTGAAACACTATTCAACCTACTGTCAGATGACTGACTGGTCCTGAATCACCATTCAAGAAACTCTATTCACAAAACTAGAAACTTTTCAATGTGTTGAAATAATTCACCTTGACCTCCTAGAACAACTCAAACACCAGATTTTTAGAAAGTAATGGACTTGAGAGGTCTAACACAGTACATCAGATACCTCTCAAATCATTCTTATCCTCAAGAATCTAAAAGCAACCTAGAGAGAAAATAGAAAAGTGGTTATCTGAATATCCACCCCGCGAGATACCTCTCAAGGCTCTCACCAGCACATGAGCTGAACCGCTTCATAAAAGGAACAATGCAAAACCATGCGACAACCAAAAATAGCTCATAAACACTCTCTTGGAAGAGATACCTCTCAAAATAGATCAAGCCCCAACAAGAAATAAGAGAAAGATGTATCATAACTAGAAAATTTCTACAACCACCAAGGGAACAACGTTACCAGAGAATAGCTAAAAATAAAATTGATCGACGCACTACATGAAAAATACCTTTTTGCGACGGGTTATTTGCGATAGGGATTAATCACATCGTAAATATCTCTTCCCAGAGATTATTTCCGATGGGGGATTCTGCCTGTCGTAAATAATTGGTTTTTTTAGACGGGATTTGGGGTCCCGTTGCAAAAAGTTTGGCGTGGTTTGCGCGCCAAACTGCGGGAAGGTTATTTGCGACGGGGGGGGGGGGGGGGGGGGGGGAGGGGTTGCGGTGGTCAAAGGGTATTTGCGACGGGACCCGTCGTAAATACCTGGCGGTGGTAAATAGGTTTTTGCGTCGGGATGTTGTCCCGTCGCAAAAAGTGTGTCGGTAGGTACCTTTTGCGACGTGTCCCATCGCAAATACTCTTTTAACCACCGACTCTAATTAATGCGGATAAAGGTTTTTGCGATGGGTCACATCGCAAAAAATACTATTTGCAACGGGCTACCCGTTGCAAATAGTCTCGTCGCCACTAATCCAACCTATATATACCCATATTCGATTTTTCAAATCATGTTCTCAATTCTCACTCTCTCTTTCTCTCTGAACTCTTTTTTTCGAGTAAAAATTTTGGTGAGTTTTGTTTTCACGAAAAAGTTGTGAACCTGACTACATCAATAGGAGATCAAGTTTAGAGGTATTTATATTTTGTTTAATTTATTATTTATTTCATTTTTTTATGTTAATTTTAATTATTTGTTATTAGTTGTAATTAAATTATATTTAAATTGTTTTGTTATCAGTATTTATTTGTAATTATAAATTGAAATTATTAGTAATAATTTTTAATAATTAGTAATAAATAGGAATAATTAGTAATAAATAGTAATAAATATGAATAATTATTAATAATTAAGATTAATTTTTAATAATTAGAAATAATTAATAATAAATAGTCCTAAATAAGAATAATTAGTAATAAATAATAATAATTATCAGTAAATAGGAACAATTAGCAAAAAATTGGAATAATTAGCAATAAATATGAATAATTAGCAATAAATATGAATAATTAGAAATAAATAGGAATAATTAGAAATAAATAGGTATAATTAGTAATAAATAGTAATAAATAGGAATAATTAGTAATAATTAGAAATAATTAAAAATAATTGGTAATAAAAAGGAATAATTAGTAATAAATAGGAATAGTTGTAAATGATTACAAATAAATAGTAATAAATAGGAATATATAGGAATAAATAGTAATAAATAGGAATAAATAGGAATAATTACGAATAAATAGAAATAATTACGAATAAATAGCAATAATTAGGAATAAATTGGAATAAATATGAATATATAGGAATACATATGAATAAATAGGAATAAATACGAATAAAGAGGAATAAATGTAACACCCCAATCTTCTATGGTACGCTTCTCTTTAAATAATGTGATAGCGTGTGTTGTACGCAACACCGAGTTCTAACACACCATAACTAATCAAACTAGCCGTTATGAATAGTAATACCTACTTTTTGAAATTATATAAATTTTATTTTTGAAAATGGACTTCATTTTTGGATTCGGAATATCGAATTTAGCCTAGGGTGAAATTTTGGTACATTTCGGATAACTTTCATATTTTGATGAATAGTGAAAATTACTAAATTTTAATTAAAAACAACTTTTTTAATCAAATTAATTACTAGTGATAAATTATGAATTTGAGTGGTTTTAAAGTATATTTAGAATATATTTTTACCATTTAATATAATTTTGGTCATTGGACATAATTTTACAATTAAACCGAACATAAACAAGTGTCAATCTTTTGATAGTTATTATCTCTTAAAAACACGCTTTTTGTTTTAACAGCGGGAATTAATTTTAAATTAATTTCTGCCACTTATGTGTTTTGAATTTAGGAAAATGGATTCCATATTTGGAATCAGGATGTTCAAATTGTGTAAATAGGTAACTTTTATTTTTAGACATTTTGAATAGTTACTGTGGTAAATATTTTATTTACCATGGTTAAAGGGTAAATCCGGTAAATATGGGTTAAAAAAATATTATTATAATAATACAAAATTACCCTAAAACGTGTCCTAACCTTATTGGTGGACACATACCCGACCATGGGCATCCTTGGGTCAATTTGGGGACCCCTTGGAGCCACTTGTATGTGGTAGGGACACTTTATATTAATAAAGTTAAAATAAAAATAAAAATGGCATAAGCTTACATCTTTTAGAAGAACAATTTTTACATAGGGTTATACATGTTGGATTTTCGATTATAAATATTCATTAGAAAGATAAAAAGATTTCCTACATAATGATATTTTATTTATAATTTTTAGACATTAAATGAGTTATTTTATTTATGACACAATGATGATGCAGTAATTACTATAATAGTGAAAAATTAAAATAATTGATATTATAAATACCCAAATAAATATAATATGAAACTTTTAATTAATTAAACTAATTTTCTAGGCTAATATGATATATTAGGATTGATTTAATGGACTTTGTTAGAAGTAATCAATCTGTTATGAGTTTCACAAAAATCAACTATTGAATAGTGTCAAAATTGACATAAAAGAGTTCTTAAAACAAATATTATATTATTAATTGATATTAAATTCCTAAAAATCTAAGGTTCGGCCAAGAGACTTATATCATGATAGGTTAATCATTAATGGACCACTTGGGGGTCTCTTGGATGTATATAGTAAGTTTATTAACCATAATATATAAAATACAAAGAGACATTGTAAAAGTGAAACTAATTAACTTAGAGTTAATACTTAAAGATAAGGTTAATATAAGTACCCAAACCTGTCTAAATTCTATTGGATGAGTTTCTTTCGACCTATCCCCACCTCATCATTTGAATAGTCAACTTTGGAGCCTTTAGAAACCGAATATGAATTTATTATAAATTAATATTTCTAGCTTTTCCAAAGGTGCCCCTCACCCCTCTTATAAAAGGGCACTCCTCCTTCTCATTTCTTCACACCTTCAAAGCCTTTTGGTTCGGCCAAACTCTGCCCCAATACTCTCCCAACATCCCTCAATACAACCTAGAGGCCTTAGTTTGATCAGAAAGTCAACCTAAGGAGCCCTTTTGATCAAATCAAAAGGAAGAACCCGAAGAAGAGGTAATGATTTCACCACCCTTTTCTAAGTTCATTTCTTCTTCCACTTCTTCTTCCTTTGTTCTTACCATTCTGAAATAATAACTCCAGTATCTCACATATACTGTGATGTTATTATAAATATGGTACAATCATATTCAGTATTCTATCCACCCTTTGAATAACATGTCACCATACGTGCGTACGTACGGCTTACCGTCTCCACGTCGTGGTGTAATTGTTATTCAATATAATATTATTTGGATGGGTATAATAATGATGTGTAACTCATGTAAATAATAAATATAACATGTTAATGATTCTGTATATATGATATACCATCCATTTATATATTATTTTAATATCAAAAGAATGATATTGTCGCTCGTGCGTACGTACGGACTACCGTCTCCACGAACGCGATGAGATTCATTCTCCATCGTAACCATTAAAGCGTAATTATCATTTTATGATTTAAAAATGATGTTTAAGGACTTGATATCATTCTGGATATGAATAATATACAACCTATCCTTTACAAACATGTCTTACGTAACAAAACATATGAAAGAAAACAAGTAAGTTAACACCCGAAACAACGATAATACTAAGATATTATTATCAAATCAATATTAAAAGATCATATATGATATCATATTAATGTATATGATTCTTGTATAATTTAATAACAATTATTTCACCATTATACAGGAGGTTAACCTACCACAACCAAGGAAAAGTACAAGGTAAGGGTTATTTCACAATCTCTTCATTATCTGAGGTTGTATTATACGTAATAATCTACTGGGATCTCTTTATCATCCACATCCATGTTTCTTAGAAATGTATTTCAAAACATTTTTACTATTTACAAGAATATGGGTTAAAGTCATTTATACCATTGTTTGACTTTTTATAAGAGGTTTATAAAGGAATCATTCCGTCGTTTTCAAAACAAGGTCCTTTTTAACCTTTTCGACAGAATTGAGGTAAGAATGTTTTTTTTAACTTATACGGCGGGTGCGGTTATTTTACGCCGTTATAAAATCTTCAAAGCTTTCCTTACAAGCTTATAAGAATATTTTCAAAGAAAATGTTTTATTTTATATGGATCTTAAATGATTTCAAAATAAAAGGAGATATTTCTTTAAAAAGAATTTTGATTTCATCTATGTCAACATCCTTTGATGGATTTTAAGATTATTTGAAGTTGATTTATTATGATACAAAACTTCTATATTGTATTGAAGGTTTTGTGATATGTTTGACTGTGGATGTGCTATTTTTATACCATTCATAGTTTATTGTGAAAGTATTGACATTTCGTATGCTAGTTTTAATACGAATGTTTATGTTATGTTTAAACCTTTTCATATGGGAATGCATTGGACTTAATAAGTGACGGGTGGAGCCCGCTATAGCTCCTCGATGCATCGGTAGGTCTCATGAGACAAACTAGTGTCTTGGAACAAGGCCTTGACAAAATCTTATTTGTAGTCTTGGCACGAGGCCTTGGCTATGTGGTTATGATAGTCTGGCATTATGCATTCCAACATTATGAAAGTGGTTATTGATTTTTGCATGTGATTATTCGATTAGTAGAATATCCATGTGAATAAGTAAATGGCATTATTTCATTTTACTTTTTCCATACCATGTTGAAGTTCAATTTTAAAAGGCTTTTGTTTTAGTAATGCATTGCCTTAAATGTTTATTCTTATTTATGAAAGTTTCCGCTATATTGTTATCCTTACTGGGCATTTGAGCTCACCCCTTTTCTATGTTTTATTTTTTTTTCCCCAGGATGTGAAGAAGTAAATTATGAATGACCTGCAGGGATATTATGAGGGGATAGTAGTGTGGATTATGGAGACATTATGTTGTTGTAGTAGTTTTTCATTTTATGATGTAATGTAAAACTTATGAATATATCTAGTGTTTCCAAGGCTACTAAACCAATCGGTCTTTCGAGATTTGATCTTTCTTGTGATCATGCCAATGTTATGTAATTAATGCACCGACTCTGGGTAGCTGGGGTCGGGGCGTTACAGTTGGTATCAGAGGAAGTTTAGTACAAACCTTGGAAGCTAGATTTAGATAAACTCTGATTAGAGCACATAGACCTAAGATGAACTTTGAGGATTAGTATAGAAGAATTTCCTAGAATTTTGGTATTGTAGAGATTTTGTGAGTTTTCCGAGCAATACATCCCTGTCTGGATACGAGCAGGTAGAGGCGGCTCTGGCACAGATGTACCTAGGGGTAAAACCCGAAAACACCGCTTTGAGCTAGACTCGAACGGGAACTGGTGCACGACAACGGGCCTTGCTGCACTCTTGGTTACGACACTCCCGGGGGATATGCTTAGGATAACTCTCACTTTCTTTACAAATTATTATGAAGGGTTTATGAGTATATACTTCCTCAAAGAAAACATATTTATGATTATGGATTATATCCATAGATAGTTCAATTTATGTTTAGTTTTTTATAAGTATGGGATTATGTATTTTGATTCATAAACTGATCTAGTTTATGACATTGTTTAGAAATGGCGCCTAGTGGAAGAAATGGAAACCGTATCAATGCACGCACTCCATGTAGGGATTGCCCTCCTGCTCAAGATAATTATAGTGGGGCTGGTGATGCAACTGGTGCTGATCAGCTAATCACCGTACTGGGACAACTTACTCAGGTTATGAATAATAACCTTACCCGTATGGAGCACCCTGATCCGCAGCGTGGAGGATCAATGTTAGATCGATTCATGAGACAACAACCACCAACATTCAATGGGAGTACAAATCCCTTAGTAGCTGAGCAATGGATATTTTCCCTAGAGAAAATATTTCAGGCTTTGGGGAGTAGTGAAAGGGAAAAAGTTACCATGGCAGTTTACCGCCTCACTGGAGATGCTGATCAATGGTGGTCATTGATTCAAAACATGAAGGAAGATGATGAAGTATCAAACATGGAATGGAGGGAGTTCAAAGATCTGTTTTTAGAAAAATACTTTCCTCGCGACCATCGAGCAGATATGGAAAGGCAATTTCTGAGTCTGAGACAAAAGGAGGATGATAATGTCACAAAGTATGAGGCTAACTTTACAAGGTTAGCGAGGTACGCTGGTGATTATATTCGCAACCCAAGAAGTAAGATTGATCGTTTCTTTGATGGGTTAAAACCATTTCTCCGTCGAGCATTAGTCTCACAATCCCTTTCATCGTACGAAGACATTGTCTCATGTGCTATCAAGACCGAAAAGGAATTCTCAAAGTCTTATGACATTAAAGCAAAGCAAGAGAAGAAGAGACCTCCTGATCAATCTGGGAATGGAAATAAGGGGAAGAAGGGAAAGGTTGAATATCCATCTTGTGGTAAGTGCGGGAAGAAACACCCCGGTGCTTGCCTGAAGGGAATGGGAGTCTGTTACAAGTGTGGTGAAAAAGGCCACCAAGCTCATGATTGCAAGGGGAAGAAGGAAGCTACCAATGTTCAGTGCTACAATTGCAGGGAGATGGGGAATTATGCAAATGCATGTCCTAAGTGTCAGGAGAACTTACCTCAGAAAAGGCCAAGGGATCAAGGCCAGGCTTATGCTATCACTACTGCTGAGGTAGAAACTCCGAAAGACATGGTGGCAGGTAATTTAATGGTTTCCTCAAGTTTAGCAAATGCATTATTTGATTCTGGATCATCGCATTGTTTCATATCTTCCCAGTTTGCTAAGAAAATTAGATATTTCCAATTTGATTTAATAAGGGAGTTGTCAGTTAAAACTCCTAAGGGAAGTATCGTTGCAACAAAGTTTTGTGAATCAGTCCCCATTAGAGCACATAAATTTTCTTTATCTGCTGATTTCATCGTCATACCTATGATTGAGTTTGATATAATCCTCGGTATGGACTGGCTTTCGGACTATGATGCGAAGATTTATTGTAAGAAGAAAGAGGTTACGATTCTCGATGATAATGATAAGGAACACCTTATTTTTAGAGCAGAATCGTCACCACCTAATTCTTATTTAGACCCACCCCCATTAGCTCAACTTAATTCAATTATTGGGGAGGAAGAGAATGAAGTAACTATCGGTGAGGAAAGGAATGTTCAAATAGAGGATGTACCTGTTGTGAAAGAATTTGTAGATGTATTTCCAGAAGATTTACCTGGACATCCTCCAGAACGAGAAGTTGAGTTTTCTATTGATTTGATTCCTGGATCAAGGCCTATATCGAAGACCCCTTATAGAATGGCCACTGTAGAGTTAGTCGAACTAAAGAAACAACTAGAGGAATTGAGTAATAAGGGATTTATTCGCCCTAGTGTTTCTCCATGGGGAGCCCCTGTTCTTTTTGTTAAAAAGAAAGATGGGTCTATGAGGTTATGTATCGACTACAGGGAGATAAATGCTATAACGATAAAGAACAAGTATCCCCTACCTCGTATTGATGATTTATTTGACCAACTGCATGGAGCTCAATACTTTTCAAAGATTGACCTTCGATCTGGATACCATCAGTTGTGTGTGAAGAATGAAGACATTCCGAAAACAGCATTTCGAACCAGGTACGGGCATTACGAGTTTACTGTAATGCCGTTTGGATTGACTAATGCACCATCTGTATTCATGGATCTGATGAATAGAGTCTTCAAGGAGTATCTCGATGAATTTGTGGTGGTATTTATTGATGATATCTTGGTATACTCCAAAACCTACGAAGATCATGAAAATCACTTGCGCATTATCTTGAAGACTCTGAGGAGGCATGAATTATATGGGAAGTTTAGCAAGTGTGAATTCTGGCTTCAGGAGATTTCTTTTCTTGGCCATATTGTCTCTAAAGATGGAATCTCTGTTGATCCTTCTAAGACCAAGGCAATCCAAGAATGGCCAGCACCTACGAGTATAACTGAGGTACGTAGTTTTATTGGTTTGGCAGGTTATTATCGACGTTTCGTCCAGAATTTTTCCCGATTGGCTAACCCATTAACGAAGCTCACACGTAAAGGGGTTAAATTTGTTTGGACAAAAGAGTGTGAAGAATGTTTCGAAGAACTGAAGAGAAGATTAGTCAATGCTCCTATATTGACTCTACCATCGGGGAATGATGGGTTCGTTATTTATAGTGATGCGTCAAAGAAAGGACTTGGTTGTGTCCTTATGCAGAATGATAGAGTTATTGCCTATGCATCACGACAGTTGAAAATTCATGAACAAAACTATCCTACTCATGATCTCGAATTAGCAGCAGTGATCTTTGCTTTGAAAATATGGAGGCACTACCTCTATGGTGAAAAATGTGAGATTTATACTGATCACAAGAGTTTGAAGTATATTTTCTCACAAAAAGAACTCAACATGAGGCAAAGGAGATGGCTTGAATTACTCAAGGATTATGATTGCACGATACACTACCACCCGGGGAAAGCAAACAAAGTAGCAGATGCTTTGAGCAGAAAAGACCATGGAGTTCTGAACATGATGAGAATTGAAAGGGATCCAATTTTCATGGATCTAGTGAAGATGGACATGGGAATAACCAGGGAAGGTGAAACATCAATGCTTTTTCAAATGGTTGCCAAACCATCTTTACTAGAAAGGATTAAGAGTTCTCAGACCGATGATGAAGAATTTCAGAAGAAGATTAAAGCTGTGAATGATGGGAGATTGAGAGACTTTGTGTATGAAGATGGAACTTTGAAATTTGGAAAGAGACTTTGTGTTCCCAATATACCTGATCTAAAAAGGGAATTGCTGGATGATGCTCATAGTTCCAATTTCTCTATACACCCTGGGAGCACCAAAATGTATAGAGATTTGAAGGAACATTTTTGGTGGGACAACATGAAGAGGGAGATTGCTGATTTTGTATCAAGATGTATGGTTTGTCAACAAGTGAAAGCTAGAAGGCAAGAGCCTGGAGGAGTCATGCAACCTCTTCCCATACCGGAGTGGAAATGGGACAATATTACGATGGACTTTGTCATGGGGCTACCAAAGACTTCTAGAAGGAATGATGCAATATGGGTTATTGTTGATCGTCTTACCAAGTCAGCACATTTTCTTGATATAAGAGAAGATCTACCCCTGGAACGTCTAGCAAGACTATATATTAATGAAGTTGTGAGACTTCATGGAGTACCCCTATCAATTGTTTCTGATCGTGATCCCCGTTTTACTTCAAGATTCTGGAAAAGTCTTCAGAAATCCCTGGATACTGAACTTCATTTGAGCACTGCTTACCACCCTCAGACAGACGGACAATCAGAACGGACTATTCAGACCTTAGAAGACATGTTGAGATCTTGCTCACTTGATTTTCAGGGTATGTGGGATCAATATTTACCTCTGGTAGAATTTTCCTATAACAATAGCTTCCATTCGAGTATTCAGATGGCACCATATGAAGCGTTATACGGAAAGAGATGTCGTACACCAACCTGTTGGGATGACGTTGGTGAAAGAAAACTTGTAGGCCCAGAACTGGTGGAGGAAACGGTGGAAAAGGTGAAGGTAATCCAAAATCACATCAAAGCAGCTCAAAGTAGGCAGAAGAGCTATGCCGATAATCGAAGGAAGGATTTGGAATTTCAAGTCGGTGATCATGTTTTCCTGAAGGTATCTCCGTGGAAGGGAGTCATACGTTTTGGTAAGAAAGGTAAATTGAGTCCCAGGTACATCGGACCTTTCGAAATTCTAGAACGAATTGGGGCTGTAGCTTACCGATTGGCAATGCCGCCAAGTCTCTCCAAAGTTCACGATGTGTTCCACGTATCTCTGTTGAGGAAATACATGCCTGACCCAACGCATGTACTCACCTATGAGGAATTAGAACTGGAACCCGATCTTTCCTATTGTGAAGAGCCCATCAAGATTCTTGATACGAGAGAACAAGTGCTGAGAAACCGGACGACGCGTCTGGTAAAAGTTTTGTGGAGGAATCATAAGATGGAAGAGGCAACGTGGGAACCCGAGGAACTTATGATGAAGAACCACCCGAGTCTTTTTATGCAGTAATACCCTAGAAATTGCGAGGACGCAATTATTTGAAGGAGGGGAGAATGTAACACCCCAATCTTCTATGGTACGCTTCTCTTTGAATAATGTGATAGCGTGTGTTGTACGCAACACCGAGTTCTAACACACCATAACTAATCAAACTAGCCGTTATGAATAGTAATACCTACTTTTTGAAATTATATATATTTTATTTTTGAAAATGGACTTCATTTTTGGATTCGGAATATCGAATTTAGCCTAGGGTGAAATTTTGGTACATTTCGGATAACTTTCATATTTTGATGAATAGTGAAAATTACTAAATTTTAATTAAAAACAACTTTTTTAATCAAATTAATTACTAGTGATAAATTATGAATTTGAGTGGTTTTAAAGTATATTTAGAATATATTTTTACCATTTAATATAATTTTGGTCATTGGACATAATTTTACAATTAAACCGAACATAAACAAGTGTCAATCTTTTGATAGTTATTATCTCTTAAAAACACGCTTTTTGTTTTAACAGCGGGAATTAATTTTAAATTAATTTCTGCCACTTATGTGTTTTGAATTTAGGAAAATGGATTCCATATTTGGAATCAGGATGTTCAAATTGTGTAAATAGGTAACTTTTATTTTTAGACATTTTGAATAGTTACTGTGGTAAATATTTTATTTACCATGGTTAAAGGGTAAATCCGGTAAATATGGGTTAAAAAAATATTATTATAATAATACAAAATTACCCTAAAACGTGTCCTAACCTTATTGGTGGACACATACCCGACCATGGGCATCCTTGGGTCAATTTGGGGACCCCTTGGAGCCACTTGTATGTGGTAGGGACACTTTATATTAATAAAGTTAAAATAAAAATAAAAATGGCATAAGCTTACATCTTTTAGAAGAACAATTTTTACATAGGGTTATACATGTTGGATTATCGATTATAAATATTCATTAGAAAGATAAAAAGATTTCCTACATAATGATATTTTATTTATAATTTTTAGACATTAAATAAGTTATTTTATTTATGACACAATGATGATGCAGTAATTACTATAATAGTGAAAAATTAAAATAATTGATATTATAAATACCCAAATAAATATAATATGAAACTTTTAATTAATTAAACTAATTTTCTAGGCTAATATGATATATTAGTATTGAGTTAATGGACTTTGTTCGAAGTAATCAATCTGTTATGAGTTTCACAAAAATCAACTATTGAATAGTGTCAAAATTGACATAAAAGAGTTCTTAAAACAAATATTATATTATTAATTGATATTAAATTCATAAAAATCTAAGGTTCGGCCAAGAGACTTATATCATGATAGGTTAATCATTAATGGACCACTTGGGGGTCTCTTGGATGTATATAGTAAGTTTATTAACCATAATATATAAAATACAAAGAGACATTGTAAAAGTGAAACTAATTAACTTAGAGTTAATACTTAAAGATAAGGTTAATATAAGTACCCAAACCTGTCTAAATTCTATTGGATGAGTTTCTTTCGACCTATCCCCACCTCATCATTTGAATAGTCAACTTTGGAGCCTTTAGAAACCGAATATGAATTTATTATAAATTAATATTTCTAGCTTTTCCAAAGGTGCCCCTCACCCCTCTTATAAAAGGGCACTCCTCCTTCTCATTTCTTCACACCTTCAAAGCCTTTTGGTTCGGAAAAACTCTGCCCAAATACTCTCCCAACATCCCTCAATACAACCTAGAGGCCTTAGTTTGATCAGAAAGCCAACCTAAGGAGCCCTTTTGATCAAATCAAAAGGAAGAACCCGAAGAAGAGGTAATGATTTCACCACCCTTTTCTAAGTTCATTTCTTCTTCCACTTCTTCTTCCTTTGTTCTTACCATTCTGAAATAATAACTCCAGTATCTCACATATACTGTGATGTTATTATAAATATGGTACAATCATATTCAGTATTCTATCCACCCTTTGAATAACATGTCACCATACGTGCGTACGTACGGCTTACCGTCTCCACGTCGTGGTGTAATTGTTATTCAATATAATATTATTTGGATGGGTATAATAATGATGTGTAACTCATGTAAATAATAAATATAACATGTTAATGATTCTGTATATATGATATACCATCCATTTATATATTATTTTAATATCAAAAGAATGATATTGTCGCTCGTGCGTACGTACGGACTACCGTCTCCACGAACGCGATGAGATTCATTCTCCATCGTAACCATTAAAGCGTAATTATCATTTTATGATTTAAAAATGATGTTTAAGGACTTGATATCATTCTGGATATGAATAATATACAACCTATCCTTTACAAACATGTCTTACGTAACAAAACATATGAAAGAAAACAAGTAAGTTAACACCCGAAACAACGATAATACTAAGATATTATTATCAAATCAATATTAAAAGATCATATATGATATCATATTAATGTATATGATTCTTGTATAATTTAATAACAATTATTTCACCATTATACAGGAGGTTAACCTACCACAACCAAGGAAAAGTACAAGGTAAGGGTTATTTCACAATCTCTTCATTATCTGAGGTTGTATTATACGTAATAATCTACTGGGATCTCTTTATCATCCACATCCATGTTTCTTCGAAATGTATTTCAAAACATTTTTACTATTTACAAGAATATGGGTTAAAGTCATTTATACCATTGTTTGACTTTTTATAAGAGGTTTATAAAGGAATCATTCCGTCGTTTTCAAAACAAGGTCCTTTTTAACCTTTTCGACAGAATTGAGGTAAGAATGTTTTTTTTAACTTATACGGCGGGTGCGGTTATTTTACGCCGTTATAAAATCTTCAAAGCTTTCCTTACAAGCTTATAAGAATATTTTCAAAGAAAATGTTTTATTTTATATGGATCTTAAATGATTTCAAAATAAAAGGAGATATTTCTTTAAAAAGAATTTTGATTTCATCTATGTCAACATCCTTTGATGGATTTTAAGATTATTTGAAGTTGATTTATTATGATACAAAACTTCTATATTGTATTGAAGGTTTTGTGATATGTTTGACTGTGGATGTGCTATTTTTATACCATTCATAGTTTATTGTGAAAGTATTGACATTTCGTATGCTAGTTTTAATACGAATGTTTATGTTATGTTTAAACCTTTTCATATGGGAATGCATTGGACTTAATAAGTGACGGGTGGAGCCCGCTATAGCTCCTCGATGCATCGGTAGGTCTCATGAGACAAACTAGTGTCTTGGCACAAGGCCTTGACAAAATCTTATTTGTAGTCTTGGCACGAGGCCTTGGCTATGTGGTTATGATAGTCTGGCATTATGCATTCCAACATTATGAAAGTGGTTATTGATTTTTGCATGTGATTATTCGATTAGTAGAATATCCATGTAAATAAGTAAATGGCATTATTTCATTTTACTTTTTCCATACCATGTTGAAGTTCAATTTTAAAAGGCTTTTGTTTTAGTAATGCATTGCCTTAAATGTTTATTCTTATTTATGAAAGTTTCCGCTATATTGTTATCCTTACTGGGCATTTGAGCTCACCCCTTTTCTATGTTTTATTTTTTTTCCCCAGGATGTGAAGAAGTAAATTATGAATGACCTGCAGGGATATTATGAGGGGATAGTAGTGTGGATTATGGAGACATTATGTTGTTGTAGTAGTTTTTCATTTTATGATGTAATGTAAAACTTATGAATATATCTAGTGTTTCCAAGGCTACTAAACCAATCGGTCTTTCGAGATTTGATCTTTCTTGTGATCATGCCAATGTTATGTAATTAATGCACCGACTCTGGGTAGCTGGGGTCGGGGCGTTACAATAAATACGAATAATTAGCAATAATTAGCAATAATTAGTAATAATTAATAATAATTTGTAAAAAATTAGTAATAATTAGTAATAGTTAGAAATAATTAGTAATGATTAGTAATATTTAGAAATATTTAGTAATATTTAGTAATAATTAGTAATAATTAGTAATAAATCGTAATAAATCATAATAAATCGTAATAAATAGAAATAATTAGTAATAAATAGTAATAAATAGTAATAAAAAGTAATAAACATTAATAATTAGTAATAATTAGTAATAAATAGTACTAAATAGTAATAAATAGTAATAATTAGTAAAAAATAGTAATAATTAGTAATAATTATTAATAATTAAGAATAATTAGGAATACTTAGGAATAATTTGTAATAATTAGTAATAATTAGTAATAATTAGTAATAATTAGTATTAATTAGTTATAATTTGTAATAATTAGTAATAATTAGTAATATTTAGGAATAATTAAAAATAATTAAGAATAATATCGATTGTAATAAATTGTAATAACTTAGCACAATTTCCAGTGGATTGACGACACTCCTTTTGCTCGATGACTCTTCTTCTTTCAACTTTCACCGACTCAAAACATTATGAAAAGTATGCTTCTACGTATGCATATCCAATCTCGTATGCACACTTCTAAATATGCATTCGTAGGACCACAATTTTTATAATGTTTTCAGGTGGTGATAGTTGCAGGAAGATGATTCATCGATGAAAAGGGGGTTCTTTTGTCTAACGGCTCATTTACTTGCATCTTTCTCACACAAAAATCACAATGAAGAATCTCCTCATAGGTACTCTTATTCATTCTCGTATGCATGAGAATGAATATGCGTACCTCCGAGTAGATTATTCATTGTGATTTCAGTTTGAGAAAGATGCATGTAAATAAGTCGTCGGACAAAAGAGTAGTCGTCAGTCCACTAGAAATTGTGTCACCCAAAATTAATGGTAATTATTAAGAAGTAGTTGTAATTATTTATCTTCTTTTTTTAGATAGTGTTTTTATAATTTCAAATTATTCAAAAACAGTGATGATTTTATATTTTGTAGAAAAATATGGAACAAGGAAATTGACATCAGTCATTATTAGATGATCACGCTTGGATAAATCAGCATAGAAATCCAAACGGTTCTGTTTTAAATCTTTTATATATTGAGGGTGTTAAAGAATTCTTATCATTAGCATCATCAAAACCAGAATATGTTTCAGAAGGAACAATTAAGTGTCCTTGAAAAAAAATGTTCTATGAGAATGTTTGATACATTTGAAAAGGTTGGGGGACATCTCTTGCGGTTTGGTTTACAACCAAATTCTATTTTTTGGTATCAACATGGTGAACGCAATTCAAGAGAAGATACTAATAACTTGATTCCAGATCCATCACGGTTTCAAAATTTAGTACATGATTTTTCAGGTCCATCTGTTCAACAAACTGAATCTCAAGATGATATTGATTTAACTCCTGAGTTGGCACCATCATAATTTTATGAGTTGTGGAGGTCTGCTGAGGATGCATTATATCCTGGTTGTAAGATATGAAAATTAGAAGCAGTTGTGAAATTTATGGCTATTAAATCTGAAAATTCAATGTCAAAAAACTATTTTGATTAGATATTTTATTTGGTTAAAACACTATTATGTGATGGAAATGTGTTGCATGCAAATTACTATGAGAGAAAGAGGTCAGTTCATAATATAAGCCTTAGTTATCGGAAGATTCGTGCATGTGCAATTGATTTCATCTGATATTCTGGTGAAAATGAGTCATTGGATAGTTTTCCCATATGTAGACAATCGAGGTATAAAGAATCTCAACCAGGGAAGTCTAGATTGATTCCTATAAAATAGTTGAGATATTTCCCTTGTGCACCTAGGCTACAACATTTCTTTATGTCTCAGAATACAGCGTCAATAACGTCATGGCAAAAAACCAATATTTCAACTGATAAAAGCTTGAATCATCCATCTGATGGTGATTCATGGAAACATTTTGACCGTCTACATCCTTCTTTTTCATTAGAAGCCTGATACATGCACCTGGGTCTTTCTACTGACTGTTTCTGTCTTTTTGGTTCTTATGGTAGTCAGTATTCATGTTTGCTAGTATTTATAACTACATACAATTTACCTCCATGGATGTTGATGAAGGATCCCTTTATCTTTTTGACCTTATTAATCTCAGGACATCCGAAAATTAATATTTATGTTTATTTGAAACCATTGATTGATTAGTTAAATGCATTGTGGAGAAATAGTGTTAGTACATATGATGTTGCTGTGAAACAAAATTTCATATTAAAAGATCCATTCATGTGGATGATTAGTGACTTTTCGGCATATGGAATGTTATCTGGATGGAGTACACATGGTCTGAAATCATGTCTTTACTCTATGAAAGTCAATAAAAACTGTATGCTTGCAATGGAAAAAAACCATGCTATTTTGACTATCATCACATATTTCTTCCAATAGATCATTCTTTTCGAAGAAAAAAATATCATTTCAGAAAAGGTATAATTGAAAGGGATGAACCCCTAAAAATGATCTCAGGTACAGAGTTAAAATCGGTTGTATTTTCATTACCTCCCATCAAATTTGGGCCAACAATAAACCAACAGATAATTCATGGATTTGGTAAAGAATATAATTGGATAAAACAGAGCATTTTTTGGGATCTTCCATGTTGGTCTGATTTGTTGGTCTGCCACATGTTGGATGTCATGCATATTGAGAAGAACTATTTTGATAATTTATTTCATACAATTTTGGATACACCGGGTAAGACCAAATATATTGAAAAATCACAATTAGTTCTTGCCCAAATTTCCAAGCAACTAGAACTTGAACTATTTTAAAATGTCAGATCATAGAGGTTAATGAATCCAAAAGAAGCTTATACACTATCCAAAGAGAGACTTATTATTTTTTTAGTTGATTGTAGATTTGAGACTTCTAGATGGATATTCTTCCAATTTGTGCAGATTTGTTAAGAATGGTCATATTACCAGATTAATAAGTCATGATTGTCATGTTATAATGGAAAGACTTATGCTGATTGGATTCAGAGGTTTGTTGAATTCTATGATTTGGTAATCAATAACCGACATATTATATTTTTTCAAGACATTTGTACATCGACAATAGACTATGATGTGCTAAGAAAACTATTAGAAGATTTTTATGTAATTTGTAGAGACCTAATGCTTGACGTACATGGACATTACATTACTTTTGTGGAATACTTAATACATAACAAAAAAACAACACTCAAGGATCGTAATAGTTTATTGTCTTTGGAAACTCGGAATGTAATCTTCTAATCGTGGTGAAAGATCTTCAACATCTCCCATAAAAATCTTCCCCTTTTGTTTTCTTACCTAAAACCTTTCATTATATCCTGGGGAAAAGAAAACATATAAAGGGTGAGCTCAAATTCTCAGTATGGGTAAGCATGGATAAAATATAACAAATCATATAAATTTGAACTTAAAAACATGAGCATAATTTTTAAGCATCAAAATCTTGAGCAATGACATAAAACATGGCAGTACATAAGGCATAGATCATAAAGAAACATTAATAATGATAAAATAGCATGGGAATAAAACATGTGATTTTGGAAACCATTAAGCACACGATATGATTTCCATAGTGTCCAATGCATTGCTTCCAGACCATCTTAGTGGACAAATTCCCTTTCTGAATCGAGTTCACCCCTCATTCCAGTCCTGTATTACTGAACTAGATTAACTTACCATTCCATCCATGTCTGCCTCATGAGATATAAATCTTTACCCAATTCATTGGAGGGAGATATAGGTCCCACCCATCTCATAATGAAATCATTCTTACGTGTTCCACAAAATCATAAATCATACATCATAGCATAACCCATGTAATAGAATGGGATTCTTAAACATCATTCCATCATAACATAATCCATATAAAAAAATGGATATAATTTCATCATAAGAAGAATAAATCCATGTAAATAATGGAGACATTATACTTGAAACATAATCATATTAAATAATGTCATTTAAGATAGAAAATTATTTTGATAAAACACTTGAAATGAATCCTTGAGGAAAATATCCTTTCTTCTTCAAAATAATTTTCTTTTCAAAAAATACCATGGAATTTTAAAAGAAGAAGATTTTGTTGAAAATAATAATGAAATCTTGGAGAGTAAGATTATTGAAAATAAGTCGTTATGAAACCATAAAAATCCATTCGTGTCGTATAAGTTAAAAAACATTCTTCTCGTACATTTGCTGGAAAAGTCAAACAGTACCTCATAAAAGAAAGATTCCATACATACCATGTAGTAAAAGTCAAAAATGGGTAAAAATGACTTTAAACATACATGAAAACATTTTTATAAAACTTTTACATGCATGATAAATATAAACCCAGTAAATACTTACGTATAAGCAATCTCGGATAGAAAACAATTGAGATTGCAACATTATCCCTTACCTTATGTCTGATATGCTTCGTATGTATCGGAACCTCCTGTATAATGATTTAAATAATGTAATTGACTTACTACATAATCATATTAATTGTTATGATATCATATATGGTCCACTTATGACTTTATATGCCCCGTTCTTTTGTAAATTCCATGTTAAAACAGCATTTTGGGTAAAATCGTTTCATTTATCGTACGTGTTTCGACTTGTTATTCTTGATATTATTTCTTATATAATGATTTAAATAATTCCAGAATTTAAAACATTATTTATATATGATATATATTCATCATATACATATATATATGATAGATCGATAAATGGAATGAAATACACCATTCATGGAGACTGTAGGCTGTACGTACGCATGAATGCTGTTTTCGTTTCCTTATTGAATTGAATGGAATTAAGTAGATGACATACATATATATATACATAAATCCAGTATCATTATTATTTAATATATTTAATTATTATTCATTATATATACTTTATAATCATTCATGAATGGTTAACATGGAGACTGAATCTCATCGCGTCGTGGAGACGATAGTCTGTACGCACGCACGAGCGATGATATCATTCCCATGTTCGTGGAATTGTATTGAAGTGTATGTATAATATTTAAGAGTCAATATCACTTTAAAATAATCATATATAGTAATTTATTTACACCATTATATCCATCCAAGTAAGGTGGTGGTTGAAAACAGATTACACCACGGCGTGGAGACGGTATTCCGTACGTACGCACGCGCGGTGATTTCGTTTTCCGTAGGATGGATAGAAGGTGAAATAGGGTTGTTTCATATTTATAATAACATATCAGTATATAATTAATACTTATTTTATTAATTTATAATGAAACAACTAAATAAGAAGAAGTTTAAAAAGAAAGAAACTTGAGAGAATCGAAAGAAGAGATTACCTCTTCTTCGACGCACCTCCTTTAAGCCTTCTCTTAAGGAAGTAGAGTTGGTCTTTTCAAAATACCAGAACCTCCAGAATGTTTCTAGGTAAGTGGAGAAGAGAAATGGGCAGAGTTTGGCTGATCTTAAACTCTCAAAAGGGTGTGAATAGGAGAGGGAAGGGGTGCCCTTTTTATTAGGGAGGAGAAGGGAACCTTTGGAAAAACTCAAAATATTATTTTATAATAAAGTCATATTCGGTTTATAATAGCTCCAGATTGATTTATTTAGAAGATAAAGTGGGGATGGGTCCAAATCCTCTCAACAAAAAGATTTTAGACAAGTTTAGGTTACTATTTTAACCTTATCAATTAGATTTAACTCTAAGTTAAATAATTTAACTTTTACCATGTCTTCTTGTATTCTTACACTATAAGGTTAATAAACATACTATAACAGGCCAAAAGAACCCAAAGTTGTTTATTATTAATATATATAACATTATCTAAGTCATTTGGCCAAACCATATATTTTTAGTAATAAAATAACAATTAATAATATAATATTTTTTTTAAAAACTATTTTATGTCAATTTTGACACTACTTGGTAATTGATTTTTTTGAAAATCATAACAGCATGATTAGTTCGAAAAAAGTTAATTAAATCAATACTAACATGTCATATTAACCTAGAAAATTAGTGTAATTCATAAAAAGTCTCAAATTACATTTATTTGGGTATTTATAATATCAATTATTTTAATATTTCATTATTTAGGTAATTACTACATCACCATTGTGTCATAAATAACTTAAATTATTTAATGTCCAAAAATAAAATACCATTAGGTAGGAAATTTTTTTAGCTTTCTAATTACTATTTATTGTCGAATTTCTCTTATGTATAACCCTATATTAAAAAAATTAGTTATTAAACTTTGATTTTAACTATTTTAACCCTTCTTTAAATAAATTAATAATAAATGTCCTAATCTAATCCAATTGGACCTAAATGGTCATATTTTATTCCTAAGGTTATTTTTGTTCGAATTAAACTTATCCAATAGAATTAGGAAATGTGTTAGGGTAATAATAATATCATTTTTACGCTTAATTACCCTATTTACTTTTAACTGTGGTAAATAAAAGTAAAAAATTACTATTCACCAAAAATTATTTTCATCTCATTGAACCACATTTTAGTCCTTGATATTAACCATGTCTCTCGGATTTTTTCAATTCCACTCACAGAAGCGGTAAAATTAAGTTTTATGTGAATTTCCAAATTCTCCTAGGAGGTGGGTAAAAGACGGTGAAAAGTTCAATAAAGTTTTTATATATCTAAAATTATTATAAAATCAATCCAATGAATTACATTGAACTTATATAGGTATTATGTATCAACTTTGACCTAAAATAAATTTAAATAAAATAAATAATTATTTAAATAAAAAGTCGGTTTTTAAATAGTAACCCAGTGTTTTCACTATTCATCAAAAATTGAATGTTTTCAGAAAAATACCAAAAATTCACCCTAGGATAATTTCGATATTCCGAATCGAAAAATGAAGTCCATTTCAAAAGATAAATTTCATAATATTTTAAAAAGTGGGTATTACTATTCATAATTGCTAGTTTATATAACATATCGTTGTTTAGTGAAACTTGGTATTGCGTACAACACACGCTATCGTGGAAGGACGCGATTGCGTGTAATGAAAGCCAAGTTATGGATGAATGTAGTTAAATCTCCTTTTGGTGTAGTGTAAAACACAATAAATCAATAAAATTAAAAAGAATATTTTTCATAAAATCTCGGGGTGTTACATTCTACCCCCCTTAAAATGAATTTCGCCCTCAAAATTCGTCGGGGTTATAAATGGTTTACTACTAGAAATTTTCTTTAATAGAAACCCACATCGTAAAAAGGAATACCAAAACCAATCTTTAAAAACTAAAGTATGAAACATAATGGTTACCCAAATTAACTAATCACTGGGTTTCCACATAGGAGAACATAGGTGAAAATATGGATATGGAAGAGAAATCTAACCGTCATGTTCTGATGGAAAGTGGTAGAGAACATGGCTATGAAAAATCCAAAAATCACAAATCCATAAATTTGTGATGATCTATGGTAACATCTGATTCATCGGATATAAGGGCACTAGAAAAAAAAATTTGGTTTTCAAGATCATTTCCCTAAAGTTGAAGAATTTGAATTAGAAGAAATACTTACTTTATTTTGGGAAAATCGTTGTTCGTGCCTTGAACAATTTCCACTTCATCTCTTTATGAAATGAAGTTGAATTTGTCTTTCACAAAGTTTTAGAAGATCATGTGATAGAATGATAGGTCATTCCATCTGTCTCAAACATAAGTTAGCAAAAGTTATATACATAAGTCCATATATGGTGAGATTAATCAGATATGGTTCTTAAAATGGACTTATACTTCATATTTCAAAATTCTTCATATAATAAAACTTTTTTCTACTAAATAGGGACTTCCTGTAGGCCAGTGGTAGGCAATAAAGGCCTGTCGCACTTCAGTTGTGGGTTCGATTCCCACAGCCTTGTCTGATGCGACGGGTTGCCACCCGTCCTGCAGGTTATCCTTTTTCTAAAACTACCTTATTATAAATTTCTATCAATAATATCGAAAAATATCTAGCCTTAAACAATACTAACTTATGTCCAACATAATCCATTCCAATCTTTAGGCTTATCCAAAATACTACTGTCCAGTCTCATATTATAGTGAAAACGATTTCTAGAGAGTTCATATAACAAGCACGTTAATACCATCATTGATCCCCAAATATCATAAGATATGTCTTGTGGGTCACATTCAAAACATTCGAAGGACTTAATTATGTATTCTCTTGAAAAATGAATACCCATTGAACCTTATTGAAAACATGAGTGCGGTTAAAAGTTAACTCTTTCCACATACAAAAATCCCAAAATTCTGTATACTCAAACCATGATATCACTTAGTCCTTATATCAATCATGAGATCATGAATACTATCGAAAAATTAATTTTCTTCAATCCCATCATTATGCGCATATCATTTGCTTTCAAAAATATTTGAATCAATTTTCATGGTTACCGGTATCATATTCTTATAGAAAGCCACAATGGACCAATACACAGATATTTCAAAATTCCACGATAATATAAATGAGATTCCATGATACTATTTTAAAATCCCATTACATAAACAGTTAATCCTTAAACAAAATCATTTTCATACTCAACATCCCAAATAGTGATCGCATGTGACTTCCCTTTATCCTTTTCCTTAAGAGGTTTCTCACGTTGATCATCATTAACCCTTGGATTAGGGCATTGATTAGCATAATGCCTCATTTCCTTGCACTTGAAGCATTGAAGTGTTGGTGGTGAATTCTCTTCAGTATTTTCTTTATTCATATCATTAGAAACCCTTTTTCCATTACTTTGACACTCAGCTGCTCGATGACCTTCATTTCCACACTTAAAAAACATTTTCTAGTCCCTTCAAGACAATCTCCACCATGCATCATTCCACACTTTGAGCATACAGAAACATTCATCTTCTTTTCACCCATATTCTGAGATTTCTCCTTGAACTCCATCTTTCATTTTTTGTCAAAACCATGAGATGTATATGTTACACCAAATTTCAGTTCTACCTTGATAGCACAATGCACAATTTATTCATAGCTACTGAAGTATCTTATAGCTAATGCCCTTCGAAGACTTGGTTTTAAACCACTGAAAAATCGATCAACTTTACTTTCAGGATGGATAATAATGTCAGATGCATACCATGCAAGTCTTGTAACATTTTCTTCGTATATACCAAAATATTCATCATCCTTCTGCTTAAGCTCAAGAAACTCCTTTTCAATATTTGTTCGAAGAATACGAGGGAAGTACTTACTGAAAAACAAGTTCTTGAACTCGTCACATTCCATGGATTCAATTTCATCTTGGGGCCTTGTATTCTTAATTAGAGTCCACCACTGGTCTGCTTCACCTTCTAAATAATAAATAGCTAAAATGACTCTTTCATGTTATGAACAGCGAAGTATGGAAAATATCTTTTCAATGGTACTGATCCATTGTTCAGCAACAAGTGGATCAGAAGACCCATTGTAAGATGGTAGACATTGCCTCATGAAGGACTCAATAGAATATTGTTCCCTTCTCTGATCATTAGGAAATCTAGAATGATTTATAGCTTGTGTAAGTATAGAAATAAGATTTTTCACTCCATCTTCCATCACATTTGGTTGCTCGGGAGGACAATCATTGCATTGTCCATTACATTGATCAACACGGTTCCTTCGGGTTCCATCCATCGTCTCACACCCAAAAAGAATAGTGTGAGAGGCAAACATCATGCTAGGAAAACAACATAATAAAGGGGGAGTACCTTCAATATATAACATCTTAGGTTTAATTCTAATATCATTACCATAATTTTAGGACTTTAAACTATACTTATACTTAACCTTAGGGACATCCCTAGACATACCTTAGAAATATCTCTAGGGATCTCACTAAAGTTCTCGCATCCTAGTTTCCAAAGGTTGACTAAACCTTTCATATGATACCAACTGTAGATACCCAAATCTTGACGTACATGGACATTACATTACTTTTGTAGAATACTTAATACATAACAAAAAAAACAACACTCAAGGAGCCTAATAGTTTAGTGTCTTTGGAAACTTGGAATGTAATCTTCTAATCGTGGTGAAAGATCTTCAACATCTCCCATAAAGATCTTCCCCTTTTGTTTTCTTACCTAAAACCTTTCTTTATATCCTGGGGAAAAGATAACATATAATGGGTGATCTAAAATTCTCAGTAAGGGTAAGCATGGATAAAATAAACCAAATCATATACATTTGAACTTAAAAACATGAATATAATTTTTAAATATCAAAATCTTGAGAAATGACATAAAACATGGAAGTACATAAGGCATAGATCATAAAGAAACATTAATCATGATAGAATAGCATGGGAATAAAACATGTGATTTTGGAAACCATTAGGAACATGATATGATTTACATAGTAGCGAAGGCATTGCTGCTAAGACCATCTTAGTGGACAAAGTCCCTTTCTGAATCAAGTTCACTCCTCATTCAAGTCATTTATTACTGAATCGGATTAACTTACCATTCCATCCATGTGTGTCTCATGAGATATAAATCTTTACCCAATGCATTGGAAGGAGATATAGGTCACACCCATCTCATAATGAAATCATTCATACGTGTGCCACAAAATAATAAAGCATACATCATAGCATAACCCATGTAATAGAATGGGATTCTTAAACATCATGCTCTCATAACATAATCCATATAAAAAAATGGATATCATTTCATCATAAGAAGAATCAAACCATGTAAATAATGGAGACATTATACTTGAAACATAATCATATTAAATAATGTCATTTAAGATGGAAAATTATTTTGATAAAACACTTGAAATGAGTCCTTGAGGAAAATATCCTTTGTTCTTCAAAATCATTTTCTTTTCAAAAAATGCCATGAAATTTTAAAAGAAAAGGATTTTGTTGAAAATAATCCTGAAATATTGTAGAGTAAGCTTCCTGAAAATAAGGCGTTATGAAACCATAAAAATCTGTTTGTGCCGTATAAGTTAAAAAACATTCATCTTGTACTTTTGCCGGAAAAGTCAAAAAGTACCTTGTAAAAGAAATATTCCATACATACCATGTAGTAAAAGTCAAAAACGGGTAAAAAGGACTTTAAACATACATGAAAACATTTTTATAAAACTTGGACATGGATGAAAAATATAACCCTAGTAAATACTTACGTATAAGCAATATCAGATAGAAAACAATTGAGATTGCAACATTATCCCTTACCTTACGTCTGATATGCTTCCTATATATCTAAATCTCATTTATAATGAGTTAATTAATGTCATTTACTTATTACAGAATCATATTCATTTTTATTATATCATATATGGTCCACTAAGGGCCTTCCGACGCGCCTCGCCGACATGACAGTGCTGGCGGCAGGAGGGGGCGGCCAGCACCGGCCGGCCCCCAGGAGGTTGCGGCGCCCGGCGCGCCGCCGGGAACGGCCGCCGTGGCTGAAGCCGCGGCGGCAGGCGGCTGGTCCCGAGGCCACGTGGGACCAGGGGAGACCGTGGTTCGAAACCCCCGGAAGTCAAGGGAACGGCCCCACGTGGGGGCCGCAGATCTTTTAAGGGGGAAGTTTCCCCCCCCCCTTTGCAACGGCACGACCAGCTTGGCCGTGCGGGGCGCGCCGGCGCCGGGCCAGTGGGGCCGCCCAGGCCGGGCCGGGCCGGACCGAGCTGCACCAGCTGCGTTGGGCCAGGTCGTGCCCTAGTGCGCCGGAACCAGACCTGGGTCGGGTCGACCCAGGGGGTCTCGGGCCGGGTCGGACCGGGCCCGAACCCCCTCTCTTCAGACCACTTCTGGTCCTTTTCCAATAACTTGGGATAAGGACTTACGACCGATGCACCGTCAGTTGCGATGCTATCCTTGGATCGAGACGGTCGTTTCGGTATATTATACTCAAGGTTTCGGAGAACTTCGAGTATGGCCGGGTTGGTTCGGATACGAAACCAACCAGGCCCTCGGAGCGGAAACGCTTATATCTTGAGCTCTGGACGTCCGATTGACGTGCCGTCAACTTTGTTGGATTCCTCTTGATGAGACGGAACTTTTGGAATACTTCTCCTGTGTTTTGGTTTCAGTTGGATAGTGGTCGGGTTGGATTGTACCCGAAATCCAACCGGGCCCCTGGAACGGAAAAGGTGATGTCTTTCAGACCGGATGTCCATTTGACGAACCGTCAGCGGCATTGGTGATCACGTTGAGAAACGGTCCCTATGAGCATACCCTATGAGAGTTCGGTGTACAGTTGAGATACGGTCGGGTTGGTTCGCACACGAAACCAACCGAGCCCCTGGGGAAAAAAGGCTAATAACTCACAGACCGGGAGTCCGATTGACGCGATGTCTGTTGCGTTGAGACCTGACGACTGCTTGACCGACTCGACTTGGAGTGATTTGACTAGACCAGTGGACGAAGCACTACTTTTTTTGGTTGTAGACACATGGCGGACGAAGCACTATTGAGTTTGGGTGCAGACCTGCGGTACTCGTCTGGAGAGTACCTCTGCTGGCTATTCGGGGGGATGCACTACTGTATTTGGGTGGCAGACCCCGGCGGGAAGCATGTAACACCCCGAGATTTTATGAAAAATATTCTTTTAATTTCATTAATCTCTTGTGTTGTATGCTACACCAAGATTACCTTGCGCTATACGCAACACCGTATTAGCTTGCAGTATACGCAACACTATTCTTGGATCGTGTTACACACAATTTTGATAATAGTTATTCTACGCAACATTGAGTATATATATATATATATATATTCAATGTATAAATGAAATATGGTTGGTTTATGTTATACGAAACAACGAAGGATTCTTGCATAGCACGCAACCCTGACTTGGCTTGCATTACACGCAATCGCGACCTTCCTCGATAGCGTGTGTTGTACGCAATACCGGGTTTTACTAAACAACAATATATTATTATAATATTAGTATAAACTAGCCGTTATTTTGAATCTTATAACATTATTATTCTTCTTTCACATTTTATAAAACATGGTATAAGAACAAAATAAAGTTTTCGGGTAAAATAAGTATTTTTCAAAAAATGCGGTTTTGCCGCCTTTTGATGGCGCACCCACTTTAAATCTAGTTATTGACATGTTTATAAGTTCAATTTGACAAAATAAAATTCTTATTTGGAATCATGAAATAAAAATTTACTTTGGATAAATTTTCATATCATTCTGGTAACTTTCATATTTTGATGAATAGTAAAAACACGCTATATTTTAATTAAAAACAACTTTTTTCATCGCAATAATTTATATGGTTAAATTATAATATTGAATGGTTTTAAAGTATAAATAGAATATATTTTTACCATTTAATATAATGTATGTTATTATCATTGATTCTACCTTGAATTCGTAGGATAAATCAATTCAATCTTTTGCAATGTTTTAAAGAAAAACCCATTTTCTTTCGACAACGGGATTAATTTTAATTTAATTTCTGCAACTTTTGTGTATTTAATTTGGAAAAATGGATTCCATATTTGGAATCAGTGGATCCAAATTATGTTAATAAGCTACTTTTTATTTTTGGGAATTATGAATAGTAACTACGGTAAATTTTATTTACCATAGTTAAAGGTAAATCGGGTAATTAAGGGTAAATATAGTATTATAAAATTACCCTAACACATGTCAAAATCCTATTGGATGACTCAAAGTCAACCCATATCACTTAAGGGTCGGATTCGATTCATTTAATGGACCTTTTTCCATGAAAATAATTTAATTATTATTAAAACCAAAGAATGTGACAACATGTCACTTTCTTAAATCTTATAAGTATAATAATTTAAATTTAGTGATACACTTCATGAAACTTAGAACATGAATAGTCTCCAGAAAGATAATACAATTATCTACATCATAGTAATTTATTTTTAATTTTTAGCGATTAAATAATTATCATTTATTATGACACAAAGATGATGCAGTAATTGTCTTATTAATGAAATATTGACATAATTGATGCTATAAATACCCAAATAAATTCAATTTAATACTTTTTATGAATTAAACTAATTTTATAGGTTATATGGAATGTTATTATTTATTTAATTAACTTTTTTTGAACTAATCATTCTGTTATGATTTTCACAAAAATCAATTACTAAATAGTGTCAAAATTGACATAAAATAATTTTTAAAACAAATATTATATTATTAATTGTTATTTTATTTCAAAAAATATAAGGTTTGTACAAATGACTTAGCTAATATTATATATATTAATAATAAACAACTTGGGGTTCTTTTGTCTTGATATAGTAAGTTTATTAACCTTATAGTGTAAGAAAACAAGAAGACACGGTAAAAGTAAAATTATCTAACTTAAAGTTAAATATAAATGATAAGGTTAAAATAGGAACCTAAACTTGTCTAAATTCTATTGGATGAGAGGATTTCGACCAATCCACACCATATATTCTAAATAAATCAATTTGGAGCTATTTAAACCAAATTTGGCTTTATAATAAAATAATATGTTTAGTTATTCCAAAGGTGCCCCTCTCCTCCCTTATAAAAGGGCACCCCATCCCTCTCTTCCTCACAACACTTTGAGCATTCAAGCTCAGAAAACCTCGGCCAAATTCTCTTCTCCACTTCCCTAGCAACATCCTAGAGGTTCTGGTCTTCCTCAAAGACAAATTTTAGTGCCCTAAGAGTAGGTCTCAAAGAGGCGCTTCAAAGAAGAGGTAATTTCCGTTACCGATTCTTTCATCTTTATTTCTTCTTCCACTTATTCTTCTTTAGTTGTTTCATTATGAAGTAATAAAATCAGTATCAATAATATACTGATATTTTATTATAAGTATGAAACAACCCTATTTCACCATCTATTCATCCTACGGAAAAAGAAATCATTGTGCGTGTGTACGTACGGAATACCGTCTCCACGCCGTGGTGTAATCTATTTTCCACCACCACCTTACTTGGATGGGTATAATGGTGTAAATAATGACTATATATGACTATTAAAAAGTGATATTGATTCTGAAATAGTATACATACACTCCAATACAATTCCACGATCATAGGAATGATATCATCACTCGTGCGTACGTACGGAATACCGTCTCCACGATGTGATGCGACTCGTTCTACATGATCTTCATTGAATAATGATTATATAAATGAATTTAATGAATTTAATGATATATATTACACTAATAACATTCTGGAAATGAGGTATCTATAACCTAAAGAGAATAATAAGAATTTATTCGACGAAACACACATAAGAACAAAAAGTAATAAACACCCAAATAACAAGTAGTAATGAAATATTACTAATAAGAAGCTAAGAATATGACAATATATGATATCATAACAATAATTATGATTCTGTAATAAGTCAATAAAATTATTTAAATCATTATAAAGGAGGTCCGGACACTTACGAAGCAAATCAGACCTATGGTAAGGGAAAATATCACAATCTCATTTTTATCCGAGATTGTTTATACTTTGAAATTTACTGGGGTGTATTTTATCATCCACATCCGTGTTTCCTCAATATGTAATATTATTTACATCCACCTACAATTGTTTAAATCCAATTTTACCCTTCAGTGAGTTTTTTAGTAAAATATATGAAAGGAATCTTTTGTCATTTTTCATACGAGGTACTTTTTGACTTTTCCGACAAAAGTACGAGAAGAATGTTTTTTTAACTTATACGGAATGAATGGATTTTTAAAACATTATTTCCAGGAAGATTACTTTACAAGTTTTCAATTCTATTTTTAATCAACTTCCTTTAGTTTATAATTGTATGACATTTTAAGAAAGGAAAAGTTTTTTTGAAGTAGAAAGGATATTTTCCTCAAGAATGGAGTTCAAGTGTTTTATCAAAATTATTTTCCATCTAAGATAATAAAGGGTTCTGTTTCTATACCTATTATTACATGGATTTGATTATGTTTTTTTGGAAATATTTTTATGAATTCCTTTATCCAATATGAATTGTTTTATGATGTAATGATGATGTTTAAGATTCCCATTTTTATTACATGGGTTATGCAATGATGTATGATTTATGATTTTGTGGCACACATAAGAATGGTATCATTATGAGATGGGTGGGACATATATCTCACCCTAATTCATTGGGTAAAGATTTTATATCTCATGAGATAGACATGGTTGGAATGGTAGGTTATACCGGTTCAGTGAAACAGGACTGAAACAAGGAGTGAACTCGGTTCAGAAAGTGACTTTGTCCACTAATATAGTTTTGGAAATGAGTCTTGACTAATAAGAAATGATTCTCTATGATTATGTGTGTATGCCAAAAAGTTTATTGTTTTAAGTTATGATTATTGGGATTACATTTCACTACTATGATTTATCCCATGTTATGAAATTATGATCTCTTTTGTAGGATAAGATTTCCAAAAGATATGTTCTTATGAATATGATGTGATTGATATTTCTTTTGTTTACCCTTACTGAGAATTTGAGCTCACCCTTTTATGTTTTCTTTTCCCCAGGACATAAAGAAAGGATTTAGGTTTAAAAAAAGAAGATCTTTATGGGAGATGTTGAAGATCTTTCACCACGATTAGAAGATTATATTCCGAGTTTCCAAAGACACTAAACTATTACGGTCCTTGTGTGTGTGTTTTTGTTATGTACTAAGTATTCCGAAAAAGTAATGTAATTTCCATGTACGTCAAGATTCAGGTCTCTACAGTTGGTATCAGAGGAAAGGTTTAGTCAACCTTTGGAAACTAAGATGTGAAAACGTTAGTGAGATCCCTAGAGATATTTCTAAGGTATGTCTAGGGATGTCCCTAAGGATAAGTATACGTATAGGATACAGTCCAAGAACTATGGTAACGATAATAGAATTTAACCTAAGATGTTAGATATTGAGGATACTCCCCCGTTATTATGTTGTTTTCCCTAGCATGCTTTTTGCCTCTCACACTATTCTTTTTCGGTTTTAGACGATGGCTGGAACCCGAAGGAACCATGTTGATCAATGTAATGGAAAATGCAATGATTTTCCTCCTGAACAATCAAATGTTGTGGGAGATGGAGTGCAAAATCTTATTTTTATACTTACACAAGCTATGAATCATTCTGGACTTCCAAATGAGCAGAGAAGGGAACAAAATTCTATTGAGTCCTTCATGAAGCAACGTCCACCTTCTTTTAGTAGGTCTTCTGATCCACGTGTTGCTGAACAATGGATCAGTACCACTGAAAATATATTTTCAGTTCTTCAATGTTTTGAACATGATAAAGTCATCATAGCAGTATATCATTTAGAAGGTGAAGCTGATCAATGGTGGAATATTATCAAGAATACGAGGCAAAGAGATGAAATTGAGTCCATGGAATGGGACGAGTTCAAGAAATTATTTTTTAATAAGTACTTCCCTCATATTCTTCGAACAAAGATGGAGAAGGAGTTTGTTGAACTAAAGCAAAAGGATGATGAATCTGTTGGTATATACGAAGTGAATTTTACAAGGCTTGCAAGGTATGCATCTGGATTTATCATCCAACCTGAAAGTAAAGTTGATCGATTGTTCAGTGGATTAAAACCAAATATTCGAAGGGAATTAGCTATAAGAGACTTCAGTAGCTCTGAAGAAATTGTGTTTTGTGCTATCACGGTAGCAATGAAATTTGGTGTTACTTATCCATCTCATAGTTTTGACAAGAAACGAAAGATGGAGTTCAAGGAGAAATCTTAGAATAATGGTTAAAAGAAGATGAATGTTTCCTTATGCTCAAAGTGTGGAAAGAAGCATGGTGGAGATTGTCTTAAAGGGACAAGTAAATGTTTCAAATGTGGAAAGGAAGGTCATCGAGCATTTGAATGCTGCAATGATGGGAAGAAGATGCCTAATGATGCAAACAAAGGAAGGGATACACAGAATGAACCTACTACACTTCAATGCTTCAAGTGCAAGGAAATGGGGCATTATGCTATTAAATTCCCTAATCCTAGGGTTAGTGATGATCGACATGAGAAACCACTTAAGGAAAAGGACAAAGTGAAGTCACATGCGATCACCATTGGCGATGTTGAATATGAAAACGATATGGTGGAATGATTAAGTGTTTATGTAATGGGATTCCAGAATAATGTTGTATATAGTATCGTGGAATATTTGAATATTTATGTTTTGGTCAATTGTGATTTTCAATAATTTTATGTTACCGGTAACCATGGAAAGTGATTGAGAAATTTTGGTAAGCAGATGATATGCGCATAATGAAGGGATAAGAAGATAATGAGATGTTTGATTGTATTCATGAGATCATGATAGATATAAGGACTAAGTGATATCATGGTTTGAGTATAAAGAATTTTGAGGATTTTGGTATGTGGAAAGTGTTAACTTTTAACTGCATTCATGTTTTCACTAAGGTTCAATGGATATTCATTATTCAAGAGAATACATGATTAAGGTATTCACATGTTTGTAATTTGACCAACAAGATATATCTTATTATATATGGGGGATAAATGATGGCATTCACGTGATCGTTTTCTTTATACTATGAGCTTTCACCGAAGTATTTTAGATAAGCCTAAAGATTGGAATGGATTATGTTGGACCTAAGTTAGTATTGTTTAAGGATAAAACTTTTTTTGATATTGTTGATGGGATGTTATAGTAATATAGCTTTAGAAAAAGGACAACCTGCCGGACGGGCGACAGGCCATCGCGTCGGACAAGGCTGTGGGGATCAAACCCACAACCAAAGTGCGACTGGCCTTTATCGCCTACCACTGGCCTACAGGAATTCCCTGTTTAGTAGAAACTAGTTTTATTATAAGCAGTATGATATATGAAGTATAAGTCCATTTTAGGAAACATATATGATTAATCTCACTATAGATGGACTTATGTATTTTTTGATAACTTTTCTATCCTTTTGTTTGAGATAGATGGAATGACTCATCATTCTATCACATGATCTGCTAACACATCACGAATGACAAATTCAACTTCATTTCTTTAAGAGGTGATGTGGAAATTTTCCAAAGAACAACAAACGGTGAGACTATACCAAAATAACGAAAGTATTTATTCTAATTCCAATTTCATCAACTTTAGGGAAATGATCTTGAAAACCAAAAATGTTGTCCTAGTGCTCTTATATCTGATGAATCAGATGGTACCTTAGATCGTCACAAATTTATGGCTTTGTGATTGCTGGCATTTCCATAGTCATGTTCTCTACCACTCCCCATCAGAACATGATGGTTATATTTCTCTTCCATATCCATATTTTAACCTATGTGGAAACCCAGTGATTAGTTTATTTGGGTAACCGTTACATTTCATACTTTTTTTTAAAGATTGGTTTTGGTATTCCTTTTTACGATGTGGGTTTCTATTATAGAAACTTTCGAATAGTAAACCATTTATAACACTGACGAATTTCGAGGGCGAAATTCATTTTAAGGGGGGTAGAATGTAACACCCCGAGATTTTATGAAAAATATTCTTTTAATTTCATTAATGTCTTGTGTTGTATGCTACACCAATATTACCTTGCGCTATACGCAACACCGTATTAGCTTGCAGTATACACAACACTATTCTTGGATCGTGTTACATAAAATTTTGATAATAGTTATTCTACGCAACATTGAGTATATATATATATATATATATATATATATATTCAATGTATAAATGAAATATGGTTGGTTTATGTTATATGAAACAACGAAGGATTCTTGCACAGCACGCAACCCTGACTCGGCTTGCATTACATGCAATTGTGACCTTCCTCGATAGCGTGTGTTGTACGCAATACCGGGTTTTACTAAACAACGATATATTATTATAATATTATTATAAACTAGCCTTTATTTTGAATCTTATGAAATTATTATTCATCTTGCACATTTTCTAAAACATGGTATAAGAACAAAATAAATTTTTCGGGTAAAATAAGTATTTTTCAAAAAATGCAGTTTTGCCACCTTTTGATAGCACACCCACTTTAAATCTAGTTTTTGACATGTTTATAAGTTCAATTTTACAAAATAAAATTCTTCTTTGGAATCATGAAATAAAAATCTACTTTGGATAAATTTTCATATCATTCTGGTAACATTCATATTTTGATGAATAGTAAAAACATGCTATATTTTAATTAAAAACAAGTTTTTTCATCACAATAATTTATATGGATAAATTATAATATTGAATGGTTTTAAAGTATAAATAGAATATATTTTTACCATTTAATATAATTTATGTCATTATCATTTATTCTACCTTGAATTTGTAAGATAAATCAATTCAATCTTTTGCAATGTTTTAAAGAAAAACCCGTTTTCTTTCGACAACGGGATTAATTTTAATTTAATTTCTGCAACTTTTGTGTATTGAATTTTGAAAAACGGATTCAATATTTGTAATCAGTGGATCCAAATTATGTTAATAAGCTACTTTTTATTTTTCTGAATTATGAATAGTAACTACGGTAAATTTTATTTACCATAGTTAAAGGTAAATCGGGTAATTAAGGGTAAATATAGTATTATAAAATTACCCTTACAAATGTAAAAATCCTATTGTATGACTCAATGTTGACCCATATCACCTAAGTGTAAGATTAGATTAATTTAATAGACTTTTTTCCATGAAAATAATTTAATTATTATTAAAACCAAAGAATGTGACAACATGTCACTTTCTTAAATCTTATAAGTATAATAATTTTAATTTAGTGATACACTTCATTAAACTTTGAACATGAATAGTATCCAGAAATATAATACAATTATATATATCATAGTAATTTATTTAGAATTTTTAGGGATTAAATAATTATCATTTATTATGACACAAAGATGATGCAGTAATTGTCTTATTAATGAAATATTGACATAATTGATGTTATAAATACCCAAATAAATGTAATTTAAGACTTTTTATGAATTCAAATACTTTTATAGGTTAATATGACATGTTATTATTGATTTAATTAACTTTTTTCAAACTAATCATTCTGTTATGATTTTCATAAAAATCAATTACTAAATAGTGTCAAAATTGACATAAAATAGTTTTTAAAACATATATTATATTATTAATTGTTATTTTATTCCTAAAAATATAAGGTTCGTAAAAAGTACTTAGATAAGGTTATATATATTAATAATAAACAACTTGGGGTTTTTTTGGCTTGATATAGTAAGTTTATTAACCTTATAGTGTAAGAAAACAAGAAGACACGGTAAAAGTAAAATTATCTAACTTAAAGTTAAATATAAATGATAAGGTTAACATAGGAACCTAAACTTGTCTAAATTCTATTGGATGAGATTATTTATACCCATACACACCTTATCTTAGAAATAAATCAATTTGGAGCTATTTAAAACCTAATTTGGCTTTATAATAAAATAATATTTTTAGTTATTCCAAAGGTGCCCCTCACCTCCCTTATAAAAGGGCACCCCCTCCCTCTCTTCCTCACAACACTTTGAGCCTTCAAGCTCGTCCAACATCTTCAAAATTCATTTCTCCACTTTCCTAGAAACATCCTAGAAGTTCTGGTCTTCCTCAAAGACCAATTTTAGTGCCCTAAGAGGAGGTCTCAAAGAGGCGCTTCAAAGAAGAGGTATTTTCCGTTACCGATTCTTTCATCTTTATTTCTTCTTCCCATTATTATTATTTAGTTGCATCATTATGAAGTAATAACATCAGTATCAATAATATAATTATATGTTATTATAAGTATGAAACAACCCTATTTCACCATATATTCATCCTACAGAAAAAGAAATCATTGCGCGTGCGTACGTATGGAATACCGTCTCCACGCCGTGGTGTAATCTATTTTCCACCACCACCTTAATTGGATGGGTATAATGGTGTAACTAATGACTATATATGACTATTAAAAATTTATAATGATTCTGAAATAGTATACATACACTCCAATACAATTCGACGATCATAGGAATGATAGCATCACTCGTGCGTACGTACGGAATACCGTCTCCACGATGTGATGCGACTCGTTCTACATGATCTTAATTGCATAATAATTATATAAATGAATTGAATGAATGAAAATGATATATATTACACTAATACCATTCTATAAATGAGGTATCTATAACCTAAAGAGAAGAATAAGAATTTATTCGACAAAACACGCATAAGAACAAAAAGTAATAAACACCCAAATAAAAAGTAGTAATGAAATATTACTAATAAGAAGCTAAGAATATGACCATATATGATATCATAACAATAAGTATGATTCTGGAATAAGTCAATAACATTATTTAAATCATTATATAGGAGGTTCAGACACTTACAAAGCAAATCGGACTTAAGGTGAGGGAAAATATCACAATCTCATTTTTATCTGAGATTGTTTATACTTTGAAATTTACTAGGGTGTATTTTATCATCCACATCCATGTTTCCTCAATATGTAATATTATTTCAATCCACCTAAATTTTTTAAATCCAATTTTACCCTTTGGTGAGTTTTTTAGTAAAATATATGAAAGGAATATTTTGTCATTTTTCATACGAGGTACTTTTTGACTTTTCCGACAAATTTGCGAGAAGAATGTTTTTTAAACTTATACAGCATGAATGGATTTTTAAAACATTATTTCCAAGAATCTTACTTTAAAAGTTTTCAAGTCTATTTTTAATCAACTTCCTTTATTTTATAATTGTATGACATGTTAAGAAAGGAAAAGTGTTTTTGAAGTAGAAAGGATATTTTCCTCAAGAATGGAGTTCAAGTGTTTTATCAAAATTATTTTCCATATAAGATAATAAAGGGTTCTGTTTCTATCCCTATTATTACATAGATTTGATTATGTTGTGATAAAAATATTTTTATGAATTCCTTTATCCTATATGAATTGTTTTATGATCTCATGATGATGTTTAAGATTCCCATTTTTATTACATGGGTTATGTAATGATGTATGATTTATGATTTTGTGGCACACATAAGAATGGTATCATTATGAGATGGGTGGGACCTATATCTCCCTCCAATGCATTGGGTAAAGATTTTATATATCATGAGATAGACATGGCTGGAATGGTAGGTTATACCGGTTCAGTGAAACAGGACTGAAATGAGGAGTGAACTCGGTTCAGAAAGGGACTTTGTCCACTAAGATAGTCTTGGCAATGAGTCTTGACTGATAAGAAATGATTATCTATGATTATGTGTGTATGCCACAAAGTTTCATGTTTTAAGTTATGATTATTGGGATTACATTTCACTACTTTGATTTATCCCATGTTATGAAATTATGATCTCTTTTGCAGGATAAGATTTACAAAAGATATGTTCTTATGAATATGATGTGATTGATATTTCTTTTATTTACCCTTACTGAGCATTTGAGCTCACCCTTTTATTTTTTATTTTCCCCAGGACATAAAGAAAGGATTTAGGTTTTAAAAAAAAGATCTTTATGGGAGATGTTGAAGATCTTTCACCACAATTAGAAGATTATATTATGAGTTTCCAAAGACACTAAACTAATACGGTCCTTGTGTGTGTGTTTTTGTTATGTACTAAGTATTCCGCAAAAGTAATGTAATTTCCATATACGTCAAGATTCGGGTCTCTATAAAGCACTACTGTGTTTGGGTGGCTGACCCGCGGTACTCGACAGGAGGAGTACCTCAGCAGTCTTAGGTTAGTGAGCAGTACCTCGGAGACATGACAGGATCACTGTACTCTCCAGAGACTGGCTATTCAGCAGTTACAGTTTCGATAATGAAAATCCTGGTTTGATCTGAGTCTATGACCATTGTGTTTACCTCATGATTTAGATGGGTCACTTGATAACTTTGGTATATGTATGGGCATATATCTAAGTAGTGGTTATCTGTTGATTTCATAACCGTTGTGTTTACCTCATGATTGAGATGGGTCACTTGATAACTTAGGTATATGTATGGGCATATATCTAAGTAGTGGTTATCCGTTGATTTCATAACTGTTGTGTTTCCTCATGAATGAGATTTGTTACATGATAACTTAGGTATAAATATGGGCTTATACCTAAGTAAGGGTTATCTGTTGAGTTTCTTCTTTGTGGTTATCCTTGTTGGATTTAGAGAGACCTTGAGGATCTCGGGGTCCCTACTGAGTATCGTTATACTCACCCCTGCACGGGCTATGCCCGCACCTCGTTGTGTTGGATGCAGATGATAGACAACGCTGACGGAGATCAAGTGTACGAGGACTGGACGACACCTGGTGGTGGACCTCACGACGAGTCAGTACCCAGAGGAGGTTGACGGACGAGGACACTGAGGAGGCTATCTGTACCTACCCTTCAGGTAGGATCCATGGTGGATGATCCAGGAGCTGCATGTCACCTTCCAGCTGTTTTGTCTTTTACATTGTACTTTATAGTTGGGCTTGTATTTCCGGACCCTTTACTTTCAACACTACTTTTGTTTTCAGTTTTACTTAGTGTTTGCTTCCGCTTTTACTCTGATTGGTGTTTGTTTACTTTTATAAGGGCAATGCCTTCCCTATTTATCAGGATTTATGACTTTGGTGCTAGTCGCCAGCCCTAGGCCTAAGGAAGGAGGGCATGGGGTAGTTACGACACAGGCCCCAGGGGACGGGTCGTGACAAATTTATGTTATTACTTTATAATGAAACAACTAAATAAGAATAAGTTGAAGAAGAAAGAAACTTGAGAGAATCGAAAGAAGAGATTACCTCTTCTCCGACGAACCTCCTTTAAGCCTTCTGTTAAGGAAGTAGAGTTGGTCTTTTGAGAAGACCAGAACCTCCAGAATGTTTTTAGGGAAGTGGAGAAGATAAATGGGCAGGGTTTGGCCGAGCTTCAAGGCTCAAAAGGGTGTGGATAGAATAGGTAAGGGGTGCCCTTTTTATAAGGGAAGAGAGGGGCACCTTTGGAAAAACTCAAAATATTATTTTATAATAAAGTCATTTTCGGATTATAATAGCTCCAAATTTATTTATTTCGAATCTAAAGTGAGGATGGGTCGAAATACTTTCAACCAATATATTTTAGACAAGTTTAGGTTACAATTTTAACCTTATCATTTAGATTTAACTCTAAGTTAAATAATTTAACTTTTATCATGTCTTCCTGTTTTCTTACACTATAAGGTTAATAAACTTACTATAACAAGACAAAAGAACCCCAAGTTGTTTATTATTAATATATATAACCTTATATAAGTCATTTGGAAAAACCTTATATTTTTAGGAATAAAATAACAATTAATAAAATAATATTTGTTTTAAAAACTATTTTATGTCAATTTTGACACTATTTGGTAATTGATTTTTGTGAAAATCATAAAAGCGTGATTAGTTCGAAAAAAGTTAATTAAATCAATACTAACATGTCATATTAACCTATAAAATTATTGTAATTCATAAAAAGTCTCAAATTACATTAATTTGGGTATTTATAATATCAATTATTTTAATATTTCATTATTTAGGTACGTACTGCATCACCATTGTGTCATAAATAACTTAAATTATTTAATGTCCAAAAATAAAATACCATTAGGTAGGAAATCGTTTTATCTTTCTCATAAATATTTATAGTCGAATTTATCTTATGTATAACCCTATATTAAGAAAATTTTAGATATTAAACTTTGATTTTAACTATTTTAACCCTTCATTAAATAAATTAATAATAAATGTCCTAATATAATCCATGTAGACCTAAATGGTCATATTTTATTCCTAAGGTTGTTTTTTGTCGAATTACACTTATCCAATAGAATTAAGACATGTGTTAGGGTAATAATAAAATCATTTTTACCCTTAATTACCCTATTTACTTTTAACCGTGGTAAATAAAAGTAAAACATTACTATTCACCAAAAATTATTTTCATCTCATTGAACCACAATTTAGTCCTTGATATTAATCGTGTCTCTCGGATTTTCGAAATTCCACTCACAGAAGCGGTAAAATTATGTTTTATGTGAATTTCCAAATTCTCTTAGGAGGTGGGTAAAAGACGATGAGAAGTTCAATAAAGTTTTTATATATCTAAAATTATTATAAAATGACTCCAATGAATTACATTGAACTTATATAGGTATTATGTATCAATTTTTACCTAAAATAAATTTAAATAAGATAAAGAATTATTTAAATAAAAATTCGGTTTTTAAATAGTAACCCAGTGTTTTCACTATTCATCAAAAATTGAAAGTTTTTAGAAAAATAAAAAAAATTCACCGTAGGATAATTTCAATATTCCAAATCCAAAAATGAAGTCCATTTCAAAAGATAAAATTTATTAAATTTTAAAAAGTGGGTATTACTATTCATAACGGTTTGTTTATATAACATATCTTTGTTTAGTGAAACTCGGTATTGCGTACAACACACGCTATCGTTGAAGGTCGCGATTGCGTGTAATGCAAGCCAAGTTAGGGATGCATGTAGTGCAAGCTCCTTTTGGTTTAGTTTACAACATAAGACATCAATAAAATTAAAAAGAATATTTTTCATAAAATCTTGGGGTGTTACATTCTACCCCCCTTAAAATGAATTTCCCCCTCGAAATTCGTTGGGGTTATAAATGGTTTACTACTCGAAAGTTTCTTTAATAGAAACCCACATCGTAAAAAGTAATACCAAAACCAATCTTTAAAAACTAAATTATGAAACGTAACAGTTACCCAAATTAACTAATCACTGGGTTTCCACGTATGAGAACATAGGTGAAAATATGGATATGGAAGAGAAATCTAACTGTCATGTTCTGATGGAGAGTGGTAGAGAAAATGGCTATGAAAAACCCAACCATCACAAACCCATAAATTTGTGATTATTTATGGTACCATCTGATTCATTGGATATAAGGGCACTAGGACAACATTTTTGGTTTTCAATATCATTTCCCTAAAGTTGAAGAATTTTAATTAGAAGAAATACTTACTTTATTTTGGTAAAATCGTTGTTCGTGCCTTGAACAATTTCCACTTCATCTCTTTAAGAAATGAAGTTGAATTTGTCTTTTGACAAGTTTTAGCAGATCATGCGATAGAATGAAAGGTCATTCCATTTGTCTCAAACATAAGTTAGCAAAAGTTATATACATAAGTCCATCTATGGTGAGATTAATCAGATATGGTTCCTAAAATGGACTTATACTTCATATTTCATACTGCTTAATATAATAAAACTGGTTTCTACTAAACAGGGACTTTCTGTAGGCCAGTGGTAGGCGATAAAGGCATGTCACACTTCAGTTGTGGGTTCGATTCCCACAGCCTTGTCTGACGCGATGGGTTATCGCCCGTCCTGCAGGTTATCCTTTTTCTAAAACTACATTATTATAACTTTCCATCAATAATATCTAAAAAGTTATATCCTTAATTAATACTAACTTATGTCCAACATAATCCATTCCAATCTTTAGGCTTATCCAAAATACTACTGTCCTATCTCATGTTATAGTGAAAATGATTACCAGAGAGTTCATATAACAAGCATGTTAATACCATCGTTGATCCCCAAATATCATAAGATATGTCTTATTGGTCACATTCATAACATTCGAAGGCATTAATTATGTATTCTCTTGAAAAATGAATACCCATTGAACCTTAGTGAAAACATGAGTGCTGTCAAAAGTTAACTCTTTCCACATACCAAAATCCCAAAATTCTGTATACTCAAACCATGATATCACTTTGTCCTTATATCAATCATGAGCTCATTAATACTATCAAACAATTCATTTTCTCCTTAACCCATCATTATGTGCATATCATCTGCTTTCCAAAATATTTGAATCAATTTTCATGGTTACCGGTACCATATTCTTATAGAAAACCACAATGGACCAATACACAGATATTTCAAAATTCCACGATACTATAAATGAGATTCCATGATAGTATTTTAAAATCTCATTACATAAACACTTAATCATTACAAAAAATCATTTTCATACTCAACATCAAAAATAGTGACCGCATGTGACTTCCCTTTATCCTTTTCCTTAAGAGGTTGATCACGTTGATCATCATTAACCCTTGGATTAGGTCATTAATTAGCATAATGCCCCATTTCCTTTCACTTGAAGCATTGAAGTGTTGGTGGTGCGTTCTCTATAGTCTTTTCTTTATTCACATAATTATCAACCCTTTTTCAATTACTTCGACACTCAGCTGCTCAATGACCTTCTTTTCCACACTTAAAACATTTTCTAGTCCCTTTAAGACAATCTCCACCATGCATCTTTCCACACTTTGAGAATAAAGAAACATACATCTTCTTTTCACTATTATTATGAGACTTCTCCTTGAAGTCCATCTTTTGTTTTTTTTCAAAACCATGAGATGGATATGTTACACCAAATTCCAGTTCTACCTTGATAGCACAACGCACAATTTCTTCATAGCTATTGAAGTCTCTTATAGCTAATGCCCTTCGAAGACTTGGTTTTAAACCACTGAAAAATCGATCAACATTACTTTCAGTTTGGATGATAAAGCCAGATGCATACCTTTCAAGTCTTGTAAAATTTGCTTCATATATACCAAAATATTCATCATCCTTCTGCTTAAGCTCAAGAAACTCCTTTTCCATCATTTTTCGAATAATAAGGGGGATGTACTTACTGAAAAACAAGTTCTTGAACTCGTCCCATTCCATGGATTCAATTTCATCTTGGGGCCTTGTATTCTTAATTAGAGTCCACCACCGGTCTACTTCACCTTCTAAACAGTAAACAGTTAAAATGACTTTTTCATGTTCTGAACAACGAAGTATGGAAAATATCTTTTCAATGGTACTGATCTATTGTTCAGCAACAAGTGGATCAGAAGACCCATTGAAAGACGGTGTACGTTGCCTCATGAAGGACTCAATAGAATTTTGTTCCCTTCTATGTTCATTAGGAAATCCAGAATGATTCATAGCTTGTCTAAGTAAAGTAATAATAATTTTCACTCCATCTCCCATCACATTTGGTTTCTCGTGAGGAAAATCATTGCATTGTCCATTACATTGATCAACACGGTTCCTTCGAGTTCCAGCCATCATCTAAAACCCAAAAAGAACAGTGTGAGAGTAAAAAATCATGCTAGGAAAACAACATAATAAAGGGGGAGTACCTTCAATATCTAACATCTTAGGTTTAATTCTAAATTTGTTACCATAATTCTGGTACTATAACTTATACTTATACTTAACCTTAGGTACATCCCTAGACATACCTTAGAAATATCTCTAGGGATCTTACTAAAGTTCTCGCATCCTAGTTTCCAAAGGTTGACTAAACCTTTCCTCAGATACCAACTGTAGATACCAAAATCTTGACGTACATGGACATTACATTACTTTTTTGGAATACTTAATACATAACAAAAAAACAACACTCAAGGATCGTAATAGTTTAGTGTCTTTGGAAACTCGGAATGTAATCTTCTAATCGTGGTGAAAGATCTTCAACATCTCCCATAAAGATCTTCCCCTTTTGTTTTCTTACCTAAAACCATTCTTTATATCCTGGGGAAAAGAAAACATATAAAGGGTGAGCTCAAATTCTCAGTAAGGGTAAGCATGGATAAAATAAAACAAATCGTATACATTTGAACTTAAAAACATGAACATAATTTTTAAACATCAAAATCTTGAGCAATGACATAAAACATAGTAGTACATAAGGCATAGATCATAAAGAAAAATTAATCATGATAAAATAGCATGGGAATAAAACATGTGACTGTGGCAACCATTAAGCACACGATATTATTTCCATAGTATCCAAGGCATTGCTTCCAAGACCATCTTAGTGGACAAAGTCCCTTTCTGAATCGAGTTCACTCCTCGTTCTAGTCCTGTATTACTGAACTGGATTAACTTACCGTTCCTGCCATGTCTATCTCATGAGATATAAATCTTTACCCAATGCATTGGAGGGAGATATAGGTCCCACCCATCTCATAATGAAATCATTCTTACGTGTGCCACAAAATCATAAATCATACATCAAAGCATAACCCATGTAATAGAATGGGATTCTTAAACATCATGTCATTATAACATAATCCATATAAAAAAATGTATACCATTTCATCATAAGAAGAATAAAACCATGTAAATAATGGAGACATTATACTTGAAACATAATCATATTAAATAATTTCATTTTAGATGGAAAATTATTTTGATAAAACACAAGAAATGAATCCTTGAGGAAAATATCTTTTCTTCTTCAAAATAATTTTCTTTTCATAAAATGCCATGAAATTTTAAAAGAAAGGATTTTTTTGAAAATAATCATGAAATCTTGTAGAGTAAGCTTCTTGAAAATAAGGCATTATGAAACCATAAAAATCCATTCGTGCTGTATAAGTTAAGAAAGCATTCTTCTCATACTTTTGCCGGAAAAGTCAAAAAGTACCTCATAAAAGAAAGATTCCATACATACCATGTAGTAAAAGTAAAAAATGGGTAAAAAGGACTCCAAACATACATCAAAACAGTTTTATAAAATGTGGACATGGATGATAAATATAACCCCAGTAAATAGTTACGTATAAGCAATCTCAGATAGAAAACAATTGAGATTGCAACATTATCCCTTACCTTACGTCCGATATACTTCGTATATATCCGAACCTCCGGAATAATGTTTTAAATAAATTCATTGACTTATTAAAGAATAATATTCATTTTTATGATATCATATATGGTCCACTTATGACTTTATATTACCCGTTCTTTTGTAAATTCCATATTAAAGTAGCATTTTGGGTAAAATCGTTTCATTTATCATACGTGTTTTGACTTGTTATTCTTGATATTATTACTTATATACTGATTTGCATAATTCCATAATATAAAACGTGATTTATATATAATATATATTCATCATATACATATATATATATTATAGATCGATAAATGGAATGAAATACACTGTTCATGGAGAGGGTAGGTCGTGCGTACGCATGAATGCTGTTTTCGTTTCTTTATTGAATTGAATGGAATTAAATAGATGACATACATATATATATATATATACATAAATCCAGTATCATTATTATGTCATATATTTCATTATTATTCATTATATATAATTTATAATCATTCATGAGTGGTTAACATGGAGAATGAATCTCATCACGTCGTGGAGACGGTAGTCCGTACACACGCACGAGCGATGATATCATTCCCATGATCGTGGAATTGTATTGAAGTGTATGTATAATATTTCAGAGTCAATATCACTTTACAATAAATATATTTATTTATTTATTTACACCATTATACCCATCCAAGTAAGGTGGTGGTCGAAAACAGATTACACCACAGCGTGGAGACGGTAATCCGTACGTACGCACGCGCGGTGATTTCATTTTCTGTAAGATGGATAGAAGGTGAAATAGGGTTGTTTCATATTTATGATAAAATATCAGTATATAATTAATACTGATATTATTACTTTATAATGAAACAACTAAATAAGAAGAAGTTGAAGAATAAAGAAACTTGAGAGAATCGAAAGAAGAGATTACCTCTTCTTCGACGCGCCTCCTTTAAGCCTTCTCTTAAGGAAGTAGAGTTGGTCTTTTGAGAAGACCAGAACCTCCATAATGTTTCTAGGGAAGTGGAGAAGACAAATGGGCAGGGGTTGGCCGAGCTTCAAGTCTCAAAATGGTGTGAAGAGAAGAGGGAAGGGGTTCCCTTTTTATAAGGGAGGAGAGGGGCACCATTGGAAAAACTCAAAATATTATTTTATAATAAATTCACATTCGGTTTATAATATCTCCAAATTGATTTATTTAGAACCTAAAGTGGGGATGGGTAGAAATATTCTCAACCAATAGATTTTAGACAAGTTTAGGTTACAATTTTAACCTTATCATTTAGATTTAACTCTAAGTTAAATAATTTAACTTTTATCGTGTCTTCCTGTTTTCTTACACTATAAGGTTAATAGACTTACTATAACAAGCCAAAAGAACCCCAAATTGTTTATTATTAATATATATAACCTTATATAAGTCATTTGGCAGAACCTTATATTTTTAGGAAAAAAATAATAATTAATAATATAATATTTGTTTTGAAAACTATTTTATGTCAATTTTGACACTATTTGGTAATTGATTTTTGTAAAAATCATAACATCATGATTAGTTCGAAAAAGGTTAATTAAATGAACACTAACATGTCATATTAACCTATAAAATTATTGTAACTCATAAAAAGTCTCAAATTACATTTATTTGGGTATTTATAATATCAATTAATTTAATATTTCTTTATTTAGGTAATTACTCCATCACCATTGTGTCATAAATAACTTAAATTATTTAATGTCCAAAAATAAAATACCATTAGGTACGAAATCTTTTTAGCTTTATAATGAATATTTATAGTCGAATTTATCTTCTGTATAACCCTATATTAAAAACATTTTAGTTATTAAACTTTGATTTCAACTATTTTAACCCTTCTTTAAATAAATTAATAATAAATGTCCTAATCTAATACAAGTGGACCTAAATGGACATATTTTATTCCTAAGGTTGTTTTTGGTCAAATTACACTTACCCAATATAATTAGGACATGTGTTAGGGTAATAATAATATCATTTTTACCCTTAATTACCCTATTTACTTTCAACCGTGGTAAATAAAAGTAAAAAATTACTATTCACAAAAAATTATTTTTATCTCATTCAACCACATTTTAGTCCTTGATATTAACCGTGTCTCTCGGATTTTCGAAATTCGACTCACAGAAGTGGTAAAATTATGTTTTATGGGAATTTCCAAATTCTCCTAGAAGGTGGGTAAAAGACGGTGAAAAGTTCAATAAAGTTTTTATATATCTAAAATTATTATAAAATGACTCCAATGAATTACAATGAACTTATATAGGTATTATGTATCAATTTTGACCTAAAATAAATTTAAATAAAATAAATAAGTATTTAAATAAAAATTCAGTTTTTAAATAGTAACCCAGTGTTTTCACTATTCATCAAAAATTGAAAGTTTTCAGAAAAATACCAAAAATTCACCCTAGGATAATTTCGATATTCCAAATCCAAAAATGAAGTCCATTTCAAAAGATAAAATTTATAAAATTTTAAAAACTGGTTATTACTATTCATAACAGCTAGTTTATATAACATATCGTTGTTTAGTGAAACTCGGTATTGCGTACAACACATGCTATCGTGGAAGGTCGCGATTGTGTGTAATGCAAGCCAAGTCAGGTATGCTTGTAGTGCATGCTCCATTTGGTGTAGCATACAACAGAAGACATCAATAAAATTAAAATGAATATTTTCATAAAATCTCAGGGTGTTACATAATTATATGTAAACTGGAAAAAATCTTTCCGCCGACTTTCTCTGGCACAATGGAACATGTGATATTAGATTTTCCACATGAAGCTAAATTTGGAGGTCCAGTACAGTTTCAATGTATGTACCCATTCCAGAGATGCACGCAGACATTGATGAAAAAAGTACGTAACAAAGCATCAGTTGAAGGCTAAATTGCTGAAGCTTATTTTCAAGAGGAAATTTCTTTTTTCTGCTCTCGCTATATTGAATATGAATATCCCTCAAAACATAACCACATGGGATGGAACTATGGAAATGTTAATTATGAAATGAACTATCAATTATCAGTTTTTAATCATCCAAATCATGGCTTTGGTGGAGTTCAAGAATGACGGCTTTCAGATGATGAACATCACAGAGATCATACATATGTTCTGCTCAACAGTGAAAAAATGACATCATTTGTACTGTGAGTGCTTCTATCACATATTCTATAATTTATGTTATAGTATGTAAACTTATTTTATTTGTAGTTTATATAATAATCCTATCAAGAAACAACTTCCATAAATTACAGCAGCTTCTCTTGAAAAAAGCAGACAAAAAATCTCAATGGTTTCAGAAACTTGTAACATAAATTATTGATGGTTTAATATTAATTTAGTTTACTATTTATTATATTGATATTTTTTTTAAAAAAATTCAGTTGTCTCAACATGCTGATAAAATTAATAAGTGATTTTGCATATTGAGTAACCCACCATCCAAAATGGTTAAATATTATAATGTATATGTGGCGAATGGTTTCGATTTCATACACATGCATATGGGAAATCAAAAAAACAATTAATAGTAGAGTTTGCTTGAGAGGATCTCATCATTGAGAAACTGAGGTTGACTTTTATGGCATTTTGGATGAAATTATTGAGCTTTGTTATCTAGGACAGAATTACATAACGATATTTAAATGTCGGTGGTTGGATACTGAGAGAGGCTTTCGTTTTCATCCGACTCATGGAATCATCGATATTAAATATAAAAGTCCTATTGTAGTAAATGTACCATTTTTGCTGGCTCAACAGGCACATAAAATTTATTACACAAAGTATTGTTCTACTTTAAGAGACCATAGTGATTGGTGGAGCATATTAAAAATGAAATCTCGGGAAAATCACTTTACTCAAACTAAATGTGGTTCGGCTGAAGTGGAAAGAGTTTAATTTTTTCAAGAGACTACTCAAAATCCATCTTTTTTCACAAATATACGTGAATATCGATGATGATACCCCACAATTAAGGGTCAATGGTGACGATGATGTTAATGATGTAACAAATGAATTTGAAAGGACAAGAGATGATGAAACTGAAACTCATATGGATATTTATGATGCCGAGGAGGAATATGAAGACATTGACATCGTCAGATATGAAGATGATGATGAAGGTGAAAATTGGCATAGTTAAATGTTGGTTATAATAACAACTAATATATATCTATATATAATATTTATTTTCAACTATCTGCTAACAACAATCATTTTGTGTTTTAGATGGACCCTGATCTATTTCGTGAGTTACAGGAGGCTGAGATACCTTTGGATGAGGAGGATTTGAGATCATCTGACCTTCAGTCTATTGGTAGTTCAGGGGGTGTGCAGAGGGGCTGCGGTCTTGCGCGACTGATGGTTCCTAACCCTATCCCCAAGCAACGTCCACATCTTGTCTTTGATCCATGCACACCTAGGTATGGTAACCTGTATATTTTAGTTATATTTTTATTAATTTATTTATATATATACTAATTATTTGATTATTTATTCTTTTTTCATAGTTTTTCAGATGTAGCTATTGGACAGGGGAGGGCTATCTTGCACAATTATTTTTCTCAGCCATGAATCACATGGGAATAGATTCTCATTAATGTGCAGCTCAGCATGTTCAATCATTGGATAGTACATAAATAAATAATATTTATTTTGAAATTTATTTTATTAACAGCTTCATATTATAAATTGTTTTTTGGGTTTATGGTATCTGATCGATGATAGCATGTGTGACGCTATCCACGCGGCACGGGAGGCATATATGTGTGACCGTTTCTGTCATTTTTTGCACAATTTGAGAAGTACGGCCATTAAGAAATTAGTAGTCACAAATTTTAATGAGTCGTGTAGAGCCCACCGACCAGAGTACATTTCTTCTCATGTTTGGGATGAATTATGTTTACACTGGTTGGGTGGTGGATTTCAGAGGAGTTCTTCAGTGGATCGGCAGAACTTGGGGAGACAGGAGGTGACACATCGAGCTGGTAGTCATACATTCAGTATGCGTAGAGAGCATCAGGTAAGTATCTTTTTTACATATTTTATATAACTTTAAATATAAACAGTTTATTTTATATTTTTATAGGCAGTCGAGCATCCTGATATTACGGAGTATGACGTTTATCAGAGGATGTACATTGATCCAGCCCCTGGAAATATTAGAGGTGATCACCAATGTCAGATTGTGGTTAGAATTTTTTTTGTTTGACAATTAACTACATATAATATTTTCACAATTTTAATTTGAAATTTGAACTGAAGAAGTCATAAGAGGATGCGACCTCTCGGACACAAGCTGGGAGTTAGGACGAGGCGACTGATCAGACCAGTGACCACCATTTCGATGAGGTGGCATTGATGCAGGTGACTTAGTATGGCTTTAAGAAGGGTCGAGTAGTTGTTATCGGCTCTCATGTGACTCCTGGTACTTATTATGTTATTGTTGCAATGTCGGCATCTAGCTCGAGAGGAGCTCGTAGAGAGGAAACATCTTCTGCCTCACAGTATCAGGAGCAGTTACGAACTCACGCTGAGTATATAGAGAGTTTGCAGAAGCAGCATGGAGATATGGGTCAGCAGCAGCAGCAGCAACAACATCACGATAAAGAGATGCATCGATGGCAGCTGTAGCATCATGATCAGATAGAGTACATGCATCGTCTGAATCATAGTTTAGGGATGGAGTTTCCTCCACCATCTCCTACAACTCCTCCACCTCCTCCAAAAGATGACCCCCTAGGGAAATTTTTATGTTAAAAACATTTGAATTCAAGATTTGTTGTAATATGAACTATTTTTAGTTTTTGTCTTTTATATTGGTGTGAATATTGCATTATTTAATTTTTTTTATTTTTAATATTTTATTATTTATTATTACTATTATATTTGTTAATGTTTTCTTATTTTAATAATAATAATAATAATATTTTATGATTTTTTTATATTTTTTTGTAAATATTGAGAATTTTAATATTTTTTTATTTTTTTAATAATATTAATATTATTTTTTCATTAATCATAATTTTATTAAATATATTTTATTAGTATTATATTTTTTAATGTTTGTTTATTTTACTTACAATAATAATAATAATATTTTATGAATATTTTATATTTTTTTGAGAATATTGAGAATTTTAATATTTTGTATTTTTTTATTATTCTAATAATATTAATATTATTTCTTCATTAATTATAATTTTATTAAATATATTTTTTCTATTTTGGTTATTATTTTCAACGGGGCCTATTGTGATGGGATCCCATCACAAATAGTTTAAATATATATTTTTACATCCTATTTGCGATGGTACCAAGGGCCCGTCGGAAATACTATTTATGACGGGCCCGTCGCAAAAGGTTAATTTATATATAATGTATATAATCGGAGATTTATTTGCGATTGAGAACTTCCCCGGCACAAATACTATTTGTGACAGGCCCATCACAAAAAGTTTATTTATATATAATGTATATAATCGGAGACTTATTTGCGATGGGGAACTTGCCCGTCGTAGAAAATATTTTTTTGCGATGGGCCAATCACAAAATATGGTATTTGCGATCCCGTTTTCTGAAATGGGCTATTTGCAATGGTACCACGTCGCTGAAGATTATTTGCGATTGGATCCCGTCGCAAATAGCCCATTGCAAATAGCACAAATTTTTGTAGTGAGGTACTTAGCATGTATCTACGACTCATGTTTCCATGTACTCTCCTCCACCCCACTGTGTAGCAACAATACATGAACCATGTTCATAGCATGCCTATGAAACACCTTCTCCTTGTGGTCCAGGATCTCTAAATTCCACTCCTTGAAGGTTGCATCATCATAAACCTTGATCTCACCCCAATCGGTGACGTGAGAGTCGTCATAAAGATAACGACAGAGCTACGACACATGGAAAAGTGATGTATCTGACTCATATATGGGGGAAGTTCTACCTGATACGCCATAGTTCCAACATGATCTGACACTTCTAATGGCCCAACAAAGTGGGGATAAAGCTTACTCCCACAACCAAACATTCACTTCCCACGATGGGGAGTCACCTTTAGAAACAAATGATCCCTAACATCAAACCCCATAGATCTCCTCCTATGATTGGAATAAAAATTTTGATGATCTTATTCTAACTTCATCCACCTTCAAATAACCTGAACCATCTTTGTTGTACTCTGTATCAGTTTGGGCCTGACAATTTCTTACTCCCTAACCCTAGTCTAGAACAATAGAGAATAGAAAGGTCGGTCGTACAAGGCTTCTAACTGGGCCATAGCGATGCTCAAATGGAAACTAATATTTTAATAGAAATATACCAAGGGAATGTTCCTCATCCACAAATCTCAAAAATCCAAGACACAATAGCGCAACATGTCTTCAAGAGTTTCTATGGTCCATTCTATTTGATTGTTCGTCTGTGGATGAAAATCGGTGCCAATACATAGCTGATAACCAAAAGCATACTAGAGGCCTCCTCACACCCTGGAGTTAAAATTTGGATCTTGATCAAAAATGATCATCCATAGGACTTCATGGATCCTCACCACATCCTCCAGATATTTCCTAGACAAAACCTCTACTGAGAATGACTCCTTGAATGCTATAAAGTGTGATAATTTTGTCGAATGATCTACTACCACCCATATAGAATTATATACTCCCTGAGCTCAAGGTAAACCTATAAAAAAGTCCATAAAGATGTCCTCCCACTTCCAATGAGGAACATATAATGGCTAGAGAAAACCACTGGGAACATGGTTCTTGGTCTTGACCTTCTAGAAGACCAAACATCAAGACACAAACTCTGCAACTGCATGCTTCAACCTTGACCACCAAAATTGACCTCTCAAAGCTTGGTAAATCTTTTTCAAACAATGATGAACCACTAAGGTTTCACTATGGAAATCTCTAGGAACTATCTCATGTGACGCAAAAGGAATGAAAAGCCTTCCCTAAAACAATACCTAATGTTGTTTATCCTTAGACCAACCATTAGGGGCCTCCCCACAAACAACTTGGTATCTCCATAACTCCACATCAAGATCCCCCAACTTGGATTCCTCCACCTAATGAACCAGATATGAATGCGCCATCATTTCAAAAATAAAACCTCTTCCCTAAACTTCTCCCGTGTCCATATGTATTTCTGAATATTCTTGTGTCACTCTCCAGGAATCACCATATTTACGCACTACATTAATGCACGACTTCTTTCTCAATGCATCGGCCACAACATTCCCCTTTCATGGAATATATAAAATTTAAAATTTGTTGTCTTGTAAGAACTCCATCCACCATATTTTTTTCAATTCCAAGTCATGTTGGTAGAAAACACACCTCGGGATATTATGATTGGTGAAGACCATAAAATTATCATTGATGAGGTAATGTATCCATAGTTTCAGGGAAAACACCATTGCTGCCAACTAGAGATCATGGGTGGAATAGTTATGTTTGTGGGGATGAAAATGCAGAGACCCATAAGAAATGATTGATCTCTGCTACATTAGAAAACAAACTAACCCCAATTGTGAATCATCATAGAAAAACTAAAATAGAACTCCTTCTGCTAGAAGAAAAATAACCAAGGCACTAACAAACTTCTCTATTAGATAATTGTAAGATTCCTAACACTAATCAGTAAACACGAATGCTTGATCATTCCTGGTCAACGCTATTAGAGGAGTCACAAACTGATAAAAATTAGTTACAAACCTCATGTAATAGCCTATAAGACTAAGGAAACTTTGCCCCTCTACCAATTTCTTAGTGTCTACCCAAGACACAATTTCTTCTATCTTTGATGAATCCACATCTACTCCCTTTTAGGATTCAACAAGACCCAATAAATGTACTTCACGATCCCAAAACTCACACTTCAACAACTTACCAAATAGATTCTTGTGGTGTAGAACTCCCAGAACATCACATAGATACTCAGAATGCTCCTCCTCAGATGCAAAGTACACAATGATGTCATCAATGAAAACCACCTTGAAATTATCTAGAAACTCATGGAACATGGTGTTAATCAACCCCATGAACATAGTTGGATCATTCATCCCACTAAACGATATCACAATGAATTTTTAATACCTCTTACAACAACAGAAATCAATCTTCATGATATACTCATCCTTTACACACATCTGATGATATCCTGACCACACATCTATATTTGAGAACCAACTTTCAAACTTCAATTGGTCAAATAAATCATCAATCTGTGAAAGAGTAAAATGGTTCTTCACTATCACTCGGTTCAAGTGATGATAATTGACACACAACCAAAAACTACAGTCATCATTATTCGAAAAAAATGCACCCCACATTGACATGATTAGCTGAACAAAACCACACTTCCATAGACCATAGAATTGTATACGCATATCTAAAAACACTTAATGAACCATCTTATATGAAGACATTAAGATATGAGACATGCCTGTCTATAGTTTGATCCCAAACTCGGTCTCCCCTCGAGGGAGTAAAGATAAAACCTCTTCTCAAGAGACATAACGGTATTATTCCATGATCCTGGGAAATTCCCATGACATAACCTTTGATGAACTAAATATCATCCTAGAAATAAAGTATGGAAATGATGGAACATGCCTCTAACCCATCTAAGGGTCTCTCTCACCAACAAACAATGTTGGCTCTCAATCAGCATCGAAGAACACCACCTACCTTTGGAAAAAATCCATGATATCCTACACAAAATACAATCAATTCATGCTATGGATGACATCATCTGTTTGTATTCATAAAGATATGAAATCTCCCCAAGAGAGGTGTTGACCCAACACTGGATCATAATCTCCACAAACATCATACAAGTCAGCTCAACCTCCAACATGAGTAGTTAACACCGAAGGAACTGGAAGCCTCTCTACCTCAATTCCCATGGCATGGACCAGGGTTTGTGATATGATGAATTTTTTCACTCCTAAATCAAATAATTCATGCAACCAAGTAGAAAAAAATCAAAGGAAACCTTGAATGACTTATGGATCGCCTAAAGCTGGCAATACTAACACATGAAGCTAACCATGACCTACTCCATGACCTCTCTGACCCTGCTGAAAACCACCTCCATAACCACGCTCTAGTCTTTGAGGAAGAGGAGCATCCTGGGGATGTCCTCTACTTTCCCCATCTGCTCTATGATGATCCAGATCATGGGAAACCTATATCTTCTTCCTCGGCAGGAACTGCCTCAATAGAGGAACTTGGATCAGAACACCTGGCACACATCGAATACTCATAACGGTTGTTCACTCATTTTTCTGATGACCGCATCCTTGAAAAGAAATACAAGCATATGATCCCTTAGAAAATGCCTAAGAATGGTTTTCCCTAGAGAAACAAGATACTGGTGGTCATGACCTACACCTGACCGAACAAAAACTCTTAAGCCCTAAAAAATGGGATCCTTAGAACACAACTCTACTTCATGTAGAATCCTTATGACTGCTCTCTCATAATGAATCGGTTCTATCTAACATCTTATTGATGAAATTTTCCCTCGCTAGCACCTTGAAATATGTCTTTGGCTTAAACGGGGTGACCTGATCCTGGATCTCTAGAGGAAAATCCTTCTAGAAATGCATCTCCCTAGCCTCCTCATCTGAAAATATGTCTGAAGCATATTTCATAAGGTTCCTGAAACGGATCCCAAACTCCCACACATTGGAGCTCCCCTACTGAAGGTTCCGCAACTCTTGAAGACTGGCCTCCTTCACAATCAGAGAAAAAAACTAGGCTCTATACTACTCTCAGAGCCTTCCCATGAGACTTCTAACTCATTGCGATCCCCAAAGAATAAGAACCACCATTCATTCACTACCCAACGCATAATTGTCTCAGCCAATGATACCCAATGCTCATTCCTAGCATGCACTATGGAAAAAATGATTATTTTCGATGGGTCATTTGCGACGGGAACCCATCGAAAAAGGTAATTTGCGATGGGGTCCCGTCGTAAATGACTCGTTGCAGAAAACGACATCGCAAATAGTTTTACCGAGTTTTTAAAAAAACTCATTTGCGAAGGGCCCGTCGCAAAAAAGTATTTGTGACGGGAAAGTATACCCTTCGCAAGAAACATTTATTTTTTTAATATTAATAAAACTAGAAAAATATTATTTAGAAATACTATTTGCGACGGGAAAAAATACCCATCGTAAAAAAATGAAAAAAAATATTAATAAAAATATAAAATAATATTTATAATATTTATATAATGATAATAATAATAATATTATTATTATTACTAATAAAATTTGAATATACTAATAATAATATTATTAATATTAATAAAAATGAATAAAAATAATAATAAATTATTAACTAATAAAACCCTCAATATTAAATAATAATAATAATAATAATAATAATTAATTTTAAAATAATAATAAATAAATATTAAAATATTAAAATATTAAAAAAATTAAATAAATAGTAAAATAAAACAACAATATTCACAAGAGTATGAAAAACTCACTCATCCATGAATCAGACATCACATATATTTCATCATTTGCTGGTGTTGCTACTTCAATAAATGATGCATCTTCTCTTCCAACTATTGGTACTAATGTCATCGACATGTCAAATTCTGCCTGCCCTAGTATAATGATCACAATGTGTGTCAGATTATTGTGTGGTTGATTCATACATGTCCCAAAGTCTTAATATAGTCCCAACTGCCAATGTTACTACGTTTCCATTTTAATTTTATGTCGAACTACTGACACTGCATATTATCTCAATTTTCTTCCCTAAATTTTTTCCTTTTTTTGAAATTCAAAATAGAAGAATAAGCTCATGTTCCCATTATATCATAACAATTCACCACAATAGGAACATGAGCTTCCTTTACTCTCCTGCCCTTCAAAAACGAGAAAGGGTTTTCAGTTGAAAGCATTGAATCAATATGTTTTGTTGGCAGTTCGACTAAGAAAGCCAATGAATATGGAAAAGGTGGTTACATTGGTATAAAGAATCATTTTATCTATTTTTTGGTGTGTTGGAGATAGTTTAAAACAAAACATGGCTTCCCAAAAGATATGTGAAAAAAATAATTCAGTGTTAGATAAAAACAATAATGTAATTAACTAACAAATAGTAAATAAAATGATGACAAAATTAATTAAAAAATTAGTAATAATTAACCTTTTCTTGATGGTTGTATTCATTTCTGATTCCTTTTTTAATTATCGTTATTTATTGGTATTAATTATTACTAATTATTACTATTTATTACTAATTAATTCCTAATTATTGCTAATTATTACCAATTATTACAAATTATTTCTAATTATTACTAACTATTACTAATTACTACTAAATATTTCTAATTCTTACTAAATATTACTAATTATTACTAAATATTACTAAATATTACTAAATATTGCTAAATATTACTAAATATTACTAATTATTACTGAATATTAGTATTTATTACTAATTATTACTAATTGTTACTAATTATTACTAATTACTACTAATTATTTCTAATTATTAGTAATTATTACTAATTATTACTAATTTATATTAATTATTAGTAATTATTACTAATTATTGGTAATTATTGCTAATTATTGTTAATTGTTCCTAATTATTACTATTTGTTCTTAATTATTACTATTTATTGATAATTATTATTATTTATTGCTAATTATTACTATTTATTTCTAATTATTACTATTTATTGATAATTATTAGTAATTAGTGCTAATTATTACTATTTATTGCTAATTATTAGTAATTAGTGCTAATTATTACTAATTATTGCTAATTATTACTAATTATTAGTAATTATTTTTAATTATTACAAATTATTAGGAATTATTACTAATTATTTCTACTTATTACTAATTATAAGAAATTATTACAAATTATTAAGAATTATTACTAATTATTACTACTTATTACGAATTATTACTATGTGTTACTAATTACTAGTATTTGTTACTAATTACTTGTATTTGTTACTAATTAATAGCATTGTTACTAATTAATAGTATTCGATAACATTTTTACTAATTTTTATTATTTTTTACTTATTTTTACTTTTTTCTACTATTTTTTTCTAATTTTTACTATATTATTAGTAAATATTACTATTTATTAGTAATTATTACTATTTATTAGTTTTTATTACTATTTTTTACTAATTATTACAATTTATTTCTAATTATTACTAATTATCGGTAATTATTACTAATTAGCGTTAATTAATATTTATTACTAATAATTACTGCTACAAATTACTAATTACTGCTAATTATTTATATTCATTACTAATTATCATCAATAATTAATAGTTACCACTAATTATTAATAATTAGCACTAAAAATTTCAATTTATTACTACAAATAAATACCGATAACAAAACAATCTCAATCTAATTTAATTACATCTAATTAACAATAGATAAAATTAATATAAAAAATGAAATAAATATTAAATTAAATAAAACATAAATACCTTTAAAAATTATCTCTTATAGGTGTAGATGACTTCAAAATCTGTTTGTAAAAAAATTAACTCAAGGAAATATTAACTCTAAATTTAGAGTTCAGAAAGAGAGAGAAAGTTGGAATAGAGAGGAAGAAGAAGAAAACGGATAAGGGTATATATAGATTAGATTATTTGTGATGAGACTATTTGTGATGGGTCTCCCATCTCAAATGGAAGCATTTGCGACGGGACTCGTCGCAAATCCCTTCGGTCGTATTAATTACTATCGATAGTTTAAAAGGTATTTGCGACGGGTCCTGTCACAAAAAGTGACATGCTGACACACTTTTTGCGACGGGGGAATATCCATTCTCAAAAAGTCTTTACTGCCAATAGTTATTTGCGATGGGTCCCATCACAAATAGTGACATGCCGACACAGGTTTTGCGACGGGAGAATATCCTATCGCAAAAATTATTTACCGTCATCGGTTATTTGCGACAGGGGGTGCCTTCCCGTCGTAAATACTATTTACTGTCATTGGGCAGTTCCGACGGGGAGGCAGTCCCATCGCAAATACCCTTCCTGTAGTTTGGTGGGGAATCAGCCCCAAACCATTTTCAACGGGGTCCCTTTTCCTGTTGCAAATAACTAATTATTTCTGACGGGTTGGCGTCCCCGTTGCAAAAGGTCATTTTTTTCCGTAGTGATGGATTGAACTGAATGTTATCTCAACCTCCTCCATCCAGTCTTCTGTTACTTCATCTGAAACAGATCCCTCTTACTTTTGCAGTATCTAGCACTAAAATTGTCAGAGTTCCCTCCTCCATGTTTCTTCATCATCAACCCCTACTCTATGAAGATCTTCTGACACAACATGCGGCCATCTTCTATGTGAACCTGACAAGGACGTCGACCTGGAGCCAAACCTGCAAAAGGAAAAATAGTTAGAGCTCCTAAACCTGGAATATGGAAGACTTTAACATTAACTAAATGTTTTCTTTTATTCATTTTAGGTTAACATGTCCCAAGGTCTACCCATTAAAACACAGTCGCAAAGAATAATGATGCATGATCCTTTCCTAGTTGTCTACACTACAACAAGTATCACCTCATTTAGTAGCCACTGTAAACATATAGGTTCGTGTGTCATGTCATAGGGGGGCCTAAATACCTATGTCTTGGCCGGTCTCTAGTGTTTAGTATTCTTTCAAAACATGAATAACACTGTTTCCCTAACAAACCATGCAATATAACATATTTCTAACTCCCCCTCCCCTCTAAGTGTGCCCGTCCTGGGTTGGAAATTGAAGAAGAGATATAGTGATCCCTGAGTCCCACCTCCAATAGGACATAGGTTGGAGACTAGCACCAAGGGTATAAAAAACACACAAATAGGAGGCATTACCCTCTAAGAAATCACATGAAAAAGGGAGAGATAAGATAGACACAAACCAAATCAATCTTAGACTACAATATAAAATAAACCAAAGTGAATATTTATAATTTCAGGCAAGAACTAATACAAATGAAATGGAAATTTCATGCACCAAAAAGGAAAGTACTACAACAGAGACAATGAAGCCCGAACAGCTCCTTCAAAACCTTGATCCATTAGTATCTATCCTGATCTCCATCCTACTTCAAATTACCTACAAATTTATATATACGTAGGGTGAATATAACAGTATACTCAGTCGGATCCTCCCTGGAGCCTCTCATTCAAAAGTAAAGAAATCATGCTAAAGCACAGTGGAAAACAAGTGAAACTAACTCATAACATAAACATGCATATTATTTTCCCAACCTCACTATGGATACTCTCACCAGGTATCACATACAATATAATATAATAAAATAAATAATATCAAGGGTACCCCACTAACCTTACCTCAGTTGTTTTCCTCTTTTCCCCAATGTTGCACGTCCTGAGATTCTATCTCCAAAAAGGATAGCCTGAAGACACTTGGGTGAAGCACCACACCTTGCGTCTCATGCAACACACCACCACCAAAACCACATAACCAAAAGTAACCATATAGTTTCCAAGAGCCACCACATCCCACGTAATGTGTGTCAAACATCGAGTATTATACCTCAAGCAATTATAGATCATACACCGAGTAAGGATCCTCAATGCATCACAACCTATTCACGTTATACCTATAGTATTCTGTAGGAATATATATCCAAAATACATGTGTGTGAAATAACCACAATCCATTACAACCCTCTACACACATATATGGGGAAAACTAACTATCATGCATACCATCACAAATAACTTCCATGAGAAGAGAGTGAGGACAAAGGGGGTATTCATCCATCCATCCTCCCACTAGGATGTTGGGGAAAACACCCCCTGAGGGATCAGAATCACTTGGGTGTCAGTCAGCCTCACCGAAAGAGTAAAGTAGCATATAGAAACACAATATTACATGATATAATATAGATCACAACCACACTATGGGAAAAAACTAGTCTCAGACTCAACTGTAGCTAACGTCTCTTAAAATCCCGACTGCCACTACTAAGACTAGGTATCCTACAAGCACAGAACCATTTAAATAGATAAATTAAGTTACTTTAACCCTTTTTATCAGTTTTAATTTATGATAATTAATTATTTAACCAATAATTAACCATTATCATTTTCTATATTACATTACATTAGCATCACAACAAAGTTCTATGCCCTCTATACATAACCAAACAGAGTTCAAGGCTTCTCGGAATTATAACCGCATCATTGCATCCCAGTAAGCTCCAAACCCATGAGTTAGACATCAATTATTAATTTATTTAACAACATTACCATTTTCCATGTCTCCAATTATTATAAGAAAAAATTATAAGCTACCAAACACAAGGGGCTCAACATAGTGAGTACATTAACTACCCATCAGGTCTTTTCCACCTATTGCAAGAGTATAAACACATCAATATTCAAGATGCTAAGTATAGAAAGCATGTTTCATACCCCATGAATCATAACCTCTTTTAGAGGGAGGGTAAGAAAGATCATATTCCTCAAGCAGTGGGAAAGTAAAGTAGATAAAAAAGGATTCAACAATTATCCAACATTCACATCAATAGGTAAGCCCAGCTTTAACCCACTCCATCATCTCTAGTATCCTCCCCAACACCCACAAGCATAACTGATGCATCTCGCTACCCCAGGTGTCAACTGCGACCACAAAAAACCAGGCCAAACTACCCCACAAACTAAAATAGCCATTCGACCTCATCCATCCCAGGCTAACATTATAGGAATAAGGAAACAAATAATGAAATTAGGCTATTGGACCCTAAACAAGGCATCCATCCTTCACACACAACGATATCTCAAAGCTCCAAAGCATAAGGCAGATGTACATTACAATAAATAGGGTAACTCAAACCCCATAAGGGATTACATTTATCACAAAATATCTTTGTTATTCCATATTTAATTAACTAATTCATTATTCAAAGGTTCCAATTTTGGGCAACCTAATCAACAACAACAACTAGATTCATTAAACATAACTCTTTAAACCTTTAGACAATTAATTATCAATTAATTATGGATTTATGTTCTTTACCAATTACCATAAATAACAACATGATAATCAATCAAGACATAGATATCACACTATCTAGAAAATCAAGAGGCAAACTGTTATCATGGAATAAAGCAACAACATAAGATCGATACCAATTCTTTAATCCTGTTCAAATATTTACTGTGTCAATTTTATTACTTTACAAAGAGATAAATCGTGCTATATCTACCATTGACCATAAAAATAGAGAATAAATTAATCCCCTACTTCAAATGGTCACTGACATTCATTTCAAGAGAATGAAACATGAAACACATCCCGATCTCCTGCAACAACTACATCCTCCCGAGGATGTTGCGACACCACTACACCAACCAATAATCAAGAGAGCTCCATTAGAAACAAAATGATCACATGAAATCACACGGAAAGGATAAATGGGAGGAAATATATTGAGGAACCCAAAATAACAGAGGTAGAACATACCTTATATCGAAGATGGATCAACACTTCCTGGTTTCACCAAAACAAGGGGTGTGCATGTAATAGGAAAAGCACCAAGGGAAGAATGATCCAAGGCTTGTAGTATGATCACAAAACTCTTATGGGAGGGAGAACTCTAGGTGTCCCATACCAAGGAAAAACAATAATTAAGAACAAGGGAATAAGGTATCTTGACCTTTTGAAAACCTAAATAGAGAAGTGGTTTAGATACAATTTAGATTTTCCATTAACAGTAGATTTGGTCAAGATTACACGTTTTGACCATGTATAGGAACCCAGACCCTTATGAATATTTAGATAGGAATTATGGATTTTGAATTATCCTGAAATCCCTTAAAAAAGTCTTTGAATGTGTTTTATGTCAAAGATAACATCAAAGGGGAAAATGGTAGGAAGTTCGAAACACTATTCCTGACTCGCCATTGAAAAACTCACTGGTGGATGAGTCACCATGGGAAGACTCACTGTTGGATGAGTCACCAGTAAATAACTCACCTTTGGAAGACTCACCATTAGTCAAATTACCATTGGGTGAGTCACTATTGGATGACTCACTATTGGACAAATTGCCATTAGAGGACTCGCCATTGGACAAGTCACTGTTGGATGACTCACTGTTAGTCGAGTCAACATTGCGAGCTACCATCAAAAGTCACCAGTGTGAGTAATTGTTCTAACTCACCATCCTAGAAAAACTATTCAGATTAACATTGGATGACTCATCCATCCTAACTCACTGTACTGGAAACACTGTTCAACTTTCCATTAGATGACTCACTAGTCCAGACTCCCTATTCTAGAAACAATGTCCAAAAAATTGGAAATTTTGAAAAGTGTTGAAATAATTCACCTTGACACCTGAAACACCAGATTTTCCTAAAGGAATGTATCGGAGGGGTCTGGACCATTGCACGCTTGTTGGATTCTGGTACTCAATCTCCTCAGAAAAAAATTCATTGATAGAAATCATCATTATGTGTCAAAACTAGGAAAAACAGGATCCAAAAATCATTATAATCCACCTCTAATCATCCTACACCATCATCATACCCTTGACCATGTATCGTACCAAGAGTATATATCCATTGCACTGATAAATGGACTCACATTATCAAATATTGGGTATTTATTGAACCCCATGCCAAAATAAATTCCTTTGATGAGTGTAGAAAGAAATGGGGGATAAAACCATAATCTATAAAACATGATGAATGAACCTAGTACTTTTATCATTCGACCTTGATCCTTTATTGAAGAAATGGATAGAAGAAAAGGATAATCATCACAATGAAGAAATTAATCTATCAAAATTAAATCTATCATCGATGTGTGATTCAATGTTGTTTGTGGAATTGATCCATGTTCGACCAAGATAAATGAAAGGGGTAGAAATTATAGAAAAACATCCTACCTAGAGTTTGGATTGATCAATAATGAATAATGGTTCTATGTTTCCATTTTTTATGATATCAATGAACTCTGTTGGTGAAACGATCCTCGATCTTGTCTTGGTCTGTTATTACTCTCTATGGACACTATCCAAATGTCTCTATAGGTCTTCATGGTTTATTATCCAACCATGAATAAAAATATATAACCACTTATTAATCACATAGATTATTCATCGCATTTTAAAAAAAAATTATTTATTTTTTAATTCATTTGCACCTGTGACCACTTTTTAAAAAATGTCTCATGCCAAAAAAAATTGGTCACACCTAGGGTAAAATACAAATTTTGAACTCAATGGTGAAATTAGATTTATGATATGGGACCCCATTTGAGAGTTATTCAACTTTTTAATGAAAATGGAATGAACATGATATTTAATATATTTTATATATTTCTAGCATTTATTCTAGACACGCAAGACCTCAGAATCACACACTATCTCATCACCTAGTCTCATAAATATTTCATATAATATCCAAAATAATACATGTAAAATTTTATTTATTACATTCTCCCAACCATAGGGATTTTCATCCCGAAAAGAGAAAAACCTTCTCAAATGATGAGGGTACTAGGCCCGCATCTCAGTCTCCTTCTCCCAGGTACTATCTTGAAGATTCTCATCCTACCACCAGACATGAACAAGGGTAATCGAACACCCATGAAGGATCCTCTACTGAAGATCCTCAATCTCCACCAGGTATATAGAAAAGGTAGATCCATCTTCAAAGTCCATCTCACCTCAGTCGATATCCTGATATTGGTCTTTCACATACCTCCTCATCTATGAAATGTGGAAGATATCATGTACCCAGTCTAATGGTGTTATTAGAGATAAGAAATTGACCACCTCATCAACTCTACATGGTATTTGGAATGGGCCAATGAATTTCTGAGATAACTTGCCACCTTTTACCAAATCATCACAAACGACATCAAGGTGACACAATAAAGAACACATGGTCTCCCTCATCAACCTCCAGAGTTCTTCATCATTTTTCTACATAAGACATATGATGGCTCTATGAAATCCTCATTTGATCTTGGTTGATATGAATCTTTTATATATTAGCTCGCACCAAATCTAGCCCTGTGAGTGTTGACTCACCTATTTCAATCAAAAAAAGTGTCGGCCTATAGGTTTTCACATAAAATTCATTGAGTGGTGGCATACTAATGGATGAATGGTAGTTGTTGTTTCATTGAAACTCCACCAACGGTAGATGATCCTCTTAAATATATCCAAAGTTCAACATAAAATCCCACAACATTCCCTCCAAAACATTTGTTATCCTATCAGTATGGATGTAGGTCTTAGGATGAATCATCATGATGAAGCATAACTGAGTCCAAAATGACTCCTATAATCTTATCCACAATTATGAAATTAAATGAGCATCATGGTACGAAATGGTAGTTGATGGAAATCCATCGATATATAATATCTCTTGCACATAGATACATCCCAATATCTCTTCTAAATACTAATATTGAATAACTACGAATTTGGTCAAATTGGTGAGTGATCCTATGATCACCAAGATGGTATCATTTTCCATGGATGTACATGGTAACCCCATCCTGAAGTCCATGGATATTCCATCCCACATCCACTTTCAAACCTAAAGGAGTTGAGCTAAAATCTTTGGAGCCTCGTTGTCATCCTTCAGTTGCTGACAGTGTGGTATCAAGCAACAAACTCTACAACACAGTGCTTCATGCCTGGCCACCGAAAATGACGTCCTAGGTTCTAGTACATATGATACACACCTTTATGTACTTAAAAAGGGGGTATATGAAACTATTGTATCACCTCCTCCCACAACATCAAAGGTAGCATTGTCTACCCTCTAGAAAGCATAGTGCTCCCCCATCCTTAGAAAATCAATCAGAAGCATTTCTAGTAGATATAGATGTACTTAAGGTCTCATAGTCAGTATCTCTAGGATGAGAATTCATCACACTTAAAAGAGGTGGGGGTAAGAACCATTAAATATAGATATGAAGTACCATACCTTTTTATTATGGATAACTATAATGATCCTAGCTTCTATAATGCCTCTTCCAACAACTGTGATTAATATCTTATGCTAAGATCATCTTCCACCATGTTCCCCTTCCGTGGAATATAGACAATCTCAAATTAACAGTCCTAGAATAACTCGATACAACACCTCTTTCTTATGTTAAGATCATTATATGAGAAGATATACTTGATACTATTTGGGTAATAGTAGATGATAAAAAAATTCCCATATGTAATTTTCACCACATCATCATTTCAAAAAATACCATTTCTAGCTCAAGATATTTGGTTGTGTAGTTCTTATAATGTGGTATCAGCTGACGTGTAACATATTCAGTCATTTTTTCTTTTGAATCAAAAAAAAACAAGACTGGTCCATGATGAAACACATAACACTATGTACTTGACACCCTCCTTGAGAAATATCAAGATGTGATCACTCTTCAACCTATGCCTCAACTCTTGAAATCATTGTTGGAACCTTTTCATCAATATAAAAGGCTTAATATTTTGATTAAAATACTTCAACTGTGTTTACACTATGGATAAATTGGGTACACACCTCTAATTGTACCCTTACTTCCCAAGGAAACTCTACACCTCAGTAATACTCTTGGTTGGATCCCAAGAAAGCACTACCCCGAACTTCTCAGCTTCCACCACCAATCATGCCTCTTAGAAGTTGTGTCCCAATACATAGACCTCTCAAATCCAAAACTAACACCTTAATAGATTCATAGAAATCTATTTCTCTTAGATTGAATCCCATACCATCCTCACATGTCTCGTGCACTCCTCCTCAGACTCTAAGTGCACTATGATATCCTTGATGAAGACCACCATGAACTTGTGTAAAACGGGTTGGGAGCTCTATTTCATGATTCCAATGAACACTTATAGGGTGTTATTCACATATAATGTAATCACAAAGTGATCATAGTGACTATAGCGACATATGAATGTCATATTTGGTATATCCACATGTTGTACTCACATCTGGTGATAGCTTTATCTGATTGCAATATTATTGAACCATCACACCCCTCTCAACTGATCAAAGAGGTTGTAGATCCTTGGTAGTTGATAATTATTCTTCATGGTCTTCTATAAAAAAACTTTTAATCCACACATAATCTCATGCACTCATCCTCGTTGTTGGAGAACATTATATGGGATAGTAAGGGGGAACACAGAGTCTCACAAAACCCTTCTCCTACAAGTCCTACAACTTCAACCCCATCTCATGAATCCCTATAGGATCCATCTGATGTGATAGAATAGATATTAGGGTTGTTCTAGTTTCTATGTTAATTTATAAATATATATTACAATGGGGGTTTATTCCTGGAATGTCCTCGGGGAAGAATTCCTCGAACGTCTACACTACAACAGGAAATTGGTATCCCATAGCATCTACTGCTCCAAGATTCATACTAGAAAACTAGTGATTAATCGACTACACTCTCGTATGCCTAAGACCATCCTTCTCAACCAATGTTTCATTTTCACCTATAAAGGAAAACCTCATCCCATCTCTACAAACACACCACATCCTCTCCCAAAAGTAGTAAATTTGTACATGAGTTGTGTACAACCATTCCATAACTAAGATTACATCATAAGGACTCAACAGTACTAAAAAATACCCCATAAAAACATTACCTCCAAGCATCAAATTTCATTGGTGCAAAAGTTCACAATCTCTGAGTCACCACCAATCAAAGTCTCCAACCACAAGGATCGAGCCAAAGGCTCCACTGGAATCTCTATATATTGAACCAAAGAATTAGAAAGAAAATAATAAATAACACTTTTTTATATAAATATTGAAAATAAGGTTGAAAATACATAGATTGTACCTTATATCATTCCTAGAGACTCATGGTTATAGGCCACTATAGACTGCAGCTGTCCCCATCCCTAACCACTAGCTCCCTAATCCTAGCATGGACAACCTAGTAATGTCGGTGGTAATAGGTCAAACCTCAAACAACCTATGGATTATATTCTGATTACTCTACCTCATCCAATTCTCTACTTAACACCCTTCTCCTTCCTCTTTCTATGCCTCAGTGGTGCTTTGACTATATCTCGACCGTTTGTATGTCCGTTCAGATACCGTCGAACTAGATGTCCACAACCATCATAGGTGAAACACAACTTCTCTCTAGGAAGATTATATCTAACCTGAGATCCCTGCACCCCTGACCCTATGTCCTAGAATTACCTCATGAATCATTAGACACACTTGGATCCATGTTACTATTTTACACTACCTTCTATTGAGTTCATAATTCCTTGGATCCAAATACTGTGACCCACTACCTGTGCTAATTTTTCTAGGTAGACCTCCACCACTATGTCCTACTTATGAACCACAACATATGTGGGAATTAAAAGGGATACCAAGGAAGCCTTGATATCCAAGTGTAATGTCTTCTCAATGATCCATTATCTAAAAAATAGATCTCAGACCATATCCATTGAGTGACACAAGAGATCATCATACATCACCCTTTTCGGTCCAAGGGTTTCCCATGTCATCATACCATCCTTACCCCTCCTCTATTATTTCTTCCTGACATTTGTTTAGTCAATTCGGTGTGTGTTGGTGACTTTGTGTGCTCTTTCTGGCTTGATGGTGCTATTTACTATTCATCCCCCCTTAGGATCTCTGTGGACAAATCTTGACTACCACTCATCTTCCTCAGATGGATCATCTCTTATGGGTTTCATCATTCCGGTTTTAGACTCCCCAAAATAATCTCAAGTTTTGATAATTCTAGGTCAATGAGGGCACTCATGAATCTCATTTCTCCTTATTTCATGGTCAGTCAGGTTACATTGGAGTCAGAATGTGGCAGGGTTGCCATCAATAACATTCAAGGCTTGTATACAGATGCGGATGTTAGACAGAGAAACGCTCAGTATAACGACCCATTCTTTACATACATTGTTAATACTTCAAAATTTAAGCATACGTATTACAACATATAACAAAACCAAGAAAGGACCGTATAGGTATAGTGTCTTTAGAAACTGGGAAACATAAACAACTGGTTCATAAAGTGTCTACACTATCTCCCATTTATTTCATCATATCTATATTCCCTTTTGGCATATCTTACTTAATAACCTTCTTCCTGACCTGGGGAAAGAAAATATACAAAATGGTGAGCTCAAATGCTCAGTAAGGGTAAACAAAAGAAATATAAATCACATCATATTCATAAGAACATAACTTTTGGAAATCTTAACCTGCAAAAGAGAGCATAATTTCATAACATGGGATAAATCATAGTAGTGAAATGGAATCCCAATAATCATAACATAAAACATGAAACTTTGTGTCATACAAACATAATCATAGAGAATCATTTCTTATTAGTCAAGACTCAATTCAAATACTATCTTAGTGGACAAAGTCTATTTCTGAACCGAGTTCACTCCTCGTTTCAGTCCTGTTTCACTGAACCGGTATAACCTACCATTCCAGCCATGTCTATCTCATGAGATATAAAATCTTTAAACAATGTATTGGAGGGAGATATAGGTCCCACCCATCTCATAATGATATCATTCTTATGTGTGCCACAAAATCATAAATCATACATCATTGCATAACCCATGTAGTAAAAATGGGATTCTTAAACAACATGACATCATAAAACAATTCATATAAGATAAAGGAATTCATAAAAATATTTCCATCACAACATAATCAAATCCATGTAATAATAGGGATAGAAACAGAACCCTATATTATCTTAGATGGAAAATAATTTTTATAAAACACTTGAACTCCATTCTTGAGGAAAATATCCTTTCTACTTCAAAAACACTTTTCCTTTCTTAACATGTCGTACAATTCTAAACTAAAAGAAGTTGATTAAAAATAAACTTGAAAACATGTAAAGTAAGCTTCTTGGAAATAATGTTTTAAAAATCCATTAATGTCGTATAAGTTAAAAAAAACATTCTTCATACTTTTGTTGGAAAAGTCAAAAAGTACCTCGTACGAAATACGACAAAAGATTCCTTTCATATCCTTTACTAAAAACTCACCGAAGGGTAAAATTGGATATAAACTATTGTATAAGGATATAAATATTACATATTGAGGAAACATGGATGTGGATGATAAAATACACCCCAGTAAATACCAAAGTATAAACAATATCGGATAAAATGAGATTGTGATATTTTCCCTTACATTTGGTCCGATATGCTTTGTACGTGTCCGAACCTCCTGTATAATGATTTAAATAATGTTATTGACTTATTAAAGAATCATAATTATTTTTATGATATCATATATGCTCATATTCTTAGCTTATTATTAATAATATTTCATTACTACTTGTTATTCGGGTGTTTATTACTTTTTGTTCTTATGCGTGTTTGTAGAATAAATTCTTATTCTTCTCTTTAGGTTATAGATACCTCATTTATAGAATGGTATTAGTGTAATATATATCATATTCATTCATTAAATTCATTTATATAATCATTATGAAATGAAGATCATGTAGAACGAGTCGCATCACATCGTGGAGACGGTATTCCGTACGTACGCATGAGTGATGATATCAATCCTATGATCGTGGAATTGTATTGGAGTGTATGTATACTATTTAATAATCAATATAACTTTATAATAGTCATATATAGTCATTATTTACACCATTATACCCATCCAAGTAAGGTGGTGGTGTAAGATAGATTACACCACGCCGTGGAGATGGTATTCCGTACGTACGCACGCGCGGTGATTTCTTTTTCCGTAGGATGGATATATGGTGAAATAGGGTTGTTTCATAATTATAATAACATATTAGTATATGAGTGATACTGATGTTATTACTTCATAATGAAACAACTAAATAAGAAGAAGTGGAAGAAGAAATAAAGATGAAAGAATTGGTAACAGACATTACCTCTTCTTTGAAGTGCTTCTTTGAGACCTCCTTTTAGGGCACTAAAATAGGTCTTTGAAGAAGACCAGAACCTCTAGGATGTTTCTAGGGAAGTGGAGAGAATAAATTGGCAGGGTTTGTCCGAGCATGAAGGCTCAAAGTGATGTGAGGAAGAGGGGGAGGAGGTGCCCTTTTATAAGGGAGGAGAGGGGCACCTTTGGAATAACTAAAAATATTATTTTATTATAAAGTCAAGTTCGGTTTTAAATAGCTCCCAATTGAGTTATTTAAAAGATAAGGTGGGGATGGGTCGAAATCATCTCATACAATAGAATTTAGACAAGTTTAGGTCATTATATTAACCTTATCTTTTAGTTTTAAGTCTTAGTTAATTAGATTGACATTTACCATGTCACTTTGTATTTTTATATTATATAGTTAATAAACTTACCATATACATACAAGAGACCCCCAAGTTGTGTTTCATTAATATATATAACCTTATCTAAGTCATTTGGGCGAACCTTAGATTTTTAGGAATAAAATAACAATTAATAATATAATATTTGTTTCAAAAACTATTTTATGTCAATTTTGACACTATTCAATAGTTGATTTTTTTGAAACTCATAACAGAATTCTTACTTCCACGAAAGTTAATTAAATTAATCCTAACATGTCATATTAACCTAGAAAATTATTTTAATTCATAAAAAGTCTCAAATTATACTTATTTAGGTATTTATAATATCAATTATGTCAGTATTTCATTAATAAGATAATTACTACATCATCTTTGTGTCATAAATAAATTAAATTATTTAATGTCTAAAAATTACAAATAAAATAACATTATGTAGGAAATATTTTGATATTTCTAATGAATATTTATAGTCGAATTTATCTTATGTATAACCCCATATTAAAAATGATTTACTTATTAAACTTTGATTTTAACTATTTTAACCCTTCTTTAAATAAATTAATAATAAATGTCCTAATCTAATCCAAGTGGGACTAAATGGTCATATTTTATTCCTAAGGTTGTTTTTGGTCGAATTAGACTTGTCCAATAGAATTAGGACATGTTTTAGGGTAATAATAATATCATTTTTGCCCTTAATTACCCTATTTACTTTTAACCGTGGTAAAAAAAAGTAAAAAGTTACTATTCACCAAAAATTATTTTCATCTCATTGAACCACATTTTACTTATTGACATCAACCGTGTCTCTCGGATTTTTGAAATTCCACTCAAAGAAGCGGTAAAATTAAGTTTTATGAAAAAATCAGTTTTTTTAACAGCCACTTAGTAGTTTTACTATTCATCAAAAATTGAAAGTTTTCAGAAAAATACCAAAATTTCACCCTAGGCTAATTTCGATATTCCGAGTCCAAAAATGAAGTCCATTTTGAAAAATAAAATTTATAAAATTTCAAAAAGTGGTTATTACTATTCATAACGAGTAGTTTTAATAATATTTTATTAGCATATCATTGTTTAGTGAAACTCTGTATTGCGTACGACGCAAGCTATCGAGGAAGGTTGTGATTTCGTGTAAAGAAAGCCAAGAAAGTGTTTTGTGTAGTGAAAGATTCCTTTGATGATTTATATAACATAAAAACAAAATATTTCACATAAAAGTCTCGGGTGTTACATTCTACCCCCCTTAAAATGAATTTCTCCCTCGAAATTTGTCACTTTGTAACAAACAGATGAGGATACCTCTCCCTCATCATATCCTCAAGCTCCCATGTAGCTTCTTATAATTGGTGGTTCCTCCATAAAACTTTCACCAATCGAGTGGTCTTGCTTCGTAGTACTTTTTTGCTACGATCCAGAATCTCTATCGGTTGTTCTTCATAAGAAAGATCTTGCTCTAGCGGTACAACTTTTGAGCTGAGTACATGTGAAGGATCAGGTATGTACTTTCCCAGGAGAGATACATGGAACACATCGTGAACTTGAGAGAGATTCAGTGGAAGCTCCAATCGGTAAGATACCTTCCCAACATGATCCAGTATTTCGAAAGGACCGATATATCTAGGGCTCAACTTCCCCTTCTTTCCAAATCTCATAACCCTCTTCCAGGGAGATATTCGTAAGAACACTTTATCACCCACTTCAAACTCTAGGTCTTTTCTTCGGTTGTCGGCATAACTTTTCTGTCGACTCTGAGCTGCTCTTATGTGTTGTTGAATAGATCTGACCTTTTCTTCCATTTCATCAATGAGATCAGGTCCTAATTGCTTTCTTTCCCCAACTTCATCCCAGCAAGTTGGAGTCCTTCATTTATTTCCATAGAGAGCATCATAAGGAGCCATCTGAATACTAGAGTGAAACCTATTATTATAAGAAAATTCCACCAAAGGTAGGTGTTGATCCCAACCACCTTTGAAATCCATAGAGAAAGCTCTCAACATATCTTCTAGAGTTTGAATTGTTCTCTCAGATTGACCGTCTATCTGAGGATGATAAGCAGTGCTGAAACTCAAATCTGTATCCAGAGTATGCTGAAGACTTCGCCAGAACTTCGAGGTAAATCTCGGATCCCGATCAGATATAATAGAAAGTGGTACTCCAGGCAATCTTACCACTTCCTTTATATATATCCTGGAAAGCTGATCCAGAGAGAAGTCCTCTCTAATAGCAATGAAGTGTGCAGACTTGGTAAGACGATCAACTATGACCCAGATAGCATTATTGCCTTTGGATGTTTTAGGAAGTCCTGTGACAAAGACCATAGTGATGTTTTCCCATTTCCATTCAGGTATGGGTAATGGTTGTAACATCACCTTAGACTTCTGTCTCTCAGCTTTAACTTGCTGACAAACCAAGCATCGAGAGACATATTCAGCAACATCTCTTTTTATACCATCCCACCAGAAGTACTCTTTCAGGTCCCTATACATCTTCGTGCATCCAGGATGAATAGAGAATTTAGAACTATGAGACTCATCCAGCAGCTCCTTCTTTAATTCGGGGATTGGAGGAACACAACCCGATTCCTGAACTTTATTATCCCATCACAATCAAGGTTGAATTTAGGAACATTTCTCACCTTCTTTTATAACTCGACATCTTCTTTCTGTGCCTCTTTAATCTTCACATGTATAGATGGTTGAACATTCATTTGAGAAAGATACAATTTTTCCCCTTTCATTATAATTCTAAGATTCATCCTTTGTAAATCCATAAATATTGGATCTTTTTTGATCCTCATCATGGATAAACTAGCATGGTCTTGTCGACTTAATGCATCTGCCACCTTTTTTTCTTTCCTAGGGTGGTAATGGATTGAGCAGTCATAATCCTTAATCAGCTCAAACCATCTTCTTTGACACATATTCATCTCCTTTTTTTTGAAAATATACTTTAAACTTTTATGATCATTATAAATATCACACCTTTCACCATAAAGGTAATGCCTCCAAATCTTTAATGCAAAGATTACCGCAGCTAACTCCAAATCATGAGTTGGGTAATTTTGCTCATGTATTTTCAACTGTCGTGAGGCATAAGCTATCACCATATCATTTTTCATAAGAACACACCCCAATCCCTTCTTGGATTCATCACTATAGATCACAAACCTTTCTCCACTACAAGGCAGTGTGAGCATAGGTGCAATGGATAACCTTCTTTTCAACTCCTTGAAATTGTCTTCACATTCTTCCGTCCAAACAAACTTAACTCCTTTACGAGTCAACTTGGTGAGTGGATTAGATAATCGTGAAAAATCTTTCACAAAACGTCGATAATATCTAGCCAAACCAAGAAAACTTCGGATCTCGGTTACTGTTGTTGGTCTCGACCATCTTTCGATAACCTCTGTTTTTTCTGGATCCACAGATATCCCCTCTTTTGAGATTATGTGACCCAAAAATGAAACTTTTTGAAGCCAAAATTCACACTTGGTAAATTTGGCATAAAGATTCTCCTTTCTCAGGGTCTTTAATATAATTCTCAAGTGATCTTCATGTTCTTCCTTTCTCTTTGAATAGACAAGAATATCGTCTATAAAGACTACCACAAACTGATCAAGATAGTCTCTAAAGACTCTATTCATTAGATCCATGAATATAGCAGGGTCATTAGTAAGACCAAATGGCATCACTATAAATTCATAGTGTCCATACCTTGTACGGAAAGTCGTCTTTGGTATATCCTCCCTTTTGACAATTAATTGATGATACCCTGAACGAAGATCAATCTTGGAAAAGTATTGAGCTCCACGTAGTTGGTCAAATAAGTCATCAATGCGCGGGAGAGGATATTTGTTCTTGATAGTGATCTCGTTAAGTTCTCGATAATCAATGTAGAGTCTCATTGATCCATATTTCTTCTTAACAAATAGAACAGGTGCTCCCCAAGGTGACGCACTAGGGCGTATGAATACCTTATCAAGATTCTGTTGGAGTTGCTTCTTCAATTCCTTCAACTCAATTGGGGCCATTCTATAAGGTGTCTTTGAAATAGGCAAAGCACCCGGTACGAGTTCTATTGGAAACTCAACTTCACGATTTGGTGGAAGACCCGGTAATTCCTCCAGAAAGACATCATCAAACTCCCGTATAATGGGAATATTCTTAATCGTGAGTTTCTCACCAACCATTTGAGATAAATAACCTTCATTTAGTGGAATCAATACCCATAAAATGGAAGAAATTTACACTAGAAGGTTATGTTCATCCTTGCATCGATAGACGATCATAGATTGATCTGGAATATGAAATGTGACTTCCCTTCTTTGGTAATTGATATGAGCTGCATGTAGAGAAATCCAATCCATGCCAAGAATCACATAAAATTCCAATATAGGAAGGATCACAAGATTTGTAGGAAGCACTTTCCCACAAACTTCAATTGGAGAAGAATTACAAACTTTTGATTCGACTGTTGTGCCATTAGGTGTTGTCACAGCTAACACAACATCTAATTGTTGAGGTAATACGGTGATACCCTTAAAAAATTCTTCAGAAATAAAGGAGTGGGTTGATCCAGAATCAAATAAAACATTTGCTACTTTAGAGTGGATGGTAAGTGTACCTTTCACCACATCGTTATCATACTCCACATCGTTGATAGAAATTGCATGTGTCTTTCCTTTTTCTTTAGCCTTAAGAGTTTGTTGACGTCGACCATAATCATCAACCCTTGGATTAGGGCATTTATTGGCACAATGTCCCATCTCCTTACACTTGAAACATTGAAGTGTAGTAGGTTTATTCTGTGTATCCCTTCCTTTGTTTGCATCATTAGACATCTTCTTCCCATCATCGCGGCATTCAAATGCCCGATGACCTTCCTTTCCACATTTGAAACATTTACTTGTCCCTTTAAGACAACTCCCTCCATGTTTCTTTCCACACTTTGTGCATAAGGGAATGCTCATCTTCTTTTCAGTGTGCTCTTTCCATTTTCCTCTTTTTATCAAACCCATATGACTGATGGGTTACTCCAATCTCCATCTCAACTTTGAGAGCACATCGAACGATTTCCTCGTAGCTATTGAAGTCCCTTATGTCTAAGGCCCTTCGAAGACTTGGTTTTATGCCACTAAAGAATCGATCGATCTTACTCTCAGGTTGGATAATAATACCAGAAGCGTACATTGCAAGTCTTGTAAAATTTGCTTCATAGGTACCAACAGATTCATCATCCTTTTGCTTCAGTTCAAGAAACTCTTTATCTATCTTTGTTCAGAGAATACGAGGGAAGTACTTATTGAAAAATAAGTTCTTGAACTCGTCCCATTCCATGGACTCAATTTCATCCCTTTGCCTCGTATTCTTAATAAGATTCCACCATTGATCAGCATCACCTTCCAAACGATACACTGCTAAGATGACTTTATCATGCTCAGAACATTGAAGAACTGAAAATATCTTTTCAGTAGTACTAATCCATTGTTCAGAAACTAATGGATCAGTAGACCTGCTGAATGAAGGTGGACGCTGTCTCATGAAGGATTCAACAGAATGTTTCTCCTTACTTTTCTCGTTTGGAAGTCCTTCATGATTCATAGCTTGAGAAAGTTGTGTGAGCATGGCTACAAGATTTTTCATTCCAGCTCCCATAACGTTTGGTTGCTCAGGGGGGCAATCATTGCATTTCCCGTCGCATTTCGCATTAACACAGTTCCTTCGGGTTCCAGCCATTGACTAAAACCAAGAAGAATAGTGTGAGCAACACTAATTATAATAGGAAAACCTCATAATCAAGAATAAAATTTCACACTTAAGGTCTTATCCTAGGTTATTCATGGAAATTTCTAAAACACTAAGATTGTGTTCTATGCTTAGACTTATCCTTAGGGTTCTTACTAAGGCTTTCACATCCTAGTTTCAAAAGGTTGACTATACCTTTCCTCTGATACCAACTATAATGACCCATGATTTACATACATTGTTAATACTTCAAAATTGAAGCATACTTATTACAACATATAACAAAACCACGAAAGGACCGTATAGGTATAGTGTCTTTAGAAACTGGGAAATATAAACAACTGGTTCATAAAGTGTCTACACTATCTCCCATTTATTTCATCATATCTATAGTCCCTTTTGGAATATCTTACTTAATAACCTTCTTCCTGACCTGGGGAAAAAAACATACAAAAGGGTGAGCTCAAATTCTCATTAAGGGTAAACAAAATAAATATCAATCATATCATATTCATAAGAACATAAATTTTGGAAATCTTAACCTGCAAAAGAGAGCATAATTTCATAACATGGGATAAATCATAGTAGTGAAATGGAATCCCAATAATCATAACATAAAACATGAAACTTTGTGGAATACACACATAATCATAGAGAATCATTTCTTATTAGTCAAGACTCATTCCCAAGACTATCTTAGTGGACAAAGTCCATTTCTGAACCGAGTTCACTCCTCGTTTCAGTCCTGTTTCACTGAACCGGTATAACCTACCATTCCAACCATGTCTATCTCATGAGATATAAAATCTTTACCCAATGAATTAGAGAGAGATATAGGTCCCACCCATCTCATAATTATACCATTCTTATGTGTGCCACAAAATCATAAATCATACATCATTGCATAACCCATGTAGTAAAAATGGGATTCTTAAACAACATGACATCATAAAACAATTCATATAAGATAAAGGAATTCATAAAAATATTTCCATCACAACATAATCAAATCCATGTAATAATAGGGATAGAAACGGAACCCTATATTATCTTAGATGGAAAATAATTTTGATAAAACACTTGAACTCCATTCTTGAGGAAAATATCCTTTCTACTTCAAAAAAACTTTTCCTTTCTTAACATGTCGTACAATTCTAAACTAAAAGAAGTTGATTAAAAATAAACTTGAAAACATGTAAAGGAAGATTCTTGGAAATAATGTTTTAAAAATCCATTCATGCCGTATAAGTTAAAAAAACATTCTTCGTACTTTTGTCGGAAAAGTCAAAAAGTACCTCGTACGAAAAACGACAAAAGATTCCTTGCATATCCTTTACTAAAAACTCACCGAAGGGTAAAATTGGATATAAACTATTGTAGAAGGCTATAAATATTACATATTGTGGAAACATGTATGTGGATGATAAAATACACCCCAGTAAATACCAAAGTATAAACAATCTCGGATAAAACGAGATTGTGATATTTTCCCTTACCTTTGGTCCGATATGCTTTGTACGTGTCCGAACCTCCGGTATATTGATTTAAATAATGTTATTGACTTATTATAGAATCATAATTATTTTTATGATATCATATATGGTCATATTCTTAGCTTATTATTAGTAATATTTCATTACTACTTGTTATTTGGGTGTTAATTACTTTTTGTTCTTATGTGTGTTTGTTGAATAAATTATTATTATTCTCTTTAGGTTATAGATAACTCATTTCCATAATGTTATTAGTGTAATATATATCATATTCATTCATTCAATTTATTTATATAATCATTATGAAATAAAGATCATGTAGAACGAGTCACATCACATCGCGGAGACAGTATTCCGTACGTACGCACGAGTGATGATATCATTCCTATGATCGTGGAATTTTATTGGAGTGTATGTATAATATTTCATAATAAATATCACTTTACAATAGTCCTATATAGTCATTATTTACACCATTATACCCATCCAAGTAAGGTGGTGGTGGAAAATAGATTACACCACGGCGTGGAGACGGTATTCCGTACGTACACACGCGCGGTGATTTCTTTTTCCGTAGGATGGATAGATGGTGAAATAGGGTTGTTTCATACTTATAATAACATATCAGTATATGAGTGATACTGATGTTATTACTTCATAATGAAACAACTAAATAAGAATAAGTGGAAGAAGAAATAAAGATGAAAGAATTGGTAACGGACATTACCTCTTCTTTGAAGTGGTTCTTTGAGACCTTCTTTTAGGGAACTAAAATAGATCTTTGAAGAAGACCAGAACCTCTAGGATGTTTCTAGGGAAGTGGAGAGAAGAAATTGGCAGGGTTCGTCCGAGCTTGAAGGCTCAAAGTGGTGTGAGTAAGAGGGGGAGGAGGTTCCCTTTTATAAGGGAGTAGAGGGGCACCTTTGGAATAACTAAAACTATTATTTTATTATAAAGTCAAGTTCGGTTTTAAATAGCTCCAAATTGGGTTATTTCGAAGATAAGATGGGGATGGGTCTAAATCCTCTCATCCAATATAATTTAGACAAGTTTAGGTCATTATATTAACCTTATCATTTAGTTTTAACTCTTAGTTAATTAGATTGACATATACCATGTCACTTTGTATTTTTATATTATATAGTTAATAAACTTACCATATACATCCAAGAGACCCCCAAAGTTGTGTTTTATTAATATATATAACCGTATCTAAGTCATGTGGCCTAACAGTAGATTTTTAGGAATAAAATAACAATTAATAATATAATATTTGTTTTAAATACTATTTTATGTCAATTTTGAAACTATTCAATAGTTGATTTTTTTGAAACTCATAACAGAATGATTACTTCTACCAAAGTTAATTAAATTAATCCTAACATGTCATATTAATCTAGAAAATTATTTTAATTCATAAAAAGTCTCAAATTATACTTATTTAGGTATTTATTATATCAATTATGTCAGTATTTCATTAATAAGATAATTACTGCATCATCTTTGTGTCATAAATAAATTAAATTATTTAATGTCTAAAAATTACAAATAAAATACCATTATGTAGGAAAGATTTTTATCTTTCTAATGAATATTTATAGTCGAATTTATCTTATGTATAACCCCATATTAAAAATTATTTACTTATTAAACTTTGATTTTAACTATTTTAACCCTTCTTTAAATAAATTAATAATAAATGTCCTAATCTAATCCAAGTGGGACTAAATGGTCATATTTTATTCCTATGGTTGTTTTTGGTCGAATTAAACTTGTCCAATAGAATTAGGACATGTGTTAGGGTAATAATAATATCATGTTTACCCTTAATTACCCTATTTACTTTCAACCGTGGTAAAAAAAAGTAAAAAGTTACTATTCACCAAAAATTATTTTCATCTCATTGAACCACATTTTACTTATTGACATCAACCATGTCTCTTGTATTTTTGAAATTCCACTCACAGAAGTGGTAAAATTATGTTTTATGAAAAATTCAGTTTTTTTAATAGCCACTTAGTAGTTTTACTATTCATCAAAAATTGAAAGTTTTCAGAAAAATACCAAAATTTCACCCTAGGCTAATTTTGATATTGCGAGTCCAAAAATGAAGTCTATTTTGAAAAATAAAATTTATAAAATTTCAAAAAGTGGTTATTACTATTCATAACGGCTAGTTTTAATAATATTTTATTAGCATATCATTGTTTAGTGAAACTCGGTATTGCGTACGATGCAAGCTATCGAGGAAGGTTGAGATTTCGTGTAAAGAAAGCCAAGAAAGTGTTGTGTGTAGTGAAATATTCCTTTGATGATTTATATAACATAAAAACAAAATATTTCACATAAAAGTCTCAGGTGTTACACTCGGTGCTGATGTTGATTTCTCCTTTCCAGTTCACTTCTCAATTCCATTCCATCTTGTTTTGTGGGGATTTTTTATGCCTTTTTGTGAATGGGTGGTTTTCATCTCTTTGTTTCCCACTTCCATTTCATCAAGATACTTCATTCATGACCCTTTTCAGTTTGGGTATGACTAATTCCTTGACATTTTGTATCGTGTTGATGGCTTCATGGAAGGAAGATCTATTGGGGGTGTTCTTTTGGATTGTTTTCCCTATTGGAGAATTCTCTAAACTATTAGACCCATGTATCCATAGCCTCTGTTTATCTCTCATTAGCTATTTCAAGGAATATTCTTAAATCACCCATTCTCCTTCGATGGCATGTTTCTTGTGGGATACATCAACCTGGATTCATCTTTTATCCTTATTCACTTATGTTTTATATCTATGCCCTCTTTTTTTATCTATGATGGTTTAATTCCTATTTTTTGACATTTATCATAGATCCCTACTATGGTGATCTCGTCTTTGGCTTCTGGTGTGGCATCAGCGGAGTATGTAGGCGCTATAGTCCCGAGGTTTGCTGATGGTATGGGTGATGATAGCCCTATTCTTAACAGCATCTTTATGGGTGATGTGTTCCCCAATTCTTTCCCTCATGTTTTTTGGGAAAGCCTGGTCTGGATATTGGCTCCTTGTCTGGCCTGCTTATGGACCCTTTTGTGGTTGAAATTCATTTCTTTAGTTCTCATCCAACTTTAATGTGTTTTTTATTAAATAAAAAATATTTTGTTGTACTATAACTCCCCAAATAATCTTCTACAGTCAAACATCCCTGCTACATATGTAGAAGAGCGTGCATGTGAACGGATAATAATGTGGTCAGATAAAACTTCTTCCTAAAGAGATGCTTGAATTTGGACTAGTAGAGAGTTTTCTCTTCATGTAACTGGGTCACCAAAATCCACTATATCCCATCATATCCATGAATAAGACTCCCTAAAAGGATCACCATGTGATTTGAATGAATCCTCACATGGTGGAAAACTCAAGTTACTGCCTCTAACAAGTCATCATTCATATGGGGGTTTGGCTCACCCTGAAACCTAGAAGGTCACCTCCTCTAGAATTTGTGAAACACACTCAACCTTCACGCATCCTCAATCAGCACTGCTAGTGACAACTATTACTCAAATGGTGGTGGTATATTTGGTAAATCACTCAGAGGTTTTATCTCCTGTATAGGCCCTTTTAATGATGCCTCATCACTCAGTGGATCATCCTAGTGATCACACCATGGAATCATAGACGTCTATCTTTGCAAAACCACCCATAAATAAAAAAGATATACAATGGTCAAAGGGTATATCATGGGATATGATCCAAGAATAAAATGAAAACCATAAAAAATTACAATATGATTAATGTACCAATTTATTCCCCACAACCAATTTCTACTTGTACTGAGTCAAAAGGTAGGTTATCAAAATCATTGGGTACATATAGGTCAGATGTCGCACCAACATTGGAGTCAAAGTCCCAAAAACTAAATCCAAAACACTTAACTCTACTTCCACAAACCAATCTCATAGACTCTAATCACATGTTTGAACTATCTAATCTAATACCAATTTTTCATGACCCAACCCACCAGGGTCTGACACATGACTATCCCAATATCACCTCAAATGGGATAGGGGTCACCGACCAGTGCTAAGTAGGCATATCACACAAATGGGAGGCAATAGTCCAATGTACAAGTACACATGCATACATCTCAAATCCCATAAAATTCAGAAAAGTAAAAAAAATTAAAATATTCATGTATACATCTATGACATAGAAAAAAAAAAGTAGAATAGTATAATACTAAAAGCATAAAAGGGACCAAATACAAGCCCAACATAAAAATGAAATGATTCCTAACTGCTCTAAGGGGGAGGGCTACGATCAAATGCAGTCACCCACAAAGCACCTTTATTTTTAAATCTCTAGATAGGCTCCACCTACTCTTCACCCTCCTAGGACACTGTGAAATGTTTCATCATCTGCATAATACAAGACATGTGTGGGTAGATCCCATGCAGTGGTGAGTATAACAATACATAGTAGGACACACCAAAAAAACTAAACACATATCATCTCGAATAGTCAGATTATAAAAGTAGTAGATTATTGAATATAGATAAGATAAAAACACAGATATACTCAAGGACACCACGCTACTAGGAGGTCATAACCAACTACCATCCATATGATTCTATTTAAATAAATGATCATTCTGGGAGAATCCACTATAAGATCCATACCATTATCAGAGAGATCTATCCAAGAGGTCAAAATAACTAGTCTCAATGACCCTGATACTATATTAAGGATTCACAACCATGATCAATGTGGGAAAACACAAACATAATCTAGATCAACTTATTATATAGGGGATAATATTCTAACAACACTGGGGAATGTAACAATACAGCCTACAAGATATCTTATCAACACCCAACTCAAAAAGGTCACTCGAATTCTAAAAACCTCACCTTGGTTGTAAATATGATATAGGATGTCACTATAGTCTCATGGATGGACACCAAAAAGTCTCTCTAGGACTCATCCTATAGAGGGGATCACAATCCTATGATATTGTTGTAATGTCACATTTTACCCTTGAGGGTAATGATCCAAGGGAAAACCACTCAACCGAAAATAGTTTGAACTGAAAAGATGAAGAGATCCAAGCTATCTCTTAGTGATTACACTAAGTTTAAGTGGAGTACATGGAATGCATTGTTGAACATTGATCTTCCTGTGTGGTTCTTCCTCACATGACATGTAAATATCTAAATAAATGGTGTGTAGGAATACTACATTGTGTGTCGAGATCGCTTGAAACCTTTATCATGACATTTGTATGTGACCGTGTACCACTGACAATGCATGTGTATCAAACCATGTACACTTTCCCATCACCCAGTACACCTGACCTTGTCTGTATCCAAGTACACAATGTGTATGTGCCCATGTACTAATAGTCGTGTATGTGTAAACTTTGAGGTACACATGAAACCATCATTGAAGGGTCACACTATGTGTGGCCGATTCACACAATGTGTGATATTTAACTCCATAAAAAACCCTAGCTTCGTAAATAGGGGTCCCACATATTTGGTAATCCTAAAAAACATTCCATGTATCGAAGGATTTTTTAGATCCATCAGAATTGTTGGTTGGAGTGGGTGTCTCAAGAGGGGGTGGGGTAAATTGAGTACCCAATAAATTTTCTATAAAAACATGTTTAAATAAATTCCCCCAAATAATTAAAATAGTCCAATTAATCAAAATTTAATATCTATATAAGTTTTTATCTTTCAAAATATTTCTTAATGATTGATTATATCTAAGTTAAGAAAATTATGAAAACTACATTAACATTTTAAATCTCTAAACCTGATATAAACACTAATTTATAATAACTATAATATTAGTGGGTTTTTTATATTATAATAAATATTTAGTTTAAATAATTGAAATAAAACAAAACATACAGTAGAAAAAATAAAAGAGGTTCAGTCTCAAGATGAGAACTAAACCTCTCCACTTGAAAATAAAATGCTTCCAAGAAGATTATATAATATAATCTTGATCCAAAACCTGGATTAGGTATACAATAGTAAACCATTGATCTAGAACATGTAAGACCTCTTCCAAAACAACTGTGGGAATAAAAAAACACAGGCTACTCGTGGACCCCTTCCACAACATGTGGGGTAAAAAACTGTAAAGGGAGTATAGAAGATATAGTGAATCTTCTGGATAAAGTACATCAGATAGTTTTTGTGTTGATTATATAGAGTAAATCACACACCACTAAAAATGTAAATGAAATAAGAAGAAAGAGAAATTAAATATGTAGTTAAGATTTTGTTCTCAGTCTGGTGTACTTTGAATCTTAAGACTCATTAGATGTTGCTCAAATAGAAGATTGAGTCGTGTTTATGAAAATATCAAAAAAAAGAGTGGTGTGAACTATTTTTTTCTAACTGTGGGATGTAACTAGATGTCGGATATGCTTATATACTCCACAGTTGGCTGCGGGAGATATTTTTTCATGTAATGATATTTACGAAGTGGCCCTCTTTTGGTAGTTTAAATATTCTAGCTCTCATCATGTCTCAGTGTACATGTCTGTGTATCTATATATCTCTATATGTCTTCATAAGGGAGTCTACTTCCCTATATATTTGTAGTAAGAAGAATAATCATTTGGATCCTCTACTCCTCATATTGATTTAATGATGAAAAAAATTAATGTATATCTGCAATAGTTTAAGAATAATCATTAAAATAGTTCTCATCATTAGATTTCATAATATAACCATTACAAATAGTTAATTTAAAATTAATAAAAATAGTGATGGTGACTCTTCTAAAAGATGAGAAAACTCTAGTGGTGACTTAGAATGGCAGTTTTCTATGCCAATGGTGACTCATATTAGCGGTTACTTGTCTCAATAATGAGTCATCTCATTAATTTTCCAAATTTCTTAATGGTATGTAACATCTAACGGTAGGTCATCTTCAAAGGTGACTTCTCTTTAGCATAATTTCTTTTCAATACTTAGAAAAGTTTTTATCTTGGTGGTGGCTCATCTCTGAGAGTAAATGTTTCCATCACATTTTCAAATTTCATGCTTCAATGTAAATTCATATCATTTGGTGTTTCATTAATGTACTTATCCAAAAATCTATTATAAAGGGGAGTCTTCCCTAATAGTGGTTCTTTCCCATTATTTCCAAAACGTTGTTCTAGTTGTGATTCTTCCCTAACAGTGGTCTTTCAAACACCTATTCAAAAAATTCCAAACCTTCTTATAGGATAAAATGATATCATAGAGCATAAAACTCGTTAATAACATAATTAAAATTATTTTTTGATCATTAAAACAAGGGTTCTAACAATATCCCCCTTTTGATGATAAAAATCATGGAATTTTATAAACAATGTATTGAATAATTTGTGGGTTTAAAATAGGTATTCTTACCACTATAAATAGTTATAGTGATAGGTTGATCATAAAGTAAATACACATGGTATCAAATGTAATTCTATAGTAAATAGTATCAAAGAGAAGATGGTATCACATGAATGAATTAAACATATATGTAATTGTTATTAAAGAAGGTATCAAAGAATCATAACTAAAAAAAGAAGAAATAAATGCCATAGATTCTTCTCACCCTTTGGGGAATATCAAAAAGTGAAAAAAATGGGAAATTCAAGGGAACAATATACGAATAACAAGATAATTTCCATTAATAAAATAATTTTAAGTACAAAAAAAAAGTTAAAACAAAAAACATATAAATATCCCCATAAAAGACAAAAAAGTATAATGCCAATGATTTACGGGATGAGTAGTATGAATAAGAGGTGATTTCCCTTCTCATTGTCAGAACCAGAAGGTTCAGTAGGAGATCAAAAGGTAATTTTCAAGTTTTTTATAGAACACTAGGGAGATAAGGGGTCTATCTAATAATGATAGGCCCAATATGATGGATTACTTCTCTGGGAGTCAGACTGAAGGGTTGGAAATGAGTAGGTAAGGGTGAATTTGGATCTCTTGTAACACCTGGTCTGAAAAATTCTTGATCAGAAGTTAGATGGGTGGGATGAAAAGAAATAGGAATGGAATCATGAACAACTGATGTGGTTCCATAAACCTGGAGAAAGGGGTTCATCAAATTTATGAAGTCCGTGATAATATTTCCACCCCTTTCCATAGCACTGAAAATTCCTTTTTCTCTTCCATAAACTGCTTGAGCATGGTGGTCATCACCTTCAACTAATTGACTTGTTCATTAAAATATTTAGTCATTGGAGGAATCCTTATTTTTTCATCAAGGAATTTATAGGTCATTCTTAGCATAAATCCTCAAAAGGTAATAATTTATTTTAATTGAAATTGTATTTCTGTCATCTTTTATATACATTATATATTCTCTAGATATCATATGCACATGATCACAATTATACCAAATTTTCTTTAGAAATTCCTGAGGTATGTCAGGTACATCACCTAAAACACCACAAGGCTCTTCACTAACCACTATCTAGATCAACCCAACATCCTAAGGAGGAGGTGGATCACTTGATATAGAATCCTAAAAAGAGAGTTTCTCAACCCTCTCTAATAAGGCATCTATATAACTTGAAAATTAGGATCTCGTATCATTTACAATAGATCTCAATATTTTCATTCCATTTTCTAACCTCTAGTTTTCCATCTTCAGTTCATGAATGTGAAGCATCATTTTGGGCTGGATGTGTTGAATCATGATCCCTAAAAAATGTCTTTCATCCTTATCACTATGTTTGGTGACTAAGAGAGGTTGATCTTTCAATAAAAAACGAAAATCAGATATAATACTCTCTCTAAATGATTCTAAGTCATCTATAGTGACAACATCAACTAGTACATATGCAATGATAGGTGCATGTAAGGATACAACATGTCTCTTATTAGTAGGTGCTTCTACAAGCTCAGATATGTAGTCTCATCAAAAGAAAACCTATGCATCTCTCATCTTACAAAAAAAAAGTTATACCAATGATCCTTTAGGGCCTATATCTTCTTAAATAGAAGTTCCATTATGCTTTCATGGAGTTCCATCCTCATCTGAATCATTTTATTTCATAACTAGTCTCAAATAGCCAAGGTATTTATCCCCTTACTCAAGAGTTAGGTCCAAAAAACTGTCATAAGCCCTACTATAGGTCTTCACAATAGTAATATCAATACATTTAGTCTATAAAATAATTGGATCATAAAAAGTAGAATCATCCTTCATCTTCTCGCCAACTAAATATTCAAAAACTATTTCTACATCAGTTTTAGGAACACTATGGTCTCCATCAACAATAGTATGAACATAGTGAATGTCAAAGATTAGGGATTCCTCCAGCTCAACAGATGTGTACTTATTATATAAAATTGTTCTATCAACATCTTTAAATATGATTATTCTATCTTCAGATCTAGAGACAACTAATAAACCTAGAAAATAGATAATTTCCTTAGTTATCTCAACATCCTTGGCACCAATTCATCCACTAGGACCATCGTGGTCATAACCTCCGTCTATATCATCTCCATCACAAACCTGACCATTTCTTCCATCTTCATCTTCATTTTATTCATCGTTTCTATTTCCATTTCTTGTTTCATCTTCGCCCTTTTATTCTTCTTCATCCTTTTCATCTTTTTATTCACTTCAATTTTCATCAGAAAACTTATATGTGATCATAGACTGTTCTTTACCAGAAATATCTATTTATTCTTCAACATTTTCTTCTTTTAATAGAGTATCTTGGACATGGGGATATCTAAGAGGGGTAGAAGAATAATTATGTAGGTGTGGGTGACTACCTTCATCCACAAAAAACTCCTACACCTCATAACCAGAGCAGCAACTTCCCCTTCTTCCTCGTCTGAAAACCGAACCACCTTATCTAGCTCTAATACAAGATCCACAAGATTCTTCGATATAGTTAGATTATCAATAGGATTAAATTACTCATATATCCTATCAGTATGATCAATACATTGTCTCTTACAGGGGTTCCAACTTATCATTATTCTTTTTCAAATGACCCGTGTAATACAAAAACCTCTACATCGAACTACAGTCTCATATCCTTGATTAACTAATCCCTTGGCCTCTAGTATGGATGAAATAAACATGGAATAAATTTGGAAGCTTGATATATAAAATAGGTTTGGAATCTCCTTCATATGAACTATTAGGTATCTATGAAGATTAATATGTTCTTCTCTTTACATAAGAAACAAATGATATATATCTTGATACCTCATTGTCATAAAATCCCCTTTCCTCTGATATAGAATATATTAAATAAACATGATGATAAAAAAACATCCACTATCAATCTCAGTATCAACTAGCCCTCTTACTATCCAATCTTCAATAAACTATGATAATGAAACCTCATAAACAATTTTATCAATTTCACTTGAAACAGTTCCATGATAGTCATTTGAAACACCATTTTGAGGAATATTGAGACATATTCCCATTTTCATGAAGAGATTACAAATTTTCAACCATTTATTCTTCTTCTCACCTAGTCTTCATCTTCCTAAAAACAAAACTCAAAATACAGATAGAACTTGTGTACTAACCTTGGATTTAAGGGCCTCTTGTTAGAAGAAACCCATTCTAAACATCCCTAGTCCTGTAAAACTGTGAGCATCAAATACATTCTTGACATCAACCATTCAACATGAACATATTTTTTAGGTACTTGTGTACGCGTAGTAAGCTTCGAGTTCACTGGATCAATAGTAACTAGATGTATTGAATCTTATTTATGCTTATTTAAAGGATGTGACTCATCTAGATAGGATTAAATGACTCTCTTCACTCTATCCATGGTGATCATATCAAAAGGATCAGGCGAAGGTGAGGGAATGTTGATAAACATGAGACATTTTCTTGTGGAGATGCTTGATTTTAAGCTGTGAGAGAGTGAGAGAATTTAAATTAGATAAGTTTCTAATTTTATATCATTTAGATATTCATGTATTTATGTATTTTTAAATCGAAAATAAAAATATTATTATAATCATGTAAGGTTTAAATGAATAACTCATAATTAAAATGGGAACTGTAGCTTAAAAACCAGTGGTGGGGTATTTGATAATGGTGGGTTTTCTCCAATGGTGGGTAAATAAAATGGTGGGTAAAACCAATTGTGGGTAAAACCAATGGTGGGTAAAACTTCAATGGTGGGTAAAACTATAGTGGTGGTTATAACATCAATGGTGGGTAAAACTATAGAGGTGGATAAAACTCCAATGGTGGGTAAAACTACAACTGTGGGAAAAACTCCAAAAGTGGGTAAAACTCAAATAGTGGGTTAAACACTAATTTTGGGTCCCAGAAATTTAATCATAACCAAAATTAATCTAACAAAATTTATTTTTGGTGTAGTGAATTTTCTTATAATTCATGGTCTTAGGGAAAATATCAACAAGCTGATATTCTGTACTAGTATATTAAAGATTTATATCACCCATTTTAAAATGATCTCTCAAAAACTATTGTCTTACAACAATGTGTTTTGTTCAATAGTGAGGAAAAATATTCTTAGAAATTTTTATTGTAATTTTATTATCCCATTTTATAGGTACATGTTGTAATTTATATCTATAGTCTAGTAATTTTTTTATCCACAAAATTTTTACAATGTAGCTACATGCATCTATGTATCAGCTTCAGTAGTAGACAGTGCATCATTATTTTTTTTCTTACTACACCAAGAAACTAGAAACTTTCACAAAATTTAATATATTCCAGAGGTTATTTTTTATCTAACATGAAACCACCAAAATCCCATCAGAATAACTAACTAGATAAAATTATTTTTCTCTAGGGTAAAAGATTCCAAAATTGGTTATATAATATAAGTATTTAAAAATTCATTTTACAGCAACTAATTTTGACCCATTTGGGTTTTCTAGCAAAAGATCACACATACACACACTAAACATAATGTTTGGTAGGATAGAAGATAAGTAGATAAGACTTTTGATCAAACCTCTGTAACTGGTTTGATCCAAAGATTTTTTATCTTTCTCAAGATACAATTTATAGTTGTGATCAATTAGTGTCACTACACTTAGTTCTATCCATAGGAAAAAATTTGAAAGGTATTTAAAATATTTACTCCTATTTAAAATAATTGCTTCTTTATTTTGAAATGTCTGAAAAAAAAAAGAAAAAATTTCAGTTCACTCATTAAACTAATTTCCAATTCATTTTATATCCTCTTTGAAAAATCGATAGATAGGGAATTTTTTGAAAAGATCCACAAATAATTTCTTCTAAATAACTTTTAACAAAAAATACATCTTATGAAATTATTTTTTATAAATATTATAGGATCATATATGCCTTTTGAGATTCCTTTTTAAAGAATAAGGGAGCTAATTATATCATACCAAGATCTAGGAGCTTGTTTGAAGCCATGAAAAACCTTTGTTAACATTAAAATTTATTTGTAAAATGGGGATTTTTTAATTAGGGGTTTTGTTCAAAAAATACATCCTCAAATATATACCCATTCAAGAATTCACATTTATTATACATTTGATATATTTGAAAATCAATATGTGCTTCATAGGCAAGCTTTATTCTAATGGATTCATGTATTGATACATGTAGAAAGCTTTCTTCATAGAATATAATCTCTTCTTGATTATAACCTTGTGTAAATAGTTTATCCTTATTCCTTACTATTGGGATAGATTCATAAACATTGATTCAAAACAGCCATTTAGTTCCTATAGTAAAGGTTTCTTTGGTTCTATCAACATGTTCCCAAAAATTATTTGTTACAAATTGATGAATTACTTTTTGCATAGCCAATACTTGGGATTCATCATTAAGTTCATCATTGATATTATTAAATATTGATGTTCAACCTAGTTTCTTAGAGAATATATAGATTATGTACATATATCTAAATATCCAATAAAATCATCTAATGGATGGTATTTAAGATTCCTAACAACTCTAGAAAAAGAAGGGTTGGCCACCTCAGTGTCCTCTACAGGTTCAGGTTCTGGTAGTTCCTAAGGATTGGATGAATTTTATACATTTTTTATATTATAATCAGATGGGTTGGAATTTATGTTCAATGTGTATAAATAAACCTCAAGGTTCTCTATATAAATCCTAGGTTCTTGTGGATCTATCTCATCAAAACTAACATGGAGAGACTCTTTTAGTGTCTTGGTTCTTTTGTTAAAAACTCTATATGATTTTCTAAAAGTTGAATAACCCAGGAATATTCCTTCATCACACATGGTGGAAAAAATGACAAGATTATCCTTAGTTTTAATACTAAATACTTTGCAATAAGAAACTCTAATGTAATTAACCTTAGGATTTTGACTATTACAAAGTTCATAAGGTGTTTTCTTCAAGATAAGTCTAATTAAAACTCTATTAATTTTATAGTTGGCTATGTTCACAGCCTATAACCAAAAGTAGATAGGTATGTCATATTAATTAAGTAGTTTTCTTCATATCTCTTAATGTTTTATATTTATTATTTCTACAACTCGTTTTTGTTTAGGGGTCCTAAGATTAGAAAAAGTATGGTTATATCCATTTTTTAAGAAAAGGCATTCAATGTTTTGATTTAAAAACTCACAACCATGGTCACTTCTTAATGTATTAATTATATTTATTCTTATATTTTTTACAAATATAGAATACATAATAAAATAAGATAAAGTTTCTATTTTTTTAGATAAAAATAATACCCAAGTATAGCTAGAAAAATAATCTACTAGTATATTTATATAGTGCTTCCCGTTTAATCAAGAAACTATAGATGGTCCCAAAAGTCCATGTGAACCAACTCAATAGGTTGAGAAGTATAAACTTGTTTCTTTAATTTAAAATATATTTTTTATTTTTTCGGTTTTTGATAGGGGTTACAGACTTTATCATTTTGGACTTCAATTTTGGGTAGATACCAAACTAACCCATTCCTATAAAGCTTTCTATGTGATTGAATATTACAGTGGTCTGGTCTCATATTCCAAATCCAAGATTCTTTATAAAAGGAACTTATGCAAGAAACATTTTTTTGAAATTAATGATTTAATATTAACTTTATAAGCATTTTCATTTCACAAAGTATTATATACTAAATAACTTTTAGAATTAAAAACATTACATGAATTGTTTTAGAATTCTATATGAAAACCAATATCACATATTTTTCAGATGCTCTGAATATTATATTTGAAACCATAAACAAAAATTAATTTGTAAATTAAAACCGATTTGGTGTCCCTGATTTTACCAAGTAAAATGATATATCCTTTAGAATTTTCACCAAAGGTGACATGAACACCATAAAACATTTTCATGTTCTTGAATATTGAGTAATCTACTATCATATTTATGGAACATGTGTTGTCTATACCACATATTTCTAAAGGATATTTTCAACTAATTTTCCTACAAAACAAAGTTTGAACCAAGAATGATTTCGGTACCTGAGTTTTATTAGGTCCATATATGTTAGTGATTAGGTCCTTAGAAACCCATTTTTCTTGATGGGTTTTCTATATGTAGATTGTAAAATCTTTAAAATAAAAAGGGTTTTAGGTCCTTAGAAATAAATACTTGAAGCATAATTTCTAGAAATAGATTTTGGAAAAACAATACAGTTAACAATTCTTATTAATCTGGGTTGGTAACCTAGACCAGTAAAATACTTTGGAAAAAAAATCCTTGGAATTTTAGTGAGAGTTTCAATTCCATTTCTAATTATCTCTAAGCCTTTATTTAGTTAATTGTTTTAAATCTTTAGTTTAGTATTAATTTTCAAAAATTGTGCATTCTTTTCTTTTTCTACAGTGAGATTAGTTCATACACTAAAAGATAAATCATGTTGCTTTTTCATTATTTTTTATTTACCATTGAGCTTATTAAATGTTACTTCAGTCATTTTGAAGTACTAAAACATTTAATATTATGAAATATAATCATTTTTTTCATTCTCAAAATGATCAGAATTATGTATAGGAGATATAGTAGGTACCTTAGATATATTTTTCATAAGGAACATATTTTCTCTGTCAGAATTTTATTCATGTGTTGAGTCCGACTCACTGGAGTTATCCTCAGAGTCACTCCATGTGGATTTCATGTATCTATTATAATTTATATCGTTTTATTCATACTAATTGTTTTACTTTAACTTAGGTAAGTCAGTATTAACATGTTTTTTCTATTACACTAATGATAGGTAATATTATTTGAATTGTCATCCCATTTCTAGTCCTTTTTCCTATTCACTATACCATTATACTTTCCCATATATCTTGGTTTTCTAAATAATTTATTTTTATTTTATAATTTCTTAATCCTACTATCCAAATGGTACATTTCCTCATCACTATTAGTTGGTGTTTCCTCTCACTATAAATTTTAGTTCAAACTTCTTCTTTTTCTTATATTTGATGAAGTATCCTTGAAGGTGACTAATTTCCTCTTAGGTTCATCATCCTCATCAAAGTTAACCTTAATATCTTACTCATAAATCATTAACTTGGTAATCAATTACTTTATTGGTAGCTTACTATTTTTCAAATGATTCTCTTATTAAAACAGATTTCCCTCTTCATCTCTCTAGAAGATATCTCAGTAGTCAAATAATTCAATCTTTGTCTGAAACTAGATTCCCCAAGGATCTCATTATGTTCACTATTTAAATGAACCTAAGATACATATCAAAAATCATCTCATTGTGTTTCATCTTAAATGTATCATATCTTGTTTTATAATTTTTCAATCTCATTTCTTTAACGTTAGTGGTTCCTTTATAAGAGATATATAATATATATCATATTTCAAAAGTATTTTTACAAGAAGATATGCTATTAAATTCATAAAATCCTAACATACAGTAAATTCATCCACAACTTTGCAATTCTTATTATAATCAAATTTAGTATCATCATACTATTCCTTTTTAGGAGTCCTAGGTATCTCATATTTATCCTTTACAAAAGACCAAATTTGAAAACCCCTACTTTCAATGGGATTTTTTATTTTTATCTTCCATTGATTATAGTTATTTATATTAAATAAAGTATAACTTTTAATAATAGAACCTTATTGTCTATTATCCTTTTAAATAACTAAATTTAGAAATGGTTTAATTTTAAGGTCTTTAAAATACAACTAAAATCACAGTTTAAAAGTCTTTGAAAAAACATTGATGCCAAATGTTTTTTAGACTGAGTATCTCAATAGGGGTTGAATTGGGTACCCAATAAAATTTGTTCTAAACTGGATTAATAGAAAACACCCTAAATAATTAAAATATTCCTATTAATCAAAATAGAATGTCGATATAATTTTTGATCTTTTAATAGATTTCTCAAATATTGATTAAGTCTCAGTTAAAACTATTTTGGAAACTACTCTAGATTTTGAAATCAATTTACTTAATAAAAACCTAATATAAACACTAATTAATAATAACTATAAAATTAGTTTTTTCTTTATAGTTTAAAATAAATTCATTTTCAATCATATAAATTAAAAATACACAGTTGAAAATATATAAGATGTTCATTATCAAGCCGAGACTTAATCCTATCTACTTGAAAATCACCTACTACCATGAATATTATATAAAATAATATTGATCCAAAACCTGGATTAGGTGTACAACAGTAATACATCTCTCCAGTCCATGTAGGACCTATTCCATAAATCTGTGGGAATAAAAGATACACATTCCACTCAAAGACCTCTTTACAACACGTGGGAAAACAAGTGTAAAGGGAGTAGAGAATATATTGAGTATCTTCATGTTAAAGTACATGAGACAGTGTGTGTGTGTGTGTGTGTTTTATATACATAATAAATAACATATAGATAAAAATGTAGATGTTGTAAGAAGAAAGGGTATTTAATGATGTAGAGAAGGCAGTGTTCTCAGTCTAATGTACTCTAGAACTAGATCTCCTTGGATGTATCTTAAATAGCAGCTCGAGTCGGGTTTCTAAAAATTATAGTAAAATAGAGTGTCATAAACTCTTTTTTTCTAACTATGGGAAGGAACTATATGTTTGATGTGCTTCAATCTCTCACAATTATTTTCTAGAGAGAATGTTTTATGTAATTATTTTTATCAAGTTTTTATCTTTTGGTTCTTGCAATATTTCATCTCTCTTCATGTGTAAGTGTATATGTATATGTGTTTGTATCTCTATATATGTAAAAATTAGGGATTCCACTTCCCAATATATCGTCCTTGTGAAGAAGAATAATCCAAAACCTATACTCCTCATACTAATCAACTGGAAATTTTTTTTAATGTATGTATGTAATAGTTTAATAATAATAATTAAAATAATTCTCAGCATTAAATTGGATAACATAGATGTTAGAAAGAGTTATTTTAAAATAAATATAAATAATTTTGGGTACTCTTCTGAGTGATGAGAAAACATTGAGGGTGACTTAGACTAGTGGTGAATCATGCCAATGGTTACTCATCTCAACAGTGACTTGTCTCTATATTGATCCATATCAACACTTTTCCAAATTTCTTGGTGGTAAGTAAAGTATGATGGTAGGAAATCTTCAACTATGACATATCTTTTGAGGTATTCCATTATAATACTTAGACAAATATTTATCATGGTAGTGACTCGTCATCGACAGTAAGTTTTTCCAACACTTTTTCAAATTTCATGGTTCAACAGCGAGTCATATCTGATGGTGGGTCTTTACCATACTTGGGAAAAAAATATGTTTTGATGGTGGGTCTTCCATGATGTTGGGTATTTCCAACTATTAGTCAAAAATTCACCAATCTACATTATAGTAAAAAATATATCATAAAGCATTAAACTCATTAATAACACAATTAACATGATTTTTATATCATTAAAACAGGGTTAGCAATTTGAATCTATTTCACTTCATTATGCACATCACTAGAGCCACCTCCCCCACTAGAACCTATGGATTGTAGGTCACCTAACCTCATCATCAAGCAATCACATAATTTTAGTCCTTAATCTACTTAGAAAATGATATGTTACGAAAATTTTCATAGCATCTCAAAAATCGGAAAAATGGGAACTATAAATCCATATGATCTGCCTCTGATCTTCCTCCACCATCATCACTCCTCGATCTCACCACCTATCATGAACCACACCCAAAGTATTTATTTTTTACACTAAATAATGGTCCTGCATGATTGAATACCTAGTATTCTTTGAACCAGAAGCCAAAATAAATACATGTGATGAAATGTGGGAGAAAAACATAAGGCATAAAATGTGAGTAATGAAACTCATCCTTTGTTTGTTCAGCCTCAATCCATCATGTAATAAATAGGTTGATGAATATGATAATAAACACAACAAACAAATAAACTCATATGAAATAAATTTACCATTGATTCACGAATCATTTGTGTTTATGGAATTGATCTTTGTTTGACCAGGATAAAAAGGGATAGAAATAACAAAAAAACTCCATACATAGAGTCTGGATCAAACAATGATTAATAACATTTATGGGTTATTGTCATCGATGAGATCCATGAACGTTTTTGGAAAAATTATCCTTGATTCGGTCTTGATATATTGTCACCTAACAACAAACCTCTCAAATGATCTCTCTATAATTCCAAGGTTTAGTAGAAAACCATGAGATAAATTCTATAACTACTTAATAATGGGATAGATTACTCACTACGTCAAAATAAATAACTAAATTTCATTTTATTCATTTGTTCATGTGACCACTTTTTCTCAAACGCCTCAATCCAAAAAAAACTATGTCACTATAAGGGTAATAAATGTGTTCTAAACTCAACGGTGCACTTGTATTTCTGAATCAAGACTCTGTTCATGGGTTATTAGACTTTTTATAGAACAATGTGTGCATGTTATATTTAATATATTTAATATATTTCAAACATTTATTCTGGGAACACCATCCCTCAGAATCACACGCTATCTCATTACCCGGTCTCAAAAATATTACATATAATATCCAAAAATAATACACAGAAAATATGATTCATTACACTCATACTAAAATATATATTATTTTCTAGTCTGATACTATCCTATTTATTTTTTAGTATCCAATAAATCATTTAGAAATATATTTTTATAGATATAGGAAAATCGCATCACATTATACTTAAGGAGACTAGATACCATCAATTAATGGAGTGAGTGATATTATTTCACACAACATGTAACTAATTATGAAATATTCTCATCTATTATTTATATGGAATCATATTGTTTTCACATATGAAAATTTTATAACTATCTATTTAATAATAAAATTAACTATACTCTGGTATTTAAATTTGTATAAGGAAGATCATCGTGATTTTATGTCAGGGGAATTCACTCTATAGTATAAGAACCTATGGAGAGGTTCTCAGGTAGTTTAACATTTTTTGGAAGGAACTCTAGGACTGAAGTCCCCAGAAAAAGATTATAAAGGTCATTTTAGTGGCTATAAAAATGATAAATACATTATTTAAAATACAAAAGTAATGTTGTAAAAGTTATTTTGGTTTTTAATGTTATCAAAAATTTAAATATATGGTTAAAAAATCTATGTTTGTAATGATAATTTTTTAGTTCAAATACATTGAAATATGCATTGTGTGATTTAAATAATCATAAGAAAATTGTGAAGGTACATTTTGATTTTATAGTCATCCAAATGGGAAATTTGTGTTTTAAAACCTCACATTATGGTTCTAAAGGTCATTATTGATTTAAAAGGAATATTATAGTGCACTCTATAGGTTAATGTGTAAAATAAATTTTATGAAGTTCACTTTTTTGTTTAATGATATCCAACTATACCCTTTTCATTTATCGACTTGTAGGAAAATTGTAATAGCCACATAGGAGTTTAATGTCATATGATAAGGAACATTTTAATTTAATGATACATTAAAAAAATTAAGGTCACTTTAGAGTATTAATACATCAAAGAATGTTCTCTATATTGTAAAAACTCAAAAAAATTGAAAATGAAACCTCAGAGTTCAAATCCATATAATTATTTCACATATGGTTTAATGAATCATAAGAAAATTATAAAGGTCGCCATATAGTTTAAACCCATATAATATTGTGTATTGTGGTATAAATTCCCTAGGGAAAATTTTCATGATCACTCAATCATTCAAAATTAAATTTTAATTCAGAGATTCATTGAAACTTTGAGGGATAAATTGAACATTTTCAAAGTCGTATTTTTGTTTTAAGAAAACTAAAAATACACTTTTTAGTTTATTGAATCAATTTAATTGTTCCAATGTCACATTAGAGGTTAATTCTATCTAAGAAGGCACTCTTTGGTTTAAAAACTCATAGAAAATTTTTGAAATTCATATTAAAGACATATAAATCAATAATGGTGCTATATTGATTAATGACTCATAGGAAAAGTGGAAGGTTTACTTAAGTGTTTAAATGCATTCAAGATGTATATAGAGTATCCATTTGAGAAGCTAGAGAATAGTATAATCCACCTGAGAACATCATGGGGCTTAAATTATATCCTATCTATAATACTCAAGCATAATATAAAAGGACATAAGGTTTTTTTTAAATATATTAGGATTAAAACTCAATGATACTTCGTATTTATCCAAGATAATGGAATGAAAACCCCTAATTAGTTTTGTGGTGTGTTCATGTAGTTTAATGTCACATAGCAGGGAATGTGTTAAGATCACATAAATGGGGAAAACACTTAGAGGAAGGTGGTGAATTAGTGTTTGTAAACTTTTTCAACACATATGTTCTCCTATGTTTATTCAATAAAATACTCTCATTAATTCACAATGATAAATAATATAATATATAGACATATAAAATTTTGTTAATGTGGTTAACCTCTGGAAATAATGAACAAGTCTACAGTGTGTAGTTGTTCATATCCCACAAACACATATTTATTTTATTATAATGAAACAAATAGGGAAATGGTATGATAATGAAATTTGAAAACAATTAACATCAACCACATAAATATTAGTACAAAAATAATTGATTTATTATTTATAAAGAATGATCACCAATGGAATCTCAAGCATCTACATGAGCTGGAAATGTAGTCTTCTTCCACTTAATAATACAACTATCTTCATTAGATATCATCAATGATAAGAAAATATATGTATCATATTTATCAAATTTAATTTTACCATTTAGAGATATTGAATATGGATATTAGTTCATTAACATTCATATTTTTACTACTTTTTCAGTCTATAAGTTTAATTCAATTAATTCGATGATAATATACCTTAAATAATATACCTCAAGATAAGTAGAATTATCCTTGTCTTAAATTATTTTAAATATAATTGACCTTGTATTCAAAATAAAATTTTAATCTCCCAAAATATTTGGGATATTTTCTTCATAAAATATCTACAATAGCCATATTATTTAGACTTATTCCATGTTATCATGTATGTTTTCATTAATGTAGACTTGTGGTATGAAACATCCAATCACAATGCAGCAACCTCTCACTTGTTAACACCAAATTTAGATTAATTATTCATACTTATATTTAAATATCATTCTTTATTTAATTATGATGTGTAAATACTTGAATAGAAACTCATTTCATCATCTAATTTAATTTAATTCTTTATATTTGTAATTATGAAGTTCGTTAGATAATTCTAACCACCTAAATAACATTATTTCTTCTTATTGTTGGAATCCAAAGGCTTTAATTAAGTCAACTATATTTAACTAAATTTTATAACTTCCCACTTCAACTAGACGTGTTAGAGAAATAAATGAAACATATAATCCATTTTAAATAACACTTCTACACTCTTGAATCACTCTTACAATGTTGGTTAGTCACTCTTATAATTTCATATTTACCCTTATGAAGTCATGAAATGACTCTTACAAATATAATAATTGACACATATGAAGTCAAATATTACTCATTTAATCTCTTGATGGTTTATTAAATGATCCACAGAGATCTTATAAAATCATTCCTTTTTTATTTTTATGTCATCAGCTATAGTGAATGGCACATAAAAAAATCAAAAATGACTCTTATGATTTCATTAGTACTTAACTAATATCAATCTCTAATAGATAATTTCAAGACTTATTCATATCAGTTAAGAAGAAAATTTATTTATCCTAAGGCTATCATAAACACTCAAAATAAAATTAATACATCATCCATATGATCCCCCTTAACTAATGTAATAGTTTAATGGTCCATACTCCATGGATGGTTGCTCTTCATTTCAGCCAGCTTTCCCATTATTTTAATTATAGTTTCAGTCTCACATTAATTCAGTAACTCCAAACTCACTCTAACCTCTTTTATATAGTATCTTTTCATATAGAATTTTTTGACTCCTTAAATATCATCACCATAATTAGTAAATATAAATATTTCTTGATAATATAAATAGTATTACCCTACATTGTGTGTAACAATATCTCCCTTTTGATTTTTTTGTCTAAAGGTTATATCTCCTCTCCCCCTTATTGACAAGAAGCCAATGTAAATAAATTAAAGTGTTTTAATTAATATCCTTAATGTAATGATTAATTAATTATTCAATTGTATGTCTAGATGAACTATCATGGTGTAGAAAATAAGATCAATCAACCTAAACATTTATGTTTTCCAAAAGTAACTCGTCCTAAAAATTTGAATTATGAAAGCATAGTCTCATGTTCACATAAAATAAAATCCAAAAATATTTTTCTTCAAGTACTCATTAATCACATTAAAATAGATCATAAACAAGGGGGAATATTCTAAATCCTTAAATATTATGTCTCATTTTTATGAAAATATTTAAATATACGAATGATATGAGTAGAATCAAAAAGTTCCATACCTTAATACTGGGTTGGGGATGCACTCACATATAGTCTCAACTTCTCAAATGATTCATTTGAAAGTGTCTTGGTCAAGATATCATATATTTTATCTTTAGATGGAACACATCCCCATTTCATTATCTTTTAATGTGCCTTTTTTATGTAAATTACACTTAATATCAATATGTTTGGATCATGAATACTACACTCGGTTTTCAACATGTTTATAGAAAATTTATAGTAATAAAAAATGAAAATAGGATATTTCAAAATAATTTCGATGTACCATATTTATGTATTCATCCTGATCAAATATGTATCTACGTTTGAAGAAACCATAAATTATACATTTATAGAACTCAAGGTATCTAATGATTTCTTCTTTGAATTCCATGTAAAATATTTTTAAAAATAAAAACTGATCCACCTAATATGGATTTCTAATAATCATTTTCTCCCATGTAATAGGAATCTTTAAATACATTTAGATCTGGCTCACCCAAAGTTTTTTAGGTTAGTCCATAATTTGATATGTTTTAATCATCTCTCTGAATTATCCTGTAGTAAGAATGTGTAACTTGTTGAGATTATATTGATACATGCACAATGATTTATTTTAAAAATAATATATGTCTTGGTAAAATTCAATTATATAAGACTGCCTATTTTTATTTAAAATTCCCTTTCATTTTCATCTTTTTATTCAGCATCCCTTATCAATTTTTTTTCACATGAATTATTTTAGACATTCTTATAGGTTTCTACATAACTAATTTCATAAAAGGATAAATGTAATAAATTTCATGAGATATAATGTTTTAAAATGAGGCATAATTAATCTCAAGACTAGTGGTATTCATCGTCTCCCCATGCATATACATTTCAAATATCTCCTTAGCATGTAAGGAAAATTCATTACATAATTCTTCCCCATTGTTAGAAAAAATAATTTCATCAAAAAACACAACCTAAAATAGTGATGTTATGTGAGTCCATTATATATATATATATATATATATAAGATGTTATCCACCTAACATTCATACAATAAAATTGTTTGAGATATTTATCTTTTTTAATGTTTTAATCTCATGGAGCCTAATTCTGACAATAAAGAGACTTCTACATTTTTAATACCTCGCTAAAATATAAATCCAACATAAACCCCTTAGGTTGTTCCATTAAAACTTCTCTATCAATCCCACCATTTACAAATTCTGATTTAATAATCCTTTGAAATTCACTGAAACACATTATTTAAGTATTATAATGGAAAATTATAATTGATTAAATTATAGAAATCAAATAAAAGTTGATACCCAAGTCAACTCCTTAAATTTTAGAATATACTTTACATTCTATCCTTGATATTATCCTCTCCACTTATCCTTTATCATTCGGAATATTCTTAAAGAACTCTTTTTCTCCAATTACAATATTTTCATCAAGTCTAATGAAACTTTTCCTATATTTATTCCTTTCGATTTGATTCATTTCATTATTCATATACTAAATCCATTATATATTCTAAATGTAACAGCCCAAGATTTTATAAAAAATATTCTTTTTAATTTTATTAATGTCTTGTGTTGTAGGATACACCAAAAGGAGCTTGCACAACACGCATCCTTGACTTTCCTTGCATTACACGCAATCACGACCTTCCTCGATAGCGTGTGTAATACGCAATACCGAGTTTCACTAAACAACGATATGCTATTAAAATATTATTAAAACTAGCCGTTATGAATAGTAATAACCACTTTTTAAAACTCTGTAAATCTTATTTTTCAAAATGAACTTCATTTTTGGATTCGGAGTTTCGAATTTAGCCTAAGGTGAAATTTTGGTACTTTTCGGATAACTTTCATATTCTGATGAATAGTGAAAATTACTAAATTTTAATTAAAAACAACTTTTTTAATCAAAATAATTAATAGTGATAAATTATTAATTTGAGTGGTTTTAAAGTATATTTAGAATATATTTTTACAATTTAATACAATGTTGGTCATTGGATGTAATTTCACATTTAAACCAGACATAATCAAGTGTCAATCTTTTGATAGATATTGTTTCTTAAAAACACGCTATTTGTTTTAACAGCGGGATTTAATTCTAAAATTAATTAATGAAAATTCTATGATATGAATTTGGTAAAATAGACTTCATTTTTGAATTCGGAATATGAAATATAGCTTAGGATGAAATTTTGGCATTATTCTGAAAAACATCAATTTTTGATGAATAGTGAAACTACTAAGTGGTAGTTAAAAAAATTAATTTCTTCATAAATCTTAATTTTACCGCTTCTGTGAATGGAATTTCAAAAATCCGAGAGACACGGTTGATGTCAGTAAGTAAAATGTGGTTCAATGAGATGAAAATAATTTTTGGTGAATAGTAACTTTTTACTTTTTTTTTACCACGGTTAATAGTAAATAGGGTAACTAAGGGTAAATATGATATTACTATTACCCTAACACATGTCCTAATTCTATTGGATAAGTGTAATTCGGCCAAAAACAACCTTATGAATATAATATGACCATTTAGGCCCACTTGGATTAGATTAGGACATTTATTATTATTTAATTCAAAGAAGAGTTAAAAGAGTTAAAATCAAAGTTTATTTACTAAAACATTTTTAATATGGGGTTATACATAAGATAAATTCGACTATAAATATTCATTAGAAAGATAAAACGATTTACTACATAATAATATTTTATTTATAATTTTTAGACTTTAAATAAATTAATTTATTTATGACACAACGATGATGCAGTAATTACCCTTTTAAGGAAATATTAACATAATTGATGTTATAAATGCTCAAATGAATGTAATTTGAGACTTTTTATGAATTAAACTAATTTTATAGGTTCCTATGATATATTAGTGTTGATTTAATCAACTTGGTTCGAACATATAATTCTGTTATGACTTTCAAAAAAATCATATATCAAATAGTGTCAAAATTGACACAAAATAGTTTTTAAATCAAATATTATATTATTAATTGTTATTTTATTCCTAAAAATCTAAGGTTCGGCCAAATGACTTAGATAAGGATATATATATTAATAATAAACAATTTGGGGTTCGTTTGTCATGTTATAGTAAGTGTATTAACCATATAGTGAAAGAAACCAAAAGACACGGTAAAAGTTAAATTATTTAACTTAGAGTTAAATCTAATTGATAAGGATAAAATAATACCCTAAACTTGTCTAAATCCTATTTGTTGATAGTATTTCGACCCATCCCCACTTTAGCTTCGAAATAAGACCCTTTGGAACCATTATAAACCGATTTTTACTTTAATATAAAATAATATTTTGAGATATTCCTAAGGTGCCCCTCTCCTCCTTTATAAAAGGGCACCTCCTTCCCCTCCTCCTCACACCAATTTGAGCACTCAATCTCGGCCAACCCCTGCCAAAATCTCTTCTCCACTTCCCTAGCAACATCCTAGAGGTTATGGTCTTCCTCAAAGACCAATTTTAGTTCCCTAAGAGGAGGTCTCCAAAAGGCGCTTCAAAGAAGAGGTAATTACCGTTACCAATTCTTTCATCTTTATTTCTTCTTCCACTTCTTCTTCTTAGGTTGTTTCATTATGAAGTAATAACATCAGTATCACTCATATACTGATATGTTATTATAAGTATGAAACAATCCTATTTCACCATCTATCTATCCTACGGAAAAAGAAATCACCGCGCGTGCGTACGTACGGAATACCGTCTCCACGCCGTGGTGTAATCTATTTTCCACCACCACCTTACATGGATGGGTATAATGGTGTAAAGAATAACTATACATAGTTATTAAAACATCATATTGATTCTGATATATTTTATAATCCACTCCAATTCAATTCAATATTTATAGAAATGATATCATCGCTCGTGCGTACGTACGGACTACCGTCTCCACGACGCGATGAGATTCATTCTCCATGTTAACCATTTAAGAATGATTGTAAAGTATATATAAGAAATAATAATGAAATATATGACATTATAAAGCTACTGGATTTATGTATATATATACATATTTATGTCATCTACTTACTTCCATTTCAAGACAATAAGGAAAGGAAAACAGCGTTCATGCGTACGTACGGACTACCGTCTCCATGAACGGTGTTTTTCATTTTATTTATCTACCTATTATATATATATATACTGAATATATATGATATATAAATCATATTTTATATTCTGGAAGTAAGTAAATCATGATATAAGTAATAATGATGTCAAGAACAACAAGTCAAAACACCTACGATAAATGAAACGATTTTACCCAAAACGCTTCTTTAACATGGAATTTACAAAAGAACGGGTAATATAATGTCATAAGTGAACCATATATGATATCATAACAATGAATATGATTCTTTAATAAGTCAATAACATGATTTAAATCATTATACAGGAGGTTTGGACACTTACAAAGCAAGTCGGACCTAAGGTAAGGGAAATATCACAATCTCATTTTTATCCGAGATTGTTTATTCATAAGTATTTACTGGGGTGTATTTTATCATCCACATCCATGTTTCATCAATATGTAATATTATTTACATCCACCTACAATTTTTTAAATCCATTTTTACCCTTCGGTGAGTTTTTAGTAATATCTATGAAAGGAATCTTTTGTCATACGAGGTACTTTTTGACTTTTCCGACAAAAGTACGAAGAATGTTTTTTTTCACTTATACGGCACGAACGGATTTCTACTGTTTTATAAAGCCTTATTTTCATGAAGCTTCCTCTAAAAGATTTCATGACTATTTTCAATAAAATCTCTTTCTTTTAAAATTGCATGATGTTTTGTGAAAAGAAATTAATTTTGAAGAAGAAAGGATATTTTCCTCAAAAATTCAATTCAAGTGTTTTATCAAGATTATTTTCCATCTAAGATAATAAAGGGTTCTGTTTCTATCCATATTTTTACATTGATTTGACTATGTTGTGATGGAATTATGTTTATGAATTCCTTTATCTTATATGAATTGATTTATGATGTCATGATGTTTCAAGAATCCCATTTTTGTTACATGTGTTATGCGATGATGTATGTTTTATGATTATGTGGCACACATAAGAAAGGATTCATTATAAGATGGGTGGGACCTATATATCCCTCCAATGCATTGGGTAAATATTTTATATCTCATGAGATAGACAGGGCTGGAATGGTAGGTTATACCGGTTCAGTGAAACAGGACTGAAACGAGGGTTACTCGATTCAGAAAGGGACTTTGTCCACTAAGATAGTCTTGGCAATGAGTCTTGACTAACAAGAAATGATTCTCTATGATTATGTGTGAATGCCACAAAGTTTCATGTTTTAATTTATGATTATTGTTATTACATTTCACTGCCATGATTTATCCCATGTTATGAATTTATGCTCTCTTTTGCAGGTTACGATTTCCAAAATGTTATGTTCTTATGAATACGATGTGATTGATATTTCTTTTGTTTACCCTTACTGAGCATTTGAGCTCACCCTTTTATGTTTTCTTTTCCCCAGGATATAAAGAAAGGTTTTAGGTAAAAAAAAGGGAAGATCTCTATAGGAGATGTTGAAGATCTTTCACCACGATTAGAAGATTACGTTCCGAGTTTCCAAAGACACTAAACTATTACGATCCTTGTGTGTGTGTTTTTGTTATGTACTAAGTATTCCGCAAATGTAATGTAATGTCAATGTACGTCAAGATATGGGTCTCTACAGTTGGTATCAGAGGAAAGGTTTAGTCAACCTTTGGAAACTGGGACGCGAAAACGTTAGTGAGATCCCTAGAGAAATTTCTAAGGTATGTCTAGGGATGTCCCTAAGGATAAGTATACGTATAGGATATAGTCCTAGAACTACGGTAACGATATTAGAATTTAAACTAAGATGTTAGATATTGAGGGTGCTCCCCCTTTACTATGTTGTCTTCCCTAGCATGATTTCGCCTCTCACAAAATTCTTTTTGTGTTTTAGTTAATGGAGGGAACCAGAAGGAATTCAGTTAACATTGAATCCAATGGACAAATTGGTGACTATGAGCAACAAAATTGTGTAATGCCTAGAGATAAAGATATTGTGATTATGCCGAATCAGTCATCGCGATATATGATTAACAAGGTGAAATTTAGTGGTATGACTAATTCATAAAAGAAGAGGAAGATAAACTATTATGCATGTTTGCATGTTGAGGAGCATAAAGAAAGGAAGATTGAGATTTATAAAAAAGGGAAGAAGAACCTTGAGGAATACCTCAAATGGAGGGACCGATGTTATCTGTGTGGAGAAAAGGGTCATAGAGTGACAGATTGTTATGGAGTTCAATGTCTTATTTGTGGAGAACATGGGCATTACCAAACTCAATGCCCTGACCTAAAAAGTTACTTCTAAATCATGGAAGGACTTATTCCAGGACAATAATTGAAGAGGATGGATTGAAGTGTTTATGTATTGGCCTTCAAGAATAATGTTGTTGAGGTACTTTTATTGTTTATTATAATATTTTTGTATTATTGTGGTTTTCAATAATTTTAAGGTACCGGTAACCCTGAAAAGTGATTCAAATATTTTGGAAAGAAGATGATATGCGCATAATGAAGGGATAAGGAGAAAATGAAATGTTTGACAGTATTCATGAGCTCATGATTGATATAAGGACTAAGTGATATCATGGTTTGAGTATATAGAATTTTGAGGATTTTGGTATGTGGAAAGTGTTAACTTTTAACTGCATTCAAGTTTTCACTAAGGTTCAATGGGTATTCAAGAGAGTACAAGATTAAGGCCTTTGAATGTTTGGAATGTGTCCAACAAGATATATCTTATGATATATGGGTATCAACGATGGTATTAAATCTCTGGTAATCGTTTTCACTATGTTATGAGAATGGACTGCAGTATTATGGATAGGACTAAAGATTGGAATGGATTATGTTGGACATAAGTTAGTATTGTTTAAGGATAGAAGTTTTTTCGATATTATTTATGGGATGTTATAGTAATATAGTTTTAGAAAAAGGACAACCTGCAGGATGGGCGACAGCCCATCGCTTCGGACAAGGCTGTGGGAATCGAACCATCAACCGAAGTGCGACTGGCCTTTATCGCCTACCACTGGCCTACAGGAAGTCCCTGTTTAGTAGAAACTAGTTTTATTATATTAAGCAGTATGATATATGAAGTATAAGTCCATTTTAGGAACCATATATGATTAATCTCACTATAGAATGACTTATGTATATTTAATAACTTTTGTTAACCTTTTGTTTGAGACAGATGGAATGAACAGTCATTCTATCACATGATCTGCTAACAGTTCATGAATAACAAATTCAACTTCATTTATTTAAGAGATGAAGTGGAAATTGTTCAAGGCATGAACAACAGTGAGATTGTACCAAAATAAAGAAAGTATTTATTCTAATTCAAATTTTCAACTTTAGGGAAATGATCTTGAAAACCAAAAATGTTGTCCTAGTGATCTTATACCTGATGAATCGGATGGTACCTTAGATCGTCACAAATTTATGGATTTGTGATTATTGGCTTTTCCATAGCCATGTTCTCTACCACTCTCCATCAGAACATGATGGTTAGATTTCTCTTCCATATCCATATTTTCACCTATGTGGAAACCCAATGATTAGTTTATTTGGGTAACCGTTACGTTTCATACTTTTGTTTTTAAAGATTGGTTTTGATATTCCTTTTTACGATGTGGGTTTCTATTAAAGAAACTTTCAAATAGTAAACCATTTATAACCCCGACGAATTTCGAGGGCGAAATTCATTTTAAGGGGGGTAGAATGTAACAGCCCAAGATTTTATAAAAAATATTCTTTTTAATTTTATTAATGTCTTGTGTTGTATGCTACACCAAAAGGAGCTTGCACAACACGCATCCTTGACTTGCCTTGCATTACACGCAATCACGACCTTCCTCGATAGCGTGTGTAATACGCAATACCGAGTTTCACTAAACAACGATATGCTATTAAAATATTATTAAAACTAGCCGTTATGAATAGTAATAACCACTTTTTAAAACTCTGTAAATCTTATTTTTCAAAATGAACTTCATTTTTGGATTCGGAGTATCGAATTTAGCCTAAGGTGAAATTTTGGTACTTTTCGGATAACTTTCATATTCTGATGAATAGTGAAAATTACTAAATTTTAATTAAAAACAACTTTTTTAATCGAAATAATTAATAGTGATAAATTATTAATTTGAGTGGTTTTAAAGTATATTTAGAATATATTTTTACAATTTAATACAATGTTGGTCATTGGATGTAATTTCACATTTAAACCAGACATAATCAAGTGTCAATCTTTTGATAGATATTGTTTCTTAAAAACACGCTATTTGTTTTAACAGCGGGATTTAATTATAAAATTAATTAATGAAAATTCTATGATATGAATTTGGTAAAATAGACTTCATTTTTGAATTCGGAATATGAAATATAGCTTAGGATGAAATTTTGGCATTATTCTGAAAAACATCAATTTTTGATGAATAGTGAAACTACTAAGTGGTAGTTAAAAAAATTAATTTCTTCATAAATCTTAATTTTACCGCTTCTGTGAATGGAATTTCAAAAATCCGAGATACACGGTTGATGTCAGTAAGTAAAATGTGGTTCAATGAGATGAAAATAATTTTTGGTGAATAGTAACTTTTTACTTTTTTTTTGCCACGGTTAATAGTAAATAGGGTAACTAAGGGTAAATATGATATTACTATTACCCTAACACATGTCCTAATTCTATTGGATAAGTGTAATTCGGCCAAAAACAACCTTATGAATATAATATGACCATTTAGGCCCACTTGGATTAGATTAGGACATTTATTATTATTTAATTCAAAGAAGAGTTAAAATAGTTAAAATCAAAGTTTATTTACTAAAACATTTTTAATATGGGGTTATACATAAGATAAATTCGACTATAAATATTCATTAGAAATATAAAAAGATTTCCTACATAATGATATTTTATTTATAATTTTTAGACTTTAAATAAATTAATTTATTTATGACACAACGATGATTCAGTAATTACCCTTTTAAGGAAATATTAACATAATTGATGTTATAAATGCTCAAATGAATGTAATTTGAGACTTTTTATGACTTAAACTAATTTTCTAGGTTACTATGATATATTAGTGTTGATTTAATCAACTTTTTTCGAACATATAATTCTGTTATAACTTTCAAATAAATCATATATCAAATAGTGTCAAAATTGACACAAAATAGTTTTTAAATCAAATATTATATTATTAATTGTTATTTTATTCCTAAAAATCTAAGGTTCGGCCAAATGACTTAGATAAGGATATATATATTAATAATAAACAATTTGGGGTTCGTTTGTCATGTTATTGTAAGTGTATTAACCATATAGTAAAAGAAAACAAAAAGACACGGTAAAAGTTAAATTATTTAACTTAGAGTTAAATCTAATTGATAAGGATAAAATAATACCCTAAACTTGTCTAAATCCTATTGGTTGATAGGATTTCGACCCATCCCCACTTTAGCTTCGAAATAAGACCCTTTGGAACCATTATAAACCTATTTTTACTTTAATATAAAATAATATTTTGAGATATTCCTAAGGTGCCCCTCTCCTCCCTTATAAAAGGGCACCTCCTTCCCCTCTTCCTCACACCAATTTGAGCACTCAAGCTCGGCCAAACCCTGACAAAATCTCTTCTCCACTTCCCTAGAAACATCCTAGAGGTTCTGGTCTTCCTCAAAGACCAATTTTAGTTCCCTAATAGGAGGTCTCCAAAAGGCGCTTCAAAGAAGAGGTAATTACCGTTACCAATTCTTTCATCTTTATTTCTTCTTCCACTTCTTCTTCTTAGGTTGTTTCATTATGAAGTAATAACATCAGTATCACTCATATACTGATATGTTATTATAAGTATGAAACAACCCTATTTCACCATCTATCTATCCTACGGAAAAAGAAATCACCGCGCGTGCGTACGTACGGAATACCGTCTCCACGCCGTGGTGTAATCTATTTTCCACCACCACCTTACATGGATGGGTATAATGGTGTAAAGAATAACTATACATAGTTATTAAAACATCATATTGATTCTGATATATTTTATAATCCACTCCAATTCAATTCAATATTTATAGAAATGATATCATCGCTCGTGCGTACGTACGGACTACCGTCTCCACGACGCGATGAGATTCATTCTCCATGTTAACCATTTAAGAATGATTATAAAGTATATATAAGAAATAATAATGAAATATATGAAATTATAAAGCTACTGTATTTATGTATATATATACATATATATGTCATCTACTTACTTCCATTTCAAGACAATAAGGAAAGGAAAACAGCGTTCATGCGTACGTACGGACTACCGTCTCCATGAACGGTGTTTTTCATTTTATTTATCTACCTATTATATATATATATATATATACTGAATATATATGATATATAAATCATATTTTATATTCTGGAAGTAAGTAAATCATGATATAAGTAATAATCATGTCAAGAACAACAAGTCAAAACACCTACGATAAATGAAACGATTTTACCCAAAACGCTTCTTTAACATGGAATTTACAAAAGAACGGGTAATATAATGTCATAAGTGAACCATATATGATATCATAACAATGAATATGATTCTGTAATAATTCAATAACATGATTTAAATCATTATACAGGAGTTTTGGACACTTACAAAGCAAGTCGGACCTAAGGTAAGGGAAATATCACAATCTCATTTTTATCCGAGATTGTTTATTCATAAGTATTTACTGGGGTGTATTTTATCATCCACATCCATGTTTCATCAATATGTAATATTATTTCCATCCACCTACAATTTTTTAAATCCATTTTTACCCTTTAGTGAGTTTTTAGTAATATCTATGAAAGGAATCTTTTGTCATACGAGGTACTTTTTGACTTTTCCGACAAAAGTACGAAGAATGTTTTTTTTTTAACTTATACGGCACGAACGGATTTCTACTGTTTTATAAAGCCTTATTTTCATGAAGCTTCCTCTAAAGGTTTCATGACTATTTTCAATAAAATCTCTTTCTTTTAAAATTGCATGATGTTTTGTGAAAAGAAATTAATTTTGAAGAAGAAAGGATATTTTCCTCAAGAATTCAATTCAAGTGTTTTATCAAAATTATTTTCCATATAAGATAATAAAGGGTTCTGTTTCTATCCATATTTTTACATTGATTTGACTATGTTGTGATGGAATAATGTTTATGAATTCCTTTATCTTATATGAATTGATTTATGATGTCATGATGTTTCAAGAATCCCATTTTTGTTACATGTGTTATGCGATGATGTATGTTTTATGATTATGTGGCACACATAAGAAAGGATTAATTATAAGATGGGTGGGACCTATATCTCCCTCCAATTCATTGGGTAAAGATTTTATATCTCATGAGATAGACAGGGCTGGAATGGTAGGTTATACCGGTTCAGTGAAACAGGACTGAAACGAGGGTTACTCGATTCAGAAAGGGACTTTGTCCACTAAGATAGTCTTGGCAATGAGTCTTGACTAACAAGAAATGATTCTCTATGATTATGTGTGAATGCCACAAAGTTTCATGTTTTAAGTTATGATTATTGTTATTACATTTCACTGCCATGATTTATCCCATGTTATGAATTTATGCTCTCTTTTGCAGGTTACGATTTCCAAAATGTTATGTTCTTATGAATATGATGTGATTGATATTTCTTTTGTTTACCCTTACTGAGCATTTGAGCTCACCCTTTTATGTTTTCTTTTCCCCAGGATATAAAGAAAGGTTTTAGGTAAAAAAAAGGGAAGATCTTTATAGGAGATGTTGAAGATCTTTCACCACGATTAGAAGATTACGTTCCGAGTTTCCAAAGACACTAAACTATTACGATCCTTGTGTGTGTGTTTTTGTTATGTACTAAGTATTCCGCAAATGTAATGTAATGTCAATGTACGTCAAGATACGGGTATCTACACTAAAATTATTATTTAACGGGTTGATGTTTAATCTATGAGTGTAAATTAGTATAAATAGATCCCATAATCATTCTTCTTTTGTATACCCCCTCATTCCAATATCTAATTATATTATCAATATTAACATGATTCATCATCCTTATGTTTGTTCTAGTGACTTATATATTTTTTCACAATCATTAGTGTAGGTAGAATCTATAGTTTCTATATGAACTTATGTGGTTTATTTTGTTGCAATAGCTATTCCACATCATAAAACAACATCCTCATCATCTTTATGATAATATTTCTAATTTATTCATAATTTTAAAATACTTTTATATAATCATAATGATGAATACTCTAATAGTTTTTGTTGTAACGTCCTTATGAAATTCCATTTGATGCATAACTTTGTAATGTTCCATATTTAACCATTTCATTAAATTTTATACAAATTATATATTTCATTATAATCCATAATAGTATTTTAGACACTCTAATGTGTTCAACAAATTTCCCCATTTGATCTATATCTTATAGGGAGTCATATCTATGTTTAGTCTTAAGAGAAATATGTTCCTAATGATTCTAAGAGTAGATAGTCCATATGAAAAGAAGTATCTCATAGTGTCTAGTTTAGTTATCACGGTTCTAGCCACCTCAACAAGTATTTGAGTCTTCCTCTCATCCACTCACTTTAGTTAAGGTGTGTATGGCTCACCAAAATCAATTCTAGTTCCATTTTTCTTAGGATATTCGAATTATATTTTATTAGAAAACTCAATACTATTGTTATATAGAAATATAATTAATTATATCCCTATTTATTTTTCTATAAATCTTTAAAAACTCATGAATATGTCAATTTCATGATATTTCCAAGATATAAATATGTCATATGTCACTCTTGTGAGTTTTTCAATAAATTTAGTCATGTAATTTTTTATACCTTTTGATATCTTTATCCCTAGTTTACAAACATTAGAGTGAACCAACTCAGGATATCTTATAGTTTTAATAACACCTCCCATATGAATTTTGTAAGTATTTTTCCTTACTGAAATGTTTTAAAAATATTGGAAGTTCCTTCCTTCAAACATAAAATATTTCTCATGGTTACTCATATGATTAACATTATCATATTATTTTATTCCAAAATGTCTAGGCCATATATGAAAAAACTATTTTTATCTTGCATGATAAAGTAGTAGTATGTACTGGATTTTAAAACCTTAAAAGGATTTCCTAGATTTCTTAAATGTTTGGTTATAACTTCCCTATCTTTAATTATCTTAACTAAAAACTAATTATTTCTAAATATGACATCTTATCTTATTTCATAGAACTAATATACTCTCAAGATAATATTATTTACTCATTAAAAACGCAATACATTATCTAGACTGATATTAAATTTTCCAAAATTAGAAATTCTAAATCTATTTACCATTAATGAGTTTCCATTATCCAAAATTGGAAAATACTCTTATGTATCATTCTATATTTTTTAGGTTATTCATTTCACTTATCATGTGAGAAGAATAACGAACAACCAATAATATATGGAGTCCCATATTTTATACAATGATGAAACAAAATGTATATTGTCTTCTTTAATGATATAAAATTAACTTTTAATACTTATATATTTTCAAAAAAATAATATATGCTATATTAAATGTGACACCTTTATCTGAGGTGTACCCTTATTGAATATAACTTCCACACACCTCTTAAAAATTTTCAAAAACATTCTTCAACTAGATGTTCGTAATAGGTTGTATGTTCTTTTAATAAGCACATAGCTATGGTTTTTTTTTGTATCCCACGTGATTCTTTCTACATTCTAAATCATGGTAGTGATATACTATATTATTTGTTGTAAAAAAAATGAACAGACACACCATAACATCAAAAATAACCTTAAAACCTCCTTATTTATATGATGTTATCATACTGAATAGATTTTTTCACATCATTATTATCAACCGTCTACTGACTTTTCCAAATAAAATACTTCTTTAGATCACTTTCCTAAACCCTATATATTTCCATGGATTGATTCCATGAGTCTTTCTCTATCTACATCTAAAACAATTCCAAATTTTCATTAGGTTTTCTTATTAATCCACATTACTATAGACCCCCTAACTTATTTTAAATTCAAGATATTTTTTTTTAAGTGGATTCCTGATATAATTCATTGAAACATGTATAATATTTTCAAAATTAATAGTTCTTTAATTTTACTATTTAAATCAATCAACATTTCCAACCAATTATTTATTAATACTAGTTCTATTATTTTACTTTTATTTATCTATAAAATCATTCTTCATCTCTATATTATCAACTTCCTTATCATAGTGGATGATAGTAGATTTGATATCATCTATAATATTTCATTATTATCATTATAAAGATTCATTCTTTTAGATTCATTAATCCAGTTATATTTTTCATCTTAAATTTTATTTTCATCATAGAATTATTTTTGAGACTCATTTGTTCATATCTTAGACATCTAATTTCTTTTAGAACATATAGATTTATTTTGACATAGTATACACCTTGTATATTTCTACTTATTCTTTGGGACTCAACATCATTGTGACTATATTTACTATTGGATACTTCATTATCAATAGATAGATAATTTCTAAGGAATAATTTAGGTGAAATTATCATCTATCCATTTAACTTATTATGTTTGACCTTACATGATATTTTTCATCTTTATATTTTCTATAATTCTTTTGAGGAAATTTGGTAAATAATTGGACTTTTTTTATAATTAATTCATTTGAATGAATCTATGTTAATTCATACCCTTCCCAAGATAAATATTCCCTAACATCAATGATATTATATCGAATAAGCCTTATACACTTTCAATTTCATCATATAATCATTTCCCATGTTCAATATTCTTCCCTATAAAGAATTTGAATTCATTTTCATTGTTCTTTTTTTATTAATTTTAATACATGTCCCTATATTATTACATAATTAATTATAATTCTATGATGTTTATTGATACTTAAGTCGTCCTGATATCTATCTTCACAAGTTAAGATCATGGAATCAAACATTTTGAGTAAAATTTTATTTAGTTTGTTTGAAATATACAAGTCTTCAAGATTCTAACTAAATAATTTAGTGGTACTCAAAACCAAATTAAATCTTGGGAGGAATCCATAAACCCCTTCAACTTAATTCATTTTAATTACCTCAAACTGATGTATACTGATCAGTAATATTTCTTCCTTCACCATTTGGGTACCTATATAGATACTTTAAATCTTTTTCAAGATACAGTTTTCTATTATAAATCCCATTAAATTTCTAATATCTACTTCTATTAATGACTATAATAAAGAATTTATGGACTTTCTATCACTATCAATGTTATTTTATCAAATAATTTCCTGGTTGATGTTTCATTGGTTACTGTGTATCCATATTAGAATAAATCAAGAACATAAATCCCCAAATAGATATGGTAAGGAACTATCTATTCATTCCAAATTTGAAACCCATTCCTGTTGATTTTTGGAATGTCATTGTTTTTTCAAGAGATGATTATGGTAACATTTTAATACATAAAATAATGGGAAATGAAAGTATTCTATACTAATTATTAATAAAATATAAATGGTTACAAAAAATATGATGGGGGGTGAATTAGGGTTTGAAAAAACTATTTCAACACCCATGTTCCATCATCTCTATTCAACACAATACTCTCATGAATTCAAAATAATAATAATAAAATTAAATTGACCCAACACATTTGTTAGTAAGGTTCACCTTCAGAATAGATGTCTTCAAACCTGATGTGTAGTTCTTTTAATCTCACAAAAATATAGTTTTTATCATTATCTAGAATGGAATCAAGTTAGGGTTTTACCTTTAACCTATAAATATACATCCATATATGATAAATAGATTTTCATTGACATAATACAGTTACTCTTCTTGAAGAATGGTCAACAATGAAAGTCAAGCCTTTACACAGGTCAAACCGATATTGATCTTCTTCATCTTCCTCACACATGAGTCTTTATCAACTAATATTAAGGCTAAAAAATATTAATATCATGTTTCTTTCATTTAATTTATCCTTTTAAACTTATCACATCAGAAGTGAAAATTATTTCCACTATATGAATATTTTCCACAACTTTTATTCATCAATATGAATTCAAATATGTCAATAATAATATCTCTTTAAGACTAATCCTCGGGATAAATAGACTAAAAATAATCATATTTCTAAATAAAATTTCATTACAATTTTAATAAAAATACATTCAAAATATCCCAAAAAACTCAAAGAATTTTCTTATTCAATGAATCAATTAAACCAACAACATTTATACTTCTTCCACATCTTCAGGCATGTTTTAATACATTTATTCTCATGTAATGGAACCTCCCATCTAAATACAGCTACCTTTCACTTCCCTACACTAACTTCAGATTGCTGCTTCATACACAACATGGATAACCAATATCTATACAAATGGAATTATAAATCTTTGATGAATAACACTTTTTAATGACTAAATTTTTCTATTTTTATATAACATGAAGTTTTAAAATTCTACAATAATTCAACCTCCTAAAATATCATAATGTTTTATAATAGTTAGAATTAAAATACTCCAATATAGACTATTGTATATTAAAATTTTACACTTCTACTTGAAAAATTGTAAGTCTAAATTAATATTAGGATGTTCTCATGAATGAATCTACTAAATTTTCCCAATCACTATTCCAAAGATATTCAATCATTCTTATGAAGTCCCACTAACCCTGCCTTTATCCTTAAATGACTCTTCCAAACATACTTTAATACTCTTACAAAGTCAAATATCACTTATCCAAAGTAAATATGACATTATTTATTTTTCAAATGACTTATGAAGTCGTTCCTTTTTCATATTTAGAACATTAGTTATATAGGACGACTTTTATGAATAATAGAAATTACTATTATGTATTCTTCAGTACATAACCAACTCTCATCACTAGAACATAAATTCTAAATGTAATTATATCATAAAAAACTACTTTGATTCAAACCACTCCCTTAATAAAAACACTTAATCGACATAAGACACTATCTATATGATCTAAATCACTTGATATAGATTTTAGAATGCATTACTTTCCATTGATGGTTCCTCTTCATTTTATCCAACAATACTTTTCTTTTAATTACACCTTCAATATTTCATTTTCATATAGGAACACATTCTGTTGGTCTCTATGAAAATCATCACCATAATCAATTGATAAATAAAAGTATTGAAAAAAAAATACAACATCAACTTACTATGGATGTAAAACAATGATACTCTTCTTTGAAAAAAATTATTTTTTAAGACATAAATAAATTTAATAGTATATATTTTAATTTTTTAATTGTTTGTAATAACACTCGTCCTTGAATAATGATTCTTTAATTTTTGAATCCATACAAGAATAATAATATTATGTTTTTTAAATGATATTTTCCTTTAAAAATTGTTTCAATTTTAATATGAGATTTTAATAAAGAATTGAATTTAAATAATTTATAATTTTAATTTTATATAGTAAAAAAATTGGATTTTGGATAAATATATTATATTAAGATTAATTCTTGATATTTTCTTAAATAATAGATTTTTGGGTTAATATTAAAAACCCAATTCCACTAAAAATTAACTCTTTTATAGTACAAGAATGGATTAAAAGATTAAAATACTCATTTTATATTCAAATTTTATATTTAATATTTAATATAAATAATTTAAAAATACTATGTTCAAATTCTAAAAAACATTTTTAACATTTTTCAAACTCGAGTAATACATCACATGAAAAACTATTTTTTATGTGCTTATATTAAAAACTAAGATTTAACACCTTTAGAAAGTAAATATAAAAAAAATTACTTCCTCTGTGATTTTAATATTTCAATATTATTTAAAAATATCTATTTCATTTTTATGAATAAGGATAATATATGTAAGATTAATTCTAATTTCTGTGATAATGGTAAAGCATTTTTTAAAATCAAGTGTTTTATTAATATTTATTAAGTGATGTCTAATTAATTAAATTTATATAATTTAAATGAACACTAAAAATATTATTTTTTAACGTATATATAATTATAATAAGACTCATTGAATTTTTAATAAATACTAAATAATAATGGGAATAAAAAATAGTTAAAATCCATTTTTCAAAAATACTATTTTTATATATTACATATCTTTATTTAAATGTTGAAATTCTAGTATTTAGGGATACAGTTATAATAAATGGATATTAGATTTCAGTTTAAAACCTAAAATATATTTAATAGGAATTAAATTTTATTTTTTAATATAGTTAAAATTACATAGTTAAAATCTAGTTACCAATGTAAAAATCTAAATGTATAAATGTAAAAAACCATTTGTAAAAGTCCTGAGGCATGTTTAAATTTTTTTAGAACGTCTTGGTTGAGGATTTATCAATAAAATCCCACCCCATAATCCATTAAAACTAAATTTTTTATTTATTAACCTAGGAATAGTTTAATGATATCATGGAAGTGTAAAGGGTACTCCCAAATGTTACATTTTCTTTACTTATAAAAAGGGATCACTTCCACCACACCATGGTTAAACATATCATCTAAATTTAACTTTAATGTATAAAATAATTACCACTAATATAATTAATTTATTAATAAATAATCCAATGGTCTATATAATTCATCTTAGGGCCTTTATTTCGAAGTATATCTCTAAGAGAAGATCAAGTTTCGATGTAAATATTACCTTCTTCATAACCTTTTTCCCTAAATCTACCACTAATAAATATGTTATATCCATAATAATATAATTATATTAGTATCATTATTATAATTATAATATGATATTATTTTAATGTAATAACCATTATTTAATAAAATTCATTGTCTAAAAATAACGAAAGCATCATTAGGGTGTTGTGTGGACTACTACCTCCACAAATCGACGTCTTCTATTTTTTCATCACTTTCATTAATGGATTGTAAAATGGATGAAATGGATTAATAAATGTGATATACATATTATAAATATTATCTTAAAATTTAAAAACTATTATTTACCTTCATTCCCTCTAATTCACTGGTAAATGGAATCATTAATGATGCATACATGCAAACAACCACCTCAAAGATCAATGAGATTAATTTTCCATCCCCTAACATCATGAATGAATTTAAAAATATAATTAATTTTTAAAAATAATAAACATAAAAATACCAAAGTTATAGATAATATGAAACTAATTTATATTTCTTTAGTCTATGTTCAGTATATATAAAGAGTTATTGAAAATTTGACTAAACAAACTCAGGTAACAGACGTAGGAAATAGAACAATATAACTAATAAATTTCATATTATGATAAATAGTACTTATTAAATTATATATATATTTATTAATATTTTTCCAAATAAGTTATTTTATAATCATAATTTTATTATTCGGGGTGTTAGGCGCATGCATAGAATTAATCTGGAACAATGTAAGAGTTTTATCTCAAAAGTTTTGTCTTTGAGAGCATTTTCTTTTATTTACCAAATATATAATAAATGGCATGAATAATACCAATTTGAAATATTATATGATGTATTATCTTTATTAATGATATTTTAGCTTCAAATTGAATCCATGTCTCTTTTAAGGGGTTATTAATAGTATTTTTATTAAGTCGTAAGGGTTTCTATCACATTCACCCTTTATTGTAGAGTGGTTTGATATTATGAACCAATATTAATTTTTATAGTTAAAATACAATCCCATTGACTTAAAATATCCTAAATTATTATTTAAATAGGAAACATCACTTTCATTCATGGCCTTCCTTATTGTGGGATATGATTAATGTCATCTCTAAAATATAAGGGTCTTTCAAAACTCAATATGATTTCATGAGTTATAGTGTTTCTCCTTGAGTTTTATCTTTAATTTAAAATGGTGTTCTCTATTTATATCTTGGAAGAAAAAATAATTAATTAAATATTCCATATTTAGTAGTTTTATTCATTCATTAATTACGACTATGTTTAGAACAATTCTTAGTCGCTTAAATAAAGGTTTATCATTCATTTCCATGTTTTCCTATTCCAGCAAATGTTTCCCCGTAATATTTGGAATATACATAATTTTTTACTAACAATTTCACTCATATTATTCGTATCCATTTTTGAAAAAAAAATGGTATTTTTCATGATGTGGTTTTCTATATTGGTATTTAAAGAGTGGTTTTCTTCGAAATTGTAATCAAATTTTTTTCTTCAACACGACCCTACATCAAGATAAACCATTATGTCACTTGAATGTGTAATTTTTTTATATTTTTAAAAGAAATTTTTTCAAAATATTTTCTTTCACCTTTTGGAAATGATTTTTGAAAATGACCCATAACATTTTCTTTTATGAAAATGTTTAAAGTGTTTCTCTAAAAACTCTTCTACAATTTTACATCTATTTTCCCCTGTTCATTTTCAAAGAGGGATTACACTCATGGGCTTTATGTTTTATGACTTACCCTCTTATTTAAATAATAATGTTTTCTATTTTTATGAAAAAACTCATTGTATGATATGAACAAAATTCTTAATATCTTATTAATTTTCATTTGAATATTTATTTTTTCAGAGGTATTCTTCCATTTCTGTCAACAAATTTGTATGTTTCTTTTGGTAACTAGTGATATCTTCATTTTTGACTATCCATATTATTTCTTTAGGTGGTTTATGGTCATGATTTTTCTAAATAATCTTGAAACCCATGTCTTTATCATTTCAATTTTACTTTAATGAAATTATGATTGTTTTTTATGTGGCATACATATGCATATATATAATATAAAGTGATGGGTGGTCTTGGAATTATATGCCACTCCAATGAAATAGGTAAAGGTATATACCACGTAACATTTTATTCATGGGATTATGGAATGAACCGAATCAACTAAGGGACTGTTTTCACTACGTATGGTGGATGGGTGGTTAACAAATGCACATTGTTATGTGGCAGGTGGTCCAGAAATTATATAGACATCTAAAGAATTGGGTAATTCTTTATTTCTCATGAAATAGTTTATAATGAATTATGAAGTGAACGTAATCCACTGTGTAACATTATCCACTATGTTTATTAGAATTTGGAGTCAACCCAATCTATCATGGGAAACTGTCCACTTTATGATTATGGTCTTGAATGTGATGGTTGAACGACGATGGCATGTCTTATATTATTACCACATATTCTATGATTCCCATTATCTTCTGATTTCATTTGATTATTCTTTATTTATATGCTTATATTACACTATTATTTCAAGGTACATGTTTCTTATTTTGAGATTAAACATACTTCCTTCAAGATTTATGGAAAAATATTATTATTTTTTCTTTTAATAAGAATGTTCTATTTGCTCTTCTTTTCTTGTATGATTATAATCTTACCCTTGGTGGAATGTTGAAATGTTTTCCCTTATTGAGAATTTTATCTCACCAATTTCAAATGTCTTTTGTCCCCATGTTATGAATATATGTAAAAAATATGAGAATTCTATAAGGGCTCTATAAGAGTTTGATTATGGAGAACTCTAAACATGTTTTATAAATTAAATTCCCTATGTAACTGTCCCTCAAAGACACTAAACCAAAATTATATTTGGGTTATGTGAGATTGTTGCGACATGTAAAGTTTATTTTATGAAAATTATGTAAAATAACGATATGTTTAGCTCACGTAATCATAGATGGTATCAAAAGAATTTTTTATTTTTCTAGGATATGTCTAGTGATTTTTTCAATTACGATTAGATTAATTTAGTGAAATACTTTGGGATTAGTCTAATATATAATCCTATGTATATGATAACATCTGAAAAATTTGGAAATGTTTTGATTCCATGGTTTCCTATGAACTATATTCATATATACTTATTGGAAAGTAGTTTCCGTTATGGTATATAGGCACCTAGGGGTAATCACCCTAGAAAGGGTTGGTTGTGTAATTACTCAATCACTATGGGAAAAAGGACTTTTTGTGATGGACATTTTGCGAAGGGAATAAATCTCGTTGCAAAAAGTATGTCCAAGAGGTTATTTGCGATGGGGGTAACGACCCATCACAAATAACCAATTATTTGAGATGGGATTTCGTCTCCCGTCGCAAAACGTTTAGCGCGGGTAGCGCACCAAACCACGCGAAGGTTATTTGCGACGGTGGGATCCCACCGTCGCAAATAGTGAAGTATTTGCGACGGGGCTCGCTGCGAATACCCGACGGCGGTTAATAGTTTTTTACAACGGGATGTCATCTCATCACAAAAGATGTGTCGGCAGGGACTATTTGTGACAGGACCCGTCATAAATAACTTTTCAACCGCCGACAGTAATTAATGTAGGCGTAGGTATTTGCAACGGGTCTCGTCGCAAAAGATACTATTTGCGACCGGTATCCCGTCGCAAATAATCTAACCTATATATACCCCCATTCGTTTTTCCTCTCATTCCTCTCAATTCTTAGATCTTGTTTCTATCTGAACTCTGATTTTAGAGGAAAAATTTTTCTAGGTTAATTTTTTTGTTCACGAATAAGTTGTGAAGCCGTCTACATCAATAGAAAATCAAGTTTAAAGGTATTTATGTTTTATTTAATTTATTATGTATTTCATTTTTTTATGTTAATTTTTATTATTGATGATTAGTTGTAAGTAAATTAAATTTAAATCATTTTGTCATGAGTATTTATTTGTACTAATAAATTGAAATATTTAGTACTAATTTTTAATAGTTAATCATAATTATTAATTATTAACGATAATTAGTAATGTATATAATTTATTTGCAGTAATTAATAATAATTGGTAATAAATAATAAGAAATACTAATAATTAGTAATAAATATTAATAATTAGTAATAAATACTAATAATTAGGAATAAATTCTAATAATTAGGAATAATGAGGAACAATTAGCAATAATTAGAAATAATTAGCAATAAATAGCAATAAATAGCAATAATTAGCAATAATTAGTAATAAATAGCAATAAATAGAAATAATTAGTAATAAATATCAATAAATAGTAATAAATAGGAATAATTAGTAGTAAATATGAATAATTAGTGATAATTAGTCATAATTAGAAATAATTATAAAGAATTACTAAAAAATTGTAATAATTAGTAATAAATTGTAATAATTAGTAATAAATGCTAATAATTACTAATAAATACTAATAAATAATAATAATTACTAATAAATACTAATAATTAGCAATACATAGAAATAATTAGGAATAATTTGCAATAAATAAGAATAATTAGCAGTAATTAGCAATAATTGGGAATAATTATCAAATAATTAAGAATAATTAGCAATAAATAGTAATAATTAGAAATAATTAGCAATAATTAGTAATAAATAGAAATAATTAGTAATAAATAGTTATAATTAGTAATAAATAGGAATGAATAGTAATAACTAGGAATAATTTGTAATAATTAGTAATAATTGCTAATAATTATGAATAATTTGGAATAATTAGGAATAATTACAAATAATTAGTAATAAAAGCAGATAATCAGTAATAATTACAAATAATTAGTAATATTTAGTAACAATTAGTAATAATTAGTAATAATTAGTAATAATTAGTAATAATTTGTAATAATTTGTAATAATTAGTAATAATTTGTAATGAATTGTAATAATTAGTAGTAAATTGTAATAATTAGTAATAATTAAAAATAAATTGTAATAATTAGTAATAAATTGTAATAATTAGTAATAAATTGTAATAATTTGTAATAAATTGTAATAATTAGTAATAAATACGAATAATTAGTAATAAATACTAATAATTAGTAATAAATACTAAAAATCAGTAATAAATACCAATAATTAGGAATAAATTCTAATAATTACTAATAATTACTAATAATTACTAATAAATACTAATAATTATCAATAATTTGCAATAATTATCAATAATTAGGAATAATTAGAAATAATTAGTAATAAATAGAAATAGTTAGTAATAAATAGGAATAGTTAGTAATAAATAGGAATAAATAAGAATAGTTAGTTATAAATAGGAATAGTTAGTAATAAATAGGAATAGTTTGTAATAAATAGGAATAGTTAGTAATAAATAGGAATAATTTGTAATAATTAGTAATAAATACTAATAATTAGTTAGGAATATTTAGGAATAGTTAGAAAGAAATTTTAATAAATTTTAAGAACTTGACACCATTTCAAGTGGATTGGCGGCACTCCTTTTGCTCGATGACTTTTCTCTTTTATACTCTCACCGACTCAAAACATTGTAAAAAATGTGCTTCTACATAAGAATATTCAATCTCGTATGCACAAGATTGGATATGCATTCGTAGGATCATATTTTTTTTAATGTTTTCAGGAGGTGACAGTTGGAAGAAAAGGATTCATCGACGAAAAGGGGCTCTTTTGTCCGAAATCATGACACATTAAAAGCTGCATTGATGTGGATGATTAGTGAATTTGTGGCATATGGCATGTTATCTGGGTAGAGTACACATGGTCCAAAATCATGTTCTTACTGTATGAAAGAAAACAAAGCTTTCATTCTCATTAATTGAAAAAAATCTTGCTATTTTGAATGGCATCGTAGATTTCTTCCAACCAAAAATCCTTTTCGAAGGAACAAATATCATTTCAGAAAAGGCACAATTGAAAGGGATAAAACTCCAAAAATGATCTCAGGTACAAAGTTAAAATCAGTTGTATTTTCATTTACTCCCATCACATTTGGGCCAATATAAAACCAACAAAAAATTCATGGATTTGGGAAAGAACATAATTGGATAAAACAAATCATTTTTTGGGATCTCCCATATTGGTCTGATTTGTTGGTTTGCCACATGTTGGATGTCATGCATATTGAGAAGAACAGTTTGGATAATTTATTTTATACAGTTTTGGATACACTAGGTAAGACCAAAGATATTGTAAAAGCACGATTAGATCTTGCCCAAATTTGCTGGCGAACAGAACTTGAACTTTTTGAAAATGTTAGATCACATAGGTTAATGAAGCCAAAAGCATCTTATACACTATTCAAAGAGAGTCACTTATTATTTTGTCATCAGATTGTAGATTTGATACTTCCAGATGGCTATGCTTCCAATTTGGGCAGATGTGTTAAGAATGGTCATATTACTAGATTAAATATTAATGATTGTCATGTTATAATGGAAAGACTTATGCCGATTGGATTCAGAGGTTTATTAAATTCTATGATTTGGGATTCGATAACAGACATATCATATTTTTTTGAGACACTTTTGTAGCGACAATAGACTATGATGCGTTAAGAAAACTGGAAGAAGATGTTGCTGTAACTATATCTAAAGTGGAAAAAATCATTCCGCCTACTTTGTTTGACTCAATGAAACATATAATATTACATTTTATACAAGAAGCTAAAATTGGAGGTCCAATACAGTTTTGATGGATGTACCCATTCGAGAGATGCATGAAAAAATTGAAGAAAAAGGTATGTGACAAAGCATCTATTGAAGGATCAATTGTTGAAGCTTATTTGTAAGAGGAAATTTATTTTTTGTGCTCTCACTATTTTGAATCTGAATATCCCTAAAAACCCGCATGGGAAGAAATAAGGGAAATGTTAATGATGAAATGGAAAAGTAATTATAAGTTTTTAATCAGCCAAACCTTGGCTTCGGTGAAGTTCAAGAATGATGGATTTCAAACGATGAACATCACAGAGCTCATACATATGTTCTGCTCAACTGTGAAGAAATGACAGCATTTTTATTGTGGGTGCTTCTATCACTTATTCTATAATTTATATTATAGTATGTAAACTTATATTATTTTTACATTATATAATAATCATATCAAAAAACAACTTCCAGAAATTACAGCAGCTGCTCTTGAATAACGTAGACAAAAAAATTTCTCAATGGTTTCAAAAACTGGTAACATAAATTATTGATAGTTTAATATTAATTCAGTTTACTATTTATTATAATGATATCTATTATAAAAATTTTCACGTGTCTTAACATGATGATAAAATTGATAAGAGACTGTGTATATTGAGTAACCCACCATCCAAAATGGTTAAATCTTATAATTTATATGTGTTGAATGGTTTTCTATTTCATACACGTGCATATAGGGAATCAAAAAAATAATGAACAGTGGAGTTTGTTTGAGAGGATCACATCGTAGAGAAACGGAAGTTGACTTTTATGACATTCTGGATGAAATTATTGAGCTATGTTATCTTGGACAGAATTACATAATGATGTTTAAATTTCGATGGTTGGATACTGAGAGAGGCTTGCGTGTTCATCCGACTCGTGGAATCATTGATATTAAATATAAAATTCTTCTTGCAGTAAATGAACCATTTTTACTGGCTCAACAGGAACATAAAATTTATTACACAAAGTACTATGCTACTTCAAGAGACCTGAGTGATTGGTGGAGCATAATAAAAATGAAATTTTGGGAAAATAAATTTACTCAAACTGAATGTAGTTTTGCTGAAGTGGAAGGAATTGAAATTTTTCAAGAGACTACTCAAAATATACCTTTTTCACAAAGAAATGTGAATATCGAGGATGACACCCCACAATTGAGAGTCGATGGTGAAGAAGATGTTAATGATGTTACAAATGAATTTGAAATGACAAGGGATGATGAAAGTGAAACTCAAATGGATATTGATGATGCCGAGGAGGAATATGAAGACATTGATATCGTCAAATATGAAGATGATGATGAAGGAGAACATTGACATAGTTAAATGCTGGTTATGATAATAAATAATATATATCTATATATCTATATATTATAGTTATTTTCAACTATCTGCTAACAACAATCATTTTGTGTTTCATATGGTCTCTGATCTACTTCGTGAGTTAGAAGAGACTGAGCTACCTTTGGATGAGGGGGATGTGGGATCATTTAAACCTCAGCCTACTGGTGGTTGTGACCTCTTAGACACAGGTTGCGGGCCAGGATGAGGCGACTAATCAGATGAGTGCCCACAATTTCGATGAGGCGGCATGGATGCAGGTGACTCAGTATGGATTTGAGAAGGGCTGAGTGGTTGGTATCGGCTCTTATGTGACTCCTGGTACTTATTATGGTACTGCTTCGGTGTCGGCATCCAACCCAAGAGGATCTCGTGGAGAGGCATCATCTTCTACCTCACAGTATCAGGAGAAGTTCCGAGCTTAGAATGACCATATAGATTGTTTGCAGAAGCAGCAAGAAGAGATGCGTCATCAGCAGTAGTAGTAGAAGCAGCAGCACGAGAAGAAGATGTGTCGATGGCTGCAATAGCATCACGAGTAGATGGAGTACATGCGCAGTCTGACTCGTAGTTTAGGGATGGAGTTTTCTCAACCATCTCCTTCATCTCCTCCACCGCCTCTAGAAGACGACCCCCCCAGTGATTTTTTTTATGTTAAAAACATTTGAATTTAACAGTTGTTGTAATATTAAAAATTTACTGTTTCTGTCTTTTATATCAGTGCGAATATTACATAATTTAATTTTTAATATTTTATGAATTTCTTTTTTTTGAATATTGATAATTTTAATATTTTTTATTTTTTGATTATTTTAATAATATTAATATTATTGATTCATTAATCATAATCTTATTAAATATATTTTTTCAGTATTATATTTTTTAATGTTTTATTATTTTACTAATAATAATAATAATAATAATAATATTTTATGTTTTTTTTAATTTTTTATGAGTATTGAGAATTTTAATATTTTTTATTTTTTTATTATTTTAATAATATTAAAATTAATTTTTCAATAATCATAAATTTTTTAAATTTATTTTTTATAGAAATTATTTATTATTTGCGACGGGATCTCTTGCGACGAGATCCCATCAGAAATAGCCTAAATAATTTTTTTTAAAATGTATTTGTGACGGTATTACAGGCCCATCGCAAAAAAGATTATATATATAAAGTATATAATCACAGACTTATTTGCGACGGTGAAGTTTTCCATCGCAAAAAATATTTTTTGGGACACAGTTTTCTGTAACGGGCAATTTGCGATGGGATCCCATCGCAAATAACATGTCAGAAATACCTATAATTCTAGTAGTGAATCCTAAGTCTGATTTATGATGATTGTGACTAAGTATAAACACCTGAATATATGGTTTTAGGGGATATGATTTTATTGATCATATCTTATTTATGAACCACTCTGATGGTTGAATTTTCTAGTCACATTGAAGGTGTTAGATGGGAAGTATAAGATAGCCCAACTTATAGTAACATATATTAAACTATTATTGGTATAAGTTGAACGAATATAATTATTTTATAATATGATAATATAAAATGGGAAAAGCTAATAAGGATGAATCCATTTAGTGTTATTGTTAATGATAATTCAAATTTATTTTTATTTTTTCATCACTCATTTCAATCCTTTTACTTTTATTAATGATTGGAACTAGAAGGAACCATAGGAGTAAGGGACAATGTGATAATTACATCAATGAAACCCCCATAATATGTGGAGATTGAGTTAGAATCCTTGTTATTATAATAAACTAGCCATCAGAAAATATGATTAAGAATTTGGAAATAGTTGATGTCCCAATCACACCAAAGAATAGAAAGATGGAGTATCACGGTATCTTGGGTAATAATGATTATAAAGGATAAGAGATTAAATTTCCTTCATGTAATATATTTATCAAAAGGAATCAATGGTAATATCATAATGGAATAAGAAATTGTTTCATGTGTGGAAATATTGTCCAATGATCTCATGATTATTGGATAGAGATAAAGACTTCGACCAATAATGTGGATGGTATAAAAGTCCAAAATAATACACCATTCATATATTTATTCTTTCAGTTCAAGGTTATTGTAAATTATTAAAATTAATACCCTAACCCCAAACTATGAGGATAATATCCATAAATTATATCCCCGACCAAGGGAACAACTCTACAAAAAATGGCAGGTATTGAAAGAAATAGTTAATGTTAAACTACCCTTCCAATTCAGATTTTAGTGTATTACAATATGTTCAAGAATCCCTAGTAAGACAAGGATGTTTTCTAAAAATGTTAAATCAAAACCCTAATGATTAGAGTTTTGGAGAAATATTCTAGTTGTATTAATATGGTATTCCATGTTAACATTAATGAAAATGTTCTTCATTCAAATATTATTATTATTACTTTATAAAAAATCAAGGTGATTTTACAAAAGTATTGGTTATCCCCACTTAGATTTAGAATTATTTGCAATAATGATATTCCATTTCAAATCAATAAATGATAATATATCAATAAAAGTTTTAGTATGATTACCCTTTACAAGAAAATTATATAATATGGGTCTTAACACCAAATAATAATAGCTTATCAATATTATAAATAACTTAATTCTAAGATAAAAATATAAATTTATTATGTTTGTAAGGATGATATCACTATTTAAATTATATCTCATGTCACACTAATATTGAAGACACCCTTAGATATTTTTATATGTAAGTAATGATTAAAATTGGGAGGATGAATTTTTTTAATTGGGGGGAGATTATAATGACCACATATTTTAATATGTGTTATCTACTATTTATGTTAATATTATTGATATCTTTCTCAACATGAAACAAAAAACATAAAAGAAATCATTGTATACTCAGACAAAATATAAATATCTAATTATTAATGTTAAATCCTAATTATTAAATTAATTTGAATGAATATGTGTAACAAATTTATGAACTATTTATATTAATAAAATAATTTCTACCTTTAACATTATTGAAATTCAATTATTTCACCTAAAATTACAAATACGATCATTTTGGTTTAAAAAAGTATTTTTCTAAAAAATTTATTTTTCTGTGATATGCTTTTCAATTTCAAGAAACATATAATTAATGATAATTTTTTATATTTATAACTGGAGAACACCAACTTTTTTGTATAATAAGAGTTAGTAATTGAAATATTCATTTTCCAGTAAAAATATGATTTCATTATAATTTATATTTAATTCAAAAATATAATTTATAAATATATTATTTTAAATTTAAACAATGAACCTCAAATTTGGATTTGGAATAATAATATTATATTAATATTAATTTTTGAATTTTTTTATGAAATATTCGAGTTTTAGGTGAATAATAAAAATATCAATTTTTCTAAAAACTGTGACTATTATAATACAATAATGACATAAAATTTTAAGAAAACATTTTTATATGTAAAATATATATTTTATAAGTAATATAAATAATTAAAAAAACTTTTTTTAATATATAAACAACATGTTCATCATTTTTGAATCTCAAGTAATATTTCACAAAAAGAACTATTTTTATGTGCATATATTAAAAATTATTCATTCTCACTTTTAGAAATTAAATATAAAAAAAATATTTTAACATGTAAACATTTTTTATGAAGTTTAACTTCATTTTTTTGCATAATGATATTTTTTGTAAGACTAATGTTAATTATAGTGATAGTGGCGAAATGTATTTTTTTAAAGGATTTTTTTTATGAATGTTGTGTAATTTTTATCTAATAAGTTAATTTCACATAATTTAATTTATTAATAAAGACATTATTAATGTGTATGATTATATTAACACTAAATAAATTTGAAATCAATAATGAATAATATTAAAAACACATAATGGATTAGTGCCATGTTTCTGTGAAACATTTTTATATGTATTATATATGTTAATTTAAACGTTTAGTTTCTCAAATTTAGAATTTAAATTATAATAACTAGATACAGTATGTAGGTTCAATGAATAAAAATTAGTAATATGGGTTATATTATATTTTTAGATAAGATGTAAATTACTACATTAAAAATGAGTACCCACGGTCAAAAAGGTTAAAATGTAAAGTTGTGGTAAAAGTATTTCAACATGTTTGAGAAATGTGTGAAAAGTATTAGTTGATGAATTATATACCCAAGACCACCCCATAATTCATTATTGATTAATTTTGGTTTCATTTACCAATGAATAGTTTAATGGTATCATTCAAGTGAAAATGTTTTTCACACAAGTGCCATTTATTCACTTATAAAAGTGGTTCACTCCCACACCTCCATAGTTACACATCCTATTCTAATTTCCCTTAAACCTATTCCAAAATTACACCCCCATGAAGTCATTTTTTCATCCCTAATCCCTTGATATGAGGAAGTTAGCTTAAGGACTTCATTTCTAAGGAGATATATAAGAGAAGAATAAGTCTCCAACTTAACTGTTACCTTCTTCACAAACTTTTTTATTTAATAATTCTATTCCAAAACACTTATGTCTAATAAATAAATAAATTCATTATAATTATTATACTGAGATGTTATTATATTTATTTAATAACTACTATTCATTCCTGTGAAACCTCTATGAAAACAAAATTGTTGTTAATGTGTCTCACGGACTATAACCTCCACAAAGTGATGTCTTTCATTTTTCATCACCATTATTAATGGACGGAAAAAGGGATTAAATAAAGGAATAAATATGATTAAAATAATATAAATATGATTTTGAAATTTCAAAATTACTATTTATCTTTATTCCCATTATTTTTATAAGAAATGGAAATATCAATTGTGTGTTCATGTGTAATACTACCTCCATGGGCAATAAATTTCATTTTTCATCACCACCCACCATGGAAGGAATTAAATTTTTTAAAAGAAAATTAAAACTGTATATATAACAATAAAAATATTCTGTATATTCTAAAACAATTTTACAATGCTTTTGACCATGGGCACTATACATAAGGAGTTATAGAAAAATTAGCTAAAACTCCTCAAGTAACCAACAAAGAGAAAAAAACAATATAGTAAATACATAGATGATAATAATAAACCATGCATATTAAATTTAATATGTAATTATGTGGTTCATAATAAGGTATTTAATCAAATTAATTTAATTATTTGGGATGTTAATCCCTTGTGCATAATGAGTCTGAAATAAGTTAAGGGTTTCATCTCTAAATTTCTTTTATTGAGATCCATTTTTTATGCACCTAATATCATTTAAATGGAGTATATATTTATAATTTGATATATAATATTATTTATAATATTTATTCATGGAATTTTAACATCAACGTTAATCCCCATCAATTTTAAGGGGTTATTATTAATATGTTTTTTAATCTAAAATGGTTTTCATCTCAATCACCCTTCAATGAAAATCCTTTGATATTATGAACCAATATTCATCTATAAAGATTAAATAATTAGCCCTTGACATATAATATCATAAATAATTATCGATCATATAAACAAAACTTCCATTGAATCCCTTCCTTATTTTGTGCTACATTTGATATCTTCCCTAAAATATAAGGGTCCTTCATAACTAAATTTAATTTATTGATTAATAATGTTCCTCCTTGATTTTATTCTTTCATTTCATATGGTATATACTTTTTCTGTCTTCTGATTATGAAATTTGATTCAAAATTTCCTTATTGAATAGTTTATTCCTTCTTTAAGTGCAGTTATGTTAAGAATAATTTTCATCCTCTTAAATAACGGTTTATCATAATTGTCCATGTTTTCTTCTACCAACCTATGTTGTCCATTAATAATTGGAGTACCACATAGTACATGAAATTTAGGTTATACCCATGGAACTATACCAAACATTTTCATAAAATCATTTCTATATATAGTTTATACAAAATATATACCAATATTTTGGAAAAACTATCAGTAAAGGGGCCTAGATAATATAATTTTCCAATGGTTTTACAATGACTATTGGCATATTCGAGGAAATACCAATAGTTCCAATGAGCTATTGGTATAGAGTTCTCAGTTCCCATGGTATAGAAAGGTTTTTTTAAAACAATTTGTATACATTTTCTTTTCCAATGGTTTTAAAATACTATTGGTGTATAATTCTCCCAAAATTAAAACTACGGACTAAAACTCCTCATATCCAAACCTTGTCAACATTGATCTCTAAGAGTGTGTTCTATATTTATCCCCAGCCACAACTAACTATCCTTAGTTTCTCTTTTAATTTGATTAATCTTTAAAATAAAATTGGTGACTTCTAGATTTGTTATTCTGTATTCCCCTTATTCGGTTTAACCAAATTTTATTTGTGCAACCCATCCTTGGATTATTTAAAAAAAATATGTGAAGAATTAATTTTAGGGTATAATTAGGATGGTATATACATTATATAGTTGTGATAACACAAAATGTTTCTATGAATTATTATGAAAGGGTCTTACTCATGCTACCATACTAAGGATATAGATTAATAAAGTCTGATATATATTATGTTACTAATATTCTATGAGTTGATTTTGGGAAACTTTGTGAGTGGGATAAGTGAAAAACATTTTTTAAAATTTGAATGTTGGGTCCTCTTCCAATTCCCATTTCCTGATTTGATTTAGGGATTTCAATTCTTTTCATTTTGTTATGTTTTGGATGTCTATAATGGATATTGTTTTTAATTATTGTAGGGAAATTTTTATTTTTATTCTTGAGACCACCTTGATAACCCCATTTTATATTATTGTTTTGATAGTTATTTCCAATAATATATTTATATTTTATTTTCTTTAGTAGTGAGTTGATGGATGTGATATTTTACATTCTAAGTCTTTTTTAGATATAATATTTTTTCTACAATGAGGTAAATTCATAGGTTAATGGTAAATTCTATGAAATTATTTTCTACTCCTAGTGGAGGAGTATCTAAACCTCAAGAAAATATCTCATATTACTTTGAGAAAAGTTTATTATTGATTTAGATTATGTATATATCACTTACTCTATATTATTTTTGATACATTATTTTATAGGTATAGATCATACCTTTTGAAGCTAGTTTATTCTCTTTTTTTGGGTAGTAGGGTAAAAATATTTTGAAGAATCATTTATTTGACCATCATTTGTGAGTAGAGATTTGATAATGGCCTCACATTGTGAATTACATAATGGTGACATGCTATATGATTTAACCTGAGATCATTTAAATATTGTATCGATTGAAATGCCTATCTAAATTTTATGAATGATATCATGGTTCATTGAATGAAAAATATAGATTATAGTGAGTCTTAGATCAAGATATATAGTTGAATCAATTTTTGAATGATAACCTAACCCTTGGGAATATGTGATAGTTGTGAATCACTTTTTCTCATAGGTTATCTCCTCTAAACGTTCACGCATCTATTATAATCAATAAAAATGAGACATTAACCCTTACAAAAACTTATAGTATAAATATATACCACATTTTCACTAATATTTGATACTAATGGTTCTGAATCCCTACTCATAACTCCTTAAAAATTGAATCCTCCACAAAATTAAAATTATTCCACCACATCCCTTAAAATGAATCTCGATGTTATTTATATATCTAAGATATAAAATATTCCATGAGTCATTCTAGCTAAAGATGATGTTCCATAATATAATACATCTCCCATATTGTTCCAGTTTTGAGAATACTTTAAAAACATGTATAATAAATTACATTACCTACTAAAACCACACATTAATTTCAAAATACAATATAAACCATGATATAACATAATAATTAATAGTATTATGTACTACCACCTCACCCTATTATAAATACATACTCCTCACATAAATTATCTCTCAAATAGAAATATAATAATATACATTGATAAAACTAGGTATCTCTTTAGCCTTTTCCAAACCAGTAGTGTTGTCTCTTGTATTAGTTTTACTTCCTTGTAACACCTGGTATACCAATAATTATTATTTTGGAATGGATTTAAGTATCATTTCTGTTGTAATGATAACAATCTTATACAAGAGCTTTATAATTGTGTAAAATAATAATTACATCAACACAATACATCATAATTTATTGGATATTGTTATGGAATTTTTTGTGTCATTATATCATTTTCCATAGCTAATTTTTATAGTATCATTTATGTTAGTAACTTTTCATCATAGTCCAATATATTTTAAATCACCCTCAAAGTGATATCCATAGATCCTCAGTTGTAGTTTCTAGACTCTAGAAACTTTGGAGTATACTCTAAGCCATATGTATCCTCACCTCATGAGTTTCCTACACATTTTTGTAGTTTCTTTGAAAAATATAGAGCTTCCTACACAATTATAGTGGTTTCAGAACAATTATAGAGTTTCCTGCATAATTTTGGACCTCCGTGTATAATTTTGGGGTTCTATACGTGAGAAATTCTGGTGTTTCCTATACAATTTTGATATTTTTATAGATAAAACATCTTAAAATTGATAATATTTAGATGAAAAATATTGGGATTTTGAGCATAGAGTATCATATTTTGAAAATTATAGAAAATAAAATAGTTGATTAACATGTAATTTTTATGCAATGGCTATGATTTTTTCCAAATTTATCATCTAAAGGGATAACAAGGAAAAAAACTAAACATGAAGGATATAATAGTACTGATAAGTGATGATAAAAATAGAAAATTATATAGTTTAAGTGATCCTATATTTTATTGAAATATATTTTTGAAAATTTAAACTAAGAAAGATATCTATAATTAACTATTATAGTTATGGCATGAGGTTTTATTAATCAAGTAAATGTATTTTAATATTTTATCAATATTTAATCAATTTTATTTATTTTATTTAAAATTAATTTTCCTAGGAAAATCCAAATGTTTATAATGTCAAATTTTTTTATTCCAAAATATATATATTAGGGTTATAAAATGTATTTCGGTTAATCTAATTATAAAAAAAATTATGTTAGTACAACAATAATAAAGTCTCAATAAATAATTGTGGTACATGTGTTAATGGTTGTAAAGAAAAATAAAGGGAGACAAATAAATATTCCAAACATTCATGAATTGAAATATAATTCATGTAATTTTTATAGATATCTCTAAGGTAAAATCATTGTTTATTTTGTGGAAGTCATTTCAAATTCATGTCCAATTTTATTTCATGTTTGGATTACACATTAGTTATGGATTTTGAATTAATTATGAATTTTTCCTCAAATGCAGAAAATAAAAAACATTGAAGAGATACAAAGGAAAAGGATAAAAGATAATAATCATCAAATAAGAGAGATTGGAGTCCCTCCTTTGGTGCCTGTTGTGAGTATTTATTTCAAATATATATATATCTCTCAATAACATATAATTTCATGTGATTTCATTTCACTTTTAATAAGGTTCCACCACCTGGGAGAAAGTTATTATAAAATTAGTTTAGTGGTAATAATGATAATCCAAATGATAAGAGGGGGAGGTACTGGAGCTACACACCCTACTCACCTTACACGATCACACCATATCCCTTCCTCTAACATACCATCTAGAACACCTTCTTTTCATGAAGTGCCATTAGAGGAACCCAGAATATTTAGGCTACCTATGTTTTCACAACCATTTTTATCTAATCCTCCTCACTTACATTTCCCTTATCCGATGATGGAACTTACACCCCATCCATATTATACATATCTATAGATGTCTATGACATCATCAATTCCTTTTACTTCCTTCTCCCCAAGCTTCTATGTTCATGCTCCTTTGACTTATACTTCAACACATTCTAAGCCTCTAGAGTAGACATTGGGTCCCACTCTTTCAATACGGGTTGACATTCCTTCAAAGTTTATATATCCAATGGGACCCACTAATCAGATTGCCTCTGGTATATTTATAGAACCCTAGAAAAAAATTGACTATAATTTATTTTCATTTTATACTGTATTGATATAATATTTATTTTTTTCTTTCATGGATTAATCTTCCACTTGGCAGCACGAGTGTACATCCATGTGTGTGGTGTGGAACCACCACACACAGTTAATGATTGAGTAAAATAAAGAAAATAAAATAACTAGATAAATAGGGTGAGAATTTCATAGTTTTATGGTGATGCTTTCTAAATACTCTGAAATCATTCTTGCCTGAACACTCCCCTAGAGGCACTTTCCAAATGAAGTAATGTATAATGCTTGGATGGAAATATGGGTAAGAAAATTCATTGGATTTAATGTTATATTATTATTATATTTATATGAATTAGTAATTTTGATCTAGTTTCATTTTAATTTTTCCAATAGTGAAGTTGTGAGGAATAAATGAATCATTAAATTAGGTGATCTGTGGAGAGCATATAAACATGAGTTGTATAGTGGCTGGTTTTCTAGAGTTAGTATGTATATAGAGGTTACACCAATAATAAATGAGTGCCTAGTATCATATTATAAATAAATTATTTCTTATTTTAAGCTTATAGAGTTTAAGGTATTAATCAAATTTGAGGTTTTTGAATTAAAATTATCATTATTTTAATTAATTCTTAGTTTTGAATTATTAAAAATAATTTTTTAGGATGTGTTAGGAAGAAGTTTTAAAAAAATTACGCTATGAAATACCTCCACACTTTGGGGAAGACTATGATTCCAGGCCATGAGAGGGTGCAGGTTTGACATTGGTTTACAATTATTCGATTTAAATAAATTATAGAAACAAAAGTACTTTAATTGTAAATTACATGGATTCATTAGAAGTTAATTTATGATAATAAAATAATAAATAATAATATATGGTTACAGCCACTACTATAGAACTTGACATAACAAATAAAAGTCCCCTTATGTATGCCCTTATATTTGAAGTAGACCTTTATGCATCAATAGAAATAACCCTTATGTACATATTAACCCTCCTCCAAGGGTAATGCGTGAACATTTAAACATTTTTTAGGAGAAATTATTTATTAGTGTGTTCACTAGGATGAAATCCTCCCAGGCAGTAAAGGATTGAGTCTTACACCTTACTCTATCAATGTGTTTAAAGTGAATGGATGATAATAATATAAAAAATATATAAATTGACCCAAACGTAACATACCAAACCAACCCCTGTTTATAAAAAATTAAAATGAACCATATTGAACCAAATGAATATAAAAAAATAGAATCTAAAAGAATGAATAAAATAGATATAAACAATCATGAGCTAAACCTGATTGAATGTAACCAACTCTAATTATAATAAAATTTACAAAAAAGGAACTAAATAAAAATGAACCAATGAAAACCAAAAAAACATAAAATGACCAATACAAAGTGAATAAAAGAGAAACCATCCATGAAAAACTAAGTTGAATCAATTTAACCTGAAAAAAAATCAACCCAAAATTAAACAAACCAATTAAATTCAACTATAGTATAATTAAATTATATTAAATCAAACTTAATAGTCCTATTAAACCCAACAAAAATTAGTCCAAAAAAATAGAATATATCATTAAATAATTAAATTTAATTAAACATAACAAAAATTATCAAAGTTACAAAAATAAAATAAAACATAACTATCATATTTTTAACCAAGATATAATGAATATACATAACTTAACTAGCCCAAAATCAACTATAACTAAATGAATATGAGAGTTTTGAACCCAATAATGATGGAAAAAACCAAATAAATACATCATGAACCATCCAATACAAAACAAAACAAAATAAATAATGATAAAAAAAATTAATGATACCCAAATTAAATGAGTAGAATCTTATGAAATATAACCAACATAAGTAGAAGTGAAACCAATATGAAAATAAAAAACATAAATGTACTAGTCTGAACATGATCTAGAAAAGTGAATAAAAAATGATAGAAACTCACTAAAACAAATAAAATTGAATTCAAATAATTCAAATGAAAGAAAAATTAACTAAATAATTATAATGTAACATAAACCCAATTAAATCATATGAGGGATGAAAAAACTAAATAAAAGTGAAATGAAAACATATAAACAAATATAAGTTAATAAAAATAAATAAATCTGATCCATAATAATCCAAATTTAATTAACATGAATAATATAAGCCAAAAATAATGAAATGGAACGTTGTTAATAGAAATTTAATATAATATAACAAAACATAATTGAATTAAACCATACATAACCAAATTTAATTAAAAATGACTAAATAAAATTATACCATGTAAAATTAATATGAACAATAAGGATAAAAACCAATTTTTCCTTAGATACTCTCATGATAACTAAAAAATAAAATTCTTTAAATAAATAAACAATGAATATAATACTTTAATGTGTCTTTTTAACAACTAAAATATTCAATATTTAATTTACACTTTCATCAATATCTATCAATGAAATTTTTACCTTTATTTTATCTATTTTAATACCTTTCAAATTAAATCATATAAACCTAGAAAACCAAATATAAAAGCATCTATCATACATTTATCTTTTCAATTTTACCATATTATGCATTTATTTAGTGTTGATTAGTTTTTTCAATAAATAAATTCCATTTCTATTGATCTATAATTGCATTTCTCCTATATTCATGGAAATAATATTTAAAAACTAGAATACTTCAATTACACTTTATGTTAATTTTTCAAATCATCATTTAATCATATTATCAATTATCCTAATTTATTATATAAAATTAATTTTAAAAACCAACTTATATTATACTATCACAACTTAATCGATCAATATAGAAAATAAAATTGAATCATTGGGTATAACCATTTGATTTTATTAATGAAATTAATTATTCATAACCTATTTTAAATTATGTTTTTCTAACTTCAATCTGATTTAAGAGGTAGGTTTTGAATATAAAAGGACATGTGCATCGAGAAAAAATAGTTTTTCTTTATAAGAAAGACAAAATATGGAAGCGTGGAAAAACAATTGATATATAAAAAGATTGTAAGTTTTACTTTGTTGATTTCTAATTTTAATATCTATTTTGTAATTAATAGTCAATTTATATTTGAAACAAATTTCTTTGGAGGGGGCTTAATCGTTGGTATAAGTTTATACCAACCGTTATGAACCATTAGAATAGATCTATACCAATATTTTTCATACAACTAATGGTACACTAAAATTTGATTGTATTATACCAATAATTCATTAAAAACAATTGGTATAGGACTATACCAATAGACATACTCTCAAAAGCTTGGATGATTGATGGTATAGGCTATAGTAATAGATTTCTAGCCTACACCAATGGTTTTGAACCATTAGTATATCCAATAATTCCAGTAGTGAGGGTTTATTTCCTATAAAATTCATATATATTATAAAACAGTTTTAGTATGATTTTTCTTATCTTATTACTGATTTGTATTTTAAATAAAGGTATTTAAAAAGGATTTTTTCTTCAAATTCTTACTCAATGGTTTTTCTTCCACTTTACACATCCTAAAGATAAACCCTTATGTCACTTTAATATCTAAATTATTTATTTTTTATTTTAAAATAAATGTTTCAAAATATTTCACTTTACCTTTTTGAAAATTAATTTTGACAGTGACACATAACATCATCTTTAATGATAATGTTGAAAGTGATTTTAAATTATATTAAATTTCTGGATTTCATTTTAAAATTTTTATTTGTATAATTTTATTTATATTTATTGATTTACCCTTTAATTTATATGCTACTCTTATTTTTTGAATAATTAAACTCATGGTATCAAATTAACCCAATTCTCAATCACTAATGTGGTACCGTTTGAAGAATTATTTTTACAACTATGCTTTTCCATATTTTTTCAACATGCTTGTATGTTTTGTTTTGTTAACTGGATACATGTTATTTTCATACCATCCACCTATTTTATATGGATTGTTTATATTTATTCTTTTTAGAAATAATCAAGGAAACGATTGCTTTCTATGGATAATATTTTATTAAGTAAGTTATGAATTTTTTTCATTGTGTATGTCTTATACATGTACTTAATAGTAGGTGATAGGAGGTACTAGAATTACATAGAGCTCTGACTCATTAGGTAAAGATTTATAACTCATGAAATGTTATGAATGGTAATATAGATTAAACCAAATATTCTATGGGACATTGTTCATTATTAATGGTGCACGAGTGATTAGCCTAAGAAATATATGTAATGTGGAAGGTGAGATGGGAATTATATATCCCAAATACATTTTTTAGTGCTTTTTATCTCATGATATGCTACGTAAGGGATTAGGGGATGAGGCTAATCCACCATGGGACATTTTACACTATGTTTATGGGAATTGGTAGTAAACCCAATCCACTGCTACAAAAATAGGCAAGGGAAGAACCACCTTTTACGAGTGCTAAGAAAAAAGCACTGATAAAGGTAATTATTTATCAGTGCTAATTAAAAGCGCTGATAAAGGACCCCTTTATCATCACTAAAATTTTAGCACTGATAAAACCATAGTCCTATTTTATAAAATTGGTTGCACGGTTCCCTCTGTTTATCGCACCCACATGCTCTCGTGGTACTATACCCCTGTGACAACTCCCCTCCCCCTGATCTTCTCTTTGTCGAACCTCAACCACTAGACCTACTCCGCCACGAAACCTACTCCTTATCCTTCCCCTAGAACCCCTTCCACGGATCCTCCTCCCCAAGAACCCTACTTCTCCTCCTCCCCATTGGACCCTACTCCATGTGAACCCTACTTCAAATGTTTGGGACTGCCTTCGATGAGGTTTGATTCTCGGCTTCCCATCTTTGATCTTTGGTGATTTCTCCACTCATCCTCATTTGTTACCTTTTGTTCTTATTCTAATATTCACAATAGTGGTTTAGTTAGGTTTGGTTTTTTTGTGTATTTGGGCTAGGTTTTGATGATTTTTTGGTTTAGTAGGTCGATTAGTGGTTTCTCATGGTGTAGTTGTGGTTAGAGGAAATTTCTTCTTCACCTTGCGGTGTGCAATGAGTTGTAAAGCTTCATTGAGGTATGGAATCCATCATTTCTCTTTATTATGTATCATGTGGGAGGGGTTTCTTCTCATGTTAATCTATAAAAGATGGTTGTGATGTCTTAATAAAAGATAAGGAAATTACAAATTGAAATTAAAGGGTAAAGGGGTTTTATTTTCAAGTTTTTACAGTATTATTATTATTTATGATATTATGATTTCACAAGATAGATGCTCCACTGAAAATTATATCCATTGGGGGATTTATTTACACTCAATGATATGTTATGTGATTGCTACCTTTTTGTGATTATTGTGATATCACCTTAATATGGAAATTAGCTTACCACTTACATTTGGATAATAAAATGCTTTCCCTTAGATTATGGTTTTCTTGATAAAGCCCTTAAAAAATAAAGTGTAATGTGATCAAAGACCCTTTGTAAATCTTTAAAATGATATTTATTTGTTGTGATGTCGGTCCATGCTTGTGGGGTGGCAATGTGTGGTTGGGAAATGTGTGGATGATGGCTGTTTGATGTGATTTTGGGGTAGCGAGGTGGTTTGTTGGTGTGATTTTTGGGAAGTGTGGTGGTTTGTTTGGATGTGCTTTTTGAGGTGGTGAGGTGTTGGTTTCTTTGTGCTAAATGATTGGGTAGTGATGGAATTAATATTTTTTTAATAATTATTTAAATATAATGGGTCGGTTTGGTTAATGGGATGGAATCAACTGATAATTAATTAAATGGTGAGTTGTCTGGTTAAATGTTGTTGATGCTAAATAATGAAATGAATTGGTTGGATAATGTGAATTTTTTGGAAATGTGAAATGAGGATTGTAGATTATTGTGTAGTGTTATGAATTTAGAGGTGGAAACAATAGTGGAAATGTTGTCAGTTGGTTAGAGTTTGGTTGTAAACCCATAGGTTGGGCTTGTGTGTGTGGTTATATGTATATACTTTTATATTATTTATGATTTATGTATGCACCCTACCCATGTCAAGAACTATGTTTTTAAACCCAAATAGTCTCGTGACTGGTGTTTTCCTAACATCCAGTGAGTAGGACAGATGTTTGGGTACCCGCTCTTTCCTGCTTTCTCTTCTAGGTGAGGTAGGTATTTTACAGGTTTTTATGGATGAAGGTTTGTTATTTCATTAGATGGTGGTTGTGGTAGCCCATGTTTTTTTGGGGGACATGTTACCAAGATTTTTGGGTGGTGGCCAATGTGTTTTTCAGCGAGATGTGACCATGCTTGTGGGGCGGTGTTCGAGGTGTTTTTGGGCAAGGTGTTATATGATCGTTCTTATGGGGAGGCTTTAGGTGGGGTCCATGTAGGGTAGGAGGAGGGAAAAAAGTTTATGTCATACATGTTCACAATACTCTCCTACTTTGGTTATAATAGTGATTATGATTTGATGGACCTGGAGCCTACGGGCGAGATGTGATGTTGCCGTTCTTGGGGGTCGATGTGGTATATGAAAGATATGAGAGCACCGTGATTTTTGATGTTTGGGTGTGAGAGTGTCATACTAGCAGGAAAGTGGTGTGGGTACCCTTTATTGATATTCTTCTATTAATATTATATTACTTGGTATTCATTATTTTTTGAATGTGACTTTGTGAGTTTTGGGGTGGATAGTTGACCTATTTAGGTGTTGTTGGTTCTATTATTCTGTATTCTTATGTGTTTGAAATGAATTTTAATAAAGTAAATGGTTATTTTTTGTGAGTGTTTTAATTTAATACTTCTTAGAAATGGTTTTATGGGTTGTTTTAATGGTGTGAAGTATGTTTTCAAAGGCACTAGAAGTGTGAATGGGTTTGGGTATAGGATTTAAAAAGGAACCATAATAATTTAGTATGTTTGGATTGTTGTGAATTTTTAAATATGAGTTGTAAGTTTATCAAATTATGAAAGGCATGTTTTAAAATTATTTTTGGTTTATGTTTGATTTTTCAAGGGGGCTCGACCCATGAAGTTGGTTTATTAACTGTATGTTGTTCTTCTATTTCATAAAAATGGAATTTTTCAAATGTGTGGATAATGGAAAATGTATTTGAATGGGGTTTTGGTGTGAGTAAAAACAAAATATGGTTTTTTTATGGAAAATAGAGATTTCCTTGAAATTCTAGGCATTTAGTTGTGGAATAGTAGGGTTTATGGATCCTTCTTTGGATTGTTTCATATTTCAATGAGAAAGGAAAATTATTTAAATGATGTCTTGGAAATGTTTTTATGGTGTGATTATGATTCTGATAAATTTCTAATTTATATTAAGCGAGGATTTATGAAGTGTGAACTATATTGGATTTCTATTCTATTGTTTATGGTAAATTTCTAGATTACACTTTATATAGTGCATCTTTTAAATCTTTTTTGGCTCTCTTGATTTACCCTTGAACAATTAAACCCTTTGTGAAGGATTTTTTATCACTATTTGATACTCTTATCTCCTCATGTATGAGTTTTTTAACACTAAGGTATTGGTGTTTATCCATTTTAATGGGAATTTTCTTTTTTATAGAATGGATGTAAGACATGTCTGTGGATATTAGTTATAAGTTTGGTGAAGGTGAGGGAGATTTATTTCAAATCCTTTAGATGTTCATGATAGAATTTATGTTCACTAACCTCAATAATCAATTTCTTATGTTAATTTGGGTATCAAAACCTATGATATTCTATAGTAATTTTGGATAAACCTAAGTTATTTGTCTCCCCCACGAACCCCTTTGTGTTTGGAAATGTATCTACTATATTAGTTTTCTCATCAAAATTATATCCTTGTTTTCATTTTATTTGAGTTTGGTAACTATTTTTGGGTCGTTTAATGTGATTATTATATTATGAATGAGGTGGCTGGTAGGGGTGGTTTGTAACATCCCGGTTCCAAAAGCCATCCAAAGCTGCCTCGTGCTCAGTTCTCCACATGACCTCAAGCGCATTTCCCCAAATGCCAGAGGCTACCGACTAGCAACGAGGTCCTTGGTAAGTTATTGCAGAAACTATGCCCTCATTTGGTAAGGTATACAAAGAAAAGAAATTAATAGTAAATAGCAGAAGCAGTAAACAATAAGCAACAACTAAAACCAACATAGGAAGAAATTAATATATAGTAATGATGATAATGATGCAGCAGGTACAAGTATATAAGGAACACAACAAACACAACAACGTGCTGAAATACAATTAAAAAACAAAGTACTAAAATAACAGCAACTCCTGCAGCATCACAAGACTAAGCTTGGTCCCTTGCTCTCCAGCTCCAAGCAATCAAGTACTGGAATTCGAAGGTCGCTTACCCTTATTTATACCTGCAACAAAAAATTCTGCTTGGGCCCAAAAGCATGGCCCAAATAGAGTGTGAGATTCAATCCCAGTAGGCAATCACCCAAAGATTTGTTCCTAATAGTCAATGAATACAAGGTGAGTAAAAGTGCAGGAAACAGTTAATAGAAAAGCACACAGCAGCTACAAACCACAGTTCTAGCATCTGAAGTACATAGGGAGACATCCAACAACAAGTAGAAAATAGGTAACCCTCTGGGTAGATCTAACAGCCTAAACCCTATGGTTCAACCTACAAGTACCAGCAACCCTCTAGGAGGCACACATAGTCTCACCCCTCTGGTTCAGCTAAGAGTAGACTTTATGAGGAAGCACTCATCATCAATTCCCCCTATAGTCTCGTATCATATTAAAGGCTCTCTGGGGAAGAAATCAACGTCTCATTCCCCCTATGGACCACCTCGAGGAACTATAGACTCTCTGAGGAAGCACTCATCGCTAATTCCCCCGTGGTCTCGCATCGTATTTAAAAGAAAATTTGGAGAAGCCCTTACGTCCATTCTTTATATGGTCTACTACACTAGGTTCTCACAGTCCTGTGTTAAATAAACATGCTCAGCGCGCGCGTATCATCCCAAGTAAACCTCAAGAACTACTTGGCTATCATTCTAAGGTACAACAACATAATAGTATAACAGTATAATAGCCCCATTATCCTACAACTAGGCATGGGAACTAGAAAAAATCCTAATAAGTAAAACATTCAAGGAAAAGCATAGGAACACAGTATAAACTATCCAAATTCACAAGCAATTACCTCTACTTAAGAAATCAAGCAAAGCAGGCAAATAATAGGGAAAAAACAGGAAACACGCAATACCCCGTTTAAGCGTATTGGTGGAATTTGCAAAAAATACTCAAAGACTTTCTGCAGAAAGGCACAAACCACCTACCTTGGTGCTAGGAGATCTATATACATGAACCACGACGACTGATTCTCCATAGAGCGTCAAAGATCTGGGAAAACGCCCAGAACGCTCAACCGATGATATCTTGAGAAGGAGGAGGAATTGGAAATCAAGGCTCAAGCAGAAGGAAGAACTCACTACTGTGATTCCAATGCAATTGACAGTGCTCGAATCAGAGAACGGATGGAGGAATGGTGAATCGTCAAAGATCCACGGATTCTTGGCACTCTCAGACAACGAAGCTGGAGAAGAAGACATTTTCCTTGATTAGGCGTGACCCCGTTCTGTTTCATGAAAAAAAAAGTACACAGTGTGTACTTTTAGAGTACACGACGTGTACTTTTAGAGTACATGGCGTGTACTAGGTCTTTTCGTACTCTGCCAAAATAGGCCTCTACGTCATCCCTACACACTGGGTGTGTGGCCCAGACATGGACAGAATACAGCTTCGAGCAGGAAAAGAGTACACGGCGTGTACTCAGAAAGTACACGACGTGTACTTCAAAAATTTCCAGAAACATCATTTTTCTCAAAAAATCCAGAAAAAGGAAAGACATACCTGAAATGAAGATCCGAGTTCTTACAAACTTCCCCCCTTAAAGAAATTCATCCCCGGATTTCCCTAGGGAGGGATAGAAGAAGAAACCCCAAAGAGCTCCGGCCACTGTGATCGTACATCGGCCTCCCACTCCCAGGTCTCATCCTATACTCTCCCATGCTGCCAAAGTACCCGTACTAAAAGAACAGACTGACCATGGAGAACCTTCGTATTGTGATCGACAATCTGGATAGGATGCTCCTCAAACAATGCATCTTCTTCGAGCTCAACATCCTCAGGATGAAAGGAATGAGATGGTTCTGAAAAGTAATATCGGAGCTTAGAGACATGGAAGACGTCGTGAATGGCCCGGTACCTATGAGGTAGCTGCAACTGATAGGCAACCGGCCCAACTCTCTCCAAAACCTCAAATGGACCGACGTACCGTGGTGAAAGCTTACCCTGTCTCCGAATCCTCTTGCGTCCCAACCTCGGTGCGACACGCAGGAAAACCTGATCACCGACCTCGAACTCCAAAGGTCGTCTCTACTGATCAGAATAAGACTTCTCTCGAGACTGTGTTGTAGCCATAATCTTCCAAATAAACTCTATCTACTCAGAGGACTCCTGAACAAGACGAGGTCCCAGCAAAGCTGCCTCTCCTGCCACCAGCCAGCATAAGGGTGATCGGCATGGCCTACCATACAGAGCCATGTATTGTGACATCTGAATATTTTCCTGAAAATTGTTGTTGTAGGTAAACTCAATAAGAGGAATATGATTCTCCCAGGAACCGTCGAAGTCTAGAATACAAGCTTGGAGAATATCCTCAAGCACCTGGATCTTGCACTCGGACTGGCCATCAGTCTAGGGATGGTATGATATACTCAAAAGCACATGTGTACCCAAAGCCTTCTGAAGTCCCTGCCAGAACTGAGAAGTAAAGCGTGCACCCCTGTCTGAAACAATGGAGTGTGGAACCCCATGGAGACGTACAATCTCCCGGATGTACAACGATCCCAGATCATCAACACTAAAGGTCTCCTTGATCGACAAAAAGTGTGCGACCTTCGTGAGTCTGTTGACGACAAACCAAACAGCATCATTCCACTGAGGCGACCTCGGCAACCCAGTCATGAAGTCTATTGTGACATCATTCCACTTCCACTCGGGAATGGGTAACTGCTGTAAAAGCCCTGCTGGTCCCTAATGCTCTACCTTCACCTGCTGACAAGTAGAACATCTCATGAAAAAACCAGCAACATATTTCTTCATACCTGGCCACTAGTACTGGCAGTGTAGATCCCGATACAACTTGGTGATGCCAGGATGAACTGCCCAAACTAAGGAATGAAAATCCTACATCAGCTCCTCGCATATGTCTTCTAGCACCCATACGCATCTTTGGAAATGAAAGATCTCATCCTCGCCCACTGTCCATCCAGGAAGAGGGTCCTCTCCTGGAACACTCTCCCACAGGACTAAGCCTTCTGAGTCTAATTGCTGCCTCATTCGTACCTGATCATGTAGCGTAGAGGTAACAGCTAAAGAAGATAGGAAGGTCTGTCCTTGTCTATCGTGCACCTCCATATGCATATCAGGGAATAGAGCAATAAGCTGCCACTCACTGCTGGCCTCCTGAACTGCCTGAATCTGAGTTCTCCTACTCAACGCATCTGCCACTACATTTCTCTTTCTTGGCATATAGGCAAGCTCTAAATAAAAATACTGAAGATACACGGCCCACTTGCGCTTCCTTAGATTTAGATCATGCTGAGTGAAGATATACTTGAGACTCTTGTGGTCGGTGAAGACCACAAAGTTCTCTCCCAGAAGATAGTGTCTCCAACAGCGTAAGGCATGAACAACAGCTGCTAACTCCAGATCGTGCATAGGGTAGTTCCTCTCATGTGGCCTCAACTGCCGAGACCCGTACACAACGACTCCATCTCCCTGCATAAGCACAGTGCCTAGGCCAATACCTGAAGCATCGCAAAAAACAGTACAGCTCTTGCCCGGCTCTGGAAAGACTAGTATCAGTGCTGACGTCAACCTTCCCTTCAGCTCCTGAAAGGTTGACTCACAAGAGTCTAACCATAATAACTTCACCCCCTTCTTGGTCAGACCTATCAATGGTGCTGTTAGGAGTGAGAAGTCCTGAATAAAGCGTTTTTAGTATCCATCCAGCCCTAGGAAACTCCATACATCAAAAACGTTCTTCAGATTCTCCCAGGAAACTACAGCTCTCACTTTTTATGGGTCCACAGATACTCCTGCCTCTGAGATGACGTGACCCAATAAGTGAATCTGATCCATCCAAAAGTGGAACTTAGAGAGTTTATAATAAAGAGGATGTTCTCTCAGTGTACTCAGAACGATCTCAAGATGGGTAGCATGGTCGTGTCGAGTGTGAGAGTACACCAAGATATCTTCCACGAAGACCACGACAAAAGAATCCAAGTAAGGATGGAACACTAGGTTCATCAGTTCCATGAAAACTGTTGGCACATTCATGAGACAGAACGACATGACCGTATACTCGTAGAGACCATACCTGCTCCTGAAGTCTGTCAGAGGTATATCTGATGGTCTAACGTGCAACTGATGATAACCGGACCTCAAATCGATCTTCTAGAACACCCGGGCTCCTCGAAGCTGATCAAAAAGGCCATCAATCCTCATCAAGGGACACCGGTTCTTGACCGTCAACTGATTTAGCTTCCGATAATGCACACATAGCCTAAGGGTACCATCTGCCTTCTTTGCAAACAGGATAGGCAAACCCCAAGGAGAAGTACTGGGTCGGATGAAACCCTTTTCCTGAAACTCCTCCAACTGCTTCTCGAGCTCCTGCAACTCTGGTGTAGCCATCCTATAGGGAGTAATGGACACCGGTGCTGCTCCTGGCATGAGATCAATCGAGAAGTCTACCTCATGATCCGGAGGCAAACCTGAAAAGTCCTCTTGAAAGACATCTCAAGAAACAATCCACTACTGGAGGAAAGTCCAACTGTGAAGTCCCCTGATCATCCAGATAAAGAATAGAAATCTGGGTCATCACCCTTCCTAGACCATGATGCTCGAGTCCTTCTCGACTTTCCCGGATATCCCATTAAACTCTATGAAGAAAAGACTCACCCTCTTGTGAGATAAAACTCACCCTGTGACGATAACAGGTGACGACTGCCTGGAAGGGAACCAACCAGTCCATCATGAGAATGACATCATATCTTGTCATCTCTAGGACGTAGAGATCCCATAAGAAACGATACCATGCAAACTCGAGATGGAACTCGCTACACTAATGTACACTTGATGTCATTGTCCCCAAAGGTGTGTCTAGTGTCAACGAGTCGGCAGAAGAAAAGATATAGAGCCCAAGGCTCTCCATAAGAGCAACAAAGATAAAGCTATGCGTAGAACCAGTATCGAAAAGAGCTAAAGATAAAACTGAGGCTACTAAAATCGTACCTCGAACTGTAGAAGGTCCGAGATTCTTCTCTGATAGGTCTGCTCCACCGTAAAAGTATGTCTTGTCCCACAGCCATGTGACCCTACTTGACCACTCTGAGCTTATCCATCCTGCTTATGCTAAAAGACTGGTGGCTCACCACCACGGCCTCAGCCTCCACCTCACCCTGAATAGTCAGAAGAACTCCAGTTCCCTGACTGGTGTGAAACTGGTCGTGTTGATCCAGAACGAGGAGTCATAGAAGAACTCTCGTAAGCAGCTGATGGTGAGAAAACCTGGCAGAAACGCTATAGGTGACCCATCTTGCCATAAGATCGGCACTCCATGGGGTCTCTCTGGCAGTGCGGCCTCATGTGCTCTGACCAGCCACACTGGTAGCATATCACCTGGCTGCTTGACGATGCATCTCGTTTCCTCGGATCACCACACGTAGACTCCTTACAGCGCTTCCTACTATCATCTGGAGGAATACTAGCTCTGGAAGTAGAACCTCCTTGGCTCACAGCTCTGGAGTCTCTCAGATTGCGCTCCGCAATCAGTGCCTGGTTGACGATGGAAGTGATGGAAGTCAACTGGAAGAGATTCACCGGCGAGCGGATATATTGCCTGAGACCATCCTCAAACTTCCTCGCTAAGAACATACCATACCCACCCTAGAGGGGTGTGAAATGCTACAGCTTGGTGAAACGTGAGGAGTACTCCATAACAGAAAGAGTACCCTGCTCTAAGATCATGAACTCCTGGGCTCAGTCGGCCCTCAGGGTCTCCGGGTAGAAGTAGTCATAAAAGACGCGCTGAAAATCCTCCCAAGCTATAACCTATTAATGTCATGCATGTGAGATCACATCCCACCACCTCTTGGCGGAGTCTCGTAGCATATAGTTAGCGAGCATGACCCACCTCTCTGGAGGCGTCTCCAAATGCTCGAAGATGGTCAACATGGCTTCCATCCATGACTCTACAGCCTGAGGTCCTCCTTCCCCTGAGAAAGTGGGAGGATGTTGCTGCTTGAAAACCCGCATCAATTCAACCATAGAAGTGGAAGGAGGAGGTGCTCCCTAAAAGGTTTGCATCATCCTCATAAAACCTTCCCTAAACTGTGCATCAGCGCCTACAATTGGTATGACGGCTGGTTCCAAGGCTCGCCCGACCGGAGGTTCGGCATGAAGTCCCTGATCAGCCATATCTAGTGTCTGATCACTACCTGACAACTGACATACAACCAGAGGATGTCTTGGAGGCATAGCTCTGAAAGATCAAGACATACCTTAGATTAGAAAAACAAGGACAGAGAACCAAGGAGTACAAAATGAAAACAGGAGAAGGAAACACACAAGATTTAAAAAACAAGACTACACTACCTGTATAAAATCTACATGGTGTGTACTTAACTTTGTTTCCCTTCTCGTGTCTCCTTGCACGGCTAACCCACCCAGTCTTCATAAACTGAGACTACACGGCATGCGCCTGGAGGACATGGCATGTAGTAAACAAGGTTTCAACGACCCGTGTTGTTGGCGACACGGCCCAGTACACGGCTGACGCTTACACGGCATGTCCCGAACAAACACGGAATGTTATGGAAGAAGATAACACCGACCCGTGTTGCTCGTGACATAGCCAGGTATCTAGAACAAGACTACACAGCATGTTGTTATCCAACACGGTGTTTTCTGCTCGAGCTTCCCCAACCCGTGTTGTTCGTGACACAGTAGGGTACATGGCTCTGAACTATACTGCGTGTACCTACCGTACACGGCGTGTTCCTGAAGTTATTTCTACAACAGAATTTCCCTGCTCACACAGTCAGTGAAACGGTTTAAAAACTGCACGGCGTGTAGTCAAAATTACATGCCGTGTATTCTGGGTTTTTCTGGGTAGTAGCTCAGAAACTGCACAGAAGCCCAGAAAACATAGAAAACAAGGCAAAGAGGTGCCAAATTCCGACTCATGAGGGCTCATACTCCCCACGAATCAAAACTTGGCGTTCATTTAAGCAAAGTAGAATACAAACAATCCTCTAACAAGGCAGTAGATATTCTATCATTCATCTATCACAACAACATGCATAATCTACACAAAATCCATCACAACAGCATGAAATCGCTAATACACCCTAGATGGCATGGAAAGAGTTCAAGACATGTGATTTCTACAAGTGCCTATATGATGCATGAGATGACATACCCTCATCTCATCGGGTTGTGACAGAAATAGAACCGCAATAGTCAAGACAATAACAACACAAAGCATGTGAATCACTCTAGGTGAAATCATATCAACCATAAAATCTCAAAACCAACAAACAACAATTAACGAGGTAGTATGGCTTTTCCCTGTACACAAGTTAGCTACTCCCGAGCATAGCTTAATACCAAGTACAGAATCCTTCATATCCCTAGCTAAAGGCTCCAAACAGTAAATCAAGAGAAAATAATCCCTTTGATACCACTTTGTAATGTCCCGGTTCCGAAATCCACCCAGAGGTGCCCCGTGCCCGGTTCGCCGCATGACCTCAAGCACATTTACACAAATGCCAGAGGCTTCCGACTAGCAGTGAGGACCTTGGTATGTTATTGGGGAAACTATTCCCTCATTTGGTAAGGTATAAAAAGAAAAGAAATTAACAGTAAATAGCGGAAGCATTAAACAATAAGCAACAACTAAAACCAACAGCGGAAGAAATGAATATATAGTAATGATGATAATGACGCAGCAGGTAAAAGTATCTAAGGAATGTAGCAAACACAACAATGTGCTGAAATACAAGTAAAAAAACAAAGTACTACAATAAAAGAAACTCCTGCAGCATCGCAATCCTAAGCTTGGTCCCTTACTCTCCAGCTCGAAGCAATCAAGTACCGGAAGTCGAAGGGCGCTTGCCCTTATCTATACCTTCAATAACAAAGTCTTCTTGGGCCCAAAAGCATGGCCCAAATAGGGTGTGAGATATAATCCTAGTAGGAAATCACGCAAAGATCTATGCTTAAAAATCAATGAATACAAGGCAAGTAAAAGTGCAGGAAACAGTAAACAGAAAAGAAAATAGCAGCTATGTAGACGCCGAAAAAGTCCATAACTCCAAGAGGAAGTTTCGAAATGATAAAGCGAAGTCATATTCAGAATCAGAGGCCCGGTCCGGAGGCCCTGGAAGTGGTGCGCGAAATAAAGGAGGGCTGGTGCGAAATAATGTTGTGCGTGCGAAGCATCCTCGGGATTTGCGAAATCGAGCCAGTGGTGCGCGTAATTTTGTGCGCCCGGTTCCACGTGGTGAAGCCTTGCGCGCTGACTGTTCTCGGTGCGTAAGATTTCGTGTGCCGCCTGGATTCTACGCCGGCAGGCACAAATAAATAGAAGGCGACCCCAAATGGTTTGGGGTTGCGGAATTCGGAATGGCTCCCATGCGCCCAATTTGGACTCCCCCGCGCGCAAGATGACTTCCAAGTAATTCCTCTTTTCGTGCAACCTTTCCCCGGGGTTCGCCTTTGTGCGCAACTCCACTGGCTTAAGTAAATTTTCCCACTCCTATGGGTTCTTCCCTTGCGTGCAATCCCCTTCTATGTGCGCAATCCCAATCCTTTGCGTGCAATCCCCTATCCGCACAATCCTATGGCCCAATTGTGCGCCATCCCGGTGTTTTGCGCGCAATCCTTCACTTTGCGTGCAACACCCAGGACCCTTTACCCTGACGCCCCTTGGCTGCCTCTCCACGCCGGCAGTTGATGTATTCTTTGCCGGGCATGCGCGCCATGCGTTGTTTTCCCATACGGCCTTCCAGTCTCGTACGAAGTAACCTCAAGGTCCCTTGGGCGGTGTTTCCCGTTGCATTGCTTTGCCTTATGCTTCTCCACATAGGCACGGTAACGGCTATTTCTTCTTCACATTTCCATGCTAACGTTCACCCCTCGATGGTTCGCCCTGCTTCCCCCCTTCACTACGACCTTAACGATGCCTTCCCTCCCACAGGGGGTAGAGGGTGTTGGGAATGTAAGCCCTAGGGGTGTGGAGCGAACCCACCTCGTCCGAGCTGCAGGATGTTAAACTACCAAGCACCTCATCCTTAACACATGATGTTAAACTATGTTCCGACCCTGTGCTTCGAACGCAGGGTCCCCCCATCTCGGACATTTTTTACGCCTCTCGTCTCCATAGGAATGGAATCTTCCTCACATGGAATGAGATCCTCCCTGTCGGAGTGGCGTTTGTCCACGGGGGAAGGGCTGTCTCAGAGCGTAAGACCATAGCCTCTCTTACAAAAGGTTGCACCCATGCACCTCCGTACTTCCCCACCGCCAAGGCCAGTGGAGTCCCTTTCCCACTACGCTTTGTCGCACCACGGGCCTCCAACATAGAGTAAGCCCCGGCACCCAGGGCTGCTAACCACACGTAAGCCCTTGTTTCCTCTTAGGGCCGCTCAACGTGTAAGGCCCTTTCTGCTTCTCACGATGGCACCCTTTGCGACGTGATCATCTGGTCCCTGCTGCCTCTTGTTTCTCAGACCGAGCATGACTCACATGGGATTATAACACTCATTGACCATGACATCCTCCTATGGGCCGCCTCAGAGCGTAATCCCCATCCCAGTGAACTACGTGGACTTTGATCCATGCTAACGCATGGTACATAGGAAGCCTCCACGAGGTTCAAGCCCACCACCCGGTCATTCCGACCTCTCCACATCGGTTCCCCGACCACCATGGGCCGCCTCAGAGCGTAAGCCCCAAATGCCCTCGTCCCACATGACTTTAAACTGTATGCCCTAGTCCCGCATGACATTAAACTGTATGCCCTCGTCCCGCATGATGTTAAACTCTATGACCTTGTCCCACATGACCTTAAACGGTATGTTGTCCTGCATAACGTTAAATTATATGCCCCAAAATACATGGACTTTGATTCGTGCTAATGCATGGTACGTAGAAAGCCTCCACGAGGTTCAAGCCCATCACTCAGTTGTTCCGACCCCTTCGCGTCGGTTCACCAGCACCATTATGGGCTGCCTCAGAGCGTAAGCCCCATGCCTCACACCCACATCTCATCCTGACCTCCCCCTCGAGCCCACGTGCCTAGGGAAGCTCATGCCCTAGCCCAGAGATCTTACACCCTCCAGGCTCCAATCCATGCGTTCATTCTCATGGGTCGCCTCTTCAGGTGTCCCACCGTATCACTGAACTACGCGGACTTTGATTCCCTACCATGGGTATATGTAGGAAGCCTCCACGAGGCTGAAGACCATCATTCCATCACCCATCCTGATCCTTACCCGGGCTGCCACATCCTGGTGAGATCATGCCACCCCATTCCACTCCATAGTATCCGAGAAGCCGCCCACGTGATGGCCCCAACATCGGTGTTCCCCCTAGGGGGTCCTTCAATCCGATCCACTCTCAGTGTTCTGATCAGTCTGATCCGTCTCTAGAAGACGTTAAACTCATGGCATACCCCGTGTTAAACATGGGAAGCTGAGGAAAACCTCAGATGGTACACAACCCCCATGTTCGATGTGGGATGCCTCGGGCTTCCGTGCCCTCGAGAATCCCTATAATAAGGGACAGAAGAAAGACATGACAATCCCCCAGCATCAAGACATGTCAACGACACCCCAATGTGACCATTCTCCTCACCGAAGGTTGCTACCCCGACCAGACCCCTTGGAGCATCTCGACGGAAGGAGCATAATTAACTGGCGTCCATGTAGATATGGCACTGGGAAAATGCTTCACGAACCCGTCTTAAATCTATGATGGAGACCCGGACTAGGTGACGAGCTCTGAGGAGGAATCCACGGAAGGAAGAACCGACATCCCATCATCCCGGTTTTGATCAAGGAGCAGACATCCCTGAACAAGGAACAGATGCCTCCCACCTTTGGAAAGCGGGAATGCGGGGCAACAAGCCGCACGTCCTCCTATTCATGATGGCCACGCGCGCGCGTTCTTCGATGTAAAAGCATCGGAAACAGAAAATGACGAACCCGACGTGAATGCTCTTCTCCTCAATACGAAGACTGGTAGTGTTCGGGGTGTCGGAAGATTAGCATGTCACCTAGTCCTGGCACCTATCACCGGAACGTGAAACCCACCAGTGGTTGAGGCAGTCAAGATGTTGATCACTCCGTTCTGGGACGTCGTCAGCCTGGATCCCTCTTGCCGACCATGGAAGAAGGAATGACGTTGGGCTATTGGTTGTCGACTTCTTTTCCTGTTAGTACTAATGGTTTCATCTCCCTACTTCCCAGAATCTGATCACTGCATCTGGAGCTCGATCTCCACCTTCCCACCGGCGTAGGGGTAGTACCGATGTGGCTACCCCGTGTGGTCCCACCTTCTCCACAGTCACTCCGGATCCGATGGCTGCGACTGTCGGGCACTCACGCCCCCTATCCCTGTCAAAAATCATCCAGCAAAGCATGATCAATGACCTGGTTCATAGGTACGATGAGGAAGGGATCATCCCTACCAGGGGCATGGCCCGTTTGGATCTAGAGGTGGCTGCGCCACACCATCGTCGCCGCCCCCGAGTGTCACGCAGGGAGCCGCCACTCCCCACTCTGACGTTCAACCGCTTCGGGAGCCTATCCCCGGAGCGCCTTGACACCTCCTTGCCCTACGCCGATGAGGTGGGAGATGTCTGGGTCCGCCCGATTGGAGACCCGTCCCAGGGGTTTATAGCAAGAGCCCATGCCAGGCTGCGTCAACACCGCCTCCAAACTCCCCGGGCCGAGGAGCAGGCAATATTCATGCCCACACCACCAGATCCAACCCATTTGACCCGACGCTAGCGTCGGGTGCGAGCAGAAGAGAATTCTCGTCCTAGGGTACCAACGTTTGCAACCACTGTGGCCTGAGCCACTACTGACTCCTATTACCAGACCCCCACACACGTTGAGCAGGGGAAGTCACATGCCCGACTGGGATTGAGGCCCCGACCGCCTTACAGGCAGGTTGGGTCGACTCTCCCGGTCGCGGGTACCGGCAATGGCCACTGCGGACCAATCCGTGGTAGTGCCACCCACCATGAAGGCTCATTTCGTGCCACTGATCTGGAAATCCGAAGGCTTCCTCACAACAGCTAAGCTCCGGGTATGACTCTTTCTAGTGCCCACGGCACTGGGTATGAGGTCACTCCCCCTACCGCTGGCCACGAGTATGGATCTGTTGTGTATCCTGTCACTCACTCACATGGAGGTCCTCCCCATGTCCCTTTTGACATCTGTCCCAGTGCTTCTCGCACCCCGGCCTTCAGTCCCCTCTGCCCCAGCACTATTGAGGCCAGGGGAATCCTTGACGAAAATCATCCTTACCCTAAGGAGACACTCAGGGGCAGGAAGACGGGGCGTCGTCACCGTAAGAGTAATGTCAGGGGAGTCCAGACGGAAATTAGACCAGTCCGTTTCTCGGACTCTGAGGCGGAGTACGACTCAACGATGGAACCTTCCCCCCAACCCTTTGAGTCGATGGCAGGGATGGGGACGCGGCACGTCAGCCTTTTACTCCCCGAATGCGAGATCTGTATGATTCCCTCCTCCCTCCGAAGGTATAACCAGTAGGATGAGGACTTGGCATACCCCTAAGGGTCAAACCCGTAGTTACCACTGGCCTCCCCGAAAGCACCTTCCACCTCATTTAGGGAGGGTGGGGAACTTTTTTGGGGACTGAAGGAAGAGTCGCGACATGACACACCCTCGGCGAGCACCGATATTGTGACAGGAGGCCTGTTTTCCAGCCCATCCTATCGGGACGTGGCAGCCAGGGCACTGAAACCCTTGGAGGACGACTCAGGGATCGGCGGCCAATCGTCCTGTTCGCCGTATTTTCCACCGGCCAGCCCACCGGCCCGGTGGCCTGCCTCGGCGTCGTTGCTAGCTCCCCAGCCATTCTCGGTTGATGAGAAGGGGCTGCAAGGGCTGGATCCCAAATCAGAGTCGTGGAGCTTTTGGACCATCCTCACAACAGGCCACTTCCTTGAGAAGTTTTGGCCGATCGCAGGATCGGATTTTGATATGTCAGATTCACTCACCCTGGGAGAGTTTGAATGCCTCCGCCAGACTCTCCGGGTGACTCACTCCCGTCTTCTCCATCAGCGAGCACCTTATCATGGGAGTCAAGCACATCTCAATGATATCGGTGAGCAGTTTCGTCGGGTCGACCTGGCTGCGCTCCCTGCGGTTCGGCACCCCGAGTCACTCGGCCACCATGAGGCCCTCCAGCAAAAATGCATCCAGAGTTTTCAAGTACTCTAAAAGGTTACCGAGGAATCCACCCACCCCACGTGCACGTCTGCGGATGGGGGAAATACGCTGCCCTTCTTTTCTGTGCGATTCACCGACAGCCTGATTCACTGGGCGGCTCTGAGGGAATGTCACCAAGGGCAGTGGCGATCATCATGTCCGACCTTCCGGGTGAGGGAAACGGTGTGGAACTTCTCGATGGGGACTCACCCCCTGAGGAAAAGCAGCTACTGGCCCCATGTGGGAGGATTAATTTCCAACAGAGGAGCCTCCTAGGTCTCCCTGCACCCACTGAGGCATTAACACTGAGCCAAAACATCAGCAAGGGTAAAGAGCACGTCGGGGCTGTCAAGCTCGCCGACCCATCTGGCTCAGTAAAGAAGGTATAAGAAGATCCCGAGAAGTCCATGCTACGCAAACAGCTTGCTGAGCAAAAGAAGCTGGTTGATGAGCTCTTGGTCGAACGCATTGTAGAGCGGCGGCCAGACTACGGTAATCCTGGGCCAGGATAGCAGGGGCAGGAGCACCTACCCCCTGACGAGATTCCCCCGGGCAACCGCGACCATGTTGTGTTCACTGACAGGGGAGAGGCCGGAGCCCATGGCAATCGGTCACGATACGTTTCGCCGAACCCTCCCGAGCGGCGGGATCACCAGGGGGACCCTTCTCAGTTTCCTCCCGCTGCCCCGAGAGTCGCTCCGCCAGCCGCCCCGCGAGCTGCTGAGATTGACTACAGGATCAAAGATCTAGAAATTTCTCTTGTGATTCGTGATCCCCATCAGGATAGGAATTCGCGTCTGGATGACTTAATGGAAGTGCTCATAGCCCGCTTAGAGGACCTAGAAACTCGGCAGGTGGCAATGCCACCGGACGGCAAGCCATACCCAGCATGGGTGGATGATATGCCGGCCCCGCTGGGATTTGGGAACCCCACTTTATCCCCCTTTAATGGGACTAGGGACCCACCCCAGAACTTGGCCCACTTTAACTCAAGGTGCGGGACTATGTTAGGGACTCCGGCGTAGTAGGAGGCCACCGAGCTTTGTTGCTTCATTCAGACGCTGGAAGGACCAGCGTTCATCTGGTACAGCCAGCTCCCTATCAGATCTGTGGATAGTTGGGAGGACCTTCACCGGCAATTCCTCTACCAGTTCAGTTCCACAACCCATAAGATGAACATCGCATACCTCTTCATGTGTAAACAAAGGACCGATGAGCGAGTCGTAGACTTTTTCGCCCGGTGTAAGGAGCTCACGTACTCCCTTGACATGCCACTAACTCAGGAGAAATTACTATCAATGTGTGTAGGGAATGTCAAGGAAGAATTGTTTTCTTCTCTGATCACTCAGAATTACCCCAGAGGGTTCCAGGACTTCTCAGACAAGGCTCAGCGCCTCAAAGAAGCCCTGCAACAGGCCAGTCAGGCACACCCGCTGCCTCCTGTAATCCCTGCAAGGAGAGACGCCAGAGCCAAGCCCACTGTGGTGGCCCCGATAGAGGCCCCCAAACAGCTAGAGTTGCTACCAGTAAGGCCAGCTCAGCATCCCCAGAGGGTTCCACCCCCATGGGCACAGCCTCTGGCCCAGCAGCGACCGCCTAAAAATCGGCTGGCGCCTCCGCGTAATGCACCGCCACCACCTAGGCGAGATAATCAGGCTCCACCTCCTTGGAATTCTCCTCTGGCCCCTGGTCATGGCCATCCTCCAAGATCCCCCTTTCCAGACAGAAGGAATCAGACTTACTCATTTGACAAGGCCCAGGTCCCCGGTTATTTTCATAGCACCTTGGAGTAGAGGATCGTGTGGCTGCCTAAGTTCCGGAAGCCAGAAGAGGCGCATCTCACTGATCACCCTAACTACTTCCCTTATCACCGGACCCTGGGGCTCACCATCCAGCGATGTTATGTGTTCAACGACTAGCTCCAAGACCAGATTGACAACAACATAGTAAGGTTGGGCCCAGCCCCGGCGCAAGTGGAAGGTGTCTTCGTAAGGTCATATGGAAGCGATGGCAATGAGGATGAGTGGAAACAGGTTTCCGACCATGGGTCTTGGAATTATAATGACTAGATGGCCCGCAAGATGGTCGCCCGTGCCCATGGAATCATCTGTGCCTTCCTGAATCAGCCAGAGCCCTCAGAATCTGCGAGCGCCACTTTGGCATCATCGTACCAGCATACCTCTTCCCAAAAGAGCAAGCAGCGGCGCAAGAAGAAAGAATGTGCCCTACCAATGCTGTCATCATCCCGCACGCTTGGCGATTTTATGCCCCCGAAGATGGGGATCCCTCCGAGACTCTGTCCGGTAGTGGATGACTCCTCGAGTGAAAGCTCGGGGTACGCTTCGGTTAACACCGTAGAGTTGGTAAATCCCTTTTTGACTCCCGACGACGAGGAACTCCAGGTGGACCTTCCCAAAGTCCCCAGCCATCTCCAACGTCGGCGGAGACGTGGCTACGTGAATCGCCGGGGCACGGAAGTCGTCACCTCCAGTCAGGCCGTGCACGCTACTAAAACCAGGCAGCAGGCCTGATACAGAGCTCAGCACACGCGGCCACCTCACTCAGTGTCAACAGGTTCGTCTCCACCACCATTTGTGTTGCTAGATCAGGCGGGGACACTTCAGCCGTGCCGCGACCAACCCTGCCCTACCGCCGGCCGACTACAACCTTCTGGTCCTAACACGACAGCCACCTCCCGGGCTTTGACTAGTGAATAACGAGACGTTCCTAGTACCAGTCATTCACAGTTCCCTCCGGCAGGGCCCGTCAAGCCTCCAATCGCAGAGCGGCCTCCTGTAAGTATAAGCTCACGTTTGGCTTGAAAGTATGATGTTCTGAAGCACTTGGCCGGAATTCTGGCAAGTCTTTCTATCCTTGAGGCCCTTTTCCTGTTACCTGAAATTCGTGAGGTGCTCGCCGAGGCTCTAAAGAGCCCCCTCCAGTTTGAGACAGAGGTGGTGGCCGCAGAAGCCTTCCACACCGAGGCAATTGAGGACGCCAAATGTCAGGCGGTTATCTCGTTCTCTGGTGAATATGAAGAACTTCCCATACAGGGGAACATTCGCCCATTGTACATCACCGGCCAGTTCAATGGCGTGGAAGTCTGCCGCTGTCTTGTTGACACGGGTTCTGGGATTAACATAATCCCAACTCGGACGCTGCGGAAGCTCGGCCTGTCTGATGATGATCTAACCCCCTCCGACCTCAGGATCCAGCGGTATGACAGGACCGCGAAAACACCAATCGGCAAGATTCACTTGAAGACCCAGTTCGGCGGCCTAATTTCCAACACTGAATTCATGGTTGTCTCTCCGGACACCGCCTACAACGCATTGATGGGAAGGCCATGGATCCACCTTCACGTAGCGGTTCCCTCATCGTATCATAAGTGCCTCAAACACTACCTTAAGGGTTGAGTGGGAATGCTCCAAGGATATGCGTCTCCTTTTGCCTCTTGTGAAGCCCATTATCTGGACACTGACTATTACAAGATCAAGGACATGCAGATCATGGAAGGTGAGGTTGAGACCTCCACTGTCGCAAATGAACCCTGGGCAGGTTCGGATGACGCATATGTCTTCCCAATCCATCGGTTGGAGGCCACGACCCCCGACATGGGGTAGTGCTTTGTTGTTTTGGGTACTAGAGGAAGGTATATTTCCGGGCCCAAGCGACAGCGGAAAATCACCACGTAATCCTACACAAACCAGGCTCAGGTGATCCCCAAGCCCCCTACCCCTGTACGATATCGGGGCGTTAGGCTCATGGAAACGACAGTACGTCATACATGTCTGTTTCGTCGGGCCGGAATTGATCGTCTCAAGCCAACGCGCCACTACTGATTTGATGTCATAAAGTGTGGCCTCTTGGGCCGAAGTCCAGATGGTATTGGATCAACCGCCTTTGTCGTCATGGTCTCCGCAGTGCATGAGTCTCCTGACGTGATGACCTCTGCCACCCAAGCTGGCACCAGCTTCCCATCAGGGTCTCGCAGCCCCGAAACATCTCCTCCTAGGGATGATCCCTCCAAAAGTGGAGAGGAAGACAAGGAATATGCTCTTCCTTCCTTTTAGAAGGGCGTCCCCACCACGGTCGACGAGTTAGTGCAGGTGTACCTCGGTACAAGTCGGACCCGAGACCCACATTGGTCAGCGCTGCTATACCCCCCGAGGAATGAAAACAGTACGTAGACTTCCTGAGACAGCATCGTGATGTGTTTGCTTGGAGTTATGACGAGATTCCAGGACTAGATCCCCAGGTAGCCACCCACCGCCTTGGCCTTCCAGCAAACCATCACAGGTTTAAGCAGCCTCCCATAAAGATGCACCCCTCTCACGGTGCCATGGTTAAGGCCAAAGTTGATAAGCTCATCAAATCTAAATTCTTCAAAGAAGTCTAATACCCCAGGTGGCTAGCCAACATTGTGCTAGTCAGGAAGAAGAACGGATAGATCAGGGTCTGTATCGACTTCTGTGATCTCAATCGCCACTATTCAAAAGATGATTTTCCCCTTCCCATGACAGAGTTGTTGATCGATTCCACAACTGGGTTCCAAGACCTTTCCTTCATGGATGGGTACTTCGGGTACAACCAGATCCAAATGGACCCTGAGGATGAAGAGTTCACTGCTTTTAGGGCCCCCTAGGGTACTTTCGACTACCAGGTTATGCCCTTCAGCCTAGAGAATGCAGGGGCCACCTATCAACGGGCTATGCATCGCATATTCAAGCTGATTCTCAGGACACTGGTGGAATGCTACGTGGACGACCTGGTGGTTAAATCTCATCAGCGCCAGGACCATCAGAAAGACCTTGAGAAAGTGTTCGGCTTCCTCCGTTCTCACCACTTGAAGATGAAACCATTGATGTGTGCCTTCGGGGTCACCTCCGGAAACTTTCTTGGCTTCGTTGTTAGATATCGAGGCATTATGATCAACCTGGAGAAGATCAAGGCCATCAGTCATATGCCTCCCCCGAATAATATTCTGGAGCTAAGAGGCCTTCAAGGCCACTTAGCCTATATACGTCGATTCATTGCAAATCTGGCCGGCAAGTGTAAGCCCGTTTCTCGGCTCATGAAGAAAGGCGCTGCCTATAAATGGGACGAAGAGTGTTAGATCTCTTTTGAGGGAATCAAGCAGTATCTGCTCCAACCTCTGGTCTTGATGCCACCCGTTTCTGGAAAGCCGCTGGTCCTTTACGTGACCGCCCTGGAGCGATCCCTTGGCGCACTTCTCGCCCAGAAGAACAAAGAGGGAACAGAGAATAGCCTCTACTACCTCAGTCGCATGCTCCTCGATGTGGAAATTAGATATTCTCCCATTGAGAAGAGCTTCCTGGCGCTCGTATTTTCCATGTAGAAATTGTGGCACTACTTGCAGCACCACGAGGTACAGATGGTCTCTCGGGTAAACCTGTTGAAATACATTCTGAACTAACCTATGTTGACCGGTTGGTTGGCACACTGGGCGGTGATCCTCCAGCAGTTTAACATCAGGTTTGTACCTCAGAAGGCTGTCAAAGGACAGGCGTTGGAAAACTTCTTAGCTTCCCACCCAACCTCCACAGACCAACCACTGGACCTAGGATTTCCTGATGAGGTGATCATCTTCGTCGATCACTCCATCCCATGCTGGAAGATGCACTTTGACGGTGCCTCACGGATCCCCACTAGTAGAAGGCTCAATGATCCTAGGCTCAGCAGAGTGGACCTGGGTATCATCTTCATCACCCCAGAGCAAGCCGTTCTGCCGTATTCATTCATGTTGTCAGAAGGCTACACCAACAATGAGGCAGAGTATCATGCCCTCATCACTGGCCTCGAGTTGGCTCTCAAGATTGATGTACCCCATCTGTATGTAAAAGGGGACTCTGAGATAGTCATCAAGCAGGTCAATGGTGACTATGCTGTCGGAAATCCAGAACTCGTGCCATTGTTGGAGTGCACCCTCCGTTTAATGGCTAAGTTCCCCTCCCGGCCAGAGGTCGTTCACATTCCCCGGTCGCAGAACAGTCGAGCGGATGCTTTGGCCAGCCTGGCCACATCACTTGCGGAGCCCGAACAGGATGACCTAATTATCCACGTGGCACACCGGAGAGTCATTTATCCTGTTATTCTGGAGGGAGATCGTGGCCCACGAGTAAACCATCTCACCGCTAGTGCCCCTACGTCAGGATCCCCGGGGGATTCAGGTGCGGTAATAGAGACAGTTTCTGACTAAAGGATGCCCTTGGTTTAATATCTCCAGCACGACAATCTTTCATCAGACCGAGCCGAGCGCGAGCGAATCTGACGCCGCACACCGCAGTTCACCCTTCAAAGCGGTCCCATCCTTGAGCAGCTCCTTTATAGGTGCAGATTTGATGGTGTTCTCCTCCGTTTCCTTCAAGGAGTCGAGATCCCACAGGTCATGCAAGAAGTGCACGCTGGTTTCTGTGTCGCCCACCAGGACGGGTCAAAGTTGTCCCACCGGATTCAGAGGCTGGGATACTTCTGGCCCTCCATGATCTACGACTGCATCGACTATTCCAAGAGGTGTCATGCGTGCCACGTTCACGCTAACTTTTTGCATCGGCCACCGGAGCCTCTCCAAACTACTAAGTATTCTTGTCCCTTTGCAGTCTGGGGTTTGGACGTCGTAGGACCTTACCCGCCAGTGACAGCCCACCAGTGCCGGTTCATCTTGACCGCTACGGATTTCTTCTCCAAGTGGGCAAAGGCAATCCCGCTCAAGGAAGTCAAAGCCTGTTCTATCCCTGACTTCGTGAGCTCCGATATCATCTATCGATTAGAAGTACCTCACGCTATCCTCACGGATAATGGAACCAACTTCCGAGCAGCTGAGCTGAAGAAGTTGGACTCCAAGTACAACATTCTCTCTATTCACACCTCTCGCTATCATGCGCAGGTGGATGGACAGATCGAGGCATTTAACAAAACCCTCTCTAACATTCTGCAAAAGATGGTTGGTCAGAACAAGAAAAGTTGGCTGGACAAGCTCCCCAATTCCCTCTGGTCTTATAGGACGACGACTCATAACTCCACCCAGGTGACTCCGTATTCCCTGGTCTATGGAGCTGAGGTCGTCCTGCCCATCGAGATCCACTTTCCCTCATTGCGCACGGCGGTCTACGATCAGTAAGTGCCATATAGAGTTTTCGAAATCCATCTAGACGAATTGGAAGCGCTGGATGAAAGTAGGCTTCGCTTTTTACATAACTTGGAAAGGTATCAGAGAAGGATGGCACGAGCTTTCAATAAGAAGGTTCGCCTCTGCTTCTTCCTGCAAGGTGACCTGGTGCTGGCTCTCAGAGCACCAATGATTCCCGGCAGGAAACCACCCAAGTTGGAGCCCAAATGGGAGGGGCCTTTCATTGTCCATAAGGTCTATCCCAATGGCGTGTATTCCCTGGTGACTACGGATGGCGAGCGTGTCACTCCTCCCACCAACGCCAGGTTCCTCAAACTGTATTTTGCCTGTCCCCTTTGGTCCGAGTTCTAAGACCTAAAACTAAGATCCTTTCCCCGTCCCACACGATGTTAAACTATATTTCATCCTACATGATGTTAAAATATGCTTCTAGAAATATGTGTGTCTTGATTCCCATCTTTATGGGATACGTAGGACCTCCTGAACACTTAGATTTCAGGTCCAGCCCCATCTCTTAGGAGATCCCACGATCTCCCAGTTTCCTCGGTCTTTTGGCATGCCCTTCCCTTGGGAATCCTCCATCTTTTGGCCTCTCTCATACTGAGCCCTTCGACCCTTTCCAGTGGTCTTCTAATGTGTTTAGAGTACTCTGGTCTAGGACCAGGAGTGTCAGATTCGACTTAGGCAAGTTTTCGTCTACTTTTCAAGCTTCGTGTTCCCCTTCATTCGGGCCCCACCATCTTTCACACCCGGAGGGACCCCCATGAACGGCCTAGATACAATGACTAAGGGCTCTCCTACCATCATGGGCCAACTCCCCTGAGGGTTTCGGGCAACAAATTGATAAAAATCCAGTGTTGCGAATGTGTTCAGCGTTTGATGCTCATTTGTTTGCCCCTATCTCTAGGCTAATATGACAGGATGGTGTGTTGCGAACATGGTCGGCAGTAGTCCTTAGTCTTCACGCTAGCTTCTTCGAGCATTGAATGTTTGTTGCATGATTCACATTATGTTCTGCCCCGTCTTTGCAAGGTGGAATCTCGGAACTCCTTGTACTAACCCTCAGTACACCCCCACACGTCAGGCAGACCAAGCTGCATAACAGTGTCTCTCAGGGATCCCGCGATCTGAGCGCTAGAGTATGTTCTTGGGTTTCTTCTTTACAGGTTGCGTTCAGCTTGACCCTCATCCCCATGGGGAATTAGGAGTCTCCCAGACATTGCGTTTTGGGCCCAGCATAGCTGGGAGATAGCATCTTCTGCCCCCCCAGATTTTTGAACCCTCATAGGCCCCTTTGGCCCGAAGCTCCTCTCTCGGAATCGCGCGTGGTGATGGTATGGGATTACGCCCTCACCCGCATCAGGTATTCTTTATCGCATCATGCATGTTCCCCCAGGTCCAAGCCATATGACCTTAAACTGTGCTGCTAGGTCCAAGCCATACGACCTTAAACTGTGCTGCTAGGTCCAAGCCATGCAACCTTAAACTATGCTGCCTGGTCCAAGCCATACAACCTTAAACTCTGATGCCAGGACCAACCACATGACCATAAACTGTGATGATATCATCCCAGTTGTGCGCCGTTAGGACGCTACCTCTCAAGAACTACATATGGATTGATTATCATCCTTGTGAGATACGTAGGAGCACCTGGGAACTTCCCCATAGGCCCAGCCTAACTTTTCGTGTTCAGTCTCTCGGCCTAAAGGCGTCCCTAGGAGCACATAGTAAGCAGGGCTTTTCCCCATTCATGTTGGGTTTTGAAACCGCTTTACCATGTGTCTCCCATTCCCCTTATCCTTTGCTCTGAGTTCTAAGACCGTAAACTAAGACCTTTATGGTTCAGAGTGACCTTAAATTGCATGCTCGTTCTCACTACAAGACGTTAAACTGCAAGCTGGTCAGGCCTCCTCGGCCGAGGCCTGGCCTCAGGCCCTTAGCTTTCCATGACTCGGTCTCTCTTATGGGGTTGTACGGTGTGGTGCGGGATTATGTCCTCATTCACGTCCGGTTACTCACCGTACCGTGCCTATCCCCAGATGAGTTGTTTCCCCCGTCCCGCACGATGTTAAACTGTATTTCTTCTTACATGACATTAAACTGTGCTTCTAAAACTACGTGTGGCTTGATTCGCATCCTTATAGGATATGTAGGAACGCCTAGACATTTCTTCTTGGGTCCAGCCCCAGGGATTACCAAATCCCATCCCTCCTTATTGTCATCCCCATGGCCTGACATCTTGGGAAGTGGTGTAATCGTGACATCTACCCCAAATAATTTCGGGATGCCCCATAGTAATAATGGGAAGTGGCAGTTCTCTCGCCAGAGAGGTCCTGTCTAAAAATTGGGACGATTCGTGATCAGGTTGGTATGTCTGCCTAATGCGCCTCCGCCAAGGTGGCGCAATTTTAGAGTGTTGGACTCTGTTCGAACAAACCACCACTCCACTTTCTGCGCTTTTCGTGCCCCTTTATTAGGATCCTCGTTCTCTTTCGTGTTCGATGGGACCCCCTAACAGTATGGATGATAGACCTACGGTCCGCCTACTATCCTGGGCCAACATTCCGGAGGACTGGTCATGTTTGATGGGACCCCCTAACAGTATGGATGATAGACTTTGGTCCGCCTGCTGCCAAAATATGGATGATAGACCTTTGGTCAGCCTATTTTAGCAGTATGGATGATAGGCCTATAGTACGCCTGCTGTCCTGGGCCAACGTTTCGGAAGACTGACCGGAGATATTTGAGTTAGGCCCCGTGTTGTGAACATGGTCAGTGGTCAGCCCTCATTTATTGTCCCCATTCCAGGCCAACATGATATGGATGTTGCGTTTCCGTCATGGTTAACAGTTATCCTCCATCATCGCTCCCCATAGTGTTCTGAATTCAAGTAACGTGATTCAACTTTCCTTTCTATCTCCCTGTGTTCGGATGGATTTCAATTCCCTCGGCATTGCCCTGCTCGTGTGTTAGAGCACATTGAGAAGGTGATATATCAATCGGTCTGTGGTCATCTCCTCAAGAAATCCAGGCCCAATTTCGGATGCCTGAAGCTTGGTTAATGCTCCACAGTTGGATGAAATGATAAAACGAGTATCCTTTGCTTCTCGCGTTGGGTGTGACCCACAAGATCTTAGGGGTGAGTTGTTATTCATTTTAGAATTATGGTTGAGCATATTAGACCAAAGGTATAGATAAATGGATTTTTCCATGTATTGGATTGAGATGATGAGCAGTACAAGCAAGAAGTTCCTGAGATGGCCAAAACAAATCCCCTAAGGGTAGGTGTGCTGGATCGATCTTTCCAACGTTGTTACCCTTTGGCTGGTAGCCTCCAGGACCGCTTCTCACTCCTTGAGGACTCTCTCCTCATCAGCCTCCACAGAGTGTAGCTTGCCAACCCTAGCTTGTTCCTGCGCCTACTCGGTTTGAAGTATGGTCATCTGGTGACTCGCCTCCATCAGGTTTTCCTGCACATCAGCCATCTGGGCCGTCAGTTGCTCCACAAGCATAGAGAATGTTGCAATAAAGGCCTCCTTATCTGCCGCCTGCCCTTCGAGGTACCGGACCTCCTGCTCCGCCCTCAGCAACGCTCAGGCATTCGCCGATCTTTTCCGACATTGGGCAACGTCGGTGTGCCGGCTGATCTCGCGTAAATTCTCAGCCATGTAATCATGGACCGTCAGATGAAGGCGTTGGGCATCAGCCCCTCCGGCGCATAGGAAGCGCAGCCAGGTCTAGAGTGATCCCATTCTCCTCAGCCAATCCGACTGGGGCTGTCTGAGAAAGCACTGGATACACTTCCACCCTTTGCGCCATGTCATCCAGCTCTCCTCGGCTACCTCTAAGTCTGAGTCGTCTATCTCTTCAGGATCAGCGGGTCGGTACGTAGTAAAGGCATCCATCAGGTCGGCAGCAGGATCTGCCTCAGGGATTTCTGCGTGAGGAATAGGATCCTCGACATTTGGGCGACCTTCGTCTCTCACCCCAACAGCGATGGTGCCTCCGTCAGCCCCCGGCCCCGCCTCAAGAACAGCGCCGCTGATACCCACTGCCCCCTGCTCACCAATTTCCAGGGCCGACTCAGTGTAGGAAGTATGTTCTGGACGAGGTGGTATGTCCGCCACTGTTCTACTCATGGACGGTCCGGGCTCAGCTACCTGACGAGCCTCCAATGATGAGATCACTGCACAAGGCGTACCCTGATGGGTTAGGATCTTTTGATAGCAGGCGCCAGTAGTGAAGTATGGGACTTAAAGGATCCCAGAGCATCGACCTCCAGTGTTCCGACCACTATAGGAGCCTCCATGATGGGAGACCCCTCTATGCTTGTCAATTCAATGATGGGTGTCGGATTCCCATCATGTCCCACCGGTTCCTTTCTTCCCTCCTCTAGTGGGGATTCCTGACCAACACTTAGGCACTTATGAGTGAGGTAGAGAGATGGGTTGGAAATCGAAAAGGATAATGGACGAAGAAGGAAAATGATTAAGGATGGATACAAACCTTGAGTATCTCGGTTATGTCAAGATCAGAGCCGACAATCTCGCCGCTCTCTCAGAGACTCCCTGGGTAGGTCTCCCCCTGTGACCCCTCACCTTCGGGTTCTCCTTCTCCTACATCTTCTCCTTCTCCTTCATCTTTTCTGGTTTCCTCCTCCCCCTTTGACTCCTCGTCATTGTCGCCTTCTCCCAGCGGCATCACTTCCGGATCATGCTCCTGGCCGAGCATCACTTTCACTAGGAAAGGTGGCTCCGCACGCTGACCCCTTTGGTGCGCGTATGTGTCCATGGCCGTGAGATAAGCATGCGCCGATGAAAGTTCACTCTGTCGGTAACTCGAATGAGCCCGACCTCTAGCAGTTGGATCCCGTTTTGAATTATCTTCTGCCAGATGCCTTCAACACCCAATGATTGTCGCAGGGTCATCCAGGCTGACCACAGTGCTGAGAAAATTGCATCTTGGGAAGGTTTGAGAAGGTATCTTATCTGCTTCCCAGGAAGCCCCATGTCCGCCTCATGTGCCCCCCTACGGGCAACGAGGTCGCGATAGCACCATGTGATGTCCCTGCTGCTGAAGTCCCGGCCTGCGCAGGCCTCGCTGCCTGATGCATCCCTGGTTCCCCCCTTCCAGCAGCACCTTTCCTTCTCCCCCATCGCCCTGTTTTTGTGCGGGTAGCCTCGAGTTGCCGGACTCGCTTGCGTAAAAGCCCCTCAGGGTACACGATGGTCCAGTGCTTGGCATACTCGGTTTCTAGGCCAGTGTCAGCCCTGATGGGAGGAAGATTAATGACGTCGCCGGAGCTGAGAGTGGTAAACATCAACCACATCTGGCGCAGAACGCAGGGATTCTTCTCCTGGCAGATAGTCGTGAATACCTTCTTCAGAATTTTTTGGAGGCACCTGAATTGCCTGGCGAATCGGGATGGCATGTAAGGCTCGCAGATCACCTTCCCGTCGATCCAAGCCATGAGCACCCCGCCCCGAATGCACTGGAAATACTGATGTTGTTCCAGAGAGCCTCACCCATTGTCCCCCATCTGGCCGACCGGGGTGGGGAATGGGCTGAAGTGGAAGTTGGTGTGGTTACCAATGCGGATTCTCACGCCCTCCTCATTGAGCGTTATCGGCGCCTCCCCGGCGATGTTTAGTAGGGACGGTCGCAGGCCATTGCCCGGAGGACGGATGGCATTTGGGAAATTGTACGCGTCGAGATGAGCCGCCACCCAGCCATGGAATATCTGGAAGGGGCCACATACTCTCCGAGGCGACCCCCCTCATGAGATGCATCCCAGGATGGCATAAAGCTTGGCCAGAACGGGGACCCCCAAGTTGAACCGTTTGTTGGCGGCCCTGGTGCCCGCCATCACCAGTGTTGCTGGACGGACGCCCATCCTCACGTCCCACACCGGTAGGAGCCACCCGCTCTAGAAGGTGGTGAGGAACCCGGTGTACCAGACGTTCGGATCCCGGGCCTCAATGACGTGGTAACCCCGTTATTAGTATTACCCCGCCTCCAAGGGCCTCCAGTATGACCCATCCCTGCTCCTCTGAGCCGCAGTTGGGCACCGTTTACCTTGTCCCGGCATCTTGATTGCCGGATACTTCTCAAAGAACTGGCTGAACTAGCCCTTGTAGGCAATGTCCTTCAGGAAGTCCTTGACCCCCAGTCTCTCTTTGGCCATCTCCAATAGGTGCCACGTCAGCATGGGGATCTGTGACCTGTTGTAACACCCCGAGCTTCCACGATACGCCTCTCTTTCAATAATGCAATAGCTTGCATTGTACGCAAGTTCGAGTTCTAACACACCGCAACTAATCAAAGTAGCCGTTATGAATAGTAATAACCACCTTTTAAATTTATAGAAATTTTATATTTCAAAATGGACTTCATTTTTGTATTCCTAATATTGAAATTAGCCTATGTTGAATTTTTTGTAATTTTCCGAGAACTTCCAAGTTTTTATGAATAGTGAAAAATACTTAAAACAAATTTTTTAATCAAAATAATTTATAGTGATAAATTATACTATTTAGTGGTTTTAAGGTATAATTAGAATATATTTTTACCATTTTATCCAATGGTGGTCATTAGAATTAATTTAACATTGAAATTGGACATAAACAATTGCCAATCTTTTGATATAAATTGTTTCTTAAAAACACGATATTTGTCGTAACAGTGGGAATTAATTATAAAATTAATTAATGCAACTTATATGTTTGGAATTTTGTAAAATAGACATCATTTTTGAATTAGGAATATCAATTATAGCTTAGGGTGAAATTTTGGCCTTGTTCTGAAAAACTTCAATTTTTGATGAATAGTGAAACCACTAAGTGGTAGTTAAATAACTGATTTTTCGTTTAAATGAAATATTACCACTTCTGTGATTTGATTTTCAAAAATCCGACATACATGGTTGTCATTAAGAAGTAAAATGTGGTTCAATGAGATTAAAATAATTTTTTTGTGAATAGTAACTTTTAAGTTCTTAATCGCGATTAGAGTTAATTAGTGTAGTTTAAGGTAAAAACAATGTTTTAATAATATGATATGAGCTTGACACTTGTCCTACTCCTATTGGATGAGTCATGGCCGACCAAGACAACCCATGGGTCAACTTGGGGACCCCATGGAGCCACTTTGGTTGGAAAAGGACATAAATATATATTTATTTAATGTTAAAATTAAATTGACACAAACATGAGTTGTTTTACTAAAACAGTTTTTAAGTGGGGTTACACAAGTCCAAATTTTGATTATAAATATTAATTAGAACGATAAAAAGATTTCCTACATCATAGTATTTGTTTTATAATTTTTAAACATTAAATAAATTAAATTAATTATGACATCATGATGATGCAGTGATGACCTCATTATTTAAAGATTTAAATAAAATGGGAAGATAATGCAAAATCAAAGGCTTACACTTGTCCAAAGCCAATTGGATGAGGAGATTCCGAACCCGTATCACCTTATCCTCGAATTATATAGTTGTGGGACCTTTAGAATCCGAAAAGCATTGTGTAATAATGTAACATTTCAATCTTTCCAAAAGAGCCCCTCCTCTCCACTTATAAAATGCCCCCACCTCTCCCACCTTATTCACACCTTCAAGCCATTTGGCTCGGCCAACCTCTGCCCAAATACTCTCCCAACTTCCCCCTCTTACTCCTAGAAGCCTCACTTTGGGAAGAACTCTTCCCAAGGAAGCCTTTGGCTCAAATCAAAAAGAGTTACCCAATTTTGAGGTAATGTCTTCTCTAATGTTGTTTTGTTTTATTTTTCTTCTCCAACCCCCTAAACTCTTTTTATTCATTTCTTTTGTAACAACACCAGTATCCTCAATATACTAGGATGTTGTTATAATAAGGATTCGATCTAAAATTACACACACCTACATCTAATGGTTAAAGAACATATGGTTTCTGTGGATGGCGAATTTCTGCCTCACGAAACGATGATTGTTCAACACTCATATAACACCTTCAAAGGTGGCAATTAAGATGTCACTATTTTTATATATGATATATAATATTTTTATGTTTTACTTATTCTTCTTTATTTCTCATTTATGGCATACTTTATGATTTCCATTATGGGTAAAACGCGATAATTTCATTTTAGGAAGTGCGGACTACCGCCCCCTCAAAGTGATTTGAATCGTTAATGCCATATGTGGGATGTATAAAGGATGGAGTAAATGGTATTATACACTATATTATACTGGAATTATATTATACATTTATATCATTATGATTTAGTTCCATTAAATATGAAATTGAAATGAAAGTAGCGTTCATGCGTACGTACGGCTTACCGTCTCCATAAACGGTGCATTTCATTTCTTACCTCTAAATGTTACGTAATATTATAAATGAATGTATATACTGGATATATAAGATATATATGACATCTAAATCATGAATATAATTCTGGATATAATGGATATTCTACCACATGAACAACTTGTAATTATAAGAAGTTTATTGTTGACTCAAGTACCAAAGATCGACAAAACGACCGTTATTAACTTAAATAATTACATAATGTTCATAACATTGTAATAAGTGATATAAAAAGGATAATGAAATTGAAAATGGTTCTTAATAAGGTAGGTATTAACTCTAGTTTATTATTCAGGAGGTTAAAGAACGGTTGAGTCAAGTCGGACACAAGGTAAGGGAATTTCTTAACCCAACTTCCATTCTTTGGGTTACTCTCTTACTTTAAAATTATGTCATGATATTATTATGTCATATCTTGTACTTATAATTTCTTTATGTGTACATATATTTAATACACATAATAGATCTATTTTATTTAAAAAATGATATTTGTAAGGGAACTTCTTAACCCAACTTCCATTCTTTGGGTTAATCTCCTACTTTCCAATTATGTCATGATATTATTATGTATTATCTTGTATTTTTACTTTCTTTATGTGTACCTATAGTGAATACACATAATAGATCTATTTTATTTTAAAAATGATCTTTTAAGGACTTCGTCTCAATCCCCTTTCATTGAGGCATATTTGGTTTTATACACAACTTTCTTTTATACGGTGTATAAACCCCTTTGACTTTTACGTTTATTCAAAAAGGAATCTTTTTTATACGAAGCGTTTTACTAAACGACAAAAAGGGAATGTTTTTCTTTCCGTAATTATGCGGCGACAATGACTTCTCCGCCGCCGTGACCATTATTTGAGTTTCGGCTTCCTCTACAAGCCATCATTTTATTTTAATGAAAAATAAATACAAAGTTTTAACTTTCTTTTATTTTGGTATTGAAAATGGTTTTGAAAGCGTTTTTATTATATCAATGTGCTGTATTTATATCTTGTGATTGAAATGTGGAAATGTTATGTTTCCTTTATTCATGTTTTATGTGATACGATTATGTTATGGTTTATGATATGTTTAAACCTATTCATATGAGGAATGCATTGGACTTAATAAGTGACGGGTGGAGCCCGCTATAGCTCCTCGATGCATCGGCAGGTCTCATGAGACAAACTAGTGTCTTGGCACAAGGCCTTGACAAAATCTTATTTGTGGTCTTGGCACGAGGCCTTGACTACGTGGTTATGATAGTCTGGCATTATGCATTCCATCATTATGAAAGTGGTTATTGATATTGCATGTGATTATTCGACCAGTAGAATATCCATGTGAAGAATTAAATGGCATTATCTCATTTTACTTTTGCCATATTATGTTGATGTTCAAGTTTAAAAGGCTTTTGTTTTAGTTAAACATTGCCTTAAATGTTTATGTTTATTTATGAAAGCTTCCGCAATATTGTTATCCTTACTGAGCATCTGAGCTCACCCCTTTCAATGTTTTAATATTTTCCAGGATGTGAAGAAGTATTTTATGAATGACCTGCAGGGATAGTCAGAAGAGGAAATGAGTGTGGACTATGAAGACTTTTTTATTATTTTTTCACTTTATGATGTAATGTAAGACTTATGAATGTATCTAGTGTTTCCAAGGCTACTAAACTAATCGGTCTTTCGAGACTTGATCTTTTGTGATCATGCCAATGTTATGAAGTAATGCACCGACTCTGGGTAGCTGGGGTCAGGGCGCTACAGTTGGTATCAGAGGCAGTTTAGTACTAACCTTGGAAGCTAGATTTAGATAAACTCTGATTAGAGCACATAGCCCAAATATAGACTTTGAGGATTAGTATAGAAGAACTTCCTAGAATTTTGTTATTGTAGAGATTTTGTGAGTTTTCCGAGCAATACATCCTTTTCTGGATACGAGCATGTAGAGGCGGCTCTGGCACAGATGTACCTAGGGGTAAAACCCGAAAACACCGCTTTGATCTAGACTCAAACGGGAACTGGTGCACGACAACGGGCCTTGCTGCACTCTTGGTTACGACACTCCCGGGGGATATGCTTAGGATAATTCTCACAAACCACTATGAAGGGTTATGAGTATATAATTCCTCAAAGAAAACATTTCTTTTTATGATTATGGATTATATCCATAAATAGTTCAATTTATGTTATGTATTTTATAAGTATGGGATTATGTATTTTGATTCATAAACTAATCTAGTTTATGCCATTGTTTAGAAATGGCGCCTAGTGGAAGGAATGGAAACCGTATCAATGCACGCACTCCATGTAGGGATTGCCCTCCTGCTCAAGATAATTATAGTGGGGCTGGTGATGCAACTGGTGCCGATCAACTTATTACCATACTGGGACAACTCACTCAGGTTATGAATAATAACCTTACTCGTATGGAGCACCCTGATCCGCAACGTGGAGGATCAATGCTAGACCGTTTCATGAGGCAACAACCAACAACCTTCAATGGGAGTACAAATCCTATAGTAGCTGAGCAATGGATAAATTCCTTAGATAAAATATTCCATGCCTTGGGGATTAGTGAAAGGGAGAAATTTGTCATGGCAGTTTACCGCCTCACTGGAGATGTCGATCAGTGGTGGTCGCTGATTCAAAACACAAAGGAAGATGATGACGTATCGAATATGGAATGGAGGGAGTTCAAAGAGCTTTTCTTAGAAAAATACTTTCCTCGTGACCATCGAGCAGATATGGAAAGGCAATTTCTGAGTCTGAGGCAGAAGGAGGATGAGAATGTCGCAAAGTATGAGGCTAACTTTACAAGGTTAGCGAGGCATGCTTCCGATTATATACGTAACCCAAGAAGTAAGATTGATCGTTTCTTTGATGGGTTAAAACCATTTCTCCGTCTATCTTTAGTATCACAAACCTTCTCATCATACGAAGATATTGTCTCATGTGCTATCAAGACAGAAAAGGAATTCTCTAAGTCTTATGACAACAAAGTAAAGCAAGAGAAGAAGAGAATGGTGGAACAAGAAACGGATAAAGGGAAAAGGGGAAAGAAGGATTTTCCATTATGTGATAATTGTGGGAAGAATCACCCTGGTACTTGCCTAAAAGGAATGGGAGTTTGTTATAAATGTGGAGAAAAGGGTCACCAGGCTCGTGATTGCAAGGGAAAGAAAGAGGCTATCAAAGTTCAATGCTATAATTGTAGAGAAATGGGGAATTATGCAAATGAATGTCCTAAGCGTCAGGGAAACTTACCTCAGAAAAGGCCAAGGGAGCAAGGACAATCCTATGATGTTACTACAGTTGAAGCAGAATAACTAATGTATTGGTGCTTTTGGACTCATGGATTATATTCTGGTTATTAGAATAATGTGATATATATATAAGGATTGTACTTCAGTACTTGTTGATTTCAGTAAGGTTTTAATATGATGAAGGTAATTATATTTTTAGTATGTGACAATAAGAGAAACTTTAATTTGTTTGGGGAATCTGATAAATTGATTTTGGAATTAAGAGACCTTTTAGAGAAAGTCTGGACAGAGGTATATTGGATAACTATAAAGGTTGGAGTAGATTAAGTTGATCTTTGTATAGTATTGTTTAATGTTAAAAAATTTATGAAGATTATTTTTGGAATACTATGATACTATAGTTTTAGGAAAAGGACAACCTGCAGGGTGGGGAATAACTCGTCGCGTCGGACAAAGCTACAGGAATCGAACCCACAACCATAGTGCGACAAGCCTTTATTTCCTACCACTAGCCTACTGGAAGTCCCTGGTTATTACAAAATAGTTTTACTAATCTAAATGGTATGTGTTAACATTTTGAACCTTATACAATTAGGATAAATAGAATATTTTTGAGTTCCGTTACCATTTGGAGTAAAAGTTGGGTTTGTGGTAAAAATTTATTAACGAATGAAAGTATACATAACAAGTATTTATATTCCCTTACGTTCTTAGTAAATCTCCTAAATAAATTCCTCAACATTATAAAAGGTAACTTGAAACAAAAATGTTGTCGGTTAACTTTTCCAACTGGGGATTCAATGACCGTTTAACCAATCACAAGTTTGTGATTTTCTTGTGGTTAAACTTTCTCCTAATCCTGTTTTCTATAACTCTCCATCAGACCTTGATGGTTTGTTTCTCCTCCATATCCATATTTTCATAGAATCCTATAATGGGCTATATCGGGTGACCTTTGTACTTATCTTGCTTTCTTTTAATGTTATATATTTATTAACCTTATTTCCGATGTGGGTTTTCCTCAAAGGTATTTTCTCTTTTCAACCTTTTATTTTCAAAGAAAAATTTCAAATTGCGAGGACGCAATTTATTGAAGGAGGGGAGAATGTAACACCCCGAACTTCCACGATACGCCTCTCTTTCAATAATGCAATAGCTTTCATTGTACGCAAGTTCGAGTTCTAACACACCGCAACTAATCAAAGTAGCCGTTATGAATAGTAATAACCACCTTTTAAATTTATAGAAATTTTATATTTCAAAATGGACTTCATTTTTGTATTCATAATATTGAAATTAGCCTATGTTGAATTTTTTGTAATTTTCCGAGAACTTCCAAATTTTTATGAATAGTGAAAAATACTTAAAACAACTTTTTTAATCAAAATAATTTATAGTGATAAATTATACTATTTAGTGGTTTTAAGGTATAATTAGAATATATTTTTACCATTTTATCCAATGGTGGTCATTATAATTAATTTAACATTGAAATTGGACATAAACAATTGCCAATCTTTTGATATAAATTGTTTCTTAAAAACACGCTATTTGTCGTAACAGCGGGAATTAATTATAAAATTAATTAATGCAACTTATATGTTTGGAATTTTGTAAAATAGACATCATTTTTGAATTCTGAATATCAATTATAGCTTAGGGTGAAATTTTGGCCTTGTTCTGAAAAACTTCAATTTTTGATGAATAGTGAAACCACTAAGTGGTAGTTAAATAACTGATTTTTTGTTTAAATGAAATATTACCACTTCTGTGATTTGATTTTCAAAAATCCGACATACATGGTTTTCATTAAGAAGTAAAATGTGGTTCAATGAGATTAAAATAATTTTTTGGTGAATAGTAACTTTTAAGTTCTTAATCGCGATTAGAGTTAATTAGTGTAGTTTAAGGTAAAAACAATGTTTTAATAATATGATATGAGAATGACACTTGTCCTACTCCTATTGGATGAGTCATGGCCGACCAAGAAAACCCATGGGTCAACTTGGGGACCCCATGGAGCCACTTTGGTTGGAAAATGACATAAATATATATTTATTTAATGTTAAAATTAAATTGACACAAACATGAGTTGTTTTACTAAAACAGTTTTTAAGTGGGGTTACACAAGTTCATATTTTGATTATAAATATTCATTAGAAAGCTAAAAAGATTTACTACATCATAGTATTTTTTTTATAATTTTTAGACATTAAATAAATTAAATTAATTATGACATCATGATGATGCGGTGATGACCTCATTATTTAACGATTTAAATAAAATGGGAAGATAATGCAAAATCCAAGGCTTACACTTGTCCAAATCCAATTGGATGAGGAGATTTCGAACCCTTATCACCTTAGACTCTAATTATATAGTTTTGGGACCTTTAGAATCCGAAAATCATTGTGTAATAATGTAACATTTCAATCTTTCCAAAAGAGCCCCTCCTCTCCACTTATAAAAGGCCCCCACCTCTCCCACCTTATTCACACCTTCAAGCCATTTGGCTCGGCCAAACTCTTCCCAAATACTCTCCCAACTTCCCCCTCTTACTCCTAGAAGCCTCACTTTGGGAAGAACTCTTCCCAAGGAAGCCTTTGGCTCAAATCAAAAAGAGTTACCCAATTTTGAGGTAATGTCTTCCCTAATGTTGTTTTGTTTTATTTTTCTTCTCCAACCCCATAAACTCTTTTTATTCATTTATTTTGTAACAACACCAGTATCCTCAATATACTAGGATGTGTTTATAAGAAGGATTCGAGCTACACTTACACAAACCTACATCTAATGGTTAAAGAACATACGGTTTCTGTGGATGGCGAATTTCTGCCTCACGAAACGATGATTGTTCAACACTCATATAACACCTTCAAAGGTGGCCATTAAGATGTAACTATTTTTATATATGATATATAATATGTTTATGTTTTACTTATGCTTCTGTATTTCTCATTTATGGCATACTTTATGATTTCCATTATGGGTAAAATGCGATAATTTCATTTTAGGAAGTGCGGACTACCGCCCCCTCAAAGTGATTTGAATCGTTAATGCCATATGTGGGATGTATAAAGGATGGAGTAAATGGTATTATACACTATAATATACTGGAATTATATTATACATTTATATCATTATGATTTAGTTCCATTAAATATGAAATTGAAATGAAAGTAGCGTTCATGCGTACGTACGGCTTACCGTCTCCATGAACGGTGCATTTCATTTCTTACCTCTAAATGTTACGTAATATTATAAATGAATGTATATACTGGATATATAATATATATATGAAATCTAAATCATGAATATAATTCTGAATATAATGGATATTCTACCACATGAACAACTTGTAATTATAAGAAGTTTATTTTTGACTCAAGTACCAAAGATCGACAAAACGACCGTTATTAACTTAAATAATTACATAATGTTCATAACATTGTAATAAGTGATATAAAAAGGATAATGAAATTGAAAATGGTTCTTAATAAGGTAGGTATTAACTCTAGTTTATTATTCAGGAGGTTAAATAACGGTTGAGTCAAGTCGGACACAAGGTAAGGGAATTTCTTAACCCAACTTCCATTCTTTGGGTTACTCTATTACTTTAAAATTATGTCATGATATTATTATGTCATATCTTGTACTTATACTTTCTTTATGTGTACATATATTTAATACACATAATAGATCTATTTTATTTAAAAAATGATATTTGTAAGGGAACTTCTTAACCCAACTTCCATTCTTTGGGTTAATCTCCTACTTTCCAATTATGTCATGATATTATTATGTATTATCTTGTATTTTTACTTTCTTTATGTGTACCTATAGTGAATACACATAATAGATCTATTTTATTTTAAAAATGATCTTTTAAGGACTTCGTCTCAATCCCCTTTCATTGAGGCATATTTGATTTTATACACAACTTTCTTTTATACGGTGTATAAACCCCTTTGACTTTTACGTTTATTAAAAAAGGAATCTTTTTTATACGAAGTGTTTTACTAAACGAAAAAAAGGGAATGTTTTTCTTTTCGTACTTATGCGGCGACAATGACTTCTCCGTCACCGTGACCATTATTTGAGTTTCGTCTTCCTCTACAAGCCATCATTTTATTTTAATGAAAAATAAATACAAAGTTTTAACTTTCTTTTATTTTGGTATTGAAAATGGTTTTGAAAGCGTTTTTATTATATCAATGTGTTGTATTTATATCTTGTGATTGAAATGTGGAAATGTTATGTTTCCTTTATTCATGTTTTATGTGATACGATTATGTTATGGTTTATGACATGTTTAAACCTATTCATATGAGGAATGCATTGGACTTAATAAGTGACGGATGGAGCCCGCTATAGCTCCTCGATGCATCGGCAGGTCTCATGAGACAAACTAGTGTCTTGGCACAAGGCCTTGACAAAATCTTATTTGTGGTCTTGGCACGAGGCCTTGACTACGTGGTTATGATAGTCTGGCATTATGCATTCCATCATTATGAAAGTGGTTATTGATATTGCATGTGATTATTCGACCAGTAGAATATCCATGTGAAGAAGTAAATGGCATTATCTCATTTTACTTTTGCCATATTATGTTGATGTTCAAGTTTAAAAGGCTTTTGTTTTAGTTATACATTGCCTTAAATGTTTATGTTTATTTATGAAAGCTTCCGAAATATTGTTATCCTTACTGAGCATCTGAGCTCACCCCTTTCAATGTTTTAATATTTTCCAGGATGTGAAGAAGTATTTTATGAATGACCTGCAGGGATAGTCAGAAGAGGAAATGAGTGTGGACTATGAAGACTTTTTTATTAGTTTTTCACTTTATGATGTAATGTAAGACTTATGAATGTATCTAGTGTTTCCAAGGCTACTAAACTAATCGGTCTTTCGAGACTTGATCTTTTGTGATCATGCCAATGTTACGAAGTAATGCACCGACTCTGGGTAGCTGGGGTCGGGGCGCTACACCTGTCTTCCCAGGTGTTCTTTGGAGGAATGAACTCGTCATATTGGTAGCCCTACAGTGGGATACCTCCGATGCAGTGAACGTCCCAGAGGCTAATGCCAACTTCCCCATGGTGAAGGTGGAATGTGTTGGTATCGGGAGACCATCGGGTGAATAGCTCCGGCCCGAGCTCAGGTTGACGGTGGAAGTGGAGCTGCGAAGTCCATACCACCTCGAACAGGCCAATATGCCACAGTTCATCTCGAAACTGGTCACAAGTATGGCGAACCCAGAACGCCTAGGCCCACTCGCTGGTGAAGTTTCCCCTGGATCGCAGGTCCCAATCCTTCAGCCAGCCCTTTGTGTCATCCGTGAACCTCTGCCAGAACGTGCTCGCATAGAGGGCCGGAGAATTCCTTGTGACAGGCTAGTCCTCGGTAATGGTCCTTGTCCTCGGGTTCAGGACATATACGTCCATATTTCTGGTTTCCCTGGCAGGATGGCCATTGTTGATGATGTTATAGCGAGGAAGCTCGTCCTCACAGGTCACCCATGACTGCGGTGTGTCCACATTGAAGCCCGGCAGGGGCACCTCCTCCAGAATGCCAAAGTTCCAGAGTGAGAGGTTGTCAGATAGTGGATACATCTTCTGGGCTGGAGTTAGCAGATTGAACAAGGTCATGTTGTTGTAAATGATCACCTTGGCGCCATAAAACTCCTCATTCACCGCCATTTATGTTCTATAAGTGGCGGATTCCCCCTCATCAACTCGGTTTGCGGCCATCTCAAATATTTTTGGAGTTGCACGAAATCAGGATGTAGGGTGCAGAATCGGAGAGTGATGCACGAAATCTGAAGTGGCGGTGTGAAATCTATGAGTTGGGTGCGCAATTGGCACGCTAGGCGCGGAATATCCCGAGTAGGTGCGCAAGTGCGGCCAAAATTCGGAAGGACTTACGCGCTGCCAGAGCATTTTTTACGCGCAGCCATGGGAGCAATTTCACGCACAAGAGCGGTAATCCTATCATGCAGAAAATAATGAGTACGAATATTGGGACCCAGTGCCCCTTTTTATAGGTGATTCCAGGGTTCCGCATCGTGCGGAAAGCAAATTCTGCATTGATCCATCATTTTGCACGCCTCGTCAGTTTTTTGTGCGCTAAGTGCCTAGGAGAGGCCCTGCTTCGGCGTTTCCCACAGAATCCGACCATTGCGATCTCTCACCGATCCAATTCTGAGGGGGGCATTTTTAGATGTAGAAAAAGTCCGTAACTCCCAGAGGAAGTTTCGAAATGACAAAACGAAGTCATATTCGGAATCAGAGGCCCGGTCTGGAGGCCCTGGAAGTGGTGCGCGAAAGAAAGGAGGGATGGCGCGAAATAATGTTGTGTGTGCGAAGCATCCCCGGGATTCGCGAAATCGAGCCGGTGGTGCGCACAATTTTGCGCGCCCGGTTCCACACGGTGAAGCCTTTCATGCCGACTGTTCCCGACACGTAAGATTTCACACACCGCTTGGATTCCACGCCAGCATGCGCCTATAAATAGAAGGCAGCCCCAAACGGTTTGGGGTTGAAAAATTCGGAACGACTCCCATGTGCGCAATTCGGACTCCCCTGCGTGCAATATGACATCTAGGTAATTCATCTTTTCGCGCAACCTTGCCCTGGGGTTCGCCTTTGCGCGCAACTCCACTGGCTTAAGTGAATTTTCCCACTCCTCCGGGTTCTTCCCTTGCGCGCAATCCTTGCCCGTGTGTGCAATCCCCTTCTGTGCACGCAATCCCAATCCTTTGCGCGCAATCCACTATCTGTGAAATCCTCTGGCCCTATTGAGCTCCATGTCGGTGTTTTGCATTCAAACCTTCTCTTTGCGCGCAACACCCAGGACCCTTTACCTTGACGCCCCTTGGCTGCCTCTCCGCGCCAGCACCTGATGTCTTCCCTGCTGGGCATACGTGCCATGCGTTGTTTTCCCGTTCGTCCTTCCAGGCTCATACGAAGTAACCTCAAGGTCCCTTGGGCGGTGTTTCCCGTTGCGTTTCTTTGCCTTATGCTTCTCCACATAGGCACGCTAACGGCAATTGCTTCTTCTCATAGCCACGCTAACGTGGACCCCTCGATGGTTCGCCCTGTGGCCCCCTTCACTACGGAATTTCCAATTCCTTCCCTCCCATAGGGGGTAGAGGGTTTTGGGCATGTAATCCCTAGGGTTGTGGAGCGAACCCACCTCGTCCGAGCTGCAGGGCATTAAACTGCCAAGCACCTCATCCTTAACACATGACGTTAAACTGTGGTCTGACCCCGTGCTTCACACGTAGGGTCCCCCTGGCTCGGACATTTTTTACGCCTCTCGTCTCCACGGGAATGGAATCTTCCTCACATGGAATGAGATCCTCCTTGTCGGAGTGGCGTTTGTCCATGGAGGAAGGGCTGCCTCAGAGCGTAAGCCCCTAGCCTCTCTTACGGAATGTTTCACCCATGCACCTCCGTACTTCCCCACCACCAAGGCCAGTGGAGTCCCTTCCCCACTACGCTTTGTCGCACCACCGGCCTCCATCCTGGAGTAATCCCCGACACCCAGGGCCACTAACCACGCGTAAGCCTCTGTTTCCTCTTAGGGCCGCTCAACGCGTAAGCCCCTTTCCGCTTCTCACGGACACACCCTTTGCAACGTGATCGTCTGGTCCCTGGTGCCTCTTGTTTCTCACACCGAGCATGAATCACGTGGGCTTAGAGCACGCATTGACCATCACATCCTCCTATGGGCCGCCTCAGAGCATAATCCCCATCCAAGCGAACTATGTGGACTTTGATCCATGCTAACGCATGGTACGTAGGAAGCCTCCATGAGGTTCAAGCCCACCACCCGGTCGTTCCGACCTCTCCACGTCGGTTCCCCAACCACCATGGGCTGCCTTAGAGCGTAAGCCCCAAATGACCTCTTCCTGCATGACATTAAACTGTATTCCTTTGTCCCGTATGACATTAAACTGTATGATGTCCCGCATGACGTTAAACTGTATGGCCCGAACTACGTGGACTTTGATTCGTGCTAATGCACGGTACGTAGGAAGCCTCCACGAGGTTCAATCCCATCACTCAGTTGTTCCGACCCCTTCGTGTCGGTTCACCAACACCATTATGGGCCGCCTCAAAGCATAATCCCCATGCCTCACACCCACATCCCATCCTGACCTCCCCCTCGATCCCACTTTCCTTGGAAACTAATTCCCTAGCCCAGAGATCTTACTTCCTCCAGGCTCCAATCCATGTGTTCATTCTCACCGGTCGCCTCTTCAGGTGTCCCACCGTATCACTGAACTACGCGGACTTTGATTCCCTGCCATGGGGATACGTAGGAAGCCTCCATGAGGTTCAAGCCTGTCATTCCATCACCCATCTTGATCCTTACCCAGGCCGCCACATCTCGGTGAGATCATGCCACCCCATTCCACTCCATAGTATCCGGGAAGTCACCCACGTGCTGGCCCCAACATCGGTGTTCCCCCTATGGGGTCCTTCAATCTGATCTACTCTCAGTGTTCTGATCAGTCTGATTTGTCTCTGCAAGACGTTAAACTCGCGGCATACCCCGTGTTAAACATGGGAAGCTGAGGAAAACCCCAGATGGCACACAACCCCCCAGCCCCCCCCCCCCGTTCAATGTGGGATGCCTCGGGCTTCCGCACCCTCGAGAAGCCCTATAATAAGGGTTAGAAGATATACATTCCAATCCCCCAGCGTCAAGATATGCCAACGACACCCCAACGTGACCATTCTCCTCACCGAAGGTTGCTGCCCCGACTAGACCCCTTGGAGCATCTCAATGGAAGAAGCGTAATTAACTGGCATCCATGTAGATATGGCGCTGGGAACGAGCTTCATGAACCCGTCTTAAATATATGAGGGAGACCCGGACTAGGTGACGAGCTCCGAGGAGGAATCCACAGAAGGAAGAACTGATATCCCATCATCTCAGTTTCGATGATGGAGCTGACATCCCTGAACAAGGAACAGATGTCTCCCGCCTTTGGAAAGCGGGAATGTGGGGCAACAAGTCGCGTGTCCTCCCATGCGTGACGGACACGTTCACGCGTGCCCCAGCGTAAAAGCTTCGGAAACAAGCTACAAACCACAATTATAGCATATAAAGTACACAAGTAAACATCCAAAAATAAGTAGAAAATAGGTAACCCTCTGGGTAGCTCTCACATCCTAACCCCTATGGTTCAACCTACATGTACCAGCAACCCTCTAGGAGGCACACACAGTCTCACTCCTCTGGTTCAGATAAGAGTAGAATTTCTGAGGAAGCACTCACCATCAATTCCCCCTATAGTCTCGTATCACACTAAAGGCTCTCTGGGGAAGCACTCAATGTCTCATTCCCCCTGTGGCCCACTTCGAGGAACTACAGACTCTCTGAGGAAGTACTCATCGCCAATTTCCCATGTGGTCTCGCATCGTATTTAAAAGACACTATGGAGAAGCACTTACGTCCATTATCCCTATGGTCTACTACACTAGGTTCTCACAGTCCTGTGTGAAATAAAAATTCTTAGCGCATGCGTATCATCCCAAGTAAACCCGAAGAACTATTTGGCTATCATTCTAAGGCACAACAGCATAACAGTATAACAGTATAACATCCCCACTATCCTAAAACTAGGCATGGAAACTGGAAAAAATCCTAATAAGTAAAACATGCAAGGAAATGCACAGGAATACAGTATAAATTATCCAAATTAACAATCAATTACCTCTACTTAAGAAATCAAGCAAAGTAGGCAAACAACAGGGGGAAAAAGGAAACACGCAACACCCTGTTTAAGGGTATTTGTGGAATTTGCACAAAATACTCAAAGAATTTCTATAGAAAGAAACAAACCACCTACCTTGGTGCTAGGAGATCGATATATGTGAACCACGATGAGTGATTCTCCTTAGAACGTCGAAGATCTAAGAAAACGTCCAGAACGCTCAACCCACGATATCTTGAGAAGGAGGAGGAATTGGAAAACAAGGCTCAAGCATAAGGAAGAACTCACCGGTACGATTCCAACGCAATCGACAGTTCTTGAATCAGAGAACGGATGGAGGAATGATGGCTCGTCAAAGATCTGTAGATTCTCAGTGCTCTTGGATGAAGAAGCTGGAGAAGAAGACGTTTTCCTCGATTAGGTGCGACCCCAGTCCGTTTAATGAAAAACAAAGTACACGGTGTGTACTAGTTATTTTCGTACTCCGCCAAAATCGGCCTCCATGTCATCCCTACACACCGTGTGTGTAGCCCGGACATGGCCAGAACATGGATTCAAGCAGGAAAAGAGTACACGACGTGTACTCAAAAAGTACACGGCGTGTACTTCAAAAATTTCTAGAAACATCATTTTTCTCAAAAACTCCAGAAAAAGGAAAGACATACCTGAAATGAAGATCTGGGTTCTTACATGGTTAAAAGTATATTTAATGTTTTTCTGCATGGGTGGTGGTTACTAGAACTATTGGTAAGGGGGTGGAAAGTGTGCTGATTTTGATGGGGGTCTATCCTGGTTCTGTTGATTTTATAATCTTTATTGGAAATGGTTAGGCTCTATTAATCTATATTTTTATAAAGAAGTGGTCATCTTATACTGTATTTGGAAGTATTTGTTTGTGTATTTTAATCATAAATAATAATATTTGAGATTCAAATAGAATGGAGATGAATAAATATTGGATGGATGCTAATCGTTTGACAATAGAGTATGAGAATGGAGTGAAAGAGTTCATCAAGTTTTCAAAGGATCAGACAAAGGATCCTTCTCAAATCCTTTTTTTTTACGTTGTTGTTATTCTAGAATAATTACTCTAGCGGATTTGGAAGAACATTTGATATGTCACGGAATAGATCAGTGTTATAAATATTGGAATAAACACGGAGAAATAGTGAATGTATCTACTGGATGGGATAAAACTGCATTTTTAGGATCATCAAATATGGATAATGAAGAAGACCATATGGAGGATGTGATTACATATTTCAATGATGATGAAGATTGTACTGAGGAAATGAAAAACATAGTTGAAGATGAACTCTGTGATTTCATAGAATTGTTTTAGAATTTAAAGAGTTGTGCAAAGACAACATTGTATGTTGGTTGCACTAAATATATAGCATTCTCACCTATACTGAAGTTGTATTAATTGACAGAAGTAAATAGATAGAGTGATGTCAGTTTTACGGAACTACTTTCTCTCTTGAATTACATGCTCCTGGAAGATAATGAGCTCCCAAGCCGGACATATGAAGAAGAAAAAATGCTACACTCGATGGGTATGATTTCTGAAAGAATACATGCCTACCCAAAACACTGTATATTATTTCTCTAGGAGATAAAATCGCTTACAGAATTCCTAAAGTATGGTGCTTCTTGATACAAGAAATATGAATCCAGTCCTATGAAAGTTGTATGGTATTTTCCAATCATTCCAAGGTTTAGGCGTCTATATGGAAGTGGAAAACCTGCAATACAATTGTTCTGGCATGCAGATAAAAGAAATAAATATGGGTAACTATGTCACCCGGATGACTCTCCTCAATAAAAGAGAATTGATCCTGAGTATCCTAAATTCGAAAATGAGACGAGAAACCTTAATCTTGCGTTATCTATAGATGGAGTGAATCCTTTTGGTTTTCAAACCAGCACTCACAGTACATGGCCTATTATGTTGGTAAATTATAACTTTCCACCCTGGTTATGCATGAAATGGAAATTCATCTTGTTATTTATGCTTATATTAGGACCAAAACAACCAGGTAACGATATTGATGTTTGTTTAGCTCCTTTGATCGAGAATTTGAAGTTATTATGGTATTCAGGTGTTATGTTGTATGATTCTTATAAAAGTGAATACTTTACATTGAGAGCGATGTTGTGTGTGATGATAAACGATTTCCCTACTTATAGAAATTGGTCAGAATATATAATTAAAGGAACTCAAGGGTGTCTTCTGTGCGAATAAGATATAGAATCAATTAGGTTGAAACATTAATCGAAATCTATGTTTCTAGGACATTGTAGATTTATACCCCATCAGCATAAGTACTGTTCTTGGAGGACATAATTCAACGGATGTTCAGAACAATGCACGACACTGTCTCCACTAATAGTTGATCAGATATTTGAGAAAGTAAAAGATGTCAAAACTATTATTGGTAAACCATTTTCAAAAAACCTTATAAAAATGAGTTGGAAAAATAGATCAGTTTTTTTTAATTACCATACTAGAATTTTCTATACGTCATACATTTTCTTGATGTGATGCATGTAGAAAAAATGTATGCGATAGTGTTATCAGAACATTTCTAAATTCCTCTAGAAAAACAAATTATGTAATTAATTCAAGGTTGGACATGTTTGAAATGGGAATATGAGAAGAGTTGGCTCCCATGAAGGTTGAAAATCGAATGTTTCTTCCTCTAGCTGCTTACACTCTTTTGAGGGAGGAGATATATCAGTTTTGCAACTTATTCAATGATGTAAAGGTTCCAAAGGGGTATTCATAAAATGTCAAGAGCATTCTTTCAATGAATTATTTAAATTTAAAAGGTTTTAAATCACATTAATACCATGTTTTGATGAAACATTTAATTCCTATAGCTTTATGTTTCATTTTTTCTAAGAATTTCCATCATACGTTAACCGAACATTGTTTATTTTTCAAAGCTATATACAGTAATGTTTTAGAACCGGTGAAATTTCCAACTATGGAAAGAGAAATTATCATCATATTATGTGAATTAGAAATGTTCTTACTGCCATCATTCTTTGATATGATGGTTCATTTGATGGTTCACTTGGTGAGAGAGATTTGACTTTGTGGTCCAGTGCACTATAGATGGATGTACCCTATTGAACGATATATGAATATTTTGAAAGGGTATGTCAAAAATCAAAGTTGGTGAGAGGGTTTTATTATTGAGTGATATATTGTTGAGGAATCCATTTAATTTTGTACCAAATACCTATCTGATGGGGAAAGAATTGGTATCTTGAAATCTCATCAAACTGGACACATTGAGGGTGAGGGAATTTCTAGAAGATATGTTGTCACAATCAATATTATAGATCGGGTACAGGCCCACATTTATGTTTTTCATTATAGTTGGGAGGTTTCTCCATATATTGAAACCTGAAAAGAAATTATTAGGTAGTTGAATCCATCAAGGGATGAAAAATGGATATCAAATACACATAATCACCAATTTATAGGATGGTTTCGGGACCATATTTTAAAGGAGTTAGATGAAAATAAAAATTCAATTTCAGAACGATTTCGATGGCTAACCACTGGACCAAGTTTGTATGTATTATCTTACAATGGTTATGTAATTAATGTTTATAAATTCTATACAAATGAACATGATAAAGATAGTACCATTTAAAATAGTGGAGTTACACTTGTGGCTAAAGCGATGCATGTTTCTGGTAGTAAGGACCGAAATCCAATTTATGTGAATATGTCATGCTTTGGCATTATAAAACAGATATGGTATTTAGATTATAAGACATTTCAATTGCTGATTTTTCAATGAAAATGGGTTGATAACAATAGTGGTGTTAAAATAGATGATTTGGGATTTGTGAAAGTTTATTTTTGTAAAGAAGGGTACAAAGACGAACAGTTTATAATGGCATCACACGTGGTAAAAGTATTTTATATTCCAGATCCCACAAAATGAAAGTGGTCGATTGTTCTGTTATTGTCTAAAAATAATGAAGTGTCTGATAAAAATTCAATTGAGAATGATCCTTTCAGTGGTACATCGCAATCATTTCACAATAGTCCCAATGTAGATGATGTTTTGTATGTTATAGGAGACCACAATGAAGGGATTTGAATAATCTATAGAGGTGTAAAATCCCATCAGCCTTTGAAAAATATAAAGAGAGTTCAATAAACAGTTTTTTTTGTAATATATATCTTTTTATATCATGTTATTATCTTATCATTACTAAATTTATGTAATCTAAATTAATTGTTCAACCCCTTTTGTAGATAATGACTTCTGTACGTTCTGGTGCTCCTAACCTCGAGGCTGAACAAGTCTCTCAAGCTGTTGATGCTGCTACTCACAGTGTAGAGCAACAACTAGTTTTTGAACCTGTTGCTGCTCTTATTGTTGAGGTCCAACAACCATAATCACCTGTCATTGCTACCATTCCAGATGAACATATTTATGATGTTGATATCAATGAAATTTTCACAGATGAAGGACCGGCATCGCAGAAAACATAGGTGTGTTGTAGTTTGACGGTATTAGCTAATGTTCTTAAGGAAAAAAGCAAAGTACTCAAATTTGATGTTGGATGGAATGCACGTGGCCAAAATGTGAATCCCAACATGTCTATGTTTATTAGTTGCATTGGAATTTTCACTCGAAAACACATGCTAGTTGACATAGATTCATGGAACCGTGTTTTTTTTGGGCTAAAGGCTCTGATCTGGGAAGAAATTACGGCAATATTATGATATTATTTATTTAATTTACTAGAGAATAAAATAATTAAACAGTGTCTTACTCTTCTCAATCCCTTGAATAGTACATTTATAGTAGATGATTTACACATTAAGTATTTACTAAGGCATGCAGGAAGGATTCATTGATGTTTTCGCACTATTTTAACAGAATGTCACTTGAAAGATTCCAAAGGTAAAATAAACCCATACCCATCCCTTATCTATGCTCACCTGATATCTCAATAACCGTGGAATACATTTATTGGCCATTGTGGGGATGATAAGTTTTAGGTACATTGTGGATGAGAATACATTGTTTGAGGATACGTGTATTCATCACTTTGATTGTCAATATTTCATTTATGAAACTGAAACTCAGTACTAAAAATAAGGAACATTCATCAAAACAAACATAACCCTATCATAAATCAGGGATGGGGTACGCTTCACTAGAAAAGAAAATGGTATGTATTTTAAATTTATATTAATATTGTTATGTGACATTAAAAAACATCATAATTATCTTTCTATATTTATATGTAGATTGATGAGTCTAAATCCAAAGACACTTGCATCTCATGTCATGTGCTATTGAAGAAGGCACATGTGAATAAGTAAGTGAAGCTAGTAGATGAAAACACACAAAAAGTGTGGGAAATATGTGTAAGTATGACACAATAAAAAGTTTTGTTTTAAATTTCTATTACATAATAATAATTACTTATTTTTTATATCCGACAGTTATAAGAATCAGTTACTCTTGTAGTAGATGCAGACCTATTATCGACGTCTTTGAAGTGGCCAGAACAGCATGGTCATGTTAGAGGTGTGGGGTTCTGGGTGACACCCCGAGTATATTTTGAGGGAAAAAAACAAACGGATGATACAAATGAAGAAATGAAACAAATGAGCGAAGGAATATAAAATCTTGTAGCGAGGGATACGGTGTTCAAAATCCTAGAGGATAAGCTGCATAGTAGACCACTTCCAACAGATCATCTGACTGTATTGATTACTGTAGCTCATGAGCCAAATGCAGAGCTACCTATTACACTTGATGACGATGATATTCATACAGTCAAAAAGGCTATTGGGACATTCATTTCATGTCTGTCACAACTTGTAAGAGCACATGTGGACAAAGAGGTATTTATTTCCATTTTCTTCAAGCTAAACCTTTAACAGTTAATGAAAAAAATTATGAACCAATGAAAGTTATTATAGATGGAGAAAGGGAAGGGGGTGAAAAGAAACGTGGGCTCAAAAGCATCTAAAGGAACGAACAACCGATCCAAAAGATCTACTGAAAGCATAATTACACCGCCTGTTCTCTATCCAAATTTTCTATCATTGAATACTCATGTGGATATGAAGATAAAAAGTGTTAGTAGTCATATAGATATTTTTGAAAAGAATATATACGGAGAGGAAATTGAATATTTTTTTACTGCTGAAAATGTAAATGACATCCTTGAATACGATTGTCTTGGCGTCACAGTTGTAAATCTATGTATGAGGTATGTTTTCATGAATTCATTTTATAAAAGCTGATATAATGTGATAATTATGACTAAATGCATTTTATATTATTGGCAGGCATATATATAAAAAAACTATTGAATGGATTTTCCCATGATCCAAAATTCAGACTCATTAGTCCTTATACCACATCAACACAACTAACAAAACTAGAGCCATCAAAAAGGGATGATATAGTAAAAGTCTTGCTGAAAATATTTGAAAGCAAGATTATGGATGACAGACTCTTCCTAATACCAACCATGCAAGGGTAAAACTCTAAAATTAAAGCATATCTATTATATTTTCACTTCTTTCATTACTTATTACTTTTTTTATTTTTAGGAAACATTGACTGCTAATTACGGTGAACTTGGACACTTAAAAGATTTATTTTCTGGATTCAAAGAAAGGATATCAAACAATCCAACCACACATGATGGAGTTTGGGAATCTATAAGACACCACATCCTACATTTTAGGTCCATATATAAAGTTATTTAATTATTTATCTTTTACTAAGGATTCTGTTATGATTGGGTGGTGTATCATTATCATCTAAAAATAGGAATGAGGATAGGGTCTAAGCATAAAGATGCGAGAAAGTACTACATCTGGAAAAGTATCAGGGTATATATAAGAAAATTTCACTGTCCAAACACATATCAAAACAAGATACTTATTCTCCTATTGATCAATGTTTTTTCAGTTTCCAGAACAAACAAATGATAAAGATTATGATTATTATGTTTGTAAATTTATGAGAGAGATCGTTTTCCATCAACAAACTAGCATCCCTAAAGAAGTATTTTCAAAAACAACTATTATTTCATTTAAATTATTTATTAGTTATTTATTTATATATATTTCAATACAAATATGACAGTAGAAAATCCTCATATTCACAAGATGATATATATTTGTTCATAAATGAGTAGGTCGCATACCTAATGGAAGATTGTACACAAATAGCATGAAGATCTGACTTGGGGATGTGTACAATTGGCGGACATTTTTGAGAGGGGTTCATGAAGATCAAAAGATAAATCATTATTCTATATAAATTTTTGTAGGAAAATTTTAATTGTTATTAAATAAAAAATCTTTTCTCCAATGACTCATTTTTCCATTTTAACAGATGAAATGAACCAGTAACATGAAACAATGATGAACCACTTTTCTTTGGATTTGGATAAGAAAAACCAGTAAAATATCCAAAATACCTTCATATCACACATTCCCACTCACATTAAAAGAAAATATGAGTAAAATTATCCACCCTAAATTGGTTTCAGTATAAGCATCGAAATCCCAAATGGATTCCCATGCGTCGAACATTTTCATTGGTAGAAATTGTATGTTTTCTGATTATCCATAATAAGAAAATGAACATTGTTGGAACCTCCTTCCTCCCCATGGTCTCCCCCCACACATCCATGATTTAAATTTAGAAAAATTATCCATGGGTCATTGTGATGTGTATGATTCAACCCCACCTCAATTCGAGGCACGGTGTGATCGGTATCACTCAAAGTGTCTCTCTTTTGTTTAAAATAGACAGAATTTTAACTGAAAACAACAACTGACATATAGAAAACTAACCAAACACATTCGAATTGTGTTGATAGTATATGAGAACAATATATGGTTCATTTGTGACATGTACGAGTCAACACCTCCTCAATCTAAGGCATGGTGTGGCCGGTATCACCCAATGCGTCTCTCTTTTGTTTAAAATGGACATAATTTTAAGTGAAAACAACAACTGACATACAGAAAACTGACCAAAAGAATTCGGATTGTGCTGATACTTTAGAAAAACGATCCATGAGTCATATTTGATGTTTAAGAGTCAACTCCACCTCAATATGAGGCACGGTGTGACCGATATCCCTCAAAGTATCTCTCTGTTGTTTAAAATGGACAGAATTTTAAGTGAAAACAAAAACTGACATATGTAAAACCAACCAAATGAATTCATTTTATGTTGATAATTTAGTAGAAAGATCCATGGGTAATTTGTGACATGTAAAAGTCAACACAGCCTCAATCCAAGGCAAGGTATGTCCGGTATCACTCAAATTGTCTTTCTTTTGTTTAAAATGGATAAAATTTTAAGTGAAAACAACAAATCACATACGGAAAACTAACAAAATGCATTCAGAGTGTGTTTATACATTAGTAGAATTATAAATGGTTATTTTTTTATGTTTACATGTCAACCCTTCCTTAATATGAGGCATGGTGTGACTGGTATCACTCAAAGTGTCTCTTTTGTTTAAAATGGACATAATTTTAAGTTAAAATAACAACTAACATACAAAAAACCGACCAAATGCATTAAAATTGTGTTGATACATTAGGAAAATGATCCATGGGTCATTTGTGACATGTATAAGTCAACCTCACCTTAACCTGAGGCATGGTGTGACCGGTATCACTCAAAGTGTCTCTCTTTTGTTTAAAATGGATAGAATTTTATGTGAAAACAACAACTAACGTATGGAAAACTGACCAAACACATTCTTATTGTGTTGATAATTTAGTAGAACTATCCATGTGTCATTTTTGATGTTTAATAGTCAACTATTATTTAATACGAGGCACGGTGTGGCCAGTATCACTCAGTGTGTCTCTCTTTTGATTAAACTGGGCAAAATCTTAAGTGAAAACAACAACTAACAAATGAAAAACAGACCAAATGCATTCGTATTGCGTTAATACTTAAGAATAATGATCCATGGGTCATTTTTTATGTTTAAGAGTCAACCCTACCTCAATTTGAGGCACGGTGCTTCTGTTATTACTCAAAGTTCTCTCTTTTGTTTAAAATGGACATAATTTTTAAGTGAAAACAACAACTGACATACAGAAAACTGACCAAACATATTCATATTGTGTTGATACTTTAGAAAAATGATCCATGGGTCATGTGTGATGTGTACAAGTCAACCCCTCCTCAATATGAGGCACAATGTGTCCGGTATCACTCAAAGTTTCTCTATTTTGTTTAAAATGGACAGAATTTTAAGTGAAAACTAAACTAACATACAGAAAACCGAAAAATTGCATTTGGATTGTGTTGATACTTTATGAGAACAATCCATGGGTCATTTGTGACATGTAAGAGTCAACCCTGCCTTAATATAAGGCACGGTGTGACCGGTATCACTCAAAGTGTCTCTCTTTTATTTAAAATAGACATAATTTTTAAGTGAAAACAACAACTGATGTATGAAAAACATTCCAAAAATCAATACCTATGAAAGAAGACACTTAGACAACCCTCATAGAGTCCTAAGTAGTCCTTAGATAATAAAATCCCATTAATAATTCATTACACACCCTAAATATAAACCTTTATCCCTAGATTTCATGGTGAGGGATGAAAACAAATAGGAAAGGGAGAAAGAGAATAAAAAAAGAATAGAGGATTTAAATTTGATAAATTTTCAAGATAAAGGGCTCTTAGACTATGTTTAGGGAAAGGGATGGGAGGAAATAGGTTGAAATAACTTAAATTATGTCATATCATCAGCAACATTCATGGTCTGGTTGGTCATTTTTCCAAACTGTTCACCAACTTTTTGGGAGCCATTGGATAAGAAGCCATCTTCTACACAGTTTGGATAAACAGTTAACTAACCATGTTCCAATCGCTCAAAATAACATAGTTAAACTATAGATCCATACCACATGGTTTCTCCTAACTTTGAACAACCCGTGTTCCTAACAACTCCCTTAAAAGGGTAATTTGCATGGTTTTACTTGGAGTCATGCAACCCTTCATTTTCTTATTTATGTAAAATAGTTGTTTCGGTGCGGATGTGCGTCGGGTTTCTGTTCCGACGTTGTTCTGCCAGGACGCGTTCGCGCGTGCGCCCGTCGACCCGAGGGGATGGGAGCACGGCTTGTGGCCCCACAGTCCCGCTTTCCAAAGGCGGGCGGCATCCGTCCCTTAATCAGGGACGTCTGCTCCTTGATCGAAACCGGGATGATGGGATGTCGGCTCCTCCTTCCGTGGACGTCTCCTCGGAACTCGTCGCCTAATCCGGGTCTCCCTCATAGATTTAAGAATGTTCATGAATCTCGTTCCCGGCGCCATATCTTCATGGACACCGGTTAATTACACTGCTTCCGCCCAGACGCTCCAAGGAGTCTGGTCGGGGCAGCAACCCGCGGTGAGGAGACCGGGTAGCTCTGGGTGTTGGGGGCGTGTCTTAACACTGCGGCTCTGCATGTCTGCCTTCCGTCCCTAATAGGGATTCTCGAAGGCGTGATGTCCTGAGGCATCCCGCGCTGGGTGCGGGGAACTGCGTTACCTGAGGTTTTCCTTAGCTTCCCATGTTTAACACGGGGTATGCCGCGAGTTTAACGTCCAGCTGGGATGGCATCGGACTGATCAACACGAGGAGTGGATCAGATGACAGAACCCCTTGCGGGGAACCTCCGACGCTGGGGCCAGCACATGGGCGGCTTCCCGAGTGAAGTGGAGTGGAATGAAATGGCATGACCCCACCGGGATGTGGCGGCCCGGGTAAGGATCAGGATGGATGATGGAGTGAAGAGCTTGGACCCCGTAGAGGCTTCCTACGTACCGCGCGTTAGCGCGGATCAAAGTCAGCATAGTTCGAATATACAGTTTAACGTCATGCTGGACGATGTCAAGCTGACTCACGAGGAGGTCTAGGCTGCTGGAACGCACGAAGTGGGTGGATCACAGTTTAACGTCTTGTTGGACAATGTTGTTTGGGGATTACACTCTAAGGAGGCCCATATGCGACAAAGCTCAGTTGAAGAGGGACTTGGGCCGAAGGTTAAAGACACCTCGATCCCTGTCATGCCCCCTACTGGCTTCGGCAGTGGGGAAGTACAATGGAGATACACACGTGCAGTCCCCCACAAGGGCGGATTCATAGGTGAATCGACGCGAATGTGAACCCGGGAGGAGTCCACTGATGGACGAACCGACGTGAATACGACCGGGACGACCAGGTGGTGGGATTGAACCTCAGGGAGGCTTCCTACGTACCCTGTTTAGGAGACAGGGATCAGAGTCCACGTAGTTCATTCTGTCAGGACTTACGCACTGAGGCAACCTGAGCGCGGCAAAGCTCAGTTGAAGAGGGACTTGGGCCGAAGGTGAGAGACACCTCGATCCCTGTCACGCCCCCTACTGGATTCGGCAGTGGGGAAGCACAACGGAGATACACATGTGCATTCCCCCACAAGAAACTAGGGGTTTGTAATACCCTACCCCCGTGGGCGAAGGCCACTCCAATAAATCGTCTCTAAAGAGGGGCAATCCCGACATCCCTGTAGAGACGAGCGGGTGGGGGGCACATCCAAACTGGGGGGGACCCTGCGTGCGAGGCACGGGATCGGGTGATGCGGACGGTTTAACGTCTTGCCGGACGAAGTACAGTTTGACGTCGTGTGTTGAGGACGAAGCGGACGGTTTAACGTCTTGCTGGACAAAGTACAGTTTAACGTCATGTTGGACGAAGCGGACGGTTTAACGTCTTGCCGGACGAAGTACAGTTTAACGTCATGTTGGATGATGGGGTTTTGGGCTTACACCTTGAGGAGGCCCATATGCTAGGCAGTTTAACGTCGTGCAGCTTGGACGAGATGCAGTTTAGCGTCCTGCAGGATGATGGATGCTTGGCAGTTTAACGTCCTGCAGCGCGGACGAGGTGGTGCCGCCAATGGGTCTGTGTCACTTCGAGCGAGCCTGGAGGGCCGCACGGGAAGACAACGTACGGTGCGGGCACCCGGGATGAAGATCATCGGGCGCCACGCAGGCGGGTACCCTCAGGGGGTCAAAGGGGGCGACCCTTGGCGGTTTGCGCACAAAAGAGGAGCTTGGCGCGCAATACCGCGGGTCGGCGCGCAATTGGGCGGGCTGGCGCGCAATGGGGCCAGCACTTTGCGCGCGGAAGATGGAGATTGTGCGCACCGGGCCTCTGATAGCGCGCGGGGAATAGAGATTGCGCGCACCGGGCCTCTGATAGCGCGCGAGGGCAACAACCCATTCTTTAACGAATGGCCACTTAGTAAGGGGGGTGCGCGCAATCGGGCTGGATTGCGCGCACCCGGTGGGCAATTGCGCGCAAGAGGCTTCTTTTGCGCGCGAAGGCCTTTGGGTGAGGAGTTGGTCAAAGGAAAGAAGCCAAAGGGGTTGCGCGTGAACGCGAACCCCAGGGCTTGCTTGCGCGAAATAAAGGAGGTCACCTGAAGATCGGCATTGCGCGCGGAGGGGGCGGGATTGCGCGCACGAGCGACCCTTCGAATTCTGGCCACCTTCAAAACGTCGGGGGTCGCCTTGTATTTATAGGCAACCCCGGGCGCGCAATTCGGCTCGCGGGCGCGCAATTCGGCTCGCGAGCGTGCAACGCGGCTCGGGCGCGAAATAGGGGCCCGGCACGCATTAGGGTTGCGCACGGGCGTCGGGCGCGGAAAATTACGCGCCGACTCGGCCCATTGCGCGAATCCCGGAAGGATTGCGCGCGCCTCGCCAATATTGCTTGCGGGCCTCCGATATTTTGCGCAAGGCCTTCGGGCCTTCCGAAACATGCTTCTGACTCCAAATATGACCTCGCTTTCCTTATCCGGAACTTCTTTTGAGGAGCAATGGACTTTTACGGCGTCTACAATAGTAAAAGTTCAAAATGAATAGGAAACTTCCCCATGAAAGTGTACCCACATGGGTTATTCTTAATTTTGTCCCCCAATAAAAGCACTACATGACTACTAATCAAGTGTCTAGGATGGACAAAGAATAATCATATATCGCCCCATCATTTATCACCATCATCATTGTTATATATTTATTCAAGAGAAAATACAAGAGATCATATGATCTGAGATCATACAGCACCAGGCCTATGGGAATCTAAAGTAATGGAGACCCTGGGCATTGTTGTGAATTAATTTCACCCCCTCATGCTTCAAGGAGGTGGCATTAGAGAGGTAGGTGACATCGGAGCCAGGGATGGAAAGGGAATCTAGATAATCTGTGACTTTTTCCCCTCTCTCCAAGTGTGTGTAACTTGAATGCTGCACTTCAAAAGTTCCTTAAATCTTCTAATGGTGTAATTTAATGACCATGAAATGGATCCCTTTCCCATTAGGGAGTCATGGATGATCTTTGAGTCAGTTTCCACTTAGTATATGTCTATATTTTTTGGATTACACAAGTTGATCCCTGTGAGAAGTGCTTTGACCTCCACCTGAAGTGTTCTTCTGTTACCAAAGTGAGCCATGAATGCAAGGAGCACACCCCCTTCCAAATTAAAGAACAATCCTCCTACTCTCATGATACCTAAGTTGCATGATCCATCAGTGTTAGGCTTTAAACCTTTTGTTGGGGGATTCCAACTTACCCACTGCCCTTGCATACTCAGCATGGGAGCAGCTAGCTCGAGGCAAGCCGGCAATATCTTAAAGGAGAGATCTTCCTGCCATCGCTTGAGAAGGGTTACCATAACCATGAGCAGGCATTTGGTTCACACTATTATGGACCTCCCTGATGATTTCCCCCCTCGTATCTAGCTTTATTCCACGCCTATCAGATACACCAACATCTAGTACTGAATACCACCGAACATGCCATCCACTCCTGGAATTTATCTGGTTTTCCCTAGAACCATTTATCAAGGAACACTAAACCTAGAATCTAATTAGATGATATCATGGTAGATACACCAAAAATCTACCAGACAACCTTAGCCCATTCTCTTTTAAAAAATATATGATTGGTGGTCTCCTCGCTTTTGTTGCTACAACACTTGCACTAGGAGGCAAGACTGATTCCCATTTCTATAATGCTCTCATAAGAAGGGATCATCAAGTTCCGAACTCTCTAGACAAGAAAGTTGTATTTGGATGGTATTTTTTTGCACTACGTTAGCTCGAACCATTTCTCCAACTGAGTCTGGGAGAGAGAAATCTTGTGAAAGTCCTTTGCATTGAACTTCCTAGAATGTGACACAGTAAACACACACATGTTTGGCTCTGAGATGATGGATATAGAATCGAAAATGTATTTATGTTCCTTTTCCAATATGGCTTTAATGAAATCCAGATACGAGCTCGCCTCCTTGAAGGTAATCGTGGGGGCTAGACACCCTGGGAAGCGAAGCATGGAGCCTGCCCAGTTACTGAACCATAATTGGATGTTTCTATCTCCCACTATCCAGTAGGAATGCTGATGAAGGCTTGAAACCAGTAGACATTTCATCTTCCATGAGGTGGATCCTTAGATGCTTTCATTTTTGGTAAAGTTTGTGTAGTTGGTTTGCATGATCTTCCCCCAAAGGGTCTGATTCTATACGATCTCCCATTCTAGCTTGGAATGCATGTACTTCACCGTTCCCTCAACAATCCTAACACTAATTCCCCCCTCATGGATAGGCCGAGCCATTCTTCCCTAAGAGAACCATTTCCTCTTCCCTTCACCAAGCACATCCCATAGGAAACCTACCAGGATCCTATCAATGGCTCTGATAACCCCTTTTAGCACTGAAGTGTAAGCCAATGCATGCAACGGTATGGTAGCCAGAACATTGTTGATGAGGGTGATACGCCCCCCAAAAGAAAGAAAGTGATTTTTTCTAGTTGAGTACCTGACCAGTGATCCTGCTCAATAACTAATCATAGTCCCAAACTCACATTCTTCTTGAAGAAATTGGAGATCCTAGATACTCCATTCGAAGAGATCCTGCTTGCATGTCCAACCTACTACACAGGGCATCAGCCCGGCTCGCCGCACATTTTTTGGAAATGTACAAGTTATTTTGGCATGGTTAATCAACTGCCCACTCCAGTAGTAGTACTCCACCAGAATCCATCTGATTCCCTACACATACCTCCTCCCTGAATTCGAGAAAATAATCGTGTCATCTGAAAACATCAGGTGAGAGATGTAAGGTAGGTTCCTTTTCCTCAAGAAAGAAGTTATACTGCCATTGGAAATTCCTCTGTTGAAAATCTTTCTAAGAGTGTCCTGTTTAAGAATTAAAATACTTGGGGAAATCAGATAACCATATCGTAAGCCTCGGGTAGCCTTGAAGAATCCTCTGATTTTTTCCATAAAGGATACATCCATCCACAGAGCTCTAAAGCATCTAAAAAGATTTTTTTGAGGCCTCGGGAGATATTCCCATGCATGTCAGGACCCTATTGATAAATCCTCATTTCAATCTATTGTATACCTTGCTCATGTCTAGTTTCATGACCATATTGGATCCATGGGTCTTTTTATTCTGTTCCTTTAACATCTCCAGAGCCAGAGCTATCTTGACCCGTCCCCCGGGGCCCATGTCAAGACTACCCAAAGCCCTCCTTCCATAGGCCAGGGGCTGGAGACTAGCACCAAAATGCGTATTCCCTAAAACTGGTAAGGCATTTACTTTAGAACATGTAACTCATAAAACTAAGAACAAAGAAAGATACAAACAAAAATTAAAACTATATTGCAAACAGGGTGTGTACCGAAAGAAAAAGGGGCCAGAATACAAGCCCAACTAAAAATTACAAGTAAACTGAAAAGTACAAGTAAAACTGGGAACAACTCTTGTGAACACCCACCTAGGATCTTACCTGAAGGGTAGGTACAAATCTCAAATGGTCGTTTCTATGGTACACCTCATCTAAGGTCCACCTCTGAGCTACCTCCAGTCCTGGTACCCTCGTCCCCAGTCAGTGTTGTCCTTCGTCTGCACCAAACACAACAAGGTGAGGGAATAGCCCATGCATGGGTGAGTATAACGATACTCAGTAGGGACCCGAGACCATCGAAGGTCTCACAAAACCCACAAAGGATAACCACAAAGCATGAAAACAACTGACAACCCTACTTAGGTATATGCCCATACAAATACTTAAGTTATCAAATATGCCCATCTCATTCATGAGGAAACACAAGGCTCAACTCTTTTAGCCAAAATCTCAACTATTCCATAGAGAAAGGAATACCATGAAGGTAACACCACAAAGGTAAGTACCAAAAAGGTAAAGTCACACCGAAGAATACCAAAAAGGTATCACTACAATGGTAAGCACCACATAGGTATTGCCACATAGAAGAATACCACAAAGGTATCACCACAAAGGTAAGTACCACAAAGGTAATGCCACATAGAAGAATACCAAAAAGGTAAGTACCACAAATGTAAATACTCATCTCACACTAAGTATAACTTAGGTACGGTAGTAAATATGATTAGATGTAACTACTAAATCATCTTACTCCATTAAGAGGAAGACCCATATAGGATCCTAAATCATCATACCCACGTAGGATCCTAGCACAGAAGACCCACGTAGGATCCTAGAGTAGTCCCACGTGGATTCATAGAGTGGATCCATGTGGGATCTTGGAACACAGACCCACATAGGATCCCAAAGCACAGACCCACATAGGATCCTAATGCATAGACACACATAGGATCCCTTTTCTCATGTTACATCCAGCCTAGGGTTCTTGCACAAAGCTCGCTTGATTTTGGGAGGGTTAGATCCTTAAGCCACAGGTTGATAATTCAACTTCCACGAAGTCCCATGAAGAAGTATCCCAAAGGATTGTCACGTAATAGGGGTCTCAACGCAATAGCTGGTGCGTCAATCAGATGCCTGGTCTGTAAGTTATTGTCATTTTAGTTCCCAGGGACCGATTGGATTCGTGTTCGATCAAACTCGATCATACCCCGAAATTATCTAAAAATCAAGTGGGGTATACCAAAAGGACCGTATCGATCCACAGTTTCCAAAACCATAGACGTTTCGTCAAACGGACACTCGTAACTCATGTTATGGAAGAAAGATCTAAAAGGGGTCGAAGCTGGTTCGGGTCTGGTCTGACCCGGCCCGAAGGATCCAACCCGGACCACTGGGTCCGGCCTGGCCCATGCTGAAAGTCTTGTTGGGCCGCCCGTGCTGGCTCGCGGTTTGGTGGCCTCACAGTGGGGTCTGCCCTAGCTACCACCCAAGGGGGAGGTGCCCCTTGGCTACCCCAAAAAGTTGGGTTGTTTGGGTTGGGAGGCCGACTGGCGTACGCCACATAGCAACGGTAGTTGACACGTGGGACTGAGGGGTCCCGCTCGGCTACTTGGCTGGATGGATGGCCATCACTCCTCCGCAGCGCGGTTGTGCGCCACACCACCACCGGCGTCCAGTAGTGAGTCGAACTCCTTCCTTCACCACTGCGGCCTAGTGCCAAGACCCTTGTACGCCCGTCGGCAAGAACGCGTGTCACCGCCACCCTCTTCACGCGGCCGGATGCTTCCGTCTTCTCGGCCGGCCAGAGTGTCGTTCGCCGCTCCTGAGCTCTTCTAGCTCCGGTCGCTGGCACCAGTCATTGTCCTCATCCATCGCAAAGAACACATTAACAAGGATGTTGTCGAGGGATCGAGCCTTGTTTTTTTGGCATGTACCCTCTGCGTTAGATTGGTATCACTCGGTTCATGGGAAAATATTCAATGTAAAAGAAATTAACTAAGAATAATAAAAAACACACCCTACCTTTTCGTTTGATGGAGGTGTCAAGAGGTAGGAGATGAAGTCGATGAAGGTGGTATCAGTGTTCATCGCTCCCGCTGTGCGCTTCCGATCTGGACTTGGGTGTCGGTTCCTCATTCTTCGTGGGAGGATCATCTTCCAAAGGCTCTCCCCTCAAGTTCTCCCTTCCCAATAATTCCCCCAACAATGAAGTGATGATCCAATATTAATTAAATTAAGTTAATTAATTCAATTAATGTAGCACATCAATTGGGGGGAATCCCAAGGGTTACTACACATTAAAGAAGAGGAGTTTGGGTGGTCTCCACTACCATGAATTCAAAAGGTAGGTTTCATTAAAATAAAATAAAATTTGTTTGTTTTATTTTATTATTATTTTTTTAACACTCCCTCAAAATTCTGGAAAAGTAACTTCCACCCTCAACCATCTGCGGTCGAGGTGAAGGTCTCCTTAAGATAATATCGGTGCTTTGAGTTCAATGGTGCCCTCAAATTTTAATTCCGAGCACTAGTTCAAAAGTTACAAAAAACCTGCTCACACGTTTACTGAATGTACCTAAAAAATGTTTAGAAATTCATTCCAGATACTCCGGGCCACGAAATCATGCGCCGTCAATTTTTGCGGACTCGTAATTTTCCCATATAATAAAAAAAATTACATGGAATTTTTGGGTCTTTATATTCTCCCTACCTCAGGGATTTTGATCCTCGAAATCCACATCACAAAAACTAGGAAAACAAGAGGCGGTACTGAGCACGAATCTGAGCCCCTCGCTCCCATTTGATCTCTTGAAGGTTCTCGTACTGCCAATGTACACGCACAAAAGGTATCGAGCACCCATGAAGGACTCACTCCTGTTGATCCTCAATCTCTATTGGATCATCTGAAAACGTCTCCCCATCATCGATGCCCATCTCGCCATGGTCAATGACGTGGGATGGTTCGTGCACATATCTCCTCAGCTGGGATACATGGAAAACGTCGTGCACCCGATGAAACTGAGTGGGAAGTTCTAGGTGGTAAGATATCTCTCCAACTCTACTGAGGACCTAAAAGGGTTCGATGAAACTCAGAGATAAATTTCCGCCCCATCAAAATCTCTGAAAACCTCATCGAGGTGAAACCCGTAGAAAGACATGATCAAAATCCTCGAACTCCAGAGGTCTCCATCTCTTGTCAGTATAAGACTTCTGCCTGCTCTGTGCATTCTTCATCCACTCCTGGATAATATGCACCTTATCTGTGATAGCCTATACCATATTTGGTCCCACGAATTCTTCCTTTCCTGGGTCAGTCCAGCACAAAGGAAATCTTCAAGGTCAGTCGTACAGAGCCTCGAAAGGTGTCATCCCAATGGTAGAGTGGTAGCTATTGTTGTATGAAAACTCTACCAAGGGAAAGTGATCCTCCCAACTACGGCTAAAGTCAAGGATGAAAGAACTTTTCATTTCCTTGTGGGTCTGAATGGTCCGCTCATTCTAGCCATCTGTTTGAGGATGGAAGGCGGTGCTCAAACGAAGCTACATCTTGAAAGCCTCCTGCAACCCCTTCCATAGCTGGGAAGTGAAAAGTGCATCACAATCAGAGAAAATCATCGATGGTACTCCATGTAGCCGCACAATATCCTGCACATAGAGGTATCCCAATCTCTCTATTGAACTATGCTCTCTGATCGGTAGGAAGTGGGCCGACTTGGTGAGTCGTTCGACGGTCACCCAGACAGAATCATGACCCCTGGATGTCCGTGGAATTCTTATCACGAATTCCATGGATATCCTGTACCACTTCCACTCTAGGACCTCTAAATACTGAGCTAATCCCACTGGTACCTGATGCTCCGCCTTCACTTGCTGACAAGTGAGGAACCGAGAGACATACTCTACTACTACTTTCTTCATTCCCGTCCACCGGTGTTGTCGTCGGAGTTCCTGGTACTTCTTCACCACTCTTGGATGTACCTATAGAGGGGATGTGTGGAACTTCCTCAACACTTCCTCCCGAAGTATAAATGGTACCATGGTACGTCCTCTGAAGAATATGACGTGCTCCCCACCTTCAGAAAATTTATCAGGTGCATGCCCTATGGATATCTGAACACGTCGAGCCTCACATTCAGTGTCCCCACACTACGCCTCCCTGGATCGCTGAATAAGTGGGGTAGTGACTATAAGAGACTGAAGAAATGCTACTCCATCTCATTCCACAAAGGATATCCGTAAAGTGGCCAACTGCTCCGTCGCCTCACCTAGAAGTTGTATACCAGATCTCCTGCTGAGTGCATCTGCTACAAATTTTTCCTTCCCAAGAGTATAGACTATCTTGAAGTCATAGTCCTATAGGAACTCAAGCCAACAGCACTGTCTCAGGTTCAGGTCCTTCTGGGAGAAGATATACCTGAGACTCTGGTGATTAGAGTAGACCATAAAATGCTCACCCATCAGATAGTGTCACCACATCTTCAAAGAGAAGACCACTACTGCTAACACTAGGTCATGGGTAGCATAGTTCTTCTCATGATGTCTCGGCTTTCGAGAAAAATATGTGATAGCTACTCAATCCTATATCATGACACATTCGATCCCATTTCCTGATGATTCCCAGTAGACAACATACCCAACGGCCTCCTCCGGAAGCCTCAAGATCGGGGCACTAGTCAGCCTCTGCCTTAGCTCTAGAAAACTCCACTAAAATCTCTCCGACCACACATAGGGTTTCCCCTTCTTCGTCAATGCTGATAAAGGAGCTGAAACTCTAGATAAATCTATCACAAATCTTCAGTAGTATCTGACCAAACCCAGGAAACTTCGTACCTTCGTCACACTCCTTGGTGGATCCCAATCATGTACTACCTTAATATTCACTGGATCCACCGCAACTCCAGTATCCGAGATAACATGTCCAAGAAAGTGAACCTCTCGGATCCAGAACTGGCACTTATAGAGATTACAATAAAGCAGGTGATCTCAGAGTGTGTCTATAACTATCTGCAATTGATAGGCACGCTCCTCCTTAGTAGCCGAGTAGATCAGAATGTCATCAATGAATACTACTACAAAGCGATCAAGGTATAGCTGAACGATCATGTTCATGAGTCCCATGAACACTGTTGGAGCATTGGTCATGCTGAACTACCTGACCAAAAACTCATAATGTTCATACCAACATCTAAAATCTATATTCTTCACATCCTCATATCATACTTTGAGCTGGTGATAGCCTGATCTGAGGTCTATCTTTGAGAACAATTGTGCTCCCTTCAGCAGATCAAAGAGGTCATCAATCCTCAGGAGTGGGTACTTGTTCATCACGGTCACCAAGTCCAGGTGTCGATAGTCAAAAAAAAGTCTCAAGCTCCTCTTCACCTTCTTGGTGAAAAAAATTAGGGCTGCCCAAGGAGAAACACTGGGCCAGATGAACCCCTTCCCCTATAAGTCCTCCAGTTGTACCTGCAGCTCACGAAGCTCTGCAGGATCCATCTAATATGCTGGTGTGGATATCGGTTCTGTCCCAGGGTACAAGTCAGAGTAAAATTCCACCTATCTCCGAGGAGGTAGACCCGGAACATCATTAGGGAAGACATCTGAGTATTCTTCAACCACTACAGGATAGCTCGGACTCTCCACATAAATTTCTCCAAGGATAAGGCTAGCCAAAAAATTAGTGATCGGCTGCACTCTCCTCCGGGTAAGTCCATCATGTGCAGAAAAGTCTACCTTCTCACTGGTAAAGTTAAACCTAGTCCCATATGTGCGGACACCCCACACATTGCGCCTAATATAGTAAATCTGAACATGGAATGTATATAACCATTCCATAACCAAGATGAAGTCTTAAGGCATAGATGATGCTACTAGGAGATCCCAGCCGAAGCTCTCGCCTCCTAGAGTAAGCTCCCACTTCTGACACAAGTGTGTCATCATCGAATCCTCTCTCATAGGAGTATCTAGCCATAAGGATCGATCCAATGACTCCAATGGAATCTCTGATCTCTAAACGAGGGTAGTGGAAATAAAATAATGACTGACACCTATATCTATAAGTACTACAACTAAGGTGGAGTAAACACAGATCGTACCTCGTATCATCTCCAAAACACTATGGTAGTAGGCCTCAGCTTCCTGGAGCTGAGCTCGCACCTTTCCACCTGCTCCCTGTTGTCGGGGTGGACCACCTGGTGGTGGTGGTGGTAACACCTCAAATCATCACCCACCACCAGCTGCACGACCAGCTCCTCTGCCACGTCTGCCTGCTCCTTGCGGACCTCCTCGGTTGAACCTATTTCTCTGTCTGGGTGGTCCTTTGAATGTATTTTGATCATCCGTATGGGGGTTTAGGAAGTCATGAGCTATGTGACCCTGCCCACCACATGCATAACATTGTCTGCTCCTTGCATGACCGGCTCTGTCTCGGGCGCCCCGCACTACCAACCCTGAATCCTACAGTCATCCACCTATAAGTCTGGTCCTCTTGGAGCTTTATGACATATGTCTACTGACATCTGCAGATGACTCCGCTACGTGACGTCCATATGTGGGTCTCCCTACTGGTGACTACTCAATAATAAAACACTTCACTAGGAGGGCTCGCTCTAACACCCCGACCTGTGTCAGATTGTTGATAGAAATCATCAAAGCCTTGATCTCCCACCTAAGTCCCTTATTGAAGGTTAGGGCCTTGAATAATGGGTCCTGCACCATATCAGTGGAGTAGTGTGAGAAGTCGGTGAACTTCACTGAGTACTGAGACACACTCATGTTGCCCTGCTACAGATGAAAAATCTCATGTATGTGCACTGAGGGAAGGGTCACTCGGACAAACCCTACCCGTAACAGGCTCTCTCAAAGTCTTCCCAGAGAAGCTTCACCTCTTCATGAACCTGGAGCATCAAACTCCACCAATTTCTTGTTGTTTCTTGTAGAAGACTGGTGGAAAGGATCACCATGAGATCATTTGGTGTCCTTACCAGTCGGAAGACTCTCACCACAGCTTCCAGCCAATCCTTAACCGCATGTGGGTCCGTCACACCCCATAACTTGAGTGGCCTCTGGCACTGGAACTCATGAGACATCCTCAAGCAACGTGCACTCTCTGCTTCTAGGTCTGGTGGCATAGGTGTCCCAATGGGTAATGGTACCGATGGTGTCTTTGCTGGTGCCTCTACTAAAAAAGGTCCCTACACCAAGGCCTCATCGCTCGGTGGGCTATCATCGGGTACTCTACCCGGAACCTGTGCTAGCTATCTATGTGGAGGTATCCTAAAAGAAATAGGTGTTCCATGTTCAATAAGTGATACCTGGTGAGCTGACTCAAATAGATTACAAAGAAAACTTTTCAAAACACACATGCAATCAGTGTTTTCGTGCACTGAGTATGAAATCAAAAGTCAGGGTCCTGGTGTATGGATATGTCGTCCATCTCACCAACAATGGATTCCCTAAATTGATAAACACACTCATAACACTTAACACTATTGTTTTTAAAAGATCAAAGTCCAATGTTCTACGATGGAACCGACTCCTCTGATACTAATCTTCCGTGACCAGTCCTCCGGGGCCCATGCCTTGACTACCCCAAGCCTGCCTTCCATAGGCCAGGGGGATGGCGACTAGCACCGAAAGGCGTATTCCCTAAAACTAGGAAGGCATTTCATTTATAACCTCTAACTCACACAACTAAGCACAAAGTAGGATAAAATCACAAAGTAAAACTATATAGTAAACAAGGTGTGTACAGAAATAAAAAGGGGCCAGAATACAAGCCCAACTGAAAAGTACAAGTAAACTAAAACGTACAAGTAAAACTAGGAAAATATCCTCTGAACACCCACCAGGGATCCTACCTGAAATGTAAGTACAGATCACAAATGGTTTTCTTTGTGGTATGACTTGTCTAATGTCCCCCTATGAGCTACCTCTAGTCCTGGTACCCTCATCCTTAGTCAGCGTTGTCCGTTGTCTACACCAAACACAACAAGGTGCCGGCGTAGCCCGTGTAGGGGTGAGTATAACGATACTCAGTAGGGACCCCGAGACCCTAGAATGTCTCACCAAACCCACAAAGGATAAACCAAAAAGCATGAGAGAAACTAAAAACCCTACTTATGTATATGCCCATACATATACCTAAGTTATCAAATATTCCAATCTTATTCATGAGGAAACACAAGGCTCAAATATTTTATCCAAAAGCTCAACTGTTCCACAGAGGAAAGAATACCACGAAGGTAACACCACAAAGGTAAATCCACACAGAAGAATACCACAAAGGTTTCACTACAAAGGTAATTACCACATCAGTATCCCCACACAGAAGAATACTGCAAAGGTATCACCAAAAAGGTAATTTCGTATAGAAGAATACAAAAAAGGTAAGTACCACAAAGGTAAAGACTCAGATCAGACCAGGTATAACTTAGGTATGGTAGTAAAGATGATTAGATGTAACTACTAAATCATATTAATCGGTTAAGAGTCAGACCCCCGTAGGATCCTAAATCATCAGACCCACGTAGGATCCTAGTACAGCAGACCCACGCAAGATCCTAGAGTAGTCCCACATGGATTCCTAGAGAGGATCCATGTGGGATCTTGGAACACAGACCCACGTAGGATCCCAAAGAATAGACCCATGTAGTTATATCTAAAGAACAGACCCACATAGGATCCCAAAGAATAGACCCATGTAGGATCCCAAAGAATAGACCCACATAGGATCCCTTTTCTCATGTTACGGCCAGCCATAGGCTTCCCGCACTAAGATCGCTTGATTCAGGGAGGGTCTGCTCCTCAAGAAACAGTTCAATACTTCAATTACCAAGAAGTACCATGAATAAGTATCCCAAAGGACTGATACATAATAGGGGTCTCAATGCAACAGACGGTGCGTCAATCGGATGACCGGTCTGTAAGTTATTGGCCTTTTAGTTCCGAGGGTCCAGTTGGATTCATGTTCGATCCAACCCGGCCATACCCCAACTTTATCCAAAACTAAAGCGTGGTATACCAAAAGGACCATCTCAATCCAAGGTTTTTGGCACCTTAAATGGTTTGTCAAACGGACACCCGTAGATCAAGATATGGCGAAAGAGAGAAAAGGGGTCGAAGCTGGTCCAGGTCTGCTCCGACCCGGACTGACCTGGGTCTGGCCCTACGTCTGACCTAGCAGGCAAGATTTGACCTGGCCCGCTGGTTTCGGTTCGGCCCACCGGCGCACCTCGGCTCGCTGGGTGGTCCGCAACTTGGTGGTCCAGTGGTGGGGTCCACCCTAGCCGCCACCCAAGGGGGAATCGACCCTTGGGTACCCCGAACGACTGGGCTGTTTAGGTTTGGAGGCCAACCAGTCGGTGCCACGTGGTGCTAGTAGATGACACGTGGGACTCGGGCTCACACTATGCTCCCCGGCTGGATGGATGGTCAGCCCTCCCCCGTGGTGCGGTCGCGCGTCGTGCCACCACCAGCGGCCGGCGGTGAGCCGGCCGCCCTCCTTTGCAACCATGGCCTCATGTCACGACCCCTGTATGCTCGACGGCACGTACGCATGACGCTACCACCCCCTTCACGCGGTTGGTCGTGCACCATCCTCTACCCCTGCTCTTCCGTGGCCGACAGGCCATGGTCTGCTTCCAGCAGCGCAGTTGCACCGCCACCATCTTTGTGGCCAGTCGGAGTGCCATTCGTCGGCACTGGTCATCATCCTCCTTCAGCGCGAAGAACGCGTCAACAAGGATGATGTGAAGGGATCGGGCCATGTTTGTTTGTCCTGTACCCTCCGCGTTAGATTGGTAGCACTCGGCTCATGGGAAAAGATTCAACGTAAAAGAAATTAATGAAGAATAAGAAAAAAACACACCCCTACCTTGTCGTTCGTTGGAGGTGTTGGGTGGTAGAAGATGAAGTCGATGAAGGGGGTGTCAGTGTTCGTCACTCCCGCTGTGCGCTTCCGATCCAGACTCGGGCTTCAGTTCCTCATTCTTTGTGGGTGTATCATCTTCCAAAGGCTCTCCCCCCAAGTTCTCCCTTCCCAAAAATTCTCCCAACAATGAAGTCGGGATCCAATATTAATTAAATTAAGTTAATTAATTCAATTAATATATAACATCAATTGGGAGGAATACCAAGGGTTACTACACATTAAAGAAGAAGAGATTGGGTGGTCCCCACCACCATGAATTCAAAAGGGAGTTTCATTAAAATAAAATAAAATTTGTTTGTTTTATTTTATTATTATTTTTTTAACACGCCCAAAAAATTATAGAAAACTAACTTCCACCCTAGACCCTCTGTGGTCGAGGTGAAGGTCTCCTTAAGCGAATATCGGTTTTGTGAGTTCAATGGTTCCCTCAGATATCAATTCTGAGCACCGGTCCAAAAGTTACAAAAACCTGATTGCACGTTCGCTGAACGTACCTAAAAAAGTTCATAAATTCATTTCGGGCACTCCAGGCCTTGGAATCATGCGCCGTCAATTTTCACGGACTCATAATTTTCCCATATAATAAAAACATTACATGGAATTTATGGGTCTTTAAAAGAGTGATCGCCCCCTGTATTGATCTCCCCTCACAAAACCATGTTATTAAATGGATATCCATTGGAGAATACATGTGATCAGCCTCATGTTGATGATACTCGCAAGAATCATATATGTAAAATTATACATACTCACTGGACAATACTGGAGCAGGGAGGTGGGAGCCTTCACCTTCAAGATAAGAACTAGAGTTGTATCACTATAAAAACGTGGAAAAGATCCTCCGCAAAAGAAATTTTGGATAGTAGAAGCGATATACTCCTTAAGAACTTCCCATGAAGCTTTGTAGAACAATTCGGGGAAATAGTCTGGCCCCTGAGCACTATCTGGGTCAAGACTCATCATTGTCACATGGATCTCAGGATCATCTAGGATTACATAAAAGCAGGAATTTTCCTCATTAGAAACTCAGTTGGTAATCACATCTTACATATCAGCACCACCGCTCAGGTACCCGCCATCCAACCTCGAGTTACGACTAGCAAGAAGATCTTCAAATTAGGAGGAAGCCATCCCACCCACTATATCACTATCATCCATGTATGATCCATCATCCAGCCTGATATTGGGTTTGATCGGCCAACTTTTCTCCTTGATGCATGCATGGAATAATGTTGTGTTCTTGTCTCCCTCATGTAACCACTTTATCCCCAATCTTTCCTGGTCCATAAGTTCATTTTTAAGAAGCAACTCTGTCAGATGGTTATTTTTTGATGAACGGTCTTAAAAAATAAAATCATTCCAAGATTCCTCCAGGTCACCTTCTAGGTGCTCGATCATTCGTTTGAGATCATCCATCACTTGGTCAATAGGGGGAAGGACTCCTTCCCATTCTTGAAGACCCTGTTTGAGCCGCATGATTTTGTTATGAATGGCCACCCAATAGTGCCCTTGCACCAGTTCCCCCCATGAGGTCCTTACCAGATTAAGAAACTCAGGATGATGTGTCCAGTTATCATAGAATCTACACCTTTTCTCGAAGTCCGGATTAGGAGTCATAGATAAAAGAATAAGAGAGTGATCTAATATCCCTCGAACCAGATAGATTACCTTGGCATTTGGGAATTAATCGATTGCATGTAAGTTCACAAGGAATCTGTCAAGCCGGCTCCAATAGAGACTATTTATTCTTTGGTTATTGAACCGTGTGAAAGGATCCCTAGAGTACCCCATACCCATAAGACCACTGATTTCTATGAACTGGAAAAAGTCTGTGCTAGATTGATGTGGAAATGCCTCGTAACCCTTTTTCTTAGCTGGTTCGATGATGGTATTGAAGTTACCACCTACTATCCAAGGATCATCTCATGGGTTGAAAGCACTCAACTCTTTCCACAGAAACTCTCTCCTCAAATTGTCATAACTTCCGTAAAAAATGGAAGAAAAGAAAGAGTACAATCTCGTCTTCACCCTTTTCATAATAAACTAATCCCCCACCTGTATCAGATCCACCATAATGTCTCTATTTCAGAAGATCCAAATATGATGGTTAGTTGGAGCAGGTTTCATGAACCCCTGCATTTTGATCAATTTAAAAAACTGTTGAATGTTTCTCGGTTTTTGTTTGTGTTCTAGAACCACAACAACAAGAACTTTGTTCTTCTTGATCTCCAAATATATGAATTCTATTTTAACTCTTTCCCAGAACCCACGAGCATTACAAATAAGAATGGGTATCATCGAATCAACTCCTTCCTAGCTTTGGCCACAGGCGACTTGGTCTCAAGTGTGAAGGAACATCACTCCTAATTATGAACCCTTTTTAGCTTCGACATTGAATTAATTCACATTGGGTATGGATTGTTTCCGATCGTTTGATCCTAAATTGACTACCACTACATATTTTATCTATGTGAACTGCTTGTTTGATATGCAGATTTTTTGGCAGGTCTTGTTTGGGAGTACTGCTACAGAATTTCATGTTACAGTAGGCAGGGCATTTATAAGTGCTAAAAAATGATGATAAAGGATCCCTTTATTATTTCTTTTTTAGTGCTGATAAAGGAGACCCCCCTTTTAGTTCTGAGATTTACAACACTTTTTTAGTGCTATTAAAGACCATTTTGAGCGATGATAAAGCTTGTTTTTGAAATCTTGTTTCTCTCTCTACTGAAGTCTGCTCACTACTTCTTCAAGAGATCCTCATTTGATTTCATGAATCAATATGTTTTACACCTCATTTAGTGTATCATTGAAATCCTATTTCATCAACTTGATGAATTCTACTATACTACATATTAATGGGAAACATCAAATGTTTCCCACATCATTAGGGTGACTTTTCACATCACTAATGTCATGCTTGAAATTTTTGACTTTTTGTGGAAAACCAAAATGCACACCTATAATGAACCATTATTTACATATAGATATTACTTCAAAATTGAAAAATATTTATTAAATAACATAACAAAACAACACTAGGTCCGTAAAGTTTTAGTGCCTTTAGAAACTAGGAAACATAAACAACTTTTTCATAAAACATACACAATGTCTCTCATTTAATTCTTCATAACTAGAATCCTTTTTGACATATCATACTTAATACCCTTCTTCATGACCTGGAGAAAATAAACATATGAAAGGGTGAGATAAAATTCTAATTAAGGGTAAACAAGGTAAATATCAATCATATCATTATCATAAGAACATAACATTTGAAAATATTATCCTGCATATAAAAGATCATAATATCATGTCAAGGGATAAATCATAAAAATGAAATGTAATCCCAATAGTCATAACACAAGACATGAAATTTTGTTTAATTAACACATAAGAATAGAAAATAATTTCATATTAGTCAAGGCTCATTGTTGAGACCATCATAGCGGAGAAAGTCCATTACTGAACCGACTTTACTCCTTGTTCCTGCCCAGTATTACTGAACAAAATTTACTTGCCATTCCAGTCATGTATATATCATGAGATATAAATCTTTACCCAATTAATTTGAGGGATATATAGGTCACACCCATCTCATAATCAAACCATTCTTACGTGTGCCACAAAAACATAAAAAACATTTACCATAACATAGCCCATGAAATAAAATGGGTTTCTTAAACATCATTCCATAATAATTGATATAAAACAAAAATATTTCCAAAATAATATTCCATAATAAACATAATAATATCATAGTAATAATAAAGATAAAAATATAACCTTATTTAAAGATTTTCATACTTTATGGAAAATAATTTTGAGAAGATGCTTTAAATTAATTCCTATGAAAAATATCCTTTCTTCTTCAAAAACGTTTTCCTTCCTCAAAATGACACACAATTTTATTAGGAATCATTTTATGTGAAACTAACCATGTAATCTTGTAGGGTAATATTAAATTAAATAATTCATTGTGAAAACATTAAAATCCATTCATGTTGTACAAGTTAAAAAAACATTCTTCTCGTACTTTTGCTGGAAAAGTCAAAAAGTACCTCATACAAAAAAACGACAAAGTATTCCATTCATACCATTTATTAAAAAATTTACAATGGTTAAAATTTAATTTTAAAAAATATATAATTATATAAATAATATTTTGAAATACATACTTTGGAAACATGGATGTGGATGATAAATATACCCTAATAAATACTTACGAATAAACATTCTTAGATAAAAATAAGATTCAAAAATTTATCCCTTTCTTTATGTCTGATATGATTTGTATGTATCTTGTCCTCATGTATAATGGTAAAATAATGTTACTGATTTATTATAGAATCATAATAATTTTTAGGATACCATTTATGATCATATTTTCATCTATTGTTTAGTAACATTTCATTATTACTCATTATTCATGTATTAACTACTTTATGTTCTTATTCATATTTTAGTCGGATAAGTTCTTATTAATCTTTTTAGATTATATTTATATCATTTAATGAATTATATTATTATAATATATATCATATTTATTCATTAAATTCATTTATATAATCATGATTTAATGAAGATCATGTAGAATGAATGGCATCGTGGAGACGGTAGGCCACACATACACACGAGTGATGATATTATTACAAAATTGTTGAATGGTATTTAAGTTTATAGTGTATAATATTTTATAATTAGTATCATGTTATAATAATAATATATAGTTATGATTTCCATTAATATATCCATCCAGGTAAAGTGGTGGTGAAAACATATTACACCACAGAGTGGAGACGGTAAGTCGTGCGTACCCACACTCGATGATTTTTTTTCATAGGGTGGATAGAGGGTGAAATATGGTTGTTTCATATTAATAAAAACATATCAGTATATGAGTTATATTTATGTTATTACTTTATAATGAAACAAATAATGAAGATAAAGTATAATAAGAATGAAGTTTGAAAGAATTGGTAGAGGAGATTACCTCTTGCTCGACATGCTTCCTCTAAATCTCTTCTAAGAGCACTAGAGTTGGTCTTTAAAGATGAATAGAACCTCTATAATGAAAATAGAGAAGTTGAGAAGGAAAAATGGTAGGTGTGGTTGATCTTGAAGGCTCAAAATGAATTTAATAAGTGAGGGAGTAGGTGACCTTTTATAAATGAGGTGGGGGCACTTTGGAAACTCTATAAATAATAATTTATAATAAAAATCAAACCCTATAAAAAACCTTAGTAGTTTACCAAATTCAAATATGAGATGATATATAGTGGTAATATCACCAACAAATAAATGTTGGACAACTTACTTTTTCAATTTAAACCATATATTTTTAATTGGGACTTAATTATTCTATTAAATTTTAATTATGGTAATAACATTCTAAATATTTAATAGTTATAAATATTTACTTATATTCTCTTATTTTACCATAAATGGATATATTAGGAAATTTTGGACCTTATATTTATCACTTTTTAATTTTTTATTATTTTTATGCTTTTAAATAATTTAATAAAATGTTATTTTTATAAAATATAAATAGTTTCAATTTTGACACAATTCATTTATTTGAATTTAAATAAACTCAACACATAAGATAATTTAAAAAAAATATTTAATACAATTATAACATGTCATAGTCACCTATAAAATTATTGGATCACATTAATTAGTTCATATGATGTTTATTTTAATATTTTTCAACCCATTTATTTGATTTTTCTATTAATAAAATAATTTTTACATCATTGTTGTGTCATCATTAATGGTAATTATTTAATCTCTAAAGATTATAAATAAATTTCTATGATGTAGGAAATTATTTTAAATTTCTATAGAATATATAATTTTTATATTATCTCCTAGTTATCCATATATTAAAATTAATATACTTATGTAAAATGAGATTGTGACATTTTTTTGCATTCATTAGTTTTTATTACATTCATGTCATATTCATAGGTAAGTGTCCATTAAGTGATTAAATTTTGAAAAATATATGATAAGGGTCTAATTTAGTCATCCAATAGGATTTTTAAAATTGTTAAATTAACTTTATAATATTTTTTTACCCTTAATTATCAGATTTACCATTAACCATGGTAATAAAAATAATTACCAAAGTTACTATTCATAATGGACAAAAATAAATGTATCCTATTAATATAATTTGGACCTACTGATTCCAAATATGGAATCCATTTTTTAAAATTAAAAATATATAAGTTTCACTAATTAATTTAAAATTAATCCCATTTTTGAAATGAGTAAATGAGTTTTAAAAGTTAAAACATTGAAAAAGATTGAAATGTTTTACCTATGAATTCAATGTAAAATTAATGCTAATGAGATATATTATATTGAATGATAAATATATATTCTATTTATGATTTATACCCATTAAATATTATAATTTATCTATATAGATTATCTTGATGAAAAAATTAGTTTTTAATTAAAATTTATCGTATTTTTACTATTCATCAAAACATGAAAGTTATCAAAAAATATCGGAAATTCATCCAAAGTAAATTTTTATATCCCACTTCAAAATAACTTGTTTTTTTTTGTCATATAACAATTATTAATGTGTCAAATTATTAATTTAAAAGTGTTTCCCCATTCAATGTTGTAAAATTAATATTTTTTTAAAAAAATAGGTTTTTATACATCATATTGGGTTTTATTCATACCCTATATCCATTGGATGAATATAAAAAATATTTTATTTCATTACCTAAATTAATTTAATAAAAAATAAAAATATATAATTGATTTATATTTTTCATAAATAATTGACAGTCAAAGAATTCACAATTCATTTTCATAAGTTAGTTATAATTATTCCCGATAACATAACGGCTAGGCTATAACGATTATTTTATAATAAGGGCATCTCGTGGTTCATTTTAAATCATGATTTCATGAAAAGAAAGATACTAAAGAATAAAAACTATTTAAAGAAAATATTTCATAAAAACATAAGGGCGTTATAAGGCCACTTGTATCTTGCACGCATCTCCCTTCTTATGTGCAATTCATAACTTTCTCTCAACTCTCTTCTTGTGTGAAACTCCCTAATTGTGAGGCAGCTCCCTATTTACACTCCACTCACTAATATCATGATACATAGCTCCAATTTCCTTTGATTATTGATAATATTCAAATTAATAGGGTATCCACCAATTTATAGTCATTTTTCTTACCATGTGCGCAACTCACAAAATTTTTTCCCAAGCATGCAAGTCTCATTAGAGTAGGTCTCTTTAATGGAAACTAAAATTTTAGGTAGATCCATAAATTGCATGATCCTATTTAATTTTCCATATTTTTATGTGATAATCTTGAAAAAAAATGTTTCATGTAACTTTCTTGGCCTCCTTAACACTTGCGTGCAACGTCCTTTTCCAAAAACACTTTTCTCAATTCTCCAATTTGTAAACAAACAAATTTGGAAGACACTAGGAAATGATGCTACCTTATTTATGTCTTTTTTTACCACCTCTAATTGTTCATTACTTTTTCTTGTATCTTGGTTGATATTCCTATTCAACAATCTCTATGGATCTCCCCAACAAATCATGGAAACCCACTTTTTCAACAAACACAATCAACACAACAATGCTTAAATGTTACCATGAGGGATTTTTTCCCAACAATTATACATAATTTTATTATGATTTGTGGATAAGACTTAATTTTAATTATTTTATTAATAATAAATTTCAACATCCCTTGTTTTCTCATATGATTACAATCTATCCCTTGATGGCATAATTATAAGTTTCTCCTTAATGAGTGCTTGAGCTCAAACCTTTCTTATGTTTCCATTACCTATGTTATGAAGATTTTCATAACTTATGATAAGTCAAAAAGTGGGTCTAAAATAATTTTATTGTAGAGGAATGATCATATGTTTTTTAAAATAAGTTACCTATGTAACTGGTCATCAATTACACAAAACCAAAATGACATCTAAGCTATTTTAGAATATTATGAGAGGTAATTTTTAATGTATATAAATGTTATTAAATAAAGATATGTTTTTCTCGGGTCATCATAGTACATCATGCAGTTTAATTTCATATCGATTTGGTAAAAAATATAGTTTAGGTTTTTATGAGAAGTACATCTATTATATAGTTATAGTAAATGTGGTAAGGACCTTATATTTAAGATACATACTTGCTTCTATATTCAAATGGGGTTTAAAAAATAGTGAAACTATTTTTTGGGTCTTTAGATGAACAAAATAATGGTAAATAACCTTTTCTAGCATAGGCTCTAATGTAGCACATTATATAAAATGATATATTGTTATATCTAGGTGGAATAATAGATAATATTTTTTTAGGTGGCCATTACATGAAAATATACTATAATTTTTCTAAACCCATTTGAGATAACTCATTTGGATAATGATAAGAAGAGGAATAAAAGGACTATTGAAATAGGAAAGATTAATATTCCATGGAATTGTTATGATTACATGGAAGTATGACCTCCAATAAGATTGATTGGTATTACAAAAACATGCATGAAGTGGATCCACCAAAATCATTGAATAATTATTAAGTAAACTATGTATTTATAGATTAATTAGGTTCCTGAATGAGGAATTTTTGGAGTTAAATATTTATGTTTTTTCATGGGTTTTGGTTTTGAAAATGGATGAAGATCTAGGTTATATATAGGTGTCCTATAGGGTTTCCTCATTCACCATGATTGCGCTCATCACCTATCTTCATTCTTTCATAGTCTCTCCTCATCATCCCCCTTTTTTACCAAAGTTGTGGGTAGTTTGGATCTTATTTTCATATCACTTCCCCTCTTTTCGACTAACCCATTAACATTAGTCCTCTAGTTGGGTCCATGTGATGGAGAATTGGATGGCTTGGGTTAGTGCTAGAGGTGGTGTCAGGTTCTCTCTATATTGTTTCCCTTGACGGCCTACCCATTAGGTTCAAATCCATATTGTTTAGGATCTATTTGGGTCTCACATTATTAGGGGATGGTTTTTTAGGGATACCAACACCATTATCAATATTGTTCTTCATTGGAATTGGCTTCTTTTTCTCTTTGGTTTCTTCCTTTCTTTTATTCTTATTTGGGTTTTATTTCTGATAGTGTATTTCAGTTTCTTTTTTGTTGATTTTTCATATTTTATTTTTCTATGTGGATAGATAATGTTGTGAAATTATTTTAAATGGTTATAGTTTTTCTATTATTTTTTAAGGCATTGGACTCAAATTTCTGTGGAAACTTAAGCCGCCCAACTCTGCCCTGGCCCCAAGTCCCATCTCCCCTCCCCAGGTCATTCTATCATAGTTGTTCTTCAACGCTTTGGGATTTGGTGTTCGGGTGGCCAACATCATTCTAAGATGTGAGTTTCTTGTTTGGTGGTCTGGTATGTTGGTGGAGTGCAGTTTCGATGAATAATTTTAGATTTTTTGTATCTATAGTTGATGATGCTTATGTTCATGATTATTTATAGTGTTATATTATGAGACAATGATAGAGAAAAGATTCTTTAAAAGTTGGAAAAGGTAGGTTAATGAAATTTTCTACTAGTTTTTTGTTTTAATTTCTTTATAGTGGTAGTGGATTGGTGTTTATCAGCTTTGGAAGATGGAGGTTTTGGAATACTTTCGTGGTGATAGACATTAATGAAATTGGAGGTGTTAGGTCGGCATCATTGTCTAGTGTGACTCATGATAATGATGATGGTAGTAATTACTTATTTGGATGAAGTGGGTTCTCATGGGTTGAAGTTTCATTGTGTTTTGTTCTTTTGATGTTCTTGCTAGATGGTGTGTTTTTTATCTCATGCATGTATTTTTTGTTACGACTCAACCACAAAGTGGATTTTTGAAAATCCAAAATATTGAATTTTCAATCATGAAATTTTTATGATATCTATGGTTCCTTTTAAAATTTATAGTCTAATGGCCATGGTTATTTTATTGTTAGAGCTTAATGATATGATTACACCACATCATATGATTTTAGATGTTATGAATTGGAAATTAAGTCTTATATTAACTCATTTGGTAAATACATCTACATACATTGGAATTTCATTGACAATGTTGTGGTAATGATTGTTTCCCATTGTCAGTGTGTTGTTTAATTTATTTTTCTATAGTACCAGACTCAGTCATTATTTTAATCATCCCAATCTATTAATTAATACTAGTTCATATTACTTCATCAATATTTGAGTGTTCAGGATAAAAATAGTCGTATTCATTCATGGTGTTTCTTTGACCCTTACTTATCCCATTTTCTCTTCATAATAAAATAATTTGTCGGGTTCTATGAACTTCTATATGTAAATTACTCAATATATATTTCATTATATTCACTTTTAAATTTCTCTTTTATTATCATGTGTGTGTAGAGATCAATCTAACCAGGCCCCTTACCTTTTTTTCTTGGTTCTTTATTGAAGATGTTCTTAATTTCAAACAATGAATAGTACATAAATCCTTGGTTTATTTATATTTTGGGGGAGATCTAAATAAGAACTATCAATTATTACTATAGGAAAGAATATGAGTGAGGATCATTGATAATGAAAATTTCATTTGATATAGATAATTATGTTTGTTGTATCTAGGATTATTTTTCATCCGGAATAATGGTTTCTAATGATCCTACTTCTATTTTAGTGATCAATTTAGTAGATTTATTTGTTCCTCTGTGTGACATGTTTCGTGAGATCCTCATAAAAACAATTTAAATCATTATAGAGCTCCTGTTCACTAATTATGGAGAATATTTTCATGGCGTTACAATATCTATAGGTAAGAATAATTTATCCCATGGAATTGTTCATAATATTGGTGAACTATGGTGAAGCACATGGCATGAATTTTTGAATTAATAAGTTTCTCCTATGGTTTTGGGAATCAAGAAGTTTGTGATGAGGTACAAAATGAAGTTACAAAGTTATAATTAGTACTTTTATATTTTATTAATAGATAATTTTTCCCATATTAATCAACATAATTAAGTTCAATCAAGTTAACTTTGACACTCTAGGTATGTCTCTTCTGATGGTTGTTTCTAAATAGTATATATAAGGTAAACTAAATCCCTAGTTTTTATTAGATGTTCCATGTAATAAAAAAATAGTCGAGGAGTGAATAAGGTGATGAATGGTCATATCCTAGAGCATTATTTGTGCAAAAATATAAATAATAATATTTATATTCACTCTGTAGAATATTTTTCTAATAATCCAAAAATTTTAAAATGAATTTCTCATTGTTTTAAAGGAAATAAAATGTAATTATAGAGTTTATTTGGTTTCCAATCCAAATAAAATATAAATTTATCACACATATTGATGAACAAGGTAGGTAAAAACATATATCTACCTTGGATAAGTATTAATATTAGACAAAAAATAAATTAGATAAGAAATATGATTGTATTTTAGATTATTATTATGACTTAGTCAACATAAAAATTAAAATATTAATATTGGGTTTATATTTTTTGGTTCATAAAAATTATGGTTACTTTATTATGATATATTACTCATGATATTAGGTATAATATATTAGGTTTTCCTTCAATTGGTTGTGTTGTGTTCATTATTGTATTATATTCCACTATAAAAATTATGACATTCTTAATAAAGTAAATATATGTATCTAAAACATGTGTGATGAATATAGTGTATTGTATCTAACTTAAGGTGGCATGAAAGTAATTATTTAATGTAAATAACTTTATAAATTAATCACATAAAGTTACATTCATTTAGTCTTGAAATTTTATCCAATATAAAGTGTATACTAGTTCATGATCATGTTACGGGACTTGTGAAAATATATTAATCACATATGTGCCTTATTTTTATGATTATGATATTCACCCATTAGAATTCATATATCTGTGAGGATTAATGGAGTACTTATTTATATTGGTCAATGTCTCCTAAAATCATTCCATGTATATATCGAATTTATATACCACCTAGACTATATATATTTAATATAATGGGTATTCTGATTTTAACAGCTTATATGGAACAATAGGAAACACGACGGTGAAGGGCTTTATCTATTTGGTCAAATAGGTTTGGGTTTATGTGGTCACACATTTTTAACATCTAAGTCATACTCTAAATGAATAAATATTTATTTAAAATTATTATTAATTCATAACTTGAATATAGAAGAGAATTTTAATATCTAATTTTCATGAATGGATAAGAATCCCTTTGCATTATAAATGAATAGAATTCATATTATACTGACAATAAGGAGTTATAACCAAAATTTTAATTTGATTTCTATTTTTTTAGGAATCTTTATTCCTTGATGTGTGATAAATCATGAGACACATGGAGATCCCATATGGGTAGTCACCATTCAGTTACAAACTCCTTTAAAATTGAATGAACTGATTCTATCTATGTAATAATCATATGAAGATCTTTGTTAAAAAGTGTATTTCAAGTTTTATGGTGCCTATATGTTCCCCCTCCGAATTAAAATTTTTGTAATAGAAGAATCTACTTTTTAAGGAAAGGGTCACTTTGTTGTGTTTTTGTGAATCAGTAAGGTGAAGAGTCTGTTTTATCCCACTATATTTGATTGATAATGTAGATTGGCATCTCTATTGGTCCTTCCAAAGGTTGAGTCTATATAAAATTTTAAAAAAAAAATTGATAGATGTCACTACAAAGTGATGATCACTTATATCGGATTAAAAACAAAATTCATGTGTTTTTTTCATTATTCTAATAGACACAGATAGGAAATGGAATGACAATGAAACAACATATTTTTCCATAATTACATATAATATTCTTGGGGTAATAACATTATATGTTTCCAAAACCATTTTAAAATATTAATATGGAGGGTGAAAATCATATCTAAGGATAACTGAGTCAAGGTATGATATCATGATGAATTAGCTTATAAGGCTACAAAACATGTTTTAATTAAATATAAACCACTATACCATCATAAATATAGTTATTTCTTTGGATTATTTATTATTATTCCTGATACATTGGTTCTATACTGTGCAATGAATGATATATAGAGTTAGTGGATAATTTTTTAGAAATTGCATTTCCCCAAAATATGTATTGGTGGGACATATTATAGGTGAATGTTCTATTAATGTGTTAAGGGTAATCTTTAAGATGAGATAATATGATTAACAATAAAAAGTAATGTTGTTATACAATTCATGAATATAATACATGAGTTAGGATAGATGAAATGGAAAAGGTTCATGAATGATATAAGTACTCTTGGGTTATAACAAGGAATATTATTAAAATTAAAAAGGAATAACTAATTTGGAATACAATGGGACCAAAAAAATGTAAATTGACATTTAATAAGAATTAAATACAAGTGAATGTGAAAACAAACTTGAATTTTTTAGAAATATCAAAAAACCTAATGTATGGGATGAATATTGAATATGGGGGAGGGTAAGGTCCAAATTGAACCAAGTGAATGTTTATAATGTGTATGGCCACACAATATTTCTCAAATATTTAAATTAGGGGAAAATAATCCTTTACATTACTAAAGAGGTGCTACTTGGAGGAATTATGTTTAGACCCAAAATGAGACTCTTTGGGAATCACTGTATATACAATAATATAAAAAATATATCCATCGAATGTTTTCAACTTAGGCTCACTAATATGAGATAAACCAATGTTCATAGAGAGTTACATAACCTTGACCAAGTGTTAGAGAACTAAAGGGGGTATATTCACAAATTAGGGTCATATGAAAGGGATATAGAGCAACAACATTTAACATTTTTTTCTAAGGTTGAATTTCTTTCATAAAATTTGATGTGATGTGTAGAAGTTAAACAATATACAATACAATTTAATTTGATTTGGAAAGTAAAAATGTCCAAATGTGAATAGAAAATGGGGAAAGGAAATAAAATGGTCATAGCCAGGTTCAATATAAGAGGTATGGATATAACTACACATCCTTGGAAAATATGAATCCCTCCATATATATTTTTTGACATAATCTCTCTAATAGAGTAAAAAAACCCATGTTAATGGATAATAGAAGATTAGTGACATTACATTATATGAATATGGAATATTTGATGTGTATGTGTATTATATAAAATATAGAGTAAAATGGGGATAAAATAAAGAGGTTATATTTGGATGGGACCATGATAGGAGATTTAAACATTACTAAATATCTCATATTGACATAAATAAAGCTACAAAATGTTATAATGGAAGAAGAATTTTATTATAGGTTAAATGAACTTTAATTTAACTTGTTATATGATTGAATATCAGTGTATCAATACTCACATTTATCAATATAATAAACACTCACCATAAATTATAATAGGAAAACATTGACGTGAACATGGGGGTTTCCTAAAATAAATGTTTTACAAAATGGGGTCTTCAGTAAAATGGGGTATAGTAAAATGTGGTTTATTTTAATTCAACTATGATATTTAACCTCTTTATATGTTACCATCATGTATTAAAGCCAAAATATCTCATGATATTTATGGTTATAGGGAAAACACCAATATACTATATAGTTTGAAGTAAGACGATGATGACTTATCCATGTATTTTAATAGAATTATGGAATGATAAAGACTTATATAGTATAAGGATATGTATTGAGTATTGTTATACCCAATATATTTAGGATGGTAAAACATATAATTTAAAATTATATGGTAAGGATAACATGTCATATATCTCATGGTAAATTGACAAAGGCCATAAATACAATTAAGAGGAATTATACATAGTGTTTATTTATAAATATCATATCATTAGGAGGTGGCATATACACAACATCTTAGATGATTAAAGAATGTTTACCATTAGATTATACATTTTTTACAATGAATTTTGGATACAACTTTACAGGATTAATTCCAAATAGCATAAGTGGCCTCAAGGATAGTACCCATTATCCTTGAATAAATCAATGAAGGAGGGGTTTATTATTAAATGTATGAGTCATATGATTTCAGTGAACTAACCAATTATTCAAATCTCATAACTTTTTATGATCATGTTTTTTCAACTTATCTAAAAAAAATCACAATCACTCATATTAAAAAATTTGTTCTTATATAGAATCGTAGCGTGAGATAACATTACCCTCAGTGGTAAACACTTCTTCATCCATATATAATATGGAATATATAATTAAATAGGTAGGTGATTTTTTAATGTTGTGATAGTTCCAATAATTATTAAGGTTTTTATGTAACTATTTATTCTATTTTTCATCCACCATCTCTTATAGGATGATCCAGATGGGGGGTTTAGGTTCAATTATTTGACAATTAGATTTATCATGTTTGTTTATTGAGTGGTTATATTATTATATTTTACTTTAAAGGAATCATTTTCAACTCATATATGTATAAATTTTCTTCATCATTCATAATGATAATATGAGGGAAACCAAATATGTTATTGACATTAAAAATCATGAAAGATATAACTAATTTTACTCTATCCTCCTTTAAAGTTATAAGTCCAACCCATTCTAATAATAATCATGTAGTATTAATGATGGAAATGAACTGCTAGATAGTCACAAGAGGGTAGTATTCTATTAAAATAATACCCAACTTGGAAATGATCCTACATTAGTAAGTGGTATAGAAAAACATTAGAGGCTGACGAATGATGTCATGTTGAATTTTAAATGTATAAATTTTTTTAAAATATATATGTAATATTATACATTATATTCCCAATAATAATTGGTCCTTTATATTTAATGAGGGAGCGTGGTTCATGCCTTATGGGTGCCACATAAAATCAATATGTAATTCTTTTTTCTCTTAAATTTTTTTGTCTCCTCTAATACATTTTTGGATAATACTTTTGAATCTACATTTATTATGAATATTTTTATCAATTAGACTATTAGATATGAAAATATTTATTTCTCGTTTATTGATATCTAATTCACCCAAAAACAATTACAGTCAATTGTATCATAGATAATTAAAAAATACCATATCAAATCTAAAAGGTTTAGATATTTTCCATAATTTATTTTATTTAATTTATAGTGCATATTAGATAAAATAATATATGGGAATGATTTATTGGATAACAATAGTATATATTTGAGATAATAAGGAATCCAATAAGATAACCTAAAAATACGACAATCCAAAATCCAATACACATTAGAGTGACCCATTTTTTGGATGAATATTAAATCAATTGGTAGAACTAATACACTACCTAATAATTTTATAGTTATGATTAATATTCGAAAATTTACTTCATTCATATGATCGGTCCCCCAAGAAGTTACTATGATCTAATATGTCCTCATAATATTACTTTAAATTATTTTACATAAAAAAGATTTACTTTTTATTCGTGATATATTTTCAACCTCAGTTTCCTTGGTCCCTATCACTACATGGGTGAGTATATTATAATTCTTTATTTCTTGGGGTAAGCCTACAATGATCCCACTTCAATGATACATGTATTATCATCTATTCAGTATATGTATAAATAAATCTTATTTTAAATGAAATAGTATCCCAAACATATAGAAAAATAAATTAACAAAATCAATTCAAATAAAATATTTTCTAGACACATATTTAATAATCTAAATATATTATAGAAACATATAATAAAATTTTATGTTACACTAAGGAATGATAAATATAAATGATCTTCATGGTGATCCAATGATACATTAACTCATAAACATGATATAACTCTATTATCTTCGACAGATATTATTAAGTATTCTTCCATGACTAAGTTCTTGATTTCAAAATTCTAATGGATACTCTAATTTTTCTATTGATGGATCCAAAATTACACTACTTTATACTGATATGTAATCCTCATATTGTTGAATCACAATATCATCATCAATATTTTACTATTAGTTTTAGGATCATCCTTTATATATTATATTATCTATGATTTATCCATGCATACTATAAACCATTGATGCTTTTAAATTACACCGGATCATGTATCTCCAAAAACAATATTGAAACCATCCAATAATCACCATAACTTGTCTCACTAGGAACTATAAATATCAATATATTATTTTAGGGTACATCCTAATTTGGTTTTGTATTATTATAATATATTCTCTTTTCATTGTCAGTATTTTTCATATCACCCAAATATCTTATCATTTTATTCAATGAATTTATATTTTTCCTAGTGGAATAGTTCCTCACTTAGGAATCATGAATATTCTCAAAAACTCACTAATGTAAATATAAATAACTATTATCTAACCATTACACTATTAATTTTACTCTTATTTAGATCTTATAAATTGATTCTATATAAATTAAATTTGATCAAATGGTTACGTGTCAGATTCATTCTTTATAAACAACTTGTGTAAATCCATAACATACCTCTATCCCTATCCACATAGAATAAATTGTACCTTCTTGAGATATTGGTTAAGGGATATAAATTTTTATATTCTTTTGTTAGAAGAAAATAAAATACTTAATAATTATTTACATTACCTTTTTATGATAAGATTTATCATAAATAGAGATATACATCAATATATCTTACCAAAAAGTCACAGATAAAAATATACCCATATTTTAATTTATGATAACATATTTCTCCTTTTCTTGGATATGTGAGTGGAAGTTATTAAACTAATAAATTTTAATATTATATGTGAATCAATTTAATATTTGACATGTGACTTCGATAAAAAAGGTTACATGATGTGTCTAAAAATCAATATTTTTTTAAAAGGTTGAGGGTCAATACCCATTGATTAATCATAAAAAAGAGGGAACCTATTTTAGAACTAGAAAATAGGTAAACCTTTACAAACAAGGGGAAAAATACTTTAAGGACCAAAATAAACAATAGTCAAAATTATCTTGTAAGTAAAAAAGAAAAAAAACAAACCAATCACCAAAAATGCCTCGTCACCCCCCTCACCAAATAGTATAGTAGTGAGATCTGTCAAAAATTACGCATCACCCCCTATGAAAAAATATTTCACCATAATTTCTATAAAACTTGGTAGAGAACCTCTCCAAGAAACACATAAATGTTGAGGAGAGATAGATAAAATGTGCAATAACACCCTTCCCCCTTTCGAGTCACCCACCCAACAAAACATGAAATGAACTCATAGCAATTTCAACCAGATTAAACACAAAATGATATTGAAAAAAATTGAAAAAAAAAATCAATTGAAAGGTACACATCCATCTGTTGAAATTTATGATGAATGGATGAAATATGGGTCTCATCACACCCATCCATCTTCTTAGGCCTTCCACCCAGTGGCACTTGGAGAATGTTGTTCCACTTCTAAATAGAACAAGGAAATCATGTACCTGTGAAGAAATACTCACCCCAAGAACAAACATAACCAATAAGACCAATGAAAAACAAGAATAAATTTATTTGAATCACTTTTGAAACCACCACCAATGTAGATTCCATATCTCAATCAAAAATCCCTTTTCCAATCGCCAGCCAGAAGAACACTGATACGCTACCCCACACTCATCCCTCTAGGTGAGCCCCCTCAATGCGAGCAAGACCATCGCAAAAAATCATGCATGACCCTTAGACATAACCCAAAATGAGACTAGAATATGACTATAAAACACCTTAATATGAAGAAAAAAATCCATAAATAGAACTTTAAACTCCATTTCTTAGGAGAGATTTTGGATTGTTTGTATTTGTCACCAGATTACTGCTACATGATATCTATGATCCATAGATCTCAGATGATCACCAATCCAGACTGGAGAAACCTAGATATAAAACTAGATCTAGGTAGTGAAAGCTGAGAAGGACATAAGCGATGATTGATAAAGAATAATGATGAGTATAAACCAACAGAGATGAAGACTAGAGAAATATTCAATAAATATTTGTGAAAGAAACATCCTCCAGATCTAACTAAAGATCTGAAGAAATGAAGCTACTAAAAAACCTCAATCAATGAGATTGAGAGAAAGATATCAACACTATGGGAGAGAATAGAGAACCCTATGAGAACAAGATTCCCCACTATGAGGATTTGTGTCTATCTCACTACTTGAATTCCAAATCACTCATGATAACCTTGTCCATAATTTTATCATTCATTGTTGACAATAGACTTGGATTTGTTCTTAATATCCAAATATATGGGGTTTATGATCAAGTCTCCCTTATGTACCATAGGAAAATCAATTTTTTCCTATTTTTTTATAATAAATAGTTGACTTGTAGCTTTCATTGTTTTTTTGAGACATTTATATAGTTGAACATGTAGTTGATAATTGATCATTTCATATAAACATAAAAATGAATTACATGGTTGAAAATGTTGTTTATTTTCTATGAAATTTTCAATTAATTCTTAACTTCTCCTATAACATTAATTTGAGTAAAATACAATTTGAATCTTTTAAATTAATATTAAAAATAAAAATTAATTTAGAAAACAAATAAACCCAATTTTTTAATAATATCATAAAACATAAAAAATCATCAAAATGATATAAAATACCCTTTAATATTGATTATTGGTGAATCAATACATTAAAATAAATCTAATAATATATAAATTATCCCCTCAAACATCCTATTTTATGTATATATTTCAAATTTATTTTTTTGTAATATCCTACTCAGATGGTAATCTTCTATCTGGATTGTATAATAAACTATTTCTTTTACTTTGTGTAGTAAGGCTTTTTCATATTATTAAGCAGCTTCAATTTTACCCACCACATAAAAATCCTTAATATAAAAAAGTTGATATAACCCTCTAATGTAACATTTGTATGACTATTCCATCCATGTTTGGTTAATAAGGGATGTGGCTAAATTTTAAAAAAAAATATACAGTTTAATTGATTCTGGAATAAACAGATTGTCTATTATAAATAAGTGATTATCATTTTTTATATCATATTTTAAAATTTACATACACACCTTTTTGATACATAAAACCTACATTACTTATAATTCTCCCCAAGAACAATGTGAGGGGCTGAGAGAAATGAGAATTTTTTTTAGAATTCTCAATGTTCATTGAGACTTCATTAACCATTTTCTAACCCCAATTAATAAATATAAATAATTATTGAATCACGTATGTCATGAATCAATAGTATGGTAGTGATGGGTAAAATCATTCAAATATATTTATGTTTCTTAATCCATATAAACTTGGTAATGTTAGTTTTCAAGGAACATATGAAATATCCTAGAACCTAATCATTCTATAAAGAATAAACTTGAATCATTTTATCATCTAACGAATGATGTACTTGTTTCTAGCATCTATCTTGTGTGGATCAGTTGGAACATGCCTAATTTTGTTATGTTTTGTATGTTTATACCACTTAAAATAAGGTTTGGTGATGGCTTATATCCATTGCAAGTGACATAGTCTCCACTTTTATTGGAAATATTAAATTTTTGTGGTATCACCCTCTGGAATTTTAATTGTTTCTAACATTAGGGTTCTATCATGTGATATATCATCTCAAAAAAAATCTCAAAACATAATAAGGTACTTATAGAAAGTCTATGACATATCCAAATCCACTAAAATATTATCCATGCATATTTCATATAGCTACTAATATAAGAGGATTATATTAAGGGAGTATATAAAATCATTCTATTAGGAAATAAATTAAGCTACACATTAATTCTCAATATCCAAATTTTTTATCTTCAAACAATAGTTTTCCTATATAGCTATCCACATTATTGTTCATTTAATTTTCAATATACCAAAATTTTGATTTTTTAATATGTATCCGACCTCCTAGAAGAATGAATGATGAAAATAAATAAATGTTATTGAAATTTAATCCTTGGGGAAAATTCACATTAAATTACAAGTGGTTCAGTCTCCCACATTCTCATGTAGTGTTCCATAAATTCAATTTTATTCTTATATATAGAAAACTAAAAATACTCAATCATAAAAAAATTAGGGTCCCATAATAAATATCACACAATAAATTGTATATGTGTATTCTTTAAATACACATAAATGATATATTCTTCAGATAACTAGATAAACCTCAATTTTCCTTTTTCCCTTATATTCTCATGTTGTGATGGAAGATTTTCACTATTCATAAGAACATTTTCTAAGTTGGAAATATGAAAAAATCACCATTCCTCCAAAATTGATTATAATTCCCTTCAGAAGCATAATAAAAACTATAATCACTACATTTTATTCTTTATTATTCATAAAAAATAGACAAAAATAATTAAAATTATATCTCAGTTTTTCTTAAAGATGATCTTTTTTTCCATGTTATGTGGATCATGGATTCCTCATACTAATAAAATAAAATATCAATTGTGATGTTTTCTTCACTGAATATTGTCTTTGGAATCATTTTATATTATTCCTTATTTATAATATTAATTATTAAACTATCAATTTATCATTATACTTTACTGTAATATTTTTTATGCATTTTATTTCTGATATTTTCTGATAATTATTTTTCCATAATCTTAATAAAAAATATACCTTTGGAATTACATTAATGAACCTCATGAAGGAAAACAACTTAGATTATACTCTTTTTAAAGTTTAGAACAAGTTAATGGATCCTAAATAGGGTTTAATGATACATTATAAATATTTTTTCTCTATGAATTACAATATATAATGAAGGTTAAAACCCATGAGGCTTCTAAACCCGAAAAATTCTTCGATGTGTGGTTCATTTACCCTATGAAATATCATGTTACCCGAAAAATATGTACCCTATAAGCTATATATATACTATATGAATTTCATGTCACTCTAAAGGGCCTAAAGCTCTCTATATTTATAAAATGTTTTTACCCTATGAAGATGGGTTACAGTTTATGAATAGTTATGTCTACCTTATAAAATTAATAACATTTTCAATGTACTGTATAAAATTAAATAATTAAGATAATTATAGAATCTCATATTATAAGAATAAATTCCTAGAAAATATTTAATATCATCACAAGGCCCCTAAACCCTTCTCAAAAACATTCAAGATAATATCAAACACATCGAATTAACCTCCAATTATTATCATGCATCGTGACAATAACCATCAACAATTCCAAAGGGTAATTGAATCTCCTACATTAGATTATTTTTTAAACCAACTCATCTATTTCAAAAAGATTCATAAAATCATCAGTGATATTATAAAGATCTCTCAATAATCATTAAATAATAGATAATTAAAAATGAGATTCATCATGACAACACATTACAATATATTATAGAATTTTAGAGAGAATTGAATCCCTTAATGATAGGAAACATTTATCTACGTGATTAAAATTATATTTTCTTTTAATATCCATAAAAACATCACTCATTATATCACTTATTATAATAACTATGGTTATTTATAACATAATCAAGGCACACTCCTCTTTTAACAATCTCATCCCACTTTGAAAAAATATGTTAGAGTTGTATCAAATTTCTATCCACCTTTTATAATGTAATCCAAATCCTCATTGGGGAATACATCCAAATATTTTAATTTTATTGGGGAAGGTTGAATATTATGTTTCATACATTATAAAGTGAACTTATCCTTCTGGAATTCATAAATAAAAATATCTGTAACATCTTCCTTGGTTCTAAGAAACTAAATATTCACATCACCTTCTATAGTATTTTCTATGAAAAAATGATATCTAAGATAAATGATCCACCTAAACTTGACTTTATAACATCATAATATACTACCTAGTATTAATCATTATATCCCTATAAATTAAAATCTATATCCGTAATATAAAGAAACTTGAAATTCAATATACTATTGATATATCTTATTCCTTTTTTTCCTAGAAATTTAGAGTTCTTCAAATATATGTGAAATATATAAAATAATGTTACAATAAAAACTATAGATGTTATAGAAGTATTGATGAAGAGAAAGATACTAATTATTTTTCTATATTCATTTTTATTTACATAGTTTCTAACCTCGTATTTGTTTAGTTTAGTTGAAATATTTATTGGGGTGGAAATATCTTTTTATTCCTCAATTATAAACCTCTTTAAAAATTCCCTAGATTATTTTTTGTAGAGATAATAAAATATAATTTTCTCCTTACATGATTTGTAACACCAATAAATATATAATTTAACCCTGTATAAATATTTGAAATTTTCTATTAATTCCATCAAAAAATTCCCCATAAAAATGATATTTCCAACATACAAATATAATTTAATAAAAATATAAAATTACAGTAAGTGTACTTGTAGAAAACACTTTCTCTTTTCATAATGGATCAAAATATGTTATTTAATTATCCTCAATGCATCTCTCATGGAGGGGGAGGTTCCTCCATTTAGAGGTAAGCACGGATTTTATAGAGTGTCTCACCTCATTTTGTGTAGATGATATTGATTTTTTCATAAATAGATATTTGAAATCCACTCAAGGTTTTAACCATATCATGGACATGTATAGTATGTAGATCGGTAAAATAATCAATAAGATTAAATGTAATGTCCATATTCCTAAGGATATTTCCAACTAAAGAGTTATGAATATTGAGGAGAGGCTTGGAATAGCATAAAGGAACTTTCATTTGGAGTAATTGGGGACCCCTATTTCTCTATGTATAACTAAGGTACATCACATTGAATTTTTTGTGAACCATATTACTAATTGGATTGATAACTAGAATAAAGGGTATCAATCCTTTGGTGGTATGATTACCTTGGTGAATAATTCTCATTCCTCAATTCCCATGGATATCATGTCTAAAATCTAGGAACCCAAAGTATTTATTCATTCTATATAATTTAGTAACCATAAATTATGCCATACCAAGCCCAGGTTGTCCATTTTATTATATATAATTCTTTCTGAATCCTACACAAAATGATTTCACCTTTAACAATACAAAAACCCTCAGTTTGTTCAATAAAAAACAAATATTTAAGAACAAAATTTTGAAAGTTATATTTCACAAGGGTTTTGTAAATTTTTTAATTTTTTCTACTTCTAATTACATGAAAATTTGAATGGTTTCAGGTCATTATACTATTGAAAATATTTTTTCAATTTATCTTCACCGTATCATATAGAGCCTTGAAAACCCTTAGTTCCCTATTCCTTAAGAAATATCCTTTCTAATTCAGTATATATCCAAAAAGACACTTGATATCAATTATATTTTTAATTTTAGGTCTTTGAAACATCTCACAGGTGGAGTTTTTTCCAATTTGACCAAGTTCCTCATTCATTATTGTAATCATTTTTCAAGATCAAATACCACAAAATTAGTGAGCGGTTTAACATAATAGATAATATTAGCATGATTCTCATTCCTTTTCCTCATTTTGGTTTGGATAAGTGCATCTTATTAACAAATTTTTTTTTAGAATCAATATGATTCATTGTTCTTTGATTCATATGCCTATGAATTTTAGTACTTTCATCATCTTTGGTCTCATATAAATAAACATAAACCATAACTTTCTAATTTACATCATTTTTAATGACATTTTTTCCAAAAATATATATGTTTTGAGCTCTATTAGTTTCTTCTTTAGGATTAGTAAACAGAAAATTTTTATTGAATATTTCAATTAATAATACATTTTACCATTTTTCATATTTTGGTGATTTTGTATTCTTCATTAGTAGTGACTTACATTAAAAAACCCTATGAATATCATATCATCTTAATTTTCTTCTAAATTACTCATATGTTTTTCATTATCATCAAATTTCATGGAAATACAAATACTTTTAAGTATTTAATATTTGTTTTTATACTATTCCACCTTTCAAATAGTGTCTGTTGGGTTTCAATTCTCTATACAAACCTATTTTTAATTTCCATAGGAGAAGAATATTGTTCTCCCCAAAAGAACATTGTCAATTTATTTTTATAAATAATGGTTATACACTTCTCCACAATTATTCTATTTTTTCTTTCAAATACAAAAGTATTTGGGGATTTTATGGTGTGTTATACTGATTTTTTATCCAATGGTGTTTTAAATAGAACTTAAAATATTATTATGTGTAATTTTTTCAATTATCATACTTTACCATATTTATATACACACCATGATCCACCTAAAAATTTCTTCTAATGATTTTAAACATTTTATAATCCTATTATTTAATATTTATTATGATAACATTGGTCATTACAGAGAATTAATTAATGAATGTAATAAACTATTGATTATATTTGGATTAATTTTTTCTCAACAAACTACATACATATTAATTTATTATTTACAAAATCCCAATAGACTAAATATCCACCTTTTTAGGTATTTCTTCTACCAGCTTCCAATTTGGGATGTTTCACAAACAACTTATCTTTCCTTTTTTTAGGAAGGTATATCAATAGTTTATGTTTTAAAATATTCCTCATGTTTTCTGATAAAACGTTACCAATTCTCCTATACCAAATATCATTATCATCATTGGAACTCATATAGAATTAATCTATTAAATCAATAATTTTAAATATGTTTCTTTATTTTCTTTTAGATATTGTTACAATTATTCGTTATTTTTTTGTTTTTTTGATACATTAGTAATTTTGAAACAAAACATCAAATAATCCATCAAAAAATTGACTAACTTTGAGTTAATTATATTTCAACCCTTCCATGGAGATTTATTGTTTAATTTCATTCCTTTATGTTCAATTTAAATATTTATAACATCTTTTATTTTCAATGAAATATCTGACACACACCTATCACAAGGTGTGTAAAAACATGTATTTATAATTTTCTATTGTCGTATAATGGATGAAAATGGTTTTCTCACTTAACGAGATTCAAAATTATTTACTAACATATTATAATTCTTCTAAAACTACTTCCTTTTGTTATTTTTATTTTTTATAAAGGAATGATAAATTCTAATGTAATATGAAATGAAAACGTAATAGGGGTTAGAAAAGAAATAACTTGGTCTTTAAGTTCTATTTTGGGTTCCTCCATTATTTTTTGTTTATTGTTTTATGGTCATTTTGATAGTTTAATTATAAAATCTCATTCTTAAACTACTATTTTTTAATTTTTTGGTTGTGAAATATCAAACACCAAATAAGTCTTAAGTACTCCTCGTACTATAATCATGCTTGTTGAAACACTTGAATCGAGAGTGTAGCACCTTATAGGATACACCTCTATCATATGTCATTTAATAAATTGAAGGGATAAACTCCATTATGTTAAGATCTTGTGCTCAATGGAAGGGAGGGAAATATTTAATTAAAATAATATAAGTGGATTAATGTTCCATGTCCTGGTGGACAATATCCACACCTGTGCACATCACCCTCATTCATAATAAAAACATTTAATACATTCATGAATTTAAATTATAGAAATCACAAAACACATATTCTCCCCAAATTACAATCCTTAGGTTAGTCACTCATTATCTAGAAAAAGAGGTCACAACGTAAGAATAGATAGATAAGGAAGAATGATGGAGAGATAATGAGAGAAACACTATAAGAAAATTGTGGGTGTAATGCCCCGACCCCAGTTACCCAGAGTCAGTGCATTATTATATAACATTGGAATGATACAAGGAATCATGTCCCGAAAGACCGATCAGTTTTGTAGCCTTGGAATTACTAGATACAAACATAAGTTTTAAATTACATCATGAAATAAAAAAACAACATTATGTCCCCTTTGAACACTCTTATATATCTTAGAAGATTCCTATATATTAAACGTAATATACTTCTTCGCATCCTGGGAAAAATAAAACATAAGAAAGGGGTGAGATCAGATGCTCAGTAAGGATAAAAATATAGTAGAAACTTTCTTAAATAAGCATAAACATTTAAGGCAATGTAAAACACTAAAACACTAGCCTTTTAAACTTAAACTTCATCATAATATGGCAAAGATAAATCAAATAATGTCATTTAATTATTCATATGGATAATCTAATAGTTTAATAATAACATGTAATATCGATATATAATATCATAATGATGGAATTCATAATTCTGGACATCATAACCACATAGTAAAGGCCTCATGCGAAGACTACAAATAAAGATTTTTTCAAGGCCTTATGCCAAGACACTAGTTTGTCTCATCAGACCTACCGTTTCATTGAGAAGCTATAGCAGGATCCACCCTTCACTTACCAAGTCTAATGTATTCGTCATATGAAATGGGTGAAACATAATCTAAATATTAGTATAAAAACTAGAATAAAAAAATTCAATACTTTAACCACAAATAATGAATGGCAAAAAAATAGCACATCCACAGTAAAAAATTAATCATTCAATACAATATATGAATATTTTATTATAATAAATCAACCTAAATAAAGAATAAAATACAATGAAGGACATTTAAATAGATAAAAATATTTAGTAAAACTATTTAAGAGAAATATCCCCTTTTTTATTGAAAATTTTTAAAATATGCACTATTTATCAAAAAAAGTCCTTCAAAAGAGATTTTTGAATCAAAGTGTCTCATACCACTTTGAAAAATTTGAAAGTAATTTTAATTTCGAAACATTCATGTCCTTATAAATAAATACTTAAAACCATTTTTAAAACATGGACATTAATGAGAAATATTTAGAAGAATAAATTTTTAAAACATTTAAAGCTATATTTTATTTAAAGAGTTCCTAACCAAATGAGAGACGCTTGAATACAAGTAATTGGGGGATAAAATTAATGAAAACATTATAATATCATGAGAATAAAGGGATTCATGATATAATATTTAAATGGAAAATATATAGACCATATAAAAGTGAATTGGTGCATAATGACAAAGAGGTCTCAATGGAATGTAAATTGAGATGACATCCCTTATAAAGACCGTATACTTATATTAAGGATAAATCAATGGAAAAATTATGTGTGAAAAATATAAATACACTAAATATAATTGTATATTCATTTTAAATCAATCATAGTCCATTCACACATATTCTTGTAAAAACAAAACCAATGACGTGGATGTTTAACTCAATGAATGGAAATTGAGTTAAGATTACCCTTAACAAGTTCATATCAATGGAATGATAATTTATCAATGTAGTGATTATGTGTATCAAAATTATATCCACACAAAGGGGAGTTTAAATTACTACATAAATAATAAATAGTGATTCCATACATAATCTTGGAGTAAAATAATCAATGATGTATGCGTAAATCCCAATGAGTGGAAATTGAAATTTGAAATTCCCTTACCGATTTGGTAAATTATGAAACATACAGCCCATGAAAGAAGGATCATAAAATGAAGATGTAAATAACAAGAAATTAAATTATATTACACAATGAATATAATAATGGGTAGTACATACACCACACAAAAGGAAATATTGGCAAATATAGCATGAATCTCACGGGAATAAAAAGTGAGATGAAAACCCTTTACCCCGTAGCAATCAATCGAGTTGTATGACCAAAAATTAATAAACAATGAATGATACACTGAATACCATGAATATAAATATAATCATGATAATACATATCAAATGTAAGTACACAATACACCACATTCAAGAAAGAAGTGGCAAACAATGGAAATCTCACGAAATTAAAAGTGGGATAAGAAACTCCTTACCTCATGTTTAACTTGACTCATATGTTCTGGGTTATTCATAAATAATAAACTTAATTTAATTTATACTTCCTTAAGACCATTTTTCAAGTTTATTAGTCCTTTTATATCACTTATTACCTTGCTATAACAATTAGTTAATTATTTGAGTTCATATTGGACATTTTGTCGATGTTTGGAACATTAGTCAAAAATGAACTTGTTATAATTAGAAATTGTTCATGTGGTCAAAATCACATTATCTACAGAATGATATTAATTGTTTAGGTATCATATATATAATATATATCCATTTTATATGTATTTATAATATTCCATATCATTTGGAGTTAAGAAATGAAACACATTGTTCCTGGAGACGGTAGGTCGTACGTACGCATGAACGCTACTTTCATTTCTATTTTATATTTAAAGCAATGAAAACATAATAATACATAAGTATATTATAATTCCCTTATAATATCTATGTTATGTAATTTAATTAACTCTATCCTTTATACTTTCCACATATGGAATGAATGATTCATATCACTTTGAGGGGGCGGTAGTCTGCACTTCCTCCAATGAAATTATAGCATTTACCCATTATGGAATCCATAAAGGTATTATATAAATGAAAAATACAGAAGAATAGAAACAATATAAATATAATATATATCATATATAAAAACATTTTCATCTTAATGGACACCATGAGAGGTGGTAGGAGATAATTGAACAATCATCATTTCGTGAGGCATTAGTTCGTCGTCCACCGAAATAGTATGTTCTTTTCCCATTAGATGGAGGTGTGTGTAAGTGTAGCTTCAATACTTCTCATAAAAATAACCTAGTATATTGAGGATACTGGTTTTTTATAAAATAATGGAATAAAAGTAGTTTAGGGGTTGGAGAAGTAAAATAAAAGAAAAGAACTAGAGATAATATGTTACCTTTAAATCAGGTAACTCTCTTTGGTTTGAACCAAAAGTATTTCTTGAAGCGTCTTGTGCCTAAGGCAAGGCTTATAGGTGGAAGAGAGGGATATTGAGAGATTATTTTGGTAGATATTAAATGATACAATGGGCTTGAGAGGTGTGAGTAATGGGTTAGAGGTGATGGGTTTTTATAAGGGGGAGGAGGGGCTCTTTAAGAAAGTTTGAAAATATTATTTTATTATATAATTATTTTCGGTTTCTAAATGTCCAACACATTATAAAGTCGAAGATACAATGACTCTTATTCAAAATAATATCATCCAATAAAAATTGTAATGGTTTTGGATATTGTTTTAATCTTTATAATCTTATTTATTTAAATCATTCATTAATTAGGTAAACACTACATCATTATTGTCTCATATATAATTTTATTTATTTGATGTCTAAAAATTATTAAAAAAATACCATGATGTAGTAAATCATTTTATTTAAATCATTAATTAATGAGGTAAACACTACATCATATAAAGCGTCATAAATAGTTTTATTTATTTTATTTCTAAAAATTATTAAAAAATACCATGATGTAGGAAATCGTTTCAAAACATTGAATTTTCATTAGTTAATTTAAAATTAATTCCTGTTGTCAAAACAAAAAACGTGTTTTTTAAGAAATAATAACTATCAAAAGATTGACACTTGTTTATTTCTAATTTCAAATTGAAATTACTTCCAATTACCAAAATTGGATTAAATGGTAAAAATATAATATAATTACACTTTGAAACCAATTAAAAATATAATCTGACCATATAAATAAATTAGATTAAAATGAAGTTTTGAAATAAAATACTGTATTTCTCACTATTCATTAAAATAATGAACATTATTAGAAAAATACCAAAATTTCATCCAAATTAAATTTTAATGTCCCAATTATAAAGAAGAATTTTATTTTGTCAAATTAAATATATAAAAGTGTCAAATATTGGGTTTAAAAATAGTCTTCCATTAAAAGGTGGTAAAATTTCATTTTTTTTAAATTACTTCTTTTATCTGAAAAAATTTATTTTGTTCTTATAATATGTATAATAAACACATAAGTCAGAAGTTAAAATTATATGGAGTATATAAAATTCAAAATGTAGTTAATACTATTCATAACTACTTTTTGAACGGCTAGTTTGGTATGTCATCGCGTGCTCGAACTCGGTGTTGTGTGTGGTGCAAGCTATTGAATTACTTTAAAGAGATAAGGTACTATGAAATATTGGGGTGTTAAATTCTCCCCTCCTTCAATAAATTGTGTCCTCGCAATTTAAGCCTGGGATTAAAAACCTGGGGTTTGACATTTCAAAATATCTTAGTTGAAATCCCACATCGAAAAATGGATTAATGAGGCCTCTATTTTAAAATAAAGGTAAGTATGAAGGTTACTAAAAATTACACATACTAGGGTTACATATATAAAAACATAGATATGAAAGAGAAATATAACTATTAAGTTCTAATGGAGAGTGATTGAGAATATTATTAGGAGAAATTTAATGATCTGAAATCCATAAACTTGTAATGGGTTGAAAGGTATTTGATTACCCAATTGGAAATGTAAACGGGAAATGTTTTTGTTTTAATATCCTTTTCATAATATTGAGAGATTTATTTATGAGATTCACTAAGAGCATAAGAAGATACACTTAATTTACAAGTAGAGTTTTACCCTTTAATAAAATTCTACCATAAACTCATCTTTTCTCCAAACGATGAGTACTAAAGATGACTTGATCACAGCTGAAGTGTCAGAATCAACTTATAGAGAATCACATAATCCAAAAAAAATGAACTATATATTTCCATTATCTTTAGAGATTAACCAATACCAAAATGTTTAGTATAAGATCTGATGATCCTCGAAAAGGATAATCCTTTATATAAAGAAATACAACTATTAATCTCCAAAATTAAACAAACAATACCCAAAGTTCAAAAAAGACCATTCAATAAGAAAAATTCCTTAAAATTCTTCAAAATAATCCAAACTATTTTTGAAACCCAAAATTCAGAAGGATTTGATCACATAGTCTTCTATGATAAATATTAACATTTATTTCAAAATAACATCGACTACTATTAAATTCACATACTTAAACATAATTAACCTAATCACATATTCTCTATGATAGGTTAATCAGTTCCATAAATAACCCAAATCACTATAAGTCCATAATAAAAACATAGATTCTTCCAAAATAAAAATCCATCATTACACCTCAAATGAAATCCCATAGTATTCTATTTTCCTAAGGCATATTATGTTCCCAAAAGAGTGAATGTCTTCCAAAATAACATTTATCACTTAATCACCAAATCATTTTCCTATACTAAGGATATCCATTTGATAAATCATAAGTTCCAAAAATAAACATATTCTTGATCTATAAAATCATTTATCTAACAAGAATTATTTATACTAACCAAGGACTTCACATAGTCCAGTGGTAGGTGATAAATCACAGTTGCACTTTGGTTGTGGGTTCGATTCTCGCAGCTTTGTCTAACATGATAGGTTGTCACATGGTCTACGTGTTGTCCTTTTTCAAAAGCTATATAATTTAATAACATTTGAAAAAATGATATAAATTCCTCATAAATAACCATAACATATTTTAACCACAAATGTTATCTCATCCCTCACATTTTCATCCCAAAAAGTAATAACATGTAATTTACTCAAATTCAAGGATCATATAAACCCAAATGGTTCTTTATAACTATATCCACAAAAGAAAAGATACATCTTCCTCAAATAGAATTTTCACATAACAAATTGCCTGGTTACACATAAAAGAGAAAATTCTTCCAATGTAATCCCATAAACAAAGATCATTAATACATTTCAACATTTCTCCATACATTTATTTCCACATAGGTTCTTCATTGACTTAGAGGTTATCTTATAGAATAGGTAATTGACTCAGGTAATGCCAAGGTTCCCTACATTTACGGAAAATGAATGTAATAGGATTCTTATGGTCATTTTTATTTTCTTCCATAGTACTCTTCATTTTTTCAAAGAAATTATTTACTTTATGTCCTTCTTTCCCACACATAAAGCATTTCTTTGTCCCATTGAGACACTTTCCTGGGTATCTCCTTCCAAATTTCATGAATGATGGAAATTGAGATTTATTTTTTCCATGGTCTCCATTGCTAGAGCTCTTAACATTCTATGCCTTTCTCATCTTTGTTGAGTGCGGGAGTTGGTTAATGTATATATTGTTGATCATATATTTGGAAAATAGATTTGGCATGAAGACGATATATATTACTCCTATCAATATTCTATTCCAGTGCTCATGTCCACCATCGTTCCCACCTTTTACATCATGATCAATGTCACTATGACTTCCTTGGAATCCATCCATTGACTAAAATCAGAAATCATAGTGTGAGTCATAAAATCATTTCGAGAATATCATGACTCCTTATTTTAAATCTAAAACACCTTAGGATTTAACCAAGGTTATTTATTATCATATTATTTTAAAATCCTTCAAATTGGTTTGTTAGGAAAATTTGAATTATCCTAAGCATATCCCCTAGGAGTGTCGTAACCAAGAGTGCAGCAAGGCCCATTGTCTTGTACCAGGATACCCCGGGTCAAGCCTGAAACTCCTTGTCAGAGTTTTCACTCCTAGGTACATTTGTGCCAGAGCCACCTCTACCTTATCATATCCAAATAGGGATTTATTTCTTAGAAAGCTCAAAAAATATATACATTACCAAAAATCTAGGATGTTATTATATATTAATCATCAATGTCTATCTTGGGTTAATTTTCTCTAATGATGGTTTTTCTAAATCTAGTTTCCAAGGTTTGTACAAAACTTCCTCTAATACCAACTGTAACACCCCGACCCCAATTACCCAGAGTCAATGCATTATGAAATAATATTGGCATGATACAAGGAATCATGTCCCGAAAGATCGATTGGTTTAGTATCCTTGGAAGTAATAGATACAAATATATGTTTTACATTACATCATGAAATAAAAAAACATTGTGTCCCAATTGAACACTCTTATATCTCTTAGACTATTCTTGAAGGTTACATGTAATATACTTCTTTTCATCCTAGAAAAAATAAAACATAAAAAGGGTGAGCTCAGATCCTTAGTGAGGATAACAATATAGCGGAAACTGTCATAAATATGCATAAAAATTTAAGGTAATGTATAAGACTAAATCATAGGCCTTTTAAACATAAACTTCATCATAATATGGAAAAGATAAATCAAATAATGCCATTTACGTATTCACATGGATATTCTACTAGTAAAATAATCACATTTAATATCAATATATAATCTAATAATGATGGAATTCATAATTTCAGACATCATAACCACATTGTCAAGGCCTCGTGCCAAGACTACAAATAAAGATTTTTTCAAGGCCTTATGCCAAGACACTAGTTTGTCTCATGAGACATACCTATGAATTGAGGAGATATAGTGGGCTCAACCCATCACATACCAAGTCCAATGCATTCCTCATACGAAATAGGTGGAACATAATCAAAACTTCTTTATAAAAACTAGCATATGAAATGTCAATACTTTAACCACAAAAAATGAATGGCATAAAAACATCACATCCACAGTCAAACATAACTCATTAAATAAAATATGAAAGATTTTATTATAATAAATAAACCTCAATAAAGAATAAAATACAATGAAGTACATTGACATAGATGAAAATAGTCAGTAAAACTATTTAAGAGAAATATCCCCCTTTTTCTTTAAAACATTTAAAAGTCACACTATTTATCAAAGAAGTCATTTAAAAGAGATTTTTGAATCAAAGTATCTCATACCACTTTGAAACATTTGATAGGAATTTTAATTTCAAAACATTAATGTCTATATAAATAAATACTTAAAACCATTTTTAAAACATGGACATTAATGAGAAATATTTAGAATAATAAATTTTTAAAACATTTAAAATGATATTTTAGTTAAAGAGTTCCTAACCAAATGAGAGACGCATGAATACAAGTAATTGGGGAGTAAAATTAATCAAAACATTATAATATCATAAGAATAAAGGGATTAATGATATAATATGTCAATGGAAAATATATACACCATATAAAAGTGAATTGTTTCATTATTACAAAGAGGTCTCAAAGAAATTTAAATTGAGATGAAATCCCTTATAAAGACCGTATCCATAGATTAAGGATAAATCAATGAAATAATTATGTGTGAAAAATATAAATACACTAAATATAATAAAATATTCTGTGTAAATAAATCCGAGGTCATTCACACATATTCTTTTAAAAACAAAACCAATGACTTGGATGTTTAACTCAATGAATGGAAATTGAGTTAAGATTACCCTTAACAAGTTCATATCAATGGCATGAGAATTTATAAATGGAGTGATTATGTGTATCAAAAGTATATCCAAAAAAAGGGGAGTGGAAATTACTAAATAAATAATAAACAGTGATTCCACACATAATTTTGGAGCAATATAATCAATGATGTATGAGAAAAGCCCAATGAGTGGAAATTGAGATTTGAAATTCCCTTACTGATTTGGTAACATACGAAACATACACCCCATAGAAGAAGGATCAAAAAATGAAGATGTAATTACCCAGAAATTAAATTATATTACACAATGAATATAATCAGGGGCAGTACATACACTACACAAAAGGAAATAGTAGAAACTATAGCATGAATATCACCGGAATAAAAAGTGAGATGAAAACACTTTACCACGTAGCAATCAATCGAGTCGTAAGACCAAAAATTAATAACCACTGAATGATTCATAGAATACCATGAATATAAATAGAATCATGATAATATATATCAAATTTAAGTACACAATACACCACGTGCAAGAAATAAGTGGCAAACAATGGAAATCTCAAGGAATTAAAAGTGAGATGAGAAACCCCTTACCTCATGTCCAACTTGACTCGTATGTTCTGGGTTCTTCCTGAATAATAAACATAAGTTAATTTCTAATTCCTTAAGAAAAAATTTCAATTTTATTATTCCTTTTATATCACTTATTACCTTGCTATAGAAATTATTTAATTATTTGAGTTCATATCAGATATTTTGTCAATGTTTGGAACTTTAGTCAAAAAATGAACTTGTTATAATTACAAATTGTCCATGTGGTCAAAAGTACATTATATACATAATTATATTCATAATTTAGGTATCATATATATCATATATATCCAGTTTATATGTATTGATAATATTCTATATCATTTGGAGTCAAAAAATTAAACGCACTGTTCATGAAGATGGTAAGTCGTATGTACACATGAACGCTACTTTCATTTCTATTTTATATTTAAAGGAATTAAAACAAAATAATACATAGTTATATTATAATTAAAGTATAATATCTATGTTATTTAATGTAATTAACCCTATCATTTATACGTTCCACATATGTAATGAATGATTCATATCACTTTGAGGGGGCAGTAGTCCGCACTTTCTCAAATGAAATTATCGCATTTACCCATTATGGAAACCATAAAGGTATGATATAAATGAAAAATACAGAAGCATATAAAAAATATAAATATAGTTCCATATTAATATCCACCATGATAGGTGGTAGGATATAATTGAACAGTCATCGTTTCGTGAGGCAGTAGTTTACAGTCCACAGACACAGTATGTTCTTTTCCCATTGGATGGAGGTGTGTATAGGTGTAGCTCGAATAATTATCATAAAAATAACCTAGTATATTTATGATATTTGTGTTGTTGTAAAATAATGGAATAAAATTAGTTTTGTGGTTGGAGAAGTAAAATAAAAGGAAATAACTTAAGAGAATATGTTACCTTTAAATTGAGTAACTCCCTTTGGTTTGAACCAAAATGATTTCTTGAAGTGCCTTCTCCCTATGTTAAGGCTTCTAGGTGTAAGATACAGATCTTAAGAGATTATTTGGGCAGAGTTTGGATGATCTAATGGGATTGAGAGGTGTGAGTAATGGGTTAGAGGTGATGGATTTTTATAAGTGGGGGATGGGCTCTTCAGAAAAATTTGAAAATATTATTTTATTATATAATGATTTTTGGTTTTTAAAGGTCCAAAAATTATTAAAATCTAATATAAGATGACTATTATTCGAAATAATATCATACAATAATAATTTTCTAGGTTTTCGATAATTATTTTAATCTTTATAATCTTATATATTTAAATCATTCATTAATGAGGTAAACACTGCATCATTATTGTGTCATAAATAATATTATTTAGTTGTTGTCTAAAAATTATAAAACAAATACTATGGTGTATTAAATAGTTTTAGATTTCAAAATAATATTTATATTCTAATAGATAACCTATATAACTCCATGTAAAAATTTATTTACTAAAAGATCTAGGTTTATGTCATTTGTGTCATTACTTTAAATTAATTAATATAAAGTGTCATTATCACTCTTAAGTGGCTCCATGGGGTCCCAAAATCGACCCAAGGATTCCAATGGTTGGAAATGTATCAACCAATAGGATTAGGACACATGTTAAGTTAATTTAATATTATTATAATATTATTTTTACCTTGAGTTACCCTATTTACCTTTAACAGCGGTAAATAAATGTCAAAATTTACTATTCAGCAAAAATTATTTTCATCTTATTGAACCAAATGTTACTTAATAATAACAATAATGTATGTCGGATTTTTTAAATTCAATTCATATAAGCGGTAAAATTTCATTTAAATGAAAACGTTGATTTTTTAACTACTACTTAGTGTTTTCACTATTCATCAAAAATTGATGTTTTTCATAAAAATACCAAAACTTTTACCTAAGATATATTTGATATTATTAATTAAAATATGATGTCTATTTTACCAAATTCAAAACATAGAAGTTTCATTAATTAATTTAAAATTAATTCTCGTTGTCAAAACAAAAGGCGCATTTTTTAAGAAATAATAACTATCAAAATATTGACACTTGTTAATGTCTAATTCCAAAGTGAAATTACTTCCATTAACCAAAATTCGATTAATTGGTAGAAATATAATCTAATTACACTTTGAAACCAATTAAAAAGATATTCCAACCATATAAATAAATTAGATTAAAAGGCAGTTTTGAATTAAAATAAAGTATTTCTCACTATTCATTAAAAAATGAACATTATTAGAAAAATACCAAAATTTAATCCAAAGTAAATTTTTATGTCCCGATTCTAAAGAATAATATTATTTTGTCAAATTGAATATATAAAAGTTTCAAATATTGTATTTAAAAAGGGTTTTCCATTAAAAGGTGGTAAAATTGCATTTTTTTGAAAAATAATTCTTTTATCTAAAACATTTGAATTTGTTCTTATAATATGTCTAAGAAACACATAATAAAGAATTTAAAATTATATGGAGTATATAAAATTCAAAATGAAGTTAATATTATCCATAACTTCTTTTTGAACGTCTAGTTTGGCAAGTCGTCGTGCGCTCGAACTCGGTGTTGTTTGTGGTGCAAGCTATTTAATTAGATTAAAGAGATAAGGTACTATGAAATCTTGGGGTGTTATAGTGGAAATAAAAATAATTAAAAAATAAGGATGGTTACATGGAAAATAAACTAAATAAAAAAACTATAGCAGAAAATAAAAGGAAATAGTGTGTGGTAGTGGCAGTCTTGTGAAATCATCCATTCCTTTTTATTAGAAGAAACACCCTCGAATTTATAAATAGAGGAATCCCAATTATATCCTCTATTTTATCTTCAAAATCTTAATTATTATTAGGTAATAATTTTATTATATCATTTTATACTCACTACAATTGAATCTTATGAAATCTCAAGTGTTTCCAAATTTCATTGTTGAGAACTTCTACTGCATGCGTTGAAAAATTGTGGTATGTACTTCGTATTTTTTCATGGATCATTAGGGAACTCTATGGTCTACACAACAACCTTCCCCTGTACGTTTTTAGCCTTATCTTCCTCCTAATTTCTTAAAATATTATCTAATTCGAATTTTAGTGTACCCATAGTGAAACTCTTCCTCCATGGCGAAGCCTCTTATATGCATTTTTTTCCTTCAAAAATTAACTTTTCCAAATAGAGATTCTCCATGTTGTAATGGATGTTACCACATTACATCATTTTCATTGTAAATAGACTTTTTTACTATTGTGATATAGCTCATGGTTCACATAATATCCTCTTATTATCATTCAATATAATTCCACTTCCAAAAATGGAATCTCTACAATATAGGATCATCAATATAGTGAAATGAAATCCTCCTTGGTGATCTCACGGAACAGCCACTATGGTAACATAATAGGGTTACTCCACCTTCCATTTGGCCTTCAGAGTGGTCAGATTAAATTCTTTATCAAAATAAAAGGTTTATTCTACTTCGATACAAGATTCATGGTGGCTATTTGTGGACATAAAATCATGTATGGTAATAAAGTGAAATGAAACTTCTACTAAGATTGAGATCGATCACCCCAATCAGTTTCCATTGTGGTTATTGATGATTACAGGTGAAAAAACAAGGATAATAATATCAAATGGCATAGATCAAGTTTCTAAGCCTAATGAAGTATAGGTGAGGTGTGATGACACCGTTTAGTTTAGTGTATAATAGTACACATGAATATTTTTTGCACACATAGATGTTTCATATAGCTGGATTCATGAATAATTAACAAGACATATGACATAGAATCAGACTCTCTTTTGTGGGATGGGATCCCACTATACTACGCACACACTAAATGAAAACACCTATATGCACGAAATGTGCAGTTCTTTCCCCACACTATTCTTTGTGAGGTCCTCCCCACGAGACTCACCTCTTACCCTTCCAATTGGAAGGCTCTAACTTAGGCCTTTCTTGGCCAATTGGCCCACTTTGGGCTCACTTTATGTCTTGTATGCCTTGAGTTTGAGGTCCAACCTAGTTTTCTATAATTTTCTTCCTATATAAAACCATAAAATTCTTAAATAAATTCAACACAAAAAAAATCATTACAAAAGTAATCGTCATAAATTCAATATTTTTACCCTTTTTAATCTAAATTAATTCTCTGATTTCAATTAACACTTATTTTGATAAAACAATTCATTTTACGGGAAACTTAATTGAAAAACATTTAAAATCATTATAAATTTCTTACCTTTTTGTATGAAAATATGTCTCCATTAAATACCTCCAAACTCAAACTATGATTATCCTCAAGAATTTAATCGCAATGTTAAATTATATAGAAACACTATGTATCCAATATTAAAATTTCAATTAAATAACACAAAATTATTATCAAGGCCAAACCAAATTTTCAGGTTCCATATAAAACATCAAATTAATTTCTTAATTTTTAAAAGATCAGTAAATTCATGTAATTTACTTTATCCGTTTTGAAAATACTGAAACTTCCCCTTTAAACCATTTAATCTTCTCAATTTATTATTATTAAACATTCTATGTCAACATATACCTCACTTTAATCCTTTTAGTTCATCACTTAAGGTATAAACTGAAATAGATTTTTTCTAATACCTTGAATATATTCTCCATATCCATAAGCATGAAAAGGAACTACTTTCTCCACATTGTAAAGGAAAAAGTAACATGAGATCATGAGGAAGTAAAAATCAGGCTCTAATTATTTTTATGAATATAGTTTGTAGGAAATGTTTATAAAAATTAAGTCTTAAAGATGGTGGTTTGTCTCTTAAAATATAATACGTGACATCAAAATCAAAATATCAATGAAAATCTACCCATCACTGTGGACACACCCACTTTCCATGTTCAAAGTAAATATTATCACATATGAAATCATGATGAATAAATTTATCCTTATTGAATTTGATATAATTTTTATACTAGTTTTCATATATATATTTACTTTTTCAAAATGCGTGTTTGCAAAAAAAACTCATATCTTGCTCATAACCACATATGATAAAAATCATAGGTTCAATATGAGATATTATTTATTCATCCAAGCCAAAACCAGCTATTTTTTCAATAATGGGATATAATCAAATTACAATGAATAAATCACAAACCATTCTAAATACAAAAACCCCAATGTGTTTTCCTTATGACGCAATGTATCCCTTTCACCGTGACTTCCCTCACCCAGACATTTAAAATTTAAAATATCATGCAAAATAATAAAAGGAAGGTAGTAATGGATAAAAATGGATTCAAATATGGATCATCCATAATAAAGTCATTTTTTGTCTTTATGGGATAATCAAGGAATAATGTAAAAGTTGGTCTCAAGGATAAGGGCTTATCAATAAAAATGCCTCAACCATGTTACATTTTTTTTTCAAAATCGTGGATTTGAAAAGATTCAACGCATGTTCTAGTTAGTCACATGTCCCAATCTCACCTACTAAATATTCTTAATACATAATAGAATGTATATTTCTAGATATAATCTTGGTAATGGAACATATGATTTGGTAAAATCACTCGAGGATGATTAATAAATGAAAATAAATTCACTAAAATTTAATAAATTCAAAGTTTTAAATTTGGTAAGGAAATTTCATCTAAATGAACTGTCTTATTCCCTCAAATCATGAGTCAACATTTTAATTCCCATGATTCACTCTAATAATTCAATTCTCCACATTAATCAATCAATATCATTATCATTTAAATCTGAAACATTGTATCATATGGCTCTTAATACACTCATGCCTCCTAGATAAGTCATGTAAAGTAAAAATATTCATATCATGGGAAAACAATTTTTAGTATAACATAACTACTAAAATTTTCACCTTAAAAAATTAGAAATTATTCAAGGAGATAAAGGATAAAGATTGTAGGATTGGACTCCCTATTCATATGAATCTTTATTCCTATTTATCCTTACTCCTTAAGGTTTTCCTTATGTCTTTACAAGCCTGAAAATGAATATTAATCAATTAAGTGTAAGAACTGTGTCATTAAGCTCAAAAATAATCAGTTATTGGGATTAATCCTAAATTAATTTCTATGGAATAAATTAATAAATAATTTCCTATAAATAATTTAGAATGATAAGTCTTAGTTTAGTCCCCCAAATGAGACATATATTTTTACAGCCACTAAAAGAGATGTACCAATTATAATCCATAATACTTATTTGGGTGGAGCTTCATATATTTAAATAACCACATGTGGATTTTCCCATCATCCACTTCTTATTTATTGGTGATTATTAGTCCATGGATAGATTACATATAATCTACCCCCATCATAATAAGTTATAACTTGTATTTCATGGGTAAGATTAATTATGGATCATCCTTGATCTTGTTTGTTACATGTGAAACCTCCTCCAATTTGTTCTCAAGTGATTTTTCAATATGGAAATCATAAATTATATGATGAAATGGAGAGTTAGAATGTTATTTATCTTTAATAGTATTTAGAAATTAAATATGGAAATTCTACCTTTCGATATGGGAATTATATATCTTTTTTCCCATTGATAAGGTTACTTGGACCTCCTCATTGGATTTTTTCCAATGCTTGTTCAACAAAATGAGGTAGAAACGTGAGTTCCTCAGCACTTGAATGTACTTCTTCTTCATCTTCCTTAAATAAAATAACATGGAATTACTAAATCTGTAAATTCTAAACTATGGGGATTTATGATCAAATCATATTGAATGAAATAAGAAAAAAGAGAGTTTAGAAAAGGTTCATCTCTCTGTCATGGTTTTTCTTTAAATAAATTCTTAATGTTAAGTTCCTCTTGATAATGGATTTCAATGGATGGAAGTAGGTAGTCAGGCTCCTCAATATTTTCTCCAAACTCCACCATATGGGTGGTGTTTTTTCATATTCCATTACTATAGATAATTACATACGTAAAAATGTTACTACCGTGAAGTCTCGTAGATCTTGTTCCATTTCATCATTTTTATAATAACCCTAATATTGATATAGGCCTTTTTGATCTATAATATTTACACCATAACATGATTCTTCATCTTCACTCTCTAGCTATTCATGGTAGTTCTAGATCTGATCTTTGAGATATTCAAGTTAGGGATGATCTTTTAGAATATCCTCAACCTCTTGGACTTCTACTGAAATTTTTTGGAAGACCAATGGATGATCCCTCATGGACTTTCATCTTTGATAGTCAGTTTCTAAATAATTGGAAATTTATTTCAATTTATGTAGTTAAATTCATATCTCTTGGCCACATAACTCTTTTTTGATTATATGAATGATATTTTAAACCCATCATGTGAGGGATTACTCATCGTTATATACCTTGATTTTTCATTCCTATACCTATGACTAATTATTTTTTTCATAATAATAATCTTTCAAATAAATCATGGGATTTTTTTAGTTTTTTATTTTTTTAGAAAATTGTGAAAAAAAAATTTATAATGTGAAAAATAAAAAATAAAAGAAAACAACTGGTTAGATACCAAGAAAAGGTGTAATGTTTTTATGAACACCTTTCATAGTGTGTAGAACAATTTAATGTTTTGATGCACACCTTTCATAGTGTGTGGAAAAATTTACAATTTATAATTTCCTAGTGTAGAATAATGGTTGACTAGGGTTGTATCACTTGAGGAGATTCAGAATTATTTACATAAATATTCTAATTCACTTAAAACTACTTATTTTTTTATTTTTTATAAAATAAATTACAAATTCCATTTAAAAATGTAATGAAAACTGGAAGTTAATTAAGAAAAAATGAACTTGTCCTTTCTGTTTGGTTTCAGTTCCTTCATTATTCAACATTTTTTGTTATAAATGAAGTTTTTGAAATATAATTATTAAAATATTATTATTAAATTTAATTTTTGTGAAATCACAAATGACTAGACAATATTTATTTCACCTCCTTCTTTAGTCAAGGATGATGACACACATCAATCGAGAGTGTGGAACCTTCCTGAACCAAGATCCATCATTTGGAATTTTTTCAATTAAATGGATCATCTCTATTGTGTCAAGATCATTTCCTCAATATAAGAGAGAATAAATATTTAAATAAAACTGTATAAGTGATTTCATGTTCTGTGTCATGGTGGAAAATCACAACACCCATACATTTCATCCTCATTCACCATAAACAGATTCCATACATTAAATAATTTAAAGAATATAATTTAGGAAACACCTATTATACATTGAGTACAAGCCTCAGGTTAGTCACTCATTGTTGAGTGGAATGGTTCATGGTGGAAAAATATAGAGATATTGAATAATGAGGGAATAAAAATGAGAGAAAAACTTGAATAAAATTGAGGGAATCATTTCCATTAAATATTAGTTTTTCGATACAAGTAGAATAAAAAAAATAGAAAAAATAGAATATGAAGTAAATTAAAATAGATCACAACATCACCAGTTTGGTGCAATCCTCTTATCCATTTTAGTGTTAGAAACACCTTCTTATTTATATAGGATGGAAACCCCTCTATTTCCATTATTTTTATCTTCCACTTCTTTCTTATTATTTGGTAAAAAATTTATTATATAGTTTTTATTCCCTATGTCTGAATCCTCTATAATCATAGGTGCTTCAAATTTTCATCATGGAATACTTCTGTGGTATTGGCAAGAACATTGTGGCATAGACTCTTTATTTTTCATAGATATATATGGAACTATATAGGCTTCATTGTGTCCTTCTATACCAAATTTTTAGTTTTATATTCCTTATTATTTCATAAAATATTTTCCACATTCAATTTGAGTGTACCCACAACACAACTCTTTCTCCACTGGGTAGCCACTTATAGAAATTTTATCCCTTCCAAAATATTCTCTACCAAATAGAGAATCTCTATAGTGTATTGAATGTTCTCATGGTGTTTAATCTCCATTTTAAGAACCATTGTTTTGGTATATGGTGTGGTTCATGTTCTATGGAACATTCTCTCCCAACATTTAAAATAATAACACTACCAAAAATGGAAACTCCACAGCGTAGGCCTGCCACCATAGTATAGTGGAATCCTCATAAGAGAGATCACGAAATAGACCCCATGGAAATGGAGTAGGATTACTCCACCGTCCATTAAACATTCATAATGTCCATATAGAACTTTTCATCATCATGAAAGGTGATATATTCTTTGATATGAGCTTTATAGTGGCCATTTGAGGCCCTAGAGGACATCTATGCTGATCAAGGGCCTTAGAAATGCTTCTAAGCTCGATCCTAGTCTTTATAGAAAGTTTACATGGTCATTATCGATGATTAAAAGTGGAAATCATCGATGAAGAAGGTGGTAGATGATACAGAATAAGTGTCTGAGCATGTGGATGTGAAGGCAAGGTGCGACATAACAATTTCGGTAAGTATGGAACAGTAACATTAGGGATTGTTTTCTCACGTCAATGTTTTGTGGATATGTTTACATGAATAAATAAAAAAATTGGTGACATTGACTCAAACCTAATACTATATAAATAGGAACCCCTACACTACACACACATTGAATGGGTTACACCAACATGGATAGACCACGTTGGCCTTATCCCTCACTATGCTCTATTATCTCCTCCTGTCATGGATCGCTCTTACCCTACCACTGGACAAGTTATCCCTCATACATTTCGTGGAATCCCTACCCAATTTGGATTGGTTATGTGGATTTCAGGCCTTTAGGTTGTGGGATATCCATGTTGAGAATTTTTTTACAGATATAAAGCATTAAAATTATTAATAAAATTCCATTAAAACTCATAAGAAAATTAAACATCACAAATTAATTTATATTAATCCAAACTATTTATTTAATTTTATTTAAACCTTAATTAAATAAAACATTCCATTAAATGGGAAAATTTAGTGGAATCCATCTAAAATCAATATAAAATGTTTAACTTATGGATGAAAAAATAAGTGTATCTCTATAATTTATGAACACCATTGATCTTCTTTCATAGTATTACACATTTTTTAAGATTTTGGTGTCTCTAGTCATGTGTGATGAATACCAACATCAATTAACCATGGTCTACCTCTATTTCATGACTTCAATTATCATTTCACATTGAATGAATTATCCTCAAAATTCATCTTTCGAACTTATTTCCCATTTTATATATAGGATAACTATCCATTGAGACTTCTCATACACCTACCAGTAAAATTATTTGGTCTCTCACATCATCCACATAACTCTTTCAACCATTCCATTTTTTATGAATACCACTGATACATTTGTTCATTGATTTCTTCTTCTTTAGAGATTTATTATTTTCTTACTTTAGAGATGCTCCCCCTTGATTAATACAATCATCTAGGTAAGGACACGTAGTATGTGATAAGGAAGGCCTCTTGAAAAAATATCACATAGAACTAACCATATACAATAAATCTAAATATTCCATTTTATGCATAGTTCACTCAAAACACTACATTCTAGATATTGGATTTTTTGTTTAGATTTACCATGATGTAGATTCAAGAAATTTAATCTTTATTGTTTGTATAATAAATCATATTCCATAGTTATAGAATATAATTTTTTATCATATTTTTATCCTAAATATATATATATTGTATTATCAAATACTCTATTAGACAAACCATATATAACAGTTTGATATTTATCAAGTGTAGTTTTAAATTGATTTATTATGAATGATGACTCAAATGTGTAGATGAATCATCTCCTAATTCAATATATTTTTTAATGTATTCTCTTAATTATTTAAACTCATTTTTATCCATGAAATATTTTGAATCATTTTGAAGATCCATTATTCTTTCAAAACAAGTTTATCATCAAGATCATTCAGGGTATTCATATTCTAAAAAATAAACGTGGATATCATGAGTTCTTAAAAAATATTGGTTTCATTTTTTTAGAGGCTCTTAATGTTCATAAATATATTTCCTATAATATTTCTTCATTAAATTAATCTACTTTTTGATCATTGTATTTTTCTTTGGACATGCTACCAATTATGTTCTGAGTATATGATCCATCTATATTTCTTCATCTCACTCATTATCATTTAATGAGGATTTTTCCTATCTTTACTCATATTCAATAACATTAGTGAATTTTACCAATTATTTATATTTTATTTTGATAATATAAGATGTGTCCTTGTCTTCTTCTTTACTCACCAAACTGCTTTTTATCCTTCAAGGAAACATATTCTTATTGTCACATTTCTTATCCTATAATTTAGATATATTTCTCCATTTCATATTTTTTAGGCTTCTCAAAATGTTCCTTAGACTTATAGTCAAGAACCATATCATTTATATAGTTCATATAAATGTTCCATGTACCTCCACACTTCAAAAAATTTAAAGTATTATTTTATGTATATTTTCTATTTCAACTTTTGACATTTTTTGAGAAAATATATATCACACTTTTATATTCCTTATTTTTTCTATTATCTTATTCAGAATCACTAAATCCTCCAAGTTATTCATCTTTCAACATGCGCTTCATCATGGTATCAAAAAATATCTATTCATTCATCTTATTTTTAAATATATGATATCTTATCATTTCAAAAGAAATGGTAATATTATATAGCACATCGATTGAAATATTAGTCATCTCTTTAAGATACAAAATATCAAGATAATATTTATTAGGGATGTCCCTCTTTATTTTTTTACAATGGTGTAATCATCCTCTTTTTCAACGACGTATTTGATAATTCTCTCAATTTTATTGATCCTAGTGAAGTAATTATTAGTGGTTTTATTTTCACCAGTTTTAATATCCTCAAACCTTCTTCTCGCAGAATAGCTTATTTGAGTTTAATATTTTCCCGATAAATTATTTTCTCATTATTCTAGATTTACTTATGAAGTTTAAATAACATGATATTTTTTATGTGTTTTATAGAAAGTGACATAAAATTTAAATTTTTGTATTTTCAATCAACTTGGAGATTCCTTTTATTGATTAATAAATTTTTCTCACCCTTTTTTATACATGGAATACTAATTTTATCATCATTAAGAACTTCAATATTAAGAGAGAAAAATATGTAGGATTATATTCTTTAGAAAATGGATATTAATTACGTCATATTAGGGAACTTTTATACTTATTATTGAAATGAAATTATCCATATTTCAACATAATGATAGAATTTAATAGCAGGTTCCTTCTAATCTAGTTCTTATTCTTTGTTTGAGTCGCACAAATGGATACACTAAGTGGGAGTCAGTCATTATATCCTATATTTTATAATTTACTTTTTTCCTTAGAAATTTACCTATGTGACTAGTTAAGATATTAATCTCTCTTATGTGTACTTATACTTATCCTTTCTTAATAAATTCTAAAAACAATGATGAATAAGGAACACACTAATATTTTCAAGTTTTAGCCTCAGTGTGATATCAAACTCATTGTTGTAGATGGTTATTATCTTTTTCCAAATATTTTACACTAAATTTATGTCCCAAATATAGAGTCAGTAATATCATATAATCAATTAACTATAGTTTGGAACCAATCTGATATGATGTTTATACTAGCTCTCATTTATTACATTAAACACAAACTCCACTTATTAAGAAAGATATCTAAAAAGGTTATTTTTTCCCAACAATAGATTATAATCATCCTCTTAAATCCTTCATTAATATTATGAAAATATAATACTAACTTTTTCAAGATCCAAAACATTTCATGAAAACCAATTGATGATAAAAAATAAGTCTATTCATAATTAGTGCATGTATATCCTTGATGGTCTACTTCTTTTAAATCATTGAATTCTCATGCACACATTTTTTAAAATCACTCAATCCATTTTTTTTCTTGAATACTTACTTCTTATCAGCCCTAATTTCATATAAACCTAACACCACTTATTCTATGTGCTCTATGCACATTTTATCATGATTAATATTCTCTATATTCAAAAATTCATTTTCTATATTTGTAGACACATTAATTTTCATATCCCTTTTCATATACATAATTAATATTTTTAAAATATGTATACAGCCACTGAATAGAAAGAAAATTTAAAGTTAAGTTCATTTTATAAATAATCTTTTTGTAAATGTCACTAAATAATCTGGTCAATGTCCCATATTCTGATATTGTTTCCCATAAATTTTATTTTATTCATCCGAATAGAAAAAAAAAATACTCAAACAAACAATAGCTCATCTCTCATGATAATTAACACACAAACAAGTCTATATTTATATTCTAGAAATATCCATAAGTGATATGTTATTTTTTTATATAGGTCGGAATTGTAATGGAATATTTCCTAGATGGTGTTGAATATGAACTTATTAAAATTACCAATGTTATTAAAAATAAGTGAAAAAAAATCAAAAAATGATAGAGAACACTGATAATTTTTATAGTTTTTTGGTCTAATTGATCTAGTCTACTCTTCAAACCACCACTAATAGAGTATTGAACCCACTATGGAAAAAATAATTTTACAATGGTAGAATTATAAAACAATACATTTAAAACAAGATGAATCCCAACCCTGGAATTTGTTAGTAGTATCCATAAATAGAATCACACAACCTTTTGTGGGAGATGTCAGAACCCATGGTTTGTTATAAGTAACATCCCCAACCTAAGTGTACTTTTTTTTCTGGCAATCATAACTAAAGGAATATCTTTTATAGGTCTTATATCTTATTTTGAAAATATTTAAATAGAAACCACTACCTAGAAAGAAAATATTGAACAAATATTACAATTGAATAGAATTAGAAATATTGTTGGTAATGAAATGCTTGATTTGGACCCTTTTAAATAATACAAAAAGTTTACTATTAGTTTTCCAACAAAGATATGAATAAAATCTCTATTGTGTTGTGAAGTTGAATAAGATTTTTTCTACCCTTTAAATTTTATCATAAATGATGTAAATATTTAATCATAAGATCACTTGAAGGTTTATAGAGTACGAGTGATTTATATTAATTCATGTCAAATGTGTATCTTCTTTGTATTCATATCATTTCATGCATACTTCAAGTCCTTTATATGGAAAAATATTTATGAAAAACACATAAATAAATAATTATAACATTTCAAAATAATAAAAAAATGTGTCAACCACAAATCTAGGTGAGATAAAAAAAATTGCTGAAATTTTACAGGAATTTAAATATATTTTTAAAAAATTGAAAAAAAATCAAGAAAGTAAACAATTTAAAATAATTGTTAAAACTAATTCCATAATAACCATTAAAATAATTCCATGAATATTCCATGTGAATTGACTATGTAAAAAATACTTTCTAAAAATCATAAAAAATATAAACACATTTAACATGAATTTAATACATTTAAAATAGAATGAAAAATAATTGTGGGCATATAAAATTTATTCTCAAATGATTAAAACAGAAAAAAATGTAAAAACTTATATGTAAATACAGTTTAACCCATGTTGTGTACTTCTATGTAAATTAATACCATGATTAAGAATACAATAAAATAATGTTTTCAATGATCCAAAATAATTCACATAAACATATCATGATTTAAAATTAATTTAGAAACACATAAAATAGTATAACTAATTGAAAAACTTATAATAATTAAAAAATTGAAATATAACAGGAACAATGTTTGGGAAAAATTCATAAAATAAATTTTAGATATATGATTTTGGTACTATATCACTCAATGATCATATATTAACACTCACAATCGCATAACATGATACCATGATAATAGAGTTTGAAAATTTTGAATATAGTATCTTATAGCATTCTCGGTTTTGGATTTTAACACTCATGGAACACAAAATTTTGAACTGATGAAAATCTAAATTCTAAACTAATGGAAGAAGGAATTTTGAAATAACAGAACTATAAATTTAAAACTAGTGGAAGTATAAATTTTGAACTTATGTTTGGAGTAATAGACTACCATGAAGCAAAAAAATAGGACCTTCTACCATTATAATACAAGTGTACTACCTTTTAAGTTGAGATGTTCTACCATTGAACGAAGGTAGAGGATTGGATACCACTAAAATAGAGGATGTATTGTGCATGCTACCAGTAAGGATGGTCAAGGCTACCGCTACTAGCGCTAGGTGGTGTAGGATTGATTCCACTATATTAGTAGAGTACTGATACCATTGAGTGGTTTTACTATTATAAGAATAATGGCCTACTTAATCTAACATAATAATTATACCGTTGTGTGGTCAAGGTGTTCTACCATCAAACCGGAACCTGCTATTATCATCAATGCATAAACATGGTAAATATTTATGATTACTTAGTGAGGAAATTACAATCGAATAAAACAAAAAAAAGATTCATAAAATTCTCCCCATTTATGACTGATTATAAAACCAAAACTTTAAACAAAACATTTCATCCCCAATTAATATATAAACAAAAAGAAAAAATAAATATGTATTATTTAAACATAATTTAACATAATAAATAAATATCCCCCTTTAGTACCTCAAGAATATAAAAATATTAGAGATAAAATTAATACTATGTATTAGGGATCAAGAAAGAACTCCCACAAAAATCATTCCATGATAAAAATAATAATAACATTCCAAGTAAAAATATAACAAGGTAAATCCCTCACTAAAAAGTTCAAATGATAAAAACATAGAGTTTAGAATAGATCCCCATAAAATTATTCCATGATTCACAATAGGATTTTCATATGCATAAAATAGTTAGAGAAAATAAATTAAAATATAAATACTTCATGTATTGAACAATTCATTCTCTAAGAAATGAAATGTTTTTATAGAGTGGATACCACATGACATAGCATTAAAGTACATATGGAAAGGCACTATAAAACTCAAACCCAAACAAGTTCTAGTATAGATGATATTTTGGGTTCAATTAGGTTAGTAACATAATTTTTTAGTACCTAAGAATATTTAAAACATTTATTGTTAGATACATGAGAAGATAAATATTTTATTGATAGAAATGGTTGTGATATCAACTGATCAAGGGAACCTGAGAGAATATTAATCATTATAATTTCATTACAACTAGAATTTGAAACAAGTAACTATTAAAACCAATCATGTATAACTCTTAAAAAAATAATTAATTAACATCATAAGAGCTTAATTATTATAATAAAAACTAGTCTAATCTTAATTTTGTTTCACCATAGATACCATAATACCAAATTTCTATTTTTTGGAACAATTATAGATATAGTTTTATCAAATTAATATCTTCTATTTTTATATTAAAATTTTCATTTTTTATAATAAAAAAATAATCATAGATGAAGTAGAATTTATCATATTGTGATTTTCCTTTCCGAACATAGATCGATTATTCTCTATAATCATCTTTTTTCATTTTCATTATCAAAATTAAGGATATATTTTTTCAAATTTTATTTTCCATAAATAAGATTTATAATTAAATTATTAATATTCCCATGATCCCTAGTCATATTTTCATACTCTTTAGTATTATTTTCACTTTTCACAATAAATTCATTATTTAATTCACATAATTATTCAACTTTTGATTTCTCAAAATCAGAACTATATGAGGATTTAGAATCAGAATAAAAATTAAAATCATCATATCCTTACTTCATGCACCCATCAAAAATAATTATTTGGATTTAACATATCACCATATGGATCTATTTCCTGAGAATATTTTCCCATCAGAGCAAGGTTACCAATCTCCTTCTCACATCTAGATTCCTCATGGGAATATGATTTTTTAGTGAAACTCTAACATGTAAGATAAGAACCTTTCACTTCATTCTTGTATTTCTTATCTATCCCTACATGTTTGAACAATGGAAACTCATATTTTTTATGGTCAAGTTCACTACATTCATAACAAATAACATGGGATTTACATTTATTGCCTTTTCTTTTGAAATTATTTTTGTATCTATTTCTTTTTCATTTATCCTTTTTAGTGAAAATCTTTTTTTTATGATTTTTTGAATTCATTTTGAAAAATTATTAGATAATTATAATTCCCTAAAATAAAATAATCCCACGAATTGCTAATTAAGGTTTCTAAAAAATTAGATTTTGAAGAAAATCGCTTCATTTTTTCATATGAGTTAGAATAATTATTCTTAAATTTATGATCCTATTGTTATTGAGATCCTATCATCTCAACTAGAGATTATTCAAAAAAATAATTACCTTCTTGAATAGTTAATTTTTTGAATTCCACTTAATTGGTACGGCTCAATGTATCTTTTCAATAATCACTTCATTCATCATAGTTTCACTATGTGTAACTAGTATATTAATAATATTTATGAATATGTTGAAAATTTCATTTAAAATTTAATGAAAAAACATTCTAAATTATTGAAATTTGTAACGTCCCAGTTCCTGAATCCACCCAGAGGCGCCTCGTACCCGGTTGGTCACATGGCCTCAAGAGAATTTCCCCAAACTCCAGAGGCATCCAACTAGAAGCGAGGGCCTTAGATGTTATAGTGGGGAAACTATGCCCTCATTGGTAGAGTACACAGCGGAAAAGAAACAAATAGATAGCAGCAGAAAATGTAACCATCCATACAAGAGTAAATGATAAACAGTGGAAGAATAATAGTAAACAACTGGAGCACACACACATGTATATAAAATGATGCATGATACATATGTCTAGTAAAGCAGCCAAAAAAGTCACAATGCTGAATACAATACTAAACCAAAGTGAAAAAGAAAACAGGTAAACTCCTTAGCATCGCAACCCACAGCTTGGTCCCATGCTCTCCATCTCCATAGCAAGTCAAGTACCTAAAGTAGAAGGGTGCTTACCCTTATCTATACCTACAACAATATAATATGCTTGGGCCCAAAATCATGGCCCAAACAAGGAATGAGACAAGGTCCCAGTAGGAAACCACCCAATGATCTGTGCCTAACAGTCAGTGAATACATGGAAAGTAAAAGTACAAGAAGCAATAAACAAGAAAGCACACAGCAGCTACAATCCACAGTGTCTATCATATAAATCACCCAAGCAACAACCAAGCAACAAGTAGAACAACAGGTAACCCTTAGGGTAGTTCTCATAGCCTAACCCGTATGGTTCAACCTACAAGTACTAGCAACCCTTTGGAGGCACAAACAGTCTCACCCCTCTGGTTCAGCTAAAGAATAGACTCTCTGAGGAAGAAATCACCGTCAATTCCCCCTATAGTCTTGTATCCTACTAAAGTCTCTCTGGGGAAGCAATCAACGTCTCATTCCCCCTATGGCCCGCGTCGAGGAACTACAGACTCTCTGAGGAAGCACTCATTGTCAATTCCCCCTGTGGTCTCGCATCGTAAATTAAAGACATTCTGGAGAAGCCCTTACATCCATTCTCCCTATGGTCCACTACACTAGGTTCTCTTAACCCTGTGTAAAAAAAACATTCATAGCGTGTGTATCGCCCCAAGTAAACCTCATGAACTACTTGGCTATCATTCTAAGGCACAATAGCATAACAGTACAACAGTTCCATTATCCTACAACTAGGCATGGCAACTGGAAAAACGCCGAAAAATAAAAACAATCATGTAAAAACATTCAGATAATAATACAATTTACCCTATTCACAAACAATTACCTCTACTCAAGCAATAAATCATAATAGGCAACAACAACGGAAAAACAGTAAACATGAAATACCTCGTTCAAGGGTATTGGTGGAATTTTCACAAAATATTCACAGACTTTCTACAGAAAGGCACAAACCACCTACCTCAATGCTAAGAGAACGATATATGTAAACCACGATGACTAATTCTCATTAGAACGTCGATGATCTGAGAAAACGTCAAAAATTATCAACCAATGATATCTTGAGAAAGATGAGAAATTGGAAAGCAAGGCTCTAGGAGAAAGAATAACTCACCGCTTCGGTTCCAACGCAATTGACGGTGGTCGATTCAGATCATGGACGAAGGCTCAGGAATCTGGAGAAGAATCGCGGTCATTCGGGTCTCTCTCGGATGAAGAACATGAAGAAGGAGAGCGTTCTATCCGTCAGGCACGACCCCGATCTATTTAATGAAAAAAAAAAGAAAATACACAGTGTGTACTATGTTTTTTTGTACTCTACTTTAATCAGTCGCCACATCGCCTCTACACACTGTGTGTGTGCCCCGAACATAGCCAGCACACGGCCTTGCGTGGAAAGGGAGTATACGGCATGTACTCAGAAAGTACACTACATGTACTTCAAAAATTTCCAGAAATCCCTCTTTTCTCAAAAACTCTAGGAATAGAAAAACATACCTCAAAACGAAGATCTGGGTTCTTACAAACTTCCCCCCTTAAAGAAACTCATCCCCAAATTTCCCTAATGAGGCAGAGAAGAGGAAACCCCGAACAGCTCCGGCCACTGTGATCGTACATCAGCCTCCCTTTCCCAAGTCTCGTCCTGTACTTTCCCATGCTGTCATAGCTCCCGTACTAGAGGAACAGATCGCCCACAGAGAACCTTCGTACTGCGATTGACAATCCGAATAGGTTGCTCCTCAAATGATGCATCCGCTTAGAGCTCAACCTCCTCAAGCTGAAAGACATGAGACGGGTCTAAAAATTAATGTCAGAGATAAGAGATGTGGAAGACGTTGTGCATGGTTCAGTACCTCTGAGGTAACTACAACCGATAGGCAACCGGCCCAACTCTCTCCAATACCTCAAATGGCCCGACGTACTCTGGTGAAAGTTTACCCTCTCTCTGAATCCTTTTGTGTCCTAACCTCGGTGCGACACACAGGAAAACCTGATCCATGATCTTGAACTCCAGAGGTCATCTCCACTGACCAGCATAAGACTTTTTTCGAGACTGTGTTGTAGCCATACACTTCTGAATCAATTCTATCTACTCCGAGGTCTCCTGAACAAGACGAGGTCCCAGTAAAGCTACCTCTCCTACCTCCAGCCAGCATAAGGGTGATCTGTATGGCCTACCGTACAAAGCCTCATAAGGTTCCATCTGAATAGTCTCCTGAAAACTGTTGTTGTAGGTGAACTCCAAAAGAGGGATATGCTTCTCCCAAGAACCACCAAAGTCTATAATGCAATCTCGGATCATATCCTCAAGCACCTGGATCGTGCACTCGGACTGACCATCAGTTTGGGGATGGTATGTTGTACTCAAAAGCACCTGTGTACCCAAGGCCTTCTAAAGTCCCTGCCAGAACCGAGAAGTAAAGCGAGCATCCCTGTCTGAAACAATGGAGCGTGGAACTCCATACAGACGTACAATCTATTGGATGTATAGTCGTCTCAGATCATCAACACTGAAGGTCACCTTGATCGGTAAGAAGTGAGAAACCTTAGTAAGCCTATCGATGACAACCCAAACAACATTGTTCCATTGAGGCGACCTCAGTAATCCGGTCACGAAGTCCATCGCGACATCGTTACACTTCCACTTCGGAATGGGTAATCGCTGTAAAAGTCTTGTTGGTCGCTGATGCTCCGCTTTCACCTTCTGACAAGTAGAACACCTCAAGACGAGACCAGCAACATCTCTCTTCATACCTGGCCACCAGTATTGGCGATGAAGATCTCGATACATCTTGGTGACGTCAGGATGAACTTCCCAAACTGAGGAATGGAAATCCCACATCAGATCCTCGCGTATGTCTGCTGGCACCCATACGCGTCCCTGGAAACACAAGATCTCATCCTATCCCACTGTCCATCCAGGAAGATGATCCTCTCCACACACACTCTCCCACAAGAATAAGACTTCTGAGTCTGATAACTTCCTCATTCGTACCCGATCAAGAAGCATAGAGGTAACAGCCACAAAAGAAAGGAAAGTATATCCCTGCCTGTCGTGCACCTCCAGATGCATCTCAGAGAACAGAGCCATAAGCTGCCACTCACTACTGGACTCCTGAACTTCCTGAATCTGAGTTCTCCTGCTCAACGCATCTGCCACTGCATTTCCCTTTCCCATCGTAAAGGAAAGCTCAAAATCAAAAGACTGAAGATATTTGACCCACCTATGCTGTCTCAGATTCAGATCACGGTGAGTGAATATGTACTTGATACTCTTGTGGTCGGTGAAAACCACAAAGTTCTCCCCCAGAAGGTAATGTCTCCAACAGCGCAAGGAATGAACAACAGCTACCAACTCCAGATCGTGCATCGGGTAGTTCCTCTCATGTGGCCTCAACTACTGAGACCCGTACGTGACGACTCCATCTCCTTGCATAAGCACAACACCCATCTCGATACCTGAAGCATCACAATAAACAGTATAGATCTTGTCTGGCTCTAGCAAGACTAGTATCAGCGCTGACGTCAACCTTCCCTTCAACTCCTGAAAGGCTGACTCACAAGAATCTGACCATAAGAACTTCACCCCCTTCTTGGTCAGACCTGTCAATGTTGCTGCTAGGCGTGAAAAGTCTTTAATGAAGCATATGTAGTATCCATCCAGCACTAGGAAACTTCATACCTCAAAAATGTTCTTCAGCTGCTCCCAGGAAACTACAGCTCTCACTTTCTCTGGGTCCACAGATACTTCTGCCTCTGAGATGACGTGACCTAAGAAGCAAATCTGATCCATCCAAAAGTGGCACTTCGAGAGTTTAAAATAAATCTGGTGCTCTCTAAGTATACTCATAATGATTTCAAGATGGGTAGCATGGTCGTGTCGAGTGTGAGAGTACACCAAGATATTGTCCATGAAGACCATGACGAAGGAATCCAAGTAAGTATGGAACACTCGGTTCATCAGTGCCAAGAAAACGGATGGCGCATTCGTGAGACCGAACAGCATAATAGTTTACTCGTAGAGACCATACCTACTCTTGAAGGCTGTCAGAGGTATATCTGATGGTCTAACATGCAACTGATGATAACCGAACCTCAAATAGATCTTTGAGAACACCCAGGCTCCTCGAAGATGATCGAAAAGATCATCAATCCTCACCAAGGGATATCGGTTCTTGACCGTAAACTAGTTCAGCTTTTGATAATCCACACAGAGCCTAAGGGTACTGTCTGCCTTCTTCACAAACAGGACAGGAAAACCCCAAGGAGAGGTACTGGGTTGGATGAAACCATTTTCCTGCAACTCCTCCAACTACTTCTTGAGCTCCAATAACTCAGGTGTATCCATCCTATAATGAGGAATTGACACTGATGCCACTCCTAGAATGAGCTCAATAGAGAAGTTTACCTCACGCTCTGGAGGAAAACCTGAAAATTCTTCTGGGAAGACATCCCTGAAACGATCCACCACTAGAGGAAAGTCCAACTGAGAAGTACCACATTCATCCAGATAAAGAATAGCAATCTGGGTCATAACCCCTCCTAGATCATGATGCTCGAGTCCTTCTCGACTCACCTAAACGTCCCATTCGCCTCTATGAAGAAAATATTCCCCTCTGGTGAAATGAAACTCACCCTATGGCGATAGCAGTCGACGACTGCCTGGAAGGGAACCAACCAGTCCATCCTGATAATGACATCATAGCCTATCATCTCTAGAACATAGAGATCCCATAATAAATGATACCCTGCATGTAACACCCCAAGCTTCCACGGTACGCCTCTCACTGAATAATACAGTAGTGTTTTTTGTACGAAACTTCATGTTCTAACACACACCACAACTAATAAAACTAACCGTTATGAATAGTAATAACCACTTTTTGAAATTTTAAACATTTTATCATTTAAAATGGACTTCATTTTTTGATTCGGAATATTGAATTTAGCCTAGGGTAATTTTTTTTACTTTTCGGATAACTTTTATATTTTGATGAATAGTGAAAATTAATAAATTTTAATTAAAAACAACTTTTTTAATAAAAATAATTAATAGTGATAAAATATGAATTTTAGTGGTTTTAAAGTATATTTAGAATATATTTTTACCATTTAATACAATTTTTGTCATTGGACATAATTTCACAATTAAACCGAACATAAACAAGTATCAATCTTTTGATAGTTGTTATATCTTAAAAACACGCTTTTTGTTTTGACAGCGGGAATTAATTTTAAATTAATTTCTGCCACTTCTGTGTTTTGAATTTGGAATAATGGATTTCATATTTAGAATCAGTATTTCCAAATTTTGTAAATAGGTAACTTTTATTTTTAGATGTATTGAATAATTACTTCGGTAAATATTTTATTTACCATTGTTAAAAGGTAAATCCGGTAAATAAGGGTTAAAAATAATATTATAATAATAATAAATTACCCTAAAATGTGTCCTAACCTTATTGGTGGATACTTTTCCAGCCATGGGCATCTTTGGGTTGATTTTGGGACCTCATGGAGCCACTTGTAGGTGATAGGGACACTTTATATTAATTAAGTTAAAGTAAATACAAAAATGACATAAGTTTATATCTTTTAGAAAAACAATTTTTAAATAGGTTTATATATGTTTGGTTTTAGATTATAAATATTCATTATAAAGATAAAGATATTTCATACATAATGGTATTTTATTTATAATTTTTAGACATGGAAAAAGTAAAAATACATATGACACAATAATGATGTCGTATTTTCTTTATTAATTAAAGAATCAAATGATTGATATTATAAATGTTAAAATAAATATTATTTGAAGGTTTTGATGATATACAAGAATTTTATTGGTTAATATGAAATGTTAGGATTTCTTAAATGAATTTGGTTCGAATTAATAAAGTTGTTAAGACTTTAACAAAAATCAATTATTGAGTAGTGTCAAAATTGACATAAATGAGTTTTTAAAACAAATATTATATTATTAATTTAGATTCTATTCCTAAAAATCTAAGGTTCGGCAAAAAGACTTATATCATTATTGTTGTATCATTAATGGACCACTTTGGGGTCTCTTAGATGTATATAGTGAGTCTATTAACTATATAATTTAAAAATACAAAGTGACATGGTAAGTGTCAAACTAATTAAGTAAGAGTTAAAACTAAAAGATAAGGTTAATATAATGACCCAAAACTATCTAAAATCTATTGGTTGAAAGGATTTAGACCCATAACCACCTTATAATTTGAATAATCCACTTTGGATCCAATATAAATCGAATATGATTTTATTATAAAATAATACTTTAAGTTTTTTCTAAAGAGCCCCTCACCCCTCTTATAAAAGGGGATTCTCCCTTCTCGTTAATTCACACCTTCAAATCCATTTGGCTCGGCCAACCTCTGCCCAAATATCCTCCCAACTTCCCTCACTTCAACATAGAGGCCTTATTTTGATCAGAAAGCCGACTTAAGAATCCCTTTTGATCAAATCAAAAAAAAGAACCCGAAGAAGAGGTAACGTCTTCACCGCCCTCTTTAAAGTTCCTTTATTCTTCAACTTATTATTTCCTTGTTATTTACATTATAAAATAATAACTCCATTATATCCTATATACTTTTATGTTATTATAATTATGGAAAAAAATTCATTATTTTATCCATCCCTTGAATGACATGTCACCATACGTGCATACGTACGGCCTACCATCTCCACGTTGTGGTATAATTGTTATTAAATATATTATTATTTAGATGGGTATAATAATGATGTATAATTCACTTAAATAATAAATATAACATGAAAAAGATTCTTTCTATATGATATACCATCCAATTATATATTATTTTAATATCAAAAGAATGAAATTGTCGCTCGTGCGTACGTACGGACTACCGTCTCCACGAACGCGATGAGATTCATTCCCCATCGTATCCATTCAAGACTAAATTTCATTTGATGATTAAAAAAAATTATAGACATGATATCATTCTGTATATGAATAAGATACATCCCATTGATAACAAATACGGCTCGTATAAAAAATAAAATAAATGAAAACGAATTTGTTAACACTCGAAACGACGATAATACTAAGATATTATTAACAAATAAATGTTAAAAGATCATATATGATATCATATTAATGTAAATGATTATTTTGTAATTAAATAATAATTATTTCAACATTATACAGGGGGTTAAACTACCGTCGACCAAGGAAAAAGTACAAAGTAAGGGGTTTCTTATCTCACTTTAAATTCTGTGAGATTTCCATTATTCACCATTTATTTATTGCATGTGGTGTGTGTACTGAACATGAATGTATTCATTGTGTAATATACTTTAATTTATGTATATTTACATCATCATTTTATGATCCTTCTTTCATGGGTTTATGTTTCTTAATTTACCAAATCGATGAGGGAATTTGAAATTTCAATTTCCACTCATTCGGCTTTACGTATACTTCATTGCTTATTTTACTCCAAGATTATGTGTGGAATCACTATTCATTTGATTATGTCATAATTTCCAATCCCCTCTCTGTGGATATACTTTTGATATGAATAATAACTCCATTGATTAATTCTCAAGTCATCGATTTGCACTTGATAAGAGTAATTTTATCTAAATCTCCATTTGTTGAGTTAAATATCCAATTCATTAGTGTTGTTTTTACAAGAATATGTGTGAATGTCCTCTGATTGATTTACACTGAATATACCATCATATTTAGTTTATTTATATTTTTCACACATAATTAGGTCATTTATTTATACTTAAACTAAGTATATGTTTTTTATAAGATAATTCATCTCAATTTACATTCCATTGAGACTTCTTTGTTGTTATACACCAAATCACATTTATATGTTGTATATAATGTACTTTGACATAGTATATCATGAATCCATTTATTCTCATGATATTAAAAGGTTTTTATTACCTCAATTTTTTGTATTCAAGTGTCTCTCTTTTGGTTAGTAACTCTAAATAAAATATCATTTTAAAATGTTTTAAAGATTTATTATTCTAAATCTTTCTCATTAATGTCCATGTTTTAAAAATGGTTTTAGGGATTTATTTATATTGACATTAATGTTTTAAAATGAAAATTCATTTTCAAAGTTTCAAAGTGGTATGGGAAACTTTGATTCAAAAATCTATTTAAAATGGATTCTTGATAAATAGTGATACTTTTAATTGTTTTCAAGAAAAAGGTTTATATTTCTCTTAAATAGTTTTGATGATTATTTTCATCTATGTCAATATCCTTCATTATTCTCGATTGAGGTTAATATGATACAATAAAATATTCCATATTGTATCGAATGAGTTATGTTTAGCTGTGGATGTTCTATTTTTATACCATTCATGGTTTGTGGATAAAGTATTGATATTTCGTATGCTAGTTTTAATACGAATGTTTATGTTATGTTTCAAACTTTTCATATGAGGAATTCATTGGACTTAGTAAGTGACGGGTGGAGCCCGCTATAGCTCCTCGATGCATTTTTAGGTCTCATGAGACAAACTATTGTCTTATCACGAGGCCTTGACAAAATCTTATTTGTAGTCTTGGCACGAGGCCTTGGCTACGTGGTGATGATTGTCTGACATTATGCATTCTGTCATTATGAAAGTGGTTATTGATATTGCATGTGATTATTCGACTAGTAGAATATCCATGTGAATAAGTAAATGGAATTATTTCATTTTATCCATGCCATATTATGATGAAGTTGAAGTTTAAATGGATTTTTTTTTAGTTATACATTGCCTTAAATGTTTGTGTTTATTTATGAAATTTTTTGCTATATTTTTATCCTTACTGAGCATCTGAGCTCACCCCTTTCAATGTTTTATTTTTTCCAGGATGTGAAGAAGTAATTTATGAATGACCTGCATGTAATGTATGTGGGGATATGAGTGTGGATTATGGAGACTATTTTGTTGTAGTTTTCATTTTTATGATGTAATGTAAGAATTATGAATATATCTAGTGTTTCCAAGGCAACTAAACCAATAGGTCTTTTGAGATTTGATCTTTCTTGTGATCATGGCAATGTTATGTAATAATGCACTGACTCTAGGTAAATGGGGTCGGGGCGTTACAGTTGGTATCAGAAGAAGTTTAGTACAAACCTTGGGAGATAGATTTAGATAAACTCTAATTAGAGCACATATCTCTAAGATAGTCATTGAGGATTAGTATAGAAGAACTTACTAGAATTTTGGTATTGTGGATATTTTGTGAGTTTCCATAACAATACATCCCTATCTAGATATGAGTAGGTAGAGGCGGCTCTCGCATAGATGTACCTAGGGGTAAAACCCGAAAACACCGCTTTGAGCTAGACTCGAACAGGAACTGGTGCATGACAATGGGCCTTGTGGCACTACTGGTTACGACACTCCTGGGGGATATGCTTAGGATAATTTACATTTTCTTTACAAATTGATTCGAAGTATTATATATAATATGAGAGTAAATGACCTTGGTTAATCTTAATGTGTTTCAAATTGAGAATATGGTGACATGATATTCTTTTAATGATTTTATGACTACTGTTACTCACACAATGCTTTATGGTTTTAGTCAATGGATGGATTCCAAGGAAGTCCTAGTAACTTTGAGAATGATGTACAAGGTGGGAACGATGGTGGAAATGAGCAACAAAATGGAGTGTTGATAGGTGTGAAAGATATCGTGTTCATGCCAAATCAATTTTCCAAAAATATGATAAACAACATATTTATTAACCAACTATCGGACTCAACAAGGAAGATAAAGGTGATGAATGATAAGAGCTCTAGCAATGGAGTCTATGGAGAAAAGAATCCTCAATTTCCATCATGCAGGAAATGTGGAAGGAGACACCTGGGAAAGTGTCTCAATGGGACAAAGAAGTGCTTTACGTGCGGGAAGGAAGGATATAAAGTGAAGAATTGCCGAATAAAAATGAAGAGTACTATGGAAGAAGATAAAAATGGTCCCAAGAATCCATTTACAGTCATTTTCCGTAAATGTAGGGGACCTGGCCATTACCCGAGTGAATGCCCAATTCTATAGGATATTTTCTTGGTCAAAGAAGAAGCTATGTAGAAATAAATGGTTGGAGAAATGTTTAAAAAGTATTAGTGCTACTTGTTGATGGGTTTACTTTGGAATAATTTTCTCATTTATTTGCAACCCTGTAGTTTGCTATGTGGGAATGATATTTGAGGAAGAATTATCTTTTCTCTTGTGGATATAGTTATAAATAACCATTTGGTTTTATATGATCATTGGGTTTGAGGCAATTATAAGTTATTATAATTTAGGATTAAAATGCAAGGTATGAGAGAAAATTTGTGGTTAAATTATGTTATGGTTATTTTGAGGAATTTATCTCATTTTGGTAATGTTATAAAATATAGTTTTTGAAAAAGGACAACACGCAGACCATGTGGCAACCCGTCGCGTCGGAAAAAGATGTGGGAATCAAACCCACAACCAAAGTGCGATTGGGATTTATCATCTACCACTGGACTATATGAAGTCCCTGGTTAGTGTGACTATTATTTTTAGTTAAATTATTTTATTGATCAATAATAATTTTATTTGGGATCTTATGTCTTATCAAATGAATACCCTTAGTATAGGAAAATTATTTGGTGAATAAGTGATAAATTTTATTTTGGAAGATGTTCGCTTTGTTGGGAACAGTGTATGCCCATGGAAAATAGAATAATATGGGATTTCATTTGAGGAGTAATGGTGGATTTTTATCAATGTTTTTATTGTGGATTTATAGTGATTTGGGTTATTTATGGAAATGATTAACCTATAATAGAGAATATGTGATTAGGTTAATTACTTTTAAGTATGTGAATTTAAGAGTAATTGATGTCATTTGGAGATATAATTTAACCTGGAAGACTACATAACCAAATTCTTATATGTTTTGAGTTTCAATATTATTTTGGATTTTATTAAAGGATTTTAAGGACAATTCTTTAATGAATGCTATTTATTTCACTTTGGGGTATTGTTGGTTTAATTTTAGAAATTAAGATTAGTGTTTCTTTCTCTAATGAAATAAACTTTCAGGGGATCATCAGATCTTATACTAACCGTTTTGGTTTTGATTAATCTCTAAAGACAAGGTAAATATATAGCTTATTGTTCGTGGATCCTATGATTCTATAAAAATTTTATTGTATCTCTTCTAGTGTGACCAAGTCTTCTAGAATACTCATCGTATAAAAATGAGTTAGTAGTAGAAATTTATTAAATAATGAAACTTTACTTAAAAATTAAGTATATATCTTTATTTTCTTATTCAATATCAGAAATGAATTCCTCATCTTTATGTAATGTAACTTAAAAATAATAATAATAAAAATGTTGTCCGTTTACTTTTCCTACTGGGAAACTAATGACCGTTTTCCCCATCACAAGTCTGTGGTTTTCTTATTGTTAAATTTCTCCTAATCATGTTTTCTATCCCTCTCCATCATAACTTGACACTTATTTTATCATCCATATCTATGTTTTTATATATGGAATCCTAGTATAGGTTATCTCGGGTGACCTTTGTACTTCTCTTTCTTTCTTTTAAAGTGATAGTTTTATTGACTCTTTTTTCGATGTGGGACTTTCCATTATATTCCAAAGCCCAATTTTAAAAATTTTGAGGAAGCAATTTATTAATGTAGGGGAGAATTTAATACCCCAAGCTTCCACGGTACGCTTCTCGCTGAATAACACAGTAGCATTTGTTGTACGCAACTTCAAGTTCTAACACACACCACAACTAATAAAACTATCCGTTATGAATAATAATAACCACTTTTTGAAATTTTATACATTTTATCTTTCAAAATGTACTTTATTTTTGGATTCGGAATATCAAATTTATCCTAGGGTGAAATTTTGGTACATTTCGGATAACTTTTATATTTTGATGAATAGTGAAAATTAATAAATTTTAATTAAAAACAACTTTTTTAATAAAAATAATTAATAGTGGTAAAATATGGATTTTAGTGGTTTTAAAGTATATTTAGAATATATTTTTACCATTTAATAAAATTTTGGTCATTGGACATAATTTCACAATTAAACCGGACATAAACAAGTGTCAATCTTTTGATAGTTATTATATCTTAAAAACACGCTTTTTGTTTTAACAGCGGGAATTAATTTTAAATTAATTTCTTTCACTTATGTGTTTTGAATTTGGAATAATGGATTCCATATTTGGAATCATGATGTCCAAATTTTGTAAATAGGTAACTTTTATTTTTAGACATTTTGAAAAATTACTTCGGTAAATATTTTATTTACCATGGTTAAAGGGTAAATCTGGTAAATAAGGGTGAAAAAATAATATTATAATAATAATAAATTACCATAAAACATTTCCTAACATTATTGGTGGATAAATGTCTGACCATGGGAATCTTTGGGTTGATTTTCGGACCCCATGGAGCCACTTGTAGGTGATAGGGACACTTTATATTAATTAAGTTAAAGTAAATACAAAAATGACATAAGCTTATATCTTTTAGAAAAACATTTCTTAAATAGGGTTATATATGTTGGATTTTAGATTATAAATATTAATTAGAAATATAAAAAGATTTCCTACATAATGGAATTTTATTTATAATTTTTAGACATTGAAAAAGTAAAAATACATATGACAAAATAATGATGCAGTATTTTCCTTATTAATGAAAGAATCAAATAATTGATATTATAAATGTTAAAATAAATTTTATTTGAAAGTTTTGATGACATACACGAATTTTATTGGTTAATATGAAATTTTATTATTTCTTAAATGAATTTGGTTCGAATTAATAAAGTTTTTAAGACTTTAACAAAAATCAATTATTGAGTACTGTCAAAATTGGCATAAATGAGTTTTTAAAACAAATATTATATTATTAATATATATTATATTTCTAAAAATCTAAGGTTCGGCCAAAGGACTTATATCATTATTGGTGTATCATTAATGGACCACTTTGGGGTCGCTTGGATGTATATAGTGAGTTTATTAACTATATAATTTAAAAATACAAAGTGACATGGTAAGTGTCAAACTAATTAACTAAGAGTTAAAACTAAAAGATAATGTTAATATAATGACCCAAACCTGTCTAAAATCTATTGGTTAAAATTATTTCGACCCATACCCACCTTAGACTCTGAATAATCCACTTTGGATCCAATATAAATAGAATATTATTTTATTATAAAATAATACTTAAAGTTTTTCCTAAAGAGCCACTCACCCCTCTTATAAAAGGGCACTCTCCCTTCTCATTAATTCACACCTTAAAAGCCATTTGGCTCGGACAACCTCTTCCCAAATATCCTCCCAACTTCCCTCACTTCAACCTAGAGGCCTTAGTTTGATCATAAATCCAACCTAAGGAGCCCTTTTGATCAAATCAAAAGGAAGAACCCGAAGAAGAGGTAACGTTTTCACCACCCTCTTTAAAGTTCCTTTATTATTCAACTTATTCTTTCCTTTTTATTTCAATTATAAACTAATAACTCCAGTATATTCTATATACTATGATGTTAGTATAATTATGGAATAAACAAATTCATTATTCTATCCATCCCATGAATGACATGTCATCATACGTGCGTACGTACGGCCTACCATCTCCACGTTGTGGTGTAATTCTTATTCAATATATTATTATTTATATGGGTATAATAAGGATGTATAATTCATGTAAATAATAAATATAACATGATAATTATTTTTTCTATATGATATACCATCCAATTATATATTATTAGATTATCAAAAGAATGAAATTGTCGCTCATGCGTACGTACGGACTACCGTCTCCACGAACGCGATGAGATTCATTCCCCATCATATCCCTTCAAGACTAAATTTCATTTGATGAATAAAAATAATTTTTAGAGACATGATATCATTATGGATATGAATAAGATACATTCCATCGATAACAAATACGGCTCTCATAACAAATAATATAAATGAAAACGAATCCGTTAACACCCGAAACGACGATAATACTAAGATATTATTAACAAACCAATGTTAAAAGATCATATATGTTATCAGATTAATGTAAATTATTTTTTTGTAATTCAATAAAAATTATTTCACCATTATACAGGGGGTTAACCTACTGTTGACCAAGGAAAAAGTACAAAGTAAGGGGTTTCTTATCCCACTTTTAATTCCCTGAGATTTCCATTGTTCACCACTTATTTATTGCATGTGGTGTGTGTACTGACCATGATTGTATTCATTGTGTAATATACTTTAATTTATTTATATTTACATCATCATTGTATGATCCTTATTTTATGGGTGTATGTTTTGTAATTTACCAAATCGATGAAGGAATTTGAAATTTCAATTTCCACTCATTCGGCTTTACGAATACTTCATTGCTTATTTTACTCCAAGATTATGTATGGAATCACTATTAATTTGATTATGTCATAATTTTTAATCCCCTCTCTATGGATATACTTTTGATACACATAATCACTCCATTGATAAATTCTCAATTCATCGATTTGAACTTGATAAGACTAATTTTAACTCAATCTCCATTTGTTGAGTTAAATATCCAATTCATTGGTGTTGTTTTTACAATAATATGTGTGAATGTACTCTGATTGATTTACACTGAATATACCATCATATTGAGTGTATTTATATTTTTCCCACATAATATTTTCATTGATTTATCCTTAACCTAAGGATATGGTCTTTATAAGAGAATTCATCTCAATTTACATTACATTGAGACTTGTTTGTTGTTATACACCAAATCACTTTTATATGGTGTATATAATGTAATTTGACATAGTATATCATCAATCCCTTTATTCTAATGATATTACAAAGTTTTTATTACCTCAATTATTTGTATTCAAGTGTCTCTCTTTTGGTTAGTAACTCTAAATAAAATATCATTTTAAAATATTTTAAAGATTTGTTATTCTAAATCTTTCTCATTAATGTCCATGTTTTAAAAATGGGTTTAAGGATTTATTTATATGGACATTAATGTTTTAAAATTAAAATTCATTTTCATAGTTTCAAAGTGGTACGGTACACTTTGATTCAAAAATCTATTTAAAATGGATTCTTGATAAATAGTGATAATTTTAATTGTTTTCAAGAAAAAGGTTGATATTTCTCTCAAATAGTTTTGATGATTATTTTCATCTATGTAAATATCCTTCATTATTATCGATTGAGGTTAATCTGATACAATACAATCTTCCATGTTGTATCGCATGAGTTATGTTTGACTGTGGATGTGCTATTTTTATACCATTCATGTTTTGTGGATAAAGTATTGACATTTCGTATGCTAGTTTTAATATAAATGTTTATGTTATGTTTCAAACTTTTCATATGAGGAATTCATTGGACTTAGTAAGTGATGTGTGGAGCCTGCTATAGCTCCTCGATGCATCGGTAGGTCTCATGAGACAAACTAGTGTCTTGGCATGAGGTCTTGAAAAAATCTTATTTGTAGTCTTGGAACGAGGTCTTGGCTATGTGGTGATGATAGTCTAGCATTATGCATTCCATCATTATAAAAGTGGTTATTGATATTTCCTGTCATTATTAGACTAGTAGAATATCCATGTTAATAAGTAAATGGCATTATTTCATTTTATCTATGCCATATTATGCTGAAGTTGAAGTTTAAATGGATTTTGTTGTAGTTATACATTGGCTTAAATGTTTATGTTTATTTATGAAAGTTTTCGCTATATTGTTATCCTTACTGAGCATCTGAGCTCACCCCTTTCAATGTTTTATTTTTCCCAGTATGTGAAGAAGTAATTTATGAATGACCTGTAGGGAATGTATGTGGGGATATGAGTGTGGATTATGGAGACTATTTTGTTATAGTTTTCATTTTTATGATGTAATGTAATAATTATGAATATATCTAGTGTTTCCAAGGCTACTAAACCAATCGGTATTTTGAGATTTGATCTTTCTTGTGATCATGCCAATGTTATATAATAATGCACCGACTCTGGGTAAATGGGGTCAGGGCGTTACACTGCAAACTTGAGAGGGCACCCTCCGCACTGACGTATACTAGATGTCCTTGTCCCCAAAGGTGTTTCTAGAGTCAAAAAGTCGGCAGAAGAAAAGATACAGAGCGCAAGGATCTCCACAAAACTAGTAGATATAAAGCTATGTGTAGCACTAGTATCGAAAAGAGATGAAGATAAAACTGAGGCTAATAAGATCATACATCGAACTGTAGAAGGTCCTGGATCCTGCTCCTGATAGGCCTGCTCCACTGCAAAAGTCTGGCCTGCCCCGCGGCCCTGTGACCCTGCCTGACCACTTTGAGTCGATCCTCCCTACTGACGTTGAAAGGCTGGTGACTGACCACCACGGCCTTAACCTGCACCTCGGCCCGAACGGTCAGAAGAGCTCTAGTTCCCCGACTGGTGAGAAAATGGTGGTGCCAATCCTAAACGAGGAGTCATGGAATAACCCCCGTCACTAGCTACTGGTGAGAAAACCTAGTAGAAACGCTGAAGGTGACCCATCTTGCCTCAATATCGGCACTCCACTGGGTCTCTCTGGAACTGCGGCCTCATGTTCCCTTCCCTTCCACACTGGTAGCATACGACCTGGATACCTGAAGATATATCTCGCCTCCTCGAATCACCACACGTAGACTCCCTATGGTGCTTCCTGCTTTCAACTGGAGGAATACTAGCTCTGGAAGCAGAACCGCCCTGGCTCGCAGCTCTGGAGTCTCTCATATTGCGCTCCGCAATCAGTGCCTGGTTGACGATGGAAGTGTTGGAAGTCAACTGGAAGATATTCACCTGTTAGTGGATCTCCCGCCTGAGACCATCCTTGAACTTCCTTTCTAATAATATCACATCTCCACCCTGGAGGGGTGTGAAACACTGCAGCTTGGTGAAGCGAGAGGAATACTCCATAATAGAAAGAGTACCTTGCTCTAGACTCATGAACTCCCGGGATCGATCGGCCCTCAGGGTCTCCGGGTAGAATTAGTCATAAAACACATGCTATAACTCCTCCCAATCCATAACTACTGATGAACCACCTATGAGATAACTTCCCACCACCTCTTGGAGAAGTCTCGAAGCATATAGGTAGTGAGCTTGACCCGCCTCTCTGGAGGAATTTTCAAATGCTCAAAGATAGTCAGCATGGCTTCCAGCCATGACTCTACAGCCTGTGGTCCTCCCTCCCCTGAGAAAGTAGTAGGATGCTGCTACTGGAAAACTCACGTCAAGTCTTCCATAGTCGTGGCAGGAGGCGGTTCTCCTTGAAAGGTCTGCATCATCCTCATAAATCCATCTATGAACTGTGCATCAGCTCCCGTAACTGGTACGACAGTCGGTGCCAAGGCTGGCACAACTGGAGGATCGACAGGAAATCCTTGATCAACCATATCTGGCGTCTGATCACTATCCTACAACTGACGCACAACCGGAGGAAGTCTCGGAGGCATAGCTCTGAAATATCAAAATCATACCTTAGATTAGGAAAACTAGGACAGAGAAAAAAGTAGTACCAAACGGAAACAGGATAAGGAAACACTCAAGATTTACAAAACATGACTACACGGCGTGTACTTAACTCTATTACCCTGCCCGACTCTCCTTGCACGGTTAACCCACATGGTCTTCTTAAACTGAGACTACACGGCGTGTTCCTTGTGAACACGGCATGTAGTAGACAAGGTTTCAATGACCCATGTTGTTAGTTACACGGACGATTACACGGTTGAGACTACACGGCGTGTTCCGAACAAACAAAGTGTGTACTTGAAGATTTTTCCTGACCCGTGTTGTCTGTGACACGGCCGGGTACTGAGAACAAGGATACACAGTGTGTTCATACACAAAACGACGTGTATGAGATGATCTTCCCCGACCCGTGTTGTTAGTGACATAGCCGGGTACATGGATCACTTCTACACGGCATGTATCTATCATACACGGTGTGTTCCTTGAGATTTTCACAACCTGTGTTTCTTCTTACACAGTTAGTGACACTGTTTAAAACTACATGGAATGTATATAAAAATTATACGCCGTGTATTCTTGGTTTTTCTGGGTAGTAGCTCTGAAACTACACTGAATCCCAGAAAATACTGAAAAATGAGCATGAAGGTGCCAAATTCCGATCTATGAGGGCCCATACTCCCCACGAATCAAAGCTTGGAATCTAATATAGTCATATTTAAGGAAAAATAGGTCAATGATTCACCAATTTATGATTCAAGAGGCCCCATAATACATCAGGAATCAAAATTTGGCATTCATTTAAGCAAAGTACAATATAATAGTCCTCTATAAAATAGCAGAGATTATATCAAAGCATCTATCACAACATCATGCATGATCTACACAAATTCTATCACAACATGCAATCGCTAGTGCACCCTAGATGGCATGGCAAGAATGCATGGCATGTGATTTCTAACAAGTGCCTATATGATTCATGAGATGGAATACCCTTATCTCATCTAGTTGCGACAGAAATAGAACCACAATATCAACAACAATAACAACACAAGGCATGTGAATCACTCTAGGTGAAATCATATCAACCGTAAAATCTCAAAACCAGAAAACTGCAATAAACGAGGTAGTATGGATTTTCCCTATACACGGGTTAGCTACTCCCAATAACATCTTAATAACAAGTACCGGATCCGTCATATCCCTAGCTAAAGGCTCTAAATAGTAAATCAAGAGAAAAGAACTCCTCGGATACCACTTTGTAACGTCCCGGTTCCGGAAGCCACCGAGAGGCGCCCCATACCCAGTTGGTCACATGGCCTCAAGCGCATTTCCCCAAATGATAGAGGGTGCTGACTAGAAGCGAGGGACTTGGATGTGATAGTGGAGAAACTATTCCCTCATTGGCAGAGTACACAGTGGAAAAGAAAAAAATAGATAGCAGTATAAACCATAACCATCCATACAAGAGTAAATGATAAACAGTAGAAGACTAACAGTAAACAACTAGAGCACACACACATGTATATAAAATTTTGCATGATACATATGTCTAGGAAATAAGCCAAACAAGTCACAATACTGAATTCAATACTAAACTAAAGTGAAAAATAAAACAGGTAAACTCCTCAGCATCGCAAGCCACAGCTTGGTCACATGCTCTCCATCTCCACAACAAGTCAAGTACCTGAAGTAGAAGGGCGCTTGCCCTTATCTATACCTGAAACAATATAATCTGCTTGGGCCCATAAGCATGGCCTGAACATGGTGTGAGATAAGGTCCCAGTAGGCAACCACCCAAAGATATGTGCCTAACTGTCAGTGAATACATGGTAAGAAAAAGTACAGGAAACAGTAAACAAGAAAGCATATAGCAGCTATAATCCATAGTGTCTAGCATATAAAGAACACAAGCAATAGCCAATCAACAAGTAGAACAACAGGTATCCCCCTGGGTAGTTATCATAGCCTAACCCTTATGGTTCAACCTACAAGTAATAGCAACCCTCTGGAGGCACACACAGTCTCACCCCTCTAGTTTAGCTAAAGAATAGACTCTCTGAGAAATCACTCACCGTCAATTCCCCCTATAGTCTCGTATCGTACTAAAGGCTCTATGGGGAAGCACTCAATGTCTCATTCCCCCTGTGGCCCGCGTCGAGGAACTATAGACTCTCTGAGGAAGCACTCATCGTCAATTCCCCCTGTGGTCTTGCATCGTAAATTAAAGACACTTTGGAGAAGCCCTTGTGTCCATTGTCTCTATGGTCCACTACACTACGTTCTCTCAGCCCTGTGTAAAACAAACATGCATAGCGCACGTATCTCCCCAAGTAAAACTCATGAAATACTTTCCTATCATTCTAAGTCACCACAGCATAACAGTACAATAGTTCCACTATCCTACAACTAGGCATGGGAACTGGAAAAATGCCTAACAAGCAAAACAAGCATGGAAAAACATCCAGATCACAATACAAGTTACCCTATTCACAATCAATTACCTCTACTCAAGAAATCAAAAATAGAAGTCAACAAAAAGGGAAAATAGGAAACATGCAATACCCCGTTCAAGGGTATTGGTGGAATTTTTGCAAGATATTCACAGACTTTCTACAGAAAGGCACAAACCACCTACCTCGATGCTTGGAGAACGATATACATGAACCATGATGACTGATTCTCCTTAGAATGTTGAGGATCTGAGAAAATGTCAAAAACGCTCAGCCAATGATATCTTGAGAAAGATGAGAAATTGGAAAACAAGGCTCTAGGAGAAGGAAGAAATCACCACTGCGGTTCCAACGTAATCGATGGCAGTCGATTTAGAGCACGGACGGAGGCTCAGGAATCTGGAGAAGAATTGTAGTCGTACGGGTCGGTCTTGGATGAAGAACCTGAAGAAGGAGAGTGTTCTGTCCGTCCGGCGTGACCCCAGTCCATTTAATGAAAAAAAAGAAAATACATGGTGTGTGCTTCTGGGGTACACGGCGTGTACTCTGTTTTTCGTACTCCTCTTTAATCGGCCGCCACATTTCCTCTACACACCGTGTGTGTGGCCCGAACACGGCCAGCGCACGGCCTGGCACGGAAAGGGAGTACACGACATGTACTCTGAAATTACATGGCGTGTACTTCAAAAATTTCCAGAAATCCCTCTTTTCTCAAGAACTCTAGGAAGAGAAAAACATACCTGAAAACGAAGATCTGGGTTCTTACAAAATCCAACCCTTTGAATGCCAATTTTAGTTCTCTTTAATTTTTTAGTTCCTTGATTTGTGAATTTTAAATTCATCTGGATATCATATATAATTTTACATGAATCTATATGACTATGAATATAATACTAATGGAGAAATAAAGATAATTCATAACCTTTTAATTCAAGATACGTTTAACAGCGTCATTTCCCACTAAATATTAAAGTTCATATTCAGGTATTTTATAAGGTATATTCATGATAATCTAATATAGAATACTTGTATTTTTTAAAAATACATCCATTAAATCTCTATGATATTCATTATCAATTCTATTTAAATGAAGTTCTCTAACCAGATTCATGGATTTAATCTCTTGAATTCCCATCATAGAAATTGATCTTTCCTTATACTTGTTATAGACTAGGACACATGTCAGCTCAAAATATAATAAAAATATAACCAAATTTAAAAACAAACATTTCTCATATCAATAAAAATAAAATAGATTTAAACTAAATATTCCTAAAAGGGGCCATTTTTTATAACAGTCGTTGGTATCGATAAAAAATAATAACATAGATAATAAATCCATAATAATGTTAACCTTTGATACTGTGTCTTAGGTTATAAATGTAATGGTGTATTGTCTATAGTGGGTGAATATAAATTTTTTAAAATTGTTAAATTTATTAAAAATAAACAATAATTATGTGGAAAATAAAACAAATAGAGAAAAAAAGAGATTTTTTTTATAGTGGATCTGTTTATTTACCAAGTACACTCTTTTCATCTCAACTGGTGGAGTATATCCACCAATATAAAATATAAATTCTTTTATGATGGAATAAATCTAGACCCATACATTACAATTGGATGAATCCCAACCCATTTCTTTATGAAGAGGACCACCAAACCTAACAAAACAAACTTTTTTTAGAGTAAATAGAACCTAGACTTTTCAGAAAGGAGGATCCCCTACCCAAGTGTATTAATTTCTAGTTACAAGATCATAACTAATTTAATATGTTTTACAGCTAGTATAATTTTTTAAAAAAATTAGTTACTTAAAAATTTAAACCCATAAATAAATGATAGAACTATGATTACAAATTTATTGAAGAAAAAAAGATTATTGGTAATGAAATATTTTATGAATTCCCTTTTTAAATAATGTAAATAGTGTAATTAGGGTGTTCTATCATTAGTACATATCAACTCCCCACGGAATTATGAAGTTGAATAAGGTTTGTTCCTCCCTTGAGTGTTTGTCACAAATGATATAAACAAATAAACATAGGATCACTTGAAGGTTTACAAAGTATGAGTGATTATTATTTATTCAATTAAAATGTGTATCTTATTCATATTCATATTATTTTATGATTTATTTGAGTCTAATATATAGAAAACTATTTGGGATACACACTCTAATAAACCATGAAAACTAATTAAAATAAAATAAATTGAGTCAACTTGAAATCTATAAGAGATAAAATAGTATCCAAAAAATATTGAATAAAGTTAAAAAAGATTAAATATATCATTTGAGTAGTTTCTAATGTGTCAAAAAATCAAAAAAAAACATTCAAAATAATTCCTTAATACTCAGTAAAATAATTATATGAATATCACATTTGAATTCATTGTGTAAAAAATACATTCTAAAAATAATGTGTAAAATATAAACACAATTATCATGAAATTAATACATTAATAATGCATTGAAAAATAATTTATACATATAATATTTATGCAAGAATAATTAAAATAAAAAAAATATTTTTCAAAAATTATATTTAGATGTAGTTTAACACATGTTGTGTGATTATACAGAAATTAAGTACAATATTAAAACAACACTTAAATTTATTTCAAATATTCAAAATAATTCGCATAGAGATATCAAGATTTATAATTAATTTAGAAACAAATAATATAATAAAATAATTAAAAAAACTTTTCATATTTAAACCATTGGAAAAAAATGAATGGAAATTATTTTATTAAATAAATTTTATAACCTTGATTGTGGTACCATCACACTCAATGATCATAGATCAATAATCATGGTCTCATAATATTCTACCATTAAAAAAAGTTGATACTATGTGGAGAAAGGATCTACTACCATTTATGTCCATATATTTTAACAATGATAGAAGAATATATTTTAAACTAATTGAAATATAATTTTTTAACTGATGGAAGCATGAATATTTAACTGGATAATGAATTTTTTTGAAATGATGGAATAAGAAATTTTGAATTGATGGAAGAATGAATTTTGAATATAATGAAGAAATTTTTTTGAACTAACAGTCGAATTCATCAGTTACAGTGTTGAGGAAAATGGGATCTGCTATCATTAGAACATAGAAGTGATACAGTTGAAGGAGTTGCATTCTACTATTAAGAAGACTTCAAGGATCCACTAACACTAAAATAGAGGTGGATTTGTGCATTCTACTAGTGAGGGAGGTCACTGATATAACTACCAGTGTTATGTAATGAAGGCATGAGGACCAGTACCATTGAGCATGGATACATTTGGAAGAAGAATGGCCTACTTCTAATAAAGAATACTGCAACCATTGAGTGGTTGAGGCACTCTATCATAGAACCCAAACCTAGATTGACATTCCATGAATTAAGATGCTAAATATTTAAGATCAAAATCTGATTAAAATATAATTTAACTAACAATAAACACAAAATTCAAAATAGTTTCAACTATGTTGTCCTCAACATTCATTTTATCCATCTATATCATGACTTTACATAAGAACATTTAATCATCCTCACATATATATCTTCATAATTCTTGAAATAAAATAATTCATTTATATTTTATCTCTTTTTTACATTGGGTGGATCTTTTTCATCATGATCTGTAGGTCATGAATTCATCATACATATTGAGTCATAGTTTATTTATTGTTTATAATCACTAATATCTAGCTCTTAAATAATATTATTTTATTACTTCATTGAAATATTCATTCTAAAATCTTTAATTTATTATAAAAACTTAGTATAATAATTATCCTTCATTTTTATAATGAAATTATAATTTAATTATCATTCTATATGATTCCTTATAAATGTGTCTTACAATATCTCTATATGAACCTCTTGAAGACATACCTTTAAGAATATAGTATTTTAATAGGGTGTAAGTAGTTAACTAATTCATTTAGGGTTCAATTATACATTACCAATATTTTTTCCCTATGATGTTATATACCCAAAAAGAGTTTTACCGTATTTTCTTTTGTACCTAATGAAGTCATAAATGTGGGGTCTATTTACCCAATGAAATATCATGGTACCCACTAAAGATGTAACCTATGAGGTTAAGATGAAACCTATAAAACTCAAGGTACACAATTATTGTCATGTATTCTAATAATTTCACAAATGGTTGTACCTAATGAAAAAATGAATACCCTATGATGAAGGATTCATATCCTATAAAGGTACCATTGAACACTAAAAAATATAATGGGATTGACACTTAAAAATATTATATAATTCCATTTTATAAAAAATTATAAAAATAAAATCAAGAAAAATAATTTCACGGACTCTCAAACCATCTCACCAACAATCAAACCACCTTCAAACAAATCCCACAAACATTTGTAGATTCTCAAACATATTTTAAAAAACAATTCCTATCAAAAATTATAAGGGGAAATTCACCATGATTTCAATGTAATATTTTGGAGTCTCATGTATTATATTACACTAGTAAGCACTATTCATGATATGGTTCATTGGTTTATGTATACTAATGATAGATGTGAAGTAATAATTACAAATTTTTGGACAAAAAAGATGAAATCCACCCACTTAGGGTACGATTTCCTCAAAAGTTTCATCAACTCACACTTATCCTTAAGGGATTCCATTAATTTCTTGAATTCATAAATTATTTTAATTTTTTTATATAAACCATGGTATTTAGAGTAAAACCTAGTTATTATTCAGAAATACTAATTGTTATAAACTTAGGGGAATAATTGTTTGGAAATCCATTGGAAAAACTATCATCTTGATAACCTGATCACATTTTTAATCAATTTAATGGATATGATCTACACATGTAGGAATAAATAATACCTCTCTTAAATATATTTCAATAATTTTAAAAACCTTATTTATCACGTAATAGGACTCCAATGAGTATATCTAAAGATTTTCTATATATTATTTCAATGATGATATTTATCCTATTACTTTAACCAATAAATCTACTCTTCAAAAAAATATGTCATAGCATGTTTATGTGGATTAGTGGTTAAATATTTTAAAACATAATATTCTGTATCAATATTTATTTGGAATTTTTTTAAGTTAATTCTAGTAAATATAATAGTGAATTGGTTTTCCATTAGCATCAAGGTATTTCCCATGCTTCATATGGTTCATGTTAAGCAGGATCTTTCAATGATAAATCAACTTTACATGGAATATCATTGACATTTTCTACTTGAATATTAATATGGATATTTTTTAATCATTAACAATATATTGAAATGTTATCTAACCTAGTATAATTTTAAAAATTGTCGAGGCATTTTATTGATTATCTATAATCATGTTATTTATCCCCAAAAAAATTAGGACCCTAAGAATATTTTATAGTTCTTCATATCTTTTTATTTATTTTAAAATTAACTCATTTCTTATTCTATGATTTCTAGGTGCCTTTATTCAATAATTTCTTACTATGCTTGGATACCTTGAGAGAATCACATTTGGTGTACATTGACAGCTAATTATAAAATATAAAGAAAAATATTATCAAACCAATGAACCCTAATCTTAAAAACTCTAATTCTATGGATTCCCACATGATAGTTTTTGGTAATAACTCTATATCAATAGGTTTCATATGATAGAGTTTTTTATATAATCATTCCTTAGATTAAATGGCATGGAGATACCATGGGAGTTGTCTTATAGGGATTATATTGAGAATCATGATCAAACATTTCACCCCATAGGCTTTTCCTATGGAATACCACAATAGTGGAAACATGTCGCCTAAAGGAATCCACTAAATTTCCATATACCTAAACATGGAATAAAATCTTCACCTAATTCCCCACACTAAATCTATTACTGAATACATTTTACTCCAACTCATACAAATAATAAAAAATAATTGAAAAAGATAATAAAAAATTTAAATGATACAATAAGAATTTATTTGTTTTAGAATTTGGTTCTATGTATAAGGGTAGAAGTACTAATTTTCATTATATTATACATAAAATGGTTACAATCACTATTTACATAAATCCATATAGATCACTAACATAGGTAAATCAATGAAACCTTGTTAAATTGGTCCCACCCCATTAATATAGAGGTTCATATCTGATCATCTAGTTTCACTAACATCCTATGACTATGGATGTATATCTATTACAGTGTGAAACTATCAATATACTATTAATTTACCTAGAAAGACTTTCAATCAATGGTAAGAAAATAATTTTTCCTAAAACTCTATCTTTTCCAATAAAACAGTTCACTAAGAGTTATTCCAACACATACACTGCTTTCATTTGGTGGTCATAACACTAGATGATCTTCTGGTGAGATAACCACCAAATGAATATCAATATAAATTCATATATTTTGATCAATTTAGTACCAGTTTATTGGATTAAGTTTTTATTTCTCAAAAAAATGGAAAATGGTTCTTCAGGATTTATCTCTCCAAAGAAGTCAATAAAACTATTGAGGTTTATTCAAAATCACAAAAAACTCTCACATGATGAATGGATCAATTATTCCAAGAAATCTTACCAACTCCTTAAAAAATATATATCTCAATACATCCACTTCAGGCAACAATTATTTATTCCAATTTTTTCACCCAATTATAACTAAGCCATATTATTTCCTTAGACTCACCAAGGCCATAACCTTTACTGACATATCAACCAGGTTATTCCATCAAACTATCTTTCCAAACCATAAAACATCATATTCATGAAATTTCTGGATTTAAGGTTAGATAACGTCGTTGTTATATGTCGTCTTTTATAATTATTATTTTTTTCCAAAAAAATCTCACTTCAACTATTATAGTGGAGCAATACCTTTTCTATGATACTTCTGAGATCATTAATTAGATGTTTCAACCACACAATTTATTTTATTTAAACTATCTCTACCATATATGTTTCATCTATTACAAATATAGAAATCACTAGTTGGAATCTATACACCCAACATACTACAATTTCACTAAATTCTAAGACATAACCCATAGTTATTTTCTATGAATCTAATTTTACTTTGTTATTTTTGTCAACATACTTAATCCATAGATTATACTCTATGAATCTAGTTAAATTATCTTTTATTCATTTATCATATATCATGATTCACTTCATATAATCCCAATGTTAATTCCCTATATATGACATAAACCTACTAACAAATTGCACTACATGGGAAACAACTGGTCAATTTGAAAGCATGGAATACATAAGTCTTTCTACTATTGAGGCATATTTTATTCTCTTAATATGATTTGTGATTTGTGCTATGTATAGATATTATTCCTTAAAATGTTTCATGTGTCTAGAAAGTGGGTTTGAAACCTCTAAACATTCTTTCATCATAATTCTTTATATGATCATACAAACATTTTATTTTTGAGATAAGACTAAATAAGTAGTTTTATATCTCTCTTAATACTTATTCCAAAAATATTATTAACTTCACTAATATCTTTTATTTTAAGAATCCACATTAATTTCATCATAACAACCTAAATCTATTTAATTGAATAAACTACTATAAGCATTACATACATATACAATATTATAATGATCAAACTATCTTTCTTTTAATCCTTATCGTGACAAAAATAATCTGAGTTGTTATGGTTGAAACCATCCCATTATTTTAATGAGATTAATTTCTAGTTTGATTTTCTTGGATCTTATTTCTAACTATAAAGAATCTTATTATTCTTACAAACCTATCCCTACTTATATTGATATGAAATATTAAATGATTAATTTATATAGATTTCTTTTTTCTATCCTTGTGTTGAAAAAATGTATTCAAGTCCATCTTCTTTAAAGATAAACCTCTAGAAACAATCACTCATGGTATTATTGTAATTATTGTATGATTTACTACCAAAGAGAAAATTTCAAAATAGTTGATTCTATTCATCTACAAGAATCCATTGACAACCAGAATTTCCTAATACCTTTTACTTCCATCAATGTTATATTTAAAAATGAAAACCCACTTGTCTTGAAGATCTATTTTATGGGTGGTAGTTCAAATAATTACTATATGTTGTTCAAGAGTAGTGAATCCAACTCATACTTCCAATACAACACTAAATTGTCTTAAACACTAAGGTAAACCACTTTTTCTATGATTTATTTCTATCCCACATCCATTAAATTCATACAAGTTTATGTTAAATCCATACATTTATACTTGTCATCTGATCCTTATAGATCTTTGAAATTTAGTTTTCTCTTCTATTCTATTAGGAAATAACACCTTTAATATTTAATCATACATAAAAATAGAATAACCCTCACCAGTTCTCAAGTATTAATATATATGTTTTACCAGTATCAACATTTGACCTTATATTAATTCATTTAATATATATTCCAGAATTTTTTAATTCTTAGTAGACTCAGATCCATCTATACTCTCAGTTATTTATGAATTATTGGTCCACCTATTCAAATTAATTTTAAATGAATTTGATTATTTCCCTTAAACATTCATCTCTAAAAAATCATAGTCATTCACTAGATCACCTCCTTAGAGAGAAAATTTGAACTTATAATGGCATGTATTTTACCATCATCCTGGAGTGAAAATTTGAGTTCATATCTCTATAGATCACAATCAATCATGTTTGGAATTTAGGTTACACATTATCTATGTATTTGGAATCAAAATATGCATAATATAAAAACTTGTAGAACTTATTGTGTGATAAATTTAGTTTATATCCAGTAAATAAGACATTCATAAAATACAAGACCATTGGGTTTGAGGGGATTTAATTGATTAATAATTCATAGTACCAATTCCATCCCCCCAAAAATCATTAGTTATCCCTAATTGAAGAATCATGATCTATTATCTTTCTAGGAATCTATGATTCATAAATTTATTTATGCAATTTTTCTCAGGTTTTCCACTTAAAATATTCTCATTCATAATGCTTCTATATCAATAAATGTTTTGTAAAATTATTCTTATGTACTCAAATCCACTGTCTTATCTCAAAAGGTTTTACTTACATTAGGTTTCCCATTCAATCAGATCATTGTATTACATGAAAACTCTAAAAACAATAGACATGTGTTATAGGAATTATACCCATATGTTCCTTGTGGATTAATTAATTAACATCATAAGGTATTATGATCCTCTATGAGATTTAATCAGGGTAGGTTTCTAAAAATCTATAGGTACCAAATCCAACTTTTTTATTTTCTTTGTTATTTAAATCTTGTTAATATCACCTTGCATTCCATACCAAGTATGAAAATCTCATAACATCTGTGTATAAATAATCCATCTTTAGCATTAATTTCTACACTAAATATTTATTACATTTCACTCTACTCCCAAGTAGGGAGTGCAAAAAATAAATAATTCCACAAGTCAACATTATAAAGGGTGTACCTGTCACAAACCTTTTAGTTAGATACAGTGTTCCATTCATTACACCTCTTGTTATGTCTATAGAACCATGAGTGATTTTCCACACTACATTATCACGGTTTTTTCAATTTCCATTTTCATCCAACTTCCCTACTAAAATCTAATTTTCACATAGACCATAAATTTTTTTAACTCATTTCATCTTAATGTCAAAGAAATGATTTAATTTTATTTTTAATTCTCCCATACCTTTGATTTTAGTTGCTTCATTGTCCAATAAATTCACTATCCCATGCCTTATAGACACATAATTCATTATTCACCTTATTTCCCTATGTGAGTAGAAATAATAACCTAAATCTATGACTGAAGATTCCCTATCTATATTTTTAATCAATAATAGTTTATCAAAACATGTAACTAATAGATTCATGGAATTTAATCTGATAGATGTTGGTCTTTATGAATTTTATTTTCACTAAGAAAAAACCTTCTTGAGATGACTAATTTTTTCTATGATTCCAACATATAGGCTTCAGTCTGATGGATTTACCTTTTCTTATATCTCTATGATTTCTTTCCAATAACCTTCCACTTGTTTGATAAGGTGATCTCCCTCTTCCATTTTTATTTAAAAAATTACTAAATGGTGCATATTACTTTATCCTCTAAATATCTTAATTTTGAATAATGTTCTAAACATCCTCAAATATGAAGTTGGTTTTTTCACTTGAGTTTCTGATTTATATCACCATTTAATCCTGATATTCCAATTATAAAGATAACAAAAATATGTTTAAGACATAAACCAAGAAAGTTAGATTCATAAACTAGAGCTTACATATGATAAAGTTGAGATCATCCACATGATTAATAGAAATGTCCCTTTTAATAGGATCATGCTAAATAATCACCACATTAATTACACCTTGTCGAGTGTGGTTAGATTATTTCACATATCTACTATCATTGATATAAACTCTACCATTATCTTATTCTCCCATATTTTGAAGGATTAATTTCATTCCAATAACATCCTAACTATAGAATCCTAAATGTAGTAACATGGTGCCCATGGTTATCTTATTACATTGTCACAAGACACAATATATCACATCCCAAAGGATAAAAAAGATTAGTACTCTTATGATACTAGATTCATACATTATTCTTATATTATATTTTAAAACATGAAATAAAAATTATAATTATTAATAAAACAACATTATTTTTTAATCTATATCTATAGAATAGTTCATATATCCCATTTTGATATTTTGGGGAAATAAATACTTAATAAAATGTTAGATGACATGATCTATAAGGGATAACTTATAATAGAATCTTTCATAGAATAATATGGAAGAGATAAAAATTAATCAAATATTATATATAAAATATATCAAAAAGGGAATATATCCATCGATGACATAACAACATAAATTATCATAAGAACATAAATCACTGATTATATATTTATTGGGTACTTAATACCATGCATCATAATCATTATATCAAATTCATGTGTCATGACATCAAAAACATAACATCAAGTCATCCTTCCAAGAATTAATAGATAATTGGTTAATCCATATTCCAAATACCGAACATTTTTGTCTCGTGATACCTACTGATGAATTGAGGGGCTATGTAATTAAGTCCCCACCTATCAACTAATAAGTTTTATGCATTAATTATATTAATAAACAATATATCTCAATCAACATTCCTTAAATATTAAATAACTTTCCATATTATAAGAACTATTATATGGAATGTTAATATTTTTCAAATTCAAAATGATCATACTCCATCCAAATAATTATGGTAGATATATTAATTAGTGTATATCCCTATGAAATCATATAATTAATTAATTTATATTGACATAGATGAAAATACTTTTGAAAAATCACAAGAATATTACTTGAGAAAAATACACTTTTCATTTTTGAAATCAATCATTTAAAATCCAAAAACATAAAAAATATTAGAAAATAAATTTTATTTTAAAAGAACCATGTAAACATGTAAAGGAATCATAATATAATGAATATTCCTAACAATTAAAAATCTATTCATGTGGTAAGCTTTGAAACAATTATTTATTTCACACCTTTAGTAAAAATATCCTCCTTAAGAAATGATGTTATGATTTCATTAAACCTATTTTATATAGACTAAAACATGGGTAAAATGTCAATAAAAATCCTAATAAATAGTAAGAACATTCATGAAATATTTTTTGGAATATGTGTACATATAAGGAACATATTCCCGATCAAATAGAAAAATAAATTCTATTTAACTTAAAAATTATCTTATCAGAATTTTGAGTACTTAGAGGTCGGAAAATTAAAGGAAAACATTTAATTTATAAAAATAACCTAAGTAGAATAATATATATGTTTTTATGATATATATATATATATATAATTATTACAATATAAACATATACATAAATATTCTTGAATAAGGATAACATTGTGAAATAAACCCTTAACACAATTTTCACTTTTGAATTAAAAACCTCTTGAAATAAATAATCTCAAATGGAACTTTATTTACCATAAATATATAATATTTATTATAAAATATCAATTTTTTAGTATAAAAACCAAAAAAATAATCATGGTGTGAATACAGAATATGCCTCGAAGAAAAAAAAAGAAAAGAAACCATTATAAAAATTGCAACATTGAAGTGAGAATTAATCAATGTAGTGATCACATGTAAGAAATGTAAATCTACATAAAATAATTTTAAATAAAAGATAAAATAATAATAGTTTATTACACTCATAATATTTTCATGAAATATAAAATTTAGAAGTAATATAACTCAATGAAAATAAATTAAGTTAGAAATCCCCTTACATCATGTCCGACATCCTTCACATGTTCTTTTCACCTCCAGAATAAAAAATTTAGATTTTTTATTATCCTATACCATAATTATATCCATACCTATAATACCATACAAGGTTTACTTAAAACATCTTACCAGGGACCCTATTTAGCTATCATATTCTACTCTCACCCCATTTCTATATTTTCACCCGAATTTCTCTCATCTATTACCCTTTCATTATTTATGTGTATGTTTTCTTTACCCATAACCATTCATACAAATTATTTAGGTGGGATAATTCATGGGTTAGGGAGTCTAATATATGTAGGGGTATTTTTCCTTTAGATAATTATCCACTGAAAACTTTAAATACTAAATTTGATACTAGTCTGATGGTGATTCTTCCATGGAACAGAATCATAAACCAAATCATGAACCAAAATGGAAATCAAAATGAGGTTTCCCCTAAGTTTTGGAATTTGGTATATAAAACCATGAATAACTACCCCAAACCTGACAAGAATATTTATCCTAATTCATTAGATGTGCTACTCTATGATATTTCCACTATGTATTAAAACTCTATGTACTAAACCACATTCAATCCATTCATGGTATTGAGTTTGAGATACCTTATATTCATGTCAAAGAGTTCAATAAAATTATTGATACCATAATCCTCCAAATCAACATAAGTGAGCTAACATGAGGATATTAACATTTCCTCTAATGGATAGATCCAATAATTTGTTAAAAAATTTATACAATCATCCATCTACTCTTGGGAATAATTTCAAAGAGAGTTCTATAAAAAATACTTTTCCAACCACAAAACCATTACACATAAAAAAATTTAAAATAATATTTGAAAAAGTGGAAGAGTAATTTTTTGGAATGTGGGAATGGTTTAATGATACACTGAACATGGTACTATATATTCAGTTCTCAATCTTATAACAAGTGAGATTATTTTATGAAGGGTTATACCAAGGAATGAAACTGTCTTTTTAAATGATGTATAATAAAACATTTTATATCACAAACTACTGTTTATAGTTATCTAGAAATGAATTCTAATTAGAACCAATCATTGGAAACATAACCCTACTATGATAATCCTCCCAAATATAGACATATATACAATATTATGGTAAAATAAATCCATATTTATAAACTTATATCCCTCATTAGGTTGGTCGAGGATACCCATCATAGAAAAGTATACTAAATTTGAAATATCAACCATATATTCTCAATTTGTGATAAAAATGACTATCATACTAAATATTTCCTAACTATTTTATCAATAAAATATTTTCTCCTAATAGATACACCAATTAATCTCCATACTATGAAATTTTAGAATCCATTATACAAAAAAACGTTTAATCAAAGGGATAATGTCCATCCAATTTTCTATTAGAAAGATAATAAATAAACAAATAAATAGTATGATCCAAGTCCCTACCCTAAAAATAATTATCTATCCCATTACTATTTTAAACCAAAAGCAATCTAATTCCAGAATCCCCATATTTAATTCCAATAACCGATCCAAAAAACCATCAAATGGCATCAATATTCTCCTAGGATAAACCAACCATATCAAACCCCTACCCATTTTTTCATCTACCATTTTTTAGATACTCTGAAATAAAATTTAAAAAATTAATATTTATGTTTTATCCAAAAAATATAAATTTGAAACCATTAAAAATATAATAGAACACATTCCTACTTATTTTATCCCACCTCTAACCCTACGGGGATAATCTACTTGTATGCAATCATCTCTTGAACATATCAATGATATGACCATCTATAGAAGTGGGAAATCCATTTAAATACATAATATAACCAATAAAAAACCTTTTAAATATTAGAGTATGATTATAATACTGATTTAACAACCTTATAATTTGAAAAATCCAATGAGAATGTGTAGGAACATCCACTTACCTAAACAATCCATCAACCTACTCTTTTCCCTCAAATAATTAGTAGAGAATACAAACCTGATATGAATGAAACATTAATTCAAATATACTATCATGTTATGATTAAAATTCTCATTATATATGAGATCAAAACCATACCTGAATATATAATGTAACGTTAGGATCTATGTACATTCAAAAGGCGATGTTCTGAAGAAAAAAAAGATGTTTTGGATACTAATTTGTGAACAAAAATCAAAGGAACCATGCCTCCCAATCTAAAAGACTCCAGTTGTACATACATAAATGTGTAACTATGAGAGAAAAATGTTTTCTAGGATTTATATAATATTGATTCTAGTGTTAAACTTATTCTAAATGCTCTTTATTTCTATTTTGATCTTGATGATCCCAATCCTGAACATATCACACTTAAACTTGTCCATTATAGTGTTATGGTTACTAAATGGATATTAAGTGATGTTCTAGTAAAATTTTATGACTTTACCTTCCCTATTTAATTTTTTAACCTGAAAATCATCCTAACTTAGAAAATATTAAAAAAATCCAATCATCTTTTGTTCACCCTTCATAGAAACAATAAACTCGGTCATCCAAGTAATGGATAGGAAAATTACCATAAACCTTCTGAACATGAGCCTTGATTTAAACTTTTAAAACATGCACTAGTAAATCAAGGATTATGAGGAGACTCATTAAATAAATTGGGTAGGTAGTCTTAAAAGTGAACCATATTAATATTAAGGAATTTTTAATGTCCTTTTATATAAATATGATATTGATTTCATTTTTTTACATTGTGTAAATTCATCTCCATGTATTGTATCTCTTTTATATATATCTTATGATGATTTATTTAGGATCATGAATCCAAAAAACCTAACAAAAATTTATAAAATTCAAGTCAAAACCAATTCTTGAAATTGATATAAGAAATTACTAACTAAAACTTCTACTCTAAAGGTAACAATTCCTTCTAGAAATCATGAAAAACAAATTGAACTCAATTCAAAGTCCCAAAATATTTCTATAAGTGTTAGTTAACCCATGAATGAATTTATGATCCTCCATGTATCACTTAAGTTTGAGTTCTTAATGTATAATCAAACTTTCCCTATTTTAATTTCTTTTCCCTGATGGAAAACCAAGATAGAATTATTCTGTATTTCTTGACCAGAAAGAAGAAATAAATTGGATGGAGCCATTCTGATGTTCCTAGGATTACCCCACTCATAAATACCCATAGTAATGTTCTTGAAATTGATTCTAACCCATTTTTCAACTCGAGTGAAGACTCAATACAAATATCATGGATGTCATAAACAATTTACTAATTATGTTTTTAAAATATGTTATTATCTGACCCATTGTTAATAGTGAGTTATTGTCAAATTTATTTGGTTCTTAATAAGGATAGAATAACATGATTACCATTGAGAATAGTGATATTCTCCTAAAAATGGGGAGTAGAAGATGGAGAGTGTGGATTAACTATAGGAGGCTTACCTCATATACCAAGAAATATCATTTCCCTTATCCCTTAATTGATAAATTCCATGATTGAATGGTAGGTAATGAGTTATACATCATCTTGTATACATTTTTAGGGTATAATTAAATTGTGGTTTCATTAGAGGATAGAGGAAAAAATTCTCTCATCTATTTGGTACTTTTATCATCAATAAAATGCCTTTTGGATTATATAATTCCCCTAGTACCTTAATATAGTGCATAATGGGAATATTCTATAACATATTTAGGGGATTTTCTAGATTTAATTATTAAAAACATTCATATATTTTCAAAAACAATTAATTTATACCTTGTAAATAGTAATAGGGTTTCTTCAAGATGTGAGGATAAGAAGATTTTCGTAAATTGAAAAAATGATATTTCATGCAATAAAAAGGACTAGTCATTAGGAATATTGTATTTGGAAGAGGGTTTAATGTTGATAAATCCATGATTGATATAATTTTTCCTCTTCCCACAATAATAAATATAAATATAAATGAATTTAGTTTTAACAAATAATGATTTCTAAAGATGTTTCATTAGAAACATCTACACCATTGTAGGACCTCTTTCTACTCCACTCGTGAAATATGGTCATTTTAAATGGACATGAGGATATGATGAATCATTCTAGAAACACGAGTCTTACATTATCTTTTCACCCATCATGAATGATCATAATTAGAAACATCATTTCAAACTCATGTGTGATCCAAGTAACTTTTTTTATGATTTTCTTTAGGATAATGAGGCTATAAAACTCTATTTTCTATTTCTTATGAAATAAAATAATTTAATGACACAAAATAAACTACATGGTATCATATAATGAGTATCTTTCTATTGAAATTTCTTTATATATGTTTAGATATTATCCTTTATGATTCTCCAACACCGTTTTTGGTGATCATTTGACATTTAAATAACTTTTTCCAAAAAAAATGATGATATTACTAGATTGATTAGGCGTGTCCTTTTCTTGAATGAATTTGGTATAAAAATTAATGAAACAAATGTGTGTTTAATATGTGTTTTTTATCACCTAAAAAGGTTATAATTAAAGGATAATTCACCTCATATTTCTATGTCTTGTTCATTCCCCAATGAGAATCTCTTTTTTTGGAGTGATTTCCTATGGTATGATGATATAGATAACTACTTAGTCATGAGTTATATTTCAAGATTATTTGGGAATAAATATATGATAAAATTTATTTCTAATGTAAAACACTACAAATTTTCTCATTCATACATCTATAGTTTTGTATTAAAATTTTCATTATAATATGTTTTTCAGATCATGAGCAAGAGGATATTCTCAAATTCTATCATGGAAGGTCAAGTGGGGGTAACGTTTAAAAAAATAAAACCAAACAAAAAGGTTATTAAAAGTGTTTTATTATGTCCTAAACTATCTAAGGATTCCTATAATCTCATCCAAAATTTTCCATGATATCAAAAAAATAGGATCCACTACTAAAAGAAATAAAATGTCCACTATTCTCATTCTAATTTTCAAAATATTTTATTATTAGGAAATTAATTTTATTATAACCCTACCAAAATATAGGGTATATATCTACATCCTCATAACTATTTATTACATATCTAAATATATTAATTCCATTTTAATTAAGTCTAATTATCATCATTATGTTATTTATTTACGTAAATAAATCATCCTTTAGTTATTGGAATTCCTATGGAAATTATTAGTGATCATGGAACCCATTTCAAAAATCATCCCTTATAATCAATAATGTCCAATTATGAGATCAATAAAAATGTTTCCAAAACCTTCTACCTATAAATAAATGGTCATTTTGAATTATAAAATAAGTAAATTAAGAAAATTCTTGAAAATAATTAACCTTGTCTAGGGAAGAATAGTCTATAAAACTTTTGGATACCCTTGGAGAATATCATTTTGTATTTAATAAAATCTTATACATGTCACAATATAAGTTGGTTTCTATAAAAGATGTTAATATTATTGTGACACATGCTTTTCATACATAGATATTCTGTCTTTTTATGTGAATATTTATTATATTACACAAACACACACCTACAAATCATAATGGTATAGTGACATTGGAAAAATGAAAACATAAGAAACTAGTTTATATGTAAACTACATCATATCCAACTAAGCTATTCATAATTAGAACCCTTTATAGACATATCATACATAATAAATTTATTCATAACCAAGAAAAATAAAATATAATAAATTGTGAGTTGAGATGCTCAGTCAGGGTAAACAGGGGAGAAGTGTAAGTATAATAGGAACCTAAGGTTATGAAACCATGAGCATAAAATTTTAAAATCATAACTTTCATATAAAATATCATAATATTGAGTCATGTAATAAAGATTTTTAATTCATAAGAAATTAATCATAGTTAAATCAAATAACATGAGGTGTGAGGGAATAACATTGTCATAAGACATAGAATTGTGGCATATACATAAGAATAGAAAATTATTTCCTTAGTATCCATGGCTCAATTCCAAGTCTATCATAGTTTAATGGGTTCACACCGAAAACCATAATAGTAGTCAAGGTTCACTCCAAAGACCATCATAGTAGACAAAGACTCTTACTAAACCAGGTTCACTCCCTATTCGAGTCATGTTTATTTCATGAGATATGAATATTTACCAACTGCATTGGAGGGAGATATAGGTCCTACACATCACATAATGAAAATCATAAATATGTGTTCCATAAGATCATAAAACTTAAATCATATCATAACCCATGAAATGAAATGGGTTTCATAACTATTACATCATACTATAACTTGTGGAAAATATATGGGTTTCACAATCATTTCATCATTTCATCGTATAATAAATAGTGAAAAGAAGTTAGTCTTAGAAAAATTTTCTTTGTGGTATACCCTGTGGAAGAGAAATAAGTTTCATAAACATCTTATAATCCTAAAACTAAACAATTTCAAGAGAAAATAAATGGTATCCTTGGATCATATCCCTAGTAAATAATATCTAACATCAAATGATTTCTTATTATATGGAAAACAATTTTGAAATAAAAAACACACTGAACATTTCCTAAGGAAAATATCATTTCTTTGAAAATTATTTTTCCAAAATTTTAATAAAAAATCATAAAATATTGTGGAAATATTTTTTATTTAAAATAACCCTGAAAACATATAGTTTAATATTCAAAGAAACTAATTTTCAAGGAATCATGATATTTCATCCAAAACATACATGTCAAAATAATGATTCCATTCATATTTTTTGTAAAATACAAATAGTCCATGTTTGGAGAATGATAAGAATATTCTTTTAAAAAAAATTGGTAAAAATTTCATTAATAAATCATTTTTATAATGCTAAAAACATTTTCTAAAAACATTTTTATAAAACATGGTTTTGGAAGCAAAAAGTTCTTCGACCGAATATAGAAATAAAGATAATTTTTCTTAAAAATTTGTTTTAAACTTTTGAGTACATAAAGAGAGAGAAATAAAGGGGAAAATATATTCTATAAAAATAACTTGAATACAATAAAATATATTAGTCTCTCAATATATATATCATAGGATTCCATCATTGGAAGAATAATGAAGGCCAATCCCGATAAACAATGAGATTGTAAAAAAACACTTACCACTTTGGTATCATTTAATAGTAATCCCCTAGAAAAAGAGATACTTAAATTGATATGTAAATCCAAAAAATTTTCAGGATAATAATAATGGAGTAAATTCATCATTAGTAAATATATCACATAAAATAAATAGTTGGTGAATACTCCAGGTGGATCACCGATGTAAAAAGGTGAGGTAGAAATCCCTTACCTTAAGTATTAAATTATTTTATACACATTAAAACCTCATGTATAATAAATATAAGTTTATTTTATATATATTAAATAATAATAATTATATATATCATAAAATATATGATTTTATTATGGCATTTTATTACATGTTCATTTACAATCCCATGATAATGTCACGTTTCGAGAAGTAACTACTTCATTTTTTGTGTATTTTTTATTTGTTTTTTTCTCTTAATTTATATATTATTACATTATCTATATAATTTTAAACATGATATTAATATCATATATATATTACATATATTTTTTAGATTAAAACTTAAAATTTAGAGATATAAAATGAAATACAACCTTCATTGATATGGTAGGCCATACATATGCATGAACGTTGTTTTTATTTTCTTGACAGATTGAAAGAAAAAATATAAGTAACATATTCATATTAAAGAATAATTTTATATTTTATATATATCACATATTTTAATTCAAACCATATTTATTTCCCTCCATTAATAGTGTGGATGAATCACATCACTTCAGAAGGTTATAGTCTACCAAAAACACGAGCAACATTATCATATTCCCAAAGAATGAAAAATAAGAAGGTATATATGGGATAATAATTCCATATGTATTAAATTTTTATTTATATCATAAGTGAACATATAATCCATCATTATATACATCCATGAGTGTTTGGGATTAAAAACGAATAACATTAGTTTGTGTGGTGGTAGTTCACCGTACAGGTGAATGATGATTTTGTATCTCATTTGGTGGAAGTGGAGATGGTTGTTGGTAATTACCTTATACTAAAAAAATAAAAATATATTTAATATATATAATTTATTATATAATCATGGTTTAATAATAATTTAATGATGTGTATGAATAAATAAAATAAAAATTCTTATTGAAGAACTTTACCTCTTCTTCGGGTAACATTCTTAGAGTTTCACCAAAATCCCTCCTAGGATGGATCTCTAACCAAAATATGGACTTTCATACGAGATTATGTAATAAATAAATATATTTGGGTAGTTATTTCCCCAACTAAAGGATTTTTTAAGTGTTAATAGGAGAGGATAATGATTTTCCTTTTATAAGTGAGGTGAGTGGCACACATGTATTTTATTCAAAATAATATGGTTTATCTGGTTTTGGTCATAATAAAAAGGATAAAATATGAATAATTATCGATATTTATACATGGTAAAGTATAAAGATTGTGATAAAATGGGTTTTTGTAATTTTTTATTCATTTTTTACCATTATCTTTTTAGTTTAACCACCGATAAACCCATGTTTACCTTAACTATGGTAAATTATTTTTACTATTTTAACTATTCATTATGGTAAAAAATTAAGTTTACCTTGTTTCATAGTATAAGTTATTCTAATTCCAAATATTTAATACATTTTTAAAAATTAAATTCATAGAAGTGAAAAATATATAATTTAAAATTAATCCCATAGACTAGATGAGAAAGCAGGTTTCCAAAGAAAAATGTTCAAAAGTTTAAAAAACATTATATTAAATATCAATATAAACATTATTCCATTAATCCAAAATGGATTAATAAATACATAATTAAACTAATTTTACTTTTAAATAAAATTTAACCTTATATATTCTTCAAATGAAAAAGGAAGTTTTCAATAAAAACTAGTATTTAAACTACTCATCAAAAAATTAATCTTTTTAGAAAAGTACCAAAACTTTAACCGAAGTTAATTTTAAAATAATTATTATTTTATCAAAAAAATTCAAAGTTTTTCAAAAAATATTTTTATCATAGTTCAAAAAATAAGTAAATAACATTTTTTTATGAAAATCATATTTTTAAAAAAATAAAAAGACTTCTAAAAATTAATCATTTTTTCAAATTGTTTTATTTATATAAAAAAAATTATAAATAATATTTAAAACTAAGTTATTTCTACTCATATCAGTAATGTTTAATGAATAGGTTATAATGGTTTATTTTACATAATTATATGAATAGTATATCATAATTTGTTGAAACTAAGTGTTGCATGTAACCCAAGCTATCAAAGAAATTTAATTTATTTGAAAAAAATCATAAAAAATTAGGGTGTTAAATTATACCCCAAAAAAAAATTTATTTCTCCTTCAATGTGTTTTAATAAAATGAAAAAAAAATGAGGATAATTTTTTCTCATCATTTTGGTAGGTTCCCACATAGGTTTCGCCACAAAATATTAACCTGGGGAGTGGTCTTGTTTCACATCACCTTCTCTCTAGGATCCAAAATCTCCACTAGTTTTCCTCATATAAAATATATTTATCTACTAGTATAACCTCTTAGTTCAATATATATAATTGAACAGGTATGTACTTTCTTAGGAGAGATACATGGAATATATCATGAGCTTGATAGATTTTTGGTGGAAGCACAAAAAGATATGCTATCATCATGATACGATCCACAATTTCAAATGTAAAAATATACCTATGGCTTAGTTTACCCTTCCTTCCAAATCTCAATTCTATTTTACATAGAGAAATTATTAGAAACACCTTGTCACAAACATAAAATTCAAGATCACACTAGTAATTTCCAACATTACATTTCTTCTAAATTTGAGCTACCTTGATGTATTGGTGAATAGATCTAACCTTATATTCCATTTATTAAGTCATGTCATATAAAAATATATTTCTTTCTCAAACTTCATTCTATCAGGATGGATCTTTACAATTGTTTCAATAGAGAGTTTCATAAGGATCTTTTTGAATGCTCGGGTGAAAGATATTGTTATAATAAAACTCAACTAAAGGAAGGTAATGATCCCAAACCCATTTGAAATAATAAAAAATAAGATCTCATCATTATTTATAGGGTTTGAATTATTATATTAGACTGGACATCTATTTGAGGACGGTATAGAGTGATAAAACTTAACTCTATATCAAGATCATCATGAAGATTTTTCCAAAACATTGTGCTAAACCCCATATCCAGATCAGACACAATAGAATGTGCTACTCCATGAACATTACCACTTATTTAATTTATGTTCTAGAAATATAATCAAGAGATAAGTATTATCTAATAGCGATGAATTGTGCTGAATTTTTATGACCATCGACTAAAACACATATAGAATTATGCCCCTTAGATGTTTTGGGGAGTCTAATGAAAAACTCCATGGTGATTGTTTCCCATTTTCATTTGGGTACTGGTAATGGATGTAATGTACCCCTAAAATAGGTTCTCATAGTCTTAACATACTGAGATATCATGCAACGAGATACAAAATATGTGATATCTCTCTTAATTTCATCCCACTAAAAGTATTCTTTCAAATCCTTAAACATATTTTACTTCCACTTTGAATAGATAATGAAGAACTATTAACATTATCTCACAAATACTTCTTCAAATATTTTATGTATGGAACCTATACATGGTTCCTGAACCTTATCATTCAATAATGATCAAGGTTAAACTCAAACTAATTTATAACATTATTTTTTAAATCTAGATCTTCCTTATGTAACTATTTAATCTTGTTTTGATAGATCATTGAATATTTAATTTATCAGGATAAGATTTATCCACCTCATTCAGGATTTCTATATCCATTATTTAAAAATTCAGAAATATTAGATCTTTGGTGGTCCTCGTCATGGATAATATAGCATGATCCTTTTGACAAAAAGCATCATAATCCTTGTTCACTTTCCCAAGATAGAAATTTATTGAGGATTCATAATATATAATCATATCTAATGATTTTATCTGGGACATATTCAACTCCTTATATTTGAATATATATTTTAAGCATTTGTGATTAGTATATATATAATAATTTCCTCCACAAAGATAATTACTCCATATCATTAATGAAAAAATTACAACAGCTAACTCTAAATCATGTGTTGGGTATTTTTTATCATTAATCTTCAATTATCATGAGTCATATGCTATAACCATGTAATTCTATATAAGAACACATCACACTACATTCTTAGATGAATCACTAAAAATTACATACCTTTATCCACTATTGAGTAATATAAGCATTGGTTCACGGAATAATCTTCTCTTTAGTTCCTTTAATTTTCCCTCATATTCATCTATATAATATAAATTGGCTCCCTTCCAATTTAACATGGTGAGTACATTATATAGTTGTCATAAATTCTACACAAACTATCAATAATATCAAGTTAAACCATGAAAAATATAGATCTTAGTACCTGAGGTTGGTCTGTTCCAATATTCAATATCCCTTACCTTTGATGGATATACTAATATATCCTCTCTTGAGATTATATAACAAAAAATGAAAAATCTTGTATCCAAACTTCACATTTTGTAAATTTTTCATATTGCTTCTCCTTGCTTATGGTTTCTAGTCCCATTGTCAAGTAAGCCTCATACTCTTCCTTGATCATTGAATAGTTAATAATATCATCTATAAAGACTACCACAAATTGATAAATGTAATAAATATAGACTATATCTATTAAATATAGGAAGATATTGGAGGAATCAGTAAGACCGAATGGAACCACTTTAAATTCATAGTTTCCATACCTTTTATAGCATGTTGTATTGGTTGCATTCTCTTTCTTGACCTTCAACTGATTATATCTAGAATGAAGCTAAATCTTGGAAATGAATTGAGCTCCATTTAGTTAATAAAGAAAATAATCAATTTGTATAAGAGGATACTTGTTCTTAAATGTGATCATGTTCATCTCCCAATAATCAATGCAAACTCACATTAGTCCATATTTATTTTTATCAAACATAACAAGTGTGCCCCAAGGTGACACACATGTGTGAATGAATCAACATTCAAGGTTCTTGAAAAGTTTCTTCTTCAATTCCAAAAACTCAATTAGGTCCATTCTATTGGGAGTAATTGAAATTATTGTGGTGCCAGGTATGAGTTCTATTGAAAAATAAACCTCATGATTCAATGGAAGACTAGAAGACTCTTCTAAAAGGACCTCAAAAAATTCCTACACAATATTCATATAATTAATGTTGATTTTATCACCAACCATATGAGATAAACACCCCTTCTAAATGGAAATCAATATATATACTATAAGAAACCAGACATAAACATCACATAATCTTGTTGATTAAACTAGAATTCACTTTCTTACATTCCCAATGATCTTTTTGGTTTATAGTTTTAGAGAATTAGTAAATAATTCATAAATATCAACCCACAAGCATAAAAATTCTATACTACTAAAATAATATTCATTTCTTCCATAATAAAAAAGTTTTTATTAAAATAAGAGTTTGTTTCATGAAATTTTTTTAATAAATTCATCTTGGATTCTTCTTTTCTCTTTCCAATTGTTAAACCCTATGAAGAAAATTTAAAAACATCGGATGAGAAAGAAAATATTAGTAAGTGTGAAAAAATAGAGAGGAATCTTTAGTCCATGAATACTTATAAACATATGAAATTATTTTCACAAATACATACTTCTCTCCCATAAGGTATCAAATAATAACATTGTAAAAATAAGAGATTTCCATAAAACATAGAAAATATAAATTTACCATTTAGGTAAATTAAGGCATTGATTACTTAAAACTATAACCCTCACAGCTACCATATGATTTTTAACCCTCTAGGTTACCTTAAAAATGTAACCCTCATGGATACCTAATGATATAAACATCATAGTTACACATGGAATTAGCATTGTAGTCAAACCCTATCATAAACATACTCACTGCATTAGAGAGAGATATAGTTCCGAACCATATTTGGTTTATAACAGAACCACCTGTCATCATAAAAAATTACTTGGAACCTAACAAAATCATAAAATATGAACACTTTCCTCATAAAATTTATTCTTGAGGAAAATCGTTTATTGTAAAAGAATACTACACAAATACAAAGGAAATTATTTTCGATGATAATAAAAATGTAATCTTGTAAAGGAGACTTAAAAACATTAATTCATAATGAAAGAAGAAAATATGTTTATGTTGTATAAGTAAAAAAATCTTTTTGAATTTTGTAAAAAAAATTAATGATGAATTTAAAAGAAAAATCAATTAACTCGGGTTTGTCTTTCTACAAACATGTTTAAACCTCCTCTTAAGTTATTCTCCATGATAACCTCTTTAAGGTGATTGGGTTTGGCCTTTTGGTGAGACCAGTAGGTCATAGATGTGTGTAAGAGTATTAGGAAGGGAATTTGGAAAAAATTAGACATGCTACATAGCATTGATGTGTGAGAATAAGATGTAGTAAGGGGTGGTTTTTATAGTGGAGAGGGGTGTTTTGTTATTATTGTATTCATTGGTTTATTATTTTGTCTCATGAATATGAATAGTTTTGATTCCGAAGACTAAATATAGTAACTAGTGAATTTTATTTTGAAGAAATGGTTCTTACATCATCCATACATCAACCATGAATCAATAATTCATGTATTTAGCTTATACCCTAAATTATCGTATTTTACTACTCACCAAATAATCAACTATTTTAGAAAAATCCAAAAAAAATAACCCTAACCTTTTTTGATATATATAATTCCAGAATGGACTCCATTTTATGAAAAAAAAATATAAATAATAAAATTTTAATTTTTAATTAAAGTCATAATTTATTCAAAAAATATCAATTTGGAAATTATAATTGATTTATAACACTTGGAAAAATAAATTAATGTCTCATAAAAATATCTTATAATCATAAGATATTAAAATATTAATTTATGATTCTATTTTATGAAAGTAAATTTTCTTTTAAACCAATATATTAATTATAAAATTTTAAGTAAACATTTCTATTTCAAAAAAAATACCAACACATAATTTTTCAATTTTGAAACATTTATTTACTTATTCCGTGATATAAATATATCATACTTTGACTTATAATATACATAAGTTTAATTTATAAATTCATAGGTGAGTGTATAATTTTATTTTTATAGATTCCTTAATTTTTATACAAACCACTTATTTCATTATACATTTATAATGAATTTAACTATTTAATTATAGAATGAAAAAAAAATATTTAAAAAGTACATGGGTTGTTATATTCTCTCCCTCCCCTGGAAATTACATCCTCACAATTTTCATTCCCTTATTAAATGAGCGAGGATACCTTTCCCCATAAAATTTTAATATTCCCATGTTGCTTCTTCAACTATGTGGTTTCTCCAAAAAAAACCTTAACCTGGTGAATTACCTTATTCCACAGTACTTTCTCTCTATACTCAAGAATATGAATAAGTTTCTCTTCATAAGAAAATTTATCTTCTAACTAGACTACTTCTGGCCTCAAAACATGAGATGAATTTGGAACATTTTCTCTTAACATCGAAATGTAAAAAACATTGTGTAACTGAGAAAAACTCAGATGAAAAGCTACTCGGTATAAAATTAGTCCAAGATTCTATAATATTTAATAAGGTCTAATGAACTAGGGGTTTAGCTTTTCTTTCTTACCAAAATTCATAAAACTTCTCCAATGTGTGATTTTAAAGAAACATAATCACCAACCTTGAAAGAAAAGTATTTACTCCTATTATCTATATAAATTTTCTTCCAAATCTGTGTTGTAATCATGTGTTGTTGGATCATGTTTACTTTATCATCCACCTCCTCTACTAATTCTATTCCCATTAACTTCATTTCCCTAACATAATACCAAAATTATGTAGTTCAACACCTCTTTCCATATAATGCCTCAAAAGGATTCATCTGTATACTGAAGTGAAAACCATTATTATCAAAAAACTCAACTAAAGAAATATGTTGATACAAAATTCTCAAGTAATACATTTAACAAGCATAAAACATGTCATCCAATGTCTAAATTATTATCTCGGTGTATCCATCATATTGAGGATGAAATTTAGGGCTGAAATTTAATTCAGTTCCAAGATACTTATAAAGGAATCTTTAAAAGTTTGAATTAAACCTAGGATCACAGTCAGATATAGTGGGAAGAGGAACTCCATATAACTCGATAATCTCTTTGAGGTATAGTTGAGAAATTTTATCTAATGATAGAGTATTCTAAATAAGAGATAAATGTGTATTTTTTGTCATCTGGTCAATAATAACCCAAATTTCATTATTACGTCGATAAGTCTTTGGTAATTCCACCACAAATTCCATGGATATATTTTCTCATTTCTACTCCGGTACTAGAAAAGTATGAATCATCCCATTGGGTAGTTGTCGCTTTGTTTTAACATATTGACAGGTAAAAATTTTCATGGTAAAAATAAAAATAACTCTTTTCATTTCATCCCACAAGTAATATTATTGAAGGTCTTAGTACATCTTAGTGATTCCAGGATTAACTGAAAATGGAGAACTATGATCTTAACTAAATTATTTCTTAATCATGTAATCACAAGGCACACATAATCTCTTTCCAAATATCATAACACAATCTTTATCAATATTAAATTCAAGAAACAAACCTTTATTTACCAATTATACATTTTTCTATTACTCATAGTCTTCCTTATGTGCTTGATTAATTATGTATGAGAAATACAATTGCATTGAAACCTAAAAAATAGAGTAATTTCATGCACCAATAACTTACAATCCAAAATACATAAAATCATTAACCAATGGGTTATGTTCCAAACATAACATTGTTAATGTAGCATGATGTTTTTGACTCAAGGAATATTCCACTTTGTTTTCTTCTCCATGATGGTAATTGATCATGAAATCATAATCATTTTTCTGTTCCAGCTATCTTCTCTACATCATATTCAATTCCTTATGAGTAAATATATACTTAGAACATTTATGGTCAGTATATATTTCACATTTCACTCCATATAAATGATGACACTAAATTTTTAAACAGAAAACCACAACTTCTAATTCCAAATCATGTGTGGGATAATTTAACTCATGAGTTTTTAGTTTCCATGTAGAATAATCAATTACTTGATCATCCTACATTAGAACACGACCAAGTCCCTTCAATGGAGCATCATTATAAATTACAAAATCACCATTTCTATAAGGCATGGCCAAAAGTGGATCATTCAAGAAACCTTCTTTTTAGATATTGAAAAACAAATATCACATTATTTGTTCCAAATAAATTTAAACCATTTTTATGTTAACTTAGTTAGTGGGATATATAATTGTGAAAGGTTTTCAACAAACCATCGATAATAACCTGTTAATCCAAGAAAACTATGAATCTTAGTAAAAATTTTGGGTCTTTTCCATTTATCAAAAACTTTTTTTGAAAGGATAAACATTCATGCCATCCTTATTGATAATGTTCCCAAGGATAAAAATTTAATTTAAACAAAAAACACATTTGCAAAATTTTCCATATAAATTATTTTCTTTGAGAATTTACAGAACAACCCATCAATTTTTTCATGATCTTCATAGAAATTTGAAAAAAATATCATCAATTAAAACAAAAATAATCTTATATAAATATTCATGGAATATTATATTCATAAGATCCATAAATAAAACTGGATAATTTATCAAACCAAATGACATAACAACAAACTCATAATTCTCATATCTTATAAAAAATATTGTTTTCGGAATGTTGTCATCCTTCACCTTCAGCAAATGGTACCCAGATCTCTTGTTAATCTTGGAAAAATACTAATCTCCCTAGATCTAATACAAAGAATCATTGATATGAGGTAACAGATACTTATTATTAACTGTAATGTTATTAAATGATCTATAATCAAATCAAATCCTCATGGAAACATCTTTCTTTTTAACAAGAAAAATAGAAGTACCATATGGTGAAGTTCTAGGATGAATGAAAACTTTATCAAGAAACTCCTGAAACTTCATTTTCAATTAAAGAAGTTCCACTTGATTCATTCGATAAGGGGATTTTGAAATTGGATTAGCATCAGGAACTATGTCTGTAATAAATTCAACATCCTGATCAGGTATAACACTGAAAAACTCTCTAGGAAAAACATATATGTATTAATTTATCACTAGAACATCATTAATCTAAATAGTTCCCTTGTTTTCAACAATATGTGAAAGATAAATTTCATTTCAATATTTTAACAGTTTCTCAGATTCATGATATGTTATCAATGGTATGGGTTCATTCTTGTATAGAAAATAAAAATCTATCTAAGAAACAACTTCTTTAGCTCAACAACAAATATTATCATAGTAAATAGAAAGACAATCCATACTTAGAATAACATCAAACTCTACTAGGGAAAAAACAATAGGGTTTTCATATAATTTAATTCCATAGACAATAATAAGAAAATTATTCTAATTCCTCCTTTCTTTAATATTTCCCTGGTTTTTTAACCATAAGTTCTATTTTTATTTCTTGAGGTGAAATTTACAATTTACCAGAAAATTTTTCAGAAATGAAAGAATATGTAGACCCCATACCAAAAAAAATACTTTAGAAAAATACGAGTAATCAAAAAAATTACCTAATATAACTTTATTTGATGGCCCACCATCAACTGATGTATTCGTAAAGGATTTCACTACATCTTTCTTCTTATAATCTAGATTATTTCCATCATTTATATCTCTCTTTGGGGTGGTATTTTCATAATTCCCCATGTCACCACATTTAAAAAACATTACATTTTTTTATTATAATTAAACTTAATATCATTTTCATTATAATCTCAGGCCATATTTCCAAACTTACTACATTTAAAACACTTCCTGGATTTTTTCATGGAATTCCCTAGGGTTCTTTTTACCATAATTCCCACAAAGTGGAAACTAAATTTTCTTGTCTTCAGATTTCTTTTAGTGATTATTACCAATTTCTTTCCATATGGACCCTTTCATCTACTTTTTTTCAAAGTAAACTTCATCATTAGTAAACATCATTAATACTATCACATCTCATTGAACAAGTTTCTCATAACTTTTAATTTTAGGGGAAGCCAATGCAATTTGATATCTTGGATTAAATCCTAAGTAAAAATGATTAATTTTACTATCAAGATCCTGAATAAGATTTGGAGAATACATTGTCAATTGAGTGAATTTTTATTCATACACACCCATTTAATATTCCTCATTTTTTTTAATTTAAGTAATTTATTTTCCATCCTAATTCAAACCAACTTAGGAAAATATTCTTAAATTTATCACATTCCAATATATTCATCTCCTTGTTATCCCTGATATTCCTGACCATTTACCACTACTTTTTAGCTTCACTTAAGAAAAGATAAATAAAAATAAAAACCTTTTGATTATATTAACACTCCATGAAAATGAATATATTTTTAAGGGATTTATTCCACCCTTCAGCCGCCACTAGGTCAGAAGATCCACTAAAAGCATGAAGGTGTTACCTTATAAAATGTTCCACTACAGTCATGTTTCTTTATGGTAGCTCTATTTTTTCTCTTTCATGGATTCCACTTCCATTTATATTCTATGTAAACTAATACATTAGAGTCACAAACTAATCAGTTCCAATTCCCACCATTTAGGCTATGGATTAGAAATTATATCATTTTGTTGGTGCCTTCCTTCTTCATCTTCCCTGTTTCTTCTGTGGAAAACCATTCTGAACAGACATATCTTAGATCAAGCAACCTGGTAATCATTAAATGAAATAATATTTCAACATAACCATAAGGTAAAAAAAATAAGTTATTGTATTCTATTAATATCATCCTAACCCCTAAAGTTATCTAAATCATGCTCTGATACCAAAAATAAGGAATCATCCTTAAACGTTGCATAATCTATTTAATTTAACTATAATTCACTTTCTTACATTACTGAAGATCTTTTCGGCTTAGAGTTTTATAAAATTACAAAATAATTCATACATATAAACCCAAAATCATACAAAGTTGATACTACTAAAATTTTATCCATTTCTTCCATAATACCAAATCTTTTAACAAAACTTGAGTTCCTTTCATGAAAACTTTTCATGATATGTATATTGTCTTCTTCTTTTCTCTCACCAATCCTTAAACCCTATTAAAAACATTTAAAAACATGGGATGAGCACAAAAATATCTATAACTTAGATAAAAGATAAATGAATAGTTATTCCATGAATAAAAATAATCATATGAAATTATTTTCACATATGCATACTTCTCTCCCATAAAATAGAATATACTTACTTTCTGTAAAAAATAGATTTCCATAAAACATAAAAATCATAAATAAACCATTTAGGTAACTTGTGGAATTAATTACTTAATATTGTAACCCTCATGGATACCATATGATTTTTAACCCTCACGAATACCTTACAATGCTACCCTCATGGTTTCTTTATGATGTAACCATCATAGTTAAACTTGGAATATCAATTACAGTCAACTTCTAACATAAACATTCCCAATGCATTGGAGGGTGATATAGGTTCCACCCATTTTGGTTTATAACAAAAACACCCATCATCATAAGAGATTCCCATGAACTATAGTATAATCATAAAATATGAACATTTTCATTATAAAACATTTCTTGAGTAAAATCACTTATTTTAAAAGAATACTATGAAAATAAAAAATAAATCCTTTTATTTGAAACTAAACATGTTATAATATAAAGGAGGCTTCAAAACATTAAGGCATCATGAAATCATAAAATCCATTCATTTCTTATAAGTAAAAAACATTCTTTTTTAATTTCTTAAAAAAATTAAAGAGGAATTAAAATGAAAAATCCCTTACCTCAGGTTCGTCTTAATTCAAACGTCTTCAAACCTACTATTGAGTTATTCTCCTTGGGAACCTCTTTAAGGCACCTATTTTTGTCCTTCTGGTGATACTAGTAGGCCTTGTACATGGGGAATATTCTTGGGAAGGTAATTGGTTAGGAATTAAACAAGATACAAGGATTTTAGGTGTGAGGAGAAGAGGTGGTGTGGGGTGGAATTTATTATGGAGGAGAGGGGTGTCTTCTGATTATTTTATTCATTAGTTTAGTATTTTGGCTCACAACTATGAATATTTTTTATCAATAAGACTAAATACAGAAACTATTCCATGTGATTTCTAAACAATGGTGCTTACATTATCCCTAAATCAACCATTACTCAATAATTACTGTATTTAACTTATACTATAAATTATAATATATCACCAAAAATTAAACTATTTTCTAAAAACCCAAAAAATTCACCCTAACCATTTATTCACATGTAGAATTAAAAAAACAGACTTCATTTTATGAAAATAATTTTCTAAATATGATACATTTAATTTTTAATTAAAATCATACTTTATTTGAAAAATACTAGTTTTAAAATTATAACTGATTTTATAACACTTTTAAATAATAATTAATGTCTCATAAAATTATCTTATAATCATAAGACATGATAATATTAATTTATGATTATATTTTATGAACAAACGTTTTATTTTAAAGAATTATATTATTTATAATATCATATATAAACATTTCTGTTTCACAAAAATATGGATACTTAATTTATCATTTTTAAAACATTTTTTTATCATTCCATGATATAAATATATCATATTTTTTACTTATAATATCGATACTTTTTTCTATACCTTTATATGAGAGGTTACAATTCTTTTTTTATAGATTCCTTAATTTCTACAGATACTACTTATTTAATTATACATTTAAAATGAATTTAACTATTTAATTCTAGAATGAAAGAAAATTATTTTATAAATACCAGGGTTGTTAAATATATAATAGATTTATCTCTATTGGAATTTCATACTTATAATCACATTTATATATTATCATAGGTTGGTTTGGAATATTAAATGTGACTAACCTTCCTTGATAATTCATGTGGGATTATACATTTAAATTCAATCAATTCCTAAGATAACAAAAAATTCAACTAGAGGAATAATGGAATGAATTTTGGGGAGCATATTCCCAAAAATGTAAAGCAAAGATGAATCATATACTTGATATGTGATCATATTACCATCATGGGATTTCACTTCTAATTATACATCTATTTATTTGGTTGGCATCTTGATACCTATATAAAATTCATCATATATGAAACAATGTGTACATCTAGATTCAAATAATACATTAGTAGTTCTAGAATAGATAGTATGTGTACCTTTAAGCACATCATTATCGCACCCCTCATTAGAAATATTGATCACATGAGATTTACCCTTTTCCCTTGGCTTTATATATTACTAACATCGATTATCATCATTAACCTTCAGATTTCGGAACTAGTTAGCATAGTTCACATACTCCTTTCATTTGAAACACTAGAGTGTGGGTGGTGCATTCTATAGAGATTTCTCTCAATTTTCATCTATATTTAACTTTTTCCCATCACTTTAGAAATAAATTTCTTAATGACCATCTCTTCCACACATAAAACATTTACTATTCACCTTAAGAAATTTTACTCCATGTTTTTTCTATATTTTCAACTTAAAAGAAATACCATCTTCTTCTATTCATGTTTTTTATATTTTCTTTTGAATCCCATTTTAACTTATTATCAAAACCATGATATTGATAGATAAATATAAACTATGTTTCCACATTTAAATAAAATCTAATAATATCTTTATATCTAGTGTTTTCTATTTTGGTTACAGCCTTTAGAGACTTGGTTTGAAGCCACTAAAGAATCAATCAACCTTAGTTTCAGGTTGTATGATGATACCAAAAGTGTACCTTATAGGACTTGTAAAATTTCCCTCATAGGAACCAATGGATCCATCATCCTTTTTCATAGATCAAGTAAATCCTTCCCCATTATTATATAAAGAATATGAGGAATTTATTCAATGAATAATATGTTCTTCAACTTTTTCCAATCCATGGAGTGAATTTCAACTTTTTCATCGTATTATTGATAAGAGTCCACTATTTATCTACTTCACCTTCCAAACTGTAGACATAAAAAATTAATTTTTCATGTTCTAAAAACTATAAAATGGAAAATATCTTTTCATTCGTGTTGATAAATTTTCTAAAAACTATTGTATTGGAAGTACCACTAAAATAATGTAGACATTACCTCATGAAGGACTCAACAGAATATTTTTCCCTCATTTGTTTATTTCAAATTCGATCATGATTCATAGTTTGAGAAAGTTTTAATGAGAATAGAAACAATATTTAGCATTCTAGATCCCATAACATTTGGATTCTCAAGAGTAAAATCTTTTTATTTTCTATCTCTCTCATCATTGACACATTTCTTTGGGGTTTTATCCATTGACTAAATCCAAAACGCGTAGTGTAAGTAATAAGTTTCATAGTGGGAAACTATATAATCATGAAAAATCACTTATAGGATGTCTAAATCATGGAACCTTCTTTTTTATCTATGAAACCTTAGGTTTATATTAGTTAATTCATTGTCATCGTCTATTTAAATTTTTCATGATGTTTCATAAAGATTTTGTTAAATTCCAAAACATATCTCCTAGGAGTATCGAAATAGATGTGTAGAAAGACCCATTATTATGCACTAGGTGACTATTGAGTCCAACTCAATGTACCCTTTTGGAGTTATTAACCCTAGGTACCTCTATACCAGAGCCATGTCTACTTTTAGTATCCATATAGGGATGTAATTTCTTCAAAAACACACTCTCAATTCTATAACATAATTTTAGGATAATTCTTATACATTGATTCATCCTTATACTTATCCTTAGAAGTATACTTATACAAATCCTTAGAAATATCCCCAGGGATCTCACAAATTTGTTTTCATCCTAGCATACAAATATTAATTAAACCTATCATTTGATTAAAAAAATATAGCAACTAGGATTTTCATACATCAATATTACATCATTTTATATGAATAGTCAATACATTATAAATACATGTCTGAGGATCATAAAGGAATAGTTTCTTTTGAAACATGGAAACATAAAAAACCGGTTCATATATAAGCTACATCATATCCTAATAAGTTCTTCATAACTATCACCCATCTTATATATATCATAAATATTTTATTTAATTATAACTTGGGGAAAGGAAACATAATAAGTGTTATCTTAGATTCTTAGTAAGGGTAAACAAAGGAGATACATAATCATAACATGAGCATAATGGTATGAGAACATGGAATAACATTTGAAAACCATACCTTGTATATCAATGATCATAATATTGAGTCATGGAATAATGATTGGTAGTAATTAAAAATACATGAATCCCCAAGAAAGAAAATAACATTATCCAAGATGGAGTAACATTGAAATAAGACATGGAATTGTGGTATACACATAAGCATAGAAAATAATTTTTATAATAGTCAGGGATCACTACCAAGTATTTCATAGTGGAATGGGTTTACTCCCCAAAACATCATAATAATCAACATTTATTCCCAAAACCATCATAGAAGATAAATTATATTACTGAATAAAGTTAAATCCTCATTCTAGTCATTTTTATCTCATGATATATTAATATTTACCCAATTCAATGTATGGAGATATAGGTCCCACCCATAAGTTAATAAAAATCATATATATGTGTGTACCAAAAGATCTTAAAAATGGATTCATACCATAACCGAAGAAATGAAATGGGTTTCATAAACATATCATCATATCATAACCTATGGAAAAGTTACAGGTTTTATAATCATTTTATAATTTCATCATTGCCTAACCTGTGAGAATAAGAGGGTTTTAGAAGCATTTTTTATGCTATAACCCATTTAAGATAAATGGGTTTCATAAAAATATTTTCATAATGGAAATTAAACATTAAGAGAAATAATAATAATGTTTTCATTGGTTAATATCTCAAGAAAATCATAATTAACATCAAAGGATTTCATCATAGATGAAAAATGACTTTGAAAGAAAAATCACATGGAATGTTTCGTCAAGAAGGTATCCGCTCTTTGAAAATCATTTTTTTAAAACAATAATATATATATATATATTGGAAATCATTTTCATTGAAAATATAATTTATAAATATATTATGGATGATTTAATGAAAATAATGGTCATGGTATCAGGAAATTATGTCCTTATCCTGCATGATAGGATAAATATTACTTTCACATTTTCAGTAAAATCAAAATGGGTATTATTTGGAAAATGATAATAATATTCCTATTAAAAAAATTTGTAAAAAGTAAAAAATGGGTAAAAATTTATTTAATAAATAATTTTTATAATTTTAAAAACAATATTTAAAAATATTTTTGGAAAACATGGTTATGTAAAAAATAGTTCTTGACCGAAGAGAGAAATAAACAATATTTTTCTAAAAAATATATTGAAATTTTTATTAAATAAAGATATTAAAATGAAGGTAAAACATATATTCTCCATAACTTGTCATAGTATAAAAATAATACAAGAGTTTCTTGAGATATATATCATACGATTTCATCATTTGAAGCATAATCATGACCAATCTTGATAAATGATGATATTTTAACATAAAACCCTTACTGCATTGGTTACATTGAATCATCATCCAAATGAAAGAGATATAATCAAATGGATATATAAAAGAACGTAATTTTTATTATTTTAATCATAAAATAAATTCATGTATTGTATATACATTACATAAAATAAATAGGTGGTGAATATTACACGTGTCTCATAGAAGTAAAAAAAGTGAGACAGAAATCCCTTACCATAAGTCTTAGCTTCGATCATACATGTTAAAACCTCATATATAATAAATATATGTTTATTTTACATAAATTATAGTAGCATAATTATATATATAATACCATATATTATTTTCTTATTACCTTTTATTACCCATTTATTAATAATTCTATGTTAATGTCACATTTTGTGCAATAACTACATTGTTTTTCACGTATGTTTTGATTTTTTATTTTTGGTCCTATTACTTTGATCATGGTTAAATAATATATATAATTTTATTGCATATATTAATATAATATATTTGTATATTCAGTATATTTTTTATAGTATTCCATAATAGATAGAGAGAGAAAATAAAATTCACAATTCATGGATATGGTAGGTTGTATGTACGCATGAAATTTGTTTCCATTTTATCACTAGATTGAATGAAATAAAGGTAAATAATATATTACCATTCAAAAATAATTTTATTCCATATATATATCACATTTTTTAATTATACCCATCCTTATTACCTTTTAATAAAATCGTGAACGAAACAAATTGTTTCATGAGGCAGTAGTCAATCATACACACGAGTGATGTAATCATATTCCCACAGAATTGAATGTAGGAATTTATATGTAATATAATAATTCTATAAGTATAATAATATTATAAATATCATATATAAAACTTTAATCAATCATTATATACATCTATTTTATTTGGTATTGGAAAACAAATAACATTGGTTCGTGAGACGGTAGTCCTCCTTACAAATGAATAGTGATTTTGTATCCCATTTGATGTAAGTGGAGATGGATGTAGGTAATTAACATAACATAAGAACATATAATTATATTTAATATTGTAATTTTTTTACAATATTATGTATTAATAATAATTGAGGGATGTGGAGGAATAAATAAAAAACACTCAATGAAAAATGTTACCTCTTCTTCGGGTATCCTCCTAAGGTTGGCACTAAAATCCTTATGATTTTGACTATATGACAAAAATAAGGAATTTAGGACGATGGGAGGGAATTAAGTAATATATTTTTTCAGGTATTTTATGATTAAAATGGTTTTTAAATTGTGTTATGTAGAGGAGAAGGTGTGGACTTTTATAAGTGAGATGAGTGGCACACTTGTAATTTTTTGAAAAGAAAATCTTGTATAAACATTGTTTACATTCCATAAGGCACATAAATGGACCGGTATTCATAAATAGACCATATAAGGTCTAACTATGGCCTGAAACATTGTTTTGGACAATTTTTTGGTCATTTTTAATACTTATCATTTTAGTTTAACCCCCCGTTAAAACCATTTTTACATTAACATCGATAAATAATTTTTACTATTTTTACTATTCATTATGGTCAAAAATTAATTTTACCTTATTAGATAATATATATTATTCTAATTCCAAATATGTAATCCATTTTTTTAAATTCTATTTGCTGAGGTGGAAAAAATTATTTTAATATTAATCTTGGAGAAGGGATGGGAAAGCTAGTTCTCAATGAAAACAAGTTCAAATGTTTAAAATTCTTTTAAATAAAAATTAAATATTAAAATGGTAAAATTTTAATAAATCATATTAGTAGATATATTATTTAATTAATTTTAGTTTAACAAACATTTAACCTTATAAATTCTTTAAATTAAAAGGTAGTTTTCAATAAAAACCAGTATTTTTCACTATTTATCGAAACATTAATATTTCCAGAAAAATTGAAAACAATAACCCTAATATAATATTGAAACTATAATATAAAAAATTATGATTATTTTATCTAATAAAGTTTCGAAAATTTTCAAAATTTACTTTTATTATTGTTCACAAAAAGAAATAAAAACCCATTTTTTGAGAAAACGGTATTTTTGAAACATATAAAAACTTTTCAAAAAATTATGTACTTTTTATCAATATTTTTTCTTTATGTAAAAATATTATAAATAATATATAGAAATTAGATATTAATATTCATATATCTAAGTATAATTAATTTTTCAGTCACATTTAAATAATTATATTATTAATATATCACGGTTTGTTAAAACTCTATGATACATGTAACACAATCTATCAATGAAATTTAATTTATCCAAAAAAATCATAAAAACTTGGGTTGTTACACATATACCTATTGAAATAGAAACTAAGGTGTTTTGGTAAATAAATAAAATGAATTTTGAAATTTCCATAGATTGAAAAAATAGGAAACTGGACATTAATTAACATGAGGAATATAGGATGGAGACTTAAAAAAATTTACGGATAAACAAATGTAGTGTTAAAAACATCCAGTCTAAGAATATTAAAGTAATAAACATTAAACATAGATAATTTTTTCTCTTTTATAGTTATAAACTAAATTTTCACATGGGGAAGTTAATTTATAGATGCCTAGGGCCCTACAATGTGCGTCATGTGGACCCTTATATTGTATTCGATATTCGAGATTCCAACACTGCTCATATATTTAATGTAAATGGTCATAGGATAAAACCTTTCATATAATAATTCAATAAATATGAAATATATAATAATTTAAATGATAAAACCTATGAACCATAGAACACTTGATAAGATTGGAATCTAAGTCGGGCTAACAACAATCAATTAATAGATTCCCAAGATGCAAACTAAATTAGAAATTAATTATATTTTATTTTATTTATTTTATTTTTGTGTTTTTTTAAATAATAAAATAATAAATTATTTTAAAATTAATAAAATTAAAAAATAGAATGACTTATGTAAAGGTAGTAAAAACTATCCACGTTCATCGTGGTCGCAAGACTTGAACTCATGACCGAAGGGAGATAGGGGAGCACACCAACCACTAACATATGACCTCTGCTTCTTCCATATTCCATGTTTATATATATATAATTTTATTTGGTTGAGCTTTTATATAAGTATATATATATATTTATTATTATTTTACTTTATTTTTACTTTTACCTTGTTTCAGTGTTATGTGTTCTAAAATAAATAGGTATAAATTTTATTTGTTTTTATTTTTATCCATTGAGTTCTATTTGAGTAAGTGTGTAAGATACATGGGTGGAAGTGGTTGAAGTATTTTGATGAAAATTTCATACTTCATAGAGTTCAAGAAAATTATTCTATCATCGATGGGGAATATATGATTGACACGAATATTAAAAAATTATTTGGTTATAGGATCACCTAATTCTTCAAACTACCATATGACTTAGTTCCATATTTTTAATTAAAATTTTATTTTTGAACTCATACCCTCTATTTATTACCCCTTATAATTTTTATTTTTAAAATACTAAGGGTATTATAATTCTATATTGGGGTTGAAAATAAAGGAAATTTTTTCTCTCTATTCAAAAAAATTATGTGTGTCAATAGAAGATACATTTATTTACCCTTACATGTTATAATATAAATTTTAATCTTCATAACTGAATATAATATAAATTTGAATTCCTTGATTCTTATTTTAATGAAATTTTATGTTCATAACCAAAATATTTAGACTGTTTGGTTGTCTGATGTTACTCTTAATTATCTACATTTTCATCCATTTAATCAAAATATTACATTTCACATCCCATGGACTATGAGTTATTAGTATATGAGTTCTTGGATCTCTAATAAATAACATAGGTTTAGTGATTATTTTATGTTTAACATTAGTATTTAAAAAAATAAAAAAATGTAAATGGAAAGCAATTAAAGATTCACATAGTGAAATGATTTGACTTAATGTGGGGATTTTGACACTTAGGGATAATGACTCTATATTTATCTAGTCTGAAGTTGGGTATTCTATATATATTTTTGGTAAATAGAATTTTTTATTTATAATGTTAACTCTATATTATTCTAGAGTATATGATCTCCATATGGTTACCTATGGACGTTAAGCCTAGGAGTCATCAAAAAAACCTCACTATAGGGGCTGAATTGATTGAAAATAATTTCAATTATGAAGGAAATATTGTATAAAAAATAATTGAAAGAAAACTAAAAACTAATAAATTAACATTTCAATACCTATCATATAATTAAAATTTTATTATAACATATCCTTATAATCTTTTTTCTCCTTGAACAAAAAGAAAACCCCATTTCTTTTTGTGATGCACAACACATCATTATAATTACATGAAATTGGATGAAATATGGAAATGAATTTGAACAAAATAATTGGCTTAGGATTGGGATATACATGTCAAAATTGATTGTGTTAAATTATTTTGATGATTTTCATTTCTATTATATGTGAATTCATAATGGTAATATTTGTACGTAAAAATGTGCTTGGAAAATGGAATTCAATTTTCATCTTTTTGATATAGTTTATTTCTTGAGACTATCACAACTAAATTTTTAGAATGTGATTAGCTACTATAATATGGTAATGTTAATTATTTATGTTTTAATTTTTCATGTGATTAATCTTTCAAGAACACAAGTATAAGTCCATTTTACAATTAAAATATCACTTCACGTATTGTTCAAAAAATATTCTTAAAATTTTCTAATACCCATCACAGTTTTCATCTCTATATTAAACACCCTAGGTCATAATTTTTAACTAATAATCTAGGATTAGGTTACCCATGTTATGAGGAATATTTTTACCTTTAGTAGAAATGGTATATTTGTTAGAAAATATCATCATATTGGCCTTGAATCCATCAAATTATGGGTGAAAACTAGACAACATTCCACTAAAATGCATGAATCAACCATGATTCAACCTAAAATGAATCTTAAATTTAAACTATCAATATATAAAATAGTAAATAATATTTCATTTCACTATGTCTAGAGTTAAATCTGAGGTATTAGAGGTGATCTAGGAATCCCATGTCAAAGATAAATTTATGGGCCAAATTGTGTAGCCTATAATTACCACCTTCTAATTTCATTAATACATTGAGATTGTGATTCCAAATGTGACCAATTTTTTCTTGATTATTGAAGACATATTGGTCTTAATTTTATTATTCTATGACTAACACAAATCCATCCATCTAAAAGCTCATTTTTCAATGTCATGTAGACGGATCCATCCCACACTGAATTTGGATGAACGGTATAAAAGTCTTAATTCCACATAATTTACTCCACCCTATGCCTATGATAATAATATAGAAATAAATATAATATTATGAGATCTTACCAAGGATCAAAATTTTAATATTTTACCAAGTGTTAGTGAAGTATTTCGGTAGAATGTTTTTTCATCTAAATTATAATGTCATGTAGTTTCTTTGTTGTTGAAAGTTTCTTTTCTCTTTTAAGTTAGTTTAATCACCTTAGTTTCATAATAAAAGTTATTATTCTTATAATTTTATATTCTTATTCTTAAAACATTTATATTATTTTCTCATGGTGTAAAATTATTCACAAAAAAATCAAATTCTTTCGATAATATTGGAGTGTTTTTAATTTTATTATTTCTTCCTCTTCAATTAAACCTCTATGAGTCTAATTCTATATTCAATTTAGATATTTTCATAAATGGAAGGATAAAATCCTTATGGTTTTAATTAAGGAAGTAAAATGGGGTCATATTAGATGTTATTTATGGTCCCATTAATTACTAATCAATTATTTTATTTGATATTTTCTTTTGATTTACATTCTCTTTCATTCTTACTAATTTTATAGCTACAAAATCTCTATTCTCGAATGATCCTTTATCATGTATTTCTCATGAAAATCCATTACTAAATTTATATTTGATCAAAGTTGGGAAAGTATAAGTATTGTGAGTTATGTTGGATGTTATTATTTAATTTAATGAAACCCTATCAGATTAATGAAGATGAAATCATCAAAAATAAATTAATCCAATATATCCATAGTAATAAACTAAGATCAACCCATCCCTATTTATTGAATGTACTCGGTTATTTTCTATTTTAGTTACTCAAATCAAATTAGTCTCAAAGTCTTCCACTTTATAGCTAAATATACCCATTTGATGTTCACGTGTCTCTAAGTTATTTCAAAGGTCTCTATGGATTCAACAATAATAGTTGTGTTGTTATTGAACAGTACAAACAAATGGGTAAATTTGGTAAAAACCAGTTTGTTATGATATACCTTTATTATAGAATATGATAGTCAATATTCATCATATTAAATAATGGATTTACATAATATCTCCATCAGTCATCAAATTTAAATTCTAGTTTTGCAATGGGGTATTTATCTTAAAAGGTTGTGTTATATGGTCACTTTGATTTTAAAAGGTACCATCATGGGGTATGCATATGATGTTGTAGGTTCATATGAATAGTTGGAACCATTGGTTGTGTATTGTAGTGGATTGGGCCATCGACAACGAAGTCTTTAGTTATAGGAAGTTTGAGGAGATTGGTATTGTTTCTTGATCTGATCATCAATTGAATTCATAAATGAGTGAAGATTATGAAACCAATATGTTTTCAGAAATGTATGTAATATTTTTTGTGATTGAGGTATTAATTTTAAGTAGCTCCAAATTATTTCAAAAAATATAGTATTATGGCCCATGTTTCCTTTATGTTTTGAGAGCTGGCATCATTGGATCTTATGCATTGTTGGAAACAAATAATGGAAAATTTTATGACCGGCCTAAAGATTACGCTACCATGTAGATATTCTAAAGTTGTTATGGAGTCATTATTAATAACTCACTATTATAGTTTTTCATAGATAGATTATCCTCATTTGGAATTTATCATGAATTCTATTTAATAGTGTTGAGGCCAAGGATCTCAAAGGGGGTACCCTTATTGAAAACCCATTAAAAAATGTGTAACAAAGGTTCATGATTCTTCTAAATATCATTTTTTTGGATAACCTTTCTATGAGGAAATGTTTTTATTATAGAGGCTTCAAAAGAATCACATAAATCAGGATGATGTTTTTCCATAGTTTTTTATTCCAAATGGGTTAGATTGGATAACTCTAGTGATGGGAGAATATGTTCCCTTATTTTATAGTTGTGTGAAAATTTCATTTAGTGCTTGAACCTCTAAAGATAAAGTAAGTATCAACAAGGGTGGGTTTTTCTTTCACATGTTATTTTAAAAAAATATATATGTTAACAAATTTATTTGTTATATTTTTATGTGAAAAATAATTGATGGTGTAGAGGATATAGCAAAATAAATTTTTCCTCATCGAGGCACAACACAATTTAATGATTCAAAGTCTTCAAACCACAAAGAGGGGGTGAATTAACCCTAAAATGATCCTATAAAAAATCAATGTTTTTATTATTAGTTGGATATTTTCTTTACCCCAAGCCTATGTTTTTTTGAATTTTTGAGAAAGATGAATTTTGTGGGAATTTTTATATTTATTATTTAAATTAATATTTATCAAACAAGAATATATAGTAAAATATTATTAATGAGTTCTTGGATGAACATTTTGAAATCATGAATGTGTTAGGAATGGGGAATCATACCTAGATGATGTTTAAATTTCATGATTCAGCATCAGTCCGCATATAACCTATAGGGAAAAACAACATTTCCTTCATTATATAATGTTTTAAATTTGATATTTTCTCCTACACCAAAAAATTTCAAAAGGGCCAAATTTCATGTATTATTTTCCCTATTATACTAGGGTTTTATAGAATTATAATTATCACATGGTGTGTAACCAGACAACACACATTGTGTGTACCCATCCATACGAATCGATGTATACATGGTTGTGTTCCTGATTTACTATTTTACCTTACCATTTATGTATTTTTGGGGTACATGTTTTGTATTGGTACACAATAGGGGGTCTGAAAGTCAACATTCCTAATCCCAACAATTTTCTCTGATGGTATTTAGTTAGAGAACACACCATGGGTACACACCCAATATGGAAAAGGAAGCAGAAAATGCATAGATAGACCTAAATGTACCACACACCATGTAGCCACTATGACAAGACACATAGTCATGGACTATATAACACATGAAAATAGAAGTATGCACTTAGTATGTTGTTTTTAATACACATTAAGTACCTATTTATGCATGTGTCTATGGAGACAAGATGACTAAATGTACTAGGAGTACAAACAATTTATAAGGACCCTTCTATAAAACATTACATAATATCATGTCTTTATATTATAATTCACATTCACACTGTCCTGAATTTCTTTTAGAATTAATGTTTTATAGAATTAGTTCATAACTCTTACATTACATACCCATATATTATAGTGTGGTCACATCCACTCAGAATCCATTTTCCCACAATTTTAAACTTTTAAAATGAAAGAAGTTTTCTTCTCATGAAAACTATTCATGACTTACAAATTGAATTCTTTTTTGTTCTTACTCATCCTTAAACACTATGAAAAGCAATTAAAATGTGGGATAAGAACAAAAACCTCAGTATGAGATATAGATGTAAGAAAACCATTAGTCCAATTAAAAGTATGAAACCCCATAATTGTTTCACATTATCACATTATACTTTTAGTGTATGCAATAAGTATTATACATAGATAAAACCAACTTCTTGCTCAATTAAAGCCTTCAAAACATGAATCAATTAAATAAAAACTTTTGTAAGAAACCTAGATAATTATATTCATAACTCATATCTAATCATTTCATGAATAAATAGTGGTTATTTAAATCCCAATGATAAACCACCCTGGGTAACTCCCTCCTTCTTTCTATTTAAGATAATGAACATTACTCAATATATTTTATAGCTATGTTGGGATCACCGTTATATAAGATATATCTGACTAACTCAACATATGAGATGTATCATGACCACCTATAATCATATATAATTATTAAGTTCCATATGATTAATAAAACATTTTAATCTTTTACATTTTCATCAAAAAACCTTTTAAAAACTCTTTTGAACCCATATTGAAAACACTTTAGGATATCGAGATACCCATTTATTTTAAAAATCAATTTTTAAAATTAAAAAACCTAGAAAAAAGGTAAAAAAGTTTTTCATTGAATAAAAAATATAATCTTGTATGTCACACAGAACACCAAATATAATTTTCAGTCGTAGGAAAATCAATTGGTGTCATATCTATTAAAATAGAATATTCATTTTTCTTTTTGTGTGTAAAGTCAAAAACATTCAGATTAAAATATGTAAAAAATATTCATTTTGAATACCTCTAATAGAAAGTCAAAAGTGTCATAAAATTTCAATTATAATTAATCTATTTCTATATAAATACATTGATAAAATATTTTTAAGAATATGGATATGCAATAAAAAATTAATAAATAAATGTTTAAAACATTTAAAATGATTTTTTTAAGTTAAAGTATCCCTTACGACTAGATAACTATTGAACCGATGAATCATTAAAGTAAAGATATTTGAAAGAATTTTTTAAAAACATTAACATAGAGAATAATGATAGGATAAATCCATAATATATTTTATACACCAAAATCAAAGAACACATGTGGTGAAAATATCTTAAGTCTCAAAGAAAGGGAATTGAGACTGTAAATGTCATACCTTAAATATCGTCTACTGTTGTACATTATTTGACTCTTGAGTAATAAAATTATATTACTTATTTACATTATTATGAAACTTTTCATGTTAATTCCATTCTAATTATCTTATTTTTATCTATTAGGACAATATTTTATTTAATTACATCATTTGTTAAGTTTATGTCAGATATTTTGAGGACTTTCTGTTCACAATCCAAAAACATCTTTAGTTGGATGAACAAGGTCACAGATTTCATTATCCTATAATGAAAAAATGTTTTATCAATGGAATTCCCTTCTTATAATTATGTATTATATTATAATCACATAATATTACTTATAGAAAACAATACAAACCTTATAAATGAATAATAAATGAAATAAAAGGTATCTCTAGAACTTAAGGAACATATACCGATGAAACAGTTACTTGGCCTTTGGAATAGTAATGTGACCCTTTTTAATAGTAAACCTACCAATGTAATAATAACATCTCAAATGAAATAATAAATAAAATTTATCCACCTTATAAGTTTCAATATGATATAATTATATCATAGTATAAGTAAAAAATATATTTAAAAAATTATTAATTCAGTGATGGTATTATTATAAGTCATAAATATTTAATTAAAATTTATGATTAATTTAATAATTTAAATGGAAATTTATTTTCATAAAATTTATTCTTAAAATAATATTTTGATGTCTTATGATGATAAGATAATTTTAAGAGACCATAAGTAATTTTTCAAAGTGTTAGAAAAGCACTTTTAATTTTAAGATTTTTATTTTTCAAGTAAATGTTGATTTTAATTAAAAATAAAATAAAATTTTTTTGGAAAATTATTTTTTTAAAATTGAGTTCATTTCTGGATCCTACACATCAAAAACTGGTTAGGGTGAATTTTTGGGTTTTGTCTGAAATACTTGAAATTTTTATGAATAGTGAAATATGATAATTTACAAAATAAGCTAAATACATGAATCAATGAGTCGTGGATGATGTTATGATGAGGTAAGAACCCTTGTTTAGAACTCACATGATCTATTTAGTATTTTTCATCCCAATAATCAAGAATTTTCATAGTCTTGAGCAACAATATTAAACTAATGATTAAAATAATGGGAAACCTATCCTCCCCTCCACTATAAATACCACCCATATTTACCTCTTCTCTTCACTTGTCTCAAGCCATATGAATACTCAAAATTCTGATAAAATATATACCTAATCCCCTATCTCACATAAATTATCTTTTTTCTCTTCAAAATACCAAAACCTATCCCCTAAAGTGTCTCTCAAGGAAGATATATTCAAGAGATAAATTCCTCTTTTCATTTCCTTAATTTTCTTTCAAGTTCCTTTATTTATTTTTATCTCTTCTTCTTATTTAATAAAAATTTTATGAGGACTTGAGTACCTTAAATTTACTGTAATTTTTTTATGATAATTTAATAATTCAACATCATCACTCCTTTCTCCTCCTTTTATACTATAAATTAAAACACCATCTGAGATGTGTTAATTTATCACATTCAAGGATGATGGGTTTTAAATTTATTTTACCATCTTCAATTCTGGTCATGAAACCATTATTATGGTTGAACCAGAATATAATATATGTATTATTCTTTATTTAATGTTCTTTAATCTTTTTTTACATGTGATCTTAATTTATAAATCAAAATGTGTCAATGTGATAAAAAACCTCAAATTAACCAAAATGGTTATCATTAAAGTTTTATATAATTATTAATCTTTACTCCAAATAACCATATAAATTTATAAACATTTATTCTACTGAATGTTCACTAATAACATATAACATCATTTCTTGACAAACATTTGCATCACTCATGTTTATTCTTAAATATATATAATTAAACTAATCATGAAAACCAAGGAAACAAACGCTCCCAAACAATGAAATCGAACCTCTAAACCCATCAAAAAGGTCATGAATGAACTCAATAAGGTTATACTAAAAAAATTAAATGTAAAATAGGTTCTTCAAATATTAATTAATGAGTGTAATTTTTTTATCCAGGACATTTCGATCAAGTGAAGGACACTATTGGACTTAAGGTAATGGATTCTACCTGAACCCCTTTATTCCTTCTGGTTTCTCTATCTTTCTTTTTACCCAAATAAAGTTATCAATTATTTTTATGTAAATATTATAAATTATGTTTATATTCAAAAAATAATTTCTCAATGTCCATTCATCATTCTATTTTGGGGATATATATGTTCTTAAATGGTTCTCTCTGCAATACTTCCTGATAAGAAAACTCGTTAAAAGGGAACTTTCCAAATTCTTGCTCAATTTAAAATACACTCTATCATATATTTTAAGCCACCATTGTTTTTATAAAATCGGTACTTTTAATATAAAAACATTCTTGTTTCACTTATGGTTTTATATTAAATATTATTCCCTTCTCTATTTTAAAGTCTCTTTAGTATTTTCCTTAAAACCACACTAAAATGTTTTAATGCTAAAACTTCTTAATACTCTTCTTACATGTTGTCACTTTTGTTTGACATCACATACCATGATATATTCCTATTTTACCTTATGAATGTTCATGTATGTTTTAATCCCTTTATTTCAAGGATACTTTTATGATACTCCCATTTATTATGCTTTATGACATGATTATGATACCAATTTCTTACCACGAGTAACTATTATGTTTAAGTATGATTGATTATTTGTGATTCTATATGTGGAAATCATATTCATGAACATTTTATTATGGATTCAACCATATAGTTCTCCAATTCGTTGGTTAATGTTGAGTCTCATGATTTGTTATGTGTTACGGTCGTTGCAGTTAGACTTGACTCATGCTACCATGTGCAATGGTCCTGGTGGTTAACCTTAACTTGTGATCCTATGTGTGCAAAGAGCCTTGAATCGTGCTAAAGTCATGTTTTATGTTGCTTTCACGTTACTATGATTCCATTATTATATGATCCCATGTTCTATATGCTATGATTATTTATGTTTAATCATGTTACATGCCTTTTTATATCATTATGGTATGCTTTCTAACCCATGTTCTAAGATTTATTATTATGTTTATTCCCTTACTAATATTTTTATCTCATCCCTTTGTTCATGTTATTCCTAGGTTATCCTATGCTTATGTATGAGAAAAATGGAAGTTAGGATCTCAATATCATGATTAAATAAAGAAATGTTTTATTTAGTCCCATGTTTTTAGTTTTATGTACCTAGTCTTCCAAGAGACTATACTTCACGATCCTTGGCCTGTAATTAGATGTTTATATGTGCTTAAAATCATGTAATGATATGTGTAAAAGGATAGGGTTACTATAGTTTGTATCATAGGATGGTCTAGTTATTTTTGGTGATTCGGAATAGAGTAGTTTAATAAGAACCTTAGGGATGGGACTAAGTATAAAAAAAAATCCCAAAATTTTGGTAAGTATAGATTAAGTGGTTTACCAGGAAAATACAACCCTTTATGGATATAAACAAGTACATGTGGCTCTGGCACAGATGTATCTAGAGTTAAAACTCAAAAACACCACATTGATCTAGACTCAAATTGGAACTAGTTCACAATAATGGGCCTTTCTAAACTCATGGTTTAACACTCCTAGGGGATATGCTTGTGTAAATTCATAAGCTTAGTACAAACAATTATTAAGGGAACAAAAAAAGAAGCCCATAAGAATAAATGTTAGTAAAAATATTATGGGTAACCTAGATTAAGACATAGGTAATTGTGATTTACATTATAATTTTCCATTAAGATGTTATCCTTTTATGTTTAAAGTTTAATTTTTATGCTTTTTAGATAAGTATTAAAGCCCTATAATTGTACATTCTTTTTCCTGGTTAATGCAGGGAAATAGAAGATGTAACATCCTGATTCTGGAAGCCGCCCAGAGGCGCCCCGTACCTGGTTGGTCACATGGACTCAAGCGTATTTCCCCAAATGCAAGAGGCTGACGACTAGCAGTGAGGGCCTTGGGTGTGATAGTGGGGAAACTATTCCCTCATTGGCAGAGTAACACAGTGGAAAAGAAAAAAATATATGATAGTGGAAGCAGTAAACATACCAAATAATAATAATAGTGGAAGACTAAAATAATAATGACTGAAGCACATATATAATGATGCATGATACATATTTCTTTGATAACATCCAAATAAGTCACAATGTTGAATACATAACTAATCCAGAGTACAAAATAAAAACAATAAACACCTCCATATCATTGCAAGCCTATGCTTTGTCCCATTCTCTCCAGCTCCAAAGCAATCAAGTACCAGAAGTAGAAGGGCGCTTTCCCTTAGCTAAACCTGAAACAATATAATCTGTTTGGGCCCAAAAGCATGGCCCAAAATGGGTGTGAGACTAAATCCTAAAAAGCAACCACCAAGAGATCTATGCCTAACATTCAATGAGTATATGGTAGGTAAATAGAAAGTAAATTCATTAAACAATGAAGTACTTGTTAGTAAACAATCCATAGTTTCAATGCATTCAAACTCATATATCAAGTAAGCAGCTAATCACAATAGGTGAACACAAACAGGTAACCCTCTAGGAATTACTCACAGCTTATCCCCTCTGGTCTTACCTAGAAACACAAGAAACCCTTTGGGAAGCACACACGGTCTACCCCTCTAGTTTAAAATGCAAGGATATAAAAAATAATCTCTGAGGAAGAACTCACAATCAATTCCCTTTACAGTCTAATATAATTAAAGACTCTTTGAGGACGCTATCACAGTTAATTCCCCTTATAGTCTAATATAATTAAAGACTCTCTGAGAAAGCTCTCACAGTCAATTCCCATTATAGTCAAAAGTGATTAAAGACTCTCTAAGGAATCACTCATAGTCAATTCCCCTTATAGTCAACTACACCAGGTTCTCACGGACCTATGTAAGTCAATCAAGCATAGCATTGAAATATGTACCAAGTAAACCACAAGAACTATTTGGATAACCAGTCTATAGCATATCATTATGTCAAAACAATCACACCATCTTTCAACTAGGCATGGGAATAACAACAAGGCAGCCAAATAGGATAGATAGAATGAAAAGGTCATAGAAAATCATGCATGGGAAACACCTCCAAATCATAACAAATTACCCTATTCTCAATAAATTAACATCTACTCAAGCATAAAATCATAGAAGGAATATGACATGGATAAAACAACAAACACTCAATACCTCATTCATGAGTATTGGAAAATTTTCACATATAACTCAAAGAATTTAAAGATAAAGGCACAAACCACCTACTTAGGTGTTGGTAGATCTCTATATGTGAACCTCATTCCTTGAATCACCCAATAACACCATAGATCTATAAAAACACCTAAAATGTTTAATTGAGGATAACTTGAGAAATAGGAGGAATCAAGAAATGAAGATCAAGAAGAAGTAAAATCTTACCGAGGCGATCCAAACGCAATCGACGGTGGTTGAATCAGAGAACAGACACTAACTAGGGGGGTTCAGAGATGAATCGCAGCCATACAGGTTCTCTCAGACGAACTAGGTCGGGAATAAGTCCTTTTTGGCGATTACACACAACCCTGGTATGTTTAAAGAAAAAAAATACACGGCGTGTACTTTCCATTTCTATACCCCGCTTTAGGCAGCCTCCAGGTTACCCCTACATGGTCGTGTGTGTGGCCATTACACAGCGAGCACATGGCCTCCTACGACAACCGAGTACACAGCGTGTACTCATAAAGTACATAGCATTCACTTCAAAATTTTCCAAAAAATCCTCTTTTTCTCAAAAACGACTGGAAAAGATAATCATACATGAAAGTAATACCCGAGTTCTTAAAACTTCACCCCTTAAATAAATTCATCCCTGAATTTCCCTAGCAAGGTGGCATAGAAGAAGAAACCATGAACAGCTCCGACCACTGTGCCCGTACAGCAGCCTCCCCCTCCCAAGTCTCATTATGTACTCACCCGTGGTGCCATGTAACTCGTACCAAAGGAATAGACCGGCCACGGAGAACCTTTTTTCTACGATAAACAATCCGGATAGGATGCTCCTCAAGAGATGCATCCACTTCAAGCTCAACCTCCTTGGATTGAAAGACATGAGATGGATCTGAGAAGTAACGTCGAAGCTGAGAAATGTGGAAGACGTCGTGTATAGCCCGATAACTCTGAGGTAACTGCAACCGATAGGCAACCAGCCCAACTCTCTCCAACACCTAAAACGGCCCGACGTACCTCGGTGAAATCTTACCCTGTCTCCTAATCCTCTTATGTACCAACCTCTGTCTGACATGCAGGAAAACCTGATCCCTGACCTCAAACTCTAGAGGTCATCTCTACTGATCATCATTAGACTTCTGTCGAGATTGTGTAGTCGTCATCCTCTTCCAAATCAACTCTATCTGCTTTGTGGTCTCCTGGATAAGATGAGGTCCCAGTATAGCTACCTCTCCTGTCTCCATCCAAAATAAGGTTGATCGGCATGGCCTATCGTACAAAGCCTCATAAGGTGTCATCTCAATAGTTTCTTGAAAACTATTATTGTCGGCACACTCCACAATAGGTATGTGCTTCTCCCATGAACCTCCAAAATCCAGAATGCATGCTCGGAGCATGTCCTCAAGAACCTGAATCTAATGCTCAGAATGGCTATCTATCTAGGGATGGTAAGCTGTACTCAAAAGTACATGTGTACCCACCACATTCTATATCCCCTGCTAGACTCGATAAGTAAAGTGTGCGTCTCTGTTTAAAACAATGAAGTGGGGAAACCCATGCAGACGTACAATCTCATGGATGTACAACCGTCCTAGCTCATCAACACTGAAGGTATTTTTGATTAGAAATAACTGAGTAACCTTCTTGATTCTGTCAATGACAACCAAAACTGCATCACTCCCTCGAGGTGACCTCGGCAACCCGGTCACAAAATTCATCACGACGTCATTCCAATTCCACTCAGGAATGGGTAACTGTTGTAAAATCCATGCTGGTCATTGATTCTCCACATTCACCTGCTGGTAGGTGGAACACCTCCTGAAAAACCCAACAACATCTCTCTTCATACCTAGCTACCAATATCGATGGGGTAGATCACGATACATCTTGGTGACACCAGGATTAACTACCTAGACTGAGGAATGAAAGTCCCGCATCAGTTCCTCATGTATGTCTGCTGGAACCCATACACGCCCCTAGAAACACAAGATCTCATCCTCACCTATGGTCCATCCAGGAAAAGGGTACTATCTTGACACGCTTTCCTGTAGGACTAGGACTTCAGAATCTGATAGCTTCCTCATTCGCACTCGATCAAGAAGAGTAGAGGTAACAGCTACATAATAAAGAAAATTTTGTCTGTGTCTATCATGCACCTCCAAATGCATCTCAGAGAACAGGGACATAAGCTTCCACTCACTGGTGGCCTCCTGAACTGCCTGTACCTGAGTCCTCCTACTCACCGCATCAGCCATTGCGTTGCCTTTCCTAGGCATATAAGAAAGCTCAAAGTCAAAAGACTAAAGGTACTCAACCCACCTTTGTTATCTCAAATTCATGTCACGTTGAGTAAAGATATACTTGAAACTTTTGTGATCAAGGAAAACCACAAAATGATCTCCTAGAATATAATGTCTTCAACAGTGTAAGTCATGAACAACTGCCGCTAACCCAAGATCGTGCATTGGGTAATTCCTCGCATGTGGCCTCAACTGCCGAGACCCATACGCAACGACTCCTTCTCCTTACATAAGAACATCTCCCAGCCCGATACTTGAAGCATCAGAGTAAACAGTATATCTCTTTCCCAGCTCTGGAAATACTAGTATCAGTTCTAAAATCAGTCTCCCTTTCAATTCCTAAAAGGCTGACTCACAAGTATCTGACCACAAGAACATCGCACCCTTCTTAGTCAAACTCGTCAGTGGTGATTCCAAGTTTGAGAAGTCCTATATGAAATGTATTTAGTATCCCGACTGCCCTATAAAACTTTGTACCTAAAATACGTTCTTTGGATTCTTCTAGGAAACTACAGCTCTCACTTTCTCTAGGTCGACTGATACACCTGTCTCCGAGATAACATGACCCAAAAAGTGAATTTGGTCCATCCAAAAGTTTCATTTTGAGAGCTTATAATATAACTTATGATCTATTAGTGTACTCATAATGATATCAAGATGTTTAGCATGGTCGTGTCGAGTGTGAGAGTACACCAATATATCATCCCTGAAAACCACCATAAAAGATTCCAAGTATGGATGAAACACTCGATTGATCAGTGCCATGAAAACTGCAGGCGTGTTAGTGAGATCGAACGGCATAACCACATACTTTTATAGACCATACCTGCTCTGGAAGGATTTAATAGGTATATTAGATGGTCTAAAGTCCAACTGATGATAACCGGACCTCAATTCAATCTTTGAGAACACCCAGGCTCCTTAAATCTCATCAAAGAGATCATTAATACTTGTTAAAGGATATCGGTTTTTGACAAACAATTGGTTCAGCTTCCAATAATCCACACAAAGCCTATGGGTACCATCCGCCTTCTTCACAAACAGGACAAGAGAACCCTAATTATAATTACTGGGTTGAATTAAACCCTTTGCATGCAACTCCTCCAACTGCTTCTTAAGCTTCTGAAACTCTGGTGTCGCCATCCTATGATGAATGGACACCGGTTCCACTCCTGGAATGAGCTCAATATAAAATTCTACCTCTCTCTCTGAAGGAAAACCTGAAAAGTCCTCTGGAAAGACATATCTAAAATGATCCACCACTAGAGGAAAGTCTAACTGTGAAGTCTCCTAGTCATCCAGATATAGACTTGAAATCTGGGCTGTAACTCCTCCCAACCCATGATGCTCGGGCCCCGCTCTGCTCAACTAGACATCCCAATCACCCTTATGAAGAGAATATTTTCCCTTTGGTGATGTGAAACTCACCCTACGGCGATAACAATCAATGACTACCTATATGGGAACTAACCAGTCCATTCCAAGAATGACATCATAGCCTATCATCTCTAAAAAATAAAGGTCCCAAAAGAAGTGACACTCACCAAACTCTAGAGGGAACTCCCTATACTGACATACACTATCCATTCTTGTCCCCAATGGAGTTTCTAGTGTCAAGATATTAGCAGAAGAAAATATGCAGAGACCAAGGCAATCCACAACAGAAACAGATATAAAGCTATGGGAATCCCCTGTATCGAGAATAGAATAAGATAAAACTAAGGCTACTAAGATCGTACCTCAAACGTTAGAGGGTCCAGGATCCTGCACTTTCTGGGTCTACTCCACTGCAAAAGTCCGGCCTATATCACGACCCTATGACCCAGCCTGACTACCCTGAGCTGATCCGCCCTGATGTCGCTGAAAACTGGGAAACTGGATACCATGACCACGACCTTCACCTCGGCCTGAATGGCCAGAAGAACTTCAGTTACCATACTAGTGAGAAATTAGTGGTTCTGCTTTGAACGGGAAGTCATAGAAGGACCCCTGTCATCGGCGGCTGGTGAAAATATCTAACAAAAATGCTAAATATGACCCATTTTACCATAAGATCAGCACTCTACTAGGTCTCTTGGGAAATGTGGCCTCGTATTCCCAGCATTCCCGCACTGGTATCATACCACCTCACTACCTGTAGGTGCATCTCGCTGACTCAGACCTACATGTGAATTCTCCCGGTGGTTCTTCCTACTATTGTCCGGAGAAGCACTAACCCTGTATGTTGAACCGCCCTAGCCCACAACTCCAGAATCCCTCATATTATGTTTCGTGATCAGCGCATGGTTGACTATAAAGGATATCAAAGTTAACTTGAAGATGTTCACCTGAGATCAGATATCCTACTTGAGACCATCCTCAAACTTCTATGAAAGGAACAAATCATATCCCCCTAGAAAGGGTGTAAAGCGATGTAGCTCAGTGAAGCGAGAGGAATAGTCCAAAATAGAAAGAGTACCCTACTCCAAACTCATGAACTCTCAGGCTTGATCAGCCATCAATGTCTCTGGGTAGAAGTAGTCATAGAATATGTGCTGAAACCCATCCCAAGCCATGAATTTTTGGCATCCTGCCTGTGAGATCACATCCCCCCACCTCTTGGAAGAGTCTCGAAGCATGTACGTAGTGAGCTTCACCCTCCTCTCTGGAGGTATCTCTAGATGATAAAAGATCATTAGCATGGCTTCTAGCCATGACTCTATAGCCTGGGGTCCCCCATCCCCTAAGAAAGTAGGAGGATGCTGCTACTGAAATACCTGCATCAATTCTACCATTGAGGGGGAAGCAGGAGGTGCTCCCTGAAAGGTCTGCATCGTTCTCATAAATCCCTCACTAAAATGTGCATCATTACCTACGTTAGGTATAACAATTGGTTCCAAGGCTGGCACAACTAGAGGATCTTCTGGAAGTCCTTGATCAGCCATATATGGTGTCTGATCGTTGTCGTTTAACTGGCATACAACCGGAGGACGTCTCGATGGTATGAGTCTGCAAGGTAAAGTGCACACCTTAGATCAAGATTATCAAGGACTGAAAACGAGAAGCATAAAAAGGGAACAGGATAAAGAATGCTTTCAAGTTTTAACAAAACATGGATACACTGCGTGTATTTCCACTACACAGCATGTACTTGAATCCTATTCCCATTCTTGAGTTCCCTTACATGGCTAAGCCACACGGCTTCTCCTAGAACGAGACTATATGGTATGTTTGTTCCAGACACGGCGTGTACTAGATGAACTTCACCAACCCGTGTTGTTAGCTACATGGTCAGTTACATGGCTGACTCTACACGGAGTGTTCCACACAGACACGGTGTGTACCTAAAGAATTTCACTAACCTGTGTTGTTAGTTACACAGCTGAATTACAGGAATTAAACTACACAGCATGTTCAAGAATGACACGGTGTGTATTGCTTAAGTTTTTATCCATTTGTGTTGTCAGTAAAATGGGCAGACACAGAGTCAACACAACATAGCATGTAAATCCGGTACATGGAGTGTTCCCACAAGAATTTCCCTATCCCATGTCTCTGCCCACACAACCTATGACACGGTTAGAGAATACACAGAGTGTACATACGGTACATGGAATGTACTTGAGAAAAACAGTTTATTCCCAAACAGAATAACACATGGCGTGTATTTCATAAATACACGGCGTGTATTCTGGGTTTTTCCAGACAATAAGCCTTAGAAACTACTCTGGAACCCAGAAAAACACTAAAAAAGTCCCTTAAGTGACAAATTCCTATCCATGAGGGCCCATACTCCCCGCGAATCAAATCTTGGCATCTTATACATGTTATAAACAAGGATAAAAATGCAATGATCCACCAAATTCCAATCCATGAGGGCCCATAACACCTCAAAAACCAAAGTTTGGTGTTCATTCTAGAAAAACCATACACAAAACAATACCCTATCAAACAGTAGGTATTCTATCAAGGAATCTATCACAACATCATGCATATCTAGAACAACATCCATCACAAGAACATGAAATCACTAATTCACCCTAAATGGAATTGTAAGAATGCATGCCATGTGATTTCTAGAAAGTGCCTATATAATGCATGAGATGGAATACCCTCATCTCATTAGGTTGCAAAAGAAATAAAACCTCAATAACATCAACAATAACAGCACAAAACATGTGAGTCACCCAACGGTGAAAATAAAATCAACCGTAAAATTGAAAAACCATAAAAATTGCAATAAACAGTGTAGATTGGATTTTCCATATACACAGGTTAGCTACTCGTGGACATATCTTATTACCAAGTACCTATTCCATCTTATCCCTGACTATAGGCTCCAAACAGTAAGTCAAGAAGAAAAGAACCTCCTTAGATACCACTTTGTAACATCCCGGTTCCGGAATCCACCCAGAGGCTCCCCATACCCGGTTGGTCATATGGCCTCAAGCGCATTTCCCCAAATGCCAGAGGCTGTCGAATAGCAGTGAGGGCCTTGGGTGTGATAGTGGGGAAACTATTCCCTCAGTGTTAGAGTAACATAGTGGAAAAGAAACAAATATACGATAGTGAAAGTTGTAAACATACCAAGAAACAGTAACAATGGAAGACTGAAATAATAATAACAGGAGCACATATATAATTATGCATGATACATATGTCTAGGAAAAAATCCAAACAAGTCACAATGATGAATACAAAACTAATCCAGAGTACAAAATAAAAACAATAAACAGCTCCACAGCATCACAAGCTTATGCTTGGTCCCATGCTCTGTAGCTCCAAAGCAATCAAGTACCTAAAGTAGAAGGGATCCTACCCTTATATAAACCTACAATAATATAATCTATTTCGGCCCAAAAATGGTTTTAGACTAAATCCCAATAGGCAACCACCACGAGATATGTTCCTAACAGTCAGTGAGTATATGGCAGGTAATAAGCAAGAAAATGCAGTAAACTAGGAAGTAATCAGCAGTAAACAATCCATAGTTTCAATGCATTAAAATTAATATATCTAGTAAGAATATAATCACAGTAGGTGAACACAAACAAGTAACCCTTTGGGAATTACTCACAACCTATCCCCTCTGGTCCTATCTAGCAATATAAGAAACCCTCTGGGAATCACACACATTCTACCCCTCCGGTTTAATATTCAAGGATATAACAAAGTCTCTCTGAGGAATCACTCACTATCAATTCCCCTTACAGTCTAATATAATTAAAGATTCTCTGAGGAATATCTCACAATTAATTTCTATTATATTATAATATAATTAAAGACTCTCGCAGTCAATTCCCCTTATAGTCAAAAGTGATTAAAGACTTTCTAAGTAAGCACTCATAGTCAATTCCCCTTATAGTCAACTACACTAGGTTCTCATGGCCCTTTGTAAGTCAATCAAGCACAGAAATGAAATCCGGTGAAAGTAAACCTCGAGAACTACTTAGCTAACCGGTCTATAGCATATCAACATGTCATAACAATCACACCATCCTACAACTAGGCATGGGATAAACAACAATATAGGCTAAGAGGCTAAATAGAATGAAAAGGTCATAGAAAAACATGCATGGTAAAACACCTCAAAAGAATCACAAATTTCCCTATTATCAATCAATTAACCTCTACTCAATCATACAAGCATAGTAGTAAAACGACAGGGCTAAAATAGTAAACACGCAATACCCCGTTCATGGGTATTGGCAAATTTGCACATATAACTCAAAGACATTCAACAGAAAAGAACAAACCACCTACCTCGTTGTTGGGATATCTCTATATGTGAACCTCGTGCCTTGAATCTCCAAAGAACACCATAGATCTACAAAAATGCCTAAAACGTTCAACTGAGGATAACTTGAGAAAGAGGAGAAATCAGGAAATGAAGCTCAAGCAGAAGGAAGAGCTTACTGATGTAATCCCAATGCAATCAAAGGTAGTTGAATTGGAGAACATATGCTTGCTCGGGGGCTCGGATACGAATCGCAGTTGTACGGGTTCTCTCGAATGAACTAGGTTGAGAAGAATGCCTTTTGGAGATTACACATGACCCTGGTATGTTTAATGAAAAATAGAAAATACATGGAGTGTACTTCATAAGTACACGATGTGTACTTTCTATTTTTGTTCCCTACTTTAGGTGGCCTCCAGTTCACCCCCACATGGCTGTGTGTGTAGCCATTACACAGCCAACACACGGCCTCCTGTGACAATCGAGTACATGGTGTGTACTCATAAATTACATGGCATGTACTTCAAAAATTTCCAAAAACTACTCTTTTTTTCAAAAACGACGAGAAAAAAAAAAGCATACCTGAAAATAAGACTTGGTTTCTTTCATAATAACAAGTTGCAACAATCAATGTGATAGGAAATGTAATGATTTCCCTAATGATATGCCTAATATGATAGGAATGGGTTGTCAAAAAATTATGATAGAACATTATCAACTAGATCAAGTTGTGAATAATAACTTGAATCATGTGTAACACCCTACTCCTCTAAGGAAAGAGAAAGTTTTTGTTGAATCATTCATATGGAAAAGAACTCCCACATTTAGTGGATCTACAATCCCCTCCTCATGGAATAGTGTATTAACTCCATTGAAAATATATCATCCATCCTCTGGTGCTTAGAATAAGAGAAATTTTTATTGTCATTCTACTGTTTTTATGGGGAATTTGATCGGTGGTGGACACTGATCAAGAATATGAAGTCCCAAGAGGAAATTGATTCCATTTATTGAGAGGAATTCAAGAAAATGTTATTCAATAAATATTTTCCAAGAACCCTCCGTCTCAAGATGGAAATAGAGTTCCTTGGACTTAAGAAGAAGGTAGATGATTTTAGCAGTCCGTGTGAAGAAAACTTCACATGTCTTGTAAGATATGTTGTCGACTTTTCCATGAACACTGAAATCAAGGTGGATTGATTCTTTAGTAGACTAAAGTCTAGTCTACAAGAAGCATTGGTGATTCGAGACTTCGACAGTTATGATGAGATTTTCTGTTGTTCCCATAAGGTTGAAATCGATATCAAATATTCTTAGAAGTATTGTGGGCCCAGTGAAAAAAAAAGAGGAAAATGGAATATAATTTTTGTGGATCCATAAAAAAATACAATGATATAAAGAAGAATGAACATCCCATGTGTAAAGATTCTGGGAAGAAGCATCTCGAGAACTATCTAATGGGAACCAAGATTTTCTTAAAATGTAGAAGAATGGAACATCTATCTAAGATTTGTTGAAGGGATATGAAGAATACAACTAATGTGGAAAAATAATGGAAGGTTCAGATCAACACATAGTCTATAGTTCAGTGTTACAACTACAAGGATAATGGGAATTATGCGAACAATTTATCTAATCCAAGGGTTTCGAAGAAAATCAATAAAAATATCCAAAGAAACAAGTAATGGTTTATTCTATAACTAATATTGAGGTAGATCTAGGAAACGATGTGGTGATAGGTACTCTAATTATCCATTCAAGAATAGCGAACATACTATTTGATTATGGTGCTATGAATTCTTTCATATCATCAAAGTTTCGTAGAACTATTCAAAACTGCATAAAAATTTGGATATTAAGTTATATGTAAAAATAGAAAGTGGGGAAATTATTGAATCCAAATCATATAACTCCTCCCCAGTGAAGGCTTCTGGACTGAACCTCCCAGAAAATCTCATCATACATCCTTTATTGGAGTTCAATGTTATATTGAGAATGAATTGGTTCTCTTTATATAAAGAAAACATCAACTGTCGGGAAAGGGATATCACTCTTCACATCCCGAAGAATCCTCCAATTATTTACCAGTGTAAGGATGAAGATTATTCTCTATTATAAATATTGTCTCAAGTGTGGGTATTATTGTCATATGAGAAAGTATGTATAACTCAAATGATTGAGACAAAGGAGAGAATCATGCTCAAAGACATTCCCAAAGTAAGGGATTACACAGATGTATTCCCTAAAGAGTTTCTTAGTCTTCCTCTTGATTTAGAGGTTGCATTCTCTATTGGACTTATTCCTATATCTCTGCCAATATAAAAGACACCTTATAGAATGGTCACTGTATAGTTGGAAGAGCTAAAGAAGCAATTATAGGAGAATCTAAAAAATGGTTTTATATGCATGAGTGCTTCACCGTGGGGAGCACCAGTACTCTTCATCAAGAAGAATGATGGTTCAATGTGCTTGTACATTGACTATCGTGATCTCAATAAAATCACAATAAAGAACAGGTATCCCCTGCCATAGATAGATAACTTGTTCGATCAGCTACGTGGGGATAGTTATTTCTCTAAAGGGGACCTGCGGTCGGGATATCACCAATTAAAGGTGAGGAAGTAATATATTCCCATGAACATCTTTCGAATGAGGTATGGACACTATGATTTCATATTTATTCCCTTTGGAATCAGTAATACTATAGAAATTTTCATGGATTTAATGAATAGAATCTTTAGATATTACCTAAAAATATTTATGTTAGTCTTTATCAATAATATTATGATATACTCTAAGAGAAAGGAGGAACACAAGGATCATTTTAATATTGTTCTGAAGACATTTTGAAGGGAAAAAATATATGAAAAGTATAATAAATATGAGTTCTGAATGGAGGAATTATCCTTATTGGGGCATATTATCACTAGAAAAGGGATATCTGGGGACCCTTCCAAGAAAAAGGCAATTAAATATTGTCCCAGGAAAGCATCTATAATGGATATCCATAGATTCCTTGTCCTAGATAGGTATTACCAATGATTTGTAAAAAACTTCTCATGAATTTAAAACCCAATAACCAAGATGACAAGGAAGGGGTAAAGTTTTTCTGGTCTCAAGAATGTGAGGAAAGTTTTAAAGAGCTCAAAAGTTTCTTATCAGTGCGCCAGTACTCACACTCCCTTTGCTAGTGATAACATTACCCAAGAATATGTACCACTATCTAGTGTATCTAATCGAGATCCAAGAGTCTCAAATATATATTCACATGGAAGGAGCTTAATATGCGCCATAAAAGATGGTTAAATCTCATTAAGGATTATGACTGCTCAATCCACTACCATCCTAGTATGGAAAATAAGGTATCAGATGTTGTAAGTGTAAAGGATCATGCATCTTTATCAATTATGAGAATTGAGAAGGATCCAATCTTCTTATATTTTTAGAGGATGGATATGGGAATCATTAAGTGAGGAACATCATAAATAATTTCTCAAATTATTGATCAACCATACCTCATGGAGAAAATAAAGGATGCTCAAAGAAAAGATGTGGAAATTCTGAAAATGGTATAAGCTATTAGAAATGGGAAATCCTCTGATTTCAAGATTGGAAATGATGGAGTCGTAATATTTGGTCCACGACTATGTGTACCATCCAATCCAAATACAAAGAAGGAGCTTCTAAATAATGCACATATCTCAACATTCTCTATTCACTTAGGGAGCACAAATATGTATCGAGATCTCTGAGATAACTTTTGGTTGGATAATATTTAAAATGTTATCGCTAAGTATACAAGAAAGTACCCGGTATGTCAGTAAGTGAAGGATGAAATAAAAAAGTATAAAGGGATGTTTCAATGACTACCCATACCAACATCTATGTTGGAGAACATTACCATGGACTTTGTCACTTAACTTCCAAAGACATAGAGAGGAAACAGTGCAATATGGGTCATTATAGATCATCATACAAATATAGCTCACTTTATTTAAATTAAAGAGGACTTCTCATTGGATCAAATTGCACAGATATATATAAAATATGTGGTAATGATGTATGGAGTACAACTATCTATTATATATTATTGAGATCCAAGATTCACATTGAAGTTCCGTAAAAGTCTCCAACATGCTCTAAGCACTAAGATGAAATTTAGTATGACCTATCATCCTTAAACTGATGGAAAATCTGAGTGAACTATTTTGACATTGGAAGATATGTTTAGAGTGTGTTCTATAGACTTAAATGGAATTTGGGACCAACATCTTCATCTGGTCAAATTCTCCTATAATAATAGTTTCCACTCAAGCATCCAAATGGATCCATAAAAATCCCTCTATGGGAAAACGTGCAGAACACCGGTGTGTTGGGATGCAGTCAGTGAGTGTAAGCTGCTAGGACCTGAAATGGTCAAAGAAATGATGGAGAATGTGAAAACCATTCCAGCACACATCAAGGTATCCCAAAGTCTATAAAATAGTTATGCAGACAACCGTAGATGGTACATTGAGTTTAAAGTTGGAGACACATTATTCCTTTGCATATCTTCATGGAATAAAGTCATGATATTTGTGAAGAATGAAAAGATAAGTCCCCTATACATCATCCAATTCAAGATCCTTGATCGTGTTAGAGTTTTGGAATATTGACTAGCAATTCCTCCTACCATGTCTAAAGTACACAATTTCTTCCATGTATCCCACTTAAGGAAGTACATGCCAGATCCTTCACATGTACTATCTTCAGAGGTGGTATAGTTGGAGAATTATCTTTCTTGTGAGGAGCAGTCAGTGAAGACCTTGGATCATAGAGACAAAATTCTACACAATAGGAATACTCACCTGGTCAAAGTTTTGTGGCAGAACCATAAGTATGAAGAGGAAACATGGGAACTGGAGGAAGCAATGAAGGAAAAGTATCCACACCTATTTTCATCTTAGTTTTTACAATGAAATTTCGAGGGTAAAATTTCATAAGGGGAAAGATTGTAACAACACAATGTTTTATCAATGGAGTTCAATTATTATAATTATTTCTTATAGTATAATTATATAATATTAATTATGGAATAAAATAAAAATCTTATAAATGAATAATGAGTGCAATAAAATGTATCCCTAGAAGTTAAGAAACATATACTGATGAAACAGTAACTTGACCTTTGGAATAGTAATGAGACACTTATGAAAAGTAAACTGATCAATGTAATATTAACCTCTCTAATGAAATTATAAATAAAATTTATCTATCTTATAAGTTTCAATATTATATAATTATATCATAGTATATGTAAATAATATTTAAAAAATTATTAACTAATTATTGGTATTTTTATAAGTCATAAATATTTAATTAAACTTTATGATTAATTTAATAATTTAAATGGAAATTAATTTTCATAAAATGTATTCATAAAATAATATTTTTATTCCTTATTATTATAATATAGTTTTATGAGACCTTGAATAAATTTTCAAAGTGTTAGAAAAGCAGTTTTAATTTTAAAATTTTTATTTTTCAAGTAAATGTTAATTTTAATGAAAAATTAAATAACTCATATTTATAAAATTATTTTCGTAAAATGGAGTTTATGTTTTTATTCTACACATCAAAAAATGGTTATGGTAAATTTTTGGTATTTTTCTAAAATACTTAAATTTTTTATGAATAGTGAAATACGATTATTTACAAAATAATCTAAATACATGAACTAATGAGTCATGGATGGTGTTATGTTGTGGTAAGAACCCTTGGATAGAAATCAAATGCCCTATTTATTATTTTTGGTCACAATAACTAGGACTATTCATAGTCTTGAACAAAAATATTAAACTAATGATTAAAATAATGGGAAACTCCTCCTCTCCTCCACTATAAATACCACCCCTCTTTACCTCTTCTCTTCACTCAACAAAGCCTTGTTCCTAGTACAAATTCTGATCAAATCTCTCCCAAATCCCATATCCCACATCAATAATCCCTTTTTATCTTCAAAATACAAAAAAAATTCCTTAAAGAGGCTCTCAAGGAAGATATATTTAAGAGGTAAATTCTTCATTTCTTTTCCTTAATTTTCTTTCAAGTTCCTTTCTTTCTTTTTCTTTCCTCAACTAATTTAATAAAATATTTTTGATGATTAAAGTAACTTAAATGTACTATAATTTTTTTATGATAATGTAATAATTCACCATCATATATCATTTCCCCGCCTTTTATACTAGAAATGAAAACACCACCCGAGATGTGTTAATTTATCACATTCAAGGATAATAGGTTTTCAATTTCTTTTACCATCTTCAATTCTAGTCAGGAAACCATTTTTATTATTGAAACATAATATAATATATATATTATACCTTATTTAAGGTTATATAATATTTTTTTACACATTATATTAATTTATAAATCAAAATGTGTTCATTGTGATCAAAAAAACTCCAATTATCCAAAATGGTTATCATTAAATTTTTACATAATAATTCATCTTCACTCTGAATAACTAAATGAATTTATAACCATGTAATCTAATGTATTTTTACTTATAACATATAACATCAATTATGTACAACCATTCTCATCTCACATGTTTATTATTACATATATATAAGTAAACCAATCATGAAAACCAAGGAAACAAATGCTCCAAAACAATGAAATTGAACATATTAACCCATCAAAAAGGTCATTAATAAACCTAATAAGGTTATAATAAAACAATTAAATGTATAATTGGTTCTATAAATATTAATTAATGGGTGTTATTTTTCTATCCAGGACATTAAGATCAAATGAAGGACACCATCGGGCTTAAGATACGAGATTCTACCTGAACCTCCTTTATTCCTTTGGGTTGATTTGTCTTTCATTTTACCTAAATGAAGTTATCAATTATTTTTATGTACATATTAAAAATTATTTCTATATTCCCAAACTCATGAATCAATATCCATTCATCATTGTCTTTCAGGTATATACATGTTCTTAAATGGTTCCCTCATCAATATTTTTCGATAAGTAAACCCATTAAAAGGGAACTTTCCAAATTCTTACCCGATTTCAAGTGTACTCTATCATCTATTTTAATCGACCATTTTTTTTACAAAATTAGGATTTTTAATATGAAAACCTTCTTGGTTTACTTCTATTTTTATATAAAATATTATTTTCTTTTCTATTTTAAAGGCTCTTTTTTATTTTCCTTAAAACCACACTAAAACTTTTTAATGCTTAAATTTCTTAAATACTCTTGTCACATGTTTTCACTTCAGTTTGACATAAATTACCATGATATATTCCAATTTTCTCTTATTAATTTACATTTTTGTTTTAATTCATTTCTTTCATGGACACTTGTATGATACACCCATTTATTATGCTTTATTACATGATTATGATACTCATTTCTGACCATGGGTAAACCTTATGCTTATGTATGATTTATTATGTATGATTATATATGTGGAAATAATATTCATGAACATGTTATGATGGGTACACCTAGATATTACTCTAATTAATCGGGTAAATTTGAGTCTCATGATATGTTATGTGCAACGGTCTTGGTGGTGAGCCTTGACTCATGATACCATGTGCAACAGTCTTGGTTGTTAACCTTGACTTATGCTCCTCTATGTGAAATGATCCTTGACTCATGATAAATTCATGTTTTATGTTACTTAAATATTACTATGATTCCATTATTATATTATCCCATGTTCTATATGTTATTATTCCTTATGTTTAATCATGTACAATTCCTTTTTATATCACTATGTTATGCTTTCTAACCAATGTGCTAAGCTTTATTCTTATGTTTATTCCCTTACTGGGATTTTTAACTCATTCCTTTGTTGATGTTATTCCCAAGTTATCCTATGCATAAGTATGATAAAAATGGGAGTTAGGAGTGCAATATAAATATTAAATAAATAAATGTTTTATTTAGTCTAATGTTTTTAGTTTTATGTACCTAGTCTTTGAAGACACTAGACTTCATGATCCTTGGCTTGTAATTCGATGTTTATTTATACTTAAAATCATCTAATGATATGTTTAAAAGTATAGGGTCACTATATATACCATATTATAAAATATAATAATCATGGAATAATTATCATTTTTTACATTAGTTATACATTTAAAATCAACCATGAATGATGGATATGAAAATTGAACTATGATACAACATGGAGATGGTAATCTGTGTGTGTGCGTGAGTAACATTTCAATTATTTAAATAAAATGATTTAAAGAAGGTAAGTATAATTTTATACTTAAAGTTTGAATATTATATCATAAATATTATATTATATTTTTAAATTCACTTATATATACTACCCATGTGATGTAGTGACAAAAAAATAATCATGTCACTTAGTTAGGGTGGTAATACAAATGTATGCACGTATAGTGTTATCATTTTTCAATTTATGGAAAGGTAATAAAATAGATGATATATTAAAATAATTGAATGAATTTAATATATATATATATATAATAAATGATTATAATCATCCATGAGAGTCTCTAATGAATAATGATTTACATATGTTTGTGAGATCATAGTACACCATACACACGAATGATGGTCTCATTTCACATTTAATGAAAGAGGATATGGATAAATATTATTACAAAAAGGTAATAACATATCATTATATGGGAGATAGTTATGTTATTATAATAAAACGGTTAGATGAGTTTTGAAATATGTATAAGAATAAAGAAAACTACAATATTCGGTTAAAAGAAATACCTCTTCTTCAGACAACCTCTTGGGCTTTATACCTCAATCCTCATAAGGTTATTATTATGAAAAAAATAATACTTGTATAATGTGTAATGGTATTTTAGTAATGTATTTTGGAAATTATTTGACACAAAAATTCTTTTTTATTTTACAGAGGAGATGAGAGGGGTGTCCTTTTATAAGCAGGGAAGAGAACACACTTGGTATATTTAAAAGTATTAATATATATTTATATATAAATCAATCCAAATGGATCTAAAATAAAAATTATCAGAAACTTTTACTTTATATGGTATATATATTTCCATAAAATATGATTTAGACAATTTTTTATTTCATTTTAACCCTTATCACTTTAGTTTAACCCCCGATGAACCTGTTTAAACCATAAACATGGTAACATTTTTTTTATTATTCATTATGAACAAAAATTAAGATGAAATTATTCCCTAAATATAATTATTATTATTATAAATTTTTAATATATTTTATAAAATTAAATTATTTTATGTGTTTGGGTTTAATTTAAATTTAAACCCATAAAATTTGATGAAAATCGGTTTTCTCGAATAAAATGCCTCCTTAATTATAAAATGTTTTTATTGAAAAAAAATCATAAAATCGATACCAAAGGAAATAATTAATTTATTCATATTATAAATGAAATAATTTTACTTTTAAACCATTTTAAAACAATGTTTAACATTCAAAATTATTGAAACTAAAATACATTTTCAATAAAAATAATTATTTTTCTCAACTCCTTTGAAAAATCAAACCTTTCAAAACATTCTAAAAAAATAACCCTAAGATAACTTTTACATGATCAATTAACAATTTGATCTCGTTTTTTAAAATTAATATTCTTAAATTTATAAATTATATTTTTAAATAAAATCATTTAATACATGGACAAATAATTTGGTTAAAATAATAATTATTTTTTTGAATATAAAACCATACTCTTGTTTTATTCCTTGATAAAATTAATTATGAAACATCATATAATTAAAAACAAATATATGTAACATAAATTCACACTTAAAAAATATTCAAAAATTAATTATTTCATTAAATATATCAAAATGAAAATCATGTCAGAGTAATATATTTAACCTTTAAAAACAATATATTTTAGGACGTGGAGTGAAAAAATAATTTAAAATTTAAAATTATTATATAATATTATTATATGATGTCCTTTATGAAATTAAATATATATATATATATACATATAGGATTTAATATTGATGTAGGGAAACAAGTAGGATATGGTTAGACGTTTCACCCTTGTTACCCTTTGGTCAGGGGTTCGAGCCTTATGGCCTTGCCAGATCCAATAGTATAACACACCAAGATTTTATGATATGTGTCTTCTTAAATAAATTCAATTTATTTGACAGATTGAATTTCATGCAACACTGGTCTTGAACAAACCATGATATAATATTAAATATTAACTAACAGTTGGAATAGTAATATAACTGTTGTGAATAGTAATTTGGCCATTAAAATTTGGGTATCTCATAAATGAAAATATGATATATTTATATCATGGAATAAGTAAATGAATGTTTTCAGAATAATAAGTTAAGTGCTTTTGTTTTTTTAAAATATAAATGTTTATTTAAAATTTTATAACTAATATTGAGATTTAAAAGAATATTTATTTTCATAAAATAGATTAATGAATTATTATTTTGTTGTATTGTAATTATAATATAATTTTATTAGATCATAATTAGTGTCGTAAAATCAGTTATAATATTAAAATCTGTTTTTTTTTACAAATGATGATTTTAATTAAAAATTCAATTTACCATATTTAGAAATTTATTTTCATAAAATGGATTCCATTTTTGAAATATAATCATCAAAAATTATTTATGGTGAATTTTTGAGATTTTTATGAGATAGTAGATTTTTTGTTGAATAGTGAAATAAGGTAGTTTACGGTACTTAATGTTATAAGTTAAATACAAGAATTTTTTAGTCATTATTGATGTAATAAACCATTAGTTTAAACTCAAATGCACTAATTAATGTAATTAGTTACAATAATAAACATGATTTACAGTCTTGAGAAAAAATAATAAACTAATTAATAAGATAATCAAAAAACATCAGTCCCCTCATTTATAAATACCACCTCTCACCACCCCTTATCCTGACACCCTATAATCCATATATCTTGTTATAATTCTACCCAATTACCTCACCAGTAATCTTACCCATATTCAAGACCTACTCGTATTACCAAAATACCAAATCAAGGTGTCTTATGAAAGTTTCCAAGGATATGATATTCAGGAGGTAAAATCCTCTTTCTTTGTCTTTAATTTTATTTTATTTTCTTTTTCTCTCCTCACCTACCCTTATCCAAAGTGGAATTAAAACTCTAGTATCATACATATAGTGTAATTTTATTTTGTTAATGTAATATCCATCATAAAATCTCTTATCTCCTACTTTTATTCTAAAAAAGAAAACAAAAAATGTGATGTGTTGATTTCCGCCTTCATGGATAACATGTTTTCATTTTCCATTACCACTTTAATGTCTGGTAATAAAACTATTATTATTGATAAATAATATTTTAATATGCATGTTATATGTTATATCAGGTTCTGGAACCAACATATAAATATAATATTAAAAAAATGATACATTTCTGTGATGGTCATAAAAACCTCCAAAATAAATTAAAACATTTTCATAACATTTTATCTAATGATTCATCCTCATACCATATAACCAAATGATATATGATACCATTTTTACTTCTATAATTTCATTAATACTACATAATTTCACTTCTGGATTTTTTTCTTCTATTTCATAGGAACTCCCATAATTATACACAACGGAACCGACCATAAAACAATGGAATGAACACTCCCAGAGCAACAAAATTAAACATTATAACTCACCAGACCAACCATAAATGAACATAATAAAATTATAATGAATTAAATATATATTTAATAGCTTCTTAATTAAGTAATTCTTGAATCTAATTTGATTATAATGGATATTATGTACGAGTGAAGAAGGATTTCGGACATAAGGTAAGGTTTTTTCATCTCACTTTAAATTTTTGTGGGTCATATTCTATATTCATCACTTATTTAATTTGTGTACTACCCCTTTTTATTTATGATCATAATTCATTTAGTATTTCATTAAATATCCATATTTATTTTATCATGGATATGTTTATTATCTAAGTCATATACCTTTTTTATATATGATGTTTAATTTGAATGTTATTTTAACTAGGAAATATTAATAAATATGTATACACTACTAAATATGGATATTTTGATAAGGAATATTGTTCATGAATTAAATATATGTAAAAATAATTATTTTTAATTGTATTGATGGGTGGGGCCAGACATTATAGGGACCCTTGATTCATTGACAGGTCTCATGATATAAATTAGTTGATAACAAACCCTTTGGGTTTGTATTAGAGAAGAATCAAATTGGTTTCTACCCAAAAACTTAAATCATATTATTAAAGGTCTTGAAAATAGTGGTTCTTATGCTAGATACATGAAATGTGCTAATTAATAATTTCATTTATTCATAATTCAGTCATTATCATCTAACGGATTTCTAATATGATAAAATCTATGGTTGAATTTTCATTCTCAATTTATTAATTTACATGTGTTTTTTATTTATTTACCTTTCCATTTTGAATATAAATTATTGATTATTCTTCACTTATTATTGATTCATGTTTCCATTTTATGTAAATATTACTAAGCATTTGAGGTCACCCTTTTATTTTTTTCCCTTACCCATGTTATGAAGATGAAATCCTTGAATAATTATCAAGGGAGCAATTTATTTTTTTATGTTCTATGTTTAATTACCAATAAAATAAGGGAACCATGTATGTATCTAGTTATTTAAAAGAAATAAAATGATTTATCCTTGGTGGTGTGATATCTTGTATCAATTCCATTATAATAAAATAACCCATAACTCAAGACTACTGGGGTCGGGTTGGTTATAGTTGGAATCAGACCAGGTTACTAGAAACCTTGGGAACTCGATGTTAAATAATATTGAGAATTATAATAATTCATCATAATGAATTTTTACCTCAATAATCATGACGATTATGAGATAAATCACTGTGATCCATTATTTAGTGATGGCGCCTAATGGATGCAAGGGAATCAATACTCACGGACAATGTAGGGATTTCCCCACTGACCAAGTCAACACAGTTGGGGTTAGAACTAAGAAGATCATGTCCATATTAGGATGGATTAATTAGGTTATGAAGAATAAACATACTACACATATGTTAGATCATTTCATGTGGAAGAAGACCCCATATTTTAGTGAGACTAATAATTCATTGGTAGTTAAAAAATGGATCAAGTCCCTTGAAAAGATATTTTTATATTTTTTATATGATTAAATGTAAAAGTTAGTATTAGCATTACATTTCTTCAAGGGTGATGCTGATTAATGGTGTTCATTGATCCTGAATACTGAGGAGGAAGATGAAGTAGAATACATGGAATGGATAACTTTTAATGAAACATTATTCAAAAAATATTTCCTGTGGGAGAAATGAATTGAATTGAAGATCAAATTATATAACTTAAAGAAAAAAGAAGAAGAGAGTATGGTAGAGTATGGGGATACCATGACTAGACTAGCTAGGTATGTTATATATTACATATATGATTTGGAAAAAAATATTGTTCATTTAATTGAATTTCTTAATCCAAGTCTCCGAAGGGAACTGGATTATCAATTATTTTAATCATATTATGAAAAATAAATATGTTCCATCAAAATGGAGAAGTAATTTTCTAGATCCTATATGTCCAAGAGAAATAAAGAGAAGAAGAGGTTTTTGGATAACCATGAAAAATGTAAAGCCTCAAAGAATAATAGGGGAATGAATCATTTCCCATTATGTGATAATTTTGGAAAGAATCATTCTAGGAAATGGTGGAAATACAAGTGAGTCTTTTATAAGTGTGGAGAAAAGGGTCATAGAGCTAATGAATGTAAGTGGAAGAAACAAATAAATGATGTTCAATGCTTTAAATGTAATGAAATTGAAAATTATTCAAATAAATTTCACAAGACTCAAAGGAATATACCATAGTAGAGGCTAAGGGGATATGGCTAAGCTAATGTGGTTACCATAGCTGAAGTAGAAGAATCCAATGAAGTGGTAGCAAGTACATTAATCATATATTCTAATTTATCTAATTCATTATTTGATCCTGGATCATCTCACTCTTTTATATTCACCATGTTTTCCAAGAAAATTAGACATTTCCATTTTGATTTAATAAAGTAGTTGTCAGTAAAAACTCCAAAGGGAAGTCTCATTACAATAAAAATGTGTCATTTAGTCCCTATTATGACAAATAAACATGATTTATTTTCTAACCTTATCATCATACCTATGGTTGAATTTGATATAATCCCTAATGTCGAATGGATTTTAAAATATGATTCAATACTTTATTTCAAGAAGAAGAAATTTTTGATTTTTGAGGAAGATGTATAATTCCTTATCTTTATAGAAGAAAATTCATCACCTGATTCTTGTCTAGATCCACCCCTAGTATCTCTACTAAATGGAATTATTGAGAGAGAAGAGAAAAACATATATAGGGATGATGAATGTAATCATTAATTTGAGGATGTACCAATTTTACAAGAATACATTGATGTATTTCCTGAGTAATTACCTAGAAGCCCCCTAGAGTTTAAAGTTGGGTTTAACATTGATTTAATCTATAATGAAATACCAACATCAAATACTCTTTATATAATGGAAACTATTGAATCATTGGATCTAAATAAACAAATAGAGGATTTGAGTAATAAGGGATTTATTCTCTCTAGTGTTTCTCCATGGGTAAATCATATTCTATTTTTTAAGAAGAAATATGGATCTATGAGGTTGTTCATTGAATATAGAGAAATAAATGTTATTAGAAAAAATAAAACGTTTCTTATTCCTTGTATTGATGATTTATTTGATCGACATTAGGGAGATCAATATTTTTTGAATATTGACCTTCGTTCTGGGTATAATCAATTTAAAGAAGGAATATATTCTTTAAAAAGATTTTTGGATGAGGTATGGACATTAAGAGTTTATAATAATTCCTTTTGGATTGGTTAATGCAACATCAGTTTTCTTAGATCTAATGAAGAGAGTATTCAAGGAATTTCAAGATGATTTTTTTGTAGTATTTATTGATGATATTTTGGTGTATTCTAAAATCTCTGAAGACCATGAGAATAAATTGTAGAAAATTATTGAGACACCCATAAGGAAAGATTTATATAGTAAATTTAGAAAATTTGAATTCTAGCATTAATAAATTTCTTTTTTTGATCATATTATCTCTAAGTATGGAATCACATTTGATCCTATAAATAAAACGGAAATCCAAGAATGGCATATTCTAATGAACATAATCAAGGTATGTAGCTTCATTGGTTTAGAAGGTTACTATCAGTGTTTCATTTAGATTTTTTCCTAATTTGAGAACCCATTAACCAAGCTCACACGTATTGGGGTTATGTTTGTATAGAAAAAAGAATGTGCAGAATGTTTTGAAGAATTGAAAAAAAGATTAGTTAATGCTCTTATTTTGACTCTACCATCAGTAAATTATAGGTTTGTGATATACATTTATGCATAGAAGAAAGGATCGGGTTGTGTCCTTATGAAAAATGAAAAATTTATTGTATATACATCAAGGAAGTTAAAGATTCGTTAAGAAAAATTTCCAACTCATTATCATGAGTTAGAATTCATAAACATTGCTCTGAAGATATGGATACACTATTTCTATGGTTAATTACGTGAGTTATATATGCATAAAAATTGTTTTAAATACATCTTTACATAGAAATAAATCAACATGTGGAAAAGATGATGGCTCTAGTTACTCAAATATTAGGATTTCTCAATTTACTACTTCCCAAGAAAATAAAATAAGATATTGATGCATTAAGAATGATTGATCATAGACTTCTAACCCAAATGAGGATAGAGAAAGATCCTATGTTCATGGATTTGGTACATATTGATATGATAATTGTTAAGGAATAGGAAACATCCCTCCTTTTTAAAATTATTATGAAACCATCATTATTGGAAAAGATAAAAAAACTCTCAATTCGATGATGAGAATTTTCAAAAGAAAATTAAAGTAGTTAAGAATGGAAGATTGGAAGACTTCATGTATGAGGTTGGAATTATGAAATTTTTAAATATGTTATGTGTTCCATCAATACCTGGTCTAAAAAGGGAACTACTATATGATGGTAATAGCTCAAATTTACCTATACACCTTGGTTGTACCTAGATGTATAGATATATGAAAGAACATTTTTGATGGTATAATATGAAGCAGGAAATTACTGACTATGTGTAAAGATGTGTTGTTTTTTAAAAATTAAGGGATGATAGATATAATCCTATAAGATTTATTAAACCTATATATATTCCTATGTGGATGTGGTATGACATTACTATGGGATTAATCACTATATTACCAAAGACCCGTATAAATAATGAAACGGTATGGGTTATTTTTGATCACCTTAAAAAAATTGAAATATTTTATAACTATAAGAGAATATTTACCTCTTTATAACCTAGAAATAATCTATATTAATGAATTTTTAATACTTCATGGTACTCCTCAATTGATTGTGGCTGATCTAGATCCATGTTTGACATAAAAATTTTGGAAGTCTTCAGAAGGCTTTGGATACTGATCCTTATTTTAGTACTGTTTAGCATCATCAAACTAACAAAAAATTTGAAAGTACTATTCAAAAATTAGAATAAAATTTTATATCATTCTCACATGACTTCTAAGATGTGTGGGATCAATATTTAACTTTGGTAGATTTTTCCTACAATAGTAATTTCCATTGTAGTATTCAAATGGAACCATATGAAAAATTATATGGAAAGAGATGCCATGATCTAACTTGTTGGGACAATGTTTTTTAGAGGAAACTTATAGGCCCTGAACATATTAATAAAGAGGAATAAAAAAGATAAATACTATTCAGGATCAAATTGAAGAATATCAATGTAGGAACAGGAGTCATGTTGGAAATTGGAGACATGATTTGGAATTTTAAGTGGGAGATCATGTATTTTTGAAAAATCTATATAAAAGGGTGTTATAAGGTCCTGTAAGAAATAGAACCTAAGCCCTAGGTACATCAGGCCATTTGAAATTTTAGAAATAATTGTAGTTGTATCTTACTGGTTAGAAATTCTACCAAGTCCTTCCAAAGTTCATGATGTGTTCCACATATCATTTTTAAAGAAGTACATGACAGACCCAATGCATGTACTCACAAATGGAGAAATGGAACTGGAACTTGATTTATTTTACCACGAAGAGCATATTGAGATTATTTACACTAGAGAGAATGTATTGAGAAATAATAAAATTCAGATTTTAAAAGTTCTTTAGAGAGACTATAATATGGAAGAAGCAACATGAGAACCTAAGGACGTTATGAAGAAGAACCACACTAATCTGTTTAGAATGAAATATTCATGAAAAAATTTCAGGATGAAATTTTTGAAGGATGGAAAAATATAACACCCCAAGATTTTATGGTATGTATATTCTTAAATAAATTCAATTTATTTGATAACTTACGCTACATGAAAAAATGATCTTAAATGAACTAGGATATACTATTAAATATTTATATGACTGTCAGAACAGTAATGTGACCATTAAGAATTTCAATGTGTCCATTAGAATAATAATCTCACCTATGAAAGGATAAATAAAATTTAGTTATCTAATAAATTAAAATATGATATATTTATATCATGGAATAATTAAATAAATCTTCTAAAAATGATAAATTAAGTGTTTGTATTTTTTACGAAATATAAATTTTTATTTAAATTTTTATAATTAATATAATTATTTAAAAGAAAATTCATTTTCATAAAATTTATTCATCAATTAATATTTCTTGTATTATAATTATAAGATAATTTTATGAGAACATAATTAATTCTTCAAAGTGTCGTAAAATCAGTTATAATATTAAAATTGTTATTTTTTGAATAAATGATTATTTTAATTAGAAATTAAATTTACAATACATAAAAAAATGATTTTCATTAAATAGAGTCCATTTTTGAAATCTACACTTCAAAAAATGGTTAGGGTGATTTTTTGGTATTTTTATGAAATAGTTGAATTTTTGGGGAATAGTGAAATATGGTATTTTATGGTATTTAACATTATAAGTTAAATACATGAATTTTTTTTGTCATTTTAGATGAAAGAACCCTTTTTTCAAATTCAAATGCACTGGTAATTGTACTTAGTTATAATAATAAACACTATTGATAGTCTTGATCCAAAATAATAAGCTAATGAATAAAATAATCAAAAAACACCCCTCTCCTCTCTTATAAATACCATCCCTCATCACCTCATATCCTCACACCCTCTATGACTTGAATATTTCTAAATTATACCCCATTACCTTCACATACCTCTTCCCTATGTCCAATATCTACTAGTCATACCAAAATACCAAATCCAAATATCTTAAGGATGTTTTCGAGGACATGATATTCATGAGGTAAAATCCTCCTTATTTCTCTTTTATTTTTCTCTCCTCACCTCCCCATATCCAGATTGGAATGATTACTCCAGTGTCATATATATATTGTAATTTTTTTGTGTAAATGGAATATCCATCATCAAATCTTTTATCTCCTCCTTTTATTCTAAAAATAAAAACATCATTCGTGACGTATTGATTCACCACCTCCATGGACAATGGGTTTTCATTTTACATTAAAGCTTTCAAGTCCTATCAGAAAACTGTTATTATGGTAAAATAATATTTTAACCTACATATTATAAGTTATATAATTTTTTAAACCAAATATATACATAATATTAAATATAACAATACAAGTTCATGGTGGTTGTAAAAACTGACAAAATAAATAAAAATATTTTTATCAATATTTTATCTAATGAGTAATACTCTTACCATTTAACTAAATTATATATGATTCCACTTAAACATATGGAAGTTATTTAATACTAAATAATTTCAATTTTGTATTTTTTCCTTCTATTTGACAAGAACTCCTAAAACGCTCCCGAAACAACGAAATTCAACATTATAACTCATCAGAACTTCTATAAATGAACTTAATAAAATTATAATAAATAAAATATATATTGAATAGGTTCTGGATTAATTAATTAATTAATCTAATTTTATTATCCAAGATTTTAAATACAAGTGAATAATGATTTATGAAATAAGGTAAGGGTTTTTTATCTCACTTTATATTATATGGGGTATATGCTATATTCATCACTTATATATCCCCTATTTTATTTATGATAATAAATCATTGAAGATATCATTAAATATCTATATTTATTGTATCATGGATATGGTTATTTTATAAGTCGTATAGCATATTAAAACATGGTGTTTACATTGAATGTTATTTTAACTGGGTAAATATTGATAAATCTGTATCCTCCACTAAATATGGGTATTTTGATAATTCTATGCATGAATAATTATTTGGAATTGCAGTGATGGGTGGGCCCCAGAATTATATATCCCCTCGATTCATCGATGGGTCTCATGAGACAAATCAGTTGATGACAAACCCTTCATGTTTATTTTCAATCAGGATCAAGCAGGTTTCTACCCATAGATGTGAACCATCTTATGAAAGGTCTTAAGGGAAGTGGTTCATGTGTCAGATACATAAAATATGATAATTAATCATTTCCTTCATTTATAATTCATTTACTATTATCTAGAATATTTTCACTATGAAAAATATATGGATGCATTTTCATTCTCGTTTATTGATTCCCATGTGTCTTTTAGTTATTTACCTTGCTATACTAATTGTTCCTTATCTATTATGCTTCACTTTTTATTGACTCATAATTCCTCTTTATGTAACCCTTAATAAGCATTTGATCTCTCCATTTTATTTTTTCCTTCCCAAAGTTTTGAAGATGAAATCATTGAATATCTTTCAAGGAAGCAGTTTATTTTCCATTTCTATGTTCTATGTTTAATTACCAAAGTAATAAGGGAACCATGTATGTATTTAGTTCTTAAATTATACTAAACTGATTGATCCTTGGTGATGTGATCTCTTTTATCTATGTCATTTTAAGAAAATAACCACCAAATCTGCACTATTGGGGTTGGGGTTTTTATAAACAGGTTGTTTCCCAGCCTGTGGGAAATCCTATTTATATATAATGAAAACTTTTAATACATAAAATCAAATTATACTTTGCAAAATAAATTTAAAAAAAAATATAATGGAAACTATATAGGTGAAAAATATTATTATAAAGTATTCATCTTTAAATAAAGTGGCTCATTTAGAATTTAAAAATATAATCTAAAAAATAATTATAAAAATAATCATTCTAAATAATGAGATTTTACATTCTCCCTACTTAAAGAAATTAAACCCTCGTAATTCTTTATCTATTTCAATAAAAAGGTGATTATGATGTTCAAAAGTAATAAAAATAATTTTTAAAATCCATTTTAAAGGGTAAAAGAGAATGCTAAAAACTATAATATTATTTTTAGTTCCCAAAAAAAGCACCACGAAAGAATTTAAACATGGAGTCAAAAATAAAAAGGAAAAAACAAAATTATCAAGAAATACCATTTAGTATTTTTGATTTCTTTTAATGAAACCCACATTGTAAATGAAACCCAAGTCTTCAAGAATTTAAATTGAAATTGATAACCCTTAAAAATAATAAAATTAAATCCCTTTAAAATAAAGAGGTATATAATATAAATATAGGGTTGGGTAAACAAGACTTATAAAAATATATTCAAAGAATTCATTTCATTAAATTACTAAAGGAATTTTAGTCAACATGGTGATTTATATATAAATCCATATCAATAAATAAAGTCAATAAATTCATTATAAATTATTGTAATATAATAACATTTTTTATTGATATATAAGTGAAAATAATTCATAAATTAAATCTAGATATCAAGGTATTCTTTTAAACTATTGATATCTCCATTATTTTTTAACATTATTTTTATATCTCTAGAAAATAAATAGTCATTTCATTGGTGGTATTTACCTTTCTGAATGTGATGTATGAGTTTAGATTTTGAAATCAAATAAAATATTTATCATGACCCATATAAATTTTACAAAAATGAATTAGTTTTGAAAAGATTATATTTCTTCTTAAAGTTAATTTCGAAAATCCAATAGCTTTCAAAATCATATGAAAATTATTTCTTCTATAATACTTATGACTAAATAATATGGAGGGGATTAGAAGGTTTTGTAAGATAATTTTCCTTCTATCTTGACAACTAATCAGTAATAAATTTAAAATACTATCATTATAAAATGAAATGAATTATTAAATATTAAAATTAAAATGGTCCACGTGAGTAAAGACAAAAACCATAGAAATCATATAATAATTTACCCTTCAAAAAAATTATAAATAATTTGATTATCCATATAAATACATCCTATCAATATAATAATATTTATCCTTAAATTATAACCCCTATGGTTATATGAGACTGCATAAGTTATGATACCAAACCAACATATTAACCCCTTAAGTGTAATAAAGCTTTTAATTATAAACTTCTAATAATATGCTAATATCTAAAGTTATCTAAACCTTTTTTATGATAAAAAATATAAGGACTCAGCCTTATAAAATTTCATAATGTAGTGTATTTAGACTAGAATTCACTTTCTTTCATTTCTGAGTACCTTTTAGGTTTATACACCTAGAGAATTTAGTCATTACACTTCCGTAACAGACTAATTAAATACAATGTGGGAACTTCCACTCAGTATCCATTTTTTCAAAATATAAAACTTTTAAAATGAAACACATTTTAATTTCATGATTAATGTTCATAACATTGAACTTGATTTATTCTTTGTTCTTACTCATCCTTAAACCCTAATAAATACATTTAAAAGAGGATTAGCACAAAAATCACATTAAGGAACATAAAAGTAAGAAATATATTAATCTCATGAAAAACATGAAAACCTATAAAAAATTTCCATCATCACATTATTCATTGATCATAAGAAGTAAATCATATATACATGAGAAACATACTTATTACTAAAATAAAAAAAATAAAACCTATAACATGAATATAGAAACCCTTATAGTAAAATTATAGAATCATATCCAAAACCCATGTTAACTCACTATATAAATAACTAGAGCCCAGTTAAATACACATAATAAATCACACCAGTTTACTCCCTCCTTCTCTTTGAATAAAATGTATATTACCCAATACATTAGAGGGATATATACATCTCATATGTAATATAAGTTGTATCACGGTCCCCCATCATATAAGTTGTGTCATGAAAAACATTTATCATATATAATTATCAAGTACTATATCATGAATAAAAAAATTTATTCTTTTCTATTTTCATCATAAAATCTTCTAAAAACTCTTTTCAACTAATATAAAAAACATTTTTGGATATAGAAATTACTTGTCCCATTAAAAACAATTTCATACTAAAATACCTAGAATTATGGGGGAATAGATATTACATTTAAATAATCATGGAAGTTTTTAATGGAATAAAAACATTGAATAATGGTAGTAATGTTCGTAAAATTCATTGAATCCTTATATTTTAAAATAAAACATTCCTTTTTCATACTATAAATAAATTCAAAATCGTCCATATAAAATATAAATAAAATACCTTATGAATACCATTTATAGAATTTTAAAAGTGACATGAAATATACTTTATAATTCATTTATGTCAATATAAATTCATGCGTAAAATAATTTTTATAATATAGTATAGTAAGAAGATTAATTAAAAATTAAATCTTTAAAACATTTATAATGAGGTTTTTAAGGTAAAGTGTCCATTATTACTTGATTAATTTTGAAATAATGAAACATTGAAGTAAATATATTTGAATATACTTTTTTAAAAAAATTTACATAATTATGATAAATATATTCATAATTCATTTTATACACCACATAAAATATGACATTTGGTGAATGTAGATGAATTCTCAAAGAAAGGGAATTGTGACTAGAAATGACTTACCTTAAATATTGTCTAGCATCATGTATTATTTAATTCATAAATAATAAAATTATATTTTTTATTTAATTTATTACAAAAAATTTTCATTTTAATTCCATTATCATTATCCATTTTATATCATTTATGACCATGTTATATTTAATTAATTCATCAGTTAAGTTTATGTTTTACTTTTTGAGGATGTTAAATTCATAGTCACCAAACAGCTTCACTAGAATGAATGCAGTCAAAGATATAATTATAACATAATATCTAGAATAATAATATTGAAATAGTTATAATTTTTTGATCATTAATTATACTTTTAAAACCAACCATGAAATATGGATATGAATAGTGAATTATGTTACAATATAGAGATAGTAGTTTGTACACGCACATGAGTAACATTTCCATTTTTCAATGAATAGGAAGGAAAACGGGTAAGTGTTATTTTATATTTAAATAATTATTATTATATAATAAATATATTATTCACTCGTAAAATACACTTATATATACCAACCATGAGTTGTGGAGATAAAAAACAAATCACAGCACATCAAGGCGGTGGTAATCCACACGTACGCAAGAACGATGTTATTATTTTTTAATCGAAGAAAGTGTAAGAAAATAAATGATATATTATATTTTAAGAATTATAATTATTTCATTAATATCATATATACATTAAATAAATCATTATAACCGTTTTTGATAGGTGGTGATTGAAAATGAATTACATCAGTTCATGATGCGGTAGTCCACCATACACATGAATGACTATTTCAATTCCCATTTGATGGAAGAGTATATTGATAAATGTTATGAAATAAACAGAATAAAATCTAACTATATTTTATATAATTATGTTAATATATCAAAGAGTTTATAATTGTTTTAAATGTGTAAGAATAAGAAATAATAATAAAACATTCAGTTAAAAGTTATACCACGTCTTTGAACATCCTACTTTTCTTTGTAACTTCAACTTAATATGGTTTGTTTTCTGACCAAATTCAAACCTATAGGAAATAATGATGGATGTTTGAAAGTGATTTTGGAATTTATTTTTTAAACTAAAATTCCTTTTATGTTTGGATAGGATATAAGAGAGGGTGTCCTTATATTAGTGGGGTATAGGACACACTTGGTATTTTTGAAAGGATTAAAATATATTAATGTCTTACTCATAATAAATTGATAAAAAAATGGCCCATTTTCAAATATGGAATGATATAGTGTTTAAATATGGATAGAAAATAGGATCTTAATTACTTTTTAGGTCATTTTAACCATTTTCACTTTAGTTTAACCCTCGATAAAACTATTTTAATCTTAACTATGATAAAATATTTTTACAATTTCTACTATTCATTCTAAAAAACATATGTTGAACTTATCACCTAATATTATTTATTTAGATTAAAAATATTTAATCCATTTTATAAAATTAAATTAAAAAATAGCATATTTTATTTTAAAATTAATCCCACAAAACACGATGAGAAATAGTTTTCTCTGAAAATGTCTTATTAAGTATAAAAATATATTATTTAAAAATGATAAATAAAATTGATTCCAATGAAATTAATTATATATTTAATAATATATATAAACTAATTTTACATTTAAACCATTTTAAAACAAAATTTACCTTTCTAACTAATTTAAATGAAATGATAGTTTTCAATAAAAACCAGTAATTTTTACTATTCATTCACAAAATAAAACTTTTTAATGAATTCTAAAAAATCCACCCTAAGAAAAATTTTAAATGGTAAATTTAAAAATGAAATTATTTTTTCAAGAATAAAATGTGAAAATTTATACATTATAGTTTTAAATGAAACCATATAGTACATATAAAAATAATTTAGTTAAAAAATAACTATTTAAGATTTCAATTTGCAACCATAATCTTTTCTCATACCTTGAAAAAGTTAATAATGAAAAATTATATAAGTATAAATATATATAAATAATATAAATTTATAGTTATAACATTTCAAATAATTACATAATTCCTAAAATAGATCAAAATAAAAATCATATCACAGATATATATATTTAACCTTTCAATAGAATATATTTTAAGACAATAAGTAAATATAATAATTTTAAATGTAAAATTAGTATTTAATTTTATTGTATGATATAATTTAGGACATAAAATAGATAAATTTTAAAAGGGTAGAATATATAAGAAGGGTAGAATGTTGGCGAGCGGTAGGTGATGTGCTCTTTTCACCCTTTGGTCATGGGTTCGAGCCTTATCGCCTAGCCTGATGTGATGGGTTGTCACCTAAACTTTGGGATACACTATTGATATATTAATAAACATATTAATTAATAAAATAACATAAAACCTAATATATATTTTTTTATAATATATATAGAAATGTAATTTATTTGGTGATTAATATGTGTACAAATTCATATTTTATAAAGAATGAGATTCATTTTTCATTTACATTTATATTATAAAAAATTTATAAAAGTACTCGTTGAAAATATTTGGATGTTACTACAAGTATCCATAAACTACATGTTTCATATATAATATTTCACTTCATGTAGGTCGACTCCCACTCAACATGTTAAGAAACATTCTAAACTGGACCTCTCCTATGTGGTTAGAAGTAGTGTATCCTTAGAGTATATGCCATGTATTTTTTATCCAATATGTTCTTTTATATCTTATTTCCTAAGATGAATATTTTGGGACATTTGTATTCCATTCAGATAAATTTTCTATATAAAAAAGGTTATATACCTCTTTCGAATCATAGGTGATATATGAGGATATTTGGTCAAATTGGTTTCCTTAGCTCTATATGGAAGATGAATTGGTTTGAGAAATACAATCATAAAATAAATGGGGTTTGGAAGTCTTATAGTTTTATGATGATGATATGGCATAGTTCACCCATATTCTTTGTAGTTTTCATTAATCCTCTACATATTAAGGGATTGGGTCCTCCAGGTTTGATGATAGGTTTATACCCCCTTGGCCTCGACTTGGTATGGGTCCCTATAAAACTGATAGAGTTTGATGCCCCCACATAATTGGGAATGAGTTATCTATACATACAATTAGGTATTCCCTCATCTAAAAAGAACTGATCAATGAAAATTGGTTCCTCTATTGGGGTTCATTACTCTCTAGACAGACATGTACAATTCAGTGAGGTGTGGGTCCCCCATTATATATTTTGGGAGGTGACATGGTTTCTTAAGTTGGGAAGTTATGGAAGGTAGGGGTAAGTACACCATTGACTACCAATATTAATATGGAAATTTTTGGGTTTTCCAAAAATGATTTAAGAATAGTTACATAGTAGTTATAAATTATAAAGTTCAACACTCCCTTTAATGACATTCATACAATAATTAGGAGTGTGTTTCCTAATATGCTTTAGTATGGTATCCTATAAATGATGTATAGTGGTGATGTTTGAGGAAATACCACAACTAAATCACTTGATGGTTTCAATTTAGTATAAACTTACTACTAGGTTTTTTAATTTATACTTTTTGATCCTTTCAATGTTCTAATAACTCCTAGTTTTCCATTATAAATAATCCCTTATAGAGTAGATATTATATGACTGAGACCCCCTATTCCTAAAATACATTTATTATTAGACCATGTTAAGATTATTATATTTTATTAAGTTTCTATCTTAATCCATAGTTTGATATAACTTTTTTTTAATTTATTATTTATGGATTCGGGCATCCTAAGTGTACATTTATACTCACCCATGTAAAGGATTAGTGCCCACATATGTTGTTTAGATGTATCCAACACACAATTCAGTGATGGTATTGATGGTTGAAAAACTATTAAAGTTAGTTTAGATGTAATTATTGATTATGATCGGTAGATCTTGGTGGTTCATGATGGAGGTGTTGACTATTGTAAAAGGAGATTTACCATAGTTTCCTTGTAGTTAAGAGGATATTTTACCATGTATTATAGTTTATAGGGTCGAGAGACCTTATAAGATATATATAACCTATCCCATTTTCCTATATGTATATATAATTATCATGTGATGTCTCATGTATGGTTTATATATTATTCAGTTATTTATATATATAACTGGTGTTACTAATTATTTTTTGAATTGGATATGTGTGTCTATTACTAGTTATTATAGGCTAAGGCCTCCAATGTGTGTTATTCCTTCTTAGTTCTAGTAATCATCCTCTGGAATATTGGATATGGTCTTAGGGTGGAACACTTAGCCTACATTTAATTCGATAAGGGCCTCTATGGGTTAGGTTGTTTTAGATACCACCACAATGGCATAATTTTGACCTTTGAGATAGTATGTGCCAATCTGAAGGAATGTTGGGCCAAAAAATCAAAAGGAAAACCATTATGAATTTAGGTGGTTAGATTATAATAATGATATTGAAAATGGAGTGAAATTGTAAAATCACATAAAAACACATTGAACATACACTATACGGATTCCTCAACTTCTCCTAGAGACCCCCCAAAAAAAGTTTTTGGGGAGAGGTGGTCGTTACTTGGATTATGAAAATGAAAATCAGTTTTAGGGTTGATATGGTGATCCAAAGCCCCCTTAAAAAGAAAATAATTTATGGTGTGATGTGGTGATTCCCATCCCCCCACAAAATAATTTCATTCTCGGCATTAGGTGTTGATATTACCCCCCCCCCCCCCTCCTGCAAACAAAACTTTTCCACCCATATACGAAAATCATTTTATGAGTGATGTGATAATCCCAACACCCCCTCCCCCCCACACACACACACATACACACAAGATGAAAACATTTTTAGTGTGATTCAGTGATCCCAATCCCCCCACAAAGGAAAATTATTTATAGAAGAGGATTCAATTATTTCTAGACGTATAGAGTAAGGTATGGTATAAAGGATTCCATTTAAGGGAAGAGATTACTCTTTTTCTACCTATAAATACCATATTATTTCCCCCAAAATTAGGGTTGTAATGATATAATATGAGAGAATGTGGTGAAAAAAACAATAATAGAGTTCAAGAGAGAATGATTTACATTCCTTACAAGGCACAGGTAATCCACTTACTGTAAAGTAAAATGAAATTTACATTGAAATAGTTCCCTCAAAGGGATACCATTCTAAAAATGAAAATATTATTATGTTTTATACAAAGATAAAATTCCCCATTTCATTAATGAGTCCCTTTTACAATTAAAACCCACATCATGAAGGAGCACCCACATTGATACCCACTTATCTATAGCGATAACAGTACACATAATGAGGTTTCTCTAGGGTATATATGTTTCTTATCTCATCACCTTAGTCAAATGTAGAATTCTTCTTGTTTGAAGCCCTATGTAGAGTATAAAAATGGTTTCATATGATATATACAAAAAACCTAGGAATTGTGTCATTCAATCCTCCCGCATGTTCGCTATATTCATTCGGTCGGGGTATGGGACACATCAGTGTGTCCCTCTTTTGATAATGCACTCCCATGGTAAATTATTTCTCCCGCCTAACCTACTTAATATTTAGGGTCCTTATGATTCTATAAATAATGAATTCCCATGGAAATTAGGATACCATCCTTAGAGTTAGTGGTGGAAGACTTCTCAGTTTATGCAGCAGTATTCATCCCCTACCTACTGCATGAAATGTGAAGAAATTCGGGTAGTATCCATGAATTGTTTTCTAATAAATTGTAATGTAAGTCCTAGATTCAGATTTTGAAACATTCAGGAAGATAAGAATGGGAATACCCATCATTTATTATATACTACCGTTCCATATAATCACCCTCCACTACCATAAAATGATGAGAAAATATCTCCCAATAGAATCCCTATTAGAGGAAGCCCCTAGACATTCTGGCAAGATATCACAATTCTTCTTCCTTCCATTTCCCTACCCTCATCCATTAGTGTATGAGGATAAAAATTTCAAAATTGGGATTTTAATTATGGTGTACGTATATTTCAAATGTGATTTTTTATTATAATAGATCTTTAAATGTCTCTTGTTTTTAACACCGAGCATGACTCACATAGGATTAGATACCATTAAAAATCATATAATTAGCATAATCAGAATGCCTCCATTTTGTTACTCCACATTAAGTGTAATCCCCAACCCCTTCAAACTACATAGTCTTCAATTCCAAACTTCATGGGATACATGGGAAGCCTTATTGAGGTTCACACACAATACCTTTAATCCAACCTCATCTTTGGTGGGCCATATTCTAAGAATGATCAAACCCCCACTCAGAGGTTCATATTATTTTTGGGTTCTATCATCTCATCCTCATAATTCCATATTCCTTGCGAGAGGAATCTTCACATGGCCATATTTCTTATAAGATCAACCTGATCTCTTCAGGTCTTATTACCTATGGGACCAACCATAATGGATTTCTCTTTTGGAAGTCCCATAAAAGCCTAGCTATGAACCTTTCTCCTAGATATCCTCACCATAAGAGGTTAAACTAAATAGTATAGTATTTTTCACATGACCATTAAGGGTACAACGTTTCCCATTAAGTATAATAAAACTACAAGAGTTCTAATTCCTCTCATAAGGATATGTAATAACCACTTTTCGTGGACCCGATCCCAACACCAAAATAACTACTATCTCTTTGAATCATGATGAATTCCATAGTGTCCCACTATGTGGATTAAAACTAGCATCATAGGATAATAATCATAATAAAGATATAGAACATATGATACATAAAAATGGTAGCATTGATAAATAACCTCTCATACACAATGATGTGACCATTGATAGTTAACCAATAATAAAAATTGGATTGTTTTATGTCAATACATGTAAATATCTATTTTTTAATATAAGGTTGAACCGTCCCATACATGGGAATGGGAAGGATCTATAAACATGTCTTAAATCTATAATAGAGTCCTAGAATACGTAATAATTCCCCAAAAAGGGTGTGATGAGCTCAACCTCCCATCCACTCAACAAATGTGATATCATATGTATCATTAAAAACATTCATTGATCACCTTCCTTTATAAAGATGGTTTGTGACCCATCATAGATGTGGGAATCATTGGTTTTTTCCTATTAAATGAATAAAACCCATTGCAAACTAACCCAAAAAGGGGGTAAAAAAAATGTAGATCCCAACATGATTGATTGTTAATCTATATTGAACACCCTTCACCCCCCCCCAAGTCAAGTGTCATGCCCTGTTTCTATTGGTAAACAAAAATGGTAAAACTGACTTGAATACTTCATTAACCAAATTAAATGTGATTACCACACATCAGGCCATTTCTCCTTATAAAATTTTACAAAATGAAAGTGTGCCCAACATGGATCCTTTAAAGAAATCAATTATGTATTATTTTTTCAATTTTTGATGCCACAATGAGAATTTTTCATATTTTCTTCATTATAGATAATAATTAATATTCAATAGAACTTCATTTATTTCAAAATGGATTCCTACCAATAAATACAGATGTATTATTTGTTTTCACAGAAAGCAATATCCCCATCTATCCATAGGACGTTGTCTCCTACTCAGTGCCTCCAATGCCAAGTGGAGAATGCGCTGATTAAGGATTAGCATCTGAATGGTACCATCACAACATTTGAGGTTCCCATTAAATCCCTCTAAGACATGAAGTAGTGATAACCGTCAACCTAGTGATAGGAGGTGGGAAATAAGTAGGTAAGACCTATTGACATTTCAAATAATTTCTAGAGTCTCAACCTGGAATGAAATAGTAAGTTCCTCCCTTACCATAGGGAGGTGGATTAGGAATTCCACAAAAGACTCATCCCAAAAACATAGGGGTCACCATGAAAGGATTATATCGTCATCCAACACCGCCAACATCATGCGACATCAATACTACCACTTACTAATAATTCCACCTCATGGGCCCCATATCATGTCACAAATACCCAAGCGCCCAGGATATCTCACCAAGTGCAGAATTTGATAGATAAATGGGAGTGGTAAATTATCCCCATTACCTCAAAATAAAACCACTAACATAATATGGCAGAAAATCATGATAATTAATATATCTATATATATGTTCATCAAGTCTTCTATCATAATTTGGAAGTATCCAGAAAAAAATATCAACAATTCCTGACAAAAAATATGGGCAGACTCATACCCCCACACCAACCCAAGAAAGATATCATTATATCCATGAATAAATTAGAGGATAAGAGGTTAATAACATATTTAAAACTATTATACAAGATTTTGAAGAAATTATAAACAAAAGGAAAGTTTCGGGTAAGGGATTTAATCTCAATTTAATTTCATTGAGGAATATTGTACTATTATGCACCTATTCTATTTTATATAGTGTATATACTACCCCTTTGAAATGTAATATAATGAAAACTTCATTCTTTATTGTATTCTAAGTTTCAATTTAAATTATTTCATCTAAGGGGAATTAAGCTTAATGTTACCAAGTAGTATAGAAATTTCATAACTCGAATTATTTTCATTGGGTTATATTACTTATTTATTGTAATATATATTATTTGATTATGTGGATAGTGAATTTTGACTATCTATTTTCTTATTTCCAATTTTTATGTGGATTTACTATTGATACGCATAATATATTCACTGATTAATTATCACTTCAATGTTATGATCATTTTACGAGTTTATTTCACAATCTCATTCTAATTGAGATTGTTGTTTCCTGAATTTAAACTAATTAAAACTATATATTTATTGTTTAATAAACCCATTATTATATTCTCCTCTAGTCATTCATGATATTTTTTAAATTATAGTACCATTTTTCAAATCTTTGGTACTTAAAATTATTTATAAAATGTTTTAATAAAATCCCACTTCATTTTTCTATTTATTCAGAAAAATGTTTTCTTACAAAACATTTTTTCTAAAAAAATTTACAAACTTTTTTATTTATTATTTATCAAATAATTTATTATAATAAATATTTACCCATTTTTTATTTTTCAAATATGTTTTAAATGGAATCTTATTGTTGATTTCTGAAAAAGTAACATTTCTAACCATTTTACTGTGAAAAAGAAATGTTATTTACGGAATATATGGAAATACACACAGTCATTTCCTTGAATATTACTTTTCATGTTTAAAATGATATTTTTAAATAAATTGTTTTAAATAATATTTTTAATGAAAAGGAAATTTAAAATTTTTTTGTTTTAAAAAGTGATTTTCAAAATGAAATAGGATGTATTCCCTAAGAATGGTTTTGATGGACTTTTTATTTCATCAATTACAACAACCCTTATTCTTAATCCAATATGTATATGTCATATTGATACCGTACTTATTATTCCTCTGTATTTTTTATGGTTATTTTTTGCATGTAAATTATTGGCATTCACTTCCATGATTTAATTTTGTATCCAATAGATTTCCCATAAAATTTTCACTTTCCTATGATCATTGGACATTAAAGTTTCCATAAATATCCATATTATTCATCATAGATATGTTAATTTCCTAAACCATATACTATTTTTACATATAGTGTTTAATTTTACATCTATCTTATTATCTAGGAAAAATTGATAAATATGTATTCTTTACTCAATATCGATATTTGATGATAAGACAATTTTTTTATTAATTAAATTTATTATTGGATATATGAGGAATAATTTAGAACTAAAGAAATGGGTGTTCTTAGTTAATTATATCCCCTCGATTCATAGGTAGTCTCATGGGATGAATAAGTTGGATATCCTTAGTTAAATAGGTTTCTAACCCTCAGTTTTAAAATGCCTTGAGAATAGACAGTGACGGTAAAGATATGATGTACCTAGGACACATGATGTCCAATAACTAATAATTATCTTCATATAGAATTTATTTATTATCATCCATGATATTTTTGATATGATATTATCTATGGATGCATTTCATTATCAATTTTTTTATTAAGTGTAATGTGTTTTCAATTATTTATCTTTAAATATTTACTTTTCCTTGGAAAGTTATTTAAATGGAATGTGTTTTTAGTTATTTAACATGCCATATTGATTATGAATTATCCAATTATTTAAATGGTATGTTTATTTAGTTATTTACATTTTAATACTTATTATAGATAGATTCATCATTGGGTCTCCTATAATTTACCCTTACTAAGAATTTGATCTCACCCTTACACAGTTTTCTTTTCCCCAGGATTACATGAAGTTCACTATGACTGATATGTAGGGATACTCTATATAGAATAAAGTTATTTAAAAAAATTGTGTTTTAATTTTTTTATTCCAAATTTTATGTAAGACTCATCTATGTATATAATTTACCATGAATACTAAACTGATCAGTCCTTTGACATGTGATTAATTGTATCTTATTCCAATGTAATGGTAGAAGGAACTAGCTCTAGGATACCAAGGTTGGGGTCACTATAGTTTGAATTAGATCACATTTAGTAGAAAACTTGGGAAATAGATGTAGGAAAACATAGATTCGAGAGCACAAACCTAAGATATATTTTCATGATAGGTATAGAATAACATCCTAAAGTTTTGTTAAGATATAGATTATGTGGTTTCTCCTTGAAATAAATATATATCTGGATACTAAAGTGGATGTGGTTCTAGAACAGATGTACCAAGGGGTAATAATTCCAAAAGGGAATATTGGACTTGACTTGATCTTAACTAGGTACATGACAATAGGCCTCATTATATGCTCGGTTTGAAACTCCCAGGGGATATTCTTAGGATAATTTACATTTTCTTTACAAACCATTAAAAAGGGAATTGAATAGATGATTAAAATGAATAACCTAGGTTAAACCAAATGTTATTTAGATTTAAAATAATCTTTCATTATTTTTACATCCTTAAAATATTTTATGGTTTTATCACTATGATTATTTTTCCCACACTATGATTTTTTTGGTTTTAGTTTATGGCTAGAACCAGAAGAAATCATGTTAAAATTGAATATGAAGGATAAGGTGGTGAAAATGAAAAAAAAATGAGATTTTGATATGATTGAAAGATATAATGTTTATTCCTAGATAGTCTTACTGAAATATTATCAAAAACATATACCTTATACAACTCCCATACTCACCATATAAGATAAAAAAGAAGTTTTCTAAGAGCTCGAGTGGTGGGGACCATGGGGAAAATAAGGCTCCGTTTCCATCATGAAATGAATGTGAAAATAGACTCCTATAAATGTGTCTCAATAGAATGATGAAATACAATATTTTTGTAAAAGAAATGAATAAAGAAATTAATCTTCAAGGAAACATAAAGACAATGATGGAAGGAAATAAACATCATCCTTGGGATCTATTTATAGTTGGTTTCTTTAAATATAGGGAACGTGAGATTTTCCTGAGTCAATTATCTCTTCTATAGGGTAACCCCTAGACCATGGAATTACCTAAGTGAAAAAAATGAATAAATTATTTATATATTTTGATTCAATAATAAATTTTTGAATTGTTTTACCAAGAGTATTTTGGTTACAAGAATCATGAAATATCTAAGGATTTCTTTAAAATTTATAATCAATTATTTATTTACTAATATAATAGTTTTGGATACCATCATGGGTCAATAAGTTAAAGATTGATCAAAATTTCATATTCTTACAAACCTCTTTTAGGTTTTATATGGTAGTAATGTCACAAGATTAAGGATATTTTGGGATATATTTATGGTGAAAATATATTTTAATGGAAATGTTATAAGAGGAATAATTCCTTCACATTTCTTAGACATGTGTTTAATTGTATTGATAACCATTAGGGTTGATATGATCATTAATTAAATTGTAATAATAGTCAAATGAGATTGTTAGACTTTGTAAAAAAAATATAAATATCAATAAATTGTGTTTAAGACAATAGTAAAAAGGTTATTTAATGATTCAACTTATTACATGGATGTCCATAATATTTTTTTGGGTTCATTATTGGAATTAATATAGCTTATAAAATGGAAATAGTCCATATAGGGTGAAAGCACATCGCATCCAACAAAGTAGTGGGGCTTGAACCCATGACCTAAGGGCGATAAGGGATTCGCACCTACCACTGGACTATGTGATTTCTTAGTTGATATGTCATTATTTTCAGTTGATAAATTTTATATACAAATATTAATAATGAAAAATTAGTATTACTTTTGAGTGTTCAGATATTAATTTATTAAAAATATTTGTTTTGTAAAATATTTAGAGATAGATGTAAATACTTGTCACTCTTTATGGATATTAAAGTCTGTTAAAAGTATATTTTTTCTATAAGCATAAAAAAATTTATTTTTGGATATTTATTTCCTCAAATAATAGATGAATTGGAAATAGATAGAATTATAACCAAAGGATGAAATTGTTTTTAGGAAATAGAAAAGTATCAAGTAACTATATTTCCTTATATTCTTAGATAGAAAATGAATTCTTCAATATTAGGAAATGGATATGGAAATAAAATTCTATCCCACTACCCTCATTTCTGATGATATAAATGACCTTTCAACACCTATTAGATTTAAGGGTTTGATCCCCTCATCCTTCCATCGATCACTCATTTTTTAGTGATCCATTACCTCGATCCCCCTGATAAATATTTATGATTTTCCTCCATGTCCATATCTACACTTTCCACTAATGATATCCTATATAGAAACCTATTTATATGTTATTTTTTAGGACCTTTTTACTTCACATTCTCTCTTATTAAGAGTATTTTTTTCCAACCCTATTCATAATGTGGGATTTCAATGAAGGGATTTTCAAAAATAAACTTTTTATTACCAAGATCATGTTTAAATTGTGATGAATAAATTTATTTAATATGGGTAGAATATAACACCATGAAATTTTAAAATATGATCATCATATTCAATTGTTTATGTAAATCGAAACATGAATCATAGAAATGAATATAACAACTCAAGAATTTAAAATATATTTACTAATTTAAATAAATAAAATCTATTTTACAGCTTTAAATGCACACAATAGTGAGTTATCTTGTGTTATATGAGACAATGAGTTTCTTTTACAGCTTGTGTTACACACTACATTTGGTTTTACCGAATAATAAAATATAATTAATATTATTATTTATTATGATAATTATAAACTACCCATTAGAATGGAATGTATTAATAAGATTAAATAAATAATGAAAATATTTATTTTACACACATTTATTGGTTATAAATTTATTATAAATAATAATTAGAATCATTTAAAATAAAAAATAAATATTTTTAGAAAAACGGTATTTTCCAAAAAGAAATCATAGTTGCATTAGGCACACATAATTTAAAATTAATTTTAAAAACTTTTATAAAAATTTATATATATAAATCAACTTCATTTTTTAAATCAAAATATCAACATTATATTAAGGTTAATTTTTGGTATTTTTCTGATAAGTTTTATTTTTTGATGAATAGTTAAAACTACTTAATTTTAATTAAGACTGTCATTTTTTCTAAATAATTTATAATTTTAAATTGTATTTTAAATTGTATTTAAATCTGTATTAGTTAAATTATAAATCAATTAATCCAATTTTTGTCATTTTTATCATTTTTATTTTGAATTTTGATATAAAAACCATTGTGATCTTTTGAACATTTCCACTTTAAAATCATGGTTTCTCGTCCCGTCTGTGGGATTAATTTTAAATTGGATATTTCAAACTATTTGAATTTAATTTGGAAATTTAGATTACATATTTGGGATAAAAATAATTTATAATTTAAAATGTGGTAAAATTATTTTTTTACCACAATTACTTTTGAAAACAATTAAAATTAATTAAAGCATTTAAGGAGAAAATGATTTTACTTGGTGGTTAAGCTTAGAAAATAAGGGGTAAAAATTCCCCAACACTTGTCCAACATAAATTTTATTGACTTATTTAAACATTAAATCTTATATTATTGATACTTTACCATTGTTGTGGCATGGTGACATGAAAAAAATGTGTATGTAATTCACACATTCAAAAAAATTACAACTATCCCACTCACCCCATTTATAAAAGGCAACCCCTATCCTCTTCAATCCACACCTTCAAACCAATTTTCTTCATCCAATACCTAACTAGTTTACTTCAAGACATCCCTGCCATAATAATTGAAGCCTTATTTTAGGTATAAATAATATATTTTAGGTTTTTAGTGCAATCCAGAAAAGGATACCTGAAGAATTGGTAAGGTTATTCTAAGAACATTTTTATTTTATTTCCTTATACACCTCCTTCAATTATTATTATACCATTATTATATAATTAAATAAGTATCTTGCATACACTGAGAATCTTTTATGTTAAGGTTACTACCAAAAACTTCACTCATTTCTATAAAATGGGTTATGAAATCATCATTCGTATGTATGGAAAATTACCATCTAGCGAACCAGTATTATTCGTTTTCCATTACCACCTTTCATGGTTGGGAATAATTATGGATTTATTGTAAATATATGATATATAATATTTTTATGATTTTTTATGATTTTTTAATTATTATATCACCCATACCATGATGATTTCCATTTTTTGGGAATATGATAATGTCACTCGTGTATACATTGGAATACCTCCATATGAAGTGATGTGATTAGTTCACGCTTTACACGGAATGTATTAAGGATGGTTTAAATAAAAATATGTGATATATATTATATAAAAATGACAATTTAATGTTAAAATATAAATATATAATTTAATTCTCTTTCTTCTAATATGACATGAAAATTGAAACAACGTTCATGCATATGTACGGTCTACTGTCACCATGAACGGTGTATTTCATTTCCTATCACCAAATTTTATGGATTAATATAAATACACATATACTAAATATATATGATATTTATTTCATGGTTAAATTCAAGATAATATTAAATTATGATCTTATGTAAGATAAATAAAAAATAACAAGTACAAACACACTTGAAGAATAAGTTAATTTACAATAGAATCAATTATTATAATTAGTGATTATTAACATACGGGTGATAAAATGTTTTAAAAGAGTCATATATGATATCATAAATGTTAATAAGAATCTTTTATAAGTGAATAATATGTTTAAAACCATTATACATGAGGTTAAATAATGTACTCGCAGAAGGAAAGCGTGGGGTAAGGTATTTCATCTCAATTTAAATTCATTGAGGCATATTGTATTATTATGCACCTTATTTATTTTGTATGGTGTATATACTACCCCTTTTACATGTGATATATTCAGTAATTAATTATTCAAGTTATTTTAACTTTCAATTTTAATTATTCCATCTAATTGGATTTGATATTATTGTTATCGAGTAGTAGAGAAATTTTATAACTCAATTTATTTTCATTGGGATATATTACTACTTCGTTATTATCGATATTCTATGATTATTTTCATAATGATTTTTGAATATATTTTTTTTATTTCCACTTGTTTTATGATAATTTATAGTTGATACACATAATTTATTAATTTTTTAATTCTCGCTTTAACAGTATGATCACTCTATGGGTTTATTTCACAATATCATTCTAATCGAGATTGATTATTATTGAATTTTTATTAAAGGGTGTTATATGATCATTTTTTAATAAACTATTTCATTTTATTATCCAATGGTTATTCATTATATTTTTCAAGTGATATTACCAATTTTCACTCTTTGGTACTTATTATTATTGATAAACTGTTTTAATAAAATATGACCACATTTCTCTCTTCGGTCGAAAATCTGTTTTCTTACAAAACCATATTTTCTAAAAATGTTAACCAAGTTTTTTAATTATCCTTTAAAAAATTATTTATTAAAATTTATTTTTACCCATTTTTTATTTTTTACATTATGTTATCAAGGTAATCTTCATGTTTCTTTCCAAATAAGGTAATTTTATAATCTTTTTACTATAAAAAAGTAATATTCTTTACAACATGTACAAAATTACCTATAATTATTTTTTTGAAGTTTACTTTATAAGTTTACAAGGATATTTTTAAAGAAAATGTTTTTAAATATTATTTTTAAATAAAATTATTTTCAAAATGATTTATGTTTTAAAAAGTGATTTTAAAAATGAAAAGGATATTTCCCTCAAGAATGTTTTTAAAGATATTTTTATTTAATCAATGAAAAAATCCCTTATTCTTACTCCAATTGGTATATGTCGTATTGATAAAAAACTTATTCATCCTATGGATTGATTATGATTTTTATGACTAACAAAAATATTGAAATTTTCATCCTTGATTCAATTTTTTAATCAATAACATTGTATTGAAATTTTCAATTTCTTATGATCATTGGACATTACATTTTCCTTAAATACCCATATTATTTATAAATGATATGTTTATTTCCAAAACTGTATACCTTATATATATATATTTTACTTTGAAAATTATTTTATTACCTAGGGATATATTTATAAATATGTATTCTTTACTCAATATAGATATTTGATGATAAGGCGCATTTTTTATGAATTAAATCGATTATTCGACATATTAAAAATGATTTGGACCTGCATAAATTGGTGTGTATTGTTTAATGATATCCCCTTAATTCATTGGTAGTCTCATGGGATGAATAAGTTGTGTACCCTTAGTCAAATGGGTTTTTACCCATCAGTTTTAAAACTGCCTTGAGAATATATCTTGATGGTAAAGGTATCATGTTCCTGGGAAACATGACTTTTAATAATTTAGCATTGGCTTAAATCATAATTCAGTAATTTTAATTCATGATATTTTTTATATTATATAATATATGGATTCATTTCATTCTCAGTTTATTGATTAAAATCCATTTGTTTTTGTTTTTTACTTTTCCATATTGATAATTCCTTATCCAGATATTTAAATGGAATGTGTTTTCAGTTATTTAATTTTCTATATTGATTATTACTTATATAGTTATTTAAATGTCATGTGTATTTATTTATTAACCTTTCTATATATATTATGAATTGATTCATGATTTCTTCCACTATACTTAACCCTTTATGATCATTTGAGATCACCTTCAATTTGTTTCCTTTCTCGAGTATTCAATGAGGTTTACAATGACTGGTATAAAATAATTCACTAGATGGAATAAAGTTATTTTCAAAAAAAGTTGTTGTTATTTTTTTATTCCAAATATAATATAATAATCATTTGTGTATCTAGTTTACTAAGACTACTAAATTGATCAATCCTTTAGGATGTGATTCCTTGTATCTTACTCAAATGTAATCGTACCAGGTACCAGAACTGGGATACTATGGTTGGGGTCACTACAGTTGGTTTCAGAGAAATTTTAGTAGATACCATGGGAACTGGATAGAAAAAAACATAGATTAGAGATCATAACCCTAAGATATATTTTGAGGGTAAGTATAAAAGAACATACTAAATTTTTGGTAAAGTGGATATTATGTGGTTTTTTCATGCAAAACATCCATATATGGATACTGAAAGTGGGAAAGGTTTTAACATAGATGTGTTTAGGGATAATAACTCTGAAAAGGGAACATCTTTCTTGACTTGAGTGTAACCTGATATATGGCTACAGGCCTTACTACACACCTATTTTGACAGTCTCGGAGTATATTCTTAGGATAATTCACATTTTATTTACAAATAATTATGAATGATTTTAATGGATGATGGAAAGGAATAACCTAGGTTAAAACTAATGTTTTTTATATTTAAAATAATATTTCATGATTTATACATCCTATAAATTATTATACAGTTTTATCACAATGATTATTGTAGCTCACATAATGCTTTTTTTTATAGGCAATGTTTGGAACCCTAAAAAATCATGTTAACATTGAACATGAAGGAAAAGGTAGTGAAAATTAGAAACCAAGTAGGATATTGATAGAAGTGAAAGATATCATGTATATTATTAATTAGTTTTCTTGAAATATGATTATTTGTGTATACCTTAACCAACTCCCTGACTCGCCAAAGAAGAAAAGTATTGAGTTTTCTAAAAGCACAAGTGGTGGGACCAAGGATAAAATAAGGATCAATTTCCATCATGTAACGAATGTATAAGGATAAAACCAAAAATATTGCATCAAAGGAATGTAAAAATGGTTTATGTGTGGAAAAGATGTGTATAAATCAAATAATTACTGAAGAAAATGAAGATTATGACCTAAGCAAATAAACCTCATCCTAAGGATCAATTTATAGTCCATTGCCTTAAATGTGGGGAACCCAAGAATTACCCAAGTCAATTACCTCTTCTAAAGGTTAACCCCTAGACCATGGAAGGACATAAGTGGAAATAAAATGGATGAATTATTTATGTATTGTGTTTCAATAAATAAATTCTTGAAGTGTTTTACTGATAGTATTTTGGTTACAAGAATCATGAAACACCTAAGAGTTCTATTAAAATTTATAATAAATTGTGTATTGATTAATATAAGAGTTATGGATACCATCATGGGTAAATGAATTTAAGATTTATCATCAATTAAAATTATTAAACACCTATTTTTAGGTTTTTTTGTAGTAATTTCATAGGATTAAGGATATTTTTGGAGAAACATATGGTAAGGATATGTCTTAGTGGAAAATTTATTTGAGTAATAGTGTGTTTATATTTTATAGACATTAATTTAAAGTTATTCATAACCATTAACATTAATGTGATCATTAATGACAATGTAATAATATTCAAATAATATTAATATACTTTTTAAAAAAATATAAATAATTTATGTTGAAAAAATTAGTAAAAATGATATTTAACCATTAACCTTATTTCAAGGATTTCCATCATATTTTTTGGAACTTTATAGGAATTATATAGCTTATAAAAAGGATAATATGTATGTACAGTGACAACTTGTCTATAACACCCCAAACATTTTATGGTATGTTTCTCTTAAATAATTTCAATTCATTATATAGACTACATTTCATAAAGTACTAATTCTATGTGAGACAACACTTGGTTATTATAGGAGATAGTCATAACCTAGCCATTAAGCTTAAATTTTCCAATTATGTGTTTTCAATTTCAAAAAACAAACATACATAGTTACGATCAGGGTGATATTTGGAGTCTGATAGAATCAAGTTAATTTTCAGTGAATAGTAAATTACCCTTATAAATAGTAACATACCCTTATGAATAGTAACTTACCATTATGAATATTAATATGACCCTTATAAATGGTAACCTTACCCATTAAAGTGTAAATAAAATTTAGGTACCTTAAAAATGAAGATAAATATTTTAACTGTTGGTATTTTTTGATTAAATAATGATTTTAATTAAAATTTAAATTTATCATATTTATAAAATTATAATGGAGTTCATTTTTGGATTCTACATATTGAATAATATTTATGGTAAATTTTTGGGATTTTTCTTAAATTCTTGATTTTGTGGTGAATAGTAAAATATAGTAATTACAATATAAATACATTTTGAGATAAATATATTATTCCCTGCATCATGAATGATATAAGAAACCATTGGTTCAAACTCACATGAAATTATTACTATTTTAGGTCATGTAATCATCATTATTTCTTGTCTAATGAAAAAAATAATAAACTAATGATTAAAATATTAAGAAAACCCTCCTCCCTTAGACTATATAAACCACCCCTCACCCCCCTCTTCCTCCCACAGAACTAAAGCTTTGAGACTTACCTAAGTTCTTTCAAATACACATTAAAAGACATACCCCCACGTCCAAGACCTTCTATTCTCACCAAAATTCCAAAAACAAAGGCCTTAAAGAGATTCTCAAGGAGGGGTACTCAAGAGGTGAACCTCTCTTCCTTTTTCATTCAACTTCTATTACAAGTTTCATTATTTTGGTGCTCTCTCCTCACCTCCCCACATCTAAATTCAATGATAATTCTAGTACCTTACATGAACTGTAATTTTATTATACTAATGGAATATTTCATCATCATCTCTCTTTCCCCCCTCCTCTTACACTAAAAATGAAAATACCGTCTGAGATGTGTTAATTTATCACATTCAAGGACAACAGATTTTAAATTTCTATTACTCTATTTAATACTAGTCATGAAATATTTTTATGGTTGAACTAGATCATAATATATTTATTTTACCTTATGAAATGTTATTTAATCCTTACACACTCATAATATAAAATAATAATACAAAACAAGTTCATTATGCACAAAACCACCAAGTTAATCCAAGTGTTTATCATTAACTTTTAACTAATGAGTCATCCTCATGGTATATAACCCAAAATAATTATAAGGTAATTTATATCTCTATAATATCACTAAAAATATATATTAATAATTATTAATTCTTAACCAAATTTCAAACGAACTTCCATTATGAATACAAGTAAACCGATCATGAAAACCAAGGAAGAAAATGGTTCAAAAACAATAAAATTGAACCTCTTAAACCCATCAAAAAGGCCAGGAATTAACCTATAAGGTTATAATAAATCAATTAAATGTATATAAGGTCCTATATTTATTAATTAATGAAGATAAATTTTATTATTTATGTCATTAAGATCAATCGAGAACAGCTTCAGGCATAAGGTTAGGGGTTTCTCATCTCACTTTTATTTACATGAGATTTCTATTGTTCTCCACTTATTTATTAGATGTGGTGTATGTTTAATTCCATTTGATATATAATATCATGATTGTCTTTATATTCATTTTATTCAGTGATTCACTTGATGATTATTAACTCGATTAATTACAATGTTGTAAGGGACTATGTTTCGATTTCTTTTTCCTTGTGATTTACGTGGTATTGTGCACCTAATCATTATTGTGAGGTGTACCTACTTCCCCTTGAGATAATTTTTTATTTGAAATTGTAAATATATTATATATACATATTATGGTTTCATGGATATAATTATTTTATTAGTTCATATACCCTTTTACATACAGTGTTTATTTGGAATGTTGTTTTACCAATGGAAATATTGATGAATCTGTATCCTCTACTCTATATGAATATTGAGAAGGCATATTGTACATGCATTAAATATATGTATAAAGAATGATTTAAACTTTAAATGTAATTTGGGGCCCTCTATATCCCCTCGATGCATCTACAGGTCTCATGAGACAAATCATTTGGTGAAAAACCCTTCGAGTTTGTTTCCAAAACAGAATCAGATGGGTATCTACCCATAGACTTAAACTGTTTCGACGGAACAGTGGTATCATTTTGTAGATACATGATATAAAATTAATAATAATTATATTTATTGATTTTAATTTATTACTATCCATGATTTTTTCACAATGAAAAAATCTATGGATGCAGTTTCATTATCATATTATTAATGGCGTTTGTTTTTCATTTATTCACCATGCCATATTAACTATGCCAATTTGATTATGATTCAATTATTGTTGTTTCATGTGTCCCCTATTTATAACCCTAATTGGTCATTTTATATCAACACTTTAATTTGTTTACCTTCAATAGGTTATGAATAGGAGACCATTTATTGAGTTCTCGTGGATGTAGTTTATTATTTTTTGTTATGTTGTGTATTTTGTTAACTTTCCAAATGTATTATGAGTTACATGTTTGTATCTAGTTTATTTAAGACTACTATGTTGATCATTATTTCACGATTTAATTCCTTTTAATCATGTCAATGTAATAAGTAATGCACTGGCTCTGGGCTTCTGGGGTCCGGGTGTGACATTGTCACATTGGAAAATGTGGTGGGGATTGAACCCATGATCAAAAGATGATAAGGGTTTCATGTCTACCACTATCCTATGTGATGTATAGGTTAATATATCATTGTTTTTAGTTGAATAATTTGATGAATAAATATTAATGATGAACCATTAGTAATAAGTTTTATGTTTAGGGATTAATTTATTATCAATATTGGTTTTGAAAATTATTTACAGAAAAAAAAGAAAGACATTCCACTCTTTTTGGATATTACAATACATTAAAAGTTCATTTTTGTGATTCATGCATAAAAATTAATTTTTTATATTTATTTCTTGGAATAGGTGATGAAATAGAAATTTATCGAAGTAAAATAAAAGGATGATGTTGTTATAATGAAATAGAAATGTATCAAGTAAGTATGTTTCCTTATATTATTATATAGTAAAATAATTCCTCAACTTTATAAAAAGGATCATGTAATAAAATTATATCCTATGACCCTAATTTTTTATGATATCAATGACCTTTCCAAACCAATTAGATTTTAGTTTTTGAGACCTTAAAATTTACATTTCTCACTCACTTTATTATTATCAATGACCTCAATCACACCATGTAAATATTTATGATTTTTCTACACATCCATACCTTCACTTGACAATGATGTTCTCCTACCTAGAAACCAAGTTGTATGGTATTACAAGTGACCTTTTTACTTCTCATTCTCTCTTATTAAGAGTATTTTTTACAAAACCTTCTCTTGATGAGGGATTTCAATGAAGGAATTTTCAAATATGAACTTTTTATTACCAATATCATGATTAAATTATGAAGATGAAATTTAGTTAATGTGGGGGGAATGTATAACACCAAAATTTTAAAATATGAATATCATATTCAATTGCGTATGCGACATGAAACACCAAGCATAGAAAGAAATATAACATCCTAAGAACTTATGATATATTTACTATTTTTATTAAATTAAATCTATTTTGTATCTTTGAATGCACACAATATTGAGTTATATGGAATTAAACTCAACAAAAAGTTTCTTCGATATCATCCATTAGATGCAAGAACGGGATTTACTAAACAATAATATATTATTGATATTATTATTTAATATGATAGTTATCACATATTCATTAGAATGGGGGTATTAATAGGATTAAATAAATAATTATAATATTTATTTTACACACATTTATTGATTATCTATTTATTATAAATAATCATCATCATCATTTAAAATAAAAATATATATTTTTGGAAAAATAATATTTTCCAAAAAATATATCTTAGTCGCACATGGAGAACATAATCTAATATTATTTTTACCCATTTTAGAAAAATTATATGAAAAAATAAAATTCATTGTTGAAAGTATAATCTAAAAAAAGCGTAGTCTGAATTTTTTTATCTCTTAGATAAGTATCGTTTTTTGATAAATAGTGAAAAATATAAAGTTTTAATTGAAAAATGTTTTTTCATCTAAATTATTAATACTTTTAAATTATAATTATTATTGGATTTAAAGTAAAAATATTTTAATTAGTAATTTATTAAATCAATTTTGTTAATTTGAATCATTTTCATATTTAATTTTGATAGAAAAACATTGTGATTGTTTTCACAATTTCACTTTAAAAACCCATTTTCTCATCCTGTCTCTCAAATTAATTTTAAATTGAATTTTTCCCCTTATGTAAATTGAATTTTGAGAAATAGACTATTTTTTAATAAGAATAGTTTATAATTTTAGATGATGTAAACTTATTTTTTTATCAAAATTATTACTGAAAAGAGTTAAAATTAATTATTGAGATTAAGGAGAAAATGATTTTACTTAGTTTCTAAAATTAGAAAATAATTTGTAAAATTGAACTTATGCTTGTAAAAAACACATTGGATGGACATATTTATGCCTTATGCCTTTTAATATTGATACTTGACCATTATTGGGTCCTTTTGAAATGAAAATAACATGGGTGGAATTCATTATTTCAAAAAATTACAAGTGTGTCACTCACCCCACTTATAAAAGGCCACCCCATATCCTCTCTACTTTACACCTTCAAATCACTTTGGTTCAGAAAATAATAAAAAATAAATTCAAAAAATCCCTCAAATAATCCTCTAAGCCTTTTTTTTGTCAAAAATAAAATCTTTAAAGGCTTTAGTGTTAACCTAAGGAGGATAGTTGAAGAAGAGGTATTGTTCTTCTAAAAGGGTTTTTATTTTATTTCCTTCCCCACCTCCTTTAATTATTATTATGACATGATTATATAATAACATAATTTTATTATGTATACTTAGATTATTTTATGTTAAATTTATGGCCTTTAACATCACATACTTCCATCAAATGGGTTTATAAGTCATCATTCATGTGTATGGCGGACTATCGCTTTGTGAACCGATGTCGTTCGTTTTTCCATTACTACCTTTAAAGGTTGGGAATACTTAAGGATTTATAGTTTATATATTATATATATTATTTTTATGATTTTATTATGATTATATAATTATTATATCATAGATACCTTCATGATTCTCATTTTTGGGGAATATAATAGCATTGTTCGTATGTACGACAGACTACCACCTCACGAAGTGACGTGATTCATTCACGCTTTACATGAAATGTATTAAGGATGGGTTTAATAAACATATGTGATATATATGACATAAAAATTATATTTTAATGATAACACACACAAACACTTATATATATATATATATTATGTTTCTTTATTTTAATATGATAAGAAAATGGAATCAATGTTCATCCATGCGTACTGCCCACTTTCTCCATGAATGGTGTATTTCATTTCCTATCACCAAATATTATGGATTACTCTAAATAAATATATACTTAATATATATGATATTTTAATCATGGTTTACATTATTTATATGTTAAAATCATGATCTAAGTAAGAGGAACAAAAAATATAAAGTCAAAACATACTCGAAAAACAAGGAAATTAACCAGAGAAACAATGGAAATAATAAGAGATTATAAGAAAATGGGTGATAAGATGTTATAAAAAAATTAAATATGATATAATAAATATAAATATGGTTTTTTGTTAATTTAATAACATGTTTAAAACCACTTTACATGAGTTTAAAGCAAGTATAGCCAAAAGAAAAATGTGGGTAAGGGGTTTCGACTCAATTTGATTTCATTGAAGTATATTGTATTATTATGAACCGAATTTATTTTATATAGTGTAAATACCGTCACACTGACCTATAATATCATTAATATTTCATTATTCATGGTATTTTATGTTTCAATTTTAATTATTTCATCTAAGGGGATTTGAGCTTAAAGTTAGCAAGTAGTTAACAAATTTCATAACTCAATTTATTTTCATTGGGTTATATTACTTCTTTGTTGTCATAGATATTATATGGTTATGTGTATAATGACTTTTTAAAATCAATTTTTATATTTAAAAATGTTTTATATGTATTTATAGTTGATAAATATAATTGATTCACTGATTAATTCTCACTTCAACATTATGATCATTTTAAGGTTTTATTTCACAATCTCGTTATAATAGAGATTATATATTCTTGAATTTACATAAAAGAAAATTATATGATAATGGTTTAATAAAACCTTTAATTTAATTTTCCTATGGTTCTTAATGATATTTTTCAAGTGATATTAACATTATTTAAACTCTTTGGTACTTAATATTATTGATAAATTTTATTAGTAAAATCTGATCTCATTTCTCTCTTGTGTCAGAAATGTTTTTTCTTAAAAAACCATGTTTTATAAAAAAAGTTTACAAAATATTTTCATTACACTTTTAAAAATGATTTATTAAAATAGATTTTATATATTTTTTGTTTTTACAAAATCTTTTCAAAAGAATTTTCTTGAATCCTTCTGAAAAAGGAAGTTTTCTAACCTTTTTACCAAGCAAAAGGAATGATCTTTACATCATGTACATAACTACCACTATAATTTATTTGAAGCTTAATTTTCATGTTTATAAGGCTATTTTTAAATTTTGTATTCAAAGAAAATTCTTTTCAAAAAAAAGTTTTAAAATGTGATTTTAAAAATGAAAAGTATATTTTCTTCAAGAAATATTTTAAATATATTTTTATTTTTACAACAAAAACAACCCTTTTTTACTCCAATGGGTATACCTCATATTAATACCATCCTTATTATTCCTCTATATGGTTTATAAATATCTTGAACAAGGAAATTTGTCACGAACCGACCCTACTCGGGCTCGAGCTGTAACTACCCCAATCCTGCCTCCATGGGCCAGGGACTGGCGACAAGCACCGAAGGCTAAACAACTCAGGGAGGCCTTTGCCTGAGTACTTGTACACACACACACAGCCCACTCAATGCAGAAGTGTAGAGTAAAAAAGAAAAGTAAAGTAAAGTAAAGTGCCAACTGCTATAAAGTGACCACAAAAAGGTGCATCAACCTCTAGACAGTACAAATCAAGTGCTGAAGGTAAACTGAAAAGAAAAGGGGAAAAACACGCACCCAACCAGAAAAGTTCCACAACCTGGAAACAGGTAAACAAAATTATACAGCTGGGAGAGTCCCACACTTGGAACTCAACTACGACCACCATACGTGGTCCAATATCCCGAACTCCTAAGCTCCGCTGAAGTCACGACCAACCTGTCTGTCGTCTTCAAGGGCACACCAAGTGTGGGCAAAGCCCAAGCAGGGGTGAGTATAAAAATACTCAGTAGGATGCCCAGAAGGCTTGAGGGAGAAAAAAAGGAGGTAATAAAGAGGTGATCAGTATATCAAATAGGGAAAAGTAAAGTAGTACAACTGAGAGTGTAGTAAAGAGTACAGATCAACCCAAAAAGATGAAGAAAGTATACTCATCCAAACACAAGGAGCTAGAAGAGGTGAGAAGATGAACTTCTCATCGAGTCTTTGCTACCTATAGTAGGAGAGTAGACTCGTCCAACCACGAGAAGCTAGACATGGAAAGCACGTGGCATACCCCATGCGTCTTCGCCTCTCCTGGAAGTAGAGTCACCAAAACCCAAGGAGTGGGTACTAGAACAAGGTATATACATATCCATATGCTCAAACAAGAAGCCCGAACAAGATTGTAAGGGGATCTCCATCCCGTAGCTCAGACCAAGAAAGTGAGTAGCCAACATTCCCATAAGTAACCACCATCGATGCCCATCATCCCATACATCTACCCAGAACTGCAAGTCAAGGGGCTCAAATCACTGTACCTCGACACTATCTACTTTGGGTGGGACTGACTCGCCCGCATGGTTTTAGGTCACGTCACAAGGATGCATCTTGGTGGGGAAAGCACCCCTCGTATTTGAGAGTTTTGGGGAAAATAAAACTACACCTCGTCACTGTCACACAGTCGAGAGGTCTTCTCAAAGTCAAAGTCGTCACATCACTAACCCGTACAACCAAGGGTCCCGCTCCGGTAGTCACTGAGAAAATCCACAGACTAGCCTAGTAGAAAGGAATGAATCTGAAAGAATTCATCGGGTAACCCACTACCCAGCCCCGCTGGAGGGTAAAACATAAGAGGTCGTCGAGTAACCCACTGCCCAGTCTCTACTGGAGGGTAAACCCTAAGAGCTCATCAGGTAACCCACTGCCCAGTCTCTACTGGAGGGTAAACCCTAAGAGGTCATCGGGTAACGCACTGCCCAGTCTTTACTGGAGGGTAAACCCTAAGATGTTTTCGGGTAACGCACTGCCCAGCCCTGCTGGAGGGTAAACCCTAAGAGGTCATCAGGTAACCCACTGCCCAGTCTCTGCTGGAGGGTAAACCCTAAGAGTTCATTGGCTAACCCACTGCTCATTCTCTGCTGGAGGGTAAACCCTAAGAGGTTGTCCGGTAACCCACTGCCTAGTCTCTACTGGAGGGTAAACCCTAAGAGGTCATCGGGTATCCCACTGCCCAGTCTGTGTTGGAGGGTAAACCTGAAGAGGTCGATGAGAAACCCACTTCCCAACCCCACTGGAGGGTAAACCTGAAGAAGTCGATGAGCAACCCACTGCCCAGCCCCGTTGGTGGGTAAACCCAGAACTACTCTGCCTAGGGAAACATATCATAGTAGACTGCAGAAAGAGGATATTATCTCGATACTTGGCTAGGGAATATGAAACCAGGCTCACTAGGGCTCCATACCCTACTAGAAACAACCTCCTGGGTAGAGGATCTGTGCCTATGTAATGTATTGGTCACACCGAATCCTCAAAAACTCCACCAGGGAACACGAAGGGACATGATACTGAAATCCCACACGGCTAAAGAAGAAAGAGAACCCCAAACAACTCTGCTGATCAAACCGTCGAGAACAGAACTAGAGGAAACCACTTAACCCTGGTGGTATAAACCATCATGAACAGGGCCAAGTGGAAACCCACTCAACCCTACTGGTCAAAACCATCAAGAACAGGAGGACCCTCTACGTTGCGAGATGTCAAAGGTATGTAAAGTAGAACACGACATAAACATGGGGCCCACACAATGTGTGGCCCCAACTCACCTCCAAACCAAACGCACAAACATTCTTAGGTACAAACTACAACATGTACCTCCAAGCATTCCCATATACTCCCAGAGTATACCACATTTCCAGCCCAAAGGCTATCGTGCACACGACACTCAACGTCAACGCGAAATCGTAAACATAACTTCACCAACCTGCTTCCTCCATGGCCCTAGAACGACCAACCACATCTCTTTAAGCATCAACTTCAATCACACGGGAGTGAACACAATCACACGCCAAGGGTTAGCTTCCAAACACAACAAGAAGAACCACCACCGGAGCACCTTTCATGCTTCCCCATTTAATGATATCTCGAATGAGACTCCGCACATCCAAACGGATCATACTGTTGTAATCCTCATGGAAAAACACGTGAGATAGATTTTTTACTCACCTCAAATGGACATCTGGCAGAAAATTCATCCAACACCACTTTACGCTCGAACGGCGTCCCATAGTCCCGAGTCTCATTCCCGAAAACAGTCAGTCACATCGTACCGTTGTGATCTTTTCATAAAGATACGTCAAATTGACTTCTCACTTGAGTGGAACGGATGTACGGAGAAAAAGATGCATCTCTCCATGCCGCACACGAGCGGTGCTACGTGGGACCTGCATCCCGGTCCCGAATCGCTACGAATGGATCACACAGTTGCGATCCTCTTGAAAAAGTACACAAGATTGACTAATCACTTGTCCAAAACGGACACCTGGTGATAAAGATGGAAATCACCACCAACTCCCAAAATGTACCTCATGGGGCCCGCACCATCATGCATAATTAAAGCAGGCATATTGCGCCATTGCAATTCCCTTGGAAAAACACTTAGAATCGACTGCTCGCACGCCCAGAACGGACATCCGATGAAAAAGTTACAAAACGTTGCTCACAGCTTAAAAGATGAGTCGTGGGGCCCACAACTCAACTCTGGATTCAATGCCTGAAACCACAATGTAAATCTCCGCCTCGGCTCCAAGGTCCCAATGCCACTTACGACGCTCAAATCGTACATCGGATGTGTCCGCACCATCCAAAACAAGAACTCCTGGGAAAATGCCAACCCACTTAACGTACGCATCGTGCCTCCGAGCCCCTTTTTTCGGGAATTAAAAATTCCAGAGACCATCTCAAAATGTATGTATCAATCCAAGTAATGCATCACTGCTGATGTCACATGAATCCTATTTACGGTTTGAATTTTAGGGGTGTTTAAATATAATTGGATGAAACGAGGTGGGCCGAGCCGGTTCGGCCGACCTACCCTGCCTGAACCGACATGCGGTTCACCGTGCGGGCCGGCCCATCTTGCCCGGACTGGCTCATCCGGTCCAGATATTCCCATAGGAATTGTGAGGTGAAAGTCCTTGTCTATGGACCGGGGTCACGAGGACCCCGGGTCTCCCACGTCAACCCGGTCGGTCTTCCCGCGTCGCGGGCCCTCGCCCGGCGCCTCCGCTCGACCACGATGCCTTCGCAGCCCGCTCACCCGATGCCTCCAGCTGACCCACCTGAGGAGCCCCATGCTAGCACTGACTGCCACTCTACTGAACCTCCTGAAGGAGCCACCACCGACTGATCTGCCTGTCGCTCGCTGGACCGCCACTGGAACCCCCAAATCCAGCCGGAAGAGCTCCAAAACCACTAAAAAACTTCAACGAACCACCCCGGATTCCCCGGGACTCAAATTTTCGATCCGAAAATAGATATAGGAAGCTTGGATCAGCCCCTACACATCTAAAACCCTATCTCAGAAAATTTATTGCATAAAAATTCTAAAATTGGGATTCAATGAGGGGTTCGGGATTTAAAAACTGAAAACAATGACCGCCTACCTTACAGGGCGTAGCCCGAAGCTTCACCGCTCGTCGAGCCTCATCATCACCGCAAGTACTTTGATCGGAGGAAGGAGGAGGAGGTGGTGGGAGATGATAGCTTGAGGAAGAGAGGAGGTTTCTCCAGGGGGAGAAAATGAGGGGAGAGGGAGAAGGGTATTAACTTAAATAAAATTTATGCATTAATTAAGAAACTCCTCCCAAAATAAGCTCGTGTCTGAAACCTCCGACGTAGTCAGGGTTAGGCCGTACCTAGGGTAAACACCACCTCCCAAGCACAACGGAGGTCTCAGAATTTTAATATGATTCCCCGTTCTAAAGTTATAAAATTTAACGACCAAGGCCGCTAAATTACGAAAACACCCTTGGTGGAATTTTCCACAGAAGGCCCGCGCCCGCGAAACTTACACCCCTCTTAGGGTAAACGGAACGCTCCGGACTCAACGAAGCCCTAATTTTTCCCGTTCGAGCTACTGTTTAGGATTTATTCTATTTATTTGGCTTTCCTAGTGTGAACACACTTAAAATTTAATTCCGGCCACACCGGGGCTCTGGATCGCACGTCGTCTGAAGGCACTGCTCTGGAATAACATCAAGAAAATTCCAAAGTCTTTTATAGAAAAAACCGGGTTCTTACATCATTCACTCCTTCAATATTTTAGTCCCCAAAAATCAAAACCATGGAACAACTTAGGGTACTAAGCCCACACCTCGCTCTCTCATACCCAGAATAACTCTTGCACAGTCCTGCGTCACCGCACATAGACCAAAGGATTTGATCAGTTAAAGCGAGGTAGGCCCTTGCCGATGACGTGCATAGGAGCACACACACTTCTTCTCAGGTGAGTCATGTGGGAGACGTCATGCACCCAAACCAATCTTTGGGTTTAGGTTAAGGAAGTAGGGGACCTCGCCATCCCTTCAGACGGTCTCAAACTACCCGAAGGCCCTCGGGGGTATCTCACCTCCCCGGACGAACCCCCACATCGCATGCTATGACTGAAATCACTGCTCGGACCTGGGAAAAAGCCTGGTGATTCCCTCCTTCAGAATATCCATATGGTGAAACACCCAAGGATATCTGGTTACACAAGATTTCACAGTTGATGTCTCGCAACCAAGACTCTCTTACACACTCGGAGAGCGATCGAGTCGACACCATCAACTAACGGAAAAAGGTTATGCACCCCCTATTCTACCAACACGGGGTTACACCTGACGCCATGTGTCACCCTGGTAACACTTTAAACAAGGAGTAGGGAGGAAAGAATTTCACATAGAGAGTCTAACAATTCTACTGCAAAAAGTAGAAGAACTATAGAGTGTGCCTATTATCACCTCATGCTCTGTAGGATTGTAGACATCCAAAGCTAGTGGTTGTCTGTGGTCCCAACTGTCAGCTCCCAGAGCCCAACATGGACCGCCTAGTGGTGATGGGAAGAACTCATAATGTTTCCCCACTTCTATCTCCTCCCGCTCCTCTGCTGGCACCACCTCTTTGGGGACTACTCTGATCACTACGCTGCCTCTGTCATGGTGGTGTACCTGCTACCTGCCTGATATTATCAGTGTTCCTAGTTGGGCAGTCCCATGCCACATGACCTTTCTCATCACAATCATAACACTGACTCTCTTCGGGCTGCACTGGTGCCCTCCAGTGCCACTGTGGTGTACAACCATGCCCCTAAGTCCAGTTATCGGAAAGCCACCTGCGTCGAGGTCCTGTCAGCCGATGCCTGCTAGATGCGGAAGACGTCTCGGCTCGGTCGATCCTGATACCACCACCAACTATAGAGCGTGATAGGAAGCTCTGTCAACAGTGCCTACTCTATCACCTCGGCATAAGTGGGAATTTCTGAGGGAACTATGATAGCATGAATCCCTCTGCGGAGACCCTGATCAAATTTCTGTGCTCAGAAGTTTCCGTCACAGACCAAGTCTGGTTAAAAATGTGCACGGTCTATGAAACTAGTCACGTACCCAGTCACCGTCATACCTCCCTATTGAAATTTCAGGATCTCCTAGATTCAAACGGAGTGTAAGCAAGAAGGGAAAAACTCCTCATGAAACAGCAGCTGAATGTTGTCCCACGAAAGTGATGACTCATCAAGTAATTGATTCACCAGACTCCCCCCATGCCCAGATGCTCCGTGGAAAAGGTTGGCTGCTAAACCACCCTCTGATATGTCGATATCTGTGCAAGCCTAAAGAGGTGAACCACTGTCTCTAGCCAAACCTCTGCTACCTGAGGGTCTGGCTCACCACTGAACCTCAGCAGTCTCTGTTGCTGGAACTCACGGAGCGCTCTCAACCTACGCCCAAGATCCATCTGCTCTACTGGAGCTGTCTGCTGCTCACCGGGTGGGGGTGCTACTATCGGCCCACCCGGAGAAAGGGACTCGCATGATGGGTTCTGGAATGAGGCCTCGTAGCTCACAGGGTCGTCATCATGAACCAAAGTTGGTATCCTGGATGGCTGTCTTCGCGGAGAAATATTGAATGTTATCAAGGAGTGTCGCGGTCAGATGAGCATATATGTATATAACAATAACAACAATGGGGAGCTGACTCAAGAAGGACAGTCAAAGACTCAATCCTATGTGATGAACAAACCAATTTCTATGCAATGAGTGTCTCAGCATGCCGAGTCGACAAGTGGGTTATCAGGGTCCTAGTGAACGGATACGTCAGTCGTCGCACCGTCACTGGACTCCCTAGCCTGAGAGCCACTCTCGAGACACGTTGACACTTTTTCCCTAGATCCCAACCAATTCCTTTTTAGGGATGTCCGGACAACATCCCATGGAACGAACCACCTGTGATACCAATTTTTCATGACCCGACCCTACCCGGGCTCAAGACACAACTACCCCAAGCCCGCCTCCATAGGCCAGGGGCTGGAGACAAGAGACGAAGGCTAAAAACCTCGGGGAGACTTTTTCCTGAGTACTTGTACACACACACGTAGCCCACTCAATGCAGAAGTGCAGAGTAAAAAAGAAAAGAAAAGTAAAGTAAAGTTCCAACTACTATAAACAGACCACAAAAAGGTTCATCAACCTCTATATAGTACAAAGAAAGTGATGAAGGTAAATTGAAAAGAAAAGGGTAAAAACACATGCCCAACCATAAAAGTTCCACAACCCAGCAACAGGTAAAGAAAATTAAACAGCTGGGAGATTCCCACACCTGGAACTCGACTACGGCCACCGTACACGGTCCAAGCTCCTAAACTCCTAAGCTCTGCTGAAGTCACGACCAACCTGTCCATCATCTGCAAGGGCACACCAAGTTCGGGCAAATCCCAAGAAGGGGTGAGTATAAAAATACTTGGTAGGATGCCCTGAAGGCTCGAGGGAGCAACAATGAAGGTACTAAAGAGGTGAGTAGTATATCGAATAGGGAAAAGTAAAGGAGTACAACCGAGAGTGCAGTAAAGAGTACAGCTAAACCCAACAAAAAGAAGGAAGTAGACTCATACAAACACAAGGATCTAGAATCAGTGAGAAGATGAAATTCTTGTAGAGTCTTTTCTACCTATAGTAGGAGAGTAGAGTCGTCCAACCATGAGAAGATAGACATGGAAATCACGTGGCATACGTCGCGCGTCTTCGCCTCTCCTGGAAGGAGAGTCACCAAAACCCAAGGAGTGGGTACTAGAACAAGGTATATACATATCCATATGCTCAAACAAGAAGCCCAAACAAGATTATAAGGGTATCTCCATCCCATAGCTCAGCCCAAGAAAGTGAGTAGCCAATAGTACTATAAGTAACCACCATCGATGCCCAACATCCTATATGTCTACCCCAAACTGCAAGTCAAGGGGCTCAAATCAACGCACCTCAACACTATCCTCTTTGGGTGGCACTAACTCGCCCACACGGTTTTAGGTCGTGTCACAAGGATGTGTCTTGGTGGGGAAAGCACCCCTCATACTTGAGAGTTCTAGGGAAAGTCAAACTACACCTCATCACTTTCACACAGTCAAGAGGTATGCTCAAAGTCAAAGTTGTCACGTCACTGACTCGTACAACCAAGGGTCCCGCTCTAGTAGTCACGGAGAAAATCCACAGACTAGCCTAGTAGAAAGGACTGAGTCTGAAAGAAGTCTTCGGGTAACCCACTGCCCAGCCCCGCTGGAGGGTAAACCCTAAGAGGTCGTCAGGTAACCCACTGCCCAGTCTCTACGGGAGGGTAAACCCTAAGAGGTCGTCCGGTAACCCACTGCCCAGTCTCTACTGGAGGGTAACCCCTAAGAGTTTTTCGGGTAACCCACTGCCCATTCTCTACTGGAGGGTAAACCCTAAGAGGTTGTCGGGTAACCCACTACCCAGCCCCACTAGAGGGTAAACCCTAAGAGGTTGTCGGGTAACCCACTACCCAGTCTCTGCTGGACGGTAAACCCTAAGAGGTCGTTGGGTAACCCACTGCCCAGTATCTACTAGAGGGTAAACCCTAAGAGGTCGTCGGGTAACCCACTGCCCAGTCTCTATTGGAGGGTAAACCCTAAGAGGTCATCGGGTAACCCACGACCCAATCTCTTCTGGAGGGTAAACCCGAAGAGGTCAATGAGCAACCCACTACCTAGCCCCGCTGGAGGGTAAACCTGAAGAAGTCGATGAGCAACCCACTGCCCAGCCCCGCTGGAGGGTAAACTTGGAACTACTCTGCCTATGGAAACACGTCACAGTAGACCGCAGAAAGAGGATGTGATGTCAATACTTGTCTTGGAAATATTCACCCAGGCTCACTGGGGCTCCGTACCCTACTGGAAACAACCTCCTGGGTAGAGGATCTGTGCCCGCGTAATGTATTGGTCACACTGAATCCAAAAAAAATCTACAAGGGAACATAAAGGGGCGTGATACTGAAATCCCATAGGGCTAAAGGAGAAACGGAAACCCAAACAACTCCACTAAACTGTTGAGAATAGAACCAGGGGAAACCACTCAACCCTACTGGTCTAAACCATCATGAAAAAGACTAGGGGGAAACCCACTTAACCCTGCTGGTCAAAACCATCGATAACAGTAGGACCCTCTACGTCACGAGAGGTCAAAGGTAAGTAAAGTAGAACACGATGTGCACATGGGGACCACACGACATGTGGCCCAAACTCATCTCCAAACAAAGTGCACAAATTTTCTCTGGTACAAACTACATCATGTACCTCCAAGAATTCCCGTATACTCCCAGAGTATACCACATTTCTAGCCCAAAGGCTATCGTGCACACGACACTCAACATCAACACAAAAGCGTAAACATAACTTTGCCAACCTTCTTCCTCCACGTCCCTAGAACGACCAACCATATCTATTTAAGCATCAAATTCACTCACACGGGAGTGAACACAATCACATGCCAAGGGTTCTCTTCCAAACACAGTAAGAAGAACCGCCACCAGAGCACCTTTCATGCTTACCTATTTAATGAGATCTCGAATGAGACTTCGCACATCCAAATGAATCATACCATTGTAATTCTCGAGGAAAAACACGTGAGATAGACTGTTTACTCACCTCAAATGGAAATCTAATATAACATTCATCCAACACTGCTTTATGCTCGAACGGCGTCTCGTGGTCCCAAGTCTCGGTCCTGAAAATAGTCGGGCGCATCACACCGTTGCAATCTCCTCGGAAAGAAACGTCAAATTTACTGCTCACTTGAGTGGAATGGATTTCCGGAGAAAAAGATGCATCTTTCCATGCCGCACATGAGCGGTGCTACATGGGACTCATATCCCGGTCCCGAAGCACTATGAACGGATCTCACTATTTCAATCCTCTTGAAAAAGTACACGAGATTGACTAATCACTTGTCCAAAATAGACACACAGTGATAAAGATGGAAATCACTGCCAATTCCCAAAAAGGACCTCATGGGGCCTGCACCATCATGCATAATTAAAGTATGGGGATTGCGCCATTGCAATTCCCTTGGAAAAACACTCAGAATCGACTGCTCGCACGCCTCGAACGGACGTCCTATGAACAAGTTACAAAACGCTACTCACATCTTAAAAGATGGGTCGTGAGGCCCACACCTCAACTCTGGATTCAATGCATAAAACCACCTTGGAAAGCTCTGCCTTAGAGCCAGGGTCCCAACGCCACTGACGGTGCTCAAATCGGACATCGGATGTGTCTGTGCCATCCAAAACAAGAACTCTCGGAAAAACGCCAATCCACTTAACGTACGCGTCGTGCCACCGAACCCCTCGTTTTAGGAATTAAAAATTCCCAAGACCACCTCAAAATGCATGTCTTGATCCAAGGAACACGTCACAACTTACAGAACGCGAATCCGATTTACGGTTTGAATTTTAGGGGTGTTTAAATATAATTGGACGAAACGAGGTGGGCCGGGCCGGTTCGGCCGGCCCACCCTGCCTGAACTGGCCCGCGGTTCACCGCGCGTGTCGGCCCGTCTCGCCCAGACTGGCTCAGCCAGTCCCGCTCTTCCCACAGGACCCACGAGCTACAGGTCCTTGTATGCAGATCGGGGTCATGAGGACCATGTGTCTCCCGCGTTAACTTGGCCGGCAAAGCCGACAGGTCTTCCCGCGTCGCGCGCCCTCGCCCGGTGCCTCCGCTCGACCGCAACGCCTCTATAGCCCGCTCGCCCAGTGCCTCCAGCTCACCTTCCTGAGGAGCCCCACGCTAGTGCTGACTTCCGCTCTGCCGAACCATTAGAAGGATCTGCCGCCTCCTGATCTGCCTGCCGCTGGCCGGACCGCCACCCGAACCCCCAAATCCAGTCGGAAGAGCTCCAAAACCACCAGAAAACTTCAACGGACCACCCCAGACTCCCTAGGACTCAAACTTTTGATCCAAATATATATCTGTGAATATTTTATCATCCCCTACGCATCTACAACCCTCGCTCATAAAATTTATAGCATAACAATGCTAAAATTGGGATTCAAAGTGGGGTTCCGGATTTAAAAACTGAAAACAATGATTGCCTACCTTACAGGGCGTAGCCCGAAGCTTCACCACTCATCGAGCCTCATCGTCGCCGTAAGCACCTTGATCGGAGGAAGTAGGAGGAGGAGGTGGGAGAGGAGAGCTTGAAGAAGAGAGGAGGTTTTTCTGGGGGGGGAATGATGGGAGAGGGAGAAGGGTATTAACTTAAATAAAATTGAAGCATTAATTAAGAAACTCCTCCCAAAATAAGCCTGCGTCCGAAACCTCCAGCACAGTCAGGGTTAGGCCGCACCTAGGGTAAATGCCACCTCCCGAGCACAACTTCTGTCTCAGAATTTTAATCTGAGGCCCCATTATAATGTTATAAAATTTAACGATCGAGGCCACTAAATTACAAAAATGCCCTTGGTGGTATTTTCCACAGAAGGCCCGCGCCCGCGAAACTTACACCCCTCCTAGGGTAAACAGCACACTCCAGACTCAACGGTGCCCTTGGTTTTCCCGTCCAAGCTACATTTTAGGTGTTATTCTATTTATTTGGGCTTCCTAGTGTGGACACACTTAAAATTTAATTCCGACCACACTGGGGCTCGGGATCGCACGCCGTCTGAATGTGATGCTTTGGAATAACATCAAGAAAATTGCAAATTCTTTTATAGAAAAAACCAGTTTCTTACAAAAGTATTTAAATTCTCTTCCTTGACTCAATTTTGTATTCAATAACTTTCCATTGAAATGTTCACTTTTCTATGATCATTTTATATTACATTTACCCTATATATCCATATTATTTATCATACATAAGTTTTTTGACTAAACCATATACCATTTTTACATATGGTGTTTACATTGATATTTATTTTATTATCTAGAGAAAAATTGATAAATATGTATTATTTACTCAATATGGATATTTGATGATAGGGAACATTGTTTATGAATTAAATCTATTACTTGATATGTGTGGAATTCTTTGCACCTGCATACATGGATGGGGTCCAGTTAATGGTAAGGATTCGGATATCTCAAAGAAAAATTCATTTCCCACCAAGAAAATGGTGAACAAGATAAAAAAACGTTAATGGGATGATAAAGAAGATATCCCTATTTGGTTATTGATGGGCCCTCAATGCATCGGTAGTCTCATAGGATGAATTTGTCATCTATACTTGGTTAAATGGGTTTCTGCCCATCAGATTGAAACTATATTGAGAATATATATTGATGGAAAATTTATTATGTGTCTGGGATGCATGATATAGAATGATTAAGAATTACCTTCATTAAGAATTTAGTTGTTATCATCTATGATATTTTCACTATGATATTTTCTATAGATGCATTTTATTCTCATTTTATTGATTAAATGGCATGTGTTTTCAGTTTTTTACCTTTCTAGGTTGATTATTCCTTATTGAATTATTTAAATGGGATTTTTTTTAGTTATTTACCTTTCCATATTGATTATACCATATCCATTTATTTAAATGTCATGTTTATTTAGTTATTTACCTTACCATAATTATTATTCCTTGATTTATGATTGGTTCCACAATATTTAACCTTTATTGAGCATTTGAGCTCACCCGTACTTTTTATCCTTACCCTAGTATTCTATAAAGTTTTATATAAATAATATGTAGGGATACACTAGATGGAATAAATTTATTTTCAAAAAAATGTGTTATAATTTGTGTATTCCAAATGTAATATAAGACTCATGTATATATCTAATTTACCATGAATACTAAATTAATCGGTCCTTTATGATGTGATTCCTTGTATATTATGCTAATATAATGGTATAAGGAACTTTATCTAGGCTATTGGGGTTGGGTCACTACACATAACCTAAAAGGACTAATCAATTTTTTCTCAATGACCACCAAAATTATTCCCCTTACACCAATCACTAGGATGCACAATATAGGATTTCTTTATTTTTAAAGGCATTATAAAAAGGTTTTTTGATTCTGGGTAGGTGAAATTGGGTAATCCTTTGACAAAAGTGTCATGTATGTTTTCTACTACTCGAGAGGAATAGGGATAATAGAAGGTAGTTACAAGAAAGGGTGAATATAATATTGATTATTGTATAACTAAAAACATAATAAATTGTGCTAATTATATCCCCAGGGAGTAGAGAAGTCATATAATCATGTCCCCAGTATCTTCTTCCACTACATGATCAGCCTTGTCAAAACCACAATCCTCCAATATTTGATCTTCCATGAAATAGGATAACCAAAAAGACAAAAATCAGGTACATGAAGATGAACTTGTACCAAAACCAAATCCATCCTTGACCCTCTCAAAATTAATACCTATAGTCGCAATAAAATGATCACCATCCCAAAAAGTGGTGTAATGAAAACTGCCCTACTAGGTGGAGTCCTCATCAAGTGAAGATTTTATATTTGGTTCCATCAATGTCATTTATTTAATAGATCACTTCTTGAATGATGAGTAATCTTGTGAACCTAAATTACTAATACCAAACTGAGGAGTTGGATGAAGAATTCATAAGAGTAGAGGAAGCTAGGGAAGACAGATTTTTGGCTGAGTAAAACCTCTATGCCACATTTTAACTGAAGAAATATATGCAACTCAAACACATAGACAAAAACTTTAGAAAACCTGATGGAAATAGGGAGACACCTCGATACCTCTCAAATTTCATCCAAATCCAATTATTTTAAAAGACTGATTGATGAGGGTAAAATATCCTAATTAACCCATATAGGTAGGTAAACCAATATTGCCTGATCCATTCACAACAAGAGTTCCTCTGACATTTGTCCAACTACCTGGACCATCTAACTCAAACACATCAACCATTAGCGCACCTACTAGAGAGAAGCCTCTTGTTAGGAAACACAACCACTAGATCAAAAATATGTCATCTTGGAAAAAGTCATTCTGGTCCTAGTCAAACTGTCAATTCTAGATACACTGAATTTTTCAAGGGATCTATATGCAACACTAGTAGAATCCCTTATAGTACCTTAATAGTTCAAATATGTCATCATTTTTATTGAATAATATCTTTTAGAGATCTATCTTGGGGTGTGTCATGTGGTTATCTCTTTCATAGAAAGGTATATGGATACTGTTATATAGGGAAACATTAGAACCATGTATGTATCTATTATGCTAGATGATATCAACATTTGATGATCCATTGTTGATATTAACTTAGGGATTAATATCAATCCAATCAAAACTCTCCATTAATTAGGTTATAGTGAAGACAACTTTCCCCCTTTTTCTTTAACACTTTAGGTTTATTAAAAAGGTAATAAAAATCCCCTTGTCTGAATTAATCTCAAAGGTCAATTTGGAGACCTTATAGAAGATTTTGAATTCCTATTTTTTTAGAAGGACACTGATTTTGATATTTTGTTAGGGAGAACTGGATTTCATCATCATGTGGTAGTCATATAATCATGTCATCAATTTATCAAATACCCTATAAATAGATAGATTATGACATCTCAGAGTGATAAATCTCAATTTGAATCTTGTGTATCTATGTACATTGATGCATTATTTTTTCTTATGGAGGGGAAACAACCCATTACTAATGATTTAACCCAGGTTACCACCCCAAGTGGTTAATAATTGACCTCATCCAAACCATTTAAGCAGCATGGTGATGAATATTTTTTTCCTTTCAACAAGATTGAAAATATAAGTTTATATTCATATATATACTTTTTGACTCTCATGATATCATTCATGTCAACTAAACTATGAAGTTATGAATAGGTTTCTGATCCTCACATCAGAAGAAAATATTCTGGCGAAAATTCCCTCAATTAGACCCCAAATATCTAGCAGGACCCTACTTCATCAATTGAATCAGAAGGATATCATGTATCATCGATAGAGAGTGGGGATACTCCTACCTTACCTTATTGATGTCAAATTGTTAACTAAACTTCTAAAATTGAAGATTATTTTCCTCTCCCATCCCTCTGGATTTGGTTATGTAAGAGGAATAGAAAGAGTAAGAAGAAAAATAAGAAGAATAATAAGACCACAAAGGTTACCCTCCAGTATTCAAGTAATATGTTTCTACCACTATTAAGGAAATTTGGAAAATAAGTATGGGCATGGAGGTGGATCAGAAACCAACACTAGTTAGAGGGGCCATATCCCATAATTAACAAGAGATATATATGTATTTTATAAATATAATTGATTTGTTTTTTCCTAGAATCATATAGAGATACTTGTAATTTATACTAATGTATCCATACACAACATTGGTTTTTTAAAAGATCACTTTGGTTACAATAAGGAAGAAAAAATAACATACCCAACTCATAATACCAAGGTTCGTGTTAATGGTGAAAATATAGTTAAATAAAAATTCATTAGGTGGGTCAAAGCACTGATTTTTAACACTAATATTGTCCTAACTAAGAAGAAAAATTATAAAATATGTGTTTTCATCAATATCAGGGATCTCAGTCGACATTCTATAAATGATGAAATATCAATCCTAATTATAGAAATACTAATCAATGAAACTACTTGTTACTATTCCATATCCTTTATGGATGGTTACTCATGACACTTCCAAATCTAGATGGCTCCTAAAAAAGAATATGACACTATTATTAGGGAATCCAAAGGGGTATATTGCTATCAAGTGATTCATTTTGGTTCAAAGAATTTAGGCTCCAAATATCAGTGTGTCATGCATCATATTTTCAAAACCTTATTAGTAAAGTAATTCAAATGATACATTGATGATTTGGAGGTGTAATATCACCAAAATCTTGATCATATTAAATATCTTGACACAATTGTCAATAACCTATGAAAACATATCCTAAAAATGAATCCCTTGGAATGTTATTTCACTATTACCTCAGGAATATTTCTTTTCATCGTAGTATGAAATTGTGGAATCGATGTTGATCATGAGAAGACTAATTCCATCCTTGATATTTCACCTCCTTAAATCCTCAAAGAGTATAGATTTTTACAGGGAATCCTCACCTATATTTTATGCTTAATGAAAAATATTATAGGTAAGTGTTCCCCTTCACCAAGATAATGAAAAAGGAATGCACTTATCAGTGGAATGATGATTTCTAAGAGGCCTTTGATAGTATTAATAAATATATTTTAAGTATTCCAGTATTAGTTCCTCTTATCTAAGGAAAAAACACTCATTGTTTATGTGACATCCTTGAAGTAATCATTGGGATATTTCCCCACACAAAAGAACAAAACTGTAGATTATATCAACATATATTATCTCATTTGAACCATGAACGACGATAAGACTTGATATTCAGTTGTCAAGAAGGGTTTCATTGCATTATTATTTGAAGCTCAAAAACTAAAGCACTATCTGTATTATCATGAGTTCCACTTGGTCTCTCATAATTATCCAATCAAATATATCTTTAATATTCCTATGTATAATCAATGTTCATCATAGTGGGCTATCATCTTGCAATAGTTTGATATTAACTTCATACCATTAAAGTCAATAAAATGGTAAGAATTAGAATATTTCCTGGTAGATAATCCTTCTAATGAAAGAACGCCATTAAATAATGAATTTACCATTAAAGATAACTTATATATCTTGGATTTCCCCTAGACATGGGAGAATTATTTTGATTGAATATATAGAAGCTCAATCAGAAGGAGAATTTAATACCCCAAACTCAATAGGGTAGGCTTGGGATTCATTCTTATTTATCTAGAAAAGTCAGGTTTACCCTATTCCTTATTAACATCAGAACGAAACAACAATAATGAGGATGAATAAAAAATCTCTCATTGTAGGCTTAGAATTAGGACTGCAAATACTAGTTGAAAACATGAAGGTTAAAGGTTATTTATATTTGGGCTTATGGGTCTCCAGCACCTTCGGGTCATCAAAGGCCTTCGGGCCATAGGGCCTTCGGATCACGTAGACCATGGAGTAGCCCAGTTCACACAGAAAAGGCCCCAGAAGAGGATCAGAACAACAGAAGTAGCAGCCACCAGATGCAGAGCTAACCGGATTGGAAGAATGAGAGGGTATGGAAGCCGCCATCAGGACCAGGCACCGTGCAGCTTTGTACGGGGAAATTCTAGCCGATCAGTAATGCAAGGTTGGGATCTAGGTGTTCAATGATGTAGAAATCTAGGTAGGGGTAGTTCAAGTGGGCTGGGCCTACGGGTCATGTATTGGGCATGGTATGCCTCTGGGCCTTCGGGTCATGTAGTGCGGGTTTGCCGGGCCTTGTGCCTTGGGCCTACGGGTCATGTACAGGTTCCCCTTAAAAACCCTTAAAAGGGGGATTATCCATAATAAAATAAAAAAAGAAGGCCTTCGGGCCATTCAGGCATAGGAAGATGCACTAGAAAATGTGGTTATCACCTTGGAAGATCTAGATAATGATGAAACATTGATCAGTATTGTGCACCGTAGAATGGTGTTTCCAATCATCAGTAATACCTAGAATAGATTAATGAGGTCAATTCCATCCCTGAACCAAATAATCCCACAAATGGTTTGATCACACCTATACTTAAATACCTTCAAAATGGGTTTCTTCTGTTGGACAGAGTTAGAAAATAGAAAATCCAATAGTAGACAGTCAACATTAACCTTTATGAGAGCCTAAATCATCTGAAAGTCCTATATAAAATAGGCTTCGATGGATTCATCCTCAGATGTATTGATGTATTAGAGAATTTTTCTATTATTCATGAAGTCTATACTAGCACTTTTAGTCCCCTCGGTCTGGGATGTGGATTTCTAATGAAATCAGAAATGTTGTGTATTTCTATCCTTCAATGAAACTAAATACGTATGAATTTTTTATTTTAGAATAAATCCATTTTTGGTTTAGTGGAAACCTTACATCCATTGACCAAAAATAGAAAACCTTACATCTATTAACCAAACATAAACCATCCAAATACCCACAAACACAAAATCAAACCAAACCTTAAGAAAAAAATCATCACTAATTCAAATTTCAAAAAAATAAACTCAAAACCTCTTCTTGATGCCCACTTAAAATTCAAATTTCAATAAAAAAAATAACACAGCCCCACCTTATACTGTGAGCCACCTTAAGTCACGAACTAGATGCATAATCCACTATCATCATCACAAATCCTGAAAGTAAGAATTCACCTCCTCTGAAACAATCAAAACAGAGTCACTGAAACACTAGAAAATACTATCGTTAACACTAGATTTTACACAATTTAATAAAACAAGATTCCACACAATTCAATATAAGATTCCATTCCTATAAATTTCATTCCAATATTATCCATAAATCCCAAAAGATATTGTACTTTTCCAAATACTCTTGGTCATTCTTCATATGGGGGATATATGTTGTGGGGATACACCCTCCATCTATAACCAAGAAGTTCATGTATAATCAAACTAGTATATAATTATTCAACAAATGGGATGAGGAAATTCCCACCCCAATAAGTCAAGATAAAGAGAATCAATAATTTCATGGTTTCTATCTTTTTCATAGTATTTGGCATCCCCCACACTATATTGATAGACAATAACTCTAATTTATGTTCATCCAAATTGAAAATTATGTACCATGAGTATAATATTGAGCTTAACCATTTTTCCCACTACACATAGCATCAAAATAGATAAATAGAGGAATTGAATAAAACAATATAAAATATACTCTAGATAATGGTGGATAAAGAAAAGAAATTGTGTTCTGAAAATCTTCTGCATTCCTTATGGGCCTACAATACTGTGAACCATACTACCACATAGGAGACCCTATATTCACTGTTATATGATAAATAATCAGTTCTATCCAATAAATTCCATTCTCTTTTTCTCCTCATTTCTATTGGGAATTTTTCAGCTAGAGTCAAATAATCCAAGAAGTGATTGGATGAATTGGAATGACTCAATAAGAAAATATTGTTCAGTTTTTATCATTTGTAGGTTCAAAAAAACTGAATTTCATGATATTTTATTAATAAATTTCACCTATGTTCATTCCTATGGATAACAAGTTTTGTCTCTAATGATGCTAATGATACCTAGGAAGAAATCGCCAAAGATTGAACCAAAATGGGAAGGGAATTTTGTCATCTATATGGTCTACCCTAATGATACATGTTTTTTGATCAATATGGATGGTGAGACTATTATACCCCCACTAATACAGGGGTTTTAAAGAAATATTTCAGGTAATAAATGACCTATGGTTCAATATGAAAGACCATAAAAGGAACACCAAATAGTCCTTGTCTCATGACCTTAAAGGCACAATCCATGATTCCCTTATCGTATGACTTTAAACTATAAGAAAAAATAATTTTCATATGAATTTTAACTATAGTATAAAATCCTTATCGTAAAACATTAAACTACATGGGTGGAGTTCCCATTGCATGACATAAAAATGTGTATTGTTATGGCCCTCGCCTGAGAGGAACTCTTCTCCCAGTGTCAGTCTCCTATTATATCAACATATTCTTCTTAGAACTATGTGAGGATTGATTCTAATACAAATGATATATATAGTGTTGCCAAAACCTCTTCTCTTGAGCCCAGCCAGAAAATTATTCTCCAGGAGTGAGATTATCTTTACAGTCATTAGGTCCCCTTTTTCCATCATTTAGTCAAGTTTATTCTTACTGTACAGTGAAGCTATCTCACTCTTACCTTAGGTCCTTATTACATAACCATAAATAGAACACCATTAGTCAAAGATATGTGATCCTAAACTATATCAGACCATTCATCTTAGTTTCATGAAATAAAATTAGGGGACAACGCCTCTACTACACGAAAAAAATCATGCATTGTGAATGAAAAACATTAATGAATGATGTTTTAATACAATCTATGTAACATTCTGATTTCCTCTTATTACTCACACCGAGCATGGTCAATGTGGAATTATAGATTTCAAGTTATTATTCTAGTTTATATAATCAAACAATGTTATAACTAGCCTCGGGATGTTTTTTCCATCCAACATGACCTTTAAATACATTGATCCAACTCAATTGTGTGGCTTGTCCATCATAAAATTTGATCCATATATGTATAAGGAATCTAAAAATTAATACTACATGTGGATTCATTCTCATTCTATTGGGATACATAGTGACTTTCGTATCCCACATCTTGGCCCATCTGTAATACTATAGAAATTCCCCTTCCCCACACAAGATCCAAATCTTTGTAGGAAAACCTGTAGTTAGAAGTATTTGTAGCTTGATTCCCATTATGATGATATGTATAGTGATTCCTAAATCCTCTATCCTGGGCCCATCCATGAAATAATGAAATAAATTCCCCCATCCTACATAAAACCTATATTTGTACAACTAATTTCAACACATTTCACCTCATTTACAAACTCATGATTGGGGAAAAATTATCCGGCTTCTTTGAAAATGAGATGGATATATAAGGGAGAAATCTTATGAGACTCATCTAATGTTTGGTCTCAATACCTCACTATGAAAACAACCACCCAATAATATAAACCTCATGTCAAGATTCCTCTATAATACTTTATGAATATATTCTTTTAACCAATCAAAAATCTCGACATGAGAAACATGGATCCTTTTAAACCTTCATTGGATATTGGTGATGAAAGTATCCTACTCTAAAGGACACATCTGAAGTTACTATTAATATTATGCCCCAAATATGTCTCTACATATGTGCCTCAAATATGGCATGTCAACCAGAGGCATCTTTTTCCTCGATAAAATGTTTATTTGTCTTCGTACGCCTTGATATCATCATAACAAAAAAATATTTTCAAACATGGTCTACTACCATTACTCACATACACATACCATTTCATTAAATTTTATTTGAGATCCCCAATATTATGACTTACAATTTACCACTTCACCTTCAAAGATGATGGAACATTTTCATCTAGTAGGTCCCATTCAGATCCTGGTTCCTATATCAATGGTCCAAGAACCATCACCTTAAACAAAATGCTTCCCCATTATTTAGGATGGTCTATACAAGCATTATGGATCTGTCTTTACATTAGCCTTCCCCCTTACTCAAGCTGCATATGCTATATCACCCATGAGAAAATATTTTTGACATTAAATGTAAGCAACCCTTTTGGTCCATCATGCATGACTGTAAACTATTTAGACTGTCCTTTATGGAATTCATTATAGATGAGTTAGATCAATTTAAGTATTTTTTCATCCATGGATAATTCTATTCTTGATACTTCCATCATACTTTATAGATATCTACGTTTCACAAACCACACATTAGGTCATGAAAAACACATATCCACACAAACATTCTTTGGATATCAATTATGAATGTATGTAAATCTAAAGAACACTTTTTTTAACTATACATACTACTCCAAAAATATGGATCTGCATATGTTCCTTAAATATGGAATATCAACAAGGGGAATATTCATTCTCATGGGAATGTTCTTTTGTCTCATTACACCTTAACTACATTATAACAGAGGACACCTTTCAAACTTGGTTGGAAACCATTCCTCACATACCTTCCCCATGTCATTACATTTGATATGAGATCCCCATGATTATAAATTACATTTCCTCTCCTCACATCCCAAATATTCTAGAACATTCTTGGCCCACCGGCCATGTTTGGGTCATTATTCCCACAACCAATGGTCAATTTTGTTCAACTTTAAACATCAGCTACATTGGTCTGACATTTAATACCTTAAACTTCCAATGTAAATAGAAATGATTTTGGCCTATTTGAAAACCCTAAAAGGGAACCCTGGACAAAATTCAAGTATCCACTCACTAGACATGAACTCCACATGTTCCAAGAAAAATCAAGCATTCAAACATGAAAAGGCATAAAACATGTTAGGTTTAAACCCCACAACATAAAACCTAAGAAAAAGCATATTCTCACCTACCAATACATCTCTATAAAGGGATTAAAAAAATTGGGCTAATGGAAAAAATGATTAAAATCTTGGGGGCCTACTATACAACCCCAAAAATAGTCAAGTTATGCTTTCTAGGTCCCTTGGCCTAAACAAAAGACAGAAAACCTTTCATTCTTAAAATTTAAATTAAAAAACATTCAAAAGTGTAATTCAATATTTTTTATTAAAACATGTTAAATATAGTTTTATTATGATGGTAATTAAACCTATACCCAAATATGAGCTTCACTAATAAAACAATAATAAAATTGATAGAGGAGTGGATACTTTCAACTTCACTTTCACAATTAAAACCAATATTATTATTTTGTGGTCAAATGATCTGAGGTATATTGATATTAAATTTTTAAATAATTCATGATTTTATGACATGATGGTATAAAATTTGAAACAGAAGATAGACAATAGAGAAGAATATAAAAAATGAAGTATGAACATTAAAAACTGAGAGTCTCTCCTTGAAATTATGAGTAAATATAAGAAAAAAATAGTAATAGTAATAAATTGAGTATTTTTTATTAACAAATTAGCTAAATATGGTTGATAAGTATTGAGGTACTACTGAATATTTGTTTTATGTTAAAGTTCTTCTTCATCCAATGGATGTGTTTGCTTAACATTCACATATAGCTATTGGACTCTTCATCTAATTTCTTCTAGCTGAATGTTTTTTATGATAATTTCACCTTCACTCTAGCTATGTGAGACACATACTCTCACAATTCTATAGTCCACACATGTATCCATTCGTATAGTTGTACCACCTCACCAATCAAATAATGAAGCTCCACAATAAATTTCCAGAGCTTTAGTGTATAGGTTCTCAAGATCAAATTGGATGATGGCACATTCACAGGTCACCTGCTCTTCTCAATAAATCAGAACATGAATAATAAGGGAATGTATTTTCTTTTAATATAACCCACCTATTCCCAATCCACAAAAGCACTAATGAATACATTATACACTTTTAACCATCTTCTCCGAACATGTATCTATGATAATAATGAAAACTTAGCACCCCACCCATATTATCTTAGCCTGGATATCATGTTAAGAATTGGTATCCAGAATTGATTCACCCACAGTTACATATATATAGTCCATAATCATTTTTTTCATATATTTTTGTGTTGATTGAAAATGAAATCACAGAAAGAAATTCTATCATTTCCCCCTAGGAAAATATAAGTTATGGGTTGGCGGGCATGGGTCTTACTAGGAGATTTATCACCACCATCACAGAAATATTAACCTCAACTTTGGTTGAAAAAGTAAGGCCCATTCTATCCTGATGCATGGGGTACTTGAAGAAAATATATTTCCCTCAATGATTTAATGTTTAGACATATGATTTTATTTTTAATGAATTATCATTGTAATCCTGGTAAGTGACAAACTCGAGGAAATCAATAGATCATTTACCCATAGAACTTCCTTCACTAACATCCCATCATGATAATACTCCGTCCATGCTTTGGTATACTCCCATTATAAGATGATCAAATCCCCAATGGATGGTAGTATGATTTTCATGCCAGTGACCTCACACATCAGCATCAACCAAAGTTTATGAAGGATGAATGGACGTAATTGCTCTTTAATCCTGATGATAGGTTAATATGTATCATTTTATAGACATCATAACAACTATGTGAACCTATGAGGGTTATAAGGTTAAAAAATGATTGATCTATCTATCTGAGAGGTCAAAATCCCATCTCAAAATGAGATGACGTAATAACCCTCTTTCGAGGTTCCCACGTCATTATCTATTATTATCTCATATACTAAAAATTATGGAATGAAATTAAAGTCAAGGGAATTTTTCAATATCTCAATAATGTCATCAATTTATATGTATATTGTGTAGAAAAAATAAATATTTATCAATTTTGGAATAAAAATAAAATAGGAATTTTTGTGGTATATTAGTATTCATAATAGTGAAAGTGTTCTAGAATCCAACCATTTAAAAATTGGAATGGCACACTAAGGGGGTGTGGAGACCTTCATTCTTATACATGACCTAGTTACTCAAAAATCCATAAAAGAGTGGGAAAAGATAATTTAATGGGTTATCCTCCAACTAATGGTTCCACCATCATCAGTGTGTCAATCCTAACTCTCGAGTAGGCATCATGGAATGGGAAAATTCAAACACTTTGGATTAAGGGAAAAAATCCTACAAGCCAAAAATATAAAGATATGTCTTTTTGGACCTTTTAACCCCATGAATTGTATTAACCATCTTTTATGGTAGCCTAGTATGATCTTGTAACATGTCGTAACTATTGGGTTGGGTGAGTTCGAGTACACCTAACCATTGGATTTTTCCTGGTATGTTAAAAGAATATTTTTACTAAGTCACTGAATGTGTAAAATTCAATTATTATGTCTATATTTTCCCAATGGTTTCTCTTCTATGGTCAATTGATCTCTCGCTAATAGAGTAATATATCCTACATCCACTCATATGTTAGATGCATGGAGGAACTCACCATACAGCCCCCCAAGGATTGGAATTCCTCCCATATGATAAATATCCCAAAAAACTAATCCCAACTTCACTATATGGTAGGGGGAATGTGTTGGTTTTTGAAAAATAATGGCTGATCAATTTGGGAAAGAGCATGTTTGGAGGATACATCAAGAATTGGGAAATCTACACAGCTTGATACAACCTGATGATCTCTAATCATTCAATAGATTCTATCTAGTTTGGATGCACCAAACAAGAACTGTCTCATTCATCATAGAATCTCAATGTCAGACAGAAATTCCCATTTTGAACACTGCACCATAGTGTAACTATCCAATGAAAGGTTAAAAATGGTTGGATAGTTTATAGAATTTGGTGGTATGCATACATCATGAATATCCTTATTACCTTGAGTCCATAAAGAGAAATTAAACATGAAGACATCCCCTTAACTTGAATCTAGGGTTATGTGGTCTTTTTTTGAGATATTTACATAAAAATAGTTAAAGGAAACCTCAAACCAACCAGATGGAAAACTTTGAATAAACATCGATATAGGGGAGTCATCTTGTATCCCAAAATTATATAGAGAAAATCTCCCTAAAAGTGATCAATTCTAAAGATCAAGTGGTAGATGATCCTTTAAAATCCCATCTCATAAAATAAAATAATATCATGGTTTGGACTCAATATTTATAGGAATAATAATTATCCTCTCAACCATAAACATCAAATGATATAGTTTCCTCAGATCATGACCCTTTACCTCTACAAACAAAATAATTAGAAATATAACAATCCATATGAACCAATAAATTAAAATTTTATAGTCAAAATAAGATCCCATAGTGTGGCATGGGGATCACATAAATGTAAGTTTTTGTGAGTGAATAATTCCACTACAAAGGGCCATATCCAACTTTTGGAAATATCAGTTTGGAAAATATTATGTTTTAGTATGTGTAAGAGTTCAATCAGAAAGGGAACTGAGCATGTGGAAATAATCATACTTTAAAATATCTGAGGAAAAAGTAATCCACCAATCCCCAATATATGAAATAAACTCACTTGGAACCGTTATATAAGAGTGTTACCTCCTGATAGTCTACCAATATACCACAAAGTATCCAACCTCATTGAGTTTATTCAATGGAATTGGCTCCTATTAATGATGACCAATCACCATTTTGTTTTGGGAATTTTTTAGGAATTAAAAACAAAAAAAATGGAAATATATTGTGAATTAATGAGGTAATATTCTAACCTAGGGAATAAATAATAGATTAAAACTATCAATCTACATAAAACCACATAAAAAATAAGATATGTAGAGATTGATTCTTCTCTTGGAATCACCCATAGATGAAAATAATCTTCAGTGTGGGATATTCATTTTTAGCATCCCATAAAAAATAATCATTTGTGGGGGTGAGGTATTGATCCAATATATATAGAAAATAATTATCGTGTCTGGTGAGAGGTATTGATTTGAGGCCCCCAAAAAATGAAAATCATTTATGGTTAAAGGTGCTGATCCCAGGCCCCCATATCAAAAATCATTTCTGGTTTCATGTGGTGATCTCACCCCCCCCCCCTCACAAAATAAAATCATTTAATTCATGAGGTGGATTTCCCAGGATTCCCATAAACAAAAATCATTTTTCGTGATAGGTGATGATCATAGGCCCCATCTAAATGAAAATAGTTTGTAGCATGAGGCAGTGATCCCATGTCTCCCAAAAATGAATATAATTTTTAGATGTTTTGTCATCTATATCCTATCATAGAGCATTGGGTATGCTATGCAGGTGTCAAATTCAAGAAATGGGTTACTCTTCTGCTAAAATTAAATTATTTATACTTCCCCCAAAATGGGGGATGATGATGGGTGATAAGATAATATTATTATGAACTAGGAAAAACACTGAGAATGAGATATTCTCATTCCATGCAATGAATATGAAATCTACCTACCAAAAAAGGAAAAGTAAATTTCAAAATAAATAGTTCACAAAAATGTATACCCTTTATGGAAGGAAAAATATTTCATGACATCTGTAAAGGGAATGTCCACAATTTCATGATGGTGGCTCTTCACCAAAGAAAACCACCTTTGTGAAGGATCACCTACTTTGATATCCCTATTCTGTATAGTGATAATAATATATGGAATGAGGTAACTTTAGGGTATCTACATTTTTTATCTCATCACCAAAATTCCATATTAAATTTGGATTGTTTCTTTCCATCCCTGAAGTATCAAAATGGTTCCCTATGATAATGCCATTATTTCAACCTCCCTTATAGCCACTAAATTTATTCATCCAGGGTATAAAACACATTATTGTGTCCTTATTTCAATCATTAATTATCATGGTAAATTATTTACTACACTTAATATACATAATATCTAGTGTCCTTGGGATTCTATAAATCATGCATTCCCATGGTAATGAGGATACCACCCTTAGAGGTGGTGGTGGGAGACTTATCTAATCAATAAATGGTGTTCATCCCCATCATACATACTAAAATTTTGAGGTATTTAGGTGTTATCCATGATTTATTTCCAATAAATGGATACATAAGTCCTATTTTTGGGTTTAAAAACATTTGAGACGACAAAAATGGGAAAACCCCTTCTTTACTCCAAACTACTCCACCATAGCCTCACGCTTATCCACTAATGGACATGGAAAGAATATCTCCCACAGGAATACCACTTTGAGTAACCCTATAATATTTCTTGTAGGGTATCACACTTCTCTTACCTTCAATGTCCCCTCCCTCATCCACCAACAGACAATTAATAATGTTCAAATTGGACTTCCAATTTTAGTAAAATTCTCTTCTAAATGAGATTGTTAAAAAATGATTAATCTTTTACTATCTCTTGTTTGTTACACTGATCATGTCTCATGTGTGATTAGAGACCAGTAATGATCATATCATTTTATAGTCATAATTCCTCCATGTTGGGCCTCCTCCTTAAGTGTAATCCCCATCCCCTCCAAACTATATGACCTTTAATTCATATCTTCCTAGGATACGTTGGAAGCCTCTTTGAGGATCAAACCCAACACCTTCACACCACCCTTATCTTTATTGATCAATGTTCCTAATATTATAATACCCTCACTGTGAGTCCCATATTCCTTTCAGGTTCTATTATCTCATCCTCGTCGGCTAATATTCTCATTAAGATATATCTTCACAAGGCTATGTTTCTTATAAGATAAACCCCATACCATCTAGTCATATTCCCTATGGTACCAACCATAAAAGGGTCACTCATTAGTAAGTCCCACACTATACTTGGTTAGGAACCTTTCACATATACTACCTCACTACATGACGTTAAATTGCATGGTTTGGAACTTGTTATTGGACTATAAAAGTTATAACATGACTCATTAAGTGAAACTAAACTACATAGTTTCTTGTTTCAATCATATGGATATGAGTAATACCAATTCATGGTTCTAATCCCAACACAAAAATAACTTTTGTTTCCTTGGATAATGATAAATTTCCTTGTCTCCCATTGTGTGGCTTAAAACAAGAATCACGGAATAATAAATGTAACAAAGATTGAGAACCTTTGATGCATAAATATGATACCATTGGTGGATATCCTCTAATACATATAGATGTTTTTATGTTAATATATGTCAATAATTAATAGTTAACTTAAGGGTAACCAATACTATACTTGGGAATTGGAAAGGATTCCTAAACATGTCTTAAATCTTTGAGGGATTCTCATAGCAGTAAATGGTTCCACCAAAAGGGTGTCATGATCCCAACCTCTCATCCTTTTGACCAATGTGATTTCCTAAGTACCATTGAAAAAACATCAACATTCTCCTGACTTTGTAAATTAGGTTTGTGACCCATAATATTTTTTGGAACTATTGGTTTTTTATGTTTACATGAATAAAACCCATTGTAAATTAACCTAAAAAAGGGGTGTGAAATAAAAATAGTGAACCTGATGTGAATGAATATGTATCCATATTCAAACTCCCACAATAAATGGTTGGGACTTATTTTCTTGAAATAAGGAACTATGCCCAATAATGATATCTACTTGGTTATAAACTAGAAAGAGGAAGGAGACACTCATTACAAAATCAGACTATTTAAGAACCCACTCCTTAGATCTAGATAATGTGAACCTTCCTTATTTTAAATGGATTAAGGATGTAATTTATTATATTTAAAATACTATACCAATGTCACATAATATGTATCCTACTAATCATGGTCATCATCAATGAAAAATGTCTTCAATTACTTAGGATATATTTATAGAAGCTATACTAGTCTTGATCATCTAGAATAAGTAATCCAAAATAAAATCCCATCGAAGGAAACTAACGATCCATGTCCTGGATGATGTTCATTCTCCTACCATTGCATCTATCCCTGAGAATTTCCAACAGATCATGAAGGTATCATGGGGTAATTCTAGGTCACCTTCTGCTAAAATCCAAAAATATTTTTGAAGGAAAAATTGGTTACCGCATTAATAAATTCCTATATTTTGAGGGACCAATGAGATATTACTTATACTTGAACTCTTATATCTAGAGCTAAAAACATATTCATTATAAACTGACTTTGATACCAATTTAACCAACCCAAATTTAATTATCTATAATTAAAATATCATTACCATATATTGAGTCACTTACATATCAAATATATTTTAGGTGTATAGTTTTAAATAATTATGAAAAATAATTAACTAAGAAAACCCATATCTTTCCCATAAAATGGATATTTTTTCACTAAAGTAATGATTCCTTATAATAAAATAATTCTTCAAAATCTCCTACAAAATTCTCCACACATGATATCCATCAAGATATTTTATAAATAATACTCTTCTTCAAAACATGTGGAAATAAAATCATAAGGAGGGTGATCTAAAATTCTCATTAATGGTAAACATTTGTAATAACAATGAAATATCATAAATAAATATAATATAAACATATAGATATGAGAACATAATCAAGGTTCATGAACACATCATAAGTAAATCATAACCAATAAAACTTGGATCATAAGTTATGAATCATAACATAATAATTTTGGAATAAATAAGTATATATCATATGATCATGGAATCATAAGAATTTGGAAAAAAACATGGAATCATAAGAAGTAGTCAATGCTTTCTACCAAGAAAAAATAACATATTAGATAGAGTCTTAGAGTAGATTGGGTTTACTCATGAGTACCCTGTAAATCATCTCATGAAATATATAAAATTTTCCAATGCATAAGAGGGATATATAATTTCTTTCTCACCCATAACATTATAATATGTGAATACATCTTCATTCCATATGAGATAGAATTAATAAAATCATAATTATCTTAATAAATAAATGGATTTAATGAAAATTTATAAAAGACACAATCATCATCCATCTAGAGAAATAATATGGATTGTATTATTAGAAAATATAATTAGTGAAGAATAATAATTATTATGTGGTGTTAATAATTTTGATGAAGTTTGTGGGTGTCTTCCATTCAGATTTGGGAAATAATATTATTTTTTTCAATGGAAATTAGTTATTTTGTTTCCATGGGCTTTCACATTAAATATAAAAATTTCCCAGAAAGGGTTGTTGGAAAATAGATGTAATTCCTAATGCGTGATTATGGGTTCTTGAGGGTGGTTGGAAAATAATGCACTATGAGTTCACCATTTTTGTCTCTGTTATAAATACCCAATGGGTCTCACATCCTTCATAGGCCTAATTTCCAAATAAAGGTGGTAATTCGGTGTTTCAAACCCAATGACGCTTAAGAGATCACATTGTTCAAGAGGATGGTAGGTTGGTCTCATCGCATCCTTTTGGGGGGAATTATTACCTATAATAGATCTCTCTTATATGTTTAAGATGTGTTTATAAAATATTTCCCAAATCCCAATAAGGTACTGGTTACACAAATAAAAATGTTTTGGGGTTGACACCGTAAATTTTTTATAGGTAATTATTTTAATGAAAATATATGTACATATCAGATGATCTATAATTGTTTCCCATTGTTTCTTAATAGTGTGGGACTTCTTATGCTTTAAAGCCATGTGATCATGACCTCTGGAGATTACTGCCTTCCGAGAAGGTGATCTGTGTTCCAAAATTGAAATGGAACCTAAAAAATGCATCATATGTATTCAATGAGAATGGTAATAAAAAATAACATAGTTCTTTTTGGAACAATCCATGCAATTTAACATCATTTAGAAAGGATTAATGTGAGGGAATTGAAGCACCAGGTATGGAGATCGTTCCTTTTAAAGTCATCATGTGTAACCTATTTATAACAAGAATCAAAGTTATCATAGTTCACATGATTTTTATGGGGCTTAAACCCTAAGGTTTCACTGATTAAAGTATTTTTATTATGTTATTGTTACAGTTATTATAAACCCCTAAGCTCAAATGAGTCACGATCAGTATGAGAAACAAGAGATAGCATGTAATCAGGCACACCACAAATTAATGTGTTGATTATGCATTGAAACTACCCTAAAGGAATATTTAGGAGTGGATCTTGGGACATAGGAAGAATTCATACTTATCCTACCAATAATAGGAATCAGATTCCTCATAGTTCACTTGGGCTCATAATCTGTTGATGGATGAGGAATGATAGTATACCCACAGGGGGTGGGTCTTATGAAAAATTAAGGGAGTTACATCAAGATAGATACCAATGTTTGGGTACATTTATATCAATATATTAATGTGTACACTTCATGTCTCTATGCCCATATTATTCATGCTCGGTGTGGGAAACAATTGAAAATAGGTGACCAAGAAAGTTTCATAAATACAAGGTTGAGTTCATATATGGGATTACACCGAAGTGGATTCCAATATTCCATGAGGTTATAATGATACAAATCAGGACAAATGTGCTAATATACCTTAACCTATAATGTTCATGTGGTTTGATATTACATTTCCGTACATGTCGATTTGATAAGGATGACATGTCATAGGGTGTCTTCATGATTTGTTTGAGGATGTATGGGCATGTCATGGTTGTATGCCTAACATGTATAGGGATGTCGAGACATGTATAGGTTATTTTCCTGACCTATCTAACGTTGTTTTAAAATATCATATTTTTCTTCTTGACACGTATAAGGATGTTTTTTGACCTAGCTGACTTGTCTGGGGGACTTTTCATGATCAAGGATGACAGCTCCAGAGGACTTCAAGTGATCAATCTGACATGGCTGGTGGGTTTCATGTAATCGATATGATATGGTCAAAGGGATTAATGTGATCAATTTAACATGCTCATAGGGAATCACATGTTCAATCTTACATTCCCATAGTGCATCACATGATTCATGAAGAATTAAAACAAATTTCATAACCTGTTTACATGAAATTCAGTGCATCAATTTTCACATGAATCCTGCATCATTTTCATCCTTTATTTCATAAATTCCTCAATATTCATTAGTAATTTTCCTATTGGGGTATCATATATTCATCTTGACACATAGAAAACTATTTCACATGATGTATATTTCATGTAAAATGTCATTTGTGTGATCAATGGTAAGGTCACATGAAGTTCATAAGCATACTATGTAATCCCTTAAATAGATCTCAGGGATACCTAAGGGAAGACACTTATACTTTTTTGGTTCACAACTCCAGAAAGGATGCTTATCACCTCTGACTCTATAAATTTTTCTTATTTTAAGGGGGAATTAAATGCATTATCTCCCCATATTTACACCACTTTACATGGAACTTAAATCTCATATCTAAACTTCAATCTATGGTGGGAGTCTTCTTATCATGTTCTTCACATGATCTAGTTGTGGGTCATCAATGAAGACATCCTTTCATTGTATGAAAAACATTTTTTGAGTGATCACTATGACTTTAAAATATTTTATGATCTTAAGTCTTGTCAAAATAATCTCTCATGATTAAATCAATATTTCAAATGTTCATCGCAAGATCAGTCTGTCATGTCTTAGGGTCTTCACGATATCAGGTTTCTGGTCAAAGAGGTTTTTATGTGATCGAGGGAGACTTGGATGAAGAGCTTCACTTGATCATAAATGGATCTTGTGAAGCACATACCTACTTTTCATTAATATCATTTTAAAAACCCTTAAAATTTACCATAAACCTTTTTAAGATTTTACTTGTTATTTTATAAGTTATTTGACATTTTTTCATTTCTTTTCCATCAAATCATCACATTATCATATAAACATATCTAAGGACCATCACATAATAAAGGTGATACACCAAGAGTCTTTCACATCACAAGGAAGACATGTCATTGATGGCTTTACATGATCCTATTAATTGCATAAGCATGTCGCATGAAAATCAATGTAACTTCCATCACATAAATCTTATTCATTTTTCATGGTTTTATTTTTTATTTTACAATAAGATTTACATTTTACCATTTGTTCTAATGGGGAATCACTTGATCAAAAAGACACATCAAAGGTGCTTCGTATGATCATATTGACTCATCAAAGGGGTTTGGTGTTATCATTAATAGATCGCATGAAGCATATGACCCTTTCGCATTATGTTCCTAGGGTCATGAAATTGTGAGTCTCATTAGGGGTCATGTGATTTTCATGACCCAGCCACCTAATCCCAATAAATCCATGTCTCTTTCTACATTACCTTTTTGGGAGTATAATACATATTCTTTGATTATTTCTTCAACCCTAAATTTTCCAATTTTCAATTGGAAAGTGTCAAAATATACCCCCCCCCCCTCATCATAAGTGAATTTTGAATGAATAAGGAATCAGTTATGAGGAAGTAAATACCCACATGAGTCCATTGACATTATGTTTGTCAATATTGTGAGCATCATTTAGTCTTCTATGGGAGCTTTTCTATTTCATGTGGTTCCCTATAAATAGGGGAGTAAGGGGCCATCCATTTCACCATCTACTCAACCCTCCAGAGCTCTAGCGATTACCCCTCTCATGTGACTGTATTGCAAGATCGCCTCACATGACTCAATCACAAGAACCATTTATGTGACTTTATTACATGATCTTATCTCATAACTACACTTCATGATCTCCTTGTATGACATCTTTCTTAATTGATCCTTGTACTAATCAATGGTAATTATTTTGAACTATGATGTATGTCCTTGGCCACAGGTCTATCATTCCTACTTTGTGTGTCTAGCAGAAATTGTATGACTCCCTAGTTTGTGCGACCCTCATATTGTCACATGGTTTGTATGACTCAAATTCCATGATCATGTAATTTGGAATAGTTCACTTGATTCATTTGATCTGGGATGGGTCACACAATTCTCTAAACACTTCCCAAGTCATGCACCTCTTCTATTTGATAAACCTAACTAATTCTTTTTTTTAAGATGATTACCCTTCATATGAATTCTTTCTACTCATTGTAAATATGGCTTCCAGTTCACATACACCTTTTTATGTGGTTGACTGAAGAATTATTATTATTAGGAACCAAAATTCATATCAATTATATGAAGTCTTCTATGATAATGATTTTTTAATGGGTATTCTTCTAGACTATATTTAAAACTATCCCTTGTCACATAGACTACCTCTATATAGATTCAGTCATCCATATAAAATTCTCATCATAACACCTCAAAATTCTAAAGTAAGAATACTATATTTAATAGTGTGTATGGCATGCAACACCAAGCATAGAAAGGAATATAGCCTCATGAGATTTTACGATATATTTAATAAATCTATTCTATAGCTTTCCCTACATGGACCACTGAGGATAGCTTTTGTTACATGCAATAATGACTTTATTTGATGGATTATGTAACAAGAAAGACTGAGTTTTATAGAACAATAATATATTATTAAAAGAATTGTTAATTTAATATAATAAGATATAACCTAGACATTAGATTGGTAGTTATGAAAAATATTAACTAACTTATGAAAATATATATCTAAAATAATTGGTTATATATTAATTAGAAATGTATAGAGATACCAAATGAATATAAAGGGAATGATTTTATAAAAAACTATTTTTATGCTCACATAGGTATTTTATCCTAATAAAACAATTAGTTACTATTAGTGAATGAACATAATTAAATTTATATATTATATACTCAATAAAATATTTTTCATATTAATCCAATATATTAGATAAGCATAAGATAAGAATAAACCCAATATTATCTATAAAAACCTACATTTTTCTAAAGGCAATGTTACCACCTTTTAATGGCACACCTATTTTAAATATGAATTTTGAAAATTTTATAGAATTATATGTCCAAATAAAATGAATTTTTGAAATATAAATTTTATAATTAGGATAGGGTCAATTTTTTTGTTTTTCTTTCAAGTTTTCTTTTTTGATAAATAGTTAAAAATATTGAATTTCAATTCAAAACTGATTTTTTTCTAATTTATTTAGAAATATAAATTATACTTATGATTGGTTTAAAAGTTTAATTAGATAAATTTTATATAATTTAATCCAATTTAGTTTATTGGAATCAATTTAAAATTGAAATTGGATATAAAACTTAGCGAACTTTCAAATGTTTTTACATTAAAAACTTGCATTGTCGCCTCATCTATTGGTTTAATTTTAAATTAATTTCTCCCACTTATTTTATTGGAATATAGAAAAATAGATTCCAAATTTTTAATTAGAATAATTTATAATTTATAATTATTTCATCTTTGTTTTTTTTCAAAAATATTAGTTAATGTAGTCATAATTAATTATAGTGATTAAGAGGAAAATTAGCTTAACAATAGACTAAACCTTAAACTTAAGATCCAAAATGAACTAGAAACTTTTCCAAAATCCATTAGATGGAAATATTTTGACACTATACAACATTGTATCTAATTTTTTCCATTATTTTATCCACTTTACATGGTAAAAATATGGGTGGAATCCCTTTTCAAAAATTTACAAGAATGCCACTCATCCTCCACTATAAAATGGTACTCACCCATACCACTTATTCACACATCTCAAGCCCTTTAGATCACCAAAAATATACTAAAATAATCTCCAAACATCTCATAACTCATCCTAGAAGTATCTCTTTTATAATAAATCCATCCAAGGAAGCCCTTTGGTGCAAACCTAAAGGAGTTACCCAAAGAAGTGGTAACATCCTTCCTCAAGCGATTTAGTTTTATTTTCTTTCTCTACCCCCTCACATATTCTTATTCTATAATTATATAATAAAACCAGTATTCTATGTATAATAATATGTTTTTATGTTAAGGTTTCAACCCACACCTATACAAACTTCCATCAAATGGGTAACAAACTTACCGTTCATGCACAGTGAACTACCACCTCGCTAAACGATGATTGTTCATTTATCATTTACCACATATCATGGTGGGAATTATGATGGACAGCCTATTTATATATGATATATGTAATATTTATTTTGTCTTAATACTTATTTAATTTTTGTATAACACATACCTTAATTATTTCTATTTTGTGTAAATATGATAACATCTTTTGTGGACATGTGGACTACCATATCCTCAAAGCGATGTGATACATTCACACAATACATGGAATGTATTAAAGATGGTTTTAATTAAAAATATGTTACATAAATAAAATATATATTATATTTATGAAATAATTTCATTTTTTAAATATAATATATCATTTTCATTATTACCCTTATCACACACTAAAAAGGTGATAACGTCGTTTGTGGGCGTGTGGACTACTGCCTCCTCAATGCGATGTGATTACTTTTACATCACAAGAATCATATATATAAGTATAAATTATTAAATAAATTGTAATTTATGATATAATTAACATTATATTAAGATAAAATTTCACTTACCATATTTCCATAATGATCATTGAAAAATGGGAACACTACTCATGCGTACGTATGGCCTATCATCTCTATGATTATAACATTGGTTCATTTTTAATAGCCTTATATTAATGATTGGTTTAAAATGTATAATTTATTTATAAATATGATAATTATTCACTGATTATTATTCTTTTTTTGTTTAAATAATGACCTCTTTAACCATAGTCAACCTACCAAATTTGTTTTTAACAAACGAACAGAATTTTGTCAAAACACCCGATGTAAACTTAATTGTTCAAGTTGTTGTATACATCATTGTAATTTGTAAAGACCCAGATTTTCCATGTACATTTTTTTAAAAATTATATTGAATTATTACGAGTCTATTAAAATTGACGGCATGTGATTCTGAGGCCCGATGTTCCTGGAATGATTTTCTGAACTTTTTTGGGGTACATTCAGTAAACACGCGAGGGGTGTTTTCTAACTTTTGAACTGGTGGTCAGATTTAAAATATGAGGGCATTTTTGAATCCAAAACATGAGTATTCTCTTAAGGGAGAACTCACTTTGACCGTAATAGTTCTGGAGAAAAAGTTAGATTTTGGACTTTTTAAAAGAATAATAAAATAACTTTGTTATTTTATTTCTTTATTTATTTTCCTCCAACGGAAAAACAAAAGAATGGGACCAGTGACATGTCAAGCCATTAAATGGATTGACCATTCAAATCCTAAGTAACATCGTCATTGGGTAATTATTAGGGTTCCTAATTAATGATCCCCCATTAAATCTCATGAGCGTTAGACACCCTCCCCCTCTCCTATTTATATGGAGCTCGGGGAGAGGTATCGACACTGCTTCTCCCAGAAAAAAAGTGCTGATAAAGTTTCATGGCACCAAACCCTTAGAGGATAGATCTGGTTTTGGCGAGTGGTGACGAGAGACATTGAAACTTTGAACCTAAGGTTGATGATCGAGTGATGTCATTGGAGGCAATGTTTCGGGGACAGCGAACACCGACCCACTTTCTCAATCATGGGCGTTCTCCATAGTTCTTGAGGTGGGGATTTATTCTTTTATAATTCAAATTGATTGTTGAATACTATTAATCCTTCAAGTTTACAAGATAACAAGGAGGGAGTGAGCCAAATGAACATCGCACGGACCCTCCGCTACCTTGTTACCCTTGCGTTCTCTATGGAAGACTGTCGACGCGGCTGTAACGCCCCGACCCCAAAATCCAGGAGTCGGTGCATTATTTTAATACATTGGCATGATTACAAGGAATCAATTCTGAAAGGACCAATTAGTTTAGTAGTCTTGGAAACAAGATACATACATAAGTTCAACATTACAACTTGAAAAGAAAAACAACACAAATTTATTCCATTAGAAACATCCAAGCTTCCTAGATTATGTCTGAAAGTCACTCATAACTAACTTCTTCATATCCTGGGAAAATGAAACATAAGAAAGGGGTGAGCTCAAATGCTCAGTAATATTAAGCAATACAGCAGAAGATAACATAAACATTAGCCATGGTGAATAATTGAAAACACACGCCTTTACAAATAATAAACATGAACACTTTATGGAAGGAATATGAACAGATTAAATAATTCCATAACAAAACATAGTCATGGGTATTCTACTAGTCAAATAACCACATGAAATATCAATATCTAATCTCATAATGATGGAATTCATAATGTTGGACATCATAACCACATAGTCAAGGCCTCATGCCAAGACTACACATAAGATTTTTTTCAAGGCCTTGTGCCAAGACACTGGTTTGTCTCATGAGACCTACCAATGCATTGAGGAGCTATAGCGGGCTCCACCCGTCACTTACTAAGTCCAATGAATTCCTCATATGAAAGTTTGAAACACAATCTAAACATTTGTATTAAAACTAGTATACGAAATGTAAATATTTTAACCACAAACCATGAATGGTATAAAAATAGAACATCCACGGTCAAACAAAACTCATTCAATACAATATGGAATATTGTCTTATAATAGATTAACCTCAATGAAGAATAATGCAGGATATTGACATTGATGAAGATAATCATCAAAACTATTTGATAGAAACATCCCCCTTTTTCATAAAAGTCGCACTATTTATCAAGAAGCTGTTTAAAATAGATTTTTGAATCAAAGTGTCCAATACCAATTTGAAACATTTAAAAGGAATTTTAATTTTAAAAAATTAATGTCCATATAAATAAATCCTTAAAACCATTTTTAAAAAAATGTACATTAATAAGAAAGATTTAGAAGAATAAATCTTTAAAACATTTAAAATCATATTTTAATTAGAGTTCCTAACCAAAAGAGAGACACATGAATAAAAATAATTGAGGCAATAAAAACATTATAATATTATGATAATGAAGGAATTCATGATATACTATGTCAAAGTACATTAAATGCACCATATAAAAGTGAAGTATCTTATAACAACAAAGATGTCTAAATGGAATGTAAATTGATATGAAATCCCTTATAAAGACTATATCCTTAGGTTAAGGATAAATCAACAACATAATTATGTGGGAAAATATAAATAAAATCAATATTATTGGATATTCAGTGTAAATAAATCATATTAAATTCACACATATTCTTGTAAAAAAAACACCAGTGACTTGGATGTTTAACTCAATGAATGGAAATTGAGTTATGATTACTCTTATCAAGTTCATATAAACGAATTAAGAAATTATTAATGGAGTGATTATGTGTATCAAAAGTATATCCACACAAAGGGGAGTGGAAATTACTACATAAATAAAAAATAGTGATTCCACACATAATCTTGGAGTAAAATAATCAATGAAGTATGTGTAAAGCCAAATGAGTGGAAATTGATATTTGAAATTCCCTTACCGTTTTGGTAACTCACCAACCATACACCCCATGAAATAAGGATGATACAATGAAGAAGTAAATACCCATAAATTAAATTATATTACACCATGAATACAATCATGGGTGGTTTATACACCACACAAAATAAAATAGTGGCTAATATAGCATGAATCTCACGAGAATAAAAAGTGAGATGAAAACCCATTACCACGTTGTAATCAATCGAGTCGTTTGAGAAAAAGTTAATAAACACCAAATGAATCATAGAATACCATAAATATAAATATAATCATGATAATATACATAAAATGGAAGTATAAAATACACCACATGCAATAAATAAGTGGCATACAATGGAAATATCAAGAAATTAAGAGTGAGATAGGAAACCCCTTACCTCAAGTCTGACTTGTCTTGTATGTTCCTTGTTCTTCCTGAATAATAAAATTAAGTTAATTTCTACTTGATTAAGAAAATTTTTCAATTTTATTATTTATTTTATATCACTTATTACCATGCTATAACAATTAGTTAATAATTTGAGTTCATATTGGATATTTTATCGATGTTCGGAACTTGAGTCAAAAATGAACTTGTTATAATTACAATTTGTCCATGTGGTCAAATTTCCATTATCTCCATAATGATATAAATGATTTATATATCATATATATATATATATATTATATATTCATTATATATATGTATTTATAACAGTACATAACATTTTGAGATAAGAAATGAAATGCATCATTCATGGAGACTGTAATCCCTACGTACGCATGAACAATACTTTCATTTCTATTTTTTATTTTAATGGAATTAAAAAATAATGATACATAGGTATGTTATAATTATAGTATTATATAATATATAATATCATTAAATACATTTTTTATACATCTCACATAAGGCATCAACCAGTCATATCACTTTGAGGGGGCGGTAGTCCGCACTTCCTCAAATGAAATTATCTTGTTTTACCCATAATAGAAACCATAAAGGTATGATATAAATTGAAAATATAGAAGCATAAATAAAACATAAGAATAATATATATCATATATAAATACAATTTCATCTTAATGGCCGCCATGATAGGTGGTAGGAGATAATTGAACAATCATTGTTTCATGAGGCGTTAGTTTTCCATCCACTGAAACAGTATATTCTTTACCCATTAGATAGAGGTGTATGTAAGTGTAGTTAGAGTAATTCTCATAACAACATCCTATTATATTTAGTATACTTGTTTTGTTATAAAATAAAGTAATAAAAATAGTTTAGGGGTTGGAGAAGTAAAATAAAAGAAAAGAAGTTAAGAAAAAACATTACCTTTAATTTGGGTAACTCCCTTTGGTGTGAACCAAAAGGACTTCTTGAAGTGATTTCTTCCTAAGGTAATGATTCTAGGTAGAATATAGGGATCTTTAGAGCCTATTTGGTCAGGTTTTGGATGATACAAGGGGCTTGAGAGGTGTGAGGAATGGGTTAGAAGTGGTGTCCTTTTATAAGGGAGAGGAGGGGCTCTTTAAGAAAGTTTGAAAATGTTATTTTATTATAAACTTATCTTTAGTTGAAAAAGGCCCAAAACTCATTAAAGTCAAAGATAAAATGACTCATGTTCGAAATAAAATCAACCAATAATAATTGGACAGGTTTTGGATGTTCTTTTATTATTAATAATCTTATTTATTTAAATCATTTATTAATGAGGTAAATACTGCATCATTATTGTGTCATAAATAATTTAATTTATTTGATATCTAAAAATTATAAAAAAATACCATAATGTATGAAAAAAATTTATCTTTCCAATTAATATTTATAGTCTAAAATATGACTTATATAACCTCATGTAAAAATTGATATACTAAAAGATATTTGTTAATGTCATTTTTGTCTTTAATTTAAGTTAATTAAAATAAAGTGTCATTATCATTCTTAAGTTGCTCCATGGGGTCCCAAAATAGACCCAAAGATACTCACGTTATTCCATTACTTATACAATAAGTTTAAGACAAGTATTAAGGTAATTTTATATTATTATAATATTCTTTTTAACTTGAATTACCCTATTTACCTTTAATCGCGGTAAATAAAAGTCAAAAGTTACTATTCATCCAAAATTATTTTAATCTTAATGAACCACATTTTACTTACTAATAATAACCATGTATGTCAGATTTTCAAAATTCAATTCAAATAAGTGGTAAAATTTCATTTAAATGAAAAAGTCAGTTTTTCTAACTACTACTAAGTGGTTTTACTATTCATTAAAATTTGACGTTTTCAAAAAAATACCAAAAGTTCAACGTAAGCTATATTTTATATTACAAATTCAAAAATTATTTATATTTTACCCAATTAAAAACAAATAAGTTTCATTAATTAATTTAAAATTAATTCCCATTGTCAAAACAAATAGCGTGTTTTTAAGAAACAATAACTATCAAAAGATTGACACTTGTTTATGTATAATTTCAAAGTGAAATTAATTACAATGAGAAAAATTGGATTAAATGTTAAAAATATAATCTAATTATACTTTAAAACCATTAAAATGTATTATTTAACACTATAAATTATTTTTATTAAAAAATTTGTTTTCAATTAAAATTTAGTATTTTACACTATTCACCCAAATATGAAAGCTATCAGAAAAACACCAAAGATTTATCAAAACTAAATTTTTATGCCCCAATTATAAATAAGAAGTTTATTTTTTCAAATTGAATATATAAAAGTTTCAAATATTGGATTTAAAAAGGGTTCGCCATTAAAAGGCGGTAAAATTTTATTTTTTAAAAAATGCTTCCTTTATCTGAAAAAAAAATGAATTTGTTATTATATTATGTCTAAGAAACACATAATATGGATGTTAAAATTATATGGAATATATAAAATTTAAATTTAATTTAATACTATTCATAACTAATTTTGAACGACTAGTTTCGTAATTCATCGTGCGCTGGAACTCGGTGTTGTGTGAGGTGCAAGCTATTGAATTACTTTAAAGAGATAACATACTATGAAACCTTGGGGTGTTACATTATCCCCTCATTCAATAAATTTTGTCCTTATAATTTAATATCAGGATTGAAAACTTGGGTTTTGAAATTTTGAAATATCTTAGTTGAAATCTCATATCGAAAATGGATTAATGAGGCCTCTATTTTAAAATAAATAAAGGTAAGTATGAATGTTATCGAAAGTAACACATACTAGGGTTACATGTGGGAAAACATGGATGTGTAAGAGAAAACTAATCATCAAGTTCTGCTGGAGAGTGATAAAGAATATTATTAGGAGAAATTTAACGATCTGAAAGCCATAAACTTATGATGGGTTGAAAGGTCTTTGATTACCCAGTAGGAAAAGTAAACGAACAACATTTTTGTTTTAATTTCCTTTTAATATTGATGATGAATTTATTTATGATATTGACTAATATTATATGGAGATATAATTAATTTACAATTATAGTTTCATCCATTAATAAATTTCTACCACAAACTCGTCTTTTCTCCAAACGATGAGTATTCAAGATGACTTGGTTACACCTGAAGTGATAGAATCAACTTATATAGAATCACATAATCCGAAAAGGATGAACTATATATTTCCCTTATTATTAAACATTTACCAATACCAAAATGGTTAGTACAAGATAAGATGATCCCCAAAAATGAAAATCCTTTATAGAAAGAAATACTACTCTTAATCTACAAAATTTAAACAAAAAATACCCAAAGTTCAAAAAATACCCTTCAATGAACAATTGTCCTTAAAATCCTTCAATATAATCCTATCTAAGATTGAAGCCAAAAACTCAGAAGAATTTTATTACGTAGTCTTCCACGTTAAATTGTATATCCAAATAACATCGACTACTCTTAAAGTCACATACTTAAAAGTAATTAAACTAATCAAATATTCTCTATGATAGGATAATCATTTCAATAAATAACCCAAATTTCTATAAATAAACAATAAAAACATACATAAATATCCACCATTACTCCTCAAATGAAATCTCATAGTATTCTATTTTTCTTAGGCATATAGTGTTCCCAACAGAGCGAACATCTTCCAAAATAACATTTATCACTTAATCACCAAATCATTTTCCTATAATAAGTATATACATTTGATAATACATAAGGTCCCAAATCAACTTAATAAAATCACTTAACTAAAAAGAAATAGTCACACTAACCAGGGACTTCACGTAGTCCAGTGGTAGGCGATAAATCCCAATCGTACTCTGGTTGTGGGTTCGATTCCACCATCTTTGTCCAACATGATGGGTTATCACACGGTCTGCGTGTTGTCCTTTTTGAAAAACTATATTTTATAACATTACCAAAATTAGATCAATTCCTCAAAATAACTATAACAAAATTTAACCACAAATTTTATCTCATACCTCACATTTTCATCCCAAAATTTAATAACTTGTAATTGCCTCAAACTCAAGGATCATATAAAACCAAATAGTTATTTATAACTATATCCACAAGAGAAAAGATAATTCTTCCTCAAATATAATTTTCACATGACAAACTGCATGGTTACACATACAAGAGAAAAGTCTTCCAAAGTAATCCCATCAAAAAAGAGCACTAATACTTTTGAACATTTTAGCATCTATTTATTTCCACATAGCTTCCTCTTTGACCAGGAGGGTATCCTATAAAATAGGGCATTCACTTGGGTAATTTCCAGGTCCCCTACATTTACAGAAAATGACTGTAAATGGATTCTTGTGACCATTTTTATTTTCTTCCATAGTACTCATCATTTTTTTCTCAGAAATTCTTTACTTTATGTCCTTTCTTACCACACATAAAGCATTTCTTTGTTCCATTGAGACACTTTCCAGGGTGTATCCTTCCACATTTACTAATTGATGGAAAATGAGGTTTCTTTTCTCCATGGTCTCCACTACTAGAGCTCTTATAATTCATCGTCCTTCTCTTCTTTTTTGAGTCCGGGAGTTGGTTAATATAGATGTTGTTGATCATATTTTTGGAAAATTGATTTGGCATGAACACAACATCTTTTACTTCTATCAACATTCCATTTTGTTGCTCATTTCCACCACCATTCCCACCTTGTACATCATGTTCAAAGTTACTATGAATTCCTTGGAATCCAGTCATTAACTAAAACCAAAAAAAATTGTGTGAGTAACAATAGTCATAAAATCATTTAAAGAATATCATGACACCTTATTTTCAATTTTAAACACCTTAGGATTAGACAAGTTCATTTATTCTCATCTTATATTAAAATCCTTCAAATCGTTTTGTAAATAAAATGTAAATTATCTTAAGCATATCCCCCAGGAGTGTCATAACCAAGAGTGCAACAAGGCCTGTTGTCGTGTACCAGGATACTTTGGGTCAATCCCAAAACTCAGTGTCATAGTTTTCACTCCTAGGTACATCTGTTCCAGAGCCACATCTGCCTGCTCGTAACCATACAGGGATGTATTTCTTGTAAAATACAAAAATTATCTACATTAACAAAATTCTAGGTAGTTATTCTATACTAATCCTCAAAGTCTATCTTAGGGTAATGTGGTCTAATCAGAGTTTATCTAAATCTAGTTTCCAAGGTTTGTACTAAACTTCCTCTGATACCAACTGTAACACCCCGACCCCAGAATCTAGGAGCCAGTGCATTATTTTAATACATTATAATGATTACAAGGAACCAATTCTCGAAGTACTGATCGTTTTAGTAGTCTTGGAAACAAGATACATACATAAGTTTAACATTACAATTTAAAAAGAAAAACAACACTAATTTATTCCATTAAAAACATCTAAGCTTTCTAGATTAATGCCTGAAAGTCACTCATAACTAACTTATTCATATCCTGGGAAAATGAAACATAAGAAAGGTGTAAGCTCAAATGCTCAGTAAGAGTAAGCAATACAGCATAAGAAAACATAAACATTAGGCATGGGGAATAATTGAAAACACACGCCTTTACAAATAATAAACATGAACACTTTATGGTAGTACTATGAGCTGAGTAAATAAGTCCATAATAAAACATAGTCATGGGTATTATAATAGTCAAATAACCACAGGAAATATCAATACATAATCTCATAATTATGGAATGCATAACGTTGGACATCATAACCACATAGTCAAGGCCTCATGCCAAGACTGCAAATAATATTTTGTCAAGGACTTATTCTAAGACACTGGTTTGTCTCATAAGACCTACCAATGCATCGAGGAGCTATAGCGGGCTCCACCCTTCACTTACTAAGTCCAATTCATTACTCATATGAAAATTTTGAAACATAATCTAAACATTCTTATAAAAACTAGTATACGAAATGTCAATATTTTAACCACAAACCATGAATGGTATAAAAATAGTATATCCACAGTCAAACATAACTCATTAAATACAATATGGAATATTGTATTATAATAGATTAACCTCAATCAAGAATAATTCAGGATATTGACATAGATGAAGATAATCATCAAAACTATTTGAGAGAAATATCCCCCTTTTTCTTAAAAGTCACACTATTTATCAAGAAGCCCTTTAAAAAAGATTTTTGAATCAAAGTGTCCCATACCACTTTGAAACCTTTAAAATGAATTTTAATTTTAAAAAATTAATGTCCATATAAATAAATCCTTAAAACAATTTTTAAAACATGGACATCAATAAGAAAGACTTAGAATAATAAATCTTTAAAACATTTAAAATGATATTTTAGTTAGAGTTCTTAACCAAAAGATAAACACTTGAATAAAAATAATTGAGGAAATAAAAACTTTATAATATCATTACAATAAAGGGATTCATGATATACTATGTCAAAGTACGTTATATACACTTTATAAAAGTGAATTGGCGTATAACAACAAAGAAGTCTCAATGGAATGTAAACTCAGATGAAATCCCTTATAAAGACTATATCCTTAAGTTAAGGATAAATCAACAACATAATTATGTGTGACAAATATAAATACACTCAATATGATTTTATATTCAGTGTAAATAAATCATAGGAAATTCACACATATTCTTGTAAAAAAACACCAATGACTTGGATGTTTAACTCAATGAATGGAAATTGAGTTAAGATTACTCTTATCAAGTTCATATCAATGTCTTGAGAAATTATTAATGGAGTGATTATGTGTATCAAAATTATATCCACACAAAGGGGAGTTTAAATTACTACATAAATAATAAATAGTGATTCCACACATAATCTTGGAGTAAAATAATCAATAAAGTATGTGTAAAGCCCAATTAGTGGAAATTGAAATTTCAAATTCCCTTACCACTTTGGTAACTCAACAAACATACACCCCATGAAATAAGGATGATACAATTAAGATGTAAATACCCATAAATTAAATTATATTACACCAATAATACAATCATTGGTAGTACATACACCACACAAAGGTAAATAGTGGCTAATATAGCATGAATCTCACAGGAATAAAAAGTGAGATGAAAAACCATTACCACTTTTTAATCAATCAATTCATATGAGAAAAATTTAATGACCACAAAATTACCATGAATATAAATAGAATAATGATAATATACATCAAATGGTAGTACAAAATACACCACATGCAATAAATAATTGGCGAACAATGGGAATCTCACGAAATTAAGAGTGAGATAGGAAACCCCTTACCTCAAGTCCGACTTGTCTTGTATGTTCCTTGTTCTTCCTGAATAATAAAATTAAGTTAATTTATACTTTATTAAGAAAAATTTTCGATTTTATTATTCATTTTATATCACTTATTACCTTACTATAACAATTATTTAATTATTTGAGTTCATATTGGATATTTTATCGATGTTAGGAACTCGAGTTAAAAATGAACTTGCTATAATTACAATTTTTCCATGTGGTCAAAATTCCATTATATAAATAATGATATAAATGATTTAGATGTCATATATATATTATATATCCAGTATTTATATGTGTTTATAACAGTACATAAAATTTGGAGATAAGAAATGAAATGCATCGTTCATGGAGACGGTAAGTCGTACGTACGCATGAACGCTAATTTCATTTTATTTTGTATTTTAATAGAATTAAAACTAAATTATAAATAGGTATATTATAATTCCAGTATAATATCATATATTATATCATTAAATCCATCCTTTATACTTCCCATATAAGGCATTAACGAGTAATATCACTTTGAGGAGGCACTAGTCCGCACTTCCTCAAATGAAATTATCGTATTTTACCCATAATGGAAACCATAACGGTATTCTATAAATGGAAAATACAGAAGAATAAAGAAAACATAAAAATAATATATATCATATATAAATATAGTTCCATCTTAATGTCCACCATGAGAGGCGGTAGGAGATAATTGAACCATCATCTTTTCGTGAGGTGTTAGTTTTCCATCCACAGAAACAGTGTGTTCTTTACCCATTAGATGGAGGTGTGTGTAAGTGTAGTTAGAATACTTATCATAAAAACATCCTAGTATATTTATTATACTGGTTTTGTTATAAAATAAAGTAATAAAAAGAGTTTATGGGTTGGAGAAGTAAAATAAATGAAAAGAAGTTAAGAAAAACCATCACCTTTAATTTGGGTAACTCCCTTTGCTTTTAACCAAAAGGACATCTTGAAGTGACTTCTGCCTATGGTAATACTACTAGGTGGAAGAGAGGGATCTTGAGAGATTATTTGGGCTAGTTTTGGACGATCCAAGGGGCTTGAGAGGTGTGAGGAATGGGTTAGAAGTGCTGTCCTTTTATAAGGGAGAGGAGGGTCTCTTTAGGAAAGTTTGAAAATGTTATTTTATATTAAACTTATATTCAGTTTCAAAAGGTCCAAACCTCATTAAAGTCGAAGATAAGATGACTAATGTTCTAAATAAAATCAACCAATAAGAATTGGACAGGTTTTGGATATTTTTTTAATATTAACAAACTTATTTATTTAAATCATTGATTAATGAGGTAAATACTACATCATTATTGTGTCACAAATAATTTAATTTATTTGATGTCTAAAAATTATAAAAAAAAATACCATAATGTAGGAAATATTTTTAGATTTATTATGAATATTTATAGTCTAAAATATGACTTATATAACCCCATGTAAGAATTGATATACAAAAATATATTTGTTAATGTCATTTTTGTCTTTACTTTAAGTTAATTAAAATAAAGTGTCATTATCATTCTTAAGTGGCTCCATGGGGTCCCAAAATAGACCCAAAGATAAAAATGGTGGGACCTTACTCATCCAATAAGTTTAGAACAAATGTTAAGGTAATTTTGTATTATTATAATATTTTTTTTACCTTAAATTACCCAATTTACCTTTAACCGCGGTAAATAAAAGTACAAAGTTACTATTCACCATAAATTATTTTAATCTTAATGAACCACATTTTACTTAATAATAACAACCATGTATGTTGGATTTTCTAAATTCAATACATAGAAGCAGTAAAATTTCATTTAAATGAAAAGGTCGGTTTTTTTAACTACTACTATGTGGTATTACTATTCACCAAAAAAAATTTCAAAAAAATACCAAAATTTCAGCCTAAGATATATTTGATATTCAGAATTCAAAAATTATGTCTATTTTTGCAAATTCAAAACATAGAATTTTCATTAATTAATTTAAAATTAATTCCCATTGTCAAAACAAATAGCATGTTTTTAAGAAACAATAACTATCAAAAGATTGACACTTGTTTATTTAAAATTTCAAAGTGAAATTAATTACAATGACCAAAATTGTATTAGATGGTAAAAATATAATCTAATTATACTTACAAACCATTCAAATGTATAATTTGACATTATAAATTATTTTGATTAAAAAAGTTGTTTTCAATTAAAAGTTAGTATTTTTCACTATTCACCCAAATATGAAAGCAATCAGAAAAACACCAAAAATTTATCAAAACTAAATTTTTATGCCCCTATTATAAATAAGAAGTTTATTTTTTCAATTTGAATATATAAAAGTGTCAAATATTGGATTTAAAAAGGGTTCTCCATAAAAAGGCCGTAAAATTGTATTTTTTGAAAAATACTTCCTTTATCAGAAAAAAATGAATTTGTTATTATATTATGTATAAGAAACACATAATATAGAAATTAAAATTATATGGAATATATAAAATTTAAATTTCAGTTAATATTATTCATAGCTGCTTTTGAACGGCTAGTTTGGTAAGTCGTCGTGCGCTCGAACTCGGTGTTGTGTGAGGTGCAAGCTATTGAATTACTTTAAAGAGATAACGTACTATGAAACCTTGGGGTGTTACATTCTACCCTCCTTAAATAAATTTCATCCTCTCAATTTAATCTCTGGATTGAGAACTTGGGTTTTGAAATTTCAAAATATCTTAATTGAAATCCCACATCGAAAATGGATTAATGAGGCCTCTATTTTAAAATAAATAAAGGTAAGTATGAAGGTTATCGAAAATAACACATACTAGGGTTCCATGTAGGAAAACATGGACATGGGATAGAAAACTAATCATCAAGTTCTGATGGAGATTTATCAAGTATATTATTAGGAGAAAGTTAACAATGTGAAATCCATGAACTTGTGATGGGTTGAAAGGTCTTTGATTACCCGGTAGGAAAAGTAAACAAACAAAATTTTTATTTTAAGTTCCTTTTCATAATTCTGATGAATTTATTTATGAGATTTACTAAGAGTATAAGGATATATACTTAATTTACAAGTAGAGTTTCATCCATTAATAAATTTCTACTACAAACTCGTCTTTTCTCCAAATGATGAGTATACAAGATGACTTGGTTACACCTGAAGCACTAGAATCAACTTATAGAGAATCACATAATCCAAAAATAATAAACTATATATTTCCCTTATCATTAAAAATTAATCAATACCGAAATGGTTATTACACGATCAGATGATTCCCAAAAAGGAAAATCCTTTATAGAAAGAATTACTACTCTTAATCTCTAAAATTTAAACAAACAATACCCAAATTTCAAAAAATACCCTTCAATGAACAATTGTCCTTAAAATCCTTCAATATAATCCTATCTAATATTGAAACCCAAAACTCAGAAGAATTTTATTACGTAGTCTTCCATATTAAATTGTATCTCCAAATAACATCAGCTAATCTTAAAGTCACATACTTAAAAGTAATTAAAATAATCAAATATTCTCTATGATAGGTTAATAATTTCCATAAATAACCCAAATTTCTATAAATACACAATAAAAACATAGAAAAATATCCACTATTACTCCTCAAATGAGATCCTATAGTATTCTATTTTCCTTAGTCATATAGTGCTCCCAACATAGCGAACGTCTTCCAAAATAACATTTATCACTTAATCACCAAATCATTTTCCTATACTAAGGATATCTATTTTATAATTCATAATGTCCCAAATAAACTTAATAAAATCATATAAACTAAAATTAATTAGTCACACTAACTAGGGACTTCAAGTAGTCTAGTGGTAGGAGATAAATCCCAATCACACTCTGGTTGTGGGTTCGATTCCCATATCTTTGTTTGATGCCACGGGTTGTCACATGGTCTTCATGTTGTCCTTTTTGAAAAAATATATTTTATAAAATTACCAAAATGAGATAAATTCCAAAAAATAACTATAACATAATTTACCCACAAATGTTATCTCATACCTCACTTTTTCATCCCAAAATTTAATAACTTGTAATTGCCTCAAACTCAAGGATCATATAAAACCAAATGGTTATTTATAACTATATCCACAAGATAAAAGATAATTCTTCCTCAAATATCATTTTCACATGACAAACTTCATGGTTACACATACAAGAAAAAATTCATCCAAAGTAATCCCATCAATTAAGAGCATTAATACTTTTAAACATTTTGGCATCCATTTATTTCCACATAGCTTGTTCCTTGACCAAGAGGGTATCCTATAGAATAGGTCATTCACTTGGGTAATGTCTATGTCCCATACATTTACGAAAAATGACTATAAGTGGATTATTGGGACCATTTTTATTTTCTTCCATAGTACTCTTCATTTTTCCTCGGCAATTCTTTACTTTATGTCCTTATTTCCCACATAAATAATTTCTTTGTTCCATTGAGACGCTTTCTAGGGTGTCTCCTTCCACATTTCCTACATGATGGAAATTGATGTTTTTTCTCCATTTTCTCCCCTGATGGAGCTCTTATCATTCATTCCCTTTCTCTTCTTTGTTGAGTCTATGAGTTGGTTAATATATATGTTGTTGATCATAATTTTGGAAAACTGATTCGGCATGAACGCAATATCTTTTACGCCTATCAACATTCCATTTTTTGCACATTTCTACCACTGTTCCCACCTTTTAAATCATTCTCAAAGTTACTATTAATTCCATGGAATATATCCATTAACTAAAACCAAAAAGCATTTTGTGATTAACAATAGTCATAAAATCATTTAGAGAATATCATGACACCTTATTTTCAATTTTAAACACCTTAGGATTAGCCAAGGTCATTTATTCTCATCTTATATTAAAATCCTTCAAATCAGTTTGTAAAGAAAATGTAAATTATCCTAAGAATATCCCCCAGTAGTGTCGTAACCAAGAGTGAAGCAAGGCTCGTTGTCGTGTACCAGGTTACACTGGGTCAAGCCCAAAACTCTTTGTCAGAGATTTTACTCCTAGGTACATCTATTCCAGAGCCGCCTCTACCTACTCATATCTAGATAGGGATGTATTACTTGGAAAATACACAAAATATCTACATTACCAAAATTCTAGGAAGTTCTTCTATACTAATCCTCAAAGTCTATCTTAGGGTAATGTGCTCTAATTAGAGTTTATCTAAATATAGTTTCCAAGGTTTGTACTAAACTTCATTTGATATAAACTATAATGCCCCGACCCCAAAATCTAGGACCCGGTGCAATATTTTAATACATTTTCATGATTACAAGGAATCAAGTATTGAAGAACCGATTAGTTTAGTAGTCTTGGAAACCAGATACATACATAAGTTCAACATTACAACTTCAAAAGAAAAACAACACTAATTTACTCCATTATAAACATCCATGCTTCCTAGATTATGCCTGAAATTCACTCATAAATAACTTCTTCATATCCTAGGAAAATTAAACATAAGAAAGGGGTGAGCTCAAACGCTCAGTAATAGTAACCAATATAGCAGAATATAACATAAACATTAAAAATGGTGAATAATTGAAAACACATGCCTTTACAAATAATAAACATGAACACTTTATGGCAGAAGTATAAGTTGGGTAAATAATTCCATAATAAAACATAGTCATGGGTATTCTACTAGTCAAATAACCACATGAAATATCAATATCTAATCTCGTAATGATGGAATTCATAATACCAAACATCATAACCACATAGTCAAGGCCTAGTGCCAAGACTACGAATAAGATTTTTTCAAGGCCTTGTTCCAAGACACTAGTTTGTCTCCTGAGACCTACCAATGCATCGAGGAGCTATATAGGGCTCCACCTGTCACCTACTAAGTCCAATGCATTCCTCATATGAAAAGTTTGAAACAAAATCTAAACATTCGTATTAAAACTAGTATATGAAATGTCAATATTTTAACCAAAAACCATGAATGGTATAAAAATAGCACATCCACAGTCAAACATAACTCATTCAATACAATATAGAATAATTTATTATAATAGATTAGCCTCATTCGAGAATAAGTTAGGATATTTACATAGATGAAGATAATCATAAAAACTATTTGAGAGAAACATCCCCCTTTTTCTTAAAAGTCACACTATTTATCAAGAAGCCATTTAAAATAGATTTTTGAATCAAAGTGTCCAATACCACTTTGAAACTTTTAAAAGGAATTTTAATTTTAAAACATTAATGTCCATATAAATAAATCCTTAAAACCATTTTTAAAACATGGACATTAATAAGAAATATTTAGAAGAATAAATCTTTAAAACAGTTAAAATGATATTTTAGTTAGAGTTACTAACCAAAAGAGAGACACTTGAATACAAATAATTGAGGCAATAAAAATTTTATAATATCATGATAATAAACTGATTAATGATATACTATGTCAAAGTACATTATATACACCATGTAAAAGTGAATTGGAATATAACAACAAAGAAGTCTCAATGGAATGTAAATTGAGATGAAATCCCTTATAAAGACCATATCCTTAGATTAAGGATAAATCAACAATATAATTATGTGTGAAAAATATAAATACACTCAATATGATTGGATATTAAATGTAAATAAATCATAGGACATTCACACATATTCTTTTAAAAAACAACACCAATGACTTGGATGTTTAACTCAATGAATGGAAATTGAGTTAAGATTACTCTTATCAAGTTCATATCAATGACTTGAGAAATTATTAATGGAGTGATTATGTGTATAAAAAGTATATACACACAAAGGGGGGTGTAAATTACAACATAAATAGTAAATATTTATTCCACATATAATCTTGGAGTAAAATAATCAATGAAGTATGTGTAAAGCCCAATGAGTGGAAATTGAAATTTGAAATTCCCTTACCGCTTTGGTAATTCACCAAACATACACCCCATGAAAGAAGGATGATACAATGAAGATGTAAATACCCATAAATTAAATTATATTAAACCAAGAATACAATCATGGGCAGTATATACACCACACAAAAGGAAATAGTGGCTAATATAGCACGAATCTCACAGGAATAAAAAGTGAGATGAAAAACCATTACCACATTGTAATCAATCGAGTAGTATGAGAAAAAATTAATAACCACCAAATTAATCACAAAATAAAATGAATATAAATATAATCATGATAATATACATCAAATGGAAGTACACAATACACCACATTCAATAAATAAGTGGTGAACAATGGAAATCTCACGAAATTAAGAGTGAGATAGGAAAGCCCTTACCTCAAGTCCGACTTGTCTTGTATGTTCCTTGTTCTTCTGGAATAATAAAATTAAGTTAATTTCTACTTGATTAAGAAAATTTTTCAATTTTATTATTTATTTTATATCACTTATTACCTTGCTATAACAATTAGTTAATAATTTGAGTTCATATTGGATATTTTATCGATGTTCGGAACTTGAGTCAAAAATGAACTTGTTATAATTACAATTTGTCCATGTGGTCAAATTTACATTATCTCCAGAATGATATAAATGATTTATATATCATATATATATATTATATATTCATTATATATATGTATTTATAACAGTACATAACATTTGGAGATAAGAAATGAAATGCATCGTTCATGGAGACTGTAATCCCTACGTATGCATGAACAATACTTTCATTTATATTTTGTATTTTAATGGAATTAAAACATAATGATACATAGGTATGTTATAATTCTAGTATTATATCATATATAATATCATTAAATACATTTTTTATACATCTCACATAAGGCATTAACCAGTCATATCACTTTGAGGGGGCGGTAGTCCGCACTTCCTCAAATGAAATTATCTTGTTTTACCCATAATAGAAACCATAAAGGTATGATATAAATTAAAAATATAGAAGCATAAAGAAAACATAAGCATAATATATATCATATATAAATACAATTTCATCTTAATGGCCGTCATGATAGGTGGTAGGAGATAATTGAACAATCATTGTTTCATGAGGCGTTAGTTTTCCATCCACTGAAACAGTATGTTATTTACCCATTAGATAGAGGTGTATGTAAGTGTAGTTAGAATAATTCTCATAAAAACATACTATTATATTTAGTATACTTGTTTTTTTATAAAATAAAGTAATAAAAATAGTTTAGGGGTTGGAGAAGTAAAATAAAAAGAAAAGAAGTTAAGAAAAACCATTACCTTTAATTTGGGTAACTCCCTTTGGTGTGAACCAAAAGGACTTCTTGAAGTGACTTCTGCCTAAGGTAATGATTATAGGTAGAATATAGGGATATTTAGAGCTTATTTGGTCAGGTTTTGGATGATCCAAGGGGATTGAGAGGTGTGAGGAATGGGTTAGAAGTGTTGTCCTTTTATAAGGGAGAGGAGGGGCTCTTTAAGAAAGTTTGAAAATGTTATTTTATTATAAACTTATCTTTAGTTGCAAAAGGACCAAAACTCATTAAATTCAAAGATAAAATGACTCATGTTCGAAATAAAATCAACCAATAATAATTGGATAGGTTTTGGATGTTGTTTTAATATTAATAATCTTATTTATTTAAATCATTTATTAATGAGGTAAATACTGCATCATTATTGTGTCATAAATAATTTAATTTATTTGATGTCTAAAAATTATAAAAAAATACCATAATGTATGAAATCATTTTACCTTTCCAATTAATATTTATAGTCTAAAATATGACTTATATAACCCCATGTAAAAATTGATATACTAAAAGATAATTGTTAATGTCATTTTTGTCTTTAATTTAAGTTAATTAAAATAAAGTGTCATTATCATTCTTAAGTGGCTCTATGGGGTCCCAAAATCAACCCAAGGATACCCACGGTCTTCCATTACTTATCCAATAAGTTTAAGACAAGTATTAAGGTAATTTTATATTATTATAATATTCTTTTTACCTTGAATTACCCTATTTACCTTTAATCGCGGTAAATAAAAGTCAAAAGTTACAATTCACCCAAAATTATTTTAATCTTAATGAACCGCATTTTACTTAATAATAATAACCATGTATGTCAGATTTTCAAAATTAAATTCACATAAGCTGTAAATCTTTATTTAAATGAAAAGGTCAGTTTTTTTAACTACTACTAAGTGGTTTTACTATTCATTAAAAATTGACGTTTTTCAAAAAAATACCAAAAGTTTAGCGTAAGATATATTTGATATTCCAAATTCAAAAATGATTTATATTTTACCAAATTCAAAACAAACAAGTTTCATTAATTAATTTAAAATTAATTCCCATTGTCAAAAAAATAGCGTGTTTTTAAGAAACAATAACTATCAAAAGATTGACACTTGTTTATGTGTGATTTCAAAGTGAAATTAATTACAATGAGAAAAATTGGATTAAATGTTAAAAATATAATCTAATTATACTTTCAAACCATTCAAATGTATTATTTAACACTATAAATTATTTTTATTAAAAAAATTGTTTTCAATTAAAATTTAGTATTTTACACTATTCACCCAAATATGAAAGCTATCAGAAAAACACCAAAGATTTATCAAAACTAAATTTTTATTCTCCAATTCTAAATAAGAAGTTTATTTTTTCAAATTGAATATATAAAAGTTTCAAATATTGGATTTAAAAAGGGTTCACCATTAAAAGGCGGTAAAATTTTATTTTTTGAAAAATGCTCCCTTTATCTGAAAAAAAATGAATTTGTTATTATATTATGTCTAAGAAACACATAATATGGATGTTAAAATTATATGGAATATATAAAATTTAAATTTCAGTTAATACTATTCATAACTAATTTTGAACGACTAGTTTGGTAAGTCATCATGTTCTCGAACTCGGTGTTGTGTGAGGTGCAATCTATTGAATTACTTTAAAGAGATAACGTACTATGAAACCTTGGGGTGTTACATTATCCCCTCATTAAATAAATTGTGTCCTTATAATTTAAGATCAGGATTGAAAACTTGGGTTTTGACATTTTGAAATATCTTAGTTGAAATCCCACATCGAAAATGGATTAATGAGGCCTCTATTTTAAAATAAATAAAGGTAAGTATGAATGTTATCGAAAGTAACATATACTAGGGTTACATGTAGGAAAACATGGATTTGTAAGAGAAAACTAATCATCAAGTTCTGCTGGATAGTGATAAAGAATATTATTAGGAGAAAGTTAACGATTTGAAAGCCATAAACTTGTGATGGGTTGAAAGGTCTTTGATTACCCAGCAGGAAAAGTAAACGAACAACATTTTTGTTTTAATTTCCTTTTCATATTGTTGATGAATTTATTTATGATATTGGCTAAGATTATAAGGAGATATACTTAATTTACAATTATAGTTTCATCCATTAATAAATTTCTACCACAAACTCGTCTTTTCTCCAAACGATGAGTATTCAAGATGACTTGGTTACACCTGAAGTGCTAGAATCAACTTATATAGAATCACCTAATCCAAAAAGGATGAACTATATATTTCCCTTATTATTAAACATTTACCAATACCAAAATGGTTAGTACATGATCAGATGATCCCCAAAAAGGAAAATCCATTATAGAAAGAAATACTAATCTTAATCTACAAAATTTAAACAAACAATACCCAAAGTTCAAAAAATACCCTTCAATGAACAATTGTCCTTAAAATCCTTCAATATAATCCTATCTAATATTGAAGCCAAAAACTCAGAATAATTTTATTACGTAGTCTTCCACGTTAAATTGTATATCCAAATAACATCGACTACTCTTAAAGTCACATACTTAAAAGCAATTAAACTAATCAAATATTATCTATGATAGGATAATCATTTCAATAAATAACCCAAATTTCTATAAATAAACAATAAAAACATAGATAAATATCCACCATTACTCCTCAAATGAAATCTCATAGTATTCTATTTTTCTTAGGCATATAGTGTTCCCAACAGAGCGAACGTCTTCCAAAATAACATTTATCACTTAATCACCAAATCATTTTCCTATACTAATTATATCCATTTTATAATACATAAGGTCCTAAATCAACTTAATAAAATCACTTAACTAAAAAGAAATAGTCACACTAACCAGGGACTTCACGTAGTCCAGTGGTAGGCGATAAATCCCAATCGTACTCCGGTTGTGGGTTCGATTCCACCATCTTTTTCCAACATGATGGGTTATCACATGGTCTTCGTGTTGTCCTTTTTGAAAAAATATATTTTATAACATTACCAAAATTAGATAAATTCCTCAAAATAACTATAACAAAATTTAACCACAAATGTTATCTCATACCTCGCATTTTCATCCCAAAATTTAATAACTTGTAATTGCCTCAAACTCAAGGATCATATAAAACCAAATAGTTATTTATAACTATATCCACAAGAGAAAATATAATTCTTCCTCAAATATAATTTTCACATGACAAACTTCATGGTTACACATACAAGAGAAAAGTCTTCCAAAGTAATCCCATCAAAAAAGAGCACTAATACTTTTGAACATTTCAGCATCTATTTATTTCCACATAGCTTCCTCTTTGACCAGGAGGGTATCCTATAAAATAGGTCATTCACTTGGGTAATTTCCAGGTCCCCTACATTTACAGAAAATGATTGTAAATGGATTTTTGGGACCATTTTTATTTTCTTCCATAGTACTCTTTATTTTTTTCTCAGCAATTCTTTTCTTTATGTCCTTCCTTACCACACATAAAGCATTTCTTTGTTCCATTAAGACACTTTCTAGGGTGTATCCTTCCACATTTACTGTATGATGGGAAATGAGGTTTCTTTTCTCCATGGTCTCCACTATTGGAGCTCTTATCATTCATCACCTTTCTCTTCTTTATTGAGTCCAGGAGTTGGTTAATATAGATGTTGTTGATCATATTTTTGGAAAACTGATTTGGAATGAACACAACATCTTTTACTTCTCTCAACATTCCATTTTTTTGCTCATTTCCACCACCATTCCCACCTTGTACATCATGCTCAAAGTTACTATGAATTCCTTGGAATCCAGTCATTAACTAAAACCAAAAATAATTGTGTGAGTAACAATAGTCATAAAATCATTTAAAGAATATCATGACACCTTATTTTTAATTTTAAACACCTTAAGATTAGCCAAGTTCATTTATTCTCATCTTATATTAAAATCCTTCAAATAGTTTTGTAAATAAAATGTAAATTATCCTAAGCATATCCCCCATGAGTGTCATAACCAAGAGTGCAACAAGGCATGTTGTCGTGTACCAGGATACTTTGGGTCAAGCCCAAAACTCAGTGTCAGAGTTTTCACTCCTAGGTACATCTGTTCCAGAGCCACCTCTACCTGCTCGTATCCATACAGGGATGTATTTCTTGTAAAATACACAAATTATCTACATTAACAAAATTCTATGTAGTTCTTCAATACTAATCCTCAAAGTCTATCTTAGGGTAATGTGGTCTAATCAGAGTTTATCTAAATCTAGTTTCCAAGGTTTGTACTAAACTTCCTCTGATACCAACTGTAACACCCCGACCCCAGAATCTAGGATCCAGTGCATTATTTTAATACATTCGAATTATTACAAGGAACCAATTCCCAAAGGACCGATCATTTTAGTAGTCTTGGAAACAAGATACATACATAAGTTCAACATTACAATTTAAAAAGAAAAACAACACTAATTTATTCCATTAAAAACATCTAAGCTTTCTAGATTAACGCCTGCAAGTCACTCATAAATAACTTATTCATATCCTGGGAAAATGAAACATAAGAAAGGGGTAAGCTCAAACGCTCAGTAAGAGTAAGCAATACAACATAAGATAACATAAACATTAGGCATGGTGAGTAATTGAAAACACACGCCTTTACAAATAATAAACATGAACACTTTATGGCAGTACTATGAGCTGAGTAAATAATTCCATAATAAAATATAGTCATGGGTATTCTACTATTCAAATAACCACATGAAATATCATTACATAATCTCATAATGATGGAATGAAAAACGTTGGACATCATAACCACATAGTCAAGGCCTCATGCCAAGACTGCAAATAATATTTTGTCAAGGACTTATTCTAAGACATTGGTTTGTCTCATGAGACCTACCAATGCATCGAGGAGCTATAGAGGGCTCTACCCTTCACTTACTAAGTCCAATTCATTACTCATATGAAAAGTTTGAAACATAATCTAAACATTCTTATAAAAACTAGTATACGAAATGTCAAAATTTTAACCACAAACCATGAATGGAATAAAAATAGTACATCCACAGTCAAACATAACTCATTCAATACAATATGGAATATTGTATTATAATATATTAACCTCAATCAAGAATAATGCAGTACATTGACATAGATGAAGATAATCATCAAAACTATTTGAGAGAAATATCCCCCTTTTTCTTAAAAGTCAGACTATTTATCAAGAAGCCCTTTAAAATAGATTTTTGAATCAAAGTGTCCCATACCACTTTGAAAACTTTAAAATTAATTTTAATTTTAAAAAATTAATGTCCATATAAATAAATCCTTACAACAATTTTTAAAACATGGACATAAATAAGAAAGACTTAGAAGAATAAATCTTTAAAACATTTAAAATGATATTTTAGTTAGAGTTCCTAACCAAAAGAGAGACACTTAAATAAAAATAATTGAGGAAATAAAAACTTTATAATATCTTGACAATAAAGGGATTCATGATATACTATGTCAAAGTACATTATATACACTATATAAAAGTGAATTGGCGTATAACAACAAAGAAGTCTCAATGGAATGTAAACTGAGATGAAATCCCTTATAAAGACTATATCCTTAAGTTAAGGATAAATAAACAACATAATTATGTGTGACAAATATAAATACACTCAATATGATTTTATATTCATTGTAAATAAATCATAGGAAATTCACACATATTCTTGTAAAAAACACCAATGACTTGGATGTTTAACTCAATGAATGGAAATTGAGTTAAGATTACTCTTATCAAGTTCATATCAATGACTTGAGAAATTATTAATGGAGTGATTATGTGTATCAAAATTATATCCACACAAAGGGGAGTTTAAATTACTACATAAATAATAAATAGTGATTCCACACATAATCTTGGAGTAAAATAATCAATAAAGTATGTGTAAAGCCCAATTAATGGAAATTGAAATTTGAAATTCCCTTACCACTTTGGTAACTCAACAAATATACACCCCATGAAATAAGAATGATACAATGAAGATGTAAATGCCCATAAATTAAATTATATTAAACCAATAATACAATCATTGGTAGTACATACACCACACAAAGCTAAATAGTGGCTAATATAGCATGAATATCACGGGAATAAAAAGTGAGATGAAAAACCATTACCACTTTTTAATCAATCGATTCATATGAGAAAAATTTAATGACCACAAAATTAATCACATAATACCATGAATATAAATAGAATCATGATAATATACATCAAATGGTAGTAAAAAATACACCACATGCAATAAATAAGTGGCGAACAATGGAAATCTCACGAAATTAAGACTGAGATAGGAAACCCCTTACCTCAAGTCCGACTTGTCTTGTATGTTCCTTGTTCTTCCTGAATAATAAAATTAAGTTAATTTCTACTTTATTAAGAAAAATTTTCGATTTTATTATTCATTTTATATCACTTATTACCTTACTATAACAATTAGTTAATTATTTGAGTTCATATTGGATATTTTATCGATGTTAGGAACTCGAGTTAAAAATGAACTTGCTATAATTACAATTTTTCCTTGTGGTCAAAATTAAATTATATAAATAATGATATAAATGATTTAGATGTCATATATATATTGTATATCCAGTATTTATATGTGTTTATAACAGTACATAACATTTGGATATAAGAAATGAAATGCATCGTTCATAGAGACGGTAAGTCGTACGTACGCATGAACGCTAATTTCATTTTATTTTGTATTTTAATAGAATTAAAACAAAATTATACATAGGTATATTATAATTCCAGTATAATATCATATATTATATCATTAAATCCATCCTTTATACTTCCCATATAAGGCATTAACGAGTAATATCACTTTGAGGAGGCACTAGTCTGCACTTCCTCAAATGAAATTATCGTATTTTACCCATAATGGAAACCATAAAGGTATGATATAAATGGAAAATACAGAAGAATAAAGAAAACATAAACATAATATATATCATATATAAATATAGTTCCATCTTAATGTCCACCATTAGAGGCAGTAGGAGATAATTGAACAATCATCTTTTCGTGAGGTGTTAGTTTTCCATCCACAGAAACAGTGTGTTCTTTACCCATTATATGGAGGTGTGTGTAAGTTTAGTTCGAATACTTATCATAAAAACATCTTATTATATTGATTATACTGGTTTTGTTATAAAATAAAGTAATAAAAAGAGTTTATGGTTTGGATAAGTAAAATAAATGAAAAGAAGTTAAGAAAAACCATCACCTTTAATTTGGGTAACTCCCTTTGGTTTGAACCAAAAGGACATCTTGAAGTGACTTCTGCCTATGGTAATACTTCTAGGTGGAAGAGAGGGATCTTGAGAGATTATTTGGGCTGGGTTTGGACGATCCAAGGGGCTTGATAGGTGTGAGTAATGGGTTAGAAGTGGTTTCCTTTTATAAGGGAGAGGAGGGTCTCTTTAGGAAAGTTTGAAAATGTTATTTTATAATAAACTTATATTCAGTTTCAAAAGGTCCAAACCTCATTAAAGTCTAAGATAAGATGACTAATGTTCTAAATAAAATCAACCAATAAAAAATGGACAGGTTTTGGATATTGTTTTAATATTAATAAACTTATTTATTTAAATCATTGATTAATGAGGTAAATACTGCATCATTATTGTGTCACAAATAATTTAATTTATTTGATGTATAAAAATTATAAAAAAACTACCACAATGTAGAAAATATTTTTAGATTTATAATTAATATTTATAGTCGAAAATATGACTTATATAACCCCATGTAAGAATTGATATACAAAAAGATATTTGTTAATGTCATTTTTGTCTTTACTTTAAGTTAATAAAAATAAAGTGTCATTATCATTCTTAAGTGGCTCCATGGGGTACCAAAATAGATCCAAAGATAACAATGGTGGGACATTACTCATCCAATAAGTTTAGAACAAATGTTAAGGTAATTTTTTATTATTATAATATTCTTTTTACCTTGAATTACCCAATTTACCTTTAACTGCGGTAAATAAAAGTCAAAAGTTACTATTTACCATAAATTATTTTAATCTTAATTAACCACATTTTACTTAATAATAATAACCATTTATGTTGGATTTTCTAAATTCAATACACAGAAGCAGTAAAATTTCATTTAAATGAAAACGTCAGTTTTTTTTAACTACTACTAAGTGGTTTTACTATTCATCAAAAAATGATGTTTTTCAAAAAATACCAAAAGTTCAGCCTAAGATATATTTGATATTCCAAATTCTAAAATAATTTTTATTTTAAAAAACTAATAACATATAATTTTCATTAATTAATTTAAAATTAATTCTCATTATCAAAACAAATAGCATGTTTTTTAGAAACAATAACTGTTAAAAGATTGACACTTGTTTATGTATAATTTCAAAGTGAAATTAATTACAATGACCAAAATTGGATTAAATGGTAAAAATATAATGTTATTATACTTACTAACCATTTAAATGTATAACTTAACACTATAAATTATTTTGATTAAAAATTTTGTTTTCAATTAAAATTTAGTATTTTTCACTATTCACCCAAATATGAAAGCTATTAGAAAAACACCAAAAATTTATCGAAACTAAATTTTTATGCCGTGATTCTAAATAAGAAGTTTATTTTTTCAAATTGAATATATAAAAGTGTCAAATATTGGATTTAAAAAAGGTTCTCCATTAAAAGGTGGTAAAATTGCATTTTTTGAAAAATACTTCCTTTATCTGAAAAAAAAATGAATTTGTTATTATATTAGGTCTAAGAAACACATAATATGGATATTAAAATTATATGGAATTTATAAAATTCAAATTTTAGTTAATACTATTCATAAATGTTTTTCAACGGCTAGTTTGGTAAGTCGTCGTGCGCTCGAACTCGGTGTTGTGTGAGGTACAAGCTATTGAATTACTTTAAAGAGATAACGTACTATGAAACCTTGGGGTGTTATAGCGGTGGCACCGACCGGCTATGATGGAGGTGGTGTGTCGTCGCGCGACGCAGGAGGAGGGTGTGGAACTAAGCCGCGGAGGTTAGTAGAGCGGTCGGCACTGGCCGGTCGCGGTGGAGGTGTGGCGCACCATCGCGCGCCGCTGGTGTGCAAGGGGCTGCGGCAGAAGCCACGGTGGGTGAAGGAGGCGGTCGGCCCGAGCCGGACTCGGAAGGAGGAGGCAGGGCGGCATGTCGTCATGCACCGCTAAAAGAGGTCGCAGCTCAAAGACATGGCGGTGGAGGAACCCGCACCTCCGGCGGGTTCCGTGGCGACCGGGTGGTGCCCACATGGCGTCGCCTCTTCATGAACTGAATGGACACTCAGTCATTTGGGAAGACTAGGGTCTCATCCCCCGTGTTGGCTGGGGCGAACCCCACTCTAGTTGGGCTGCACCCCACTACGGTCCGGGCCGTGAGAGCCCAACGGGACGCGCCTACGCAAGCCGAGCCACCCCCTTGCGGGTCAGGTCTTTCCCCCTTGTGGGCTGATCCAGACCACGGCCTATCGACCTGAGCCTGCCGCGGCCCATTCGGGTCGGGTCGGCCCTGATCGGGTTGGACCGGACCCAGACCCAAACTAACCCAGTTCTGTTTAAAGGTCCATAACTTGAGATCTGGGAGTCCGTTTGATGAACCATCTATAACGCGGGGACCCTTGAAGCGAGATGGTCCTTTTGGTATACAACACTTGAGTTATGGAGATAATTGGAGTACGGCTGGGTTGGATCGAACCCGAATCCAATCGGTCCCTCAAAACTAAAATGCTTATAACTCACAGACCGGGTGTCTGATTGACTCGCTGTCTATCGCGTTGGAACCCTTACGACATGGTGGTCCTTTGGGTTACTCCTTTTTGTATCCTATTGGCGGTCGAGGTATGACCCGTATCTTGAGGGAAAAATTCTACGGAACTCGAGCGCACTGAGTGCGAGGAATCCTATGGCTGGCTGTAACGTGAGGAAAGAACATTGATCCTGTGTGGGTCAGAATCTATCAGATCCTGTGTGGATTAGCGCTCAGAGATCCTATGTGGGTTAGTGAATAACGATCATTTGTGGTTCAGATCCTTTGTGGGTCAGCAGTGGTTATTACTTATCGATCCTATGTGGGTCAGCAGCAGCGCCTTTTAATAGAATAAGATGATCTAACTTACAACTAATCATCTATATTTTTGTACTTATGTTATACCTAATTGTGATCTGATTCTTATAACTCTGTGGTGTTTTCTTCGTGGTGTTACCTGTGTGGTACTGTTATCTTTGTGGTGTTACCTGTGTGGTACTCCTACCTTCGTGGTGTTGTCTTTGTGGTGTTACCTGTGTGGTACTTCTACCTTTGTGGTGTTACCTTTGTTGTATTTTTTCCTCATGTATGAGATGATTATATCTTGATAACTTAGGTATATGTATAGGCATATACCTAAGTAGAGTTGATGTCTAAAGCTTCGTGATTTGAGTTTGAGTTCTTTCTTTGTGGTATTTTCTTTGTGGAACTTTGGGAGACCTTCAGGGGTCTTGGGGTCCCCAATGAGTATTGTTATACTAACCCCTACATGGGCTTTGCCCGCACCTTGTTGTGTCATATGCAGATGACGAGCAGCTGGGTTGATACTTGAGGGAGCCAGCACCAGGCGGTACACGGAGTAGTCAGGCTGACGTGGAGTGTTGTGGTGACGATCTGTACTTACCCTTCAGGTAGTATCCTCGGTGGATGATTCAAAAGTTGTTTTGTACTTTTCAGTTGTATCTATACTTTTTAGTTGTACTTTTACTTTTTCAGTTGGGTTTTTATTTTGACCCCTTTACTTTCAACACTCTTTTTACTTTCAACACACATTTTTACTATATCAGTTTACTTCATCGGTGCATCTTGTTGCCTTTTTGGACTGTGTACTTATACATGTTAAAAGGAAATGTCTTCCATTTTAGGGATACTCCTTTACTATTCTAGTCGCCAGCCCCTATCCTATGGAAGGCGGGCTTAGGGTAGTCATGACACAGGCCCTAAGGGATGGGTCATGACAAAGTGGTATCAGAGAAGTCGGTTCTAATGAAGAACTGGGACTCTGATCTTTTTGATGTGGAGATAGTGTTAAGTGTTATGAGTGTGGATTTTAGTTTGGGGAATCCAGTTTTGGTGCGGTGACCAATGTACCCATACACCAGAACTCTGAATTATTAATTCTGACTCAGTTCACGAAAGCACTGATTGTTTGTGTTTTGAAAAGTATTTCTTTTGAATTCTTTGATTCAGCTCACCAGTTATAACTTATTGACTGTGGCGCACCTGTTTTCTTTCAGGATGCTTCCACGTAGACAGCCATCTGAGATTCCTAAGAGAGTACACGATGATAGCCCACCGAGCGATGAGGCCTCAGTGCAGGGCCCTATTACGGTGTTAGCACCTTCGAGTGGTGTACCATAAGCACCACTACCCATTGGATAACTGTTTCCACCATCCCCACTAGAAGAGGATGTATGCTGACTGATCATGTTGCATGAGTTTCAATGGTAGAGGCCTTGGAGGTTCTAACGCAAGATAGATCTGTAGGTGGCTAAGTACTGGCTAGAGGTTGTGGCCAAATTTTTTCACTTAGTTGAGACACCAGCTAATCTGATGGTGATCCTAGCTTCTAGTCTCTTCCATGGAGCAGCTAGGAGATGGTAGATTCTAACACTCGAGATACACAATGAGAAAACCCTCATATGGGTGAACTTAGAGGGCATTTTCAGGTCAAATTTCATCCCAGTGACTTTACGCTCAGTGCATATACAAGAGCTGTTGCACTTACAGCAGGGAAACATGATTGTGGCCTAGTACTCTGTGAGGTTCACTGATCTCTCCATCTACTCCACTGACATGGTACAAGACCCTTTCTTTAAGTCCCATACCTTTGAGTGAGGTCTCCGATGGGAGATCATAGCATCAATGATATCGCTCAGCATTCTGACATAGGTTGGGGTGCTAGAGCGAGCACTTTTGGTGGAGAGCTTCCTATATGAGTAGAAACCGACAGCGAGATCCACCATTGGACGTCACGTAGAAGAGTCATCTACAGCAGGTAGTAGATGGATGACGCAGGGGCCCAAATGGGCTAGACCGTCTAGTAGATGACCTCAGGATATAGGGTCAATGGTGTGGGGTTCACTGGACATAGGAGGACAGATTAAGAGTAGGCAATGCTAATCGTGCGGTGGTCAGGGTCACATGGCTCGCAACTGCTCTACCCTCTATACGAATGACCAGTAGATAATCGAGGGACCACCGAGGTAAAGGAATAGATTTGATCGGGTAGGTTCACAGGCAGCAACCGGACATGGAAGAGGAGTTGGTCTTACAACAAGCGGTGGGCGGCGATTCGAGGTTCTATCGCCACCACCTCCAGGTGGTCCACCCTGACCACAAGGATCAGGTGGATAGGGACGATCTCAGCTCTAGGTAGCTGAGGCCTATGACCATGACACTCCAGAGATTATTAGAGGTATGATCTGTGTCTACTCCACCTTAGCTGCAGTACTTATAGACATAGGTGTCAGTCTCTCTTTTATTGACATGACCCTTGTTCAGAGATAGTAGATTCCAATAGAGTCGTTGGCTCGATCCTTAGGGATAGAGACTCATACACGAGGGGATTCGATGATTACACACTGGTGCTGGAATTGTGAGATTACTCTAGGAGGCGAGAGCTTCGTCTAGGATCTTCTAGTAGCGGCATCAAGGCCTTACGAAATCATCTTGGTGATGGAATGGTTATCCATAGTCCATGCTCAGATTGACTGTATTAGGTGAAAAGTGTGATGTTTCTGTGAGAATGGGACCAGGTTTTCCTTCACCGGTGAGAAGGGAACATTTACAGCACAGGACAGACTTACCCAGAGGATGGTGCAGCCAATCACACATCATTTGTCCAACCTTACCCTTAGGGCAGTTGATATTGAGAGTCTGAGTTGTCTTTTCATAGTGGAACAGTATACTGGTGTCTTTCCTGATGATGTTATGGGACTACCTCGATTCAGAGAGGTATAATTTTACATTGAACTATACTCCAAGATTGAACTGATATCTATGCATTCATATTAGATATCTCCCACGGAGCTTCATGAGTTATGGGTACAATTGGAGGACTTTTAGGGGAAGGGGTTAATAAGGCCTAGTGTTTCTCCTTGTAAAGCCCGGATTTTGGTCTCCAAGAAGGAAGATGGGAGTTTGAGCCTCTGTGTGGACTATCAGCGCCTGAACCAGGTGACTGTGAAGAACAAGTATCCACTTCTGAGGATTGATAATCTTTTCGATCATCTAAAGGGAGCCTGTTGGTTTTCGAATATAGACCTCAGATCAGGCAATCATCAACTCAAGGTATGAGATGAGGATATGCAGAAGACGGCCTTCAGATGTCGGTATGGCCACTATGAGTTCTTGGTTTTTCCATTTGGTATAATCAATTCCCTAGTAGTGTTCATGGGACTCATGAACAGGATCTTCTAGACATACCTTGATCGCTTCATGGTGGTCTTCATCGATGAAATCTTGTTATACTCAGCGACAGAGGAGGAGCATGCTTATCATATACAGATAGTTCTGGATACACTCTGAGAGCACCAGCTTTATGGTAATCACTCGAAGTGCCAGTTTTGGATACAAGAGGTTCACTTTCTAGTACATGTTATCTTGGAGGCTGGAGTTATAGTGGATCTAGGAAAGATAGAGGCTCTTCTTTCTTGGTATCCACCCAAGAGTGTGACTAAGGTACGGAGTTTCTTGGGGTTGGCTAGATACTAATGAAGATTCGTGCCTGAATATTCCAGAGTTTTGGAACCCTTTTCATCATTGACAAAGAAGGGAAAACCATTCATATGGATGGAGAGATGCCAACAGAGTTTTCAGGGGCTGAGGTAGAGACTGAAAAGTGCCCCCATCTTGAGGCTACCAGAAGAGGGCGTTGGGTATGTAGTCTACTGCGATGCATCAGAGACTGGACTTGGTTTTTTCATGATGCAATAGAGAGTAGTGATTGCCTACGGATTGTGACAGTTGAGACAGCATGATAATAACTATGCTACCCATGACTTGGAGTTAGAAGAAGTGGTCTTCGCCTTGAAGATGTGGTGACATTACTTGATGGGATAACATTTTACAGTCTAATCTGATCACAAGAGTCTCATATATATATTCTCTTAGAATGAAATGAACCTGAGACAGTGAAGATGGCTAGAGTTTCTCCATAACTATGACTTTTAGATAGTCTATACTCTTAGGAAGGGTAATGTGGTAGCAGATGCACTCAGTAGGAGGTCTGGTCTACAGTTGCTGAGTGAGACGACAGAGTAGCTAGCCGCGATTTAGATATCCTTCATGGATAGAGATGGATAAGATTACCTCCAATATATTACAGTCACTCCCACACTTTTTCAGTGAATTAGGGTGGCGTAGCTTGGGGACATTGATTGCGAGGTTTGACGTGCTCAGATATCCTCAGGATAAGCACCTGATGGATTTTATGAAGGTGTGGAGCACATCATCCTCTTCAGATGATGTACCATGGTACCGGTGGTGCTATAGGAGGAATTGTTGACAGAGTTCCATACGTCCCCTCTGGCGATAAATCCTGGTGTTGCAAAAATGTACCAGGACCTCTGGTGTTAGCACTGGTGGCCAGGGATGAAGAAGGTAGTGGTAGAGTTTGTTTCTTGATGCCTCACTTTTCAGTAAGTGAAGGCCAAGCATCAGGTTCCAGTAGGATTATATCATCCAATATAGGTGCCAGAGTGGAAGTGGGATAGAAACTCCATAGAATTTGTGACAGGGCTTCTAGGTACATCCAGGGGACATGATTCCATCTAGGTGATCATTTACTGAGTCATCAAGTCGGACCACTTCCTACCTATCTGATAGTAGGGATCAGTAGAGGTCTTGGGAAGCCTCTATGTACATAAGATTGTGTGACTTCATGGGGTGCCATCGATGATTATCTCTAACTAAGATGCGCATTTTACTTCCCAGTTGTGGAAGGGGTTGGAGGGGGCGTTCGGGACTCAACTATGTTTGAGCACCGCCTTTCATCCACAGATGGATGGTCAGATAGAGCAGACCATTCGGACACTTGAGGACATGCTACGTTCTTGCATCCTAGTTTTTGGCCATAGTTGGGAGGATCACTTTCCCTTGATGGAGTTCGCATACAACAACATTTATCACTCCACCATCGGTATGGTACCATTCGAGGCCCTATACAGTCGACCTTGCAGATCACCTCAATGATGGACGGACCTAGGGAGTCAGCACTTATGGGTCCAGAGTTGGTATGGGCTATCAATGAGAAGGTGCAGATCATCTAGGAATAGATGAAGACTTCACAAAGTAGAAAGAAGTCGTATGCTGATAGAATATGGATACCTCTGGAGTTCTAAGAGGGGGACCACGTATTCTTGCGAGTCTCTCCTCAATAGAGACTACAGATATTTGGCCGAGGGGGAAAACTCTCACCAAGGTTTATCGGTCCATTTCTGATACTCCAGAGGATTGGCGAGGTTTCATGCTTCTTAGAACTGTCACCGCAGTTAGAGAGGGTGCACAACGTCTTCCACGTATCACAGCTGAGGAGATATGTGCATGACCCATCTCACATCATCAACCACGGAGAGCTGAAATTTGATGATCAGGCGACATTTACAGAGGTTCTAGTGGAGATTGAGGATCGGCAAGAGAGAGTCCTTCATGTTTGATTGATACCTCTGGTGCGTGTTCGCTGGCAACACGGGAACATCCAAGAGAGAACATTGGAGTGGGACGCTCAGATTCGTGCTCAGTACCCCCATTTGTTTCCTTAGTCTATGATGTGGATTTCAGGGATAAAAATACCTAAGGTGGGGAGAATGTAAAGACCCGGATTTTCCATGTAATTTTTTTTAAATTATATGGAATTATTAAAAATCTGCAAAAATTGACAGTGCATGATTCCGAAGCCTGGTGTGCCCAAAATTAATTTATGAACTTTTTTTTGGGTACATTCAGTAAACACACGAGAAACATTTTCTAACCTTTGAACTGGTGCTCGGATTAAAAATTCTAGGTCACCGTTGAATCCACAGCGCCATGATTTGCTTAAGGGAGACCAAACTTCGACCACAGTAGGTCTGGAGAAAAAGTTAGATTTTTGACTTTTTAAAAGAATAATAAAATGACTTTTTTATTTTATTTCTTTCTTTCTTTTCCTCCAACGGACAAGAGGCAGTGTGGGACCAACGACGTGTCAAACCATTAAATATATTGACCCTTCAAATCCTAAGTAACAGTATCGTTGGGGAATTATTAAGGTTCCTAATTAATGAGCCCTTATTAAATCTCACGAGCATTATACACCCTCCCCCTCTCCTATTTATATGGAGCTTGGGGAGAGGTATCGGAACTTCTTCGCCAAGTAACTAAGTGATGATAAAATTCCACGAAGCTAAACCCTTGGAGGATGGAGCCGGTTCCAGAGAGTGGTGATGAGTGTCATCGAAACCCCGAACCGAAGGTCGATGATCGAGCGACATTGTTGGAGGCTAGTTGCGGGGATGGCGAACACCAACCCACTTCCTCAATCGCAGGAATTCTCTATCGTTCTTGAGGTAGGGATTTATTTTTTTATAATTCCAATTTATTGTTGAATCTTATTCCTCCTTCGTGTGTTTCAAGCTAATGTGGAGGGCACGGGCCAAATGAACATAGCCCAAACCCTCCTCTACCTTTCTACCCTTGCGTTTTTCGTGGAAGACCATCGGTGCAGCGGCATTGACCGGCTACTATGGACGCAGCGCATTGTCACGCACTGTAGAAGTAGGTCGCGGCACTAACCTGCAGTGGTTAGTAAAGCGGTCAGCACCGACCGGCCGCGGAGGAGGTGTGGCGTGTCGTCGTGCACCGCCGGTGCGCAAGGGGCTGCGGGGGTGCAAGAGGTCATGGCCAAAGCTGCGGCATGTGAAGGAGGTGGTCGGCACAAGTCGTCCACGGAAGGAGGAGGTGGAGTGGTCTGTCATCACACGCCGCTTGAAGAGGTCGCAGCTCGAAGCTGCGGCGGTGGAGGAACCCGCAACTCGAGTGGGTTCTGTGGTGAACGGGTGGCGCCCATGTGGCGCCACCGCTTCATTAACCGAATAGCCGCTCAGCCGTTCAGGAAGACCGGGGGTCTCACCCCCCATGTCGGCTAGGGAAGACCCCACTTCAACCTGGTTGTGCCCTACTGCGGCGCAATCCCGGGCCGCGCCCCACCGCGGGACGGACCGTGCCCCACTGCAGGTCGGTCCATGCCCCACCGCGGGTCGGGCCGCTCCCCACTATGGGTCAGGCCACGTGAGCCCAGCAGGACGCACCTACGTGGGTCAGGACGTTCCTAAGCAGGCCAGACCATGGGTGCTCAGTGGTCTAGGCAGGACCATGGTGCAGTGGGCTGAGCCCACTGCGGCCCAGCTGAGTCGGACCAGACTCGGACCCAAATAGACCCAATTCCACTAAAAGGTCCATAATATGAAATCTAGGCATCCATTTGATGAACCATTTGCGGCACTGGGACCCTTGGAGAGAGACGGTCCTTTTGGTATACTTCACTCGAGTTTTGGAGCTAGTTGGAGTATGGCCGGGTTGGATCAAACCCAGATCCAACCGGGCCCTTAGAACTAAAATGCTTATAACTCACAGATCGGGCGTCCAATTGACGCGCTGTCTATCACGTTGGAACCCTTAAGACATGGAGTTACATTGGGTTACTCCTTTTTGGATCCTAGTGGAGGTCAAGGTACGAACAGTATCTCGAGGAGAATATTATATGGAACTCGAGAACACCGAGTGCGAGGAATCATGTGGCTGGCTATAAGGTGAAGAAAGAACATTGATCTTGTGTGGGTCATCATCTATTAGATCCTGTGTGAGTCAGTGCTCAGCAATCCAGTGTGGGTCAATGCTCAGCGATCCTATGTGGGTCAGCGCATACCGATCCTATGTGGGTCAGCGAGGGTTATTACCTATCGATCATGTGTGGGTCAGTAACAGTGCCTTTTAACAGAATAAGATGATCTAGCTTATGACTAATCATATGTACTTCTGTACTTAAGTTATACTTGATTGTGAGATGATTCTTATACCTTCATGGTGTTGTGTTTGTGGTGTTACCTTTGTGGTATTTCTATCTTTGTAGTGTTACCAGTGTGGCACTCCTACCTTAGTGGTGTTGTCTTCTTGGTGTTACTTGTATGGTACTTCTATCTTCATGGTGTTACCTATGTGTTACTTATACCTTTGTGGTGTTACCTTTGTGGTATTATTTTTTCATGTATGAGATGAGTATATCTTGATAACTTAGGTATATGTATGGGAATATACCTAAGTATAGTTGATGTCTAATGGTTTGTGATTTGAGTTTGAGGTCTTACTTTATGGTATTTTATTTTTGGAACTCTGGGAGACCTTCAGGGGTCTCGGGGTCCCTATTGAGTATTGTTATACTCACCCATGCACGGTATTTTCCCTCACCTTATCGTGTCTTGTGCAGATGATGAGAAGATAGGCTGATACTTGAGGGAGCCAGGGCCCGGCTATACACGGAGGAGACGGGCTGACGTGGAGTGTTGTGGTAAAAATCTATACCTACCCTTCAGGTAGGATCCTTGGTGGATGATTCAAGAGTTGTTTTTTACTTTTTGGTTGTATATGTACTTTTCATTTGTACTTGTACTTTTTCAGTTGGGCTTGTATTCAGGCCCCTTTACTTTCAACACTCTTTTTAATTTCAGCACATATTTTTACTACAGCGGTTTACTTCATGAGTGCATATTCTTACGTCCTTGAACTGTGTGTCTTTAAAGGTTAAAAGGCAATGCCTTCTCGTTTTAGGGATACATATTTCTGGTTCTATTTTCCAGCCCCTGGCCTATGGAAGATGGGATTGGGGTAGTCATGGAACGGGCACTGGGGGATGGTTCATGACATAATTATTGAAGTAAAATTTATAGTAAACATGAAAAAGGTTCTAGTGAAATTGAATAAATAACACAAGTTTATTATTCAGGAAGATAAAGGTACATGTGACAAGTCATACTCAAGGTAAGTGATTAGGGTCTCACTTTTCTTTCTATGAGGCATACTCCATTTTCACCACTTATTTCTTTTATGTTGTGTATATACCACCCCTATTGTATTGTATATCATGAATAAAGTTATCTTAATGGTATTTAGAGTTTCATTTGAAATTATTTATTTAATGGGGATTATAATTCAAAATTTACCAACTGGTAAAGAATTTCATAACCTGATTCCTTTTCATTAGGTTATATTACTTCCTTAATATTGTTATTATTTTAAAATTATGTGTGTAATCACATTTTACCATATATTTTTTTATTTTAACCTTTTTATGTGGATTTTTATTTCACACACATAATCTATTCATTGATTCATTCTCACATCAATTTTATAGTCTTTTCAAGGGTTTACTTCACAATCCCATTTTGTTCGGGATTGTTTACACATGAATTTTCATTAGAGGAAATTATTGGATAATTTTTTAATAAAACCTTTAATTATCATATCATATAGTTATTAATGAATGTTTACAAGTAATAGTACCATTTTTCACTCTTTTGTACTCAAAATGTTTTAGAATATGTTTTTAAGAAAACTCGACTTCATTTCTCTCTTTAGTCGGAGAACCTGTTATCTTCTAAAAACCAAATTTTATAAAAAGGTTTTCAAAAATGTTTTTTACCTTACCAAAATGATTTATTAAATACATTTTTACCCTTTATGTCTTTTAAAATTGTTTTTAAAGTAATCTTATTTCCTATTTCTGAATAATATATTTTTTTCTTTACCTTTTTATCCTGCAAAAGAAATGTTCTTTTTACCCTATAAAACATGTATGGATTTATCCATCATCATTTCATAAAATCTTATTTTTCATGTTTAAAGGGTTAATTTTTAAATAAAATGTTTTTAAAAGTGATTTTAAAATAAAAATAATTTCAAAATTTTTTTTAATATAAAAATGATATTTTCCTAAAAAATGTTTTTAAAGGATATTTTTATTGTTTTTCCATTCATCAATGGAAACAAACCTTTTTTTTTACTCCACTTAGGATATGTTGTATTGATACCATTCTTATTATTTATTTGGATGGTTTATTATTGATTTATCCAAGGATAGTATTGAAATTCAATCCATTGATTCCTTTGTTAGTACCCTTTAAATATTCAATTTCCTATGATCATTGAAAATTGAATTTCCCTTAATTATTCATATCATTTATCATGGATATGTTTATTACCTAAAACATATATCCTTTAAACATACAGTGTTTACTTTGACAGTTATTTTATTGATTGAGGAAATGTAAATAAATCTATATCCTTTAATCAATATAGATATTTGATTAGTACTTTTTTAATTTAAATAGATTATTTGATATATGAGTAATGATTTTTACATTCAATATATGGGTTGGGGACCATTTAATGCAATCCCTATGCGTTGGGGGTCAGTTAATTCAATCCCCATGATGCATTGTTAGTCTCATGGGATGAAATCAGTTGGTGAAAAACCCTTTATGTTTGTTTCCAAGAAGAATAGACTAGTATGATATGGGTTGGGGACTGGTTAATGAAATCCCCTTGATACATCGGTAGTTTAATGAGACAAATCATTTAAAAAAATCATAGTAGTTTAAATTGTCTTCAAAATAGATATTTGTGGTAAAGGTACCATGTACCTAAGAAACATGGTGTCTAATAATTAAGCATTTCCTTTATTGAGAATACAGTTATTATTATTATTTATCCATGAGATTTTTTCTTTGACATATCTATGGATGCATTATATTCTCTGTTTATTGATTAAAAGTAATGTGTTTCAATTTCTTACCTTACTATATTTATTATTCCTTATCTAGTTATTTGAATGGATTGTGTTATCAGTTATTTACCTTTCCATTATTTTCATCAATTCATTATTTCTTCCACTTTACATACCCTTAATGGGTATTTGATCTCACCCTTATTATGTTTCATTTCCCTAGGTTATGAATAATAAATATTTAAATAATATTTCAAGGATGCAATTTATTTCATTTTATTATGTATGATGCTTTATTTTCTATTTCCCAATGTAATATGAGTATCATGTATGTAATCTAGTTTTCCAAAACTATAAAATGATTGGTCCTTTGATATTTGATTCCTTGTAATCATGAAAATTTTATAGAATAATGCACCGGCTATGGGATTCTGTGGTTAGGGCATTATGGTTCTTATCAAATAAAGTTTTGCAATAACCTTGGAAAGTATATTTAGAAAACTCATATTAAGAAACATAACCCTAAGATAGAATTTGAGGATAAGTATAGAAGAACATCCTAGAATTTTGGTAAGGTATAGATTGTGTGGTTATTCCTAGAAATACATCCCTTCCTGGATACTAAAAGTGGGCATGGTTCTGGCATAGATGTACCTAGGGGTAACAACTCTGAAAGGTGTGTTGGGCCTGACTCGGTGTAACCTGGTACCCAGAAATGGGCCTTACTGTGCACCTGGTTTGACACTGCCAAGGGATACACTTAGGATAATTCACTTTTTCTTTACAAATCATTCAAGGATTTTAAAGTAAATATGTCCCCAAAGAGAAAATGTTTATGATATTGGATTAGCTATGTATAAAATTTTTAATTTATGTTATGTGTTAAATTGTATTTAGAATTATACAAAGTTCATAATGTTATGAGCTAATATAGTATATTCCATTATTTAGAAATGGTTCCTGGAAGGATGAATCGTATCAATACTCATGGAAAATGTAGAGATTTTCCTTTTGAGGAAAATAATACAACTGGTATTGGAACTAATAATATTTTGGATATATTAGGGAAGTGTAATCAGGTTATGATAGATAAAATTGCCTGGATGGAGCAACATGTTCCATAGTAATATTCTCTAATGTCGGATCACTTTATACAACAGAATCCCCAATCATTTAGTGGGACTACTAATCCAATTATATCTGAGAAATTAATTAAGTCTTTGGATAAAATATTCATGGCACTATGATGGGATGAAAATTAAAATATTACACTTTCTCTATATTGTCTCAATAGTGATGATGGTCAATGGTGGTCATTGATCCAGAATATTATGGAGGAAGAAGAAATATAATTCATGGAATGAAGTACTTCTAAGGAGATATTCTTTGATAAATACTTCCCTCGTGGTCAAAAAATTGAGATGAAAAGGATGTTTCTTATTTTAAAGAAAAAGAAATAATAAATTTTTCCATATTATGAAGCAACCTTTACAAGGATATCTAGGTATTCTACGGATTATATATGCAATATGGAGTGAAATATTTACCACTTCTTTGAAGGTCTTAAGCCACATCTTCGAAGGGAACTGGTTTTTTAGACATTTTATACATACAATGAAATAGTTTTATATTCTATCGATAATTATAAATAATTATCTAAGTCTTATGGATTCAAATGGAATAAAGAGAAGAAGATAAATGAATATAAAATAACATCTAAAGGGAATAATGGAAAGAAAGACTTTCCCACATATGATAACTATAGAAATAATCACTTGAGTAAATGCTTGAAAGGATTGTGAGTTTGTTATAAGTGTGGTGAAAAGGGTCACTTGGAAAAATAATGAAAAGTAAATAAGTAAAATGAAACTATTTAGTGATAAAACTACAAAGATATGGGGCACTACACAAACAAATGCCCCACGCATCAAGAGAATATACCTTTTAAGAAGTTAAGGGATCAAAGTCAAGCTTATATCATTGATAAAACCAAAGTATAATGATTAATGGGATTGTATTTAGATTGAATAATTATGTTATTTCCGTATTATATCAATTATGTATTAGTTATAAGAGTTATGAGATATTTAAGTATTGTAATGCAGTACCATTTCATTAAGGATTTTGAGACCACGTGTTGAATAGTACCAAGAAAAGTGATTCAGTATCAACTTAAACTTTTTATAAAGCACATGGTTAAGGGAAAGATAACCCTTAATATGTACCTAATAATGAGATAATGATTTTGGAACAAAATAGATGATTTATTTGGATAAAGTAAATTGGATAGTACCAACTACCATGGAAATGATTTTAAAGTGGTGGATCATAACCATTTAGAAATTTTGACCATTTATGAAATGGTTTGATGTATTAATTCACTCTATGAAGATTATTTTGCTATGATATGAAGTAGTAATAGTTCAGGGCATAATCAAAGGAAAATATTATGTTTATAGAAACGTATATTGACCTATATTCTTAGATTGTGAAACTTATCTACATCTCTAGAAAAAGGGTCTTGAAATAAAAATGTTATCCTTTTATGTTCATATATGATGAATTAAATGATCCTTTAGATCATCGCATAATTATGGTTTTGAGGCCCCTTACTTTACATTGATCGCTTATATTCTTGTGACCAATAACTATAGTTATTAACATTTTTATTCCATGTCCATGTTTTTAATTCCCACCTATGTTCTCCTACTTGGGACCCTAGTTAGGTGACTTCACATTTACCTTTCCTTATTATTATGAATATGTGTTATTAACCCTATTTAAAATTTTGGTATTTAAATAACATTTTAAACCATCAATTACTGATATTGATTTTAAATTACAATGAAATAATTTAATTTAATTCAGGAGAATGTGACACCCTAAAATTCAAAAGTATGAATATTGTATTTAATAGTGTGTATGACACACAACACCAAACATAGAAAGGAATATTTCCTCCCAAGGTTTTACAATATATTTAACTAATATATTCTATATATTTACCTACACAGAACACCAAGGTTTTCTTGAATTTCTCACAATAATGACTTTATTCGATGGCTTGCGTAACACACAAGACCGAGTTTTACCGAACAATAATATATTATTAAAATCATTTTTATTTAATATAATAAGATATAAACTAGCCAAAAAATTGGTATTTATAAATAGGATTAACTACCATATAAAAATATATATCTTAAATTATTTGTTACATATTAATTATAAATTCTTATAGATTCCAAATGAATATAATGGGAATGATTTTATAAAAAAAACTATTTTTATGCTCACAAAGGTGTTTTATCCTAGTAAGTAAAATTAATTACTATTATTGAATTATATTAATTTAATTTATATAATATATACTCAATAAAATATTTTTTATATGCATCCAATAGATTTGATAAGAATAAGATAAGAACAAACCCGATATTACGCATAAAAACCTATATTTTTCTAAAGGATGTTTACCACCTTTTAATGGCATACCTATTTTAAATATGAATTTTGAAAATTTTAAAGATTTTACATGTAAAAAATAATATTTATTTTTGAAATTTATACATTTAAATTAGGTTAGGGTGAATTTTTTTATTTTTCTATGAAGTTTCATTTTTTGATGAATAGTGAAAAATAATGAATGTTAATTAAAATTTTCATTTTCGTATAATTTATTTATAAGATTAAACTATATTTTTATTGGTTTTAAAGTTTAATTAGATCAATTTTATATCAATTAATCCAATTTAGTTCATTGGAATCAATTTCACATTGAAATTGAATATAAAAACATAGTAAACCTTTGAACGTTTTTACTTTAAAAACATGTATTGTCGTATGCAAGATTAATTCTAAATTAATTTCATCCAATTATGTGATTGGAATTTGTAAAAATAGTTTCCATATTTTTAATCATAATAATTTATAATTTATAATAATTTTATGGTAGTTTTTGACCAAAAATATTAGTGAATGTAGTTAAAATTGATTACAATGACTAAGAGGAAAATTAGATTAACAAGAGACTAAACCTTAAGAATAAGATCCAAAATGACCTGTAAACTTGTCCACAATCCATTATATGGCCATATTTATACCCTATACTCCATTTTATATAATTGGTTCCATTATTTGATCCACTTGACATGGGAAAAATGTGGGTGGAATTCCATTTTTAAAAATCTACAAGAATGTCACTCCTCCAATATAAAAAGAAACTCAAATATCCCACTTCTTCACACATATCAAGATCTTTATATCACCCAATATCTACTCAAATAGTATACCAAAATCCCTCACCTCATCCTATATGTATCACTTTTCATAGAAATCTATTCAATGAATCCCTTTGGTGGAATCTAAAACAAGTTACCCAAATAAGAGGTAACAACCTTCCTCAAACTCTTTATTTTTTCTTTAATTATCCATCCAATAAACTCTTATTATTCCTAAATTATATAATAAAAACAGTGTCCTAAACATACTATAAAGTTTTTAAGTTAATGGTTCAATGTAAACCTACACACACTTCCATCAAATGGGTAACAAACTTATCGTTCGTGCGTGGAAAAGTACCGCCTCATGAAACGATGATTGTTTGTTTTTATTTACCACATATCATGGTAGGAATTATGATTTAAACCTTGTTTATATATGATATATTTGATATTTAATTTTTCTTAATACTTCTGGTATTGTTATATGACATTTAACTTAATGTTTTCCATTTTGTGTAAATACGATAACATTGTTTGTGGACGTGTGTATTACCGCCTCATCAAAGTGATGTGATATGTTCACACATTACATGGAATGTATTAAGGATGGTTTTAATTAAAAATATGTGACATAAATGAAATATTTATTATATTCATGACATAATTACCTTTCTGGAAATATAATATATTGTTTTCTTTATTTCCCTTATCACTCACTAAAAAGGTGATAACATCGTGTGTGTGCATGTGGAATACTACCTCCTCGATGCAATGTGATTCATTTTACATCACAAGAATTATATATATAGGTATATATGATTAAATAAATATGAATTTCTGATGTAATTATCATTATGGAATGATAAAATTCCACTTTCCTTCCTTCCATCCATAATGATCATTGAAAAATGGGAATGTTACTCATGTGTACGTATGGCCTACTGTCTCCAGGATTGTAATGTTGGTTCATTTTTAAATGTCATTTTTCATGATTGGTTTTAAATGTATAATTTATGTATAAATATTATAATTATATCATTATTATTATTATTTAGATATTTTCAATATGACCCCTTTCACCATAATCGACCTACCAAAGTTGTTTTTAACACATAAACCGAATTTGGTGAAAACACCCCACCTAAAATTAATTGTTTAAGTAGTTGTATAAAAAATTTTAATAAGTTAATAAAATTTTATAATAAACATGAAAAAGGTTCTAATTAAATTAAATAATTAACATAATTTTGTGATTTAGAAATACAAAAGCACATGTGATAAGTTAGACTCAAGGTAAGGGATTCTTGTCACGCTTTTAATTTTGTGAGGCATACACCATTTTCACCACTTATTTATTTTTTGTGGTGTATATACTACACCTATTTTATTTAACATAATGAACAAATTTATCTTCATCGTATTTAGAGTTTAAGTTTAAATTAATTCTTTCATGAGGATAATAATTCAAAAGTTTCCAAGTGGTAAAGAATTTCATAACCCAATTACTTTTTATTATGTTATATTAATTCCTCTTTGTCATTAATATTCTAAGATTATGTGTGTAATAAAATTTTAACATATATTGTTGTATTTCAACTTGTTTTATTTTTATTTACATTTTACACACATAATATATTCATTTATTGATTCTCACGACAACGTTATGGTCTTTTGAAGGGTTTACTTCACAATCTCATTTTTTTTAGGATTGTTTACACTTGAATTTCCATTAGAGAAAATTATTGGATCATTTTTTAATAAAACCTTTAATTTCATTTTCATATAGTTATTCATGAACTTTTTTCAAGTAATAGTTCCATTTTTCCATTCATTGTTTCTTAAAATGTTTTAAAATAGGTTTTTAAGAAAACTCAACATCATTTCTCTCTTTAGTTGGAGAAACTATTTTCTTCCAAAAACCATGTTTTTTTAAAATGTTTTCAAAAATGTTTTTAACCTTTCAAAAATGATTTATTAATTAAATTTTTACCTTTTTTTCTTTTACAAATGCTTTCAAAGGAATCTTCATGTATCTTTCCAAATAAGGAATTTTTTAACCTTTTTATCATGTCAAAGGAAAATTCTTTTACCTTATACAGAATGTATGGATTTACCCACCATCATTTCTTAGAAGTAGATTTTTTAGGTTTAAAATCTAATTTTAAAAGAAAATTTTTTTAAATTTTTTTAAAGAAAATGATTTTCAAAAAAATCAAAATAGAAAGATAACTTCCTCAAGAATGTTTTTAAAACATATTTTTATTGTGTTTCCATTCATCAATGTAAAAAACCCATCATTTTTACTCCAATTAGGATATGTTGTATTGATACCATCCTTATTCTTCCCATGGATGATTTATGATTGATTTGGAAAAATATAGTATTTACATTTACTTCCTTTATTCCTTTGTTAGTCCCCTTTAAATATTTAATTTTCTATGATCATCGAACATTGAATTTATTCTAATTGTCCATATAATGTATCATGGATATGTTTATTACCTAAACCACATATCATTTTTACATATGTTGTTTACTTTGAAAGTTATTTGATTTACTGGGAAAATATTGATAAATATGTATCCTTTACTCTATATGTTCATTTGATAAGGCACTTTGTTTATTTAAATCGATTATTTTATATATCATGAATGCTTTTTACATGCACTATATAGATTGGGGAATATTTAATGAAATCCCTACAGGTTGTGGATTGGTTAATGTAATCCCAACGATGCATCGGTAATCTAATGGGATGAAATCAGTTAAAGAAAAACCCTTTGTGTTTGTTTCTAAGAAGAATAAACTGGTATGATATGGGTTGGGAGTAGGTTAATAAAATCCCCTTGATGCATCAGTAGTATCATGAGATTAATCATTTGACCATATCAGAGTGGTTTAAACTATATTGAGAATAGAACTTGATAGTAAAGGTAACATGTACCAAGGAAATATAGTGTCTAATAATCAATAATTTCCTTTATTATGAATTAAGTTATTATTCTTATTTATCCATTATATTTTTTCTTTGACATATCTATAGATGCATTCTATTCTCATTTTATTGATTAAATGTAATGTGTTTCAGTTTCCTACCATGGAATATTGATTATACCATATCTAGTTATTTGAATGGAATGTGATATCAGTTATTTACCTTTCCATTATTACCATAAATTTATTATTACTTCTTCTTTACTTACCCTTAATAATCATTTTATCTCACCCTTATCATGTTTCTTTTACCCATATTGTAAAAATGAAATATTTGAATAAGATTTCATGGATGCAGTTTATTTCATTTTATTATATATCATGTACTATTTTATATTTTCCAATGTAATATGGGTATCATTTATGTAATCTAGTTTTCTAAAACTGCTAAACTAATCTATCCTTTGGGATTTAATTCCTTGTAATCATGATAATGTAAAAAAATAATGCACCGTCTCTAGAACTATGGGTTCCAGGAGTTACACTCATTCCCTTTCCTAGCTACAATTTTTTGTCTCTCTAGTTTTCATCTTCTCGTGACTGTATTTAAAATATCGTTTATAAATAATTTCATTAAATCATGGAACTATGATAGGGTTTGTCCTATACCTTTTATAACTTCCTTATGGGTCCATTTGGTTATGATCTCATTAATCAACTGATTACTCAATGTTACCCAAGCATACTTATCTCTTCTCCAGACAACCCAAAAGGTGGTTGGTGTTCAGTATGGGATTTTCTACTTGGAAATAACTTCTTTCATGAATAGGTATGTCTATTATGGGTATGGAAGAGCTTCATAGAATTTTTTGATCAACTATATGATATCTATATTTATGATGCAACATGAATTATAGAGTTTAACATGTATCTCCATCTAGAACTCCATAGAGATTTGATTAGTCATTGGTGTCCAGACAATAATGTTTTCATCTAACCCATGGTGAAGTGGGTATCAGTCTATGGGAAATTTATCAACATGGAGGAATACACCCTCTCAGCGAGATGTACAATGAATTCCTCCATGTTTTTAATTTCTAGGAGTACTCTGAACATACTCCAAATCTATAATAAGATATGATTTCTATCATAAAGGATAATCTAAAAAGGATCTAAAACTATGCAGGATTATTTAATTCAAGTACTGGGTTTGTATAGTTCCTTTCAGAAGTATATCACAGCTCACAACTATACATCCTCATCGATGTCCTTCTTGAAAAGTTAGGGATAGTGTAGGCTATTTTTGGGATATTATAGAGGCTATAAAATATACTTCAGAGGGTCATAAGGTGAGACCCAAAATATCTTGAAGTCTTTATATTATAGGGTTCTTGGAAATTTTTCAAAATTGATTATTTTCCTAGCTAGGGATACATGTTTAGAACTCTGGGTCAACACATTGGTGATGGAATATCTACTAGAAAAAGGGTGGCCTCTCAGTATGGTGGTGTTGGCCATTTCTAGTCTCTATAATATTCTAAGACAAATTCAATAAGGAAATACATCTTATTGGTTTGGTGGGCCTTTCTAGTTTTTATTTTTCTGGACATGTGAGAACTTTGAGTGTTAAAAATATCATAATACTATAAAAAATTCTTCACATCATGTTTAATCCCAAGATATTAAATGTTTCTGAGGACAAGGAGATATCATTAGGTGTTTTGAGGTTATTGGTATACTGGTTCAGCATGCTCATTTAAATTTTTTTCCCTCCTACACACCTTCAAGGTTGATTATTGGTAATGGAAGTTGTTTTCATGATGAGAAATCATATAAGGTATCACTTTGTAATGGGGTTATAGTAGCTTATGTGGATGAGAAGATCATTTGTGATCCATAACACCCTTACCGATCTACTCTCCATTTTAACTTTACTCAAAGATTTTTACCTCTTCCCTTAACTGGTCTATGGGGAGAATGGAATGCTAGAATAATTATCCAGATATTTCTTATATTGGTATATGAAGATACGAATGATGAAATCATTCTTCAACAAGTTGATGCCCCTATTTTCATATCTTGGTATTATGCCCATGATTGGGTGGAATGTTATCAGTTTGGAATGCTGAATCAATTTGTTCATTAGGTAAACAATCCCTATTATTTCCTAATTCCCTTGTCCATGGCAGCGATGGAGAAGATTCTAGAATTTAGATATCCCCCAAGGAAGAACTATCACCATAGCGTCGAGTCTCTTATCAATAGAGAAGGGTTTTTTTAGGAAGATAGTCATTCATTACTAGTGATAGATGATGCATCGAATGAATATACCCCATAAACCACTCTACCTTTCATTGTGCTACCTCAAATAGCCATCAAGAGATGGGAAACAAAAATGATGTTTTGTTGGACGGTCCATTCCCTAATTACTGAGACTCCCTTGTAGGTGATCTGTAATCAAGAGAAACACATTCACCGGCTCTATTTTGACCTAGTGGTAGGTGTATTTGACTATAGACAATTATTTGAACTCATGTTGAAGATTATCTTGGATTGAAAATAATTTTCCTATAATGAGAAGTAATTATGCAGATTTGATGAAGGAAATTATCTAAAATAATCTATAAAATAAGCTTCAAAGGCACTAGAATAGAAATATTATAAAATTACTAATTTTTCACACATCTTTATGAATTGATTGTTGAGATAATATAACACGGGGTGTTAATTACTCGATCATGTTCTAATCATTCAAAAGCATCATCTTTACTACCGACAACATGGAAAGGGGTAGAGAGTTATCCTCTTTAATTGAGACTCTTCATCCAAAGGTGGATGAGGAGGAAATGTAATGTTCAACACTTTAGTATACATTTAACATCATCAACTAGACTATAACTGATTTAGAAAATTCATCTAATCAAATTCTATTAGAATCCATCCATATAAATGTATATTTTTTTTTGAACCACAGGAGAGACTCCGGCATGTGGAGAATCCTTCCATCTATACTTGATAAATGAAAAAATCTTTCAAAACTTACAAGTTTATTTCAATTTTTTGTTCATATATATGGAATATTTTTTTATTTATATCACATAGATCTAAAAAGATATTAATACTTTTTTATAATATCAATTAAACCCAAACATGAACCCAAACACTCGAATAATATTAGATTTCCCTTGAGAATTATGCATAAATTATTATTTTTATAATCATCCTTATTTATTTATCTTCTCTATTCATTATGATATCACATTGATAAAAAAGATAATTTGGGTAAATACATCCCAAAGGTAGAGTTATCTAACTTTTTCCTAAGTTATTAGACTTACCAAGCATAGCTTGATTTTTTCTAAGGATATGAAATGGTATGTAAAATATTTTTATCATTTTATTGATGTTTTATCCCAAAAATTTTCCTATGTCATTTAAGGGAGAGGTTTAGTTGGCATGGACATTATTTCTCAGATTTTTGTTATGGATTTTTATCATAACAAATTTTATGTCTTCTTTTTCATTTTATAGGTTCTTGATTTTTCCTGGGTCATAGAGTATCCATTTCCAATGGGTTGAGAATCAAATTTTTTATAGGTTTTCCTTTATTTATTTTCAACCTATAGAGAATTATGTCTCCTTTTATTGGTTGTTTATGTTCTTATAAGTCTGGCCTATGAAGTGATGTAGTTTACTTTTTTTAGCATGGACCTGCTATTGTTGTAGTTTTGGGTATTCTAATTTGGACATATTTTTATTTATAGTTTAGGGTATTATAGATTGAACCTAATGGTATTATAGTTTTTGTTCTTCTATCTCATACCAAATGTATCTATAGTTTAGGGACTTCTAGCTTGGACATTATTTTGATGTAGTTTAGGGTCTTCTAACTCGAACCTAATGATGTTGTACTTTAGAGTATTCTAGCTCAGACATGTGGATTCATAAATATTACAAAGTATGGGTATTCATGATATGTTTAAGAACCCCATGTCCTTGATAGGATTCTTAAGACTGATCATGAAAGGTTTTAATACCCTAGATTATTGATTTATATTATAAATAGTTAATGTTCATGATGGGTTATGACACCCTTTATTCTTGAAAAAATTATAAAGGATAGATATTCGTGAAGGGTCATGAAACCTTGCATTCTTACTTCAAGGGTTATTCCAAAATAGTGTAATAATGTTAGGTATTTCAAATCCAATTATATAGTTAGAATATGGGTTGAATAAATCATAACCTAAGATTTTGAATCGGGGGGATGATATGAGGAACACACACCACGTATGATCACAAGACACTCTAAGGTGTCCAGTTCCACTGTAGTGTTGTTGGGGATCATAAGGATTGCCGGTCCTTTCCTACAAGGAGTTTAAATCTCTATTTAATGGGTCAAGAGCCTTTATGAATGATCCTATAGGTCTTATATTCATGATCATGATGAGGGTTACCCACTCATTTCTAAGGGCCATAAAATATTTTTGTAAGATTCAAAATATTTGGATAGTGTAGTTGGATATGGAGAAAAGGTTATCTAATGAGGGTTCTAGAATCCTAGGGTAGTTTGGTTTATGTCTATGAATCTTAATCCCTACATCATGTGATTTTGGATCATTCTATGAGGGCCACTAAGAGGTTCACGAATTAATTACCACATTCCTTCTTTCTAAATGAGTATAATGCACTATGACATAATGTCGAGGATGTTAAATCTACTTGAATAAGATGATCATGGTAATTGTAAATCATGATCTAGGAATATTAGAGTAAACTGAAAGAAGAGGCAAGTGGGTACATGTCAACCATTGGTAATTATGAAAACTATTTATGCACATATCCAGGGTAATAACACATTGATTAATGGGGAATATTTCTTCTCATACCAAAAAAAACATTAAGCAAAAGATTTAGGGTGTTGCGTTATTCACCAGTGAATCCTAGCAGGGTACCTGATAGCCTATTGGGGTATCGTTAATTCCCTAAGGTCTATACAAAAACAAATTTATAAAAACTCGACTATACTACTCAATTAATTAAAACATTATAAAGTATCAGATCAGGATTGATCCACAGGGACTATGAAATTATTTTGATTAGAATTTCAAATGATTTATTTTATTAAATTGAGGAAAAGGTGATAAAATAGTGATTTGATTTAAGAAAGTTAAAGATGAAAACAGATCATATTGTTTGGTTTGATTGAAAATATATTTTAAAAGCATTGTAGGATTATTTTAATTTCTAGGTGCAGGTGCAATTGGATTTTTTGGAATAGATTGGTTAATTCATGATTTAGTGTTGGAGTTGAGATGAGAAAGATAAAATGATCATGGTATCCCCTCCTTGATGTGATGATTTACTATTTTCCTTGGTTCATTAATTTAAGATTTTTTCAAATCAATTTTATCTTGATACCAATTTTAAATCATATTTCCCCTAAAGTTGACAATGGTCATGCCTTCTTTAGGGTTTTTAGTTGCATAATTTTAAAGTTCCTTTTTAATTAAATTATCAATGGTAATGATAAAATAAAAATAAAGGGATTGGAAGTTGAAGATATAAATTACACAAAACAAATACTTGAATAATTGAAATAAATAAATCCAACACACCTTCCCCCTTTGGTTACATAATCCTAGCACATGGCGGGTTTACCCCCTCATCCTAGTGATGAGAGAATAAAAGGGAGGAAGAAAATAAAATAAATGCATAAATAAATAAAGAAATCAAAGAGGACACAATAGATTCACTCCAAGATTTGATCTCTGGCCGATGTGGAATTCTCCATAGATAAAGTAAATCCCTCTACTTATATCCTATTGAATGGATCTACTTGAACCATTACACAACATATAATGGTATTTCAAGTCGTGTAATGCCGATCTAAGATTTCCACTGGGGTTTTGAGATTTGTACAAATATTGTACATGGATTTGAATCTTTGACTCATTTAAAAATGTTTAAGTTGGACTCACATCATGTAATGGTATTTCATAGCATGTTTTGACTTCACGACTTATCCTGGTGGTGGAATTCCTCTACAATAAAGTCACGAAGTGTAATTGTATTTTTTCCAGTTTTTCAAATTCAAACATCTTTAAAATTTTGGTGTCACACTGTATTTCTCATATTTTCACCCCCTTTCATTTATTTTTTAAATATTCATTATTTCTTTCCATAATATATAAAAAACCCAAATCAATCCTAAAATTGGAAAGATTATTCATTTCAATACAAAATAAATATCATAAGAACTCTAAAATATACGCATGAAATACATTTATCAGTCCCTTCAAAGTAGTCAGTTCCTATTACCAATTCACTATAAAGGATAAAAAAGAGGGATAACTCAAGGATATGTTATTCCAATAGAATTATAACAACTCGTGAAATTGGTGGGTGCCAAGTAATACTTCAAAGACATGAACGTGGTTTATGAAAAATGTAATATTCAAGAAGGTTTTGGGAACCCTAAAAGTTGTTTCACTACCTACCAAACACATTATCTCAGTGAAGATATGTGAAAAATCATTTCATTAACATTTTCCTAGACCAGTGGGATCTAGATATCATTACTCATCTTTTTCTAGAGCCACAAAATAGGTTCAAAAATCATTTTCCTTTTTATTTATTCTATAATGTTTTCCTAAACTCTGATGTTGAGGTGATTAGTGAGTGGAGACTTGAATTATTATCAGGATTTTTATCACATGTTTTCATCCTGACTAGTTTTATATCTCATTCACTAGAATTGTAATGTCTTGCTACTTGGACCATCGGTGGATAAATTTTAAGGTAGTGCAGCTTAGACCAAAGTGCATGTAGTGTAATGTATTGATGAACATGGAGCTATTATTATAAAGATGATATAAAATATCCCAATTAGGATTCCAAGGTCAAGAATACTCCAACACCCCCCCCCCCCTGATAAGAATATGATTATGTTGTAAATCATTGCACAAGGTTCACAAATCATGAGTAACGGTATGAGACAAACACATTGAGGATGATCATGAATCACCCTAAGGTGATGAATTCCACTATAATGTTGTCAATGCTCACATGTATTGGATTTCCTTTCCTACAAAGAGGGAAAATATCTAGTTAGTGGGTCAAGGGACCTTATACATGATCTCATATGGCTTACATACATAGTCTAGGAGAGAGGATTCACACTCCTTTCTAAGGGCCAGGATAGGTTTTTGGTGACTAGAGACACTCAAGAAATGAACTTTGTTTTATGGATTTGAGGTTATCTAAAAGATTATGGAAACACACTAAACTTTGGTTGACTGGGTTTAGGATATTTTTTCTTTTTGATATGTTGTGATTATGGTGCTCGTAGTTTAGTGTTGTGCAGTGAGGTTGTTCTTTCCATATAGTTTAACTCCATTCAATGAGTATGTGATTGCTATATATTTTAAATTCATGTGACCATGACATATTACATGTAGTTTAATCTCATGAATTAATGATATAGGAACTAACATGAAATTATGTAGGATATCCTAAAGGAAACCCTAAACCAGTCAGGGGAATTTTTATGTGGGTGCATATTTTATTCATGTACAGTCTTATAGGTTGGTAACCATTTTTTGGGTTCCCTTTTGCATAATTATGACTCATGTACATGAGATACATATGTAGATATATTCATATGTGTGACTCAACCCTCCTTAAATATATTAAGGTTAGTAAGGTATACCAATTCTCAGGGGAAAATATAATTTTGATGGATGGGTTTCCCTGGGTTTCCCTATATGTTTCATAAAGGAAGGTATCATACCACAGTCTGCTTCCTCATATGGCTCCCCACAAGGATCAAACCTATATGTGGGGATGGTATCTTAAATCAATTAATACATGATATTTTTTATGCTTCCTCTACACTAATCCATATCACAAGTAAGAAAGGAGAGTTAAGCCCTACCTTAATTCATATACATAGGGGAAGTGAAATATCATTCCAAAGGTCTACACACTTAGGCAGGGGGCGTTGTTTTTTTTAATACATGGATAGGATCGATTCTGGTTATCTTGGGCATCACTACATATCATGTGGAGATATGAATCAATCCATACATAGTTCTTATAAGTAAAGGTTCCTTGAATAGATCAGGATTATCCACAACGAAAGGTGGGAGTTTATAATTTTAAATTTTTTAGCTGGGCATATGATATTAGGTCTGGATGTCACTACATATCCCAAGGAATAATAAGTAGTCCTGAAGTAGATAATGTAGAGACTCCCCACATAGATCTATCTCATATGAGGAGAAGTGGAATTTTTACTATCTTCCCCTATAGATCAAGTACATATATAGGAAGAGATAAGTTATATATCCAATCCTAGTATGGTGATGAGTCATTCATCTTTATTACATATTTATAAACAAGTTGGACCACTCTAATAAGTTTTAACACTTTTCAGGATATACCATTTGTGGTTACCAATAGGAATTACTAACTCAGGGAATGTATTCCTTTATGGGATATTCATCTCCCAAAATTAGAGGGTAAAAATGAAATTCTATAACCATTCATTGAAAATGGGTATGATTCATAGATGAGCAACATTGAGGGTATTTTAATCCACTTGAATAGTTAGGTTATGAGAAGTGTACATCATAACCCAAGATTATTTGATCAAATGAGAGATGTAAACATGTGGGAACACATCATCCATTAATAATAGTAGAATCATATATCCCACATATTCAGAATAAAAGCTCTTGGATTTAAGAGGGTACTCTTCTCTAGGAAAAAAACATCCCCTTGTAATAAGCTCTAAGAAATTGAATTATTCACCAAATAATCCTCATGGGGTCCCTTTGGATTAGTCAGTTCTTATTACCAGTTCACTATAGGGAATAACCAATTTAAATGATTCAATGATATGGGATTCCAAGTGAAGTATAAAAACTCATAGAAATAGTTGGTATTAACTTGAATATCGAAAATATGAATTTGGTTCATGGATAACCTAAAATTAAATAAGGTTTCAAGTGCAATAAATGATATTCAAATGTTTATAGAATGAATTTTTCTATCTAAGGGATAATGTATGTGATTCTTGAGTATATATTCATCAGGAGGATAATTTATTTAGTGTGAATAACTCATGTCATGAAGTTTAAGATCCTATGACTATGTTTTGGTTCCATACAATTGAATAGAAAAAACTTTACTCATGTTTTTTAGAGGATCTTGTTAGGTTCCCTAGTCTCACATAAGTCATGTTCGGTGTGAGAAACAAGGGACAATTGGGAAAATTATTGAACCATGTGAGGGTCTGTAATAGTTCATATATGGGGATTCTAAATTTTGGTATTAATATAAATCCCCACCAAAATTTTATTTTCAATAAGGAATATAGTCGGGGGTTATGATAATTAATGGATGGACCTGAAATGGAAGATCAATCAATCACTGTGCATCTCGTGGTAACTGAAGTCAAGACACACGTAGTTATAAAGTATGTTGTGTAGATTAAAGTATTACTTCCAGGACTTAGGAATGAATACATAATTCAATGATTCATCCTCATTCCCTCATGGAAATGGGATTAAAGTTGAAAACATTTGATGGAAAAGGGGATTCCAAAGGGATTTAGGAACTCATGGAAGTTAGGTCTTCATTGGAGATACATACCTTGAAATGAAAGGATGCAAGAATGAGATGTTATAATATTTCATTGATAATGAGTATGATGCACAGATGAGGAAAACCGAGTCTATCCAAATCTTCTTGAATAGTTGGGTTTTGGGAATTGTAAATCATAACCCAAGAATTTTTTAGACAATGGGAGATGAAAAATTGTAAATATAGTTTAACCATTAATAATGGAAGAATACCATAACCCAAGAAGTTAGAACAATAGCTCCAAGATTTATGAGGTTCATCTCTATAAGGAACAAAACATCCACTTGGCACTAGCTCTTATGCATTGTGATTTTCACCTGCAAATCCTAGTGGGGTACCTTTGGATTAGCATGATCTGATTACCAATTAAATATGTAGAATAACCTAGAGAAATGACTCAAGTATATGGGGTTCCAAGATAAGTATAAAAACTCAAGGAACTGGTTTTTATTAACTCAGATATCAAAGATGTGAAGTTGGTTCATGGGGAACATAAAATTCAAGAAGGGTTCAAGAACCCTAAAGGCTACACCAAAGTTTATGGAACATATTTTTGTGGTGAAGGGATAAAACATGAAATTATCTTGTACACAATCATTAGGAAGATGGTTTTTTAAATAGGAAGGCTTCTTGTCATATAGTTTAACATCATGTGAATAGGGCATGGTTCCCTCTCTTTGAGTATAATGAACCTTAATCACAATGTTCAAAGAATCTTGTCAGGTTCCCTAAGCTCACATGAGTCATGCTTGGTGTGAGAAACATGGAAAAACTAGGTATCCAATTGAACTACATGATAATCCATTAAAGGTAACCTTATGGGGACATTTCATATTATTTTTAATGTGGATTAAAACCCTCGCATGGATATGACACTCATGGAGGGACATGATTTTTGGGTTATGATAACCTGTTGATGGGCCTAAAATGGATTATCCATGCATCATTACATATCCCTTAGTATGGTAATTAAACCGCATGTTGTTTTTATAGATTTTTCATTGCACCAATATTTCCCATACACAAGGAAAGGGTTATTTTTTATTTTTTGGTTGGACTGAGGATTTGGTCGTCAATACATGTCATGCAGTAATAAGAGTCAAGCAACACATAGTTTTTATCAATGTCACCTACACAGGTTAGACCTGTATGTTGAGAGGGTTAATTTTTATTTATTATGGATTTCATAAAAAATTGAGATCTATAGATCACTACATATCATGTGGTAATTGTAATCATACCACACATAGTTCCTTAGGAAAGTTCCCTATATAGATTGATCACATGCATATGGATTGGGGTCATTATTACTCTCATGATTAGGCCACCTATATATCATAGAGTTATACATGGATTGATTTCAAACGTAGATAGTAATTCATGTATGATCCTAGGGGAACAACCCAGGTGTCACTAGGTATCTCAAAGGGATGAGAATCATGCTACACATAGTTATGATATGTAATAATTTCTAAATTAGGTATGGCCTATATATAAGGAGGTGGTATTTTCTATTTATACGATGTGTCTGGGCCTAGGATTTCATATATGGGTGTCACTATATATATTTTGGTAATATTAATCAATCCACACATAGTTTTAAAAATAAATATTTCATGCTTAGGTTATACCCATATGTAGGGGAGGGGATACTTTTCCATTCATTGTTATGATTGGGCCTAGGATTAGAGATCTGGAAATCACTATGTATCTCATGGTAAATGGAATAAATCCACAAATAGTTCTTGTATAGAAAATAACCTTCATAGGTCAGACCCATACATAGAGTTGGCATTTTTTCACCCATTATTACAATTGGTCCCAAGATTGGAGATTTAGGCATCCTTACATATCCCGTGGTAATGGGAATCAAGAAACATGTAGTTCTTATGTGGGAAATTCCCTATGAATGTATGAACCATACACAATGAGGGGAATTTTCAAATTTATTATTGTGGATATACCTAGGATTAAATATTGGGGTGTTGCTAAATATCTTTTTGTAATGGAGATCAATCCATACATAGTTCTTGTGTGTAAAATTCCCCATGCAGGTATGACCCATACATAAGGAGGGGAGAATTTTACCTTATATTATTATAGCTAGGCTCAATGATAGATATTATGGTGTCACTAAGTATCCAGTGGTAATAGGAATAAATCCTGACATTGTTCTTATATGTGATCCCTTATGATTATATAGAATTCACATAAGGATTAGAAACCTTCTACATAGATCTGGATCTTGTGAACCAAGTAGAGGTGGGTTAAATAAGGTGACCCCATGTCATACAGTTTAACATCATGTGACTATGACATATTCATTAAATTTTCATCATTATATGGTAAGTATAGGGGATTCTATGTAGTTAAACTATTTCTTTGTATAATTAGTCTTGATTATGTAAATTATGTAAAGTACGTACTAAGAAACCTCACATTGGTGGGGCATAATGTGTGTTTATCCATCATTGCTAGTAAGTAAGACTCATTGAAATACGCATCATTTATGATGTAAAGAGAATACCATTTGGGTTCCATATATAGATGTTTATTCCTTGGTATCATTAGGTTTCTAAGAACCAAAATCGATTATCCTTGGAGGAAAAAGTAGAGGTTAACATTTTTTTTAAGGCTTATGCAATCTGATTCTGGTAGACTTTGAGGTTGTGCAGTGTATGTAACCTTTTCTCCTTAAGCCTTTCTAACTCATATAGCCTCTTATATGATTTCTCATTGTGTATTATTTTTCTAGAAGTGGATATTTTGAGTGATAGAAACTATAATTCTATAGGAAACACAACTCATGTCCTATAAAACAAAAAATACGAGGTTTCTTATGTGGTAGCTTGTATGGTGGTAAGGTAGGCCCACAAAGCATCAAGGATATTTTTTGGTCATGAACACTTGTATTTTTACACCATTTTCTGGAGTATATTTGATAAAGTAATGATTAAGGATTATATTTTCCTATTTACCACTTCATGATAGCATGATAAATGGTTTTACTCATTGTTAAAATCTTGAATGAACTTATTTATCTCAGAGATCAAAAATGAGTGCCATTATTCACTAGGATTATGTAAGGGAAGAAAAATATGGTGATGATATTAGATTTCAAGAAGTTTGTGATATTATTCATCCCAAATTACTTTAGGTGTATGGAATCATCCCATATAGAAAATAAGTTGGTAACACTAAGTATGTAATTATATTATTTAGTTTTAGTAGGGCGGATATGGCCTCACAACATTCATTCCCCATACTGAAAATGGACAAGAATACTTAGTTGTCTATAGTAATTTTTTAGGGTGATCGATGAAGTTTTCTTAGCCCTGAAATGTATGAAACTTATTGGTGAATTCTACATAGTTATCCATCATTTTCTTTTAGTAATAACCAATCCACATAAGTTGTTGAGACAGTCTGGTTCCATACTGGTGAGTGTTGGAGGATCATGCATTGACTTCCTTCATAATAGTGTAGTTTCTTTCTCTAAAATTAATTTTAGGAGGATCTCATTAAAGCCTCAACTATATATGTCTCTATAATCATTTGGACCATCATGAAGGGTAAAGTTTACAGCCTAATATCAAATTTATTCCCTTTCGGATTGATGTGATGGGAGGGTCCCATTTTAGAGGTAATCTATTATGAGATCCATCGATCCAAGGATATTGGTTCATCATTATCTAGGATAGTGTTAACCTAATTAATCCCCTCCATGTCAAAGACGATGACTAGTGATACTACCCTTCGGTGCATAATGTGGAATAATACCTCATCCTGATTAGGATCATCCAAGACTATGGTTTCCTTAGAAAATGTATCTTCATGAACATTTTTTTATTGAGGTTCATGATTAAGTGTTGGTTCATAAGGGAATTATTCCATCAGTCCCCTTGTATAACTGATGAGGGGGGTCAATTATTCTATATTGATATCATACTCATCATTGATCTATTTTATCAGTATCTCTAAAAATATTTGACAATCGAGTAATCTAATTTCAGACAAAGAGCTCGCTCTAAGCCAGCAATAAAGGCTTGGTACTCCACCTCATTGTTGTTGTAGCCTTCAGATATAGATGAATAGGGAAAAATTTATTTTCCCATGGAAAGAAACTCAATCCTTATACCAACTTTGTTGAGCTTCATTTTTTCCATCCTTTTACCAATAAAGTTTTGGGAGGCCCCATCAAAATACATCTCCCATGTTTGGGGAGTGTCATGGGTGTAGAAAAATTATTTTTCTAGAAGTTTGATGTCAATAATCATTCTTTTTGGGGTAGGATGTTTCACATTGAAATCAATCAGTTCCTTCCCTATCATTACTTTCTATGACACAAATTGAATGTTATACTATTGTATAATAATTTCCCATTAGGCCTAACTTGAGTTTAATATTGGGGGGGAAATAATATACTTGAGCAGAACAATACAAGAGACCATGTGGACTTCTTGATTCTATAAGTAATTCCTCATCTTTTTCACTATAATGATGAGAATGAGGTAGTTCTTCTCGATGTAAAATTATAGAGTCTCGTTACATATCTTATTTTGGATATGATATTAGAGACCTTTTTCATTCCCCAAATAATTTTATTGCTCATGGAGGTAATTGAGCGATCACACCATGGATGCCACATATAGGATAAGTGGATTTCCTTATATTAACAGCATCAAGACTGGTGGATTCAATTGTTACTTATTCATTTTATCAAAACCTTCTTCTTGGTCTTCATCTCATTATTAGGTGACTCCATTTTTTATTATCCTGATGAAGGGGAGACACTTTCTAGCCAGGTTGGATGTAAAATGCTGAATATAGGGGTGGTGCCCTTAGGTCCCACTCAATTATTTGTGGTTCTAAGGAGGTGACATTTCCAGGATTGCACTACTCTTTTGGGGATCCACCTCAATTCCATGATGGAATACCAAAATGCCAAGTAATTTCCATAACTCCACTAAAAAAGTGAACTTCAAAGGATTTATCTTCAAACTATTCTGCTACATTTTGAGGAAAATTATATGAAGATCAGTGAGGTGATCATGACACTATTGATATTAAACCACCAATTCATTGAAAAAATATTCCATGATTCTTCCCAATAAGGGTTTAATGGTATTATGTATGGAAAATTAATAATTAGTTCCATTATCTTTAATCTAAAGTTCATATACTGGTAGCAAAAGGTCCCTTGAGTCATTTTGTAAGTCATCACTTCCTCATCTTCAGGGGCCATCTTAATCTTGTTAAACCCTAAATACTCATCCATTAATAAAATGGCTTGGAAGCTAGTGGTTTCATTAATCAATATTTATGTGATCGGAACTGATAATTTATCCTTTGGGTAGTGTAAATTATGGTCCTTGAAGTTGATGCAGACCCTGACCATCCCATTATTCTTCTTGAGAGGAATGATATTGAAAATATTTTTTGGGTATTTCTCCTCTCAAAAAAATCTATAATGAATTAATTTTTCAAATTCAGATACTACCTTAGTAGCATGATAGGGGTTCATTATTCTAGGTGCTTTCTTAAAACCTAATTGGTCATATAGAAGACCAATTTGATGAGTATCCACATTGAAATTCAACCTAGGAATCTCTCTTAAGTCCCAAGAGAACACGTATCAATTCTACTTTGGAAATGAGATATATATCTCTTACTCTTTGAGATGCATAAAGAAACTAATCAACATTAACCATGGGTATTTTTCAGTTTCTATATTCACCTTACTAATATCATCGATGGTGGTTGATATTCCTTCATCAAATGTGGGAGGGGAGTTCTTGTGGTCATCATCTTCCTCTTACATCTCTGTATCAGTGGAAACATCCTCAGGCCTGGAGGAAAATTCAGGAGCATCTCGGTCTCTTTCGAGATAAAAAATATCATGGGGATATTCATCATCATCATTTCAATTTTTATTAAGGAAGAAAAAATAGGATACAACCAACCCCACAAGAAAGGTAAATGCGCCTAAGGTGGTCTGAAAGGGTGAAGGCTGAGGGCATCCCCTAAACTACCAATGTTATTGTGGGTAAATTATTGGGATTCTTATATTTAGGTAAATTTATATGAAGGTAATGATATATGTGGACACCTTGAGTTATAGGGGATGTCTTGGGTCATTTATAATTACTTTCAATGGTGAAAATGGATTCTCATATCCCACTAGTAAAATAGCCTGACTATCTTTTAACGTATGCAGTCTAATGGGTTTGATTTCTACCCCAAGGAATTGGGCCAGTGAATCTTATAGTTCAAAAAAATCATTGGGAATGATTCTTCTACTTTAATCAGGTTTATTGGAATCACATAATCACTTTCAAGCATGATATTGTAATTTTCAGGGGTGGTTCCCAAGCTATTGAGAGTGAAAACTTTCATGTCACCCTTTATCATTGGAAATTTTTCTTACCCATTATAAAATATTGACATAGTTTATAATGGTTTACAAGATTCAAAGGGGTGCTATTTTAATATAATATGTTTACCTTCTCATTAATGGGGTATTTCAAACACTAATGGAATGTTGATTGTACTACCATATTGCTATGAAGCCTATGACTTATGAGTAAGACGTTATATGTTGTGTTTTACTAGATAAACATGGACACAAAATTGAATGTGAGGTCCCCAAAATGATCATTGATATTGATCTCTCCAAGGGTCCTTTTTTCATTTATGTCATACTCCTAAATGTTCAACTTTATTGGGGACAAATCATCCTCTCCATATCGAAACCATTAGAGATTCCAGATCAGAATAAGGTTGATCCCAGAACTATTTTTAACCACATACCTTTGAATATTGAAATTATCAAGATTTACTAAAACATAAAGGGTTCTGATGTGTCCCTGGGTAGCTTTTTTCTGATCTTACTCTGTGTATGAAATGGTTTTATGGAATACTCCTGGGGTAGTTTCCACATAGTAAACCTCAACTGCATCGACTTCTGTCTCAAGCTCCTGGGGGATCCAAAGAGACTTAATAAAACCTTTTCTTATATTTTGAATGATAAATAGAATCCAAGATTGAGATCTTGCTGGGATAGCTGCTATATGTTTCAGGATGTAATATTTATGTACCAGAGGTCTGCACCTACTATTTTTTTTTCTCTTTATTATGTTCCTTAGGAGATGAGGTGTATGAGGTAGACATTTATATATATTGGGAAGAGGTATAAGGAGCATATGTGGTATGAGGTGTGGGTTTTCCCATCCTACCCCTTACTTTGGAATGATCAGACAGACACACTCTCATCATCTGGTCATGTAAAATAATTGGTTTTGAATAACCACTGAGGTGATCTATGTAATACCCATACTTATTTTGGGATTTCTAAAATACTATATCATGGGTCTTGAATATTTATATAGATTCTTTATTAATGTGACCATAATATTAGGTCCATCTAGGACTATGTCATCCCCTGTTACCTTGGATTCTATGGATTTAGCCTCTGTCTCCCCAGTCAGGTGTGGGTAACTCATATTCAGTAGTGTATTCATGATCAAATAAGGGGAATTCTAGGTCAATGACATTGATATAACTAAGGATGAGTTTTTCTTATAATGGAGATTATGTTTGGTGGGGTAGTTCTCGTCTTCTAGATACTAATGGAATGAAATATGAAAGATTTTTGGCCTATGTGGCAGTTATATATGACTCTTAATCTTGTGTATTTTCCAATTTCTTATGATTACATATTCCTCTAGAAGGCATGTTCAATGGTGCCTTCCCTAGTGTCAGGACCATGATGGATTTTTGAACATGAACTCTTAGGGTGGAATGACCACGGTTAACATTATTTCATGTCATCTATCTATCAAACATATGCCTTCTCATAAATAGAACTTCTTATCATTCACCCTCCTCTACTTGTTTGGTGGTAGTCACACAGGTCACCTATGCTGGGAATTTTCCCCGTATTAGCTTTCTATAATCAACTATGCTATGGATAATGTATTTAAAGACAAAGAAGACTTGGATGGTGTGTCCTAGAATTTTTTAAAAAGGTAAAAAGTCATTTTTGTCACTAAGGTTGACTTCATTAGGTTTCTTGGGTTTCGGTAGCTTGAGATGTTATTTTCCATAGATGTGATGTAATATCCAGTAACCTATTCATTTTGAAAATAATACACCTTGTTCATCATTTCCTAACATTATGGGAAACCCTAATTTATTTTTTCTTCTAGGAGAGGGTGATTTATTTATTTTTTGCTGCTCAGCAGGTGGCATCGAGCGATTTAGGGCCTATCCGGGTGATCTGAAAGGAAATGCTACAATTTTGAGAGTAACAGAATTACTCTTTGCTTTTCCAAGCCTTTCCCCCTATATTGGGAGCATGGTCTATGATTTTTCACGAGTTCATAGAATTAAATCTTCTATTCAGTTTTCTTATTCTAAAAACTCAATGAATCCTCTTAGATATTTCATCTAGATTAGAGGTGTTTGAATCTCACCACATATGTTCTTATTAAAAATTTCTAGCAATTACTCTTGAGAGATGGGGATACTAAGTGACTATGTTAATCCTTTCCACTAAGAAATAAATTTTGTGACTCTCTCGTTCCTGAATTTTTTGCAATTTGTGAGGTTGAAAATTTTCATTTTCTTTAATGTGGAACTAAACTGATAAATTAATTGATGAAAAATGTCCTCCCAGCCTATGAAGATCCTTCTAAAAGGATATTGTAGCACATGAAGGCTTATCCTACCATATTATGCACAAAGAATCTTAGTTTTTTTGTCTCTCAATAGTCTCGAGGGGCCATCATAATAATGAATTGGGATAATTTTTTTGAGATATTATTCTAGGTCTCTCATACTATCAAAGGTGGATAATATAGGATTGGTGTAATTCGGTAGGGTCAAGGTATTTTTCACCCATTATGGATACATATTCCTCTTGGTTTGAATGAGAGAATATCACCCCTCCATGGCTACCATATGGGTGGATAAGGACTTGATGGTGTTGATGAGTTTTAGGTGTAATAATTCTTCTAGGACCATATCCTTAGCACAAAGAGTGGGTGAGGCTTGATGCATTTTTCCTAATTTAATATCATGTTAATTACCAATATGATCTAGGGTTACAGGATTAACTTGATAATAATGAGGCTATCATCTTAATGGGGGAAATTTTTTATCATTTTTGGTTTCCTCATTTATGTAGACTGACTATATATATTTGGAGGTATTCTAATGCTCAAGTTCCACTATTGTAGAAAAATTCACTATCTACTGATGAGTTGGGGGGGAATATACATTTCTTCTTAAGATGATACTGAGTGGGAATATTTCCCTTGATTAGTTCCACATTGAGTTGTAGTATGTTTTTTATTTCATCCTCATATTGTTCTAACCATTCCACAATGGAGTAGATTCAACCATTTTGGGTGGTGAGTAGGATATATCCACACTTTTCCCTTTATCCATGGTAAAATTCCACTAAGAAGGGGGTAACTCGTCATTTGGAGGTTCTAATTTTTTGTTCCACCTATGATTCCACATACATGAAGCCTCAGTTTGTGCATTGATATCACCTACCTCTCAAGGTATTGTTTCTAGAGTTTTCTCCTCTACATTTAAATCCAGTTTTACATTATTCATGAGGATGATGGTGATGAAATTCACTAAGGCGTATCATGTAACTATACTCAACCCATTAATATCAAGGTAGTAGGGAATATATTTACTTCTTGATTCCCCTTTGAAAGTTTCATGAGGTTCATGCCCCTAGCCCTTGATATTGTTGGGTTGTCTTATCTTACGACCCATGTGGGTTCTGATTAGCATCACCATATATTCCCCCTATCTTGGCCTATGAATAGTTACCTTGAAGGAATTTCTAATCATTGTTCTGGAATGATCCCCGAATGAAAGGTGTGTGTCTTATGGTGGGAGGAATGGTTGAGATTTCAACCATTGGTATTTTCCTCTAAACCTAAGGAAGTCTTACCACTGTTTAGATGATGATATAAATGACCCGAATCCTATAGGATAGGGCTAATTTAGGGATATTTTTGTCACTTTTTTATCCCGTTATTAAGGATTTGATGACTCAAGGGAGGATATTAAAATATAAATTCTCCCATACCAATGGTATGGAATTGATTTGAATCCTCCGTCTATATTTCTAGGACCCCATTCTTTTTTATGAACCTTTGGGTGTAGGATGCGGTAAAAATGTCTTTATCCCTATAGGTAAGGTTTTCTCCAAGATGGAGGCCATTACAGATTCCATTAAAATCCATATTATTTAGTCGAACCGTACATGTTCATGGTCCATGTGAAAAGGATTCTTATTATATGCCCGATATAAGAGTCTTTTGGCATCCTTATCTCTCCATTAAAATAATTTTTCATCCTCAATGTGGATAAGTTTTTATTGTACTAACTAACTAGCCTATGTGTTACCTGGTCATGTAATCTCTCATGAAACTATAACATTGCACAGTGTCATATGAATGGATTATTTTTGTTCTAAGCATGAAGTATAGTTCAATGGATTAAACTCTCCCCATATTTGTATATAGATATCTGACAGGAGAGGAGAAATCAATTCCCAAAGAGTTTTTATTCTATAGAATAATGTATGTTATAGGTTTTCACTGACCATTCTAGTCTCAGGTATCAGGACATAGAGATAGTGTCCAGATATAACTAACAAAATATCAGGTTTATAACCTAGAGGTGGTCCTCATTTCCTGTATAAGGGAGGTTTCTATCATTTAATCTCTAGAAGGTTTCCCACATGTTCTAGCATAAGTAGGGAACACATTCCTTCATTGGCTTATTTGGTACATTGTAATGAGAAGTAGTTATTGTATAAAAGATGGTTAGGAGGATATTTCCAAGTAAATCCCTATATATGTCCATGTTGGCCTCTTATTCATTGGTGTCATGTTTCTCCACATGGTCAGACCTCAAATATCTAATATTTGAGTCACCAGCTACCAAGGATAGTTGTTGTTGATATTTTATGGGGCACTATATATGGTTAACCATTTTTTTCAACCACCCCTCTATTTTAAGGTGTCTAGGTTTCAAGAACATTTCCATATGAAGGTTTCTAGAAAAGGGTGTTATTTCCTTTCCAAGGAAACATATTACTATGGGGAGGTTGTTCACGATGGATGTCAAGAGTAGAGTCCATGTGATTCATATATATACTAACTTGAGGAGCACTATTGGGGTAAATACTACCTTATTCTTCATTTTAAGAGTCAATAGAACTTAGGGGTTGAAAATATGTGATGAAAAACATCAAGGACACTATAATTTAAGAGAGTAAGAATCTGGGCCTCATTTTGTGTTGTGTCCTGAATATTCCAACCTTCCACATTTGTTTGAGTAGGGAAATGTTCCTGCTGCATTAAGGCCTTTGAAAAATATTTTTCCCATCTATTACAGTGAGTATATAAACCTATTTCTAAGAATATACTAGATTATGGAAGTTATCATATGTATCATCAGTAGGGATATGATCCTGCCTATTGGTGGTTGTCAGAATATGTCATTCAATCCTAGTTGAACTGGGAATATGAGCCCGATTCAAATATGTATTCCCAATTATAACTCCAGAATAGGAGAATGGATATGATCCTTCTCTTATATGGACTCTATTTTATTATGTTGTAGTCTTTCATTGGCGGGGGTTGAACTGTGAGCCTAACTCTCATGCACTGTTTAAATATGCTGAGTAGATTCATTGGTAGGGATATGAGCCTAACTTGACCTAATCACCACTAAATGATAATAAAACTTAGTTTGAGCAGGGGTATGGGAATTATTTTATTACTTTGTAATATTTTTATGGTCTAAATTGATAGGAATGTGTGCCTATCCTAAGTTTAATGTTATCCCAAATTGATGGAATGCGGTTAGAGAAAGGATATGAGCCCAGTCCTATGCCTTGTCCTTTACCAGAATATACTAGTAATCCTCATAGATGAGATTAAGAATGTTCTCTTTCTCTGGATCAGGCACATGTTCATGTCCATCATGGTGATACACTACTATTGTTTTTGGGATAAGGATATGTGTATGTCTCTATATCTGTTCCGACATCAGAATATTCAAGTAGAGATGTTATTTTTTTCTAGAATGTAGTGACACTTCATCAGAGTATGTTCATGGATATAAGCTTGCATGTTCTCAATCTCCAAGATATATTGGAATATTTCTTCTATTGAAGGTGGGTATAAACCCACTCATTCCCTCTTAGTTCAATTAGAATATACTGATGGGATTCATTTGTGGGTGTATGGATATGTACCTCCCCCATGCTCAGTACTGAAATATGCAGGTAGACTTGATCTGGGTAAGTAGGTATATGAGCCTTCATGCTAATATATACTAGAATATTCCAGTTGGATTCATCAGTGGAAGTAGTTATATTAGCCCACTCTCTTTCATCTATAGTTTTTCCTACCCTGTGAGATTTACTTGGTGCCTGGGTATGAATGTTCTGGGTGGCTCCCTCAGCAGGTGACTGATGGGCACTTATGAGATGACGCTGATAATTGTGGTTGACAGGATCCCTCCTAGGAATCTCTTTAACTGTTTTGGATCCATATTTTAACCCTTGATCCACCTTCCTTAGGTAAGGAAGGTGATAATCTTCATGATATGGGGATAAACTCTAGAAAAGATTAAAAGTGGAAATAGATATTGTTGATTCTACCATATCCTTCCTTAAGTGAGGTGGTCTTGTGAAAATTAGTGCATAGAGGCCTATCTATGTGGAATATATGGTAGAGATCATACCATGTTAGTGTTATTCCTAGATCATTTCATTTTACACTCAGTGCTGGAGGCATTGGGTGGGTGATGTTTCTTTATGACCTTTAAAGGTGGCTACCGCAATTGATTTTCTGGAGTGATAGTTTTATGATGTCATGGATTCATGTTAAGGTGAACTCTATGAGTATGTTATTTATAATCTTAAATTCAACAATAAAAAATTTCCCTGATCAATATACCATTTAAAGTAAATCACATGTTTAATCTTATAGGCATGGTGAATCCTCTTATATATTTTTATTGTCACTTTGTCCATTTTCTTGTGTGAAATATGAATAATAGACCACCTATGGGAAAATCCATTATATATAATCATTAATTATTCTACATCTAGTCCATATTTTTGTTTTTTTAGTGGATGGAAAAAAAATCTCAGATGTGTGGTCAACCCGTCATTTTCATTATTAAACTATTTCATGTCAGGTTCACCATTTTTTGTTTTGATGAAGGTTCTGGCTATTTTCCATCAATATTTGGGAAATAATATGTCTATAACCTATGTTAATTTAGTTATTTTGTTTCCACAGTCATTCACATCAGGTTCAATATTTTATTCTAGGAATGGTTGGGGATTGAAAATGCCCAATGAAATCCATCACGAGCCTACTTTATAAAGGAAGGTTATCATTTAGGGTTTCAAACCCAATGATTCTTAAGAGATCACATTGGTTAGGAGGATGGTAGTTTGGTATCATCGCACCATTTTGGGGAGAATTATTTCCTACTTTGGGACCATATTTTAGATTTAATATTTGTTCATGAAATTTATCCAAATTTGGGTACCGGACTGGTTACCCTAGTAAAAAAAATTTGGGGTTGATTCCCTTAATTGTGATTAGGAATTATCCTAATGAAAAAATATGCATATATCAAAGGTTCTATAATTTTTTCCCATTATTTCTAAACAGTGAGGGACTACTTATTCTTTGAATCAATTTGATCAGGATATCTATAGTTTGTTGTATTCTAGTAAGGAAATCGGTGTTCTAGAAGTGGGATTTAACCTTAAAAAGTTTTATTATGTATCTTGTATGAACAAGAACCAAAAACAACATAGTTCATTTTGGAACAAGTCTTGTAGTTTAAATTCATGCAAAAAGGATGTGTTTGAGGGTATTTAAGAATGGGGTATGGAGCATGGGCCTTCGATAGGAATCCTACATATCATTTTTATAATAATAATCATATTTATCGTTATTCAATTAATTTATGTGGTTCTTTAACCTTGAAATTTCCCTAATTGGAGGATTTTTATCATGAAAGTGGTATGATTATTGCAAATCCCTAAGATCACATGATTAATTCTTGGTGTGAGAAGCAATATATAACAACTAATTAGACACACAACACATAAATTAATTTCTTATGCAATAAAGAAACCCTGATGGAAAATTTAGGAGTGGATCTCAGGCCTTAGGAAGGCATCCTACATATCATGCCAATAGAAAAAATCAGAGTTTTCATTGTACACTTGGGTTCCTAATATGTTGATTCATGAGGAAGGATGATAGATCCACATGGGGTGGATCCTAAGGAAAATTAAAGTAATTATGCTAAGGTGGGTTCCCATGTTTGGGGACACTTGTATCAAGATATTGACGTGGTCACTACATGTATCTAAGCCTACCTAGGTCATACTCAGTGTGGGAAACAAGATATAATATGTGATAAAATTTATTACATGAATACAAGGTTGAGTTCATATTGGGTCTTACACTATAGTGGATACCCATATGAAATTAGGGTACCATGAAAAAAATTAGGTTTTATGGGTGAATATCACTTAACTTATCATGTTTACATGGTTTGAGGTAACATTTCCTTAAATTCCTACTGGGAAAGGCTAACAAGTCTGAGGATTTATTCCTAACGTGTTTGAGGATATTTAGAAATGTCATGTTTGTCTCCCTGACATGTTTCGGGATATCATGACATGTCTAGGTTGTTTGTCTATCATGTCTGAGGATGTTAGGACATGTCTAGGTTATCTAACTGACATGTATGAGGATGTCACATGATCAATTTGACTTGTCCTGGGTACTTCGTATAACACCCCAAGATTTTATGGTAGGTAACTTCTTAAATGAATTAAATTTATTCGATAGTTTACATTGCACGCATCACTGAGCTTAAATGAACCACGATATACTATTATTATTTTTACATGACCATTAGAATAGTAATGTGAAATTTAGGAATGATAATCTTCACATTAGAGTAATAACCTAACCTATGAAAGTATAAAAAAATTTAGGTATCTCATAAATTAAAATATGATATATTTATATCATGGAATAAGTAAATAAATGTTTTAAAAATCATAAGTTAGGTGTTGGTATATTTGTAAAATGTAAATGTTTATTTACAGTTTAATAATTAATAAAATTATTTAAAATAAAATTTATTTTCATAAAATATATTCATAAATTAATATTTTGTTTTATTATAGTTATAAGATAATTTTATGAGACTATAAATATATTTTTGATGTGTCATAAAATCGGTTATAATATTAAAATCGACATTTATCGAATAAATTATGATTTTAATTTAAAATTAAATTTATCATATTTATGAAAAAAATCATAAAATGGATTCCATTTTTAAAATATACATGTTGAAAAAAATTGGGTTAATTTTTTGGATTTTTCTAAAATAGTTTATTTTTTTGTGAATAGAGAAATACGGTAATTTACGCTATTACAATTATAAGTGAATAAATGAATTTTTGAGTCATGTTTGAGCCATGGATGTTGTCAGTGCCCATTATATCAAACTCAAATTCTCTAGTTACTATATTCATTCATGGGAATCAACACTATTGATTGTCTTGATCCAAAATAATAAACTAATGAATAAAATAGTCAAAAACACCCCTCTCCTTCCCCTATAAATACCACCCCTTCTCCTTACCCCTCTAAATCCATGTATATTTCCTAAATCTTGACCAATTACTTTCCCAAACCTCTTTCCCCATTTCCAATACCTTCTTGTATTTCCAAAAACCAATACCAAGTTCCTTAAGGAGGTTCCCAAGGAGACGATATTCAAGAGTTAAAATCCTCCTTCTTTCTCTTTTAAATTATTTATTTCCTCTAACTTTTACTAAAATATCCTATATAAAGTAAAATTATTACTCAATTATCCTAAATATACTGGAATTTTATTTTTTAAAAATGGAATACTCATCATCAAGTTTCTTCTTTTCTTCTTTTCTTCTAAAAATGAAAGCATCGTCTGTGATGTGCCGATTCACTGCCTTCATCGATGGAGAGTTTTCATTTTCAATTACCACCTTCAAGGATGGTCATAAAACCATTATTATGGATATAAAATATTTTAATATTTATATTATAACTTTTTTTTATGTTCTAGAACTAATATATATTCATAATATTAAATAATAAAACAAAACCAGTTCATGATGATCGAAAAACCACCAAAATAAACCAAATATTTATCATTAATGTTTTATCAAATGAATCATGATCAGGATGAAAACAAAATGAAAATGAGACTATTTAAAATCCTAGAAGTATATTAATACCATTTCATTTAACTTCTAGAGTTTTTCTTCCATTTGAAAATAACACCCATAATTATACACAAGGGAGCTTACCATAAAACCATAAAACAAACGCACCTAAAACAAAAAAAATTAAACATTATAGATAATCAAAATTTCCATAAATAAACTTAATAAAATTATAAAATAAAAAATATATTTTTAATAGGTTATTAATTAATTAATTGATTAATTAATTAATTTTATTATCCAGGATATTAAGTATAAGTGAAGAATGCTTTTAGACATAAGGTAAGGGTTTTCTTATCTCACATTTTACTTCTACAAGATATAAGCCTTATTCACTGCTAATTTATTTTGTGTGGTTTATATACTTCCCCTTGTTATATCATATCATGAATCCCATTATCTTCATCATATTCAATTTTTCATTCGGTAATTATTATTTTTGGGGGGCATACTATTCGACTGATTACAAATTGGTAAGGGATTTCTAAACTCAATTTTCATTCATTGGGTTAAACTTATGTTTCATTGATTATTTCATGATAAGGATATGTGTAAAATAAATTTTTATAATATTATATTTAATTTATACTTGTTTTATATGAATTTATAGTAAATAAACATAATCTAGTCATTTGATTAATGATATGATCCTTGTAGGGGACTACATCTTAATTTTCATTCGTTGAGGCATATTTTTGATGTTATGCGCCTATTTTATTTTGGTGTATATATGGACCCTTTTATTTATAATAATACTTAATTAATGGTTTCATTAAATATCCTTATTTCTTTTATCATTTATATGATTATTTCCTAAGCTATGTACCATTTTTACATATGGTGATTACTTTGAAAGTTATTTGATTAACTTGGGAAATAATGTTAAATCTATATCTTTTACTCAATATGAATATTTGTTGATAATGTATATTTATTCATGAATTAAATTTATCATTTTGATATATAAGGAATGATTTGGACATGAAGACGCAGGTGGGGCCTGGTAATAGATAGCCCCTCAATGCATCAGTAGTCTCATGAGATGACAATGTTGGCAAAATTAAATGGGTTTTTACCCATATAGATTAAAATTTATTGTGAAAAAGTATTGATGGTAAAGGTACCATGATTCTTGAGATTATGGCATCCAATAATTAATTATTTCTTTCATTGATATTTTAATAATTAATATCCATGAAATTTTCAATATAATAATATCCATGGATTCAGATTATGGTAAAGTTATTGATTAAATGGAATTTGTTTTCAATCATTTACATTGAAATAACGATTTCTCCTTATCCTATCATGATTGAAATTTTTTATTAATTTTCATGTATTTTAGTTATATATACCTTTCTATATTTACTATGTTTAATTTATTATTGACTTATGGAAGCTTCGGCTGTGTTTAGCCCTTAATGAGCATATAAGCTTACCTTTTTTTTGTTCTCTTTTCCCCAAGTTATGAAGATGAAATGATTTAATGAGTTAAAGGACGAAATTAATTTCCTTTGTTATGTTTTATATTTTAATACCAATGTAATAAGGGTACCATGTATGTATTTGGTTCTTCAATACTACTAAACCGATCGATCCCTTGGGATTTGAATCTTGTATCTATGCCAATATAATAAGGTAAGGCACTAAATCTGAGTAACTGGGGTTTGGGTATTTATAGTTGGTATCTGGGAATGTTTAGTAGAGACCTTGGGAATAATACTTTAAAACAAACATAACCAATGTAAGACCATTAATAATTCTTTATAGTATTTAAAAACATTTAACATTGGAGGAATTTTTTATGGGTCAATACTCATGATGATTATGGGCTAACTCAATGTATGACATTATTTAGTGATGGTTCCTAATATAAGGAAGGGAATAAATACCCATGGAAAATATAGGGATTTCCCCAATAAGGAACTAAACACACTTGGTGTTGGAGTTGAGAAGATGATGACCATATTAGGACAGCTTACTCAGGTTCTGATGAATAACCTTACTCAAATGGAGAAACATGATTCTTCATGACATGATACACCTATGTTGGATCATTTCATGTGGTAGAAACCTCCATATTTTAGTGATACTACTAATATAGTGGTAGCTGAGTAATAAATCAAGTACCTTTAAAAGTTATTACTTAAATTGGGATGCAATAAAAATGAAAATGTAGTACTAAAAGTATATTGTCTCAAGGGATATGTTGATCAATGGTGGTCATTGATCCAGAATACTATAGAGGAATACAAAATAGAACACATGGAACTTAGATATTTTAAAGAAACTTTCTTCAGAAAATATTTTCCTCATGATCAATGAATTGAAATGAAGAGAAAATTATTTATCTTAAATAAAAAGGGAAAAGAGAGTGTTATGAAGTATATGTAAACCTTTACAAGACTATCCATTTATGCTATAGATCACATTGGTAATTTAGTGATAAATATTGATTATTTATTTGAATTCGTTATGATAAACCTTTGAAGGAAATTGTTTTCCCAAACATCTTCATTATATGATGAAATAGTACAATGTGCCATCAAAATAGAGAAGGAATTTTTGATATCATATATATTCAATGGAAATCAAGAGAAGAATAGGTCATCTGAGAACCATGAGAAAGTTAAAGAAACAAATAAGTAAAATGGAATGAACCCTTTTCAATCTTGTGAAATTTTGGGGAAGAAACATCCAGGAAAATGTATGAAGGTAACAAGAGTGTGTTATAAGTGTGAAGACAGGGCTCATCTATCTCATGAGTGTAAGGGGAAACAATCTAATGATATTGAGTGCTTCAACTGCAAATAAATGGGGCTTTATTCCAACCAATGTCCCAAAATTCAAGGTAATATACCATAGAAAAGACCAATGGGATATGGCCAAGCTTATGAGATCAGTATAACTGGTGTAGAATTACTTAATGATGTGGTGGAAGATACATTAATCCTATATTCAAGTTTACCCAATGCTTTATTTTATTCTATAGAATAAAAATATTTTATTTCTACCCAGTTTTATAATAAAATTAGACAATTCCCTTTTGGTTTAATATGAGAGTTGTCGGTCAAAACTCTAAGGGGAAGTCTCATTGCAGTAAATATGTGTCAATAATTCCCCATTATGAAACATAAATGTGATTTATTTGATGAAATTATCATCATATCTATGGTTTATTTGGATATAATCCTCAGTATGGACTGGATTTTAAAATATGATGTGAAAATTTATTGTAAGAAGAAAATTAGGATTTGTGAGGAGGATGTAGAATTACTTAACTTTAGAGAAAAAACATCGTCATTTGATTCTTATATAGATCCACCCCAGTAGCTCTATAGAATAAAATTATTGGGGAGTAATAGAAAACAATATATAGGGATAAAGAAGGTAATCTTCAAATTTAGGGAGAATAAAGATATCTATTAAATATATGTCAATCATTGAAAAAACCTTCCCTTCTCAAGTAATATCACTCCAATGAGTATATCTAAATAGTTTCTATATATTATTTCATTGAAGATATTTATACTATTACTTTAACCAAGAAATCTACTCTTTAAAAAATATTTCATAGCATGTTTATGTGGATTAGTGGTTAAAGATATTAAAAGATCATATTCCTTATCAATATTTATTACGAATGTGTTAAAGTTAATTCTGGTAAAGATCATAGTGAATTTTTTTTCCATTAGAATCAATTTATTCCCTCTACTTCATATGCTTCATGTCAAGAATGATATTTCAACGATGAATTAACTTTCCTTAAAATATCATTGACATTTTCTACTTGGATATCAATATGGATATTTTTTTAATAATTACTAATACATTTCAATTTTATCCAACCTAGTATAATTTTAAAAATTGTGGATACATTTTATTGATGATCTATAATCAAGTTATTTATCCCAAAAAATTTGATTTTTCAGCCCCTGAGCATGGTCTATAGTTCTTCATATCTTTTAATTTATTTTCAAATTAACTCATTACATGTTCTATGATTTTTAGGTGCCTTTATTCAATCATTTCTTATTATTCTTGGTTACCTTGAGATAATCACATTTGGTGTACATTGAAAGCGAATTATAAGGCATAAAAAATAATATTATCAAACCAGCTAACCCTAATCTTAAAAACTCTAATTTCTTTGATTCACACAATATCGTTTTTGGGACTAACTTTGTATCAATAGGTTTCATATGACATATTTTTTTATATAATAATAGCCTAGATTAAATGGGATATATATACCATGGGAGTTCTATTATAGGGGTTATGTTGATAATCTTGATCAAACATTGCACCCCCAGATGTTTTTCCTCTAGAATACCACATTAGTGGAAACATGTCGCCTAAAGGAATCCACTAAATTTCAATTTACCTAAACATGGAATAAAATCTTTACCTAATACCCTACTCTAAATCTATTACTCAAGACTTTTTACTCCAAATCATAAAAATATTCAAATATAATTACAAAAGATAATAAAAAATTAAATGATACAATAAGAATTTATGTGTTTTAGTATTTGGTTCTATGTCTAAGGGGAGAAGTATTAATTTTCATTATATTAGATTTAAAATGGTTACAATCATTATTTACAGAAATCTATATAGATCACTAACATAGGTAAATCAATAAAACCTCATTAAATTGGTCCAACCACATTAATATAGAGGTTCATATCTGATCATCTAGTATTTTTGACATCCTACAACTATGGAGGTCCATCTATTATAGTGTGAAACTATCAATCACCTATTTATTTACCTCAAAATACTTCCAATCAATGGTAAGGAAATAATTTTTCCAAGAATTCACTCTTTTCATATAAAACAATTCACTAAGGGTGATTCAAACACATACAATGATTTTATTTGGTGGTCATAACACTAGATGATATTATGGTGAGATAACCACCAAATTAATTTCAATATAAATTCATATATTTTGATCAATTCAGTACTAATATATTCGATTCTATTTCTATTTCTCTAAAAATGTAAAAGGTTTCTCCAAGATTTATCTCTTCAAATAATTTTATACAACTATTGAGGTGTATAAACAATCCCAAAAAAACTCTCACATGATGAATGGTTTAAGGATTCTAAGAAATCCTACCAATGCCTTGGAAATTATCTATCTCTATACATCCACTACATGTAGCAATTCTCTATTCCCATTTTTCACCCAATTATAACTAAGCCATGTTGTTTCATTAGAATCACCAAGGACATAACAATAATGTCCCAAGCTTGACGTACATGGACATTACATTTCTTCTTCATAATACATAATACATTACACAACTATACGCCTAAATACCATATTAGTTTAGTGTCTTTGGAAACTTGAGACATAATCTTCTATCTTGGTGAAAAATATTCAACATCTCCTATAAAGATATTCCCCTTTTTTCCTACCTAAAACCTTTCATTATATCCTGAGGAGAATAAAACATAAAAAGGGTGATCTCAAATGAAAATTAAGTGTAAAAATTGAGAACATAAAATAAACCATAAACATAAAAATGTAAAAACATGAACATAAAGTTTAAATATCAAAGTCATGAGTCAAGAAATAAATCTTGGAAGTATGTAAGGAATAGATCATAAAGAAACATTAACCATGATAAAATAGCACTGGAATAAAAAATTTAATTGTGGGAAACAAATAAGCTCATAATATTAGATTCATAGTAGCCAAGGAATTGCTTCCAAGACCATCATAATGGACAAAGTCTTTACTAAACCGGGTTTACTTGTCATTCCAGCCCTATATTACTGAACCAGATTTACTTACCATTCCAGCCATATTTATATCATGAGATTTAAATCTTTACCCAATTCATTTTAGTTATATATAGGTCTTTCCCATCTTATAATTAAATCATTCTTATATGTGCCACAAAAACATAAATCATTCATCATAGCATAACCTAAGAAATAAAATGGGTTTCTTAAACATCATTTTATCATAACATAATCCATATAAACTATCTTTACATAATTAAAACAATCAAATAATAGTAATATTATGGATAAAAACATAACCCTATTTAAATAGTTCCATCTTAGATGGAAAATAATTGTGATAAAACACTTGAACTTAATTCTTGAGAAAAATATCCTTTCTTCTTCAAAAATGTATTCTTTTCTAAAAATGTTGTGCAATTTTAAAAGAAAATAATTTAGTTTAAAATAAACTTGAAATCATGTAGAGGAAGATTCATGGAAATAAGGTGTCATGAAACTGTAAAAATCCATTCATGTCGTGTAAGTTAAAAAAATTCTCCTCATACTTTTATCGGAAAAGTCAAAATGTACCTCAAATCGAATAACGACAAAAGATTCTTTTCATACCATTTAAAAAAATCACCAAAGGGTAAAATTAACTTTAAAAAATGGTAGAATAATATAAATAATATTAAATAATTACGAAACATGTATTTGGATGATAAATATACCCCAGTAAATACTTACGTATAAACAATCTCAGATAAAAATGAGATTGCAAAATTATCCCTTACCTTAGGTCCAATTTCTTCCAAATATGTCCAAAACTCCTATATAGTGGGTTTAAACATATTATTAAATTGTAATAGAACCATAATAATATTTATGATATCATATATGATTCACTTATGACTTTATATTACTCGTTCATTTGTCAATTCAATGTTAAAATAACATTTTGGGTAATAATTGTTTTATTTATCATATGTGTTTCGAATTGTTATTCTTGATATTAATACTTAGATCATTATTTACTTACTTAAAAATTTTAAAAAATGATTTATATATCATATATATTCAGTATAAAAATATATATAATAGTTTGATAAATTAAATGGAATACACTGTTCATGGAGACGGTAGGTTGTGAGAACGCATGAACGTTGTTTCTATTTCCTTATTGAATTGAACGTAAGTAAGTAAATGACATATATATATGTATAAATAAATCCAGTAGCATTATTATGTAATTTATTTCATGATTATTTATTATATATACTTTATAATCATTCATGAATGGTTAACTTGGAGAATGAATCTCATCGTGTTGTGGAGATGGTAGGTCGTACGTATGCACGAGCGATGATATCATTCCCATAATTATTGAATGATATTTAATTGAATGGTGTACTATATTTAAGAATAAATATAATTTTATAATAATCATATATAGTTATTACATCTATTTTTATACCCATATAAGTAAGGTGGTGGTGAAAAACATATTATACCACGGCATGGAGACGGTAAGTCGTACGTACGCACGCGTGATGATTTTATTTTTATTAGGATGGATAGAAAGTGGAATATGGTTGTTACATAATTATAATAACATATAATTATATAATTTATACTTGAGTTATTATTATATAATGAAAAAACTAATGAATTTCAAGTAGAAGAAGAAAGAAATATGAAAGAATCGGTAGAGAAGTTTACCTCTTCTTTAACGTCCTCGCTTTAGATCTCCTCTTAATGGAACTAGTGTTGGTCCTTTGAGAAGACAAAAACCTATATAATGTAACTAGAGAATTTTAGAAGAGAAATTTTCAGGGTATGGATGAACTTTAAGTCTTAATGATTTGTGGATAAATGAGGGAGGATGTGTCCTTTTATAATTGGGGTGAGGGACACTTTTTGGAATTTTTTAAACTATTAATTTGTAATAATTTGAAAATAAATACAAATGCCTCCAAAATGAGATATATTATAATTTAAGATATTTTAATATTTTAATATAATCAACCAATACATTTTATACAAGTTTATATGTCCATTCAAACCTTATATTTTCAATTTAACACTTAGTTATTCTATTTCATTTTAAATGGGGTGACAAATATTTCAATATTAAAAGGGTAACATATTTACTTATTTGATGTAAATTAGATCATAAATAAATAATTTAGAACAATTTTTACCATATAATAATTACATTATTTTTTTAAATGTTTTATTATTTTTAAATAATTTAATAAAACACTATTTTAATAAACAATCAATAGTGTCAATTTTGACACTATTCAATTTATTGATTTTTACAAATATTAAAAAAACAAGTTAACTTCAAAAAAAATATTTTATAATATTCCTAATAGGTCAAGGGTATCTATAAAATTTAGTGGACATATTAATTATCCAAAAATATATTTATTTTAATATTTTTAATAACATTTATTCTATGCCTCAATTAATAAAATAATTACTACAATGATTTTGGGTAATTATTTAATATACTTATTTTTTGAGTAAAAATTAAAAATATAATACTATAATGAAGAAAACTTTACTATAATTCATAATAATATATTTAGTTTATTTTATATTCTATAAAATAAAACATTAAAAATAATATACTTATTAAAGTATGAATGTGACAACTTTAACATTACTTTAAATAAAATAATATAAAGGTCATAATCTATTCTATAAGGCTCCAAATTGTCACTGGCTATACATTTGGATGATTATGGTTGATATATACTCTAAAAATAATATTTGGTCATATTTTTGGACCTTTTATGGTTATTAGGATTTTAATAAAAATTGTTTCATTGATTTCTCATCAATTAATTAATTTTTACATTACCAAAGAATAAGATTTTAAGGTAGTTATTTATTTCCTAAAAATTAAAAATAAATTACCATTATATAGGTAATTATTTTATCTATACATGGAAAAAAAATTGAATATATCACTGAGTTATCCTAATATTAAAATTATTATAATTTTAAGAAATGTGAATTTGATATTTTGTCACTTTCATTGGTTTCATTAATATCTATGTCATTTTTACTGTCAAATGGATATTAAATGACTATGTTTCGAACCTAATATGTTAAGGGTTTAATTATATTCATAAAATAGGATTCTAGAAGGTTTTTGGATAATTTTATTTTCCTTATAATATTATTTGTTACACTAATTTACCTGATTTACCATTAATCAGGTTAAATAGAAATTACCATAGTTACTATTCATAACATCAAAAAAAATTAACCTATTAACATAATTTGGACCCAATGATTTCAAATATATAATACATTTTTCAAAATTAAAAATACATAATTTTTAGTAATTAATTTAAAATTAATCCCGCTGTCGGAATGAAACAAACGGGTTTTTGTTTAAAAGTTAAAACATTGCAAAATATTGAAATGTTTTTACATATGAATTCAATGTAAAATTAATGAAAATGTATTAAAATGTATTAAATTTTAAAAATATATTATATTTATACTTTAAAACCATTCAATAATATAATTTATCCATATAAATTATTTCGATGAAAAAAGTTGTTTTAAATTAAAAATTATTGTATTTTTACTATTCAGAAAGATATGAAAGTTATCAGAAAAATATCAAAAATTCATCCAAAGTAAAATTTTATATCCTTAATACAAATCAGAATTTTATTTTTTCAAATATAACTTATAAAAGTGTCAAAAACTATATTTAAAATGGGTGCGCCATCAAAAGGTGACAAAACTGCATTTTTTTTTTAAACTTCTTTTATCCGAAAAAATTGTATTTGTTCTTATATAAAGTCCTAGAAAATACATAATATGAATTTTAATGTTATATAAAATTCATAATGTGGTTAATAATATCCATAACATCTAGTTTATATACTATTAAATAATAACATTTTAATAATATATCGTTGCTTAGTGAAACTCAGTATTGCGTACAACACAAGCTATCGAATAAGGTCACTTTTGTGTGTAACAAAATCCAAGTATAGTGTCGTGTATAATGAAAAATAATATGGTGTTGTATATAGAACAAACTAATCTTGGTGTAGCGTACAACACAAGACATCAATGAAATTAAAAATAATATATAGCATAAAATCTCAGGGTGTTACATTCTACCCCCCTTAAAATGAATTTCACCCTCAAAATTCATCGGGGTTATAAAAGGTTTACTACTTGAAAGTTTCTTTCATGGAATCACACATCATAAAAAAGGGATACTAAAACTTCATTTTAAAAAAGGAAAGTTAGAAACATAATGGTTACCCAAATTAACTCATCATAGGGTTTCCAAAAAGGAGAACATAGGTGGGAAGTGAAAACATGGATATGGAAGAAAAATATAACTATCAAGTTATGATGGATGGTAACAGAGAAAAAGGTTTGGATAAAGTTAACAACCATAAGTATATAAATATGCAATGATTTAAGGGGTCATCTGATTCATTGGATAATAAGGTACTAGGATAACATTTTTGGTTTTCAAGATCCTTTTCTTAAAGTTGAAGAATGTGAGAGGAAATAATTACTTGATTTCAGCACAATCTCTCCATTGGTCAGGCCTTGAACAATTTATAATTCATATATTATTCAAATAAATGAAGTTGAATTTTTCATTGATAAAGTGTTATCATATCATTCGATCCATAAATTTAATGATTGTTCATTCCATCTGTCTTTATCACAAAAAGGTCAGCACAAGTTATCAAATATACATAAGTCCATGTATGGTGAGATTAATCATTTATGCTTCCAAAAATGGACTTATGATTCATCTATCATACCGATTAAATAAAATAAAACTAATTTATACTAACTAGGTACTTTCCACATGCATTTTGTAGGCAATAAAGGCCCTTCGCACTTCAGTTGTGGGTACAATTCCCACAGCCTTGTCCGACACAACGGGTTGTCACCCATCTTATGGGTTCTCCTTTTTCTAAAACTATACTATTATAAAATTACAGAAATAATATATAAAAAATGTTTTAGCCTTAAAAAATACTATTTGATGTCCAAATTAATCCATTCCAACCTTTAGGATTATCCAAAATACTTCTGTCCAAACTCATAGTATAAAAAATAATTTCAAGAAAGGTCATATAACAATAATTTGAATACCTTTATTTATCTCACATATATCATAAGATGTATCTTTTTGGTCACATTCCAAACATTTGAATGAAATAATCATGCATTCTCTTTAGTTATGGTAATAACCTAAATTACCATATATCCTTATTGAAAACATGCATGTTACCTTATTCCAAAACTTATTGGATATATTCCTCAAGTCTTGAAAACATGTATACTTCTCCCATGATATCATAACCCTATTGTCGAAAAATCCATAATTTGTTCTCAAGAAATTATCATCATCCAATTTACTTACTCAAATCCAACATATCTTTATCCAAATATCATTATCTTAACATAAGGAACATATTAAGGGTTATCTATCCCTTAATCATGTGTTCTCCAAGTATATCACATTACCCTTAAATCACCTTTTTGGCTCCTTAGAACTATTCAACATATCCTTTTCAATCCTTAATTAAAAAATTATACTAAAAACATAATATTTTAATTCTAAAACATATACACCTCAATCATCCAACTTTATTCTTAATCCATTACTTAGGATCCATCATCTTCATCTTTCCTAAAATATGAATCATGTCTTATGGTTTCTCAACCTCAAGATTCTTAGGTTTAATGTAAAAAATATTTGAAGAACATCACATACCATTCACATGTCATTTAAAATCTCTTTATTCTCAATAGTATGACCAATACTCATACCATCACCATGATTCTCTTTATGATATTTACACTTAGGAAGTCAATCTTTATTATTCCCATAATTTCCACATCTAAAACATTCAATGGTTAACCATGTTATATGTAGTTCTGGCTATTGACTATGACTAGAAAGAAAAGTGTGAGAAATAAATATCAGTGATTAAAAACACATAAGTAAGGTAAATTAATTATAATATTTCAATCTATGATATATTAGGTTTAATCCTAGGTTATTCATGATTATCACAAAAACTATAGGATTGTAACCTATACTTAACTTATCCTTAGGATATCCCTAGACATATCCTTATAAATATCTAGGGATCTCACTAAAGTTTTAGAATTTTAGTTTTCAAAGGTTGACTAAACCTTCAACTCTGATACCAACTCTAAAGAACCAAGACTGATGTACATGTACATTACATTTCTTTTGCAGAATACATAATACATTACACAAATATATTCCCAAATACTGTATTAGTTTGGTGTATTTGGAAACTTGGAACATAATCTTCTATCTTGGTGAAAGATCTTAAACATCTCCCATAAAGATCTTCCCCTTTTTTCCCTACCTAAAACCTTTATTTATATCCTATGGAAAAGAAAACATAAAAAGGGTGAGCTCAAATGCTCGGTATGGGTAAACATTGAGGACATAAAACAAACCATAAACATAAAAATGTAAGAACATGATCATAAAGTTTAAATATCAAAGTCATGAGTCAAGAAATAAATATTTCTAGTACGTAATACATAGATCATAAAGGAACATTAACCATGATAAAATATAATTGGAATAAAACATGGAATTTTGGAAAACAAATAATCTCATAATACTATTTCCATAGTATCCAAGGCATTGGTGCTAAGACCATCATAGTGGGAAATTCCTTTACTAAACTGGGTTTACTTTTTTTTCAGTCCTGTATTACTAAACTATATTTACTTGTCATTCTATCCATGTTTATATCTTATGATATAAATATTTACCTAGTTAATTAGAGGGAGATATAGGTCCCACCCATCCAATAATGAAATCATTCTTACATGTGACACAAAAACATAAATCATTCATCATAGCATAACCCAAGAAATAAAATGGGTTTCTTAAACATCATTTTATCATAACATAATCCATATAAAATATCATTCCATCATTAACACAATAAAATCATAGTAGTAATAGGGATATAAATATAACCCTATTTAAATAGTGCCATCTTATATGGAAAATAATTTTGATAAAACACTTGAACTTAATTCTTGAGGAAAATATCCTTTCTTCTTTAAAAATGTTTTCTTTTCTCAAAATTACGTGAATTTTTAAAAGAAAATAATTTAGTTGAAAATAAACTTGAAATCTTGTATAGTAAGGTTCATGGAAATAAGGTGTAGTGAAACTGTAGAAATCAATTCATGTCGTATAAGTTAAAAAAAAAATTCTCCTCATGCTTTTATCAGAAAAGTCAAAAGGTACTTCAAATCGAATAACGACAAAAGACTCATTTCATACCGTTTAATAAAAATTCACCAAAGGGTAAAATTAACTTTAAATAATGGTATAATAATAGAAATAATATTACATAATTAGGAAACGTGGATGTGGATGATAAATATACCCTTGTAAATACTTATGTATAAACAATCTCAGATAAAAATGTGATTGCAAAATTATCCCTTACCTTAGGTCCAATTTATTCTATATGTGTCTAAAACTCCTATATAGTGGGTTTAAACATATTATTAACTTGTAACATAACCATAATAATATTTATCATATCATATATGATTCACTTATGACTTTATATTACCCGTTCATTTGTCAATTCAATGTTAAAGCAACATTTTGGGAAATAATCGTTTTATTTATTATATGTGTTTCGACTTTTTATTCTTGATATTATTACTTAGATCATGATTTAATTACTTCCAAAATGTAAAACATGATTTATATATCATATATATTTAGTATATAAATATATATAATAGGTAGATAAATGAAATGGGATACACCGTTGATCAATCTCATATTTTCACATATTTTATATTATAATTCAATGTTTATGAACCCAACATAGTGTTATTTAATGGTAAATTGTTACATAATTAGGTTTTTGTGTTATTTTGAGCTTAAATATAAAAATGGCCTAATTCTGGATTTTTAACATATTTTTATCACAGGGGTATTATGGTCATTTCTCATAAAATATATTTCCAATTTTTGTGGCAAGAATTTTTTTATAATACTTATTTTATTTCCTTAGACTTCTTATTTTGTTACATGAACTGATTTGAATCACATAAATCCTTAAAATCAATCAATGTGACCATTTTTTTAGGTAGACATGGTGGAACCCACCTACATAACATAAACATAAATCATCCTAGACACCTACAATTGAGATGATTCGAATTTTATATGTAATAGGACACATAAAATCACTTATTAAATAAAGTTTATGTATGTTTTCATAAATTAAGGGGTAATTGGGTGTTATATATTAGAGGATGAATTTTGGAATTCCCATCCAGAAAAATTCTTTAAAATATAAAATCCATAACTTCTAATATATGTGTCCAATAAATGTAAACCTTAGTTAAAGGATGGGATAATTTGGAAAAACTTTTATGAATACACCTATTATATATTCGGCTATTTAATTCCACGTCCACGAGTAAACTTTCAAAGTAAATATTATGAGTGAAAATTCTTCACACATTCACCAATAAATATGTGCCTCTTCTCCCATTTCAGGAAATGAACCACGAAGGAAGTTTGTGTAAGAGATAAAGGTAAAAGATAGTAGTATTCCATTATGTAAACATTCCTTGAAGGGCTAACTCCAAGTAGTGGTGGGTGGCATAGATCCAAAGGCATTTCCCCTTTTGATTTTGTGTTTTGATTGTAAAATATTTTCTTTTAAACTATCCTGGAACTTGTTTGCATGAACTAAGGAGGTATATTTCTCTAATGTTTTTAATTTATTCTAAATTATTCTATATTTCATATCATATAATAAATTTAAAGTGGTTTTCCTCAAGGTTTAAATTTATTTGGTGAGGTCTCACCTTTGAGCACGATGAGTTCAACCTGTTTTGGTTACTCGGAGGTCTTTGAGTAATCAGAACACTTTCATAAGAAGATCTGAACCAATTTATGAGGTTTCAATATGGTATCTAGATAATTTAGGTGTATACTTTGAGTTATTAATGTATACATTGGGTAATTTAGTTGAAATATATTCATAAACAATGATAAAGGGAGTGTCCAACGATCAACGTTTGTCCATCGCTGTTATCTTTAACTTGTTCTTTCCAACTTAGTTTTCGTTGGTATTTCAATTCCTAACATAAATTTAATATTGAATTTTTATTTCATTTTCATAATAAAAATCCCCCCATATATATTAGATAATTTATTTTTATATTATTTTAATAATATAATGGTGACAATAGGAAGACAGTGTGGGTAAACGGCCTCCTTGGGATCGACCCTAGGGTGTGCCATAATGGTACACTCTTAGGAGTATAAGAATTTAATTGAATAGGTTAAAATGAATTAAAAATACCTCCATCAATTTAGTTCCATTTTTGGGGAGTCCAAGTGCTTACACACACTGTTTTTCATTAAAAAAATAAAAAAACAGAAGAAAAAAAAGAGCTTTGTTACATATCTTTCATTTTGTCAGCCAATGTGGATTTTTGTGGAAATTATTATAATTATAATCTTGTGGATAACTTTTATAGTGATCCAAGAAGGGAAGATACATTGAATATTCAAATTCTTGAAAATGCATAGTAATTGGAAGAAAATGCCTTGATAATTCAAGAGAATTCCAGAATGCCAGAAAAAGCAAGCAAGATGATGACATCACTAGCCACCCCAGTTGAAGAAGTTAAAGTCCTGTGGATATAAAAACTTCAAATAAAAGCTAAAGTGATTGAAATTATTTTTCCTCCTAAATTTCAAGAAGACCTTGGTGAGGTTGAATCCAAACTTGAAGATCTAATTCCATCTCCAACAAATGAGTTATTAGCTACCTTGTGTGAGGAAAAGGAGTCTGAAGCTAAAATTTATAACGGAGTTTTAATTTATAAGAATTAATTTCACTAAAATTTCATTAATTATGAATTTCAATCTAATATCCCTTATTCTGACTTTGTATATATAGCACCACTACTATAGCATCTTGATGAAGATGAAGAAGGTCCTCATGTTGAGGAGAGAATGGAGGTGCCTGTCAAGTTTTACACTGGTGAAAATGAGGATGATGGCACAATAGAACAAATCCATAATGAATCAATTCAAGATCCTAAACCAAAAGATAATCCACTTCCTATTCAACTACATTTTCTACCAGTAGACACCACTCCTCCAAATTATCAAAACAGGGAGTACCCTTTTATTCTTTTCCCTCCCCATTTTCAACTAAAATTCTTTCCTTCATCTCTTCTAGGGGTTGGGGATATTTTTCTTTTATTTGGGGGTTCTCACTTATTTCATCCAATGATGGATGTAATGAGAAATAATTTGAAGTGTTTTATAAGTAAGAAACCCCATCCACCTTCGGATTGGGTTTAACCCACTACAACTGCCTAACTAGGGAAAGTAAAAACCTAGCACCTGCTTGGGGGTCAAACCAAGAATTATCCCCTTTATTTTCCCTTACTCTTTATTTTTGGTTATTTTTCTTATGCATTTATTTATTTTATGATTTTCAGGTTTAAAGTGGTATCAAGTAAGATCTTAACTCAAGGCTTCCACTTCCAAAATAAACTTAGGTTGTATATTTCCTTCTTTTTAGTTTTTTCTCTTTTTTGAGGTAAAATGAAGGGTAGTGAAATTTAAGTTTGGGGGAGTGTCAACCTACTTGGTTGTTTTCATGTGTTTTATTTATTTTTTGTTTTCTTTTTTTTAGGAACCTTGAGCTTTAATGAATGTTCTTATCATTTTTCACACATAGATCGATTTTGATAGAATTGAAATGATATTTGAAAAAATGGATTCTAAATGATTGTTGATGTGAAATTTTTTTCCTTGAATTGGATTTTCAATCATTTTTATGATTTCTACCAATTTATGAAATCTATTCCCATAAAACACTGACTAAAATATTTTTCCCATCCTATGAGTTATTCTAAACCACTTTGACATATTATTTATAAAACCCACACTTTATTGTGGGAAACTTGGATTTTGTGTGAGAACTATAACTTATTGTTTTTTCTCTTTAAAAACTTTGGATTCCATGAAATGTTTTTAATATGATTGAGGAACTACTTTGGCTAGCCACATATTATCCTGAGACCTACCTTTACATCTATCCTTTATTAGCCCTTAGATTCCATTAATTTACTTATAGGTTTAAGCCACATTACAAGAGTATTTATCCTTACCTACCCATACTCATGGTATTTTTGCATGGATATTTCAAGTTTGAGTGTGGGAGAAGGTCCTTTCGTGTACGTTCATTAGGATGTGTTTCATTTATAGGTGGTGTGAGGTGTGCATCAACATTTTGGGAAATGGAGAATGAAATAATTGGGCACGAGTCATCATTTCATTATGCCTCATTTGTTTCACTCGGTTCTCCTTAAAAAAAAGTTGTGCATTTCTAGAGCTTTAAAAAATATATAAAAAAGGAAAATAAAGTTGTGCCTTTCTGGAGATTTAAAAAAAATGAAAATGAAAAAAAAAAATGGGTCAAAATTGGATGATATAATTACTTTAAATCATTGATTGGATCATGCCCCATGTCAAAAAAAAATGGTGTTGTGTTTCACATTCTCAGGGATAATTGAGTGAGGAATTTCCTCGGTTTTCACTTTATTATCCATGCATTGTAGTTAAGAGTCAAAAATATTCTTTCTATCCTTGAATTTTTAAATCATTTACCCACCAACCCAAAGCCTCAGATTCATTTGAACCATTAATGAAATCCCTCATGATTGAATTCATTCTCTTGTTTCACGCTGTGGAGAAATGATAATTGTCACAAGCCTATGGTGATACACACAACTTTCAAGTATGAGCATAACTTCAGAATTAATTTCTCTTGAGTGAAGAGTGACATAAAATTCAATGTGAGAGAGACTGTGATTGGGCCATGGATGAATTTATGAGGTTGAAAAAATTTAAATGTGATTAATGAAAGTGATAGGGAATTTTTTTTCATATAGGAGACATGATAGAATTCTTTTTTCAAAAAGATCATTGAAGTTTTCTCATTTTTTATTATTGTGTGAATTTTGATCCGAATATATGATAATTGCTCGGGAGTGCAATGCTTAAGTATGGGGGATTGATGAAGCTCATATTTTCACATATTTTATACTGTAATTCAATGTTTATAAACCCACCATAGTTTTAATTAATGGGAAATTGTTACATATTTAGGTTTTTGTGTTATTTTGAGCCTAAATACAAAAATGGCCTAATTCTGGATTTTTAACAGATTTTTATCACAGGGGTATTATGGTCATTTTTCATAAAATATATTTCTAATTTTTTTTATTATAATTATTTGGAATCCATATTTTATTTCCTTAAAATTTTTCTTCTATGTCATGAACTGATTCAAATAAGATAAAGCCCTAAAAATCAATCAATGTGAACATTATTTTTAGGCAGACATGGTGGACCCCACCTCCATAACATAATCATAACTCAGTCTAGGAACATCTAATTTATGTTATTCCAATTTTATATGGAATAGAAAACAAAAAAAACGCTTGGGAAATAAAATTTATGGATGTTTTAATAAATTAAGGGGGTAACTGGGCGTTATATATTGGAGGATGAATTCTAGAATTCTCGTCTAGAAATATTCTTTAACATATAAAATCCATAACTTCTAATATACATGTCCAATAAATGTGAAATTTTGAGGCTGGAAGGAGGGGATAATTTGGAACAACCTTTATTAATACACCTATTACATATTCTACCATTTAATTCCACATCCACATGTAAACTTTTAGATTAAATATTTTGATCAAAAAGTATTCACACATTAACCTATAAATATGTGCCTCTTCTCCCATTTCAGGAAATGAACCATGAAGTAATTTGGAATAAGAGATCAATGTAAAGGATAGGATTATTCAATGATGTAATAAATCCATGAAGTGATATATCCAATAAGTGGTGGGTGGTAGAGATCCGAATACATTTCCCCTTTTGAGTTTGTGTTTTGATTTTAAAATATTTTATTTTAAACTATCCTAGAACTTGTTTGCATGAATGAAGGAGGTCTCTTTCTCTCATGTTTTCAATTTCTTATAAATTATTCTAGATTTATTATCATATAATTAATTTAAAGTTATTTTTCTCATGGTTTAAATTTATTTGGTGAAGTCTCTCCTTTGAGCATGACAAATTCAACCTGTTTTGGTTACTCAGAGGTCTTCGGGTAATCAGAATAGGTTGAACTCATCGTGATCAAAGGTGAGACCTCACTAAATAAATTTAAACCATGAGGAAAATAAATTTAAATTCATTATATTATAATAAATATATAATAATTTATAAGAAACTGAAAACACAAGAGAAAGATACATCCTTCGTTCATGCAAAAAAATTCTAGGATAGTTTAAAAGAAAATATTTTACAATCAAAACACAAACTCAAAATGAGAAATGTATTCAGATCTCTGCCACCCACCTCTACTTGTAGTTATCCCTTCATGGATTTATTACATCATGTAATACTCCTATCCTTTCTCTTTATCTCTTATTCCAACTTTCTTTATGGTTCATTTCTTGAAATGGGAGAAGAGGCGCATATTTATAGGTGAATGTGTGAATAATTTTCTCTCAAATATTTACTTTAAATTTTACGCATTTATGTGGAATTAAATGTAAGAATATGTGAAATGTGTCTTCATAAAAGTTGTTCCAAATTACTCCCTACTTTCACCCTAGAAATTTCACATTTATTGGACACGTATATTAGAAGTTATGGATTTTATATTTTAAATATTTTTTCTGGATGAGAATTCCATAATTCATTCTCCAATATATAACACCCAATTACCCCCTTAATTTATGAAAAAATCCATAAAATTTATTTCATAATCTATTTTATGTGTCCTCTTCCATATACAATTTAAATCACATCATTTTTAGGTTCCTAGGCCAAGTAATGTTTATGATATGGAGGTGTGTTCCACCATGTCCACCCGAAAAAATATTAACATTTATTGATTTTTAGGGATTTATTTGATTCGAATAAGTTCATGGGATAGAAGAAAAAGTTTAATTATATAAAATAAGGATTCTAAATAAATATAATCACAAAAATTAGAAATATATTTTATGAGAAATGACCATAATACTCTTGTGATAAACATCTGTTAAAAATACAGAATTAGGTCATTTTTTATTTAGGCTCAAAATAACACAAAAACCTAAATATGTAACAATTTTACATTAAACAACACTATGTTGGGTTCATAAACATTGAATTAAAATATAAAATATATGAAAATATGATCTTCATCAATTATTATCTCATTATCCAGTGTAATTAAATTAGTTTTGTATCTTGATTCTCAGTATGGGTTCTTGCACAAAAATACTTAAAATAACTATATTTTGTAACGTAGTCTTGTACAAAGACTTACATATTATAAAACACCTCAATATTTACCAAAATATTAATAGTATGATCACATTGTTTCTCAATCTTGAAAGTAGTTTAAGAAAATTCTTGAGATACAATAGCCTTACCTTTATCCAAAGACACAACATTAGTAGATGACAGAGAAAATGTTATCACCTTTAATTATTCCTTACTAGATACATGATTATCAATTTTAATTGAGAACTACCCAATTTTATATAAAATATCCACTGTAGTTTTTTATGACCTGAATTAATGAATATTGGGTCACAAAGAGGGCGATTCATGTTATTGTTTTCTCCTATAGTCCATTAAAAATCTTGTTGCAATAAATTTTTCAACATATCTCTCCTTCAATGACACAAATTCATCTGTGATACTTTTAGAGACTCCTTAAGAAGAATAAATAGAGGCTAATCCCATATTTTTATAACCATTTATTTGTGATTCCACCTGAATAAGGTCTTGGGACAAATGGTAAGTCTAAATGGTATGTGTCAACAATCCTGTTGAGAGTGAAATAGATTATTGAAATTGAAGTATAATTCCACCAAAGACTCAAATATATCAACTTTATTATGAGTATATTCCTTATTTATCTCTATCTGAATAAGATACACCAAGGGATTCAAGATATCAACATTGAAAAAAAAATACTAGGATTAATTAGTTGATAGAGATATTTAGGCCTATTGTTTAAAAAAATCTTCCAATCATGTTTCCTAACATCGCGAGAATCAAAGGGTTTGGGATGGTAGAGGTAACTCAAGATGAATTGTCTAAATGGATAATGTTGGGGGATCCTGCTTAAAGTGGAACTCAAAGTAAAACTGGAACATAGAGTAGTTGAAGCTATTAAAGGATCTTGGGATAAAGGATCTGGTAAAAACAGATCATCTTCCAATGTAAGAAAAGTAAATAGATGGTGAGGGTAAAATAGTTATATGACCATGTATTCCCACAAATCCCAAGATTTAGAGACAAAATAAATGAAGGTGTCAACCAAGTGTCAATTCTAGGATAATATTAGGTTACTAGTGAATAAAATTTTTTGAAGTATAGATTGGCTCATACATCTTCATAGATTTAAAATGAGTTATAAATGAAATAAGGATTTTATTAAACCAATTAGTCCATGAAAACTCTTTAGTGAAATTTCCTCAGGGATAGAGAACCCACTATAGTCTCCATCCTTTACTTTGATCTTTATTAGAAGATAGTAGGATGGTTAAGTATTCTAAAATAACTAGTTCACATATCTGCAGCTGATTATCCATCATCATTTTAGAATATGATAAAATATATGATTCACTATTATTATTCTCATAAATGATATTCCCATTAAAGGAGATGAATGTTCTAGTGTAAAATCATATTTATGTGAACCACATGGGAGGTTTTTGGCATATGTACCTAGAATTGATGAATCAACATTTAAAATAAATAGATTTGATGGAGACCTATTTGATGATTTATAGTTGAAGGTAACTGGTACCATAGGATGTTAAAATACTTGGTGATGTGGAGAGATAAGATTACATGAGTCAAGATCAATTTCATTGATCGTTTATTGAATGTATAACCCATCAACATTAGAAGAAATCAGGTTTGGTGATTAGGTTATTTAATATAAAGACTCTAGTAGAGTATTATATTGGCTATAAAAAATTGGAAATTAATTATAAAGGGTTTAATAAAATAGTTCAAGGGTGAAAGTGAGACAAAGTTTAATAATGTAAAAACAATCACATCTCCCCTTACCCAAGACTCTTTAGTCTATCTTGGTGTACATAGCATGAAGTTACCATGTGTAAAAACCCAAATATATTAAATAAATTGTATAACCTGTAACCCAAGTGATGCATTGTTTCTCTTTGATTTATGTAAGATGATATTCACTAATTATCATAGGAAAAAATAAATAGTTTTTTCTTAGCACTCATCCAATTTTGTGCACCCTACTGAGGTGAACCCTTTATTTAAAAAACTAGATAACAAAACATTATATCCCACATCATAATATGACTCTAAATAATGTGTGTGTCCACTTCCCAATATAATGAATACCCTTATTAAACCTAGAACCTATTCCTAGGATGTATTTCTATAAAAATTTAATAATTTTTATACCAAATAGATCCAATTTTGGGGGGTATTTATTGGATCTAAAATTTATTTATAGATAATTATCTGAAGGAGGGTTTATAAAATTATGGATTAAAATGTTGTCATTATCCTTAGATCGAACCAAGAAGGTTATATACTCAATTTCTGCATGCATTATCTCATCCAACCTTATGCATGTGCCTTGGGTCAAGGATGGGTGCTGATACCATTTATTGAAAAATATAGTCACCCAAGGATTCCTTTCATATAAAAGGACCCCTAAGCCTCTAACATTGACACTGATAGGAGATCCCAAACCTGATCACCCAAAACAATAGTCTATGTGATTAATTATTCCATGAACACCCATTGGGGATTTCTAAGTCAAAACCTAATGTAAAGAAAAATAAAATAGGGTTACTTGAGTCATCCAAGGTTTTCACACATATAACCCTTACGAATGAACACTTTTTCCATGATTATAAATAGACTGTGGTGAAGGACACATTTTAAGGATGTTTGTAGACATGAAGGGAGAATCATCATGGCCCCCAGGTCCTACTAGTTGAGGCCTTCCATGCACATCCCTATAGGGATAATTCATGCATTAAACATGCCTAGCTCACCTGATTGGGCGATGTTATACCTTTTCACCCTAATAGATTTAATGTCCTTGTCAGAATTTTTTTCCATAGGTCTATCCCTAGATTGTCCTACTTCACCAATACCTACACCTAAACCTCCTAATGTACATGATCATGTCACTTTATATATTCATGTTACCCTTTTGATCATATATTCATTTGATAATGGATATTTTTCATCCAAAATAAATTGTCCTCTATTAGGTTCCTCCCACTACGATTGATCCCTAGAGTACTATCAATCTTATACACCAATGATAACAGAGATCCCTCATCTTAAGAAAACTAATAGAATCACTCATAGACTAGGATACCCATATTAGATTTCTCCATGGACACTTACCTCCCTTTTCTACAATTAATGATCTAGTGGTGAAAATATACTACAATTCTAATATAAGTCCCTCTATACATTAACCTAAATCATTTATCAGGATAAACCATAAAATTATTTCATGCATAAGACTCACACCAAACCATTTCAAGGAATATTTATCCTAGTGGTCCTCATCATATGATCTTAAAATATAGAATGAAATGGTCCTAGATGGAATAAAATTAATGTCTTATTAATGATCCTTATCACATGACCATAAAGGTAATATGTTCCTTGTTAAATGAAACTAAACTAAATATTGATTTATTTTCTAAACAAAATATTTTGATTCTTAGTTTTAATAAATCAAAATACACAATAATAAGTATTGTTTTTAAGAGAGTTTTAATTATTTTTTGTAGAATATATCCATCTAAAATTATATGATTTATAATCATGTATCTTCCAAACTACTGATACACCAAAAAAATCATAGAGTTTTAACTAAATAAAAACAAATTTAAGGACTCTTATAATGGCCCTAAGAATACATTATAATGATATCTAAAAGAATAAAACTATTTTAAAACATGATAGAGTAGATTACTATAAATATATGGTGGAATATTGTGACTGTAGAACAATGTTACAATCTTGAATCAAGATCTCACTGATTTTGAGAGATCTTATTCTTTTATTAGCATAGTTCTTCCCTTTATGAGTTTATTAAAATTTAAAAAATTCATTTATTTTATAATAATTTCAAATAATTTTGATCCCTATTGATCAAATAATTCCTAAGGTATAGACTTATTATTTTCGATCATTGATTGAAGAAGTTTTGTTGATAAGATTTTTTGATCTCAATCATCTGATCAAAGAGGTTATATCTCAGAATATTTTCTATCTAGATCAGAGTGTTAGTCCTCATACTACTTTGCTTTAATAGAGAATTGATTCCTAGGATTAGAATATGAATTTATTTTCATTACAAAATATTATGGGTTTTTTTATTTATTCATCTGATATCCTATCACATTTTTCATATTCATCAATTTTTTACATTGGCATGGCTTCATAGTTTTTCTTGTTCAATAATAATTTAGATTTTCTTCATCTACTAGATTATTTTTTATTGTTACACTACATTTTTATAAATAGTTATATTAGTTTAGTATTATTTTTAGTCTGTAGTATAAGTGTATACTCTATAAAAGAAGAACTATTTTTAAGAAAAAAATTATAAGATTTTTATATGGATCCAAACTACATGGGTTTTGATTCCATGTATAGAGATACATAGGAAGCCCCGTTTATGGGTTTAGTCCATCCATTATATTATTTTACACCTTTCTAGTTTTAATTAAATTCTATAGTTATTCATATAAGGATTTAAACTATATAGTAATTAATATTTGGATCAAATGAGATATAGCAGCCCGTGTGTTTCATACTTGATTTTTATATTATTTTTGTAACACCCTAAGATTTTAGAATATATTTCTCATTAAGAAATTTGAATTATTTAATAGGATATGATGCAAGAAAAATAGAAGTTAAGTTAATAATTATTTATTATAATATAAAATGAAATATATTACAAATAATTAAATGAAACATAATTAGTAAAATTAATTATTCAATTATTTTAAGTACTACTTTAATTATTCTAGGTTAAACAAAGAGTTTTGTTTCCAATCATTATTTTATTTCAATTTGTTTTATTTAAAAGTTAATTTATCATATTTAGAATATTAAAATTGTAGAAAAGTATTTTTTATACATAAATAAAAATGAATAATCATTCATAAAATGATTATCATGCCATGACCCGTCCTAGTAGGGCCCATGACCCGACTCCCCAAGCTCGCCTCCAATAGGCCATGGGCTGGTGACTAGCACTGGGTAGGCATATCGCTAACATGGGAGTCATTTACTATATACCTATACATATGTACACATCTCAAAGCCCACAAAATTCTGAAATTTCAACAACCACCATGTAACTAATGCATGAATACCACTATATCCCACAACTAGAGTACAATGAAAATTAAAGTAAACGGGTCCAAAATGCAATCCCACCATAAAGAGTTTGTAACCACAAGTTCAACCTAAAAGTAAAGGCACCAAGACTACTATCTGAAAGCCATAGAAACACACCTCAGTCTTTCTGGTTTCACTAAGAATTGTCTGGTCCTAGTCTGCCTAGGACTCTATCAAAAGGTCGATTATCTTCACAAGACACTACATGTGCGGGAAAATCTCATATAGGGGTGAGTATAACAATACTTAGTAGGACACCCTAAAACCAAAAATAAATACAACAAATTAAATTAAAATCATTTATACTTAGGTATATGTCTACAACACATATAATAATAATATCTAGATATACTCAAACCAAGACACATATTCTAGAGGTAACTCACAACCATTGCATACCAACCCTAGGAATTCATCTCAATGATTCCACAAAGCACTCATTCGGTAGAACGCACTCCTAAGTCTGAAAGCACTGATGATGTACATCTAAGAGGTACTACTTGTCGGGTCTTTCCATGATAGAGATATTCTGATAGATCTAAAGAGGATATGATACAAAAGATGAGGATCATAGCCAGGGCCATGGGGTGATACCAACAACTCAATCTGTATTAACCCACTAAGTAGAGGATCGGCACCTGCATAGTGTGTGTCATGTCAATACCAAGAACTCCACATAGGAAAAAAATGAATAGAGGATCCTTCTTTGAGTCTATTAGGGGATTCCAAAAACTCCATCCAAGAAGTTCTGCTAAATAGATTGTAGTCATGGGAGTAGAAATGATTGATACCAACCTTCAGTGAAAAAATAAAGGGAATTAACCCCAATGAAACTTGTACAAGATACAGAGGAAAAGAAAATCAAGCCATATAGAAAGGGGTACATGGCGTTTGAATTTTTTAAACGTCATTTCCTTGCATCTAGGTTTCACCCATGTACTCTATTCGTGTGTCAATACACGGCTTCATCTTGTGTATTCGTTCCCATGTTCCAGTACATGGGGTAGTCCATATACAGGGTCCAAGCCATGTTGTGTGGGGGAGTACATGTCGTGTAGGAAACCCATGTACTCTACCCCATGTCCATGTACTTATCATGTACATGCTGAGTCCATCCAAGGGGGACTACACACCATATAGCCATAGACTACACTTTGTACATATCAGGTTTTTCCAGAACCCATATTCTTCCTTCCACTCATATTGTTGATCTCCTAGATTCTGTTTCAATGGTCATTTCTCCATTAAACTTCAGATCCAAGGACATATGGTCATTCCATCACCGAATCATTAATATCCAGGCCTTCAATCATCTTAGAAAATGAATTTTCACCATTCTTCATTACGCAATGAAGAACACGAATCGGCACAAACTATCATTTTATCCACTTCCAAAACAACTGTCTCGCCTTAATTGAGTCGATATGATGTTGGATCGATGGTTATGGGTTATTGTTCCAAGAATCGAAGGCACAATGATTGATTGTTCAAAGGTATATCAAACAGTGGGGAAGAATGAAGAACGCGCAAAGAAAGGTGAATCGAGGGAAAAAGAACAAACCAAATCAATAGGGATGAACCTTGATCGATGTTCATGTCAATATTTTTTTTCAATGTTATAATGATAAATAAATCCCAATAAAATTAAAGATTCAATTCCCAATAAATCCCACAAATAACTCATCCCGCAAATACGATCGATTTTCGGGATAATCTTTTCATGAATTAGTATGCATTTATCATAGGATTCAAAGAATGGGAAAGAAAATAAAAATATCACATATTACCATGATTCTGATTGTTCTCTAATAAAGAATGGTCACTGGATCATTGCTGTTGGCGAGATCCGTCAAAATCGGCATTTGTCAATCACTGATTCAAGGTTCCATCATCACCTGCTCAAGATAATTTTCCAGATCTCTCTCTCTCCAATGTCTCCATAGGATTTTAGGATTATGAGACTAACTATGAATCTCTAAAAAAGTTTTTATTTAAAGATACACTTCTCATTGCGTCAATGAAATAAAATAAAATAAATTTTTCTTAATTTAATTTATTCATTTAATTGCTCGTGACAACTTTCCAAAATTGACCTATGCTGACCAATGTTAGGTTTTAACTAGGGTAAATATACACTTTTGAATGAAATGGTTCCCTAATATTTCTAATATGGGAACCCATTTAGAAGTTATTACACTTTTTCAGGAAAACTGCACGCATGTGCTATTTAATATTTTAATATTATTCAAACATTTGTTCTGGGAACACTAGGCCTCGGAATCACACACTTTCTTCGCACCAAATAAAAAAATCAATCCATTTGATATTTAAAAATAATATGTGGAAGATGTGAGTTATTATATTCTCCCAACCTTAGGAATTTACATCCCCGAAAGGCCAAAATAAAGGCTACTCAAAAATAAGAGGGTACTAAGAACGAATCTGAGCCTCTTGCTCCCAAGTGATCTCCTAGAGATTCATGTGCTGCCACTGAACATGAACCATGGGAATTGATAACCCAAAAAGGATCATCTCATGTTGATCCTTGATCTCTACTGGGTACTCAGCAAAATTTGTTCCATCCATGATGTCAAGCTCATCCCATTTGATGAATTGCGATGGGTCATGCACGTACCTCCTCATCTATGACACGTAGAAGAGTTTGTGTACCTAGTATAACTACGGGGGTAGATCCAAGTGGTATTCCACCTCTCCAAATATACTTAGTATCTAAAAAATGAATGATAAACCTCATAGATAACTTGTCACCTCATCCAAATCTATGTAATCCACATCGAGGTGAAACCCGTAGGAACACATGGTCTCATTTCTTGAACTCTAAAGGCCTCTATCACCTATTAGAATACTACATCTGATTACTCTGTGTAGTATTCATCAGCTCCTAGATGATTTTCACCTTCTCGGTAATAGCTCACACAAACTCCAAGCCCATGAGTGCAAACTCTCCTGGGCCAGTCCAGCAAAGTGATGGCCTGTAGGGTCTATTGTACAAATCATAGAATTATTCCATACCAATGGTGTAATGGTAGCTATTGTTTTATGAAAACTCTACTAGTGGTAGGTGATCCTCCCAACTATAGCCAAAGTCTAACTTAAAATCCCATAGTATGTCCTTTGGAATCTGAATGATCTTCTTTGTCAGGTCATTCATTTGTGGGTGAAACGTTGTGCTCGAGAGTAATTGGGTCCCAAACATGACCTATAATCAATTCCACAACTTAGATGTCAAACGGGTGTCACAGTTTGAAATTATCGTTGATAGAACTCCATGGAGTCGAACTATCTGCTACACATAGAGGAATCTCAATCTCTCTACTAAACTCTTCTCTCAGATAGCTAGGAAGTGGTCTAACTTGGTGATTTGGTAAATGATCACATAGATAGAATCATTTCCCCTGTACATACATGGTAAAACCATCATGAGGTCCATAGATATCTAATCCCACTTCCATTCTCACAACTCCATGGGTTGAGCTAAACTCATTCGAACCTAGTGCTCATCCTTCACTTAATGATAAGTAAGGCATCAAGAAACAAACTTTAAAACTACTTTCTCTATCTCTGGCCACCAAAACTGATGTCAGAGGTTATGGTACATATTCTACACACATGGATGTACCACAAAAGGGGAAGTATGAATCTCCCTCAGAACCTCCTCCAACAACACCACTGGTATTACTGTGTGCCCTCTGAAAATAATGATGTGCTCCAAACCTTTTGAATATCCATCAGGAGCATGCCATGTGGATATCTGAGAATGTAGAGTCTCACAGTCGATATCCCCTAGTTGTGCCTCTCTGACTTGTTGTATGAGTGGAGGGGTGGCAACCATCAACTAGAAGTAAGTTTCTCTATATCCATCTAAAAATTATAACTAAAATGAGGCCAACTACTCTAACACCTCATCCTACAACTACAAAATAGATCTCATGCTGAGAGCATCTACCACTGCGTTCCCCTTCCTGAGAGTATAGAAAATATCAAAGTCATAATCCCAGAGGAACTATAGCCATCGCCTCTGTCTCAAGTTTAGATCCTTATGAGAGAAGATATACTTGAGACTCTATTGATCATAGTAGAAGATAAACCACTCACCCAACAGATAGTGTTTCTATATCTTTAAAACAAATACAATTTCTACTAACTCAAGATCATGGGTCGTCTAGTTCTACTCATACGGTATCAACTAGTGTAAACCATAGGCAATCACCACTTTCTTATTCATCATAAAAAACCAAGACTGATTCTTAATGCATCACAGAATACTATATATTTGACACCCTCCTCTAAAAGTCTCAATATCAGAGCACTCATCAAACTTTGTCTCAAATTCTAAAAAACTTGCCGGAACTTCTTTGTCCCCATGAAAGGCTTCCCCTTTCAAGTCAAATATGTCATAAGTTCTGATATCCTAGAGAAATTATGTATGAATCTCCAGTAATAACTTGCCGAACCAAGTAATCTCTACACCTTTTTCACTCTCTTAGGTGGATCCCATGATAACACTGCCTTGACCTTGTTCGGGTCCACTACTACTCCATCTGCTGAGATAACATGTCCCAAAAAGTGGACTACATGAATCTAAAACTTTCACTTTGAGATCTTTTTGTAAATATGTTTCCCTTAGGGTATGTACAAAACTATCCTTAAGTGTTTCACGTTCTCCTCCTCAAAATCTGAGTCTATAAGGATATCATTGATGAAGACTTCCATGAAACAGTCTAAGTAAGGCTGAAAGATCTAGTTCATGAGTCCCATAAAAATTGTTGGGGCTTTGGTCACACCAAATAGTATCACAAAGTACTCATAGTGACCATAATGACATCTAAAGGTCATCTTTGGTATATCCTCATCCCGTACTCACAATTGGTGATAGCCTGATCAGAGGTCACCCTTTGAGAACCATCGTTCCCCTCTTAACCAATCAAATAGGTCATCAATCCTTAGTAGTGGATACATATTCTTCATGGTCACCTAGTTAAAGCATCAATAGTCCACAAAAAACCTTAAGATCCCATCTGCCTTCTTGGAAAACAAAACTGGGGCTAATCAGGAAGAAACATTGGGTCTCGCGAAGCCCTTCTTCTACATGTCCTCCAACTGTACCCTTATATCACAAAGCTCTACGGGAGACATATGATATTTTGGTGTAGATATTGGTGCCATATCATGATGTAAATCAATGAAAATTCAATCTCTCATTAGGGAGGTAATCCTGCAACATATTTAGGAAAGACACCCTCATACTCCACTACTATTGTTGGGAACTATAAACTCATAACATCCACTACACCAAGGGTCATTCTAGCCAACTGATGAGTAATCAGTTGCACCCTCCTATGAATGAGTGCATCTTGAGCTGTTTGGGTTTCCTTTTCACCAAAAAAGGTAAACCACATTCCATCACTATAGACACACCACACCCTTCTCCTAAAATAGTCAATCTGGGCATGAACTCTAGATAACCAATCCATACCAATAATGACATCATAAGGCCTAGAAACTTCCCCCAATAGGTTCCAATAGAAACTCTCACCTCCAAGGGTCAGGTCACATTGTCTTCATAGGTGTGTGATCATTGATTCTCCTCTATTTGGTGTCTCCAATTATAAATGTTGAGCCAACGGTTCAATAGGAATCTCTAGGTCTCGTAAAAAAATGTGGCGAGAAAGGAATAACTATCACCTATGTCTATCTGTGTGGAAGATAAAGTAGAAAAGACATAGATCATACCTTGAATCACTCCTCAAAACCCCAGGTTATATGCCTCGACCACATGAAGTTGTTCCCTACCCTGTACTCTAGATCCCTGAGCCTGGCGTGGACTACCTAGGGGTGGTGGTGGTGGAAAGTTGAATAGTTGACCACCCCTTATTGCTCTCTCAGCTCTTCTTCAACATACATCTCCCTATGGATCTGCCTACTCCTGCCATTGTCTCTACCTTGTTGGTCCATCCACAGCCCCCCTATCAGCAGTATGGTGGGTTGGACAAGATTTATTGAGATTTCCACTACTTCCACTTGAGTAGAACTACATCTCTCTACACTGATTGGACCCACCTTTTGAGCCTTGAAATGTAGATTCATTATCCTGGAACCTCATCTTGGAATGTCCCCCACATCTAGGTCCCTGAGACTAATGTCGGATCCCTAAAACTGAGGTCTCTACTTCTACTTTCCCACTGATAATGATCATCAATTATATCCACTCAACCAAGAATCTTTCAACCACCAAAGACCGCTCAAGCACCCCAGCATAAGTAGAAATTCATAGAGGGATAATTCTTTCTAGATTGTATCTATAAAGACCTCACTCGAAGGTTTGATCCCTAAAGTACTGATCTCAAACCATATCCATTGAGTTCCTAGAAAGTTTTGTGAACCTTGATGAATAATAATCCACTATCATGTTGCCCTGTTGGAGCTGAAGAAGCTCCTGAATACGCACATCTCTCAGCATAACTAGTGAGAACACCTCTCTGGATAGGCGATCGAAATCTATTCATGAGAGATTCACCTCATTATTCTGGATAGCCAAAATCCACCATCGTCCCAATGAGACATGTAGAAGGCTCTCCACCATAACAACCATCAGATCTTCCAGTGTCATAACTAGATGGATAACTCAGGTAACCACCTCAATCCATCCCTCAGCTGCCTGAGGGTCGGTATCACCTTAGAACCTAAGGGGTCTCTATCACTGAATATCGTGAAGTGCACTCAGTATGTTCTCCTTATCCTCTGGTACTTCGGGTACCGCGTGCTACTCCATAGGTGGGGATATGGTCGGTGCACCACTTGGAGGTAACATCTGGGAAACTGGTCCCTGTATTGAAGTCTCATCACTGAGGGGGTCATCCTCATGATCAAGCTGATGAATCCTAGATGGTATGTGTCGCAAAGGCATCCTATAAGAAAACAAGATGTACTACAGTCAATGAGTATATCTGGAGAGCTAACTCAATAAGAACATGGAAACCACAAACCATTCCTATATGATGAATGTACCATTATTTCCCCTAAAACTGGTGTTCTCAGGTACATAGTTGAAAACAAGGTTAATAGAGTCTTATTGTATGGATACGTCGGCCGCCACACCAACACTGGAGTCCCTGACCAAAAATACAAACTTGAAACACTTAACACTATTTCCCTAAGTCAATCTCACAGACTCCCAACCCTAAAGTAGAACCAACTGCTCTGATACCATTTTTTCATGACCCATCTTAATGGGGCCCATGCTGCAACTCCCTTTGCACATCTCCAATAGGCCAGGGTCTGGTGACTAGCATTAAGTAGGCATATAACTAACATGGGAGGCATTGCCTATGTGCCTATACACACGCACACATCTCCAAGCCTGAAAAATATTGAAATGTAAAAAACCAGTAAGTAACCAATGCATGAAAACCACTATATCCCACAACTAGAGTATGATATAAAGTAAAGTAAAGTAAATAGGGCTAAAATAAAATCCCACTATAAAGATTTTATAACCACAAGTCCAACCTGAAAGTAAAGGCATTGGGACTAATGTATAAAAGGTGAAAGAACACACCTTAGTTTTTCTGGTCTCACTAAGCATTGTCTGGTCCTAATCCACCTAGAACTCCATCAAAAGGTCAATCATCTATACAAGACACGACATGTGTGGGGAAATCCCATGTAGGTGTGAGTATAACAATACTTAGTTGGACACCCCGAAACCACAAAGTAATATAACAAAGTAAATTATAGTCATATCTACATAAGTATATGTCTAAAACACATATAACAAGAATATCTAGATATACTCAAACCAAGACACGTAGTCTAGAGGTAAGTCACAACCAATGCATACCAACCCTAGGAATTCAGCTTGAAGATTCCATGATGAACTCATTCGGGAGAACACACTCCCAAGTCTGATAGAACTGATGACATCCTTCCAAGAGGTACTACTCCTCGAGTATTTCCATGAGAGAGATGCACTGATAGATCTAATGATGATACGATACAATAGATGAGGATCACATACAAGACCATGGGGTGATACCAAAAAATCAATCTGGATTAACCCACTAAGTATAGGATCGACACCCATATAGTGTTGGTCATGTTGATACCAAGAACTCCTCCTAAGGAACCAAGATGAATAGAGGATCCTGCTCTGGGCCTCTTGGGGGATTCCAATAACTCTATCCAGGAAGTCCTTCTGAAGGTATTGTAATCCTAAGAGAAGGAAATGATTCATACCAACCTTCAGTGAAACATTGAAGGGAATGAACCCTAACAAAACTTTTCCAAGATGAGAAGGATAAGAAAATCAAGCAATGTAGAAAGGGTTAAACGGCGTGTACTAAGGGTACATGTCATGTCCCTTGACCCCGAGTATTGCCCGTGTAGAATGGCCCATGTCATTAACCTCATGTTGTATAGAAGAGGGGTAAACCGCGTGTGAATGGGTTACATGACATGTCATTGCACCAAGGATCTGCCTGTGTACTCCAGCCATGTTCCAATACATGGCTTCATCTTGTTTGTCCATGCATGTGATCTAGTACATGAGGTAGTTTGTGTACATGGTACAGGTCATGTCATCACTGCTATAAAACCCGCCTATAAGAGCATAGGTATTTATCAGCACTATAAAAATTCTCTGATAAAGTTCATCTTTATCAGCGCTAAAAAAAATGTTGATAAAGACTACCCTTTATCAGCACTGATAAAGGGAACCCTTTATGTTGATGAAGGGTTTGAAATTTTTTCTGAAATTTCTTGGACATGTTCAGTTCCAAGAATATTTCATTTGCTAAATTCATCCCATCATGTCGGAGATCTATATATATTACTATATAGGTCTTTATATAGGTCCATAGGAATACTTGAGTGGATGTTGTTGTTTTATGAGAGATTATCCAGGGGAAGGTGTTGATACTAACCTTTTTTAAAGTCCATTGAGAAATCTATCATCATGTATTCGAGAGTCTGAATAGTCCTATAAAATTGACCATCAGTCTAGGGATGATAAGTGTAACACCTAGGGTTTTTGGATCGATTGTTGTTGTTGTTATTATTATTATTATTGTTATTATTATTATTTAGGTATATATTTTTAAATAATGTTTCTATATTCTTTCAAAAGGATTTAAAAATGATTAGAAAATTTTCCCTACAACATATGAATAAAACTAAAAACACTTTATTAATTAATAAGTGGGACATTAAAACAAAAGCACAAAAAACTAACTATTTCACACCATGTATTATTAATATCTAGGGATGAAGTGAATACATTAAAATTTCATAAATCAATTGGGGACAATAGATATAAAAGAATAAAATATTCATTACTAGGAAATCATCTAGACCTTCTTCAAATTTGATGATTACCAATAGTTAGAAAAAACCTATAATGAGGAAAAGTACCACTGAAGGATAAAGCATTATAAAAAATATATAAACTGAAATAAGAGTTATTCCTTGCGAATTGAGAGTGTAATGAACAAATGATTTAGAAAGTATATATATGGGAGTGTAATATGGCCACTATAAATATGGTCATTGAGATTTTGTTCTTTTCAAGTATGGTTGTTAAAAATTTGGCCATTGCTCAAATATCTAATAGGTATATTGAATTTTTGTATTATTAAGTAGTAAATCTAAAACCAAATAACTCACAATGAAATAAAAATATTATATTAAAATATTTTATATATATATTTATATATATATATGAGTTATATATAAATATTTTTAAAATATGATATGATATATATATATAATTAAAATATATATTTAAATATCAATGGATTAGTAAAATTAAATTTTATAATATAAATAATTAATTTGAATAATATTTATTAAAGCGTAGTAACTATAAAAGTAAGATTTTTTTCAAAGATTCATTTTGTTAAGTATTGTATATTTTATCCTAATATATTAAAGTGAAAAATTTTAAAATATTATTATATATTATTTAACATATTAACATATTTTAAATTATAAATTGATATGAAATCATATTAAGAACACTTTATGTTTAAAAATAACATTTTTTCAATAAAAATGGGTTTTCTTTATATTTTGTATTTTAATTTTAAAAACCAAATTGATAAATTTAATAATATAAATTTGATAAATATATCTTATTTTTTTGGATTTAGAATTTAAAAATTAACTTACCATGAATTTTAGTGATGTTTCTAAAAAAATGGATTTTTTTAATACTGAAATATACCTACGCTACAGGTTTTATGCCATTTTTAGTGTATTAGAATGATGTATAAATTTATGAAACCTTTTTCTTGAAAAAATATGTATCTATAATTTAGATAATACATTTTGAAATATTTATTATAATTTAAACTCATATGATTGATATTTTAGAACTCGTGTAATATTTTTCTCTAATTTTTTTTAATACATTATACATTTATTATGTCAAAATTAATTTTTAACAATTTTATAAATTTAATCAGATAAAATAGAATTAAAATTTAGAATAATTAGGACCAAATTATGTAATAAGGACCACTTTATTTTTAATCTTAATGATTATGTTACCTTAGGTTAAAATTAGTTACCATGGTGGAAACCAAAATGCTAAAAATAAGTAACCTAATAGGTAAAGTAGTTACTCTAGTGGAAACCAAAATACTAAAAATAAGTAACCTAAGATGTAAATGGATAAACATGTTAAAAATGTGTTTTAATTTAGTTTTTAAGGTGGTTATCAACATTATATCTTATAATTTCTATTATTTCTCAATTTTGGATCCATTTTCATTGAGATTTACTTTCCATTATTGAAGAGTTTTGGGTATTAACACAATTATCACTCGTTTTCACTTATAAAAGGGGTTATCCTATCCTCACTTACACTCACACCAAATACCCCTTAGTTTATCCCAAAATCAAACCAAAACTCTACTCAACAGTACTATCCACCTTAATGAGTTTCTGGTATTCTCAAAAGATCATCCTTCAAAGGTTTTACCCCATTTTCAAAGGAGATAACCCAAGTTGTGAGGTACATATTTATAATATTTTCTTACTCATTATTTTACTTATGTGCATTTATTATTTCTCAAAAAAAATTCAAAATCTCAAAATTATAACATAATTATAAATATTATATTATTATTTTATTATAAATAGCATATAATCATTAACTACCCTTCCATTTTTTCTTATGAAAAGCGAGAAAGAAACTTGTGCGTGTGCGAACAACCGCCTCCACAAAACATCATTTTTTGTTCTCATTGACCACCATAAATGGAGTGTAATAATATTGAATTTAATAAATAATTATTATATTTATAACATATATTATATTTTGGAATTATAAAATAAATTATTCATTTCTCCCATTCTATAGAAAACGAAATCATAAACCATGCATACTTGTATACTATCACCTCCATGGGATGATTGATTTCCATTTTTCATTTCATCACCTCCTTACATGGATTGTAATATAAAATATTTTAATGGATAAATATTATTATTATGATATAATTAAGGTTTTTTAATTACAAAATCGGAAACCTATTAACAATATGACTGACAAATGATTATTATTAATTCAATCGTTTAAAACTAGTGTACTAAAAGGGAAATCTTTAATTAAAATTATCTAATATTTTCATATCCAATAATTTTTATTCTAAATTTCATATAAATATGATATATCACACTAATATACACTGATTTATATCATTGTGTAACTGTTGTAATGATATTGCAACTAAATCACCTCATAATCATCCATTAAGCAATGTATGTTCATGTTTGGATGGGTTTGACCACTTACATGGTCAGTGGAATAAAATTATATCATGGATGATTATAAAAACATAATTATGGGTATAATATGATAAAAATATGTAAATCATTGTTTTTTTTGTTGAAAATATACATCAATATTTAACCCATTAATTAATAAAACATCTTACATAGATTAAAAATCACTGAATAATGTCCATTGTCAATTTCACCATCTTGTATAAAAAATTAAGTAATCATGAAAAGAAAATTAAAATTAAAAAATAATAATAATTCATCCATTACATTAACATTAATGTACCGGTAATCAAAAACTTATTGAGAATAACAAATAAGAACATATTTATTATGAAAATAAATCAAAACTATCAAGATTACCCGCACCTTACATAAAAAAATAAGTAATAACTAAAAAATATAAACATAAATAATAATTATAAATGACGTTTATAAAATTTTATGGTTATTAAATTTGTGATTAATATATTTATGTTTTCTTTATAGGAATTTAGAGTGCACTCAACTAAGAGGAGAAACATGGTAAGGAGTTTTTTGTCTCAAATTTATTTTTTTGAGACATATTTCTTAATGTGAACCACGATACCTTTAATATGGTGTGATTACTGAATAAATAAAGTTTTTTTCCATTTTCATGGGTTCATAAGATCCATGTGATGTAGTTAATTTAAATATCCATCGATTAAAAATGTTCTCAATTTGAAAGTGGTTTTGATCAAAATATTAATCAAACCATACGTGTTTCATTACCAATATTATTTTCAAATCAAGATTGGTTTTTCATAATATACTCCTTATGGGGAATTTTTATTCTTTATAAAATCTATCATTATTTCCTTTCTATATTCATGGGGTTTTATATGTTACCTCAATATTTCATTTCCCCTATACTCATATTTTAATTATAGTTTTTCCTACAAGTGGAATGGATTATGTATCCTATTTTTTGTATAGAACCTCCCCTTTTGAATTTCCTAATTCATTGAATGGTTTTTAAAATATCCTTACCAACACCAAATTAGGTGGCTGAGGTCATTTTATACTACTTGATCTTCTTAAAAAATAATGTTTTTTGTATGGGTTATTTTCATCAAAGTGTAAAAATAATCACTTTTTGACATTTTTCATGTGAACTTGTATTTCCACCATATTTTTAATTTTCTATGATACTTAAAAATATTTAATTTTTTCTTCTAAAAGAATATATTATTATCCTTTATGTATATAATATTTCTATATTTTTTTTAAAATCATAAATGTTTCTTATTCTTAAAGCGATTATTCTTAATGCTCAAAAAAAATGGTTTTCATCTAAATACAAATACATTGAAATGAATTATGCTTGATCAAGTATTTTTTTCTAATGTATTCATACAACTTATTTATCATTATTACCTCTATAATTTACTTCTCTTTTGGAGGAATGATCAATTAGTTCCATTAACATTCCTAATCACTCACAATGTATGATCCTAACTTTTCACCAAAATGCATTTCCTATATAAATACCATATTTTTGATTTATTTGATTCAAGGGTGTTCACCTATATTCTATACATTGATTAATTTTGGTAAATTATTAACTTAACCATATACCCTTTATTTATACAGTGTAAATAACATATTCTTTATTATCATGATTAAAAGATATTTATTTTGGAACTGAGGCTATTCCTTACTATAAATGGAGTCTGGTTTGTATGTTTTTGTCAATACACTAGGATGAATGGAGATTTTTCAGGTAAATTATACTTACAGTTCATTCTAACAACAATTTTGAAGGTGGTGTTGTTTCCCAGTGTTTGCCAAAAAAAATGGGTCCAAAAATTGGAGAATGGAGAAAAGTGTTTTGGGAAAAGGAAGTTGCATAAAATATTAAAGGTAGTTTTTAAAGTTTCATGCAATTCATGTTTCGAGATCATCGCATCAAAAATATGGAAAAGAAAAAAATAGTGAGAAATATTTAAATGAGCATGAAAGACGAGGTTTCATGGAAGAGACTCATGCGCCCAATGCAACGTTAAAAATGGTTTTGTGTGCTCAGATAGAATCTTATGTGCATAGAGTAAGACACTTCATAATCTTTCACATAGTGAAATAAAAGCCTATAAATATGTTTCTTCCCCAATTCAAGACTCAGAACTTTTTCCAAGGAAGATTTGGTAACTCTGTCGTGCAAAAGAATTGCACTTGGAAGATTTATGCACAGAAGATCTTATGCACAAAATGATCCTTGAGTCCATTAAGACCAAGTGAATCTTGTGGTTTGGTTACATGAAAGATAAGGTTTGATCGAAAGAAATATTTCATTACAATCCCAAAACTTGTGCACAAGAATAGGTGTTACTCACAAGCACAGGGTTGAACCTCTTTCATGATTTAGATATTAGGTTTGTTTGATCTGTGTTATCAAGTGCATCAATTCTGGGAAATGGTGTAAGAAGAGTGTTGTGATTATTAGAGAAAAAGTTTTAAATTATAACCTATTTAAGAGACCTTCAAATTGATAAACTGAGTAATATTTCACCAAAAGTAGTGAGCTAGATGGAGTTGATATAAGTGTTACAAGATACACAGTGTGCTATCCCTAAAATATTGTGAGGTTAGTGTACCTAGAATAGAGTGACTGTGCTTGAACTTCTATACTCCAAAAATAGTGAATATTAGTCAATTTAGGTATAAACAGCACGCTATTGAAGTATGATCCATGGACTAGCCCTTAGTGGTGAACCAAGTAAAATTGATGTGTTTCTCTCTGCATGTGAACGTTTAAATTACTACGCATTACCATCAGACAGTTTTAATAGGTTCATATCAATGTGGGAATAAGATATTTCACTTTATAAGAAAAAATTTACACCTTGATTTACCCCTCCTATCTCAGGGTGTTATGGGGTCCTTCAATTTACCTTGAAAGTTACTTGATTTTATTGGATACCCATTTATTTTCCATGGGTTTATCATGTTATTCATATTGATGGAATTTTTAATTGTTTTTCTTATGTGAATCCATATGAAAAAAATTTTATTTATATGGGTTATTTAAGATGATTTTATATAAAACCATATTATTACCATGGGTTATTTATTCTATAAAAGTGAATGACTATCATTTGGAAATTTTTATGTAACCAATTTTATTTCCATGTGTTTTTTATTATGTGATATGTGATTTATTTTAGGCAGAATTAATAAGTATGTATGATGAAGGTTGGGTTCCTACATCACCCTCTAATGAATTCATTTAATGTTCATATCTCATGAGATAAGTATTAGTGAGTACATTTTACTTTCTCTAAGAATGGGCACTAATTGTGTGTCTCATTAATGTAATATTCCATATACTAATTTTTGTGTCAATGTTGAAATATGTTTCTAAGGGATTTAGAATAATCATGTTGCAATGAGAGATAATGTGGTGACAAACCCAAAAAGGAAGGATTTGGGTTCGAGAGTCCCCTCACCCTATATCTTATTTCATACTATTTTATTTGCACCTATTGTATAATAAAACTTCATTTATTAAAAAATTAATAAAAATTTATATTATATTCATTTTTAAAATTATTTATCAATTAAAATCATTGTAATTTAATCATTATCATTTTTTGATGATTGAATGACTTGATGACATGTTTATTTTAATTTTCCCATATATGTTTCTATTTCTTTATTTTGATTCCTTTTTATTTCTAAATTAGTAAAATTAACTCCCTAAGCATAAAAATAATTAAATTTACATGTTTATATATTAAATATTAGGTAAAATAACTATAATTAAGGTATTTATAAGTAAATAATTGAAAACATCCTCATAGGTAGATAAAATTGACTTTTAATGGGATGTGTAAAAGAGAGAGGGATAGAAATAATACACTTATTATAAAAAATTTAAAATACATGTCAAGTAAAATAATAACATTTATATAATTTTTATATAATAAATAATCAACTGAGTAGTGATTAGTTTATATGGGAGGGTGGATGAATTTATAAATGGATAAAGTAGAGTGAAATGAAAAAGAGAGAAGGGTTACCTCACCTTTAAGGATTATCCTTTACATAGGTAATAATTCCTTATAGGATTGGAGTATTATGACAAAAGAATTTCTATAGGGATATAATAAGATGTGGGGGAGGATAATTGGGTAGTTTTTTGGCTAAGAGAATTGATTTTAAAAGGGAAGGGAAAGGGGTATTTATAATTGAGGGGTGGGGTATTGTTTTTAGAATATTGAATAAATTGTTATTTCTAATGTAAAACATTCAATGGTGATAAATTTAACAAATATATTATATTATAGATTTAAATAATTAATTCAATTTAGAATATATAATTTATTATATCTATTTCATTCCTAAAAACCACATGGGTTTGGAATAGCATTTCGTGGTGGTGGTTCCACGACCGTTCACGTTAAACGCATTTTTCCTCAACCTTTCTAGATGGTTTCTAGTGGGGTTTATTAATGGAACCAGAAACATCCAGCAGTTCCCTTATTCAAGATGTTTCATGAACCTTATTTCCAAAGGAATATTGTCATTGGGAAATGGTTCTAACAATGCTTAGAGACACACATGGGTCAAGAGGATGGGAGGTTGGGCTCATCACACCTTTTTTAGGGGAATAATTACCTACTTCAGGACTCTCTTAAAGATTTAAGAAATATTCATGAATCCTTTATTAAATCCCAAATATGAAACCAGTCACCCTTGTAATAAAAATCAATTTTTAGCATGTATTTTTTTAGAATCATTTATATTTATTTGAGGTTCTTCATCAATGGATACATCTATATGTATCTAAGGTTCTCCATTGATGGTACCCTTTGTAAATGGACTATAAATTCTTATGTCGTTTATTATCATGATGCTAGTTTTAAACCACACAGTGGGAATCTATGGAATTTATCATCATTCAGAGAGATAAGAGTTGTTTTGGTGTCAAGATCGAGCCCATGAGATAGGATTCCTACATATAATTATAAAAGGAATTAGAACCCACATAGTTCGATTCCACTTGATGGGACACATCATGCCTTTTAAGGTCATGAGACAGGGAATAAACCATGCATTTTAACATCATGTGGCTAGTATTTCTAGGAAAAGGGTTCCTATTTAAGGTATGGTGTGGGACTTACACCTAAGTGGACCAAGGGATCTTGAAGAGATGTATCCTCCTAGTTGGGTATGACCCTACTGGGAATATGGCCTAGAGAACATTAGTGTTGATTGGGGGTTGGATTTAAACCTCAGGGAGGCTTCTTGTGTATCTCATTTGGATAGGAATCAAAGCCCACATAATTTAGAATGGTTGGGGATTACACTAATGGAGGATTCCCTTTGAATTAACTCAATGGTAATATAGCCTTTTGAGGTGGTGATGGCATATTTTGGGGGCTTATACCTAGTAGGAGACCTAAGGGAATGCGAGAGGAAGATCCAGAAAACGATTCACCTCCTCATATAGGTATTTGATCGTGTGGATTTCATGATCGTCACTAACCTCTAAACCCATGTGATTCATGCTCAGTGTAAGAAAAAAGAGGAAGTGGAAGATCTATAAAACCACATAATCTTCTTTTTCTAATGGTGTAAGAAGTTAGGGATACAAAGGGAGGGTGAAGAACCCACAAGAAAGACTAGGGGATTACTATGAGAGGGATTCCCTAGTGTGGTGTTTTCTCCTCGTACGTTGGTAGATGATGGTGGAGTCTTCACTGGGGAGTTAGGAAGAGAGACGAGGCTTTGATGTGCCCATATCCTCTCTTGTTTTCAACCCCAAGGTTTCATCATTATCCTTAAGGTTGTGATCCTCATTACCACAGTAATATATAATAAAAACACTTCAAGGATCCCAACCACTATGTAGGATAAATACGGGACCTCCATTACCATTAGAATGTATAACTGAGAGGATACACCAATCTCCCATGTGATCTTGTTGGTCAAAGCGGATACTCAAGAGGGGGGTGAATTGAGTTCCAATTAAAATTTCTGTTACAAAGGCTTTGTATGAAATCCCCCAATTTAAATAACAAGCTAAATTGTAGTGAATTTTCAATACAGTAAAGGTTCAGTTAGGTTCTCAAGAGATTGATTAGTTCTCAGTTAATCTAATCTGAAGATTATATTAGCTTTTGAAACTAACCTACTGGTTTACAAACATTGCAAAAACTTGCTAGTTTAACTATCAGAGTTACTTTAAAACAGATTTGAATTTCAAAGTAATTAGCAACAGAACATAATATATAGTTTAAAATGAAATAGGATGCACAACAGGTTTAACCAAGAGGTTCAGTCTCAAACTGAGACTTAGTCCTCTCAAACAGTTTATATAAACTTTGATCCACACCCTGGATCGGGGTTTACAACAATACTCAGACTTTCCAGGTCCTCAGAGCTCTACCATAGTTCTACGTGGGAAATCAAAAATAACAATAGCTCACAGGCTGTCCAGGTCACACTTGACCTCTACCACTATCCACAGTGGGATATAAGAGTGTAAGGGAAGGATTGAGTGAGGATTTATAAATCCTCCAGTTCAGCACAGGAGACAGGGTGTGTTTAGAATACAGAACAGAACACACACTGCTCAAAATGTAAATAAATGAAAACACAATGGAGCTAAACAAATCGTGATGAGTTTAGAATGCTCTATGTGGTTTGAGTGAAGCTCTGGACTCCTTGGATTGATGCAGATGAAGCTTTGAGTCCTTCTCTGGTTTTTAGTCAAGAAAAACATAGTGTCATTTTTTTTATTTGACTTACAGGTCCAGGTTGATCAGTTTGATCAGCTTGAGTATAGGTGAAATCGTTGAAGCTCTTTACTCCTTGAATGATCAGGTTTTACAGATTCAGAATGTATTCTTCCTTCTTCTTCTATGTATGTAATTCCTTGTGTATCTTCAGAAGGTTGTTTCGTATGTGCATGCAAAGACTGATCGATCGCACTTTAGTAGTTCAAGGTTCCCTTTTAAAGTTCATGTGGTCCGACAAAAAGTATGATTACTTCTGCAAGTACGAGGTACGGTTTCCTGACATTCAATAGACATTAATTAATTAATAGCAATTGCATTAAAAGAACCAAATATGACTGTTGTTAATAAACAAACATAAGTAGGGTTTAGAGATATAGTGACTAGTTTCCATCGGTAGCTCCTAGTATCAGTGAGCTTGTATCGGTGGACTTGAGTCAGTAGGTCTGTAACGATAGTTGTTACTCTTTGTAACGGTAAACTATGTATCAGTGACACTGACTCTGTATCAGTAGCTCTTCTTATCGGTAGCTCTTCTGTATATGTAGAATTCTTGTATCGGTGGCTCTCTCCATCGGTAACTTGCCTATATCGGTAGCTGCTTGTATCGGTGGCTCTCTCTGTATATCGATGGCTCTGTCTGTATCGGTAGACATCATATCACTAGCTGTCTGTTTGTATCGATAGACTTGTATTGGTAGGTCTCTCTATCTGTATCGATAGACTTGATTATAACAGTAGACTCTATATACCGGTGATCTTCTCTTATCGGTAGACTATGTCTGTATCGGTGACTATATATCGGTAGGTCTGTATCAGTGACTCAAAAACTTAGTACTTATTTGTTCTATGCAAATAATATCCAAAGTGAGTTAGTATTATTTCAAAACATGTATAAACATAGATAAGCATTGATTAACATATTCTAATGATTATTTTGATATAGTTGTCAACTCAATAATAGGATGACATAATTTAACATATAGACAGGATTATCAAAACATATTAAAACATAATTGAGATTATCAAAACAGATGAGATCAACAATCTCCCCCTTTTTGATAATCACAAATTATGGTATTATAATCCAAAATAATCATTAATATATCAGTATAAAATGTATCGGATCTCACTTATCAGTGTGAGTAATGACATTTTCAAATGTATCAGAGAATAGAGTATTACATGCAAATGTATCAGAGGTATGAAACAACTGTATCAGAGGTATAATTATACAACAAATGTACCATAGGTAAAATTATACTATAGAATTATATTATGCTCATATTTCTCCCCCTTTGTGATTAGCAAAAAGTAGTAAACAATGGATGAGAGAAGTAACGGAAGGTAAAAGAGAATAAGATCATATATATTTCTTGGGGGAAAATTACAGAGAAATAGAAAATTAAGGGAAAAAGAGTACAAGTGATTCCTATCAAATGTCCTAGCCACTATTCAATCTACCTCCTCAGCATGTGATTTGGATTTTCTCTTGGAATCAGAAGTGGATTCAGGCTGGGTAGATGTAGGTGGAGGCTTGGGAACACCAGTGATAATCAGAGGAGGCTGAGCTACTGATACAGTGCCTGGCCTATAATGTGGAGCTCTCTGGGTGGTCATAGGAGAGAGACTTCGGATTGCTTGAGCTGGTGTCATCTGAGGAATGGAGGTAGACTGAGTAGAGGCAGGCAGAGCTGGAGGTACAATGATAGGAGTACGGTCTACATGAAAAAATGGTAGCAACAGATTCCTAAAGTCCATAATGATTCCTCCTCTTTCCATAGCAGAGATAAAGTCATCCTTGTTCTCCATAAACTTTTCCAGAGCAGGAGTCAACTCCATGAGCTTACTTGTTCTCTGAAAGATTGAGTCACAGGAGGTAACTTCAAATTTTCTAACAAAAGCTTGAAGTGATTGTTCAACTGATGTTTAGTGTAGATCCTTTGGAAATAATAATCCACTTTTTCCTTTACTTCTTTCTGAGAAGCAGTGGCCTCTCTCATAAAAGTCTGAACAATTTTCCCTATATCCCTAGTAGTAGTCACCACTTGGGTCAAGGCATATGAGTCTACAGAGCCACTGGTGGAAGACTGTCCAATATCTTCTCTAATCACTGCTCAAATCTGATCAATATCCAAAGAAGGCCTGATAGTACTCAGAGGTGCAACAGTAAAGTCTATTGTTTCCTTAAAAGATTTAGTCAGCCCACTTATGAGATTTTTTACAACAGGGTCCTGGGTGCTGACATGCTGCTCCATGGAAATCTTAAATCCCTCAAAAACCGATACCATCTGGCTAACTACACTTTTTACAAATGCCAAATCCTTGTCTGCTTGAGATTTAGAGATCATATAAGATTCCAGAGAGACAACTGATTTCTTTAGAGATTCAACATCCTCTGCCAAGCTTGAAACTTGATTCTGGCATGTCTTGACTTCATCCAAAACACAAAATACTGATTCAGTCATCACAGATTGAATAGATGATATTAAGGAGGTTTCCCTTCTTCTCATCTCTTCCATAAAATAGGTCATGAGATCAGACTTCAACTGGTTTAAATCATATTTTCTTACTATATCTTGAGGTAAAGTTTCAAAAAGGATATTATAAGTGACAGGAGGTCTACTGATGAGTGTCTCATCTTCTGAATCAGGATAGTCCAACCCCAAAACTACAAAACCTGGGTCTTCGTCCCAGTCTTCAATCTCATGAGCTATTGAAACAGTACCATGTCAGGAGTGATGCTCCCCCTCAATCTGTGAATTCTCCTATATATGTACATCAATAGCAGCTTGAGCAGGCAGGTCTTCCTCAGAAGAATTTTCCATAACTCTATCCACATCAGGTGTCCCAACCTGGTGAGGACTAAATGCAGGTCTGTCCACTTTAACAATTTCCTTAGTAGGCATTGAGGAGTACACAATTAGTGGAATGAGACTCAAGCAGGAAGAAACAGATGCTTCATTTTCAGATTCTCGTTCTTCCTCATTCTCTGGAGCAGGCTGGTCTTCCTCATCAATATGGGCTTTTTCATTGCTTACTCCCAACACAGTTTCCTTTCCAGATGATACAACTTCATAAACTAGACCTGGAGGCAAGTTTGGGTCCCCTCCATCAGCTACAGAGGTATCCTCCTCATCAGTATCATCACTATACTGAGGTTCCTCTTCATCAGGTCCTAGACCTGGATCTCTTCTCTCTCTTGGCCTATTGGGATGGTCAACAGGGTTGTACTTATCATATATCTTCTCATCATCAATAACCCATTGCCTTCTCCATGGGTTCCAGCCAATCTTCATATACTTACAGATTGTGCTTGTGATGAAAAAATTGTTTCTCACAACTAATGTCTCATCCTGAGACTCAGCTACTCCATTCACCTTGATCATTACCGAAATCAATTTTTCAAAGAATAAATCATTTGATTTTGACTTAGTCCTGGTCATATCCTCAATTTGGATCATCAATAGCCTACACATATTTACCTTGACACCATGCCTTAGCAAATGAAACAAATAAATATCTTGGTATCTCAGATTTGCAAAGTCTCCTCTTCTTGGACTTAAGCACATGTTGGATGGATTTGAATAACAGCCGGTTTTGTCCATCCATCTCAGCAGCCACTACCTTTCTTTGTTTTCCACTACCGGTGACCTCTTCCAAAGAAACTTCATAGTCAAAAATATCACTGGTAGGAGGAATTTTCTTCGAGGTATACCCAAATACACCCTCATGTGGGACTTTCAGACATTCAGTCCATTCAACAGAAGAAAAAGAAATTTCCTTTCCATTTACTAATGAAACCATTCTGTTTTCTTCTTCAGACTTCTCAAAACGAACAAAAGCATAAAACTCCTTAACCAACTTCGGATAATGAGGTCCATTATTGTTTGCAAAACAATTAAGTCATCCTTATTCCTCCAATACTCTTAGAACCAATGACTTGCTAGGCAAGATCCATTCCTCACTGAGTTCCTTTTCGATTACTATTTCTCTATTTTGCAAACGCGAGTTCACTGCACGCTTCCCCGACCTTGTTCTACTTTCACTGTCACTACCTTCAAGTCATGTCTTCTGCTTTTTCGCACTTGGCGCATCACTATCATACCTGACTATCGGGAGTTTTGTTCTTGCCATCTCCAATCGAAGAACTTAGGGTTACGCGTAATGTGGGAGTTCAGGAAGTGAGGATTGAAGAGAGGAGAGTTTGCGTTGGATTGAAATGTGACTAAGGCTTGGTTTTTATCATTTAGGAATTGAAATGTAATAAAAAGAATTATACTGAAAACAATAAGAGTTTCGGCTAAGGAAAATGAAAATCAGACAGTGCATGACATATCGGTGACAATTACTGGTGAGAACCCTGACGGTGAGGTTTATCTATCGGTGAGGTCTCTAGCGGTGAGGTGTCTCTAGCGGTGAGGTTTTCCTAACAGTGAGGATTTCCTAACAGTGAGGTTTTCCTAACAGTGAGGTTTTCTAGCGGTGAGGTTTTCTAGCGGTGAGGTTTTCTTAACAGTGAGTTTTTCTTAACGATGAGGATTTGTCTAACGGTGAGGATTTGGTTCTTCAAAGTCTATCATTCCTAACTCATGTCTAATATACCATAACCTATCTGAACTTAAAGGCTTAGTGAATATGTTAGCTAATTGATGTTCAGTGCCTATAAATTCAAGAGTAATATCACCCTTTTGGTAATGATCTCTCAAAAAGTGGTGTCTTACATCAATGTGTTTGGTCCTAGAGTGAGGTATAGGATTCTTAGAGATATTGATCGCACTAGTGTTATCACAGTTTATAGATACATGTCTAAACTGATATCCGTAGTCCAATAATGTATGTTTCATCCACAGAATTTGTGCACAGCAACTACCAGAAGCAATATATTCTGCTTCAGCAGTAGACAATGCAACAGAGTTCTGCTTTTTACTACACCAAGATATCAGGGACTTACCTAGAATATGACATGTTCCAGAAGTTCTCTTTCTATCTAACTTGCAACCAGCAAAGTCAGCATCTGGATGACTTATTAAATCAAATGATTGTCCTTTTGGATAAAATAATCCTAAGTTAGTAGTATGTTTAAGATATTTGGATTAGCTTGAAATCTTGCACACATACACACACTAAACATAATATCTAGTCGACTAGCAGTAAGATAGATAAGACTCCCTATCATACCTCTGTAGTTGGTTTGATCCACTGGTTTTCCAGTTTCATCAGCATCCAACTTACAAGTGATACTCATGGGTGTGTCATTTCCCTTACTACTATCCAAACCAAAACGTTTTAAAAGATCCTTTGTATATTTACTTTGATTTAAGATAATACCATTTTCATTTTGAAAAACTTGAAATCCAAGAAAATATTTTAGTTCTCCCATTAAACTCATTTCAAATTCATTTTGCATACTCTTTGAAAAATCAATACACAAAGCATTTTTAAAAGATCCAAAAATAATATCATCAATATAGATTTGTACTATCAAAACATCTTTGGAAATTCTTTTAATAAATAGAGTTGGATCAGCAATCCCTTTAGAAAAACCTTTTGAAATAAGAAAACTACTAAGTCTATCATACCAAGCTCGTGGGGCTTGTTTTAAGCCATATAAAGCTTTATAAAGCTTAAAAACATGATTTGGAAAATGAGGATTAGTAAATCTAGGTGGTTGTTCAACAAAAACATCTTCAATTATAAAACCATTTAGAAAATCACTTTTAACATCCATTTGATATGACTTGAAATTCAGATGAGCAGCATAGGCAAGTAGAATCCTAATAGCTTCTAATTTAGCTATAGGTGAAAAGGTTTCCTCATAGTCTATTCCTTCCTCTTGACTATATCCTTGTGCAACTAGTCTTGCCTTGTTTCTAATGATATTTCCTGATTCATCAACTCTATTTCTAAAAACTCATTTAGTGTCTATGGTCAAAGTGTCCTTAGATCTGTCAACTAATTCTCATACTTTGTTTCTTTCAAATTCATTTAATTCTTCTTGCATAACCATTACTCAAAATTCATCATTGATTGCATCATTGATATTTTTAGGTTCTAAATGTGAAAGAAAAGCTTGATGTTCAACCTGGTTTCTTTGAGAAGCTCTAGTCTATGTCCCTCTATCAAGATTACCTACAACAACATCTAAAGGATGATTCTTTAGAATCCTAGTTGACCTCGTAAAGGTAGGACTAGAAATTTCATGTTCTTCTCAAAATTCGGGTTCATCAGAAGTAGATTCTGGAATATTTCCAGAACTGGTTGTCTTTACAACAGGTTCACTACTTTTATCATTAAGGTTCAGAACAAACAAATCTTCTTCAATATTTTCAAGAGAAGGTTTAGGTTCATGTGGATCAGATTCATCAAATTTGATGTGAACAGATTCTTCTACACATTTGGTTCTTTTATTAAATACTCTAGGTTTTTCTAGTTAAAGAATAACCAAGAAAAATTCTCTCATCACTCTTAGATGAAAATTTATCTAAATTATCTTTAGTATTGAGAATAAAGACTTTGCAACCAAAAATTCTGAAGTAACTAACTTTAGGCTTCCTATTATTCCACAGTTCATAAGAGGTCTTTTTAAGAACAGGTCTAATCAAGACTCTATTTATAATATAACAAGTTGTATTGACAGTTTCAGCCCAAAAATAAACAGGTAAATCATATTCATTTAGCATTGTTCTGGAAATTTCCTGAAGGGTCTTATTTCTTCTTTCTACTACATCATTCTATTGAGGTGTCCTAGGGGCATAGAAATTATGATTGTAGCCATTTTGTGAGCAGTATGATTCAAATTCATGATTTTCAAACTCACGACCATGATCACTTCTCAAGGTTTTAATCTTAAGTCCACTAAGGTTTTCTATAGACTTGGAGTATTTCATGAAGTAAGAACAAACTTCACTTTTGTGAGCTAGAAAATATACCCAAGTATATCTAGAAAAGTCATCTATAAGGACATAGACATAGTGTTTCCCACTTAAACTAGAAACTCTGGATGGTCCAAATAAATCCATGTGAACCAACTCAAGAGGTTGAGAAGTTGAAACTTCTTTCTTTGATTTAAAAGAAACTTTATGTTGTTTTCCCTTTTGACAAGAAGTACAAACTTTGTCTGATGGGAATTTTAGTTGAGGTAGGTCTCTAACTAAATTTTTCCTGGTTAGTTTCTTAAGTGAGTGAACATTGCGGTGTCCTAATCTTCTGTTCCATAGCCAAGACTCTTTATGAAAGGCATTTAAACAGGTAATATTTTGTTTAGCTAAAGAATTCAAATTCACGGCATAAACATTTTCATTTCTCAGTGCAGTAAATACCAGAGCATTTTTAGAATCAAATACATTGCAAGCATCATTTTCAAATTTAACATTGAAACCATCATCACACAATTGAGAAATGCTTAACAGATTATACTTTAGTCCATCAACAAATAAAACTTTGGAAATTAAAATTGAATCAGTGTTACCAATTTGGCCTAAGTCGATTATCTTTCCTTTTGAATTATCACCAAAGGTGACATGTCCTCCATCAACTTTGATTAAACTTTTGAAACATGAGTAATCTCCAGTCATATGTCTTGAGCATCCACTCTCCAAGTACCATATCTTCTTATAGGAACTTTTCAAGCAAGTATCCTACAAAACAGGTTTAAACAGAAAATGATTTTGGTACCCATATTTTCTTGGGTCCAGACAGGTTAGCAAGCAAAACTTTTGGTACCCATATTTGTCTAATGAGTTTCATATAATCAATAGATTCAAAAGACTTTGAAAGATAAACTTTGTTTGATCTATAACTGTGTGAATAACTAGTTGAGACATAAGAATTTCCAAAACTGGAACTTGCAGCATACTGTCCAGATTTAGGAATAAATCTGTTCTTTGTAATCTGTCTCTATCCAGGTTGATAGCGTAAACCAGTAATATATTTTGGTGCAACTTGTTTTCCAAGCATTTGTGTAAGAGTGTTCTTTCCATTAGTAAATTTTTCTAAATCTTTCCTGAGTTGCTCATTGGACAATTTCATTTCAGTATTCTCTTTGAGCAGTTAAGCATTCTTTTCCTTTTCTACTTCAAGTGCAGAATTAATAGTGCTAGTTAAAGCATGATGTTTCTTTAAGGTTTTATACTTGTCTTTCAGCTCATTGCAGGTATCCTCTAGCATGTTACATCATTCAAATAAATCATCACTAGACATGTTTTCAGAATCAGAATCAGAATCATCTCCAGAATAATAAGAATTTAAAACATGAGTATCTGATGTTACCTCAGATATATTTGTCATGAAACACATATTAGCTTTTTGATATTTTTCATCCTGAGTGGAATCAAAATCACTTGAATTGTCTTCTGAAACACTCCAGGTTTCTTTTATAGCTTTCTTATATTCGTTGTCCTTGTACTCATATTTCTTCTTGTACTTTAATTTTGGACAGTCAGCTTTCACATGTCCTTTCCTCTTGCATTCATAGCAGACTATGTCATCACTTTTGTCAGTCCTTTTCCAATCCTTCTTCCAATGACCTTTATTATCATACTTTCCCTTCTAATTGGATTTTCTTAAAAACTTCTTCTTTCTATAAAACTTCTTGAATCATCTGGCTATCTGAGTCATTTCAGCATCACTGTCAGATGCACTCTCTTCACTGCTCGAACTATCACTTTCACTTTGAATTTTCCCTTTGTCCTTATTTTTTGAAGCAGAAGTCTTGAAAGCTACAGACTTCTTTCTTGGTTCATCATCTTCTTCCTTATTTACTTTTAGTTCTTCTTCATACATCATTAATTTACCAATGAGTTCCTTGACAAGTAAAGCACTAATGTCACAAGATTCTCTAATTGAAACTGATGTGTCTCTCCATCTGTCTGGTAGACATCTTAGCATCCTCATGATTTGCTCTTTTGCAGGAACAACTTTTCCAAGTGATCTCATTGTATTTACAATTTCGTTGAACCTAATATACATGTCAGAAATAGGTTCATCAGGCTTCATTTTAAAATTATCATACTTAATAGTGTAGGTATTCAATCTCATTTCCTTAACATTGGTTGTTCCCTCATGGGAAATAGCCAAAGTATCCCAAATTTCATAAGCAGTCTTACAAGCAGGTATTCGGTTAAATTCTTCATCTCCTAAAGCACAATACAGAGCATTCATTGCTTTACAATTATTATTGTAAGCAACTTCAGTAGGTTCATCCCAAGTAGTTCTTTCAGTTTCTGGAATCTTATACTGAGTCTCTATAGTAGTCCAGATATCAAATCTCATACTTTCTAAATGAATTTTCATTTTTAGTTTTCATTGGGCATAATTAACACCATTAAAGGAAGGTGGCATGTTGGTAGCAGCACCTTCTAGTCTATTGTCCATAATTAAATTTTAACAAATATATTTAAAGAGATAAAATTTAGAACTAACAGAAAATACAACTAAAATCGTAGTTAAAAACACTTTCACAAACAGAGTATTTGGAATAAACACTCTCTGATGTCAAATGTTGGTCGGAGTGGATACTCAAGAGGGGGGGTGAATTGAGTTCCAATTAAAATTTCTGTTACAAAGGCTTTGTATGAAATCCCCCAATTTAAATAACAAGCTAAACTGTAGTGAATTTGAAATACAGTAAAGGTTCAGTTAGGTTCTCAAGAGATTGATTAGTTCTCAGTTAATCTAATCTGAAGATTAGATTAGCTTTTGAAACTAACCAACTGGTTTACAAACATTACAAACACTTTCTAGTTTAACTATCATAGTTACTTTAAAACAGATTTGAATTTCAAAGTAATTAGCAGCAAAATATAAGATATAGTTTAAAATGAAATAGGATGCACAACAGGTTTAACCAAAAGGTTCAGTCTCAAGCTGAGACTTAGTCCTCTCAAACAGTTTATATAAACTTTGATCCACACTCTGGATCAGGGTTTACAACAGTACTCAGACTGTCCAGGTCCTCAGACCTCTACCACAGTTCTACGTGGGAAATCAAAAATAACAACAGCTCACAGGCTGTCCAGGTCACACTTGACCTCTACCACTATCCACAGTGGGATACAAGAGTGTAAGGGAAGGATTGAGTGAGGATTTATAAATCCTCCAGTTCAGCACAGGAGACAGGGTGTGTTTAGAATACAGAACAGAACACACACTGCTCAAAATGTAAATAAATGAAAACACAATGGAGCTAAACAAATCGTGATGAGTTTAGAATGCTCTATGTGGTTTGAGTGAACCTCTGGACTCCTTGGATTGATGCAGATGAAGCTTTGAGTCCTCTGGTTTTTAGTCAAGAAAAACAGAGTGTCGTTTTTGTATTTGACTTCCAGGTCCAGATTGATCAGTTTGATCAGCTTGAGTATAGGTGAAATCGTTGAAGCTCTTTACTCCTTGAATGATCAGGTTTTACAGATTCAGAATGTATTCTTCCTTCTTCTTCTATGTATGTAAGTCATTGTGTATCTTCGGAAGGTTGTTTCGTATGTGCATGCAAAGACTGATCGATCGCACTTTAGTAGTTCGAGGTTCCCTTTTATAGCTTATGTGGTCCGACAAAATGTATGATTACTTCTGCAGGTACGAGGTACGGTTTCCTGACATCCAACAGACATTAATTAATTAATAGCAATTGCATTAAAAGCACCAAATATGACCGTTGTTAATAAACAAACATAAGTAGGATTTAGAGATATAGTGACTGGTTTCCATCGGTAGCTCCTAGTATCAGTGAGCTTATATCGGTGGACTTGAGTCAGTAGGTCTGTAATGGTAGTTGTTACTCTCTGTAACGGTAGACTATGTATCAGTGACAGTGACTCTGTATTGGTAGCTCTTCTTATCGGTAGCTCTTCTGTATAGGTAGCATTCTTGTATCGGTGGCTCTCTCCATCGGTAACTCGCCTATATCGGTAGTTGCTTGTATCAGTGGCTCTCTCTGTATATCGGTGGCTTTGTCTATATCGGTAGACTTCATATCAGTAGTTGTCTATTTGTATCGATAGACTTATATTGGTAGGTCTGTCTGTCTGTATCGGTAGACTTGATTATAACAGTAGACTCTGTCTATCGGTGATCTTCGCTTATCGGTAGACTATGTCTGTATCGGTGACTATATATCAGTAGGTCTATATCAGTAACTCAAAAACTTAGTACTTATTTGTTCTATGCAAATCATATCCAAAGTGAGTTAGTATTATTTCAAAACATGTATAAACATAGATAAGTATTGATTAACATATTCCAATGATTATTTTGATATAGTTGTCAACTCAATAGTAGGATGACATAATTTAACATATAGATAGGATTATCAAAACATATTAAAACATAGTTCAGATTATCAAAACAGGTGAGGTCAACAGATCTGATCATACATATCTAGATTCATTGGGGGAGGTCTTAACTTGGTCCCCCTTAGGTGAGGGATCCATGGAAAGATGTTCCCTACCATTGGTGGTATGAAAATGAGGCTCAAAGGTTGGCTCGCACATGTTAGGTTATGGTAGAAAAATGGTGGCTTGCGCAGGAGAAGCCTAAGCGAACAGAAGGTGGCTCGCACAGGTGAGGCCTAGGCATAAAAAAGGTGGCTCACATAGGTGAGTCCTGGGCATAAAGAAGGTGGCTCACGCAGGTGAGAACTAGGTAGACATAAGGTGTCTAGCACAGGGTATACCTAGGTGAGTTGTTGATGCCTTTGGATGATGGAAAACATGGGAAACAACACTTGGGTGAGGCCTTGCTCTAGGCTCCAAGGGTTTCCTCAAGTGTCTTTATATAACCAGCGCTCAAGCCCTGAGCACGAGAAGGGGACTTCACCCAAGTGATCTTGGACTAGGGGGAGGTGTCTCCTCACTTAAGTCTTTTTTTTGTACACTAGAGGAACTTTAATCCTACTAGCCTCCATAATTTACTATTATTTCAAGACTTAAAGATCTACTTGGAATGTTTCAAGAATCTGGGTAGATGACTAGGGTGAGCGAAGTTTCAATGATTCTTCTGATCTTCTAGTCATGTCAAATGAGGAGCCCAAGGGTCCTATTTATAAGAAAACTCAAGACCCTAGGTGAAGGATACCACTCTCATAGTTTCATCACGCAGGTGTCCTACGCAGTACCCTCATGTAGGTAATAGTCGCTTATATTGGGCCACACGAGTAGAGCCTGCATGAGACTCTTGGTGCCCAGGTTTCTCGTGCTACCTCGACCTATGCGAGATTCGAGACTGCATAGGTGGCTCTCATTTCTCAACCTGGGCGACTTGGAGCCTTTCATGCATTTTGCTTTGTTTTTCATTCATGAGGTACTTTCCTTTTAGGCTTTTCACCCTTATAAAAAAACGAGTTTCAACCCCCCCCCCCCAGGATTGGATCTGGTCAGAAGAGGAGGGTCTTATCCTAAAGTAGAGGAAAAACACAGACATTGATTGATTCTTTATTGGTATTCATGTATTTGATCACCTCTATGTTTTGGTTTAGCAAACATCACTACTTTATATTCACATAAAAATGGGAGAGGGAGGATAAAGCACACATGCCCAGTGAACCGGTCGACTACACAGGTCATCCATACAGGTCGACCGCATAGGTTATCCATATAGGTCGACCATGTTGGTCATCCAAGAAGACTGACCACACAGGTCATCTGCACAAGTTGTTCATGTCTATATATAGGGTCATTGGTTTCTTTGGTGTTCACATTGTTCTGTTACTCATCTTCTCTCATCACATTATTGATTCACACTGGTCTTTCATACTGCTTGTTCATGTTGCTCGTTCACACTGCTCTCCCTCACTGCGCATTGATGTTGCTCACTATATGTGTGACTTTAGTACTTGGTAAAGTGACTTACGTGAGGTCACTTGGGCTAGTGACCTACGTGCGATCACTTGGGAAAGTGACTTACACGAGGTCACTTGGGCGAGTGACCTACGTGAGGTCCCTCCTTCACCAAATTCTTCATTCTTCTAGGTTGAAACCTTGACATTTAATGAAATCCTCGGTGTTTACATGTAGGTTTCCCAAATGGTTGCTCAGGTTGTTTGGATTTTTTATGCACAAGTTTTTTCACATATCAAGGAGATATTGGACATCATAGCACCATCATATCAGATACTATATGACCATGTACTTTTGAATCTCTCCAAAACACTTGATGAATCACTATCTAGAATACCCTGAGAGTGAATACCTATCATTGTACAGTTTCAGACTCCTAAGAGACATACCCATCCCAAGGGCGATAGACTTCATGCCACGGTATTGGTTCAAAGAATATAAAAATATTATTGTTTCCAATGTTTTGGGATAGGGTTCATACATCAATGAAGGAACAACACCTGCAGTATATCTGATGCGCCACAATTCGAACACTCCAGACTTACAACTTCACACTCCAAAATTGAAACCACGTTTTTACTCATCCATATTCCATGAATCACTGATAGATCAAACAAAGGGCTAGAAGGAAGAATGGTAATTTTGTGATAGGGGTTAATCCTGAACGGATGTGGGTTATCTAGGTTCAAAAAACCTAAGTTGAATTCAAGACTAAGTTGCAAAACATTGGCATTTACGAAGCTATTTTAGTGTCACATATGTACGTGTATAAGCCAGTTGATATAGTTCTGGATTTTCTAATCCATTGGAGCCTACAGACTAATACATTCCCTCTAATGCATGAAGAAGTTGGTATCGGTTTGTGGGATGTTTACAAAATCTCCATAGATCCCATTCTTGGGTAAAGGTACGATGAATTCATCTTACTGAAGGTGACATGGGGGGTCTCGAATGAACGGATGCACTGGCCCATGAGTTATTGAAAGTAGCTAAGGAGGTCAGAAAGGAAGATCCTTACCCTAGGGGTGATGTTCATCCCAAGGCACGGATGAACGTTTTCTTGGAGCCCAAGTGGGAGGGACTACATGTAAATGTCTAATGGGATGTCCTGCAATTGATAAGCGAGGTATCTCAAGAAGATACTGGACCGTGTTGGGGTAGGGTGAATACGCCAAATGGAGGTATTCCATTAGGTCTTCAATTTCTGCTAAGACCAAACCTGCCAAATTTCTAGCTATGTGGCTAACGTCATATGACTCACCGACACCCCACTGCTACCATTTTGACCTACTGACACCTCCTATCAGTGACTCAAATGAGTCACCAATACACCACCTAGTCCTACGGACACCCTTTCATCTCTACCCATCGGTGACTTGTCTCGCCATCACCCCCATACTAACACCGTCAAAGTGACTCACCGTCTCACCATTCCAGCATAAAAAAGAAAACTCTCACCCACACCCCATGCCCCTGTCTCACCGCCGATTCTGTCTTCCCTCTCACCGCCTCTCTGCCACTCTCTGCCAGCCAAACAACCAGCAACCCAATAAGATCCAAATTCATAGCAGTAGCACAGAGAATCTCAAAACCAAAATGAGAATAGCAGCAAAAATCGAGCAGCAGCAAATTCGAAGCGCAGCAGCAACAAGACCAAAAGCAAAAAAAGGTCGACTCAATTGCAGAATAGAAATTCAAGAAGAAACACCACCAGAATCGAGAACTAAACAAGCACAGATCCAGCAATTCAGATTCGAACAAGATCAGATTTAAGAACATCCAATCACTTACAGATCTGAGATTAAACCCACCTTCTGAGCACCTCTCCAGATCTGGAATTCCCTGGGTCGAACCACCGTGCCGCTCCACCCTCTCCTGCTCGCTGCGACCTCCACCGCACCACCGGTGCCGCCCCCTAACTCCATCTGGTGCCACTGTCTCCTCCACTCCCCTGTCGCCTGAAACCACCCCCTGCCGGAGCCCCTGCTCGGTGCCGCACCACAGTACCCGAGACCCCTTCTCCCGCAGCTGTCGACCCCTTCACTCCACCTCCTTCCTCCGCCGAACCAAACACCCCTCCCCCCTTTCTATTCTTTCTTTTATTTTTATTATTATTTTATTTCTTATATAATATATAACATATAATATATATGTTAATATAGATAATAATAATTACATATATAACTAATATATAATTATTTACATAATAAATATATTAATTTACATATTAATAATAGCAAATTTGTAGCAATATTTTTCATTTATATTTGTACATAATTATTTAATTAAATAATTATATTTAATAATACTTTTATTTATTATATTTAATAGAACAATTTTTTATAATTTAATAAATATTTTTAATTGTTTTTTTAAAAACAATTCATTTTTTTATTTTACTTTTAATTATAAATTTTATGTTTATTATTTCATTTATATAACTTTAATATTTATATGTATTTAATTTTATGTACATATTTTAATAAGTAGTTTAATTTTCGTCATTCATTTGTATTCTTGTTCATTTTTAATACTTGTTATAAATTAATTATTTCATTCTAATTATTCAAATTATCTAATATAATAATAATAACATGTATATTAAAATATTTATTTACTTATTTAATTTAATTTTTGTTGTTTTCTGTTTCAGGAGGGATTGGCATGCACTTTTTCATTCTGTTGGAGAGCATCCGCTTTAGTCACTGGCGGGGAGGAAGTAGCATAGTGAAAGCGCCAGGTGGAGGTCGGGGAAGACAAGCAAGAGATCAATTGTTCACTTAGTGGGGACGAGCAGAGCATTGCACATCCATCACTGACCACCTCCATTCTTCTCACTTCCAGCAGTACCATACACTCACTTCCACATTAAGCACCATTCATCCATCGACTCCAATCCACTGACCACATCAGCTTCCAGAATTCCATTAGTTTACTTCCACAAGCAGATTACAATAAGAGATCAAAGCAGACAATTTCACTTCTTGAGTCTCAGGGTGGGAGATCGAGAACACTTCATCTCATTCACCATCGAGCGATAGAGCATATAGCTAGTTGAGAGCATCTGGAGATCGAGCCGGGAGAGATATTTCTTTCTTTTTTCCTTATGATCTGTTTTTCTACAACTTATTACAGCATGAACTTTTTTGTGTTTAACTTCATTAATATGTTAAATTCAATCACTATGCTCGGTTAATTTCCTTTTGGGGGCAGGGGGTAGCTGGGCCAGTTCAACCTACTAATTTCTTTATCATGCATACATTACTTCTCACTGGATTGTCTCTCTCTATCAATGTTTTCGAACAATTTATTTTCAAACCTTCAAGATCAGTGGAAACTAATCTTGATCGAATTAAAATTTAAATTGTTTTTGTCACACCCCGATCTCAGATGCCCTTTTATTTTATTTTATTTTTATTCTTTTCTCGGTCCCGCACCATTTAGACGAGGATTAGTTGGGTCCCGGTTTGATATTTGTCGATGTTTGATGTTTTGGTGGGCCTCGGGCCGGTGCGCGGTCACCGCACCGCTAGCGGTGATCGTGCGTTTGGTCGTAGTGAATGCGTTGTCGCCCAATTGTTTGAATAAATAATAAAATTTGATGAATAAATTAAATTGACTGAAAAACAAAGCTAAATAAAAATTTATAACGATAAAACATGGTTAATGTTTAACCCATAATCAAAATAAGATTATTGCGCAGATGATAATTTTGTTATTATTTAATCTGGTAATAATACTATTATTATTAAATTGTTATAAATATAATTATTAATGAAACATAATAAAATTGTCACCTTAATTATCATTAAGTTTTTTCTCAATTTCCTTTGTTACTACTAATATTTTTATTATCATTTTGCTATCAATATTATTACTATTGACCTCACCTGTTTTGATAATCTCAATTATGTTTTAATATGTTTTGATAATCCTATCTATATGTTAAAATTATGTTGAAAAAAATATCAGAATAATCATTGGAATATGTTAATCAATGTTTATCTATGTTTATACATGTTTTGAAATAATACTAACTCAATCTGGATATGATTTGCATAGAACATATAAGTATTAAGTTTTTGAGTCACTGATACAGACCTACCGATACATAGTCACCGATACAGACATAGTCTACCGATAGGCAAAGATCACTGATAGACAGAGTCTACTGTTATATCAAGAGCTACCGATACAGACAGACAGACCTACCGATACAAGTCTACCAATACAAACAGACAACTACAGATATGAAGTCTACCGATACAGACAGAGCCACCGATATATAGAGAGAGCCACCAATACAAGCAGCTACCGATATAAGCGAGTTACCGATGGAGAGAGCCACTGATACAAGAATGCTACCTATACAGAAGAGCTACCGATAAGAGGAGCTACCGATACAGAGTCACTGTCACTGATACATAGTCTACCATTATAAAGAGTAACATCTACCGATACAGACCTACTGACTCAAGTCCACCGATACAAGCTCACTGATACTAAGAGCTACTGATGGAAACCAGTCACTATATCTCTAAAACCTACTTATATTTTTTTATTAACAACGGTCATATTTGGTGCTTTTAATGCAACTGCTATTAATTAATTAATGTCGGTTGAATGTCAGGAAATCGTACCTCATACCTGCAGAAGTAATCATACTTTTTGTTGGACCACATGAGCTATAAAAGGGAAGGCAAAAGCAGCGCATAAGTAGAGGATGTGAAAAAAGTGGTGATAAAGTGTTGGATACCCACGAGAGCTAAAACACATAAGAACTTTTGCTAAGAAGCTGAGGGACATTGCTGTGCTACAAAGATTACTGCAGTCTCGAGCAAAAACACCAATACGAGGAAGTCAAGGAACAGAACTGTGATACTCTGTTTCTCAGAAAAATTTCAGAGAAGGACTCAAACAACATCTACTCAATCCAAAAGGAGTCCAGAGCTACATTTCCATCAAATAGAGCCTTATAATCTCATCTCAATTTTATTAGCTTTATTGTGAATTGTTTATTTACATTTCGAGTAGTGTGTGTGCTTCTATTCTTCTTAGACACACACTAACTTCTAAGCATAACTGGAGGATATCTAATATCCTCACTCAATCTTTATAAATCTTTTTTATTCCCACTGTGAATTGTGGTAGAGGTCAAGTGTGACCTGGATAGCATGTGTGCTATTGTTTTGGTTTTTCCCACGAAGAACTGTGGTAGAGGTCATAGGACCTGGGCAGTCTGAGTACTGTTGTTTTCCCCGATCCAGGGTGTGGATCAAAGTTTTTATAAACTGTTTGAGAGAACTAAGTCTCGACTTGAGACTGAACCTCTTGGTTAAACCTGTTGTGCATCCTATTTCATTTTAAAATATATCTTATATTCTACTGCTAATTACTTTGAAATTCAAATTTGTTTTAAAGTAACTCTGATAGTTAAACTAGAAAGTTTTTGTAATTTTTGTTTGCCAATAAGTTAGTTTCAAAAGATAAATTAATCTTCAGGTTAAGTTAACTGAGAAATAATCAATCTTTGAGAAACTAATTGAAACCTTTCAAGCTTTATAAATTCACTACAGTTTAATTTTTATTTAATTTGGGGAGATTTTATTGAAAACGTTTTTAACAGAAATTTTAATTGGAACTCAATTCACCCCCCTCTTGAGTATCCACTTCAACCAACATTTGGTATCAGAGGGAGGTTTATTAATAAAGGATTTCCAAACACTCCATTTTTCAACTTTGATTTTAGTTGTATCTTAAAGATCTTAAATTTCTGTTAGTTCTAAATTTTATCTCTTTAAATATATTTGCTAAAATCTAATTATGGATAATAGATTAGAAGGTGTTGCTACTAACAGGCCACCTTTCTTTAATGGTGTTAATTATTCCCAATGGAAAATCAAAATGAAAATTCATTTAGAAAGTATAGGATTTGATATTTGAACTGATATAGAATCTGAGTATGAGATTCCAAAGACTGCTAGAGCTACTTGGGATGATGCTACAAAATCTGATTACAAAAATAATTGTAAAGCCATGAATTCCCTTTACTGCTCTCTACGAGATGAAGAGTTTAACAAATTTTCTTCTTGTAAAACAGCACATGAAATCTAGGATACTTTGGATGTTTCTCATGAAGGAACAACCAATGTGAAAGAAATGAGATTAAACACTTACACTATTAAATATGACAATTTTAAAATGAGACCTAATGAACCTATTTCTGACATGTATCTCAGGTTCAATGAGATTGTTAATACTATGAGCTCACTGGGAAAGATGTTCCAGAAAAGGAGAAAATCATGAGAATACTCAGAAGTCTGCCAGAAAGATGGAGAGGCACATCAGTTTCAATTAGAGAATCTTATGATATCGGTACTTTTCCCATCAAGGAAATCATTGGTAAGTTAATGATGTATGAAGAAGAACTTAAAGTAAACAAGGAAGAAGATGATGAACCAAGGAAGAAGTATGTAGCTTTCAAGACTTCTACTTCAAAACTTAAGGACAAAGGGAAAATTCAAAGTGAAAGTGATAGCTCAAGCTGTGATGAAAGTGCATCAGATAGCGATGCTGAAATGGCTCAGATAGCCAGACGATTTAAGAAGTTTTATAGAAAGAAGAAGTTTTTCAGAAAATCTAATTACAAGGGAAAATATGACAATAAAGGTCATTGGAAGAAGGATTGGAAAAGGGGTGATAAAAGTGATGACATAGTCTGCTACGAATGCAAGAGGAAAGGACATGTGAAAGCTGACTGTCCAAAGTTAAAATACAAAAAGAAATATGAGTACAAGTATAAAAAATATAAGAAAGATATGAAAGAAACATGGAGTTCTTCAGAAGACAGTTCAAGTGACTCTGATTCCACTCAAGATGAAAAATCTCAAAAAGCTAATATGTGTTTCATGACAAACACATCTGAGGTAACATTGGATACTCCTGCTTTAAATTCTTATTATTCTGGAGATGATTCTGATTCTGAAAATATGTCTAGTGAAGAGTTATTTGAATACCGTAACATGATAGAGGATACCTGAAATGAGCTAAAAGATAAGTATAAAACCTTAAATAAATAGTATGCTTTAACTAGCACTGTCAAATCTGCACTAGAAGTAGAAATGGAAAAGAATGCTCAACTACTCAAAGAAAATACTGAACTCAAATTGTCTAAAGAGAAACTCAAGAAATATCTAGAAAAAATCACTAATGGAAAGAACACTCTTACAAAAATTCTAGGCAAACAAGTAGCACCAAAATATATTACTAGTTTAGGCTATCAGCCTGGACAGAGACAGATTACAAAGAATAGATTTATTCCTAAATCTGGACAGTATGCTGCTAGTTCCAGTTTTGGAAATTCTTATGTCTCAACCAATTATTCACATAGTTATAGATCAAACAAAGTTTATCTTTCAAAATATTTTTAATCTATTGATTATATGAAACCTGTTAGACAAATCTGGGTACCAAAAGTTTTGCTTGCTAACCTGTCTGGACCTAAGAAAATATGGGTACCAAAATCATTTTATGTTTAAACCTGTTTTGTAGGAGACTTGCTTGAAGAGTTACTATAAGAAGATATGGTAATTGGATAGTGAATGTTCAAGGCATATGACTGGAGATTACTCGTGTTTCAAAATTTTAATCAAAGTTGATGGAGTACATGTCAACTTTAGTGATAATTCAAAAGGAAAAATCATTGGCTTAGGCCAAATTGGTAACACTGATTCAATTTTAATTTCTAAAGTATTATTTGTTGATGGATTAAAATACAACCTATTAATCATTTCTCAGTTGTGTGATGATGGTTTCAATGTTAAATTTGAAAATTATGCTTGCAATGTATTTGATTCTAAAAATGATTTGGTATTTACTGCCTTGAGAAATTAAAATGTATATGCTGTATATTTAAATTCTTTATCCAAACAAAAGGTTACTTGTTTAAATTCTTTTCACAAAGCATCTTGGCTATGACACAGAAGATTAGGACACTGAAATGTTCATTCACTTAAGAAACTGACTAAGAAAAATTTAGTTAGAGACCTACCTCAACTAAAATTCCCATCAGACAAAGTTTTTACTCCCTGTCAAAAGGGAAAGCAACATAAAGTTTCATTCAAATTAAAGAAAGAGGTTTAAACTTCTAAACCTCTCGAGTTGGTTCACTTGGATTTGTTTGTACCTTATAGAATTTCTATTTTGAATGGGAAGAACTATGTTTATGTCTTAGTAGATGAATTTTATAGATATACTTGGGTATATTTGCTAGCTCGCAAAAGTGAAGCTTGCTCTTACTTTATTAAATACTCCAAGTCTGCAGAAAAATTTAGAGGTCTTAAGATTAAAACCTTGAGAAGTGACCATGGTTGTGAGTTTGAAAATCATGAATTTGAATCATGATGCTCAAAAAATGGATATAATCACAATTTCTCTACCCCTAAGACACCTCAATAGAATTGTGTAGTTGAAATAAGGAATAAAAACCTTCAAGAAATTGAAAGAACTATGGTTAATGAGTATGACCTACCTGTTTACTTTTGGGCAGAAGCCATAAATACAACTTGTTATATTATAAATAGAATCTTGATTAGACCTGTTCTTAAAAAGATCCCTTATGAACTATGGAATAATAGGAATCCTAAAGTTAGTTACTTTAGAGTTTTTGGTTGCAAAGTATTTATTCTCAATACTAAAGATAATCTGGATAAATTTTCATCTAAAAGTGATGAAGGAATTTTTCTTGGTTATTCTTTAACTAGAAAAGACTATAGAGTTTTTAATAAAAGAACCAAATGTATGGAAGAATCTGTTCACATAAAATATGATGAAACTGATCCACATGAATCCAAACCCTCTCTTGAAAATCTTGAAGAAGATTTGTCTGTTCTGGACCTTAATGATAAAAGCAGTGAACCTGCTGTAAAAACAAGTAATTATGGAAATTTTCTAGAACTCGATTCTATTGGAACCAAACCTATATAAGAATATGAATTCTCTAGTCCTACCTTGACCAGACCAACTAGGATTCTAAAGAACCATCCTTTAGATGCTGTTGTGGGAGATTTAGATAGAGGAACCCAAACTAGAGCTTCTCTAAGAAATCAGGTTGAACATCAAGCCTTTATTTCATAATTAGAACCTAAAAATATCAATGATACAATCAATGATGAATTTTGGGTAATGGATATGCAAGAAGAATTAAATCAATTTGAAAGAAACAAAGTCTGGGAATTAGTTGACAGACCTAAGGACACTTTGACCATAGGCACTAAATGGGTTTCTAGAAATAAAGTCAGGAAATGTCATTAGAAACAAGGCAAGACTAGTTGCACAAGGATATAGTCAAGAGAAAGGAATAGACTATGAGGAAACATTTTCACATGTAGCTAAATTAGAAGCTATTGGGATTCTACTTTCCTATGCTGCTCATCTGAATTTCAAGTTATATCAAATGGATGTTAAAAGTGCTTTTCTAAATGGTTTTATAATTGAAAATGTTTTTTTTGAGCAACCACCTGGATTTACTAATCCTCATTTTCCAAATCGAGTTTTTAAGCTTTCTAAAGCTTTATATGGTTTAAAACAATCCCCACGAGCTTGGTATGATAGACTGAGTAGTTTTCTTATTTCAAAAAGTTTTTCTAAATGGATTGCTGATCCAACTCTCTTTATTAAAAATAATTTCCAAAGATGTTTTGATAGTACAAATCTATGTTGATGATATTGTTTTTGGATCTTCTAAAAATGCTTTGTGTATTGATTTTTAAAAGAGTATGCAAAATGAATTTGAAATGAGTTTAATGGGAGAACTCATATATTTTATTGGATTTTAAGTTTTTCAAAATGAAAATTGTATTATCTTAAATCAAGGTAAATATACAAAGGATATTTTAAATTTTTTTGGTTTGGATAGTAGTAAGGGTAATGTCACACCCATGAGTATCACTTGTAAGTTGGATGCTGATGAAACTGGAAAACCAGTGAATCAAACCAACTACAAAGGTATTATAGGGAGTCTGCTCTATCTTAATGTTAGTCAACCATATATTATTTTTAGTGTGTGTATGTGTGAAAGATTTCAAGCTAATCCAAAAGAGTCACACTTTCTTTTTGTTAAAAGAATTTTCAAATATCTTAAACATACTACTAACTTATGATTATTTTATCCAAAAGGAAAATCATTCGATTTAATAAGTTATTAAGATGCTGAATTTTCTAGTTGCAAGTTAGATAGAAAGAGAAATTCTGGAACATGTCATATTCTAGGTAAGTCCCTGATATCTTGGTGTAGTAAAAAGCAGAACTCTGTTACATTGTCTACTGCTGAAGTAGAATATATTGCTGTTGGTAGTTGTTGTGCAAAAATTCTGTGGATAAAACATACATTATTGGACTACGGATATCAGTTCAGACATGTATCTATAAACTGTGATAACACTAGTGTGATCAATATCTCTAAGAATCCTATATCTCACTCTAGGACCAAACACATTGATGTAAGGCACCACTTTTTGAGAGATCATTACCAAAAGGATGATATTAATCTTGAATTTATAGGTACTGAACATCAATTAGCTGACATATTCACCAAGCCTTTAAGTTCAGATAGGCTAAGTTACATTAGACATGTGTTAGGAATGATAGAATTTGTAGAAGCAAATATTCCCCATTATCCAAATCCTTACTATTAAGCAAATCCTCACCGTTATCCAAATCCTCATTATTCAGCAAATCCTCACCGTTATCCAAATCCTCACTGTTAAGAAAATCCTCACCGTTATCCAAATCCTCACTGTTAATAAAATCCTCACCATTATCCAAATCCTCATAGTTAAGAAAATCCTCACTATTAGCCAAATCCTCAATGTCAAGAAAATCCTCACCGTAATCCAAATCCTCACTATTAAGAAAATCCTCACCGTTAACCAAATCCTCGCTGTTAGGAAAACCTCACCGCTAGAGACACCTCACCGCTAGAGACACCTCACCGCTATAGACACCTCACCTCTAGAGACACCTCACCACTAGAGACCTCACCGATAGATAAACCTCACCGCCAGAGTTCTCACTAGTAATTGTCACTGATATGTCACGCGCTGTCTGATTTTAGTTTTCTTTAGACGAAACTCTTATTGTTTTCAGTATAATTATTTTTATTACATTTCGATTCCTAAATGATAAAAACTAAGCCTTAGTCACATTTCAATCCACTGCAAACTCTCCTCTCTTCAATACTCACTTCTCGAACCCCTGCATTACGCGTAACCCTAAGTTCTTCGATTGGAGATGGAAAGAACAAAACTCCCAATAGTCAGGGATGATAGTGATGCGCCAAGTGCGAAGAAGAAGAAAACAGGACCTGGAGTTAGTGGAAGTAAAAGTAGAACAAGGTCGGGGAAGCATGCAGTGAACCCACATTTGCAGAATAGAGAAATAGTAATCGAAAAGGAACTCAATGAGGAATGAATCTTTCCTAGTAAGTCATTGGTTCTAAGAGTATTGGATGAACATGGATGGATTGAATGTTTTTCAAACAACAATGGACCTCATTATTCGACGTTGGTTAAGTAGTTTTATGCTTTTATTTTTTTTGAGAAGTCTAAAGAAGAAAACAGAATGGTTTCATTAGTGAATGGCAAGGAAATTTATTTTTCTTCTATTGAATGGGATGAATGTCTAAAAGTCCCACATGAGGGTGTATTTGGGTATACCTCAAAGACAATACCTCCTACCATTGACATTTTTGACTATGAGGTTGCTTTGGAAGATCTCTCCGGTAGTGGTAAACAAAGAAAGGTAGTGGCTGCTGAGATGGATGGAGAAAACCAGCTGTTATTCAAATTCATCCAATATGTGCTAAGTCCAAGAAGAGGGGACTTTGAAAATCTGAGATACCAAGATATTTATTTGTTGCATTTGCTGAGGCATGGTGTGAAGCTAAATTTGTGTAGGCTGTTGGTGATCCAAATTGAGGATTTGACCAGGCCTAAGTCAAAATCCAATTCTTTATTCTTTGCAAAGTTGATTTCGGTAATGATCAAGGTGAAAAGAGTAGCTGAGTCTCAGGATGAGACAACAGTTGTGAGGAACAATTTTTTCATCACAATCACAATATATAATTATATAAATATTGGCTGGAACCCATGAAGAAGGAAATGGGTTGTTGATGATGAGAAGATGTATGATAAGTTCAACCCTGTTGACCATCCTAATAGGCCAAGAGACAGAAGAGATCCAGGTCTAGGACATGATGAAGAGGAACCTCAGTATAGTGATGATACTGATGAAGAGGATACCTCTGTTGCTGATGGAAGGGATCCGGACTTTCCTCCAAGTCCAGTTGCTAAAGTTGTATCATCTGGAAAGGAAATTGTGTTGGGAGTAAGCAATGAAAAAGCCCCTATTGATGAGGAAGACCAGCCTGCTCCAGAGAATGAGGAAGAACAAGAATCTGAAAATGAAGCATATGTTTCTTCCTTCTTGAGTCTCAGTCCACTGATTGGGTACTCCTCAATGCCTACTGAGGAAATTTTTGAAGTAGATAGACCTACATCTAGTCCTCAATTACCTCAGGTTGGGACACCTGATGTGGATAGAGTTTTTGATGATTCTTCTGAGGAGGAGATAGTTGCAGTTCATGGTGAAGAAGAGGAAGCTCCATTTGAGGGGGAGCAACCTTCTATTCTTGGATCTATCTTAGTTCTTCATGAGATAGAGGATTGGTATGAAGATCTAGGATTAATGGTGTTTAGACTTGATTACACAAAATCTGATGATGACCAACCCCAAAGAAATATTGATGCTTTGTCTGAAAGTGCACCTGTAGTTGTGCCTGAAAATCTGGTTACTAAGTCTGATCTTGAGTCTTTAAAGGATGAGTTGAAGGAGACTTGGACTGCATCTGTTGCAGACTTAAAGAGCTGTTTTGTTAAAGAGATGAGCAAAATGGAAAGATCATTTTAACTCTCTCTTGGATGTATTGTGTCAAGCACTGTGGCAGAGATGGTGAATGGAGTCAAAGTGTGTCAAACTCAGATTGAAACTTGGACAGAGGCTGTTATTGCTTTGAAGCAATATGTTGATTCATTCCATACCTTGGTTAGTTCCCAAACCCAAGTTGTTGCTGACATAAATTATATCAAGAGTGTATTAAAACAGTTTTTTGGATGTGTTTGAAGCCTTTAAGAAGACTTTCAAAGAGTATGTCAGTACACAAGATTTGGTTGTCAAGAAGTTGATAAGTAATTTGACCCAATATTTTAAGAAAATTGTTGCATTCACTGTCAAACCTCTTGGTTCATCCAGTGCTTCAGTAGATATTGATCAGTTTAGAATTGTACTGAAAGAGGAGTTTGATCAGGCTAGTACCAGTAGCTCAGTAGATTCTCAGGTGTTGTCTACCTCAAGAGATATCAGAAAATTTGTTCAGGAGCATATGAGGGATGCTACTACTGCCCAAAAAGAAATCAAAGATAATATTGATCTCTAATTTCAGAAAGTTTATACCAAGAATCATCTCAACACCCATTTCAAGATTTTATTAGAGAACATGAAACTACCTCCAGTCACTCAATATTTCAGAGAACAAGTAAGAAAGCTCAAGGAGTTGACTCCTGCTCTAGACAAGTTTATGGAGAACAAGGATGACTTTATCTCTGCTATAGAAAGAGGAGGAGGAATCATTATGGACTTTAGGAATCTGTTGCTGCCATTTTTGCATGTAGACAGTACCCCTATCATTGTACCTCCAGATCTGCCTACCTCAGCTCAGTCTGCCTCCATTCCTCAGATGACACCAGCTCAAGCAATCAGAAGTATCTCTCCTATGATCACCCAGAGAGCTCCACATTATAGGTCAGGCACTGTATCAGTAGCTCAGCCTCCTATGATTATCACTGGTGTTCCCAAGACTCCACCTGCATCTACCCAGTCTGAATCCACTTTTGATTCGAAGGGAAAATCCAAACCATGTGTTGAGGAGGTGGATTGACTAGTGTCTAGGACATTTGATAGGAATCACTTGTACTCTTTTTGCCTCAATTTTTCATTTCTCTGTAATTTTTTCTCAAATAAATATATATGATCTTATTCTCTTTTACCTTCTGTTACTTTTCTCATCCGTTTTTACTACTTTTTTCTAATCACAAAGGGGGAGAAATATGAGCATAATATAATTCTACCTATGATACAGTTGTTTCATACCTCTGATACATTTTCATGTAATACTCTATTCTCTGATACATTTGAAAATGTCATTACTCACATTGAGAAGTGAGACCCAATTTATTTTATACTGATATATTAATGATTAATTTGTATTATAATACCATAATTTGTGATTATCAAAAAGTGGGAGATTGTTGACCTCACCTGTTTTGATAATCTCAATTATGTTTTAATATGTTTTGATAATCCTATCTATATGTTAAAATTATGTTGAAAAAAATATCAAAATAATCATTGGAATATGTTAATCAATGTTTATCTATGTCTATACATGTTTTGAAATAATAATAATTCAATATACATATGATTTGCATAGAACAGATAAGTATTAAGTTTTTGAGTCACTGATACAGACCTACTGATACATAGTCACCGATACAGACATAGTCTATCGATAAGAAAAGATCACTGATAGATAGATTCTACTATTATATCAAGAGCTAACGATACAGACAGACAGACCTAACGATACAAGTCTACCGATACAAACATACATTTACTGATATGAAGTCTACCGATACAGACAGAGCCACCGATATACAGAGAGAGCCACCGATACAAGTAGCTACTGATATAAGCGAGTTACCGATGGAGAGAGCCACCGATACAAGAATGCTACCTATATAGAAGAGATATCGATAAGAGGATCTAATGATACAGATTTACTGTCACTGATACATAGTCTACCATTATAAAGAGTAACAACTACCGATACAGACCTACTGGCTCAAGTCCACCGATACAAGCTCACTGATAGTAAGAGCTACCGATGGAAACCAGTCACTATATCTCTAAACCCTACTTTTATTTGTTTATTAAAAATGGTCATATTTGGTGCTTTTAATGCAACTGCTATTAATTAATTAATGTCTGTTGAATGCCAGGAAACCGTACCTCGTACCTGCAGAAGTAATCATACTTTTTGTCGGACCATATGAGCTATAAAAGGGAAGAAAAAAGCAGCGTATAAGTAGAGGTTGTGCAAAAAGTGGTGATATAGTGCTGGATTCGCACGAGGGATAAAACACAGAAGAACTTTTTCTAAGAATCTGAGGTACATTACTGTGCTACAAAGATTACTACAATCTCGAGAAAAAACCTCAACACAAGTAAGTCAAGGAACAGAACTGTGATACTCTGTTTCTCAGACAAGTTTCAGAGAAGGACTCAAACAACATCTACTCAATCCAAAAGGAGTCTAGGGCTACATTGCCATCACATAGAGCTTTCTAATCTCATCTCAATTTTATTAGCTCTATTGTGAATTGTTTATTTACATTTTGAGTAGTGTGTGTGCTTCTGTTCTTATTAAACACACAATAACTCCTGAGCATAACTGGAGGATATCTAATATCCTCACCCAATCTTTCTAAATCTTTTTGATTCCCATTGTGAATTGTGGTAGTGGTCAAGTTTGACCTAGATGTCATGTGTGATATTGTTTTGGTTTTTCCCGCGAAGAACTATGGTAGAGGTCATAGGACCTGGACAGTCTGAGTACTGTTGTTTTCCCCGATCCAGGGTGTGGATAAAAGTTTTTATAAACTGTTTGAAAGGACTAAGTCTCGGATTGAGACTGAACCTCTTGGTTAAACCTGTTGTGCATACTATTTCATTTTAAACTATATTTTATATTCTGCTGCTAATTACTTTGAAATTCAAATCTGTTTTAAAGTAACTCTGATAATTAAACTAACAAGAGTTTGTAATTTTTGTTAGCCAGTAAGTTAGTTTCAAAAGAAAACTTAATCTTCAGATTAAGTTAACTGAGAAATAATCAATCTTTGAGAAACTAATTGAAACCTTTCAAGATTTATAAATTCACTACATTTTAATTTTTATTTAATTTGGGGAGATTTTATTGAAAACCTTTTTAACAGAAATTTTAATTGGAACTCAATTTACCCCCCTCTTTATTATCCGCTCTGACCAACAATTACTAATATTATTATTTTAACATTGATATTATTATTATTATTATTACTCAAAATAAAATGGATAAGAAATGATAATAATTTTTGTTCGTTTTATTAATATTTATTAGTTTTATTATTATTATCATTATTATTATTATTGTTGTTGTTTTTGTTATATTATTATGATTATGTTTTTTTTCAAAAACCTTAGATCTACCCTTTTCCGCACCCCCCTTTCCCCTTTGCTCTTCCGCGCCGCGAGCCACCTGTCAGGCCCTCACCTCCCGCCACTCTACCCATCTGGCGGGGCTCCCCCTCTCGGTCCGAGCTCCCGCCTGCCTGCTCACCCTCCGCTGGCCGACCCCACCTCCCCGTCTGGCTCGCCCTCCTGCTTCGCCGCTTCGGTGCCCCTGCCTTCATGCTCCCCTCATCTGCGCTCCGCCTCCCGCTCGCCCCTCTCCTGTGCCGGCACAAGGCCACCCGCCGCCCCCCTTTTCCTGTCCAGCCGGTGCAAGGCCACCCCTCCTTCCTCTGCTTGTCCAGCCGACGTGAGACCCCCCCTGCCCCCACCTTTTTCCCTTGTCGCAACCCACCGGAGGAAGCCACTCCCCTCCCTCTGGCAACTTTTTCCGAAAAACCCGACCTCCCTTTTTCGATGTGATTTCAGAGAACCCGACACACCTATCCGACAACCATCAGCGAGAACCCGACCTCCCCTATCCAGCGGACAGTAGCGACGAACCTGAATCCCTTGTGCAACACCTCAGCGTGCTCTGACGTGGCCGTGAATTCCCTCGCTGGGTTCGCGAAGGGTTTCTCGGGTCATGTCGGACCCCGTTCCGTCCGCCGTCGCCGAAGGCGAAGCGATTCAGATCGCTTTGAATTGTCCTCTATTGTTCGTGGGGCGCGTTTGGCCCCGCCTCATGTCTTGGTTCACCACCACCATCCAAAGTGAGTTTTAGTATCGCACACACATTTATTTTATTGTCGTTATCGTGTTTTGAATTACTTATATTTTATTTGTAGTACGAATAATTATTTTGGTGTGCAATCTTTCCTTGTCGTGTTCTCATGATCACCACCATTGTCCAAGGTGATGTTTTCATCCCTTGTTTTGTTGAACACTTTATTTTTTTGAGTCGTGTTTATATCATCGAGTCCTATTTTTTTTAGAGGCGCACTGGTCTTGGCTGTTTTATATTGTGTGTCGGAAATTGTTGCAGGGAGTCGAGATCGTTTCCAGGTGCATGCACACATTTTCCTAGGTATGGATATATATACTTGGAAGTGCGTGCATTCAAGAGAGGTGTTTCTTTAGTTAGAAAGTTTCAACTGGACTTCCTTGAGGTAGGAAAATCCATGCATTTCCTTTCCATTTCTTTTCCTTAATGCTTGATATTTTCATGAATTTATTATCTTTCTACGCATCTCCATGGTACGTATTTAAAACATGTTGTGGTGTTCTAAAGTTTTTTGGTGTTATTAAAGATAGGGTGTATATGAATCTTGGTTTATGCCTTGTGTGTGATGCCTTACGTGTTTGTAAATTTCCACTCATTCTTTTGGGTGAAATTGGATGTTTGGGTGGGGTTTTTACTATAAAAATGTTTTGTTAAATTGGTTTGAAATATGTTTTGGATTTCGTATATGAAATGTGGTGTTTTCCCTGGTTGTGGTTTGGTGTTTGTCAAAAAACAGGCTTTTGGTTTATGAACTTGTGTGGTATTTTATAAGTGAGTGATATGGGTGTTTTTGGGTTGAAAACAAAAGGTGTATTTATAAAATTTGGTTTCAAATTTTTTGGTTGGCTTTGGAGTGTTCCTCTTGGTTTGGCCCGGTTGGCCCTGGAAACATGCTAGGGTGAGTTGTTGGAAAATGAAATGGGTGTTTGAAAATTTTGGGGTGTGTTTGGGTGAAAGTGAAAGTCAAAGCCCATTTGGCACTTTCTTAGGCGTTGTTGTTTTAACTCGACTTAAAGTGAACTTGGGAAGGTTTTTGGTAAATGTTTTATTTAAGGGTCCATTTGGCCACGTTGGTATAAAGATAGTATTTTTGGTTGTTTTTGAATGGGTTAATAAATGTTTTGATAAAAGTATGAGCGTTGTGAAGCTAAAGGCCTGCTTGGAATTTTAGATTGGATGTTTACAAAAGGTTTGATATGTGTGAATTGTATGAGGCCTGTTTGGCATCTTTGAAACTGTATGTTTGGAAAACCCCTCATTGGTTAAGACCTTTGCCTTGTCTGTCGATCATGTGATAGGAGGGTCCTCAGTATAGGGATCCTTTTGAGAATATTTATTTTAAGGCATGAGACTAACCTTGAGGTGGTCGGGGTGGTGTCGATTTGTGCCGCGTGCTGGATTATATATATATGGATTTTTATTTGAATGTGTGACACACCTCTTTTTGAACATAGCATAAAAACTTAGCATATCAAAGGGGTTTACTGAGAACGATTGTTACACTAGTTTATATTACACACTGGTTAGTGGCCCTATAGTAGGGGAATAATGAGTTATTGCTATTATGGGGATTGGGCCCCTCAGTTAGGCCATGAAGGGCTATACTGAGCGTTAGGGCGTTATGACATCATCGAGTTAGGGAATGCCTTCAGGATGAGTCACATGTATAGTATGTTCTGGTCTTCCTCCAAGTTCTTAGGTTTTTCGTGATCCTTTGATATGAGCACTATTAGTACCATTGCCCTTGCTGTGTGTGGAATCATACCCATTAACTTGGTTTTGGTGTTTCTTGGGAAGTTTTGTGTATATGGTTGGTTTAAAAAATGAACTTCAAAGTAGATGTTTTGGGAAGGTTTGTGTGAACCCCTCTTTTGTCTTCTTTTCATTGTTTTTGAATTGTAAGGGCAATGGATTTGTGATTGTTAGTTTTCAAAATGTAGTGTAATATGAAAACCTTATTTTTATAACTGTAGTTCAAACTAGTATTATTTGGCTGGTTTGGAACTAGAAAATGCATGGGTTCTATGGTTCATTTTTGGCATTACTACTGAGAATTTTAATGCTCACGCCTATCCTACCTTTTCAAATGCAGGTTCAGCTATTTGGTTCAGGTTCTTGTTTCGTCTGCCAGTGCGAGGCAGGCTGTTAGTTGTTGGAGGTGACCTAAGAGGTCACAAGGAGGTATGTACAGTTTATGTTTCGTGCCGCAACTAGTTTTTTTTGTTATCGTTAGTTTTTTTTATCTATTTATCTTTTGTTCATGGACCAAATCGTTCCCAACGATTAAGTGTTGATTCCTGACACTAGTTGCCAACCCGTGGGGATCGGGAACGCCCCTCGGACCATGTCGCAGGCCGGATCGGGTGATCGGTTCATGGTCGAACCGGGTCGGTTCGTGACAAAATGGTATCAGAGGAGGTTCTTATTATTTGGGGTGTCTAGTAGAAGGAGATTAGGACTGTCAAGGCTCAGGAGGTTGGTTATGGGTCAGTTCCTGATCACCACCGCCCGCAACGAGACCTGAGTTACCAGGGGTAGTCTGGGATTTGAGTCTTTTGTATTTGGTTGTTTTGGATTGAGGGATGACAATGGGGGGGGGGGGAATCGGTTCACATTGAAGCCTCGCATGGGGTGGTGGCCCATGTGGAGTCCAAGTGCCTGGTTTAAGGTTCTCTTAGTGTTGTGCCTTACTTGGGGTATGGCTCACCACCATGTTGCAGGGTTAGGCACAAACACTAGTTTCTCATTCCAGTGGGTTGTTGTTGGTGGTGTTTCTTTTTAATCTCGGTTGATGCGAGTGTGCATTAAAAGTGAAATTGATTTCTGAAATTTAAAAGTGTTTATTTTAATTTTTTTTGAAATTAGTAAAGTGGGTTTTTAAAGAGAAAGTGTATCGGTTCGGAAAAACTTGGTATGTGTTTGAATTTGGTAAGTAAAAGAAGTGCTTGAACCTTGGCACTCCTTATGGAGGGTCACACGTGTGTGGGTATGTATGAAGAGTGTGTGGGGGCATTTGTTTGTAGATTATGTGGGCAAGATTTAATGAACGCACATGTGACGGTTCATAAGGTGTCATAAGTGAGTTTTAAAATTTTAAAGGAATAATGGTTTTGGAAAAGTGATTTTTGCTTGTGTTTGTATATGCTTGGCTTAGGGGCCTATTTTTCCTTGTCTTGTGTTATTTCTTTGATTGAGTTTTGGTTTGATGACCGGTTTCGATGGTGTTTTTCATGTTATGAGTGTGCCGCCCAGGAGGCCTCCAAAAGTTGTTAATAAGTTATGCCCAGTTTCCAGTTCTTTTTTTGTGTTGCCTGCTTATCGAGGTAGTTGAAGTCTATTAGAAATAGTTTTGTAGTTTAGAAAGATAGTGTGTATTTGGGTTGTTGGGAACTCCCAGGGTAGTTAAGGTTTGTATCATCCCAGAGTTACTTGAGGGTTCAGTTCTGGACAAGTAAAGGTGGGAAGTATCATCGTCGTTAGAATCCAGGGTGTAGTTGGTGGGGTTGGCTCTTGTGAAGGTTCCCCGTCTTGAAAGGATCTTCATTTGTACCAACTCCCAGGTTGTTGGATCATTCCCTCGCATGCGACTAGTCTGGTCAGTTCAGGCATTCTAACCCACCTTGTCGCAACCCTCCGAAGTCTTCCTACCGTGCGACTGTTCGGGTCCCCGGAGAGAGTTTTGAAAGAAGCATCATTCGGGAGGAAGGGGTTAGGGAATGGAGGATGCAAACACTTGGATGTGAGGTAGGAGACGCTTCAGCCATCAGGGCCCCAGCCACAGACTATGGGGTGAAGCTCACGCACAGTCAGGAGTTGCCGAGGGTGTGTGGAACCTCGGATCGGATGATATTTTTAGCTTTGGAATGGAAATATAAAAAATTTCTTTGTTCTATTTTCATCACTGTCGTAATCTTATCCTTGTCTTGGGGGCATGGTGAGCTCGTTCACCCATGATCCAAGTGGTCTTATCTACTCCCAGTGTGGTTTTTTAAATTGTTCGGTCTCTTTGAATGGTGTGGGCTGTGAATGGATGGACCTGTTCTGATTTTGAGTTGGTCTTAGTTGTGTTTGTTAGGGGGATGTTTGTTTCATGAAATTGATGGGAGGTGTTGAGTTAATTCTTCATCCTTAAGTTGCTGGTTTGTTTTGTAGCAAGTTTTCCGACAAAGGCTCAGGTGTGTTATTTGGTCCATGTTGGGAAATTAACGAGTTTGGGTTGGGAGTTCCCGTATTGCCCCCCAGGGGGTAGTGTGTTCGAGTTTTGAGGGCTTCCATGTTAGTTAATTCTTGTGGTGGGGAGAACACTCCTGTGTTCTCCCCTAAGCTTTGGGCAGTGATTATTCATGAGCTGGTTAGGTGTGACGTGTGTTGGTAATAGTCACCTCGAGCCTCTCGGTTTCTTCTAGTTTGGTTTGGTCATGGACTCTAGTTGTGTCAACTGTTGTCTTGGTGACTTTTCGGGGGTAGAAAGTATTTGTGGTGGGGAGAACTGTCACACCCCGATCTTGGATGCCTATTTATTTTATTTTACTTTTATTCTTTTCTTGGTCACGTACCATTTGGATGAGGATTAGTTGGGTCCCGGTTTGATATTTTCGATGTTTGATGTTTTGGTGGGCCTCGGACCGGTGCGCAGTCATCGCATCGCTAGCGGTGATCGCGCATTTGGTCGTAATGAATGCATTGTCACCTGATTGTGCGAATAAATAATAAAATTTGATGAATAAATTAAATTGACTAAAAAACAAAGCTAAATAAAATTTTATAATGATAAAACATGGTTAATGTTTAACCCATAATCAAAATAAGATTATTGCGGAGATGATAATTTTGTTATTATTTAATCTGGTAATAATACTATTATTATTAAATTGTTATAAATATAATTATTAATGAAACGTAATAAAATTGTCACCTTAATTATCATTAAGTTTGTTCTTAATTTCCTTTGTTACTACTAATATTTTTATTATCATTTTTCTATTAATATTATTACTAATATTATTATTTTAACATTGATATTATTATTATTATTACTCAAAATAAAATGGATAATAAATGATAATAATTTTTGTCCATTTTATTAATATTTATTAGTTTTATTATTATTATTATTATTATTATTATTATTATTATTATTATTGTTATTATATTATTATTATTATGTTTTTTTAAAACCCTAGATCTACCCTTTTCCGCACCCCCCTTTCCCCTTTGCTCTTCCGTGCCATGAGCCCCCTGTCAGGCCCTTGCCTCCCGCCGCTCTGCCCGTCCGGCGCGACTCCCCCTCTCAGTCCAAGCTCCTGCCTCCCTGCTCACCCTCCACCGTCTGACCCCGCCTCCCCATCCGGTTCACCCTCCTACTTCGCCGCTCCGGCGCCCCTGCCTTCACGCTCCCCTCATCCGCGCTCTGCCTCCTACTCACCCCTCTCCTGTGCCGGCACAAGGCCGCCTGCCATCCCCCCTTTTCCTGTCGAGTCGGTGCAAGGCCACCCCTCCCCCCTCTTCTTTTCCAACCGACATGAGACCCCCCCCTACCCCTCCTTTTTTTCCCTTGCATGACCCACTGGCAGAAGCCACTCCCCTCCCTCTGGAAACTTTGTCCGGCAAACCCGACCCCCCTTTTCCGGTGTGATTTTAGAGAACCTGACGCACTTGTTCAGCAGCCAGCAGCGAGAACCCGACCCCCCCTATCCGGCGACCAGTAGTGACGAACCTGAATCCCTTGCGCAGCACCTCAACATGCTCTGACATGGCTGCGAATTCCCTCGCTGGGTTCGCGAAGGGTGTCTCAGGTCATGTCGGACCCCGTTCCGTCTGCCGCCACCGAAGGCGAAGCAATTCAGGTCACTTCGAATCGTCCGCTGTTGTTCGCGGGGTGCATTTGGATTCGCCACATGTGTTGGTTCTCCACCACCATCCAAAGTGAGTTTTAGTATTGCACACACGTTTATTTTATTGTCTTTATCGTGTTTTGAATTCCTTATATTTTATTTGTAGTACGAATAATTATTTTGGTGTGCAATCTTGCCTTGTCGTGTTCTCATGATCATCGCCGCTATCCAAGGTGATTTTTTTCATCCCTTGTTTTGTTGAACACTTTATTTTTTTGAGTCGTGATTATATCATCGAGTCCCTAGTTTTTTTTAGAGGTGCATCGGTCTTGGCCGTTTTATGTTGGGTGTCAGAAATTGTGGCAGGGATTCGAGATCGTTTCCAGGTGCGCACACGCATTTTCCCAGGTATAGATATATATACTTGGAAGTTCGTGCGTGCAAGCGAGGTCTTTCTTGAGTTAGAAAGTTTCGACTGGACTTCCTTGAGGTAGGAAAATCCATGCATTTCATTTCCATTGCTTTTCCTTAATGCTTGATATTTTCGTTAATTTATTATCTTGCTACGCATCTCCATGGTACGTCTTTAAAACTTGTTGTGGTGTTCTAAAGTTGTTTGGTGTTATTAAAGATAGGGTTTACATGAATCTTGGTTTATGCCTTGTGTGCGATGCCTTACGTGTTTGTAAATTGCCACTCGTTCTTTTGGGTGAAATTGGATGTTTGGGTGGGGTTTTCCCATAAAAATGTTTTGTTAAATTGGTTTGAAATATGTTTTGGATTTTGTATATGAAATGTGGTGTTTTCCCTGGTTGTGGTTTGGTGTTTGTCAAAAAACAAGATTTTGGTTTATGAACTTGTGTGGTATTTTATAAGTGAGTGATATGGGTGTTTTTGGGTTGAAAAAAAGGTGTATTTATAAAATTTGGTTTCAAAATTTTTGGTTGGATTTGGAGTGTTCCTCTTGGTTTGGCCCGGTTGGTCCTGAAAACATGCTAGGGTGAGTTGTTGGAAAATGAAAGGGGTGTTTGAAAATTTTGGGGTGTGTTTGGGTGAAAGTGGAAGTCAAAGCCCGTTTGGAACTTTCTTAGGTGTTGTTGTTTTAACTCGACTTAAAGTGAACTTGGGAAGGTTTTTGGTAAATGTTTTATTTAAGGGGTTGTTTGGCCACATTGGTATAAAGATAGTATTTGTGGTTGTTTTTGAATGGTTTAATAAATTTTTTGATAAAAGGATGAGCATTGTGAAGCTAAAGGCCCGTTTGGAATTTTAGATTGGATGTTTAAAAAGGTTTGATATGTGTGAATTGTATGAGGCATGTTTGGAATCTTTGAAACTGTATGTTTGGAAAACCCCTCATTGGTTAGGACCTTTGCCTCTTCTGTCGATCATGTGACAGGAGGGTCCTCGGTATGGGCCTCCTTTTGAGAATATTTATTTTAAGGCATGAGACTAACCTTGAGGTGGTCGGAGTGGTGCCGGTTTGTGTCGCGTGCTGGATTATATATATATGGCTTCTTATTTGAATGTGTGGTACACGTCTTTGTGAACATAGCACGGAAACTTAGCATAACAAGGGGGTTTACTAAGAACGATTGCTGCACTAGTTTAGATTATGCACTGGCTAGTGGCCCCATAGCAGGGGAATACTGAGTTATTGCTACTATGGGGATTGGGCCCCTCGGTTAGGCCATGAAGGGATATACCGAGCATTAGGGAATTATGATGTCATCGAGTTAGGGCATGCCTTTAGGATGAGTCACATGTATAGTACGTTCTGGTCTTCCTCCGAGTTCCTAGGTTTTCCGTGATCCTTTGATACAAGCACTATTAGTACCATTTCCCTTACTGTGTGTGGAATCATACCCTTTAACTTGGTTTTGGGGTTTCTTGGGAAGTTTTATGTATATGTTTGGTTTCAAAAATGAACTTCAAAGTAGCTGTTTTGGAAAGGTTTGTGTGAACCCCTATTTTGTCTTCTCTTCCTTTTTTTTGAATTGTAAGGGCAATGGATTTGTGATTGTTAGTTTTCAAAATGCAGTGTAATATGAAAACCTTATTTTTATAACTGTAGTTCAAACTAGTATTATTGGGATGATTTGGAACTGGAAAATGCATGGATTCTGTGGTTTATTTTTGGCATTCCTACTGAGCATTTTAATGCTCACGCCTATCCTACCTTTTTAGATGCAGGTTCAGCTGTTTAGTTCAGGTTCTTGTTTCGTCTGCCCGTGCGAGGCAGGCTGTTAGTTGTTAGAGGTGTCCTAAGAGGTCACAAGGAGGTATGTACAGTTTATGTTTCATGACGCAGTTAGTTTTTTTTGGTTATCGTTAGTTTTTGTTTATCTATTTATCTTTTGTTCATGGGCCAAATTGTTTCCAACGGTTAAGTGTTGATGCCCGACACTAGTTGCTAGCCCGTGGGGATTAGGATCGCCCCTCAGGCCATGCCGCGGGCTGGCTCGGGTGATTGGTTCATGGTCGACTCAAAATATGAGGATTTCATTGCAAAATGAGTCATGCTTAAATGAGAGAGACACACTGAGTTCAACTGACAATTTGAACTCAGTGATTTCTGACTATTATCATTATGCGATGGAATGATTTTTACAGTTGAAAGACTGTAAGAATTACTCTGTCACAGGCTGACCAGATGATAAATCTGGCCAAATACCTTAAGTAAAATCTATATATTTCAATACAGTGCATAAACAAGGGAAAGTAGTATTGAAACTGGCTAGTTGATTCCCCCTACTCATCTATTGATTGTTTTCACTACTTGTTTGATTACTTGTATGTCTGCCTTATTTCCTTCTTATTTTCTGCCTTCTTTTTATGTCTTCTTGCACTCACTCACTTACATTCACTTCCTTACACACAATTTCATTCACTTTATAGTTACATCATCACCACCATTTCTTTATTTTTGTGTGTTTTTTTGTATATGTTTTGTTTTTTTGTTGTTCATTAAGCACAACATCAATCCTCCCTATGGTTCAACCCTGTCTTACCATTGTACTAGGTATTAAGTAGGTAGTATAAATTTTTAATTTATGATCGTGCTCAGTGACACACGATGTGAAAATTTTGGTGTAGTTTCTAGGGAGGTCGCGTGCAATCATTTAAAAAACAAAAAAAAAATCAAAAATACAAAAACTAAAAAAAATACAAAAAACAAAACTTCAAAAAAACTGGAAAAAAATTCCCAAAAAAATCTTTGAACCGCCTGCTGCATGAAAACCATGTCTAATCTGAGAACCTAAAACCTATTATTCCAATAATTGAAAAACACCTCAAATACATGAAGGAAAAGAAAGAGAAAATCAAAACAGAAGAAAATAGGATAGCTGAAAATCAGAACATGAATAATCCACCTCTTGAAAACATGAACCCACTTGGAAATGAGATGGTTGAGAGACACAACTTGTGAGAGTTTTTACTAACTTATGTTTCTAGTAACCCTTCTTGCATTAGTCTCTCTACTAGATCAAGAAACTATGAAATCAAGCAGTCCATGTTGAGTCAGCTACCGACCTTCAATGGAATGCCTAGTGAAGACTCCCTTGACTTCATTAGGGATTTATCTGGTAGTGTCCAATAGCTGCCACTTAGGGGCCTTAGTGAGGAAGAGCTTAAGTTGAGTGTTTTTTCCTCCTACCTCAAGGGAAATTCTAGATCCTGGTTCCAATAGTTAGAGGAATAGATCTTTATCACCTTGGATCAAGTGTACAATGCTTTCACAATGAAATTTTATCCTAGGAGGTTGACATCTAAGATTAGATATAAGATCACTAGCTTCTTGCAAGATGAGGGTGAACTGTTTCATGAATCCTGGGATAGGTTTAGGGGATTACTCAAGCAGTTTCCAAACCACCAGTGTACCACTCAATTCCTTATAGACACATTCTACAATAGTCTTACCCCTTACCACCAAACCTTGGTGGATCAGTCTGCTGGAGGAGACTTTATTGATAGGATAGTTGAAGTGCTTAAACAAATTTTCAACACTTTAGATCAAAACTCACAAACATAAGTGTTCTATGAGGAGAACCATTATGAGCAAGTAATCAAACCTAGTTCCTCAAGATGAATCCCAATCTATTGGGTTCTTCATTGAGAACACCCATAACACCCTTAGGGAGTAATTTCAGCACTATGGCATGTATGGGCACTCACGGACCTGTTTTCCCAACTTTGATATTCCCACCCAACCTCCTGAGAATGAAAAATTTGATGTCTATGGTCGAAGGATGCATCCTAGGAAAGAAAATTACTTAAACACTTAAAATCAGGGGTATAGGAACCACCCAAACCTTTCCTAGAGAGAGATAAGGGAGTCATTCAACATGCTACCCCTCCTGGATTCTAACAGCCTCCTAGGCCGCAATTCCAACCCCAACCCCAACTTAAGGCTAAGTCATCCAACTCAAAAGATGATGTGAGAGATATGTTTCATCAGTTAATATGAAGGTTTGATGAGAAAAATACCAAAAATGATTTTGATAAAATTCAAATGGATTCAAGAATGAAAAATCTGGAAATTCAAATGGGGAAGTTGGCTAGGGATGTGGGAAATAGAGACAAAGGTAGGCTTCCCAGTACCACTGAAGCCAACCCAAGAGAAAAAGTAATGGATGTGACCACTAGAAGTGGTATACAAACCCACCAAGTGCCTAGGAAAGAACCCCAAATAGCTCAAAAGGAAAATATAGATGAATCCAAGAATTTTGATTTGGAAAATGTTTAATATGGAAAACTGGACAGCAGCATTGGAAACCCTCTGGTTGCTGTTGTTCCAACTAAAAACCCCAAATAAAATGGCTTGAAAAATAAATATAATAAAGGAAACAAATTTTTTTAAGAAGAATTTATAGGGATGCTTATAATTATTAAAAACTTTACCCCTGTCATCCCTTTTCTTGAAAGAATAAAAAAACAACCCTTTATTTTGAACTACTGAAATTCTTAAAAGTGGTTAAAAATCTGAACATTTATATCCCATTCATTGAAGACCTAATTCAAATCCCATAATACTTAAAATCACTCAAGAAAATATGTTCAAATAAGAAGACCCTGGAAGAATTTCTCACCTATAGTCTAACTGAGGAGTGTAGTGCTATATTGAAAAATAGGATACCACCTAAGATTCAGGACCCAGGAAGCTTTGTCATCCCCTGCACCTTTGGGGATGGAGGTGGTAAGTTCAAATGTTTTTGTGATTTGGGTTCTAGCATTAATATGATTCCTTTTTCACTTTTCCAACTCCTGAGATTAGAATTTCCCCAACCCACCATTGTTTTTTTACACTTTACTGATAGATCCATTACTCACCTAGTGGGTAGGGTTGATTATTTACTAGTGGGAGTAGGTAAAATCTTTTTTACTGCTAACATTCTCATTCTTAATATGGAGTGTGACTAGGAGGTACCTATCATCCTTTGTAGACCCTTCCTGGCCACAGGGGTATCTATGATAGAGGTTTCAAAGGGGAATTTGATTTTCAACTTGGGTGAGAAAAAATAAAATTCAATGTTTTCAAGAAAATTAAAGAACCCACCCACCCAATATTTCCCAAGGATGAGCTAGTAGTTGTTGAGGGTACTTTTGATGAGGAGGAAGATGAGTTTCTGAGGATGATAGAGGAGATCAATGGTGAACCTGAGATCCCTGATGCTACTTTCATGGGGATTAGCTCAAGTAAGGAGAGAGAGTCCGTTGATGAGTATGAGGGAGATTTTTTTAAAGCATATATATGAGTTTTCTATAGAGCATATTCTGTACCCAAGAGAGGATTTTAAGTGTGGGTAATTTTTTTTTGGTAGTTTTAGTTATGAGGATGAATCCTTCTTCACTGCCTTCTTTAAGAGGCAGCATGAAGACCTTGGCCCACCTAGGACTAAGTGTCTTCTATCTAGTGAATCACCACCCATTCTTGAACTCAAACCCCTCTCTTACCATCTCAAATATTCCTTTTTAAAAGAGAGTTCCACCCTTCCTATGATTATCTCATCCAATCTGGAGGTAAGTCAAGAGGAAAACCTAATGAGAGTTTTGAAAAAGTATAAGTAAATCATGGGATGGAGAATTGATGGTATTAAGGGGATAAGTCTAGACTTCTGCATGCACAAAATTCACATGGAACTTGAGTGGAATCCTATAGTGGAAGCCCAAATGAGACTCAATCCAAACATGAAGGAATTGGTGAGGGAAGAAGTGATCAGATTGCTAGATGCTGGGATAATTTTTCTCATTTCTAACAGTCCCTAGGTAAGTCCTTTCTAGGTGTTCCCCAAAAAGAGTAGAGTGATAGTGGTCACAAATGAAAAAAATAACAAATCCAAACAAGAGAAGTGAAAAAAATGGAGGGTCTGTATAGACTATAAGAAGTTGAATACTTCCACAAGAAAATACCACTTTCCCATGCTATTTTTTGGACCAAATGTTAGAGATATTGACAGGAAATGAATATTTATGTTTTCTTGATGGTTACTCTAGTTAAAACTAGATTTCCATTTCTCCTGAGGACCAATAGAAAACCACATTCACTTGTCCATTTGGGACATTCGACTACCATTGGATTCCCTTTGGCTCGTGTGGTGCTCCTACCATTTTGCAAAGATGGATGATGTAAATTTTCTAAGATATGATTGAAAGAATAATTAAGGTTTTTACAGATGATTTTTCTATTGTGGGAAGCAATTTTGAAAATTTTTTGGAAAATTTGGAACTTGTACTGGAGAGATTCCAAGGACCAACCTGGTCTTAAACTGGGAAATGTGCTAATTCATGGCTATTGAGGGCATATTATTGGGTCACAAAGTTTCTAAGATGGGGTTGGAGGTCAATAATGCTAAATTTGAGGTTATCCAAAATTTATCCCCACCTGAAAACGTTAAAGGAATCAAATTTTTTTTGGGTCATACTAGGTTTTATAGGAGTTTAATTAAAGATTTATCTAAGATTACTAGACCCATGTGATCCTTATTAGTTAAGGACACAAACTTTGTTTTTTATGAGAAGTGTGTGGAGTCCTTTAATATTCTTAAGAAGAATCTTACAACCTCACCAGTGATCATTGCCCCTGACTGGAATATCCCTTTGAGGTGATGTGTGATGCAAGTGATATAGTGGTAGGAGCTGTTTTTGGGCAGAGGAAGGATAGGAAACTGAATGTCATTTACTATGAAAGCAAGTTACTACATGATTCCCAGAAGAACTATTCAACAACTGATAAGGAACTGGATTTTGTGATGTTAGCTTTGGAAAAGTACATGCAGTACTTGATATGATCATTTTCACAGACTATGTTTCCCTCAAGTATTTGCTGGCTAAGAAAGATTCAAAACCTAGACTGATGAAATGGACTCTGCAGCTTCAAGAGTTTGATATGGTAATAAAGTATAATAATGGGGATGAGAATATATTGGCAGATTATTTATCTAGGCTTCCCATCACCCATAGTTAAGATCCAAGAGAGATAAACACTTCATTTTCTAATGAACAACTATTTTCTACTTATGTGAAACAGTCTTCTTAGTTTGCAGACTATGCCAAATTTTTGGCAGTGAGTGCAATTCCTAAGGACCTATCACATAACCAAAGGAAGAGGTTTATTTCTAAGTTTAAATATTATTTTTTTGGATAACCATCTTCTCTTTAGGAGGTGTGCTAATGATATTTTGAGGATATGTGTGGATGAGGAGGATATGATGCTCATACTTCAAAGTTTTCATTCATCACCTTGGTGTGGACACCATGGAAGAGAGAAAACTACTCAAAAGGTTCTACAGGTTGGTTTCTACTAGCCAACATTGTTCAAAGATGTTAGGAGTTTGGTTATAGGATGTGAAAAGTTTCAGATGCTTGGAAATTTAGGAAGAAGGCAGGAGCTACCTCAAAAAGGAATCCCATAGGTTGAGATTTTTGATGTCTGGGTTTTGGACTTCATGGGACCATTCCCATAATCTTATGGGAATGAGAATATTTTGGTTTTTGTGGACTATATGTCCGAAAGGGTTGGGGTAGTACCTCTACCCAACAATTCTACTGCAAGTGTGGTCAATTTTATCAAGAAAAATATTTTTTCTAGGTTTGGTGTGCCTAGGGAATTCATCACTGACAATAGTACTCATTTTAAAAATTATAAGCTCAAGAGTTTGATGAAGAATTATGGATTATCTTATAGGACATGTACAACATACCACCCACAGTTTAGTGGGAAGATAGAAGTTTCTAATAGAGAGATTAAGCATATTTTGGAGAAAACAACGTCTAGCTCTAAGAAGGCTTGGTCAGTGAAGCTGGATGAGCCCCTTTGGGCCCACAAAACTACTTACAAGACTCATATAGGGATCTCACTATACAGGCTGTTGTTTGGGAAAATGTGTCATCTGCATGTTGAGTTGCAGTAAAAATCATATTGGACAGTGAAGGCCATAAACTTTGAATTCAATTCTGCTGGTGAAAGGAGGTTGTTAGAGCTAAGTGAGCTGTAGTAGATAAGGAGGGAGTATTATGAGAATGTTTAAATTTAAAAAGAAAGAACCAAGGAATTTCATGATTCAATCATTCAGAATATAAATTTTAAGGTTGGTGACAGGGTCATACTTTTCAATTCTAGACTTAAACATTTTCCTGGAAATTTACAGACCAAGTGGTCAAGACCCTTTACCATTGTGATAGTTTTGGTTAATGGAGTCGTGGAGTTGGTAGGAGAAGAGAACATGCCATTTTTTGTCAATGGTCAAAGGATAAAACATTTCTTTTAAGGGAAGCCAAAGGGCTTGGATTCCATCTCTAAGTTGGAATAATGAGTAGTATCAAGTGTAACACCCCAGGTAAATAAAGAATATGACATTTTCATATTTATCCATATTTGTGAATAAAATATTAATATTACTTTAAAGGGGACAGTATTCTCGATGGCATACCCAATACGCAACAACGAGTTTCTTGGGAATCTTACCTTGCACTCTAATAATAAAATAATATTATTTTAAATGGTAGTTAACGCCTAGCCGTTGTAATGGCTGGAATGAACAGAACTAAATACAAAATGATTATATATATTTTTCAAATATTTTTACTTTTTACAATAAATGTTAGAGGATTAAAAATGCGAATGAATCCAATTTTAAGCGTAAACATTCTAATATTATTTAAAAGGTCGATTAACCGCCTTTTGATGGAGAACCTCTTTTAAATCCACTTTTTACAATTTTATGTGTTATATTTGACAAAATAAAATTCTTCTTTAGAATCGGGACATCAAAATTTACTTTGTATAAATTTTTGGTATTTTTCCGAAAAAGTTCATTTTTTTAATGAATAGTAAAAAATGTTGTATTTTAATTCAAAACCTCTTTTTAATCTAATTTATTTATATGATTAGATTATCATTTGAATTGGTTTTAAAGTGAAATTAGAATATATTTTTACCATTTAATCCAATATTGGTCGTTGGAATTAATTTCATCTTGAAATTGGACTTAAAATAGTGTCAATCTTTTGATACTTATTGTTTCATAAAAACACGCTATTTGCTCTGACATCGGGAATTAATTATTAAATTAATTAATGTAACTTATATGTTTTGAATTTTTTAAAATAGGCATCATTTTTGAATTCGGAATATCAAATATATCTTAGGGTGATTTTTTGGTATTTTTCTGGAAAACTTCAATTTTTGATGAATAGTGAAACCACTAAGTGGTACTTAAAAAAACTGATTTTTCGTTTAAATGAAATTTTACCACCTCTGTGTTTTTAATTTCAAAAATCCGACATACATGGTTTTCATTAATAAGTAAAATGTGGTTCAATGGGATTAAAATAATTTTTTGGTGAATAGTAACTTTTAAGTTTTAATCGCGATTAGAGGTAATTAGTGTAGTTTAAGGTAAAAATAATGTTTTAATAAATTGAAATAACCTAGAAACATGTCCTAACATTATTTTATGAGTCATGGCCGACCAAGACAATCCATGGGTCAACTTGGGGACCCCATGGAGCCACCTTGGTTGGAAAATGACATAAATACCTTTTTATTTAAAGTTAAAATTAAAATGTCACAAACATGTGTTGTTTTACTAAAACAATTTTTACATGGGGTTATATAAGTCATATATTTAACTATAAATATTCATTAGAAATATAAAACTATTTCCTACATCATGATATTTGTTTTATAATTTTTATACATTAAATAAATTAATTTATTTATGACACCGTGATGATGTAGTGATTACCTCATAAATGAATGATTTAAATAAAATGAGAAGATAGGGTAAAATCTATGTCTTACACTTGTCACAAACCTATTGGATGGGTGGATTTCGAAACATTATCACCTTATCCTCGAAATATATCCTTTTGGGACCTTTTAAATCGGAAAAGCATTTTATAATAAAGTAAAATTTTATAACTTTTCAAGAGTGCCCCTCCTCTCCTCTTATAAAAGGCCCCCACCTCTACCACCTTACACACACCTCTAAAGCATTTGGCTCGGCCAAACCCTGCCCATTTAATCTCTCCACATCCCTCTCTTCATCATTGAAGCCTCACTTTGGGCATAATCCTTTCCAAGGAAGCCTTTGAGCTCAAATCAAAGAGAGTTACCCGATTTAAAGGTAATGTCTTCCCTTGTGTTCTTTTGTTTTATTTTTCTTCTCCAAACCCCTAAACTCTTTTTATTACTTTTTTTTTGTAAAAACACCAGTATCGTAAATATACTAGGATGTTGTTATAATAAGGATTCGAGCTACACTTTCACACACCTCTGTCTAATGGTTAATGGACATACTGTTTCTGTGGATGGCGAATTACTGCCTCACGAAACGATGATTGTTCAATATTATTTTAACACCTTCAAAGGTGGCCATTAAGATGTCACTATATTTATATATGATATATAATATGTTTATGTTTTCTTTAAGCTTCTGTATTTTTCATTCATGACATAACTTTATGGTTTCCATTATGGGTAAACGTGATATCTTCATTTTAGGAAGTGCGGACTACCGCCCCCTCAAAGTGATTTGATTCGTTAATGCCATATGTGGTACATATAAAGGATGGAATTAATGGTATTACATATGATATCCTGCTATAATTATAATATAACTTTATATCATTATTATTTAATTCCATCAAATACAAAAAAAATGAAAGTAGCGTTCATGCGTACGTACGGCTTACCGTCTCCATGAACAGTACATTTCATTTCTTATCTCCAAATGTTATGTACTATTATAAGTACATATATATAATGGATATATATGTAATATATTACATATAAATTATGGATATAATTATGGAATTATAATATATATATATCTCATTTTGTTTTAATTCCATTAATATGAAAAAAAATGAAAGTAGCGTTCATGCGTACGTACGGCCTACCGTCTCCATGAACGGTGCTTTTAATTTTTTATCTCCAAATGCTATGGAATAGTATAAAATGAATATATAATGGATATATATGATATTTAAAACATCAATACTATTCTGGATATGATGTACCTATAACTACATAGAAAATTCTTTTCCAACAAGTTTGATTTTTACTCATGTACCGAACATCGACAAAAACGTATGATATGAACTCGCTTTATTAACCAATTATTATAACATTATAATATGTGATATTAACTAAATAATAATATTTAAATTAGGTCCTTAAGAAATTATAAATTGACCAAATTTTATTATTCATGAGATGAAAGAACGATTGAGTCATGTCGGGCACGAGGTAAGGGATCATACCCCTCTCCTTCTTTTTAAGTACACTCTTTTATGTCATTACTTTTAAGCTCATATTTCTTATTATTGGGATGTTATTTTATATTCATATTGATGTACATTTTATGTTAATATTATTAGATACCCTATTTGATCTCATCAATCCATTTTTGGAAGTTTTAAGTGGCGTTGTTAGGCTGCTAAGTTTTCGTAAGGGATTTTTTATCTCACTTTTATTCCCGTGAGATTTATGATACATTTGCTACCATTTAATTTGAGTGGTATATGTACTGAACATTATTATACTCTTTGTGTAATATACTTTCATTTATGAGTATTTAAATCAATGTTGTATTGTCCTTCTTTCATGGGGTGTATGTTTTGAAAGATACCCAAGTCGGTAAGGGAACCTTTCACCCTCCTCTTTTTAAAAGACTTCTTTTGTTATGTATTTTAATTCACATACTATTAAGTTGGGATATGTTCTTCTATATCGTTATTGATGTAAATTTTATGTCCAAGTGATGAGATACCCTTTTTTATCTCTCATCAACTCTTTTTCTGAATTTTGAAGTGACGCCGTTAGGCTATCGAATTTTTGCAAGGGAACTTCTTAACCCAATTTTGATTATTTGGGATAAACTTGTACTCCTTGAGTATGTCGTTCTATGAATATGTGTGAATAACCTGTGATTGTTTTACACTTAATATCTACTTATATTTGGTGTATTCATTTGTCACACATAATTTTGTAATTTATTTATCCTTAATCCAAGGATACCGTCTTTATAAGGGACTTCGTCTCAATCTCCATTCATTGAGGCATATTTTGTTTTATACAAAACTTTCTTTTATACGGTGTATAAACCCCTTTGACTTTTAATCTTATTCAAAAGGAATAATTTTTTTATATACGAATCGTTTTACTAAATGACAAAAGGAATGTTTCTTTGTCGTACGTATGCGGCGACAACGACTTCTCCGCCGCCGTGACCATTATTTGAGTTTCGGTTTCCTCTACAAGCCATACCTTTTTTTAAAATGAAAAATAAATACCATGTTTTACTTTTCTTTTATTTTGGTATTGAAAATGGTTTTCATAATGTTTTTATATCAATGCATTGTATTGATATCTTGTGATTGAAAAGTGGAAATGTTATGTTTCCTTTATGCATGTTTTATGTGATATGATTATGTTATGGTTCTTGGGAATTATTATGAAGACGGGTGGTTCCGTGATAAAATAAGGGTGGGTGAGCCCGACATAGCTCTCCAATGCATTGGGTAACGTGAAGGAGTTAAACGTTAAAGTTTCTCCGAAGAGATTTAGGGAATATACTGTGATGGGTATTCCAAACATAACCAAGAGGGTTAATCCCTATGTAAGAATGTTATGAATGCCTCAAGTTACCTTTATGCCTTATGATTTCTATTATTTATTCATGATTTGATGAGGTATGTTAAAATTATTATGTTTTATGAGTAAAGTATGATTTCATACATGGACTAATGTTTTCTTTTCATACTTTTATATCCCTTACTGATCTTTTTATGCTCATCCCAAGTTTTTGAAATGTTTTTCACAGGTCAAGGTAAAGGTGCTTGATATGATGATAGTGTCAAGGAAGTGTCAAGAAAGAATCCATGTTTTATTTTAAATATGTTTCTGTTTATGGGAAAAAACGAATACTATCTTTTATGTAACCACTTTATTTAAATGTGGAATGTAATTCATGATTTATGATCTAATTCTCTAAAACTCTAAACCTGAAAAGATCCTCAATGTGAATTATTCATTTAATTCAATATTAAGTAGGGTTTAAGGTCGGGGCCTTATAGTTGGTATCAGAGGTCGGTTTAGATAACTTTAGAGGTTAGGGTATTCTCTAAGCATAAGTGACATTACCATAATGGTTAGGATTTCAGAAAGAGTCATAGTTTTAGATAAAGTAAATGAGTAATTATATCTTAGTGTTTATCTTCCTCATTAGTACATGATGGTTTTGTTGATATACTCACACTGACATTTCTGTTTTTAGTGAATGGATGGATCTAGCAGGCACCAAAGTGACAATAGGTTTGAAGGAAACTGTGGTGGTTCTCTGATTAAGAGATTGGATGAAATGGGGGATTCAATGAGGAAACTCGTGGTTGTTCTAAACCAACTATCAAGGAGTCATGATCAACCACTTTTACCTTGGTATGTTCCTGTAATGCATCATGTACGAGATGACCAATCGATGTGGAAGTTCAGGTAATAATTATAAAGGTAACCATTAGGGTTTATATGATCCTTACTTTTGAGGTAATTATGGGTTATTATATATTATGATGGAAAATGAAAGGCATGAGATAAAATTGAGGTTAAAATATGTCATGATTATTTTTGAAGATTTTATCTCGTTTTGGGGAATGTTTTAAGAATTATATAGTTTTGGAAAAAGGACAACACGTAGACCGTGTGACAACCCGTCGCGTCGGACAAAGTTGCGGGAATCAAACCCACAACCAAAGTGAGACTGGTATTTATCGCCTACCACTGGACTATGTGAAGTCCCTGGTTAGTTTGACTAATTCTTTTTAGTTAGATGATTTTAGGAATCAAGAGTAAGTTTATTTTGGTTTATCTATGGAAACGATTAACCTATCATCGAGGATATGTGATTAGGTTAATTACTTTCCAATATGAGAATTTAAGAGCAACTGATGTTATTTGGAGATAAAAGTTAATTTGTACCTTGGAAGACTATGTGATTAAATCCTTCAAATATTTGGGTTTCAATCTTAGTTTGGTTTACTTTGAAGAAATTTATGGACAATTGTTTATCGAATGGTCTTCGTTGAACTTTGGGTTTTTTTTGGACAAATTTTGGAGATTAAGAATAGATTTTCTTTTTATAAAGGATTATACTTTTGTGGATTATCTGACCTCATACTAACAATTTTGGTTTTGGATTTTGTCTAAAGACATTGGAAATATATAGTTCTCTTTTGTGGATTAGGTGATTCTCAAGAAGTTGGTTATAGTACTCTTAATGCGAACAAGTCTTCCTAAATACTCGTCTTTTGGAGAAAATATGAGTTTGATTAAGGAATCTAGTAAAAGTTGAAAGTCTACGTGACAAGTAAGTATGTTTCATTATGATTTAGTTAAGCTCAAAAATAAATTCATCAATGAGGAGTAACTTAAAACAAAAATGTTGTCTGTTAACTTTTCCTACTGGGGAATCGAATACCGTTTAACCCATCACAAGTTTGTGATTTTCTTATGGTTAACTTTCTCCTAGACATGTTTACTATCACTCTCCCTCAGAACATGTCCCTTTGTTTTTTCCTCCATATCCATGTTTTCCTGCATGGAATCCTAGTATGGGTTAACTTTGGTGACCTTTGTTCTTCTCTTTCTTTATTTTAAAGTGATTGTTTTACTGACTCTTGTTCCGATGTGGGATTTTCAATGAAGTTTCAAAGCCCAATTTTAAAATTGCGAGGACGCAATTCCCAAAAGGGGTGAAGGATGTAACACCCCAGGTAAATAAAGAATATGACATTTTCATATTTATCCATATTTGTGAATAAAATATTAATATTAATTTAAAGGGGACGGTATGCTCGATGGAATACCCAATACGCAACAACGAGTTTCTTGGGAATCTTTCGTTGCACTCTAATAATAAAATAATATTATTTTAAATGGTTGTTAATGCCTAGCCGTTGTAATGGATGGAATGAACAGAACTAACTAAAAAATTATTATATATTTTTTTCAAATATTTTTACTTTTTACAATAAATGTTAGAGGATTAAAAATGCGAATGAATCCAATTTTAAGCGTAAACATTCTAATATTCTTTAAAAGGCCGATTAACCGACTTTTGATGGAGAACCTATTTTAAATCCACTTTTTGAAATTTTATGTGTTATATTTGAAAAAATAAAATTCTTCTTTAGAATCGGGACATCAAAATTTACTTTGTGTAAATTTTTGGTATTTTTCCGATAAAGTTCATTTTTTAATGAATAGTGAAAAATGTTGTATTTTAATTCAAAACCTCTTTTTAATATAATTTATTTATATGATTATATTATCATTTGAATTGGTTCTAAAGTTAAATTAGAATATATTTTTACCATTTAATCCAATTGTGGTTGTTGGAATTAATTTCATCTTGAAATTGGACTTAAACTAGTGTCAGTCTTTTGATACTTGTTGTTTCATAAAAACATGCTATTTGCTCTGACAGCGGGAATTAATTATTAAATTAATTAATGTAACTTATATGTTTTGAATTTTGTAAAATAGGCATAATTTTTGAATTTGGAATATCATATATAGCTTAGGGTGATTTTTTGGTATTTTTCTGGAAAACTTCAATTTTTGATGAATAGTGAAACCACTAAGTGGTACTTAAAAAAACTGATTTTTCGTTTAAATGAAATTTTACCACCTCTGTGTTTTTAATTTCAAAAATCCGACATACATGGTTGTTATTAAGAAGTAAAATGTGGTTCAATTGGATTAAAATAACTTTTTTGGTGGATAGTAACTTTTAAGTTTTAATCGCGATTAGAGGTAATTAGTGTAGTTTAAGGTAACAATAATGTTTTAATAATATGAAATGACCTAGACACATGTACTACCCTCATTGGATGAGTCATGTCTGACCAATACAATCCATGTGTCAACTTGGGGACCCGATTGAGCCACCTTGGTTGGAAAATGACATAAATATCTTTTTATTTAAAGTTAAAATTAAAATGTCACAAACATGTGTTGTTTTACTAAAACAATTTTTACATGGGGTTATATAAGTCATATATTTGACTTTAAATATTCATTAGAAATATAAAAATATTTCCTACATCATGATATTTTTTTTATAATTTTTAGACATTAAATAAATTAATTTATTTATGACACCGTGATGATGCAGTGATTACCTCATAAATGAACGATTTAAATAAAATGAGAAGATAGGGTGAAATCTAAGTCTTACACTTGTCAAAAACCTATTGGATGGGTGGATTTTAGAACTGTATCACCTTATCCTTGAAATATATCCTTTTGGGACCTTTTAAATCAGAAAAGCATTTTATAATAAAGTAATATTTTATAACTTTCCAAGAGTGCCCCTCCTCTCCTCTTATAAAAGGCCCCCACCTCTACCACCTTACACACACCTATAAAGCCTTTGTCTCAGCCAAACCCTGCCCATTTCATCTTTCCACATCCATATCTTCATCATTGAAGCCTCACTTTGGGCAGAATCCTTTCCAAGGAAGCCTTTGAGCTCAAATCAAAGAGAGTTACCCGATTTAAAGGTAATGTCTTCCCTTGTGTTCTTTTGTTTTATTTTTATTCTCCAAACCCATAAACTCTTTTTATTAATTTTTTTTATAAAAACACCATTATATTAAATATACTATGATTTTGTTATAATAAGTATTCGAGCTACACTTTCACACACCTCCGTCTAATGGTTAAAGAACATACTGTTTCAGTGGATGACGAATTACTACCTCAAGAAACGATGATTGTTCAACATTATTTTAACACCTTCAAAGGTGTCCATTAAGATGTAACTATATTTATATATGATATATAATATGTATATGTTTTCCTTAAGCTTATGTATTTTTCATTTATGGCATACCTTTATGGTTTTCATTATGGGTAAACGTGATATCTTCATTTTAGGAAGTGCGGACTAGCGCCCCCTCAAAGTGATTTGATTCGTTAATGCCATATGTGGGACATATAAAGGATGTAATTAATGGTATTACATATTATATCCTACTGGAATTAAAATATAACTTTATATCATTATTATTTAATTCCATTGAATACAAAAAAATGAAAGTAGCGTTCATGCGTACGTACGGCTTACCGTCTCCATGAACGGTACATTTCATTTCTTATCTCCAAATGTTATGTAATATTATAAGTACATATATATAATTGATATATATGTAATATATTACTTCTAAATTATGGATATCATTCTGGAATTACAATATTTATATCTCTCATTTTGTTTTAATTCCATTAATATGACAAAAAATAAAAGTAGCGTTCATGTGTACGTACGGTCTACCGTCTCCATGAACAGTGATTTTAATTTTTTATCTCCAAATGCCATGGAGTAGTATAAAATGAATATATACTGGATATATATGATATTTAAAACATCAATACTATTCTGGATATGATGTACCTATAACTACATGGAAAATTCTTTTCCAACAAGTTCGATTTTTACTCATGTACCGAACATCGACAAAAACGTCTGATATGAACTCACTTTATTAACCAATTATTATAACATTATAATATGTGATATTAACTGAATAATAATATTTAAAGTAGGTCCTTAAGAAATTATAAATTGACCAAATTTTATTATTCAGGTGATTAAAGAATGATCGAGTCATGTCGGACACGAGGTAAGGGATCATACCCCTCTCCTTCTTTCTAAGAACACTCTTTTATGTCATTCCTTTTAAGCTCATCTTTATTATTATTGGGATGTTCTTTTTATATTCATATTTATGTAAATTTTATGTTAATATGATGAGATACCCTATTCGATCTCATCAATCCATTTTTGAAAGTTTTAAGTGGCGCTGTTAGGCTGCCAAGTTTTCGTAAGGGATTTTTCATCTCACTTTTATTCCCGTGAGATTTATGCTACATTTGCCACCATTTCCTTTGATTGGTATATGTACTGACCATTATTATACTCTTTGTGTAATATACTTTCTTTTATGAGTATTTACATCAATGTTGTATTGTCCTTCTTTCATGGGGTGTATGTTTTGAAAGATACCCAAGTCGGTAAGGGAACCTTTCACCCTTCTATTTTTAAAAGACTTCTTTTGTTATGTCTTTTAATTCACATACTATTAAGTTGGGATATATTCTTCTATATCCTTATTGATGTAAATTTTATGTCCAATTGATGAGATACCCTTTTTATCTCTCATCAACTATTTTTCTGAATTTTGAAGTGACGCCGTTAGGCTGTCGAATTTTTGCAAGGGAACTTCTTAACCCAATTTTGATTATTTGGGATAAAATTGTAATCCTTGAATATGTCGTTCTATGAATATGTGTGAATAACCTGTGATTTTTTTACACTTAATATCCACTTATATTTTGTGTATTCGTTTGTCACACATAATTATGTAATTTATTTATCCTTAATCCAAGGATACAGTCTTTATAAGGGAATTCGTCTCAATCTCCATTCATTGAGGCATATTTTGTTTTATACACAACTTTCTTTTATATGGAGTATAAACCCCTTTGACTTTTACGCTTATTCAAAAGGAATCTTTTTTTATATACGAAGCGTTTTACTAAACGACAAAAGGAATGTTTCTTTGTCGTACGTATGCGGCGACAACGACTTCTCCGCCACCGTGACCATTATTTGAGTTTCAGCTTCCTCTACAAGACATACCTTTTTTTAAAATGAAAAATAAATACCATGTTTTACTTTTCTTTTATTTTGGTATTGAAAATGGTTTTCATAATGTTTTTATATCAATGAGTTGTATTGATATCTTATGATTGAAAAGTTGAAATGTTATGTTTCCTTTATGCATGTTTTATGTGATATGATTATGTTGTGGTTCTTGGGAATTATTATAAAGATGGGTGGTTCCGTGATAAACTAAGGGCGGGTGAGCCCGATATAGCTCTCCAATGCATTGGGTAACGCGAAGGAGTTAAACGTTAAGGTTTCTCTGAAGAGATTTAGGGAATATACTATGATGGGTATTCCAAACGTAACCAAGAGGGTTAATCCCTATGTAAGAATGTTATGAATGCCTCAAGTTACCTTTATGCCTTATGATTTCTATGATTTATTCAAGATTTGATGAGTTATGTTAAAATGATTATGTTTTATGAGTAAAGTATGATTTCATACATGGACTAATGTTTTCTTTTCATACTTTTATATCCCTTACTGAGCTTTTTATGCTCATCCCAAGTTTTTGAAATGTTTTTCACAGGTCAAGGGAAAGGTGATTGATATGATGATAGTGTCAAGGAAGTGTCAACAAAGAATCCATGTTTTATTTTAAATATGTTTCCGTTGATGAAAAAAAACGAATACTATCTTTTATGTAACCACTTTATTTAAATGTGGAATGTAATTCGTGATTTATGATCTAATTATCTAAAACTCTAAACCTGAAAAGATACTCAATGTGAATTATTCATTTAATTCAATATTAAGTAAGGTTTAAGGTCGGGGCCTTATTGTTGGTATCAGAGGTCGGTTTAGATAACTTTAGAGGTTAGGGTATTCTCTAGGCATAAGTGACATCACCATAATGATTAGGATTTCAGAAAGATTCATAGTTTTAGATAAAGTGAATGAGTAAGTATATCTTAGTGTTTATCTTCCTCATTAGTACATGATGGTTTTGTTGATATACTCACACTGAAATTTTTGTTTTTAGTGAATGGATGGATCTAGCAGGCACCAAAGTAACAATAGGTTTGAAGGAAACTGTGGTGGTTCTCTGATTAAGAGACAGAATGAAATGGGGGATTCAATGAAGAAACTCGTGGTTGTTCTAAAACAACTATAAAGGAGTCATGATAAACCACTTGTACCTTGGTATGTTCTGTAATGCATCATGTACGAGATGACCAATCGATGTGGAAGTTCAAGTAATAATTATAAAGGTAACCATTAGGGTTTATATTATCCTTACTTTTGAGGTAATTATGGGTTATTATATATTATGATGGAAAATGAAAGGCATGAGATAAAATTGAGGTTAAAATATGTCATGATTATTTTTGAAGATTTTATCTCGTTTTGGGTAATCTTTTAAGAATTATATAGTTTTGGAAAAAGGACAACACGCAGACCGTGTGACAACCCATCGTGTCGGACAAAGCTGCGGGAATCAAACCCACAACCAAAGTGAGACTGGTATTTATCGCCTACCACTGGACTACATGAAGTCCATGGTTAGTTTGACTAATTTTCTTTTTAGTTAGATGATTTTAAGAATCAAGAGTAAGTTTATTTTGGTTTATCTATGGAAACGATTAACCTATCATCGAGGATATGTGATTAGGTTAATTACTTTCCAATATGAGAATTTAAGAGCAACTGACGTTATTTGGAGATAAAAGTTAATTTGTACCTTGGAAGACTATGTGATTAAATCCTTCAAATATTTGGGTTTCAATCTTAGTTTGGTTTACTTTGAAAAATTTTATGGACAATTGTTTATCGAATGGTCTTCGTTGAACTTTGGGTTTTTTTGGACAAATTTTGGAGATTAAGAATAGATTTTCTTTTTATAAAGGATATACTTTTGTAGATTATCTGATCTCATACTAACAATTTTGGTGTTGGATTTTGTCTAAAGACATTGGAAATATATAGTTCTCTTTTGTGGATTAGGTGATTCTCAAGAAGTTGATTATAGTACTATTAATACAAACAAGTCTTCCTAAATACTCGTCTTTTGGAGAAAATATGAGTGTGATTAAGGAATCTAGTAAAAGTAGAAAGTCTACGTGACAAGTAAGTATGTTTCATTATGATTTATTTAAGCTCAAAAATAAATTCATCAATGAAGAGTAACTTAAAACAAAAATGTTGTCTGTTAACTTTTCCTACTGGGGAATCGAATACCATTTAACCCATCACAAGTTTTTGATTTTCTTATGGTTAACTTTCTCCTAGACATGTTTACTATCACTCTCCCTCAGAACATGACCCTTTGTTTTTTCCTCCATATCCATGTTTTCCTACATGGAATCCTAGTATGGGTTAACTTGGGTGACCTTTGTTCTTCTCTTTCTTTATTTTAAAGTGATTGTTTTACTGACTCTTGTTCCGATGTAGGATTTTCAATGAAGTTTCCAAGACCAATTTTAAAATTGCGAGGACGCAATTCCCAAAAGGGGGGAATGATATAACACCCCAGGTAAATAAAGAATATAAAATTTTCATATTTATCCATATTTGTGAATAAAATATTAATATTACTTTAAAGGGGACGGTATGCTCGATGTCATACCCAATACGCAACAATGAGTTTGTTGGGAATCTTACGTTGCACTCTAATAATAAAATAATATTATTTTAAATGGTAGTTAACGCCTAGCCGTTGTAATGGCGAGAATGAACAGAACTAACTACAAAATGATTATATATGTTTTTCAAATTTTTTTACTTTTTACAATAAATGTTAGAGGATTAAAAATGCGAATGAATCCAGTTTTAAGCGTAAACATTCTAATATTCTTTAAAAGGTCGATTAACCGTCTTTTGATGGAGAACCTCTTTTAAATCCACTTTTTACAATTTTATGTGTTATATTTGACAAAATAAAATTCTTCTTTAGAATCGGGACATCAAAATTTACTTTGTGTAAATTTTTGGTATTTTTCCGATAAAGTTCATTTTTTAATGAATAGTGAAAAATGTTGTATTTTAATTCAAAACCTCTTTTTAATCTAATTTATTTATATGATTAGTTTATCATTTGAATTAGTTTTAAAGTGAAATTAGAATATATTTTTACCATTTAATCCAATAGTGGTCGTTGGAATTAATTTCATCTTGAAATTGGACTTCAACTAGTGTCAATCTTTTGATACTTATTGTTTCATAAAAACACCCTATTTGCTCTGACAGCGGGAATTAATTATTAAATTAATTAATGTAACTTATATGTTTTGAATTTTTTAAAATAGGCATCATTTTTGAATTCGGAATATCAAATATAGATTAGGGTGATTTTTTGGTATTTTTCTGGAAAACTTCAATTTTTAATGAATAGTGAAACCACTAAGTGGTACTTAAAAAAACTGATTTTCGTTTAAATGAAATTTTACCACCTCTGTGTTTTTAATTTCAAAAATCTGACATACATGGTTGTCATTAAGAAGTAAAATGTGGTTCAATGGGATTAAAATAAATTTTTGGTGAATAGTAACTTTTAAGTTTTAATCGCGATTAGAGGTAATTAGTTTAGTTTAAGGTAAAAATAATGTTTTAATAATATGAAATGACCTAGACACATGTCCTACCCTCATTGGATGAGTCATGGCCGACCAAGACAATCCATGGGTCAACTTGGGGACCCCATGGAGCCACCTTGGTTGGAAAATGACATAAATACCTTTTTATTTAAAGTTAAAATTAAAATGTCACAAACATGTGTTGTTTTACTAAAACAATTTTTACCTGGGGTTATATAAGCCATATATTTGACTATAAATATTCATTATAAATCTAAAAATATTTCCTAAATCATGATATATTTTTTTATAATTTTTAGACATTAAATAAATTAATTTATTTATGACACCGTGATGATGCAGTGATTACCTCATAAATGAACGATTTAAATAAAATGAGAAGATAGGGTGAAATCTAAGTCTTACACTTGTCACAAACCTATTGGATGGGTGTATTTCGAATCCTTATCACCTTATCCTTGAAATATATCATTTTGGGACCTTTTAAATCCGAAAAGCATTTTATAATAAAGTAATATTTTATAACTTTCCAAGAGTGCCCCTCCTCTCCTCTTATAAAAGGCCCCCACCTCTACCACCTTACACACACCTATAAATCCTTTGGCTCGGTCAAACCCTGCCCATTTCATCTCTTCACATCCCTCTCTTCATCATCTAAGCCTCACTTTGGGCAGAATCCTTTCCAAGGAAGCCTTTGAGCTCAAATCAAAGAGAGTTACCCGATTTAAAGGTAATGTCTTCCCTTGTGTTCTTTTGTTTTATTTTTCTTCTCCAAACCCCTAAACTCTTTTTATTAATTTTTTTTGTAACAAAAACAGTATCTTAAATATACTAGTATTTTGTTATAATAATTATTTGAGCTACACTTTCACACACCTCCGTCTAATGGTTAAAGAACATACTGTTTCTGTGGATGGCGAATTACTGCCTCACGAAACGATGATTGTTCAATATTATTTTAACACCTTCAAAGGTGTCCATTAAGATGTCACTATATTTATATATGATATATAATATTTTTATGTTTTCCTTAAGCTTCTATATTTTTCATTTATGGCATACCTTTATGGTTTCCATTATGGGTAAACGTGATATCTTCATTTTAGGAAGTGCGGACTACCAACCCCTCAAAGTGATTTGATTCGTTAATGCCATATGTGGGACATATAAAGGATGTAATTAATAGTATTACATATGATATCCTACTGGAATTATAATATAACTTTATATAATTATTATTTAATTCCATTGAATACAAAAAAAATGAAAGTAGCGTTCATTCGTACGTACGGCTTACCGTCTCCATGAACGGTACATTTCATTTCTTATCTCCAAATGTTATGTACTATTATAAGTACATATATATAATGGATATATATGTAATATATTACATCTAAATGATGGATATCATTCTGGAATTATAATATATATATCTCTCATTTTGTTTTAATTCCATTAATATGACAAAAAATGAAAGTAGCGTTCATGCGTACGTACGGCCTACTGTCTCCATGAACGATGCTTTTAATTTTTTATCACCAAATGCTATGGAATTGTATAAAATGAATATATACAGTATATATATGATATTTAAAACATCAATACTATTCTGTATTTTATGTCCCTATAACTACATGGAAAATTCTTTTCCAATAAGTTCGATTTTTACTCATGTACCGAACATCGACAAAAACGTCTGATATGAACTCACTTTATTAACCAATTATTGTAACATTATAATCTGTGATATTAACTGAATAATAATATTTAAAGTTGGTCCTTACGAAATTATAAATTGACCAAATTTTATTATTCAGGAGATTAAAGAACGATCGAGTCATGTCGGACACGAGGTAAGGGATCATACCCCTCTCCTTCTTTTTTAAGTACACTCTTTTATGTCATTCCTTTTAAGCTAATCTTTATTATTATTGAGATGTTATTTTATATTCATATTGATTTACATTTTATGTTAATATGATGAGAGACCCTATTTGATCTCATCAATCCATTTTTGGAAGTTTTAAGTGGCGTTGTTAGGATGGCAAGTTTTCGTAAGGGATTTTTCATCTCACTTTTATTCCCGTGAGATTTATGATACATTTGCCACCATTTACTTTGAGTGGTATATGTAATGACCATTATTATACTCTTTGTGTAATATAATTTCATTTATGATTATTTACATCAAAGTTGTATTGTCCTTATTTCATGGGGTGTATGTTTTGAAAGATACCCAAGTTGGTAAGGGAACCTTTCACCCTCCTCTTTTTAAAAGACTTCTTTTGTTATGTCTTTTAATTCACATACTATTAAGTTGGGATATGTTCTTCTATATACTTATTGATGTAAATTTTATTTCCAATTGATGAGATACCCTTTTTTATCTCTCATCAACTCTTTTTCTGAATTTTGAAGTGACGTCGTTAGGCTGTCGAATTTTTGCAAGGGAACTTCTTAACCCAATTTTGATTATTTGGGATAAACTTGTACTCCTTGAATATGTCGTTCTATGAATATGTGTGAATAATCTGTGATTTTTTTACACTTAATATCCACTTATATTTGGTGTATTCGTTTGTCACACATAATTATGTAATTTATTTATCCTTAATCCAAGGATACCGTCTTTATAAGGGACTTCGTCTCAATCTCCATTCATTGAGACATATTTTGTTTTATACACAACTTTCTTTTATACGGTGTATAAACACCTTTGACTTTTATGCTTATTCAAAAGGAATATTTTTTTATATACAAAGCGTTTTACTAAACGACAAAAGGAATGTTTCTTTATCGTACGTATGCGGCGACAACGACTTCTCCGCCGCCGTGACCATTATTTGAGTTTCGGCTTCCTCTACAAGCCATACCTTTTTTTAAAATGAAAAATAAATACCATGTTTCACTTTTCCTTTATTTTGGTATCGAAAATGGTTTTCATAATGTTTTTATATCAATGCGTTGTATTGATATCTTGTGATTGAAAAGTGGAAATGTTATGTTTCCTTTATGCATGTTTTATGTGATATGATTATGTTGTGGTTCTTGGGAATTATTATGAAGACGGGTGGTTCCGTGATAAACTAAGGGCAGGTGAGCCCGATATAGCTCTTCAATGCATTGGGTAATGTGAATGAGTTAAACGTTAAGGTTTCTCCGAAGAGATTTAGGGAATATACTGTGATGGGTATTCCAAATGTAACCAAGAGGGTTAATACCTATGTAAGAATGTTATGAATGCCTCAAGTTATCTTTATGCCTTATGATTTCTATGATTTATTAATGATTTGATGAGGTATGTTAAAATGCTTATGTTTTATGAGTAAAGTATGATTTCATACATGGACTAATGTTTTCTTTTCATACTTTTATATCCCTTACTGAGCTTTTTATGCTCATCCCAAGTTTTTGAAATGTTTTTCACACGTCAAGGGAAAGGTGCTTGATATCATGATAGTGTCAAGGAAGTGTCAAGAAAGAATCCATGTTTTATTTTAAATATGTTTCCGTTGATGGGAAAGAACGAATACTATCTTTTATGTAACCACTTTATTTAAATGTGGAATGTAATTCATGATTTATGATCTAATTCTCTAAAACTCTAAACCTGAAAAGATCCTCAATGTGAATTATTCATTTAATTCAATATTAAGTAAGGTTTAAGGCCGGGGCCTTATAGTTGGCATCAAAGGTCGGTTTAGATAACTTTAGAGGTTATGGTATTCTCTAGGCATAAGTGACATTACCATAATGGTTAGGATTTCGGAAAGAGTCCTAGTTTTAGATAAAGTGAATGAGTAAGTATATCTTAGTGTTTATCTTCCTCATTAGTACATGATGGTTTTGTTGATATACTCACACTGAAATTTCTGTTTTTAGTGAATGGATGGATCTAGCAGGCACCAAAGTGACAATAGGTTTGAAGGAAACTGTGGTGGTTCTCTGATTAAGAGACTGGATGAAATGGGGGATTCAATGAGGAAAATCGTGGTTGTTCTAAATCAACTATCAAGGAGTCATGATCAACCACTTGTACCTTGGTATGTTCTGTAATGCATCATGTACGAGATGACCAATCGATGTGGAAGTTCAGGTAATAATTATAAAGGTAACCATTAGGGTTTATATGATCCTTACTTTTGAGGTAATTATGGGTTATTATATATTATGATGGAAAATGAAAGGCATGAGATAAAATTGAGGTTAAAATATGTCATGATTATTTTTGAAGATTTTATCTCGTTTTGGCGAATGTTTTAAGAATTATATAGTTTTGGAAAAAGGACAACACGCAGACCATGTGACAACCCGTCACGTCGGACAAAGCTGTAGGAATCAAACCCACAACCAAAGTGAGACTGGTATTTATTGCCTACCACTGGACTACGTGAAATCCCTGGTTAGTTTGACTAATTTTCTTTTTAGTTAGATGATTTTAGGAATCAAGAGTAAGTTTATTTTGGTTTATCTATGGAAACAATTAACCTATCATCGAGGATATGTGATTAGGTTAATTACTTTCCAATATGATAATTTAAGAGCAACTGATGTTATTTGGAGATAAAAGTTAATTTGTACCTTGGAAGACTATGTGATTAAATCCTTCAAATATTTGGGTTTCAATCTTAGTTTGGTTTTACTTTGAAGAATTTTATGGACAATTGTTTATCGAATGGTCTTCGATGAACTTTGGGTTTTTTTGGACAAATTTGGGAGATTAAGAATATATTTTCTTTTTATAAAGGATTATACTTTTGTGGATTATCTGATCTCATACTAACAATTTTGGTTTTGGATTTTTTCTAAAGACATTGGAAATATATAGTTCTCTTTTGTGGATTGGGTGATTCTCAAGAAGTTGATTATAGTACTCTTAATGCGAACAAGTCTTCCTAAATACTCGTCTTTTGGAGAAAATATGAGTTTGATTAAGGAATCTAGTAAAAGTTGAAAGTCTACGTGACAAGTAAGTATGTTTCATTATGATTTAGTTAAGCTCAAAAATAAATTCATCAATGAAGAGTTACTTAAAACAAAAATGTTGTATGTTAACTTTTCCTACTGGGGAATCGAATACTGTTTAACCCATCACAAGTTTGTGATTTTCTTATGGTTAATTTTCTTCTAGACATGTTTACTATCACTCTCCCTCAGAACATGACCCTTTGTTTTTTCCTCCATATCCATGTTTTCCTACATGGAATCCTAGTATGGGTTAACTTGGGTGACCTTTGTTCTTCTCTTTCTTTATTTTAAAGTGATTTTTTTACTAACTCTTGTTCCGATGTGGGATTTTCAATGAAGTTTCCAAGCCCAACTTTAAAATTGCGAGGACGCAATTCCCAAAAGGGGGGAAGGATGTAACACCCCAGGTAAATAAAGAATATGACATTTTCATATTTATCCATATTTGTGAATAAAATATTAATATTACTTTAAAGGGGACGGTATGCTCGATGGCATACCCAATACGCAACAACGAGTTTCTTGGGAATCTTACGTTGCACTCTAATAATAAAATAATATTATTTTAAATGGTAGTTAACGCCTAGCCGTTGTAATAGCGGGAATTAACATAACTAACTATAAAATGATTATATATGTTTTTCAAATATTTTTACATTTTACAATAAATGTTAGAGGATTAAAAATGCGAATGAATCCAATTTTAAGCGTAAACATTCTAATATTCTTTAAAAGGTCGATTAACCGCCTTTTGATGAAGAACCTATTTTAAATCCACTTTTTACAATTTTATGTGTTATATTTGACAAAATAAAATTCTTCTTTAGAATCGAGACATCAAAATTTACTTTGTGTAAATTTTTGGTATTTTTCCAATAAAGTTCATTTTTTAATGAATAGTGAAAAATGTTGTATTTTAATTCAAAACCTCTTTTTAATCTAATTTATTTATCTGATTAGATTATCATTTGAATTGGTTTTAAAGTGAAATTAGAATATATTTTTACCATTTAATCCAATATTGGTCGTTGGAATTAATTTCATCTTGAAATTGGACTTAAACTAGTGTCAATCTTTAGATACTTATTGTTTCATAAAAACACGCTATTTGCTCTGACAGTGGGAATTAATTATTAAATTAATTAATGTAACTTATATTTTTTGAATTTTGTAAATTAGGCATCATTTTTGAATTCAGAATATCAAATATAGCTTAGGGTGATTTTTTGGTATTTTTCTGGAAAACTTCAATTTTTGATGAATAGTGAAACCACTAAGTGGTACTTAAAAAAACTGATTTTTCGTTTAAATGAAATTTTACCACCTCTGTGTTTTTAATTTCAAAAATACTACATACATGGTTGTCATTAAGAAGTAAAATGTGGTTCAATGGGATTAAAATAATTTTTTTGGTGAATAGTACCTTTTAAGTTTTAATCGCGATTAGAGGTAATTAGTGTAGTTTAAGATAAAAATAATGTTTTAATAATATGAAATGACCTAGACACATGTCCTACCCTCATTGGATGAGTCATGACCGACCAAGACAATCCATGGGTCAACTTGGGAACCCCATGGAGCCACCTTGGTTGGAAAATGACATAAATACCTTTTTATTTAAAGTTAAAATTAAAATGTCACAAACATGTGTTGTTTTACTAAAAAAAATTTTACATGGGGTTATATATGTCATATCCTTGACTATAAATATTCATTATAAATCTAAAAATATTTCCTACATCATGATATTTTTTTTATAATTTTTAAACATTAAATAAATTAATTTATTTATGACACCGTGATGATGCAGTGATTACCTCATAAATGAACGATTTAAATAAAATGAGAAGATAGGGTGAAATCTAAGTCTTACAATTGTCACAAACCTATTGGATGAGTGTATTTAGAAACCTTATCACCTTATCCTCTAAATATATCCTTTTGGGACCTTTTAAATCCGAAAAGCAATTTATAATAAAGTAATATTTTATAACTTTTCAAGAGTGCCCCTCCTCTCCTCTTATAAAAGGCCCCCCACCTATACCACCTTACACACACCTCTAAAGCCTTTGGCTCAGCCAAACCCTGCCCATTTCATCTCTCCACATACCTCTCTTCATCATTGAAGCCTCACTTTGGGCAGAATCCTTTCCAAGGAAGCCTTTGAGCTCAAATCAAAGAGAGTTACCCGATTTAAAGGTAATGTCTTCCCTTGTGTTCTTTTGTTTTATTTTTCTTCTCCAAACCCGTAAACACTATTTATTACTTTTTTTTGTAACAACAACAGTATCTTAAATATACTAGGATGTTGTTATAAAAAGTATTCGAGCTACACTTTCACACACCTCCATCTAATGGTTAAAGAACATACTGTTTCTGTGGATGACGAATTACTGACTCACGAAACGATGATTGTTCAATATTATTTTAACACCTTCAAAGGTGGACATTAAGATGTCAATATATTTATATATGATATATAATATGTTTATGTTTTCCTTAAGCTTCTGTATTTTTCATTTATGGAATACCTTTATGGTTTCCATTATGGGTAAACGTGATATCTTCATTTTAGGAAGTGCGGACTACCGCCCCTTCAAAGTGATTTGATTCGTTAATGCCATATGTGGGACATATAAAGGATGGAATTAATGGTATTAAGTATGATATACTACTGGAATTATAATATAACTTTATATCATTATTATTTAATTCTATTGAATACAAAAAAAAATGAAAGTAGCGTTCATGCGTACGTACGGCTTACCGTCTCCATGAACGGTACATTTCATTTCTTATCTCCAAATGTTATGTACTATTATAAGTACATATATATAATGGATATATATGTAATATATTACATCTAAATGATGGATATCATTCTGGAATTATAATATATATATATATATCTCTCATTTTGTTTTTATTCCATTAATATGACAAAAAATGAAAGTAGCGTTCATGCGTACGTACGACCTACCGTCTCCATGAACGGTGCTTTTAATTTTTTATCTCCAAATGCTATGGAATAGTATAAAATGAATATATACTGGATATATATGATATTTAAAACATCAATACTATTCTGGATATGATGTACCTATAACTACATGGAAAATTCTTTTCCAACAAGTTCGATTTTTACTCATGTACCGAACATCGACAAAAACGTCTGATATGAACTCACTTTATTAACCAATTATTATAACATTATAATCTTTGATATTAACTGAATAATAATATTTAAAGTAGGTCCTTAAGAAATTATAAATTGACCAAATTTTATTATTCAGGAGATTAAAGAACGATCGAGTCATGTCGGACACGAGGTAAGAGATCATACCCCTCTCCTTCTTTTTAAGTACACTCTTTTATGTCATTCCTTTTAAGCACATCTTTCTTATTATTGGGATGTTCTTTTATATTCATATTGATGTACATTTTATGTTAATATGATGAGAGACACTATTTGATCTCATCAATCCATTTTTGGAAGTTTTAAGTGGGGTTGTTAGGCTGTCAAGTTTTCGTAAGGGATTTTTCATCTCACTTTTATTCTCGTGAGATTTATGCTACATTTTCCACCATTTCCTTTGAGTGGTATATGTACTGACCATTATTATACTATTTTTGTAATATACTTTTGTTTATGAGTATTTACATCAATGTTGTATTGTCCTTCTTTCATGGGGTGTATGTTTTGAAAGATACCCAAGTCGGTAAGAGAACCTTTCACCCACCTCTTTTTAAAAGACTTCTTTTGTTATGTCTTTTAATTCACATACTATTAAGTTGGGATATGTTCTTATATATCTTTATTGATGTAAATTTTATGTCCAATTGATGAGATACCCTTTTTATCTCTCATCAACTCTTTTTCTGAATTTTGAAGTGACGCCGTTAGGCTGTCGAATTTTTGCAAGGGAACTTCTTAACCCAATTTTGATTATTTGGGATAAACTTGTACTCCTTGATTATGTCATTATATGAATATGTGTGAATAACCTGTGATTATTTTACACTTAATATCCACTTATATTTGGTGTATTCGTTTGTCACACATAATTATGTAATTTATTTATCCTTAATCCAAGGATACCGTCTTTATAAGGGACTTCGTCTCAATCTCCATTCATTGAGACATATTTTTTTTTATACACAACTTTCTTTTATACGGTGTATAAACCCCTTTAACTTTTACGCTTATTCAAAAGGAATCTTTTTTTTATATACGGAGCGTTTTACTAAACGACAAAAGGAATGTTTCTTTGTCGTACGTATGCGGCGACAACGACTTCTCCGCCGCCGTGACCATTATTTGAGTTTCGGCTTCCTCTACAAGCCATACCTTTTTTTAAAATGAAAAATAAATACCATGTTTTACTTTTCTTTTATTTTGGTATTGAAAATGGTTTTCATAATGTTTCTATATCAATGCGTTGTATTGGTATCTTGTGATTGAAAAGTGGAAATGTTATGTTTCCTTTATGCATATTTTATGTGATATGATTATGTTATGGTTCTTGGGAATTATTATGAAGACGGGTGGTTCCGTGATAAACTAAGGGCGGGTGAGCCCGATATAGCTCTCCAATGCATTGGGTAACGCGAAGGAGTTAAACGTTAAGGTTTCTCCGAAGAGATTTAGGGAATATACTGTGATGGGTAATCCAAACGTAACCAAGAGGGTTAATCCCTATGTAAGAATGTTATGAATGCTTCAACTTACCTTTATGCCTTATGATTTCTATGATTTATTCATGATTTGATGAGGTATGTTAAAATGATTATGTTTTATGAGTAAAGTATGATTTCATACATGGACTAATGTTTTCTTTTCATACTTTTATATCCCTTACTGAGCTTTTTATGCTCATCACAAGTTTTTGAAATGTTTTTCACAGGTCAAGGGAAAGGTGCTTGATATGGTGATAGTGTCAAGGAAGTGTCAAGAAAGAATCCATGTTTTATTTTAAATATGTTTCCATTGATGGGAAAAAATGAATACTATCTTTTATGTAACCACTTTATTTAAATGTGGAATGTAATTCATGATTTATGATCTAATTCTCTAAAACTCTAAACCTGAAAAGATCCTCAATGTGAATTATTCATTTAATTCAATATTAAGTAGGGTTTAAGGTCGGGGCCTTATAGTTGGTATCAGAGGTCGGTTTAGATAACTTTAGAGGTTAGGGTATTCTCTAAGCATAAGTGACATTACCATAATGGTTAGGATTTCAGAAAGAGTCATAGTTTTAGATAAAGTAAATGAGTAATTATATCTTAGTGTTTATCTTCCTCATTAGTACATGATGGTTTTGTTGATATACTCACACTGACATTTCTGTTTTTAGTGAATGGATGGATCTAGCAGGCACCAAAGTGACAATAGGTTTGAAGGAAACTGTGGTGGTTCTCTGATTAAGAGATTGGATGAAATGGGGGATTCAATGAGGAAACTCGTGGTTGTTCTAAACCAACTATCAAGGAGTCATGATCAACCACTTTTACCTTGGTATGTTCCTGTAATGCATCATGTACGAGATGACCAATCGATGTGGAAGTTCAGGTAATAATTATAAAGGTAACCATTAGGGTTTATATGATCCTTACTTTTGAGGTAATTATGGGTTATTATATATTATGATGGAAAATGAAAGGCATGAGATAAAATTGAGGTTAAAATATGTCATGATTATTTTTGAAGATTTTATCTCGTTTTGGGGAATGTTTTAAGAATTATATAGTTTTGGAAAAAGGACAACACGTAGACCGTGTGACAACCCGTCGCGTCGGACAAAGTTGCGGGAATCAAACCCACAACCAAAGTGAGACTGGTATTTATCGCCTACCACTGGACTATGTGAAGTCCCTGGTTAGTTTGACTAATTCTTTTTAGTTAGATGATTTTAGGAATCAAGAGTAAGTTTATTTTGGTTTATCTATGGAAACGATTAACCTATCATCGAGGATATGTGATTAGGTTAATTACTTTCCAATATGAGAATTTAAGAGCAACTGATGTTATTTGGAGATAAAAGTTAATTTGTACCTTGGAAGACTATGTGATTAAATCCTTCAAATATTTGGGTTTCAATCTTAGTTTGGTTTACTTTGAAGAAATTTATGGACAATTGTTTATCGAATGGTCTTCGTTGAACTTTGGGTTTTTTTTGGACAAATTTTGGAGATTAAGAATAGATTTTCTTTTTATAAAGGATTATACTTTTGTGGATTATCTGACCTCATACTAACAATTTTGGTTTTGGATTTTGTCTAAAGACATTGGAAATATATAGTTCTCTTTTGTGGATTAGGTGATTCTCAAGAAGTTGGTTATAGTACTCTTAATGCGAACAAGTCTTCCTAAATACTCGTCTTTTGGAGAAAATATGAGTTTGATTAAGGAATCTAGTAAAAGTTGAAAGTCTACGTGACAAGTAAGTATGTTTCATTATGATTTAGTTAAGCTCAAAAATAAATTCATCAATGAAGAGTAACTTAAAACAAAAATGTTGTCTGTTAACTTTTCCTACTGGGGAATCGAATACCGTTTAACCCATCACAAGTTTGTGATTTTCTTATGGTTAACTTTCTCCTAGACATGTTTAGTATCACTCTCCCTCAGAACACGACCCTTTGTTTTTTCCTCCATATCCATGTTTTCCTACATGGAATCCTAGTATGGGTTAACTTGGGTGACCTTTGTTCTTCTCTTTCTTTATTTTAAAGTGATTGTTTTACTGACTCTTGTTCCGATGTGAGATTTTCAATGAAGTTTCCAAGCCCAATTTTAAAATTGCGAGGACGCAATTCTCAAAAGGGGGGAAGGTTGTAACACCCCAGGTAAATAAAGAATATGACATTTTCATATTTATCCATATTTGTGAATAAAATATTAATATTACTTCGAAGGGGACAGTATGCTCGATGGCATACCCAATACACAACAACGAGTTTTTTGGGAATCTTACGTTCCACTCTAATAATAAAATAATATTATTTTAAATGGTAGTTAACACCTAGCCGTTGTAATGGCGTGAATGAACAGAACTAACTACAAAATGATTATATATGTTTTTCAAATATTTTTACTTTTTACAATAAATGTTAGAGGATTAAAAATGCGAATGAATCCAATTTTAAGCGCAAACATTTTAATATTCTTTAAATGGTCGATTAACCGCCTTTTGATGGCGAACCTCTTTTAAATCCACTTTTTACAATTTTAAAGTTCATTTTTTAATGAATAGTGAAAAATGTTGTATTTTAATTCAAAACCTCTTTTTAATCTAATTTATTTATATGATTAGATTATCATTTGAATTGGTTTTAAAGTGAAATTAGAATATATTTTTACCATTTAATCCAATAGTGGTCGTTGGAATTAATTTCATCTTGAAATTGGACTTAAACTAGTGTCAATCTTTTGATACTTATTGTTTCATAAAAACACGCTATTTGCTCTGACAGCGGGAATTAATTATTAAATTAATTAATGTAACTTATATGTTTTGAATTTTGTAAAATAGGCATCATTTTTGAATTCGGAATATCAAATATAGCTTAGGGTGATTTTTTGGTATTTTTCTGGAAAACTTCAATTTTTGATGAATAGTGAAACCACAAAGTGGTACTTAAAAAAACAGATTTTTTCGTTTAAATGAAATTTTACCACCTCTGTGTTTTTAATTTCAAAAATCCGACATACATGTTTGTCAAATGAGTGACTGATACACCACCTACTAGACATCCTTGTTTCCTTCCGTCCTACCAACACCCTCATCTCTACCTGTCGGTGACTTGTATCCCAGTTACCCCCTGCTTATGAGTTACCGACACCGTCAAAGTGACTCACTATCTCATTATCGGTGATAAATGTCTCACCAACACCATTCCAGCATCAAACAAATCTCTCATCGATCCTCTCCCCTGTCTCACCACGGTTTTTGTATTCCTTCTCACTGCTCCCCTGCCACCCTCCGCCAGCCAAACAACCAGCAACCCAACAAGATTCAAATTCACAACAGCAGCACAACGAATCTCAAAACCACAACCAGTATAACAGCAAAAAACGAGCAGCAACAAATTAGAAGCACAGCAGTAACAAGACCAGCAGCAGAAAAATGGCGACTCAATTGTATAATAGAAATTCAAGAAGAAACACCACTAGAATCGAGAACTAAACAAGCACAGATCTAGTAATTCAAATTTGAACACGAGCAGATTTAAGAACATCCAATCACTTCCAGATATGAGATTAAACCCACCCTTTGACCACCTCTCTAGATCTCGAATTCCCTGGGCCGAACCACCGCGCCGCGCCGCCCTCTCCTACTAACTGCGACCTCCACCGCACCATCGGTGCCACCCCCTAACTCCATCCGGTGCTACTATCTCCTCTACTCCGCTATCGCTGGAAACCACCCCCTGTTGGAGCCCCTGCTCGGTGTCGCACCATCGTACCCCTTCACCGTGACTCACCTTCATCCCCAGCCTTCTCCCGCAGTCGCCGACCCCTTCACCCCTCCTCCTTCCTCCGCCAAACCAAACAACACCCCACCCCCTTCTATTATTTCTTTTATTTTAATTATTATTTTATTTCCTATATAATATATATCATAATATATATATATATATATATATATATATATATATTAAAATATATAATAATAATTACATATATAACTAATATATAATTATTTACATAATAAATATATTAATTTACATATTAACAATAGAAAATTTGTAGTAATATTTTTCATTTATATTTGTACATAATTATTTAATTAAATAAATATATTTAATAATACTTTTATTTATTATATTTAATAGAACAATTTTTTATAGTTTAATAATAATCTGTAATCCTTTTTTTTAAATAATTCATTTTTTATTTTACTTTTAATTATAAAAAATATATATACTATTTAATTTATATAACTTTAATATTTATATGTATTTAAATTTATGTACATATTTTAATAAGTAGTTTGATTTTCATCATTTATTTACTTGTATTCTTGTTCATTTTTAATACTTGTTATAAATTAATTATTTCATTATACTTATTCTAATTACCTAATATAATAATAATAACATGTATATTAAAATATTTATTTACTTATTTAATTTAAATTTTATTGTTTTCTATTTCAGGGGGGATCGTGGCTCTTGACGCGTACTTTTTCATTCAGTTGGAGAGCATCTGCTTCAGTCATTGGCGGGGAGGAAGTAGCATGGTGAAAGCACCAGGTGGAGGCCAGGGAAGACTTCCACAAGATTCCAGAGACTTCCAAGGGCACAAACAGGATATCTTCGGTTCTCTTAGAGGGGAAGAGAAGAGTATTTCACATCTATCACTAACCTCCTCCATACTTCTCACTTCTAGCAGTACCATACACCCACTTCCACATCTAGTACCATTCATCCATCGACTCCATTCCACCGACCACGTCGACTTCCAGGCTTACACTAGTCCACTTCCACAAGAAGATTCTAGCAAGAGATCAGAGCATACAATTGCACTTCTCGAGTCTCAGGGCGGGAGATCGAGAACACTTCATCTCATTCACCATCAAGCAGCAGATCACAGCTAGTTGAGAGCATCTGGAGATCGAGTCGGGAGAGAGATTTCTTTCTTTTTCATTATGCTCTGTTTTTATAAAACATATTACAACATGAACTTCTTTGTTTTTAACTTTTTCAATAAATTGAATTCAATCATTATTCTCATCTAAGTTACTTATGGGGGAGTTAGTTGGGCTGGTTCAACCTGCTAATCTCTTGACCATGCATACATTACTTATCACTGGATCATCTCCCTCTCTCACTTTGTTTGAACACTTTCTTATCAAAACATCAAAATTAGTAGAAACTGATATTGATCGGATTAAAATTTAAATTGTTTTCAATCTGAAGATTTCATTGAAAAATGATTCATGCTCAAATGAGAGCGACACATTGAGTTCAACTGAAAAATTGAACTCAGTGATTTCTGACTATTATCATTATGTGATGGAATGATTTTTACAGTTGAAAGACTATAAGAATTACTTTGTCACAAGATGACCAGATGATAAATCTAGCCTACTACCTTAAGTCAGATCCAGATATTTCAATCTAGTACGTGAAGAACAGAAAGTAGTATTGAAATTAGTCAGTTGATTCCCCCTACTCATCTATTGATTGTTTTCACTGCTTGTTTGATTTCTTGTTTGTATACCTTATTGTTTTCTTGTTGTCTACCTTCTTTTTGTGTCTGATTGCACTCACTCATTTACATTCACTTCCTCACAGACAATTTCATTCACTTCACAGTTACATCATCACCACCATTGTTTTGTTTTTGTGTATTTTTGTTATTTTTGATTTATTTAATTTTTGTTGGTTATTAAGAACAACATCAGTCCTATGGTTCGAACCCGTCTTACCACTATACTAGGTAGTAACTAGGTGGTATAAATTTTTAATTTGTTCTTGCACTCAACGACACATGGTGTGCACTGGGTACATTTTTCATGGCACCCAAGTTGGTAGAAGGAGAACTTGTAGGGTTGCCAACCCCTACTTTGGCAAAGATCTATCGGTTCTTACTGCATGTATACATAGGGAAGGTCCCCTTCAAAATTTTGGTGATTTACCAAGTACTATGAGGACGAATAACAACACATTTTAGCTCCTATGAGTTGCTGAGTGGGCTCAACATTCCAGAGTCTCAATTTTGGCCCTTTGTTCAAGTCGTTTCTGGTATTAGAACTATAGTCATTAAGCATGAGGTGGACTCGAAGACTCTGAGCATGTTTAATGACTTTAACTTCTTCTTGTATAGTGATTTTCCTACCAGAACGATCACTCATAATGGATATAATACTTAATAGATAAGATCATACATGATAGCCTTTAGAGATTGTTCACTAGTGACAAGAGTCAATAGTGTAATTATCTGTGAGGCTTATTCCCCCTACATATTTTCACATCATTTCAAATGTATACAAAATCCGACCCTCTATCCACCTACATATGTTTTATTGTAGAAACATCTAATGGTTTCTTGGAAACTATGGGTTCTCATGGATGAGTAAGCATCTGAGGTGGTCATTGAGTTACCTTCCTTGAAAACACCTGTTAGGTTGACTTGAGAATATACCCTCTCCTGGATCTCCTCAAACCCTCAGGGGGTGTTAGTGAAGGAAGTACTTAAAATTAAGGCTACTCCAACTACTTATAAATATGGCCTCAATGGTAGGAATATTCACTCTAAAAATGATAGTGATGAGGCTCCTCTACAGCCCCAGTCTCAGGGAACCCGGCGAGCCAAAACCAAAAATATTGACTCGGGTAGAACTAAGCCAAGGGAATCCATTCATAACCATCGGGAGGGGATTCAGAATTTGGATACCTATCCCACCATTAAGGATGAGGGATCAAGTAAGGTATCAATGTCAAAATATGCCAGGTCCTCTTCACATCCATCTGTGGCAACATTTGATTATGTGCGGCTTATAGTAGTCCTAGCCTCGTAGGGCAGCACCAGGGACATAAAGGATTTATGGACTTTCTTTCAAGTTGGCATATACATCTCGAAAGTTTTGGATATTAAAGAACCTTATAATATTTTATTTTACACAAATTCTATTGAGGTGTGGAAACATGTATGTGAGTTGGAGATGCTGATATATGCCACTGACGATTGGATCCTAGCCACAAAGCGGGTGTAAGATATGATAAATCACGGTACTACTGAAGGGTTGGCTGATCAAGTAACCAATGAATGTGATTACTAAATTGATTCTAGTAAGGTATCTCTCTATCCTCCCTTCTACTTTCCCTCCCTATTCCATCATCATTTATTTTTAGGGGATTTAATTTTCAATTAGGAGGAGAAGAAGGGGCACTAAGGATGGTGCCTGAGTCACCGAAACACAGGCTGATGAGCACCCCCATCAGGGTAGGGGTGATACTCATGAGTCCTCAAAGTTTTCCTTAGAACAGAAGATGATGGATGAGGATATGGTGGGAGGGTCTTCTTGACTACCACATCCAGTGCTTGTGTTTTAAAGGATCGACATGAGCCCCTCATCGTCTCAGGGGAAGAAACGAAAGAGGTAAAATATATTAATTAGGATTATGCATAATAGTAAGTCTTTTCACTGTAATTTAATCCTATGGCTCACCTGATGTGTCCATTTGACCGTGATTTCATTTTACAGGATCTTCCTCACTTTTCTCGCACAAGGGGTCCGACACTGATCCTTCGAGGACTGAGGGGTACATTCTAGATAAGGCACAAAATTGCATGGATGAGTCCATCCCTTTGATAAGAGAAGTTCCAATAAGTGAAGTTGCATCTATCCATGTTACTGTAGAGAGGTAAGGGGATCTTGGTAATATAATATGTGCATCATAAGGTGTCATATACTGATTATTAACTTCTTTTCCTTGTGATATTTCAGATCATTCGCATACACTGGAGGACCCTGCATCCACTTTCAGTGGTCCTATCACCATCCAAGAAAAGGCTGATAGGGACCCTAGACCATCCGATGAGGGTGTTAGTTTTGACCTTGATTTAGAGGGTTAAAAAAGGTTTGAACCTATTGAGAAGGTTGCATATGGATCTGGTGGTGGTGCCAATTTGGATTTTGAACCAAATGTCTCAGATATCCCTACTAGTGAGGATGTTACAGGAATTGAAGTGTCATATAAATAAATAATGATAATGGAAGAACTTTTTCAACATTTTGATTTCCATGCCTATTAAAGGATTTTGGTGAATTGGATAAGGAATTGAGAAGATGTGAGTTTTCCTCTTTTATGTTTTCAAACACAAACAACATCCTTAAATTTGATGTTTTAAACCAAATATCTTGACTTGTGAAGCTCTATCAATAGAAATAATTTCCAAGGAGATCCATGACCAAGGAATCAAAGTCCATAACACTCCCACTACTGAGGGAAAAATATATGAAGGCCTCAAAGTAGGATATTCTCAATATAATTCCATCATGGTTTATGATAAAACTCAGGAGGATGTTCCTCATTAGGAGATCCTTACTCAAAACACTGAGACTAAGGATGTTAGGGAGGCATAAATCCCAGTAGCTAATCAATCAATAGGTGAGTATTATTATCTTCTCTAATTTTCTCCTTTCCCTTTATATCTATTTTATCACAATCTTAATGATGGTTACCATCTATTATCTGGTGCCATCGACTTCGGTGGCTGAGAATAAGGGATAAGACTCCATTTCTATTCAGTTGATAGCATAAGGTGAGGATAATACTGCTTCAAAGGGAGTAGAACATGGTGCCTAATTGAGTGAATTAATCCCAGAGTATATATCTCCCTCTAAAAGTAGCTCTGAGTTAGCCTTGGATGCATAGGATGCCTTTTTCACCACATGTCATTTTATTTGGAGAAACATTTGGAAGTTAATATTAAAGACTCATCTCAAAGATCTTCCATCGCAACTTCATTGAGTCCCAACCATGATTTCCATATTGGGGTATGGTGTATTTAATTACCACATGATTCACCATGTTGTGAAGTCAATCATTTAGCAATGGGAATAGGAGAAAAGATCACAGTAGGATGAGGTACATCTTTTGGGCTAGTTTGAGGATCTTAGAATTGTTGTCTCCCAAGATAATCTTAGCCATGTCAAGGAAGTATATAAGAATCCGTGCTTCATTAATGAGAAATATCTTCATATGGCACACCTTCAAGAAGAGTTAGATTTCACGAAGGAAGAGATTTTCCAACACCACAAATCCTTGAAGGGGGTATTGGAATAAGGACGGGATTCAGTTGCTGCAGAGATAGAAAAACTGCATCCTGTTGAGGAGGTCATCTCTACACAACTAGATGGGATTTGATAAACTATAGATAAGGCTTGATATTCACTATAAAAAATAAAATCCTATATCTAGAAACACTTTTAATACTTGGTAGATATACTCCAACATGTATAAACTCCTAAAAATTTTAATACATGAGTGGAAATATTTTTTTTCATTATTACTTGATCATATTTTTCTTTGTTCCTATCTTCATTGTAATTATAACATAACATTGAAACTGAAAAATTTGATTCAACATTGTTGTGTCAATGTGTTGTAATTACAACGATGGTAATGGGAGGGAACTCTAATTTTTTCCTATGTCTTTGGAGCTAGTGCTCATAGTTTGAATGTTTCCAAAATCACATAAAGGATCCTATGAACTTTTGAGTCTTTTTCCTCATTGTCCTAATTTTTTCCTAAGTCAGATATAAGGGAGACTTAGCAAGTGATACTTGGATTTTTTATTAGGCTTATCTTTGTGGTTTTTGAACCCAATAAATTTTAGGCCTCTTTTTTTAGTTTTCATTGCTCATTTTTTCCTAAATCATGTAGAGTGAATGTTTAGTGAGATGAGACTCAACTTTTACCCAGGGTCCCCTTTTCATGTTTTTATCCTCGTAAGAATTATGTCACTTTCTATTTATAGTTTAGAGTCTTGCAAGATGAACTAATGCAACTAGTATTTTAGGTCAAATTACTTTGACCATGAGTTGTGGGATGACAACCCGATCAAGGATTTCTGGAAAATAATGATCCAAAAATTCCTGGATATGAGGAGGGAAATTTTATGTTGTGATCTTGTGATTTCTAGATATGAAGAAATGATATGGGAAAAGTACATAGGGAATAACTATGGATCATGTTTGAAAAGAGGTTTCCAGCGTGATGTTGTTAGGGATTGTAGAGATAGAATAGGTTTCTCCTAAGGATGAAGGTGTCTCTGGTTGATAGGCCTTTTGGGGGTGACTTATGAAAATCCAGACTGGGGCTCATTAATGCATAGTCAAAACAAAGGTGTTCTCTAGTACCAGACATTCTATTACTGATGGCCTAGGGGTTTTTATGAGGATCTAGATTTCTCAAGACCATAAAGGGTGGTTTGTGAAAGGAAGTTTTCTATGAATGGATGAATCATTTGGATTAGCATTGTCCATGGATGAGAAACCCCTTTTGAAAATTTTATTTGTATGTAAATAAGGGGTCATTCTATTTTAGTTGCATGCTTGCAAAGAAGGGGTCTTGGGAGAAATCTATAACTTCCCACCCAGATCAGGGTTGTGTCCATGAATGGAGGAACATAGATGTTTCAGTTTTTGTAGAAGTAGGTCCTATAATGGAGGATCTATGTGTCACTACATGTCTTGATGGAATGAGAATCAAGTCATACACGGTTCTTCGAGGTGATGCAATGGATGACAAAAACCAGGAGGAAAGGCTCCTACTTGACGAGGGTTGAAGCATCATGCAATTTAATAACATGTGAACAAGATGTGGACCATGTAGTTTAACATATTATGGAAATGACATTGAGGGATTAAATTTAAGTTCATTAAGCTTTGACAGATAGATTAGTAATTTTCCATTTCACAGTGATCTGACCAAGAATGTTCCATCATTTTTCAAGCATGAAGAGGGAAAGTTGTAAGTTGTAATCTGAGGGCTTCCAGATCCAAAAGGTGATATGGGAAAATTATACAAGTAATGATCATGGAAAAGTTTTTAAAATCAGTTTCCAATATTATTTTATCGAGGATTATAGATATAGAAGTGGTTTCTCTTAGGGAAAAGGCGCCTATGGTTGACTATAATTTTGGTGGAAACTTATGCAAATATAGATTGGGGTGTATCAATGCACATTCTAGAATAGGTGTCCTCAAGAATTATAAATTCTATCACCGATGGCTAGGGAAAGCTTATGAAGATCCATATTTCCCCAAAAACATAGTTTGATTTTCATATGGAAGGTGCATGAGTATGGAGGGAGAATTTCATGTTAAAATCACCCAATAATGGGGATAAGTGTTTCCTACACAGGTCTAACCCATATGTAGGGAGGGTTTTTTTTATTATTTCAATTGGTCCCCAGAAATAGGATCTGGGAATCTCTATGTATCTAATCATGGAGAGAATCAAGTTACACATACTTCTAAGGTAGATTCTCCACACTAATCTAATTCTTATGTGGATAGGGGAATTTTTCTTTGAATACAAGATCATGAGAGGGTGAGAACTTGTATTGGACCCTCCTATGTAGATATTTCTCATACATAGGATAGTGGGTTAATTTTCATATTATAGATAGATAACGATGTAGGATACATATTTCACTATGTATCTCATCATAGTGAGAATTGAAGCACATGTAGTTCTTGGATAGAGGGGTGGTGGGATACCAACACCAAGGATAGTGGTCCTATTGGGTGAGGGATATATAAATGCACAATTTTTATGTCATGTAAGAGACTTAAACCATGTAGTTTGACATCATGTGGTATATACACTTGGTGCGCCTTTTAAGGTCTTGCATCTAGGACCATGTTAACCCTACATGAACTAATATGCCTTGATCATGTAGGGAATCCTTTACCAAAATTCCTAATACCATGTGATCTATGCTCGGTGTGAGAAACAAGGAGTTTAAAAGGTTTCTTTCACCACATGGAGGAAATTAAAAGAAAGGGCATGGTAATTTTTATCATGTGGTGGTTGGATCGGGATGTAGGATCCAGAAATCACTATGTATCTCATAAGGGTGAGAATCAAGTCATACGTAGTTCTAGGAGCATCTTAACATTGAATAAGAGGGATGTTAACCATTCATTTTAGCGTCACGTGGTAAGGATGAATGGTGTCTTATAGTTTTAGGTCGTATGTCTAAGACCATAAATATGGAAACAATGATCAAAATAGGGATTATTGGGCCAAGGATGTTTTGACACACATCAGACATGGAGAAGGAAATTGCAAACCATGATCTTGGGGTTATCATATCAAGAGGAGGGATATGTGAAAAGTATATAAGTAGTTATCATGGATCACATTTTAAAAGTGGTTTCCAACATGATGTTGTTGGGGATTACAGAGATAGAAGAGGTTTCTCCTGAGGATGAAGGTTCATCTGGTAGAAAAGACTTTTAGGGGAGACTTTTTTCAAATCCAAACTAGGGAATATCAATGCATATTCAAAACAAAGGTGTCCTCTAAAATCATAAATTCTATCACTGATGACCATAGAAATCTTATGAAGATATGGATTTTCCCCAACACAAAGTTTGATTTGTGGAAGGAATGTGTATAAGCACAAAGGAAGCATTTGGACCATCATTAAACATGGATTGTGAAGTTCCCTACATAGATCTAAATCATATGTAGGGAAAGGAAAATTTTTCTTTCCATGATAGGATCCTAGATGAGGGAACATAAATTAAGATCTTCTACATAGATTGGGGTCATATGGTAGAGGAAAGGGATACGTGCTCCTCCCTTTTTTTACTGCGGTTGGGCCTAGGTTAAAGGACTCAAGCATCACTACATATCCTATATGGATAGGGATTAATCCATATGTAGTCATGAATCCTTAAGATGGCCGCACAAGTGAAATGACCCATTTTAGTATCCCTAACATTGATTATTGCTTGTATGCAAGAGATGGATCATTTTCCATACTTTGCAACTAGGCCTAGGACATAAGGTCTGGGCGTCACTGCATATTTCATTGATATGAGAATAAATCCACATGTAGTTCTAGATTGGATGTGTGGTGGGAGACCAAAACAAAGGATTATAATCCACTCAAGCATGAACTGAGATTTTATGCAGTTTTATGTTGTGCAACAAGGATGTGAATCATGCAGTTTTACGTCATGCGGTAAGGACGTTATCATACAGTTTAACATATTGTGACTAAGATGTTAGGATATGTGTTTTAAAGTCTTATAACTCATACTATGGTAACTTTTAGTTTTATTTTGTATAACTATGATCCCATGTCATTCCTTTTAAGGTCATGCTATAAAGGCCATTTCCATGATTACACAAAGTATTTCTTGAAAAACCTTGCATTGGTAGGGGTCATAACAAGATCTCCATCCATAGAGATCAAGGAATAAGACATGTTAGAATGGACCTTGTGTATGGAATAAGGTCCCTCCCACTTCGGTTCAAGCTTTGGAGGTTTCTTCCCTAGTATCATTGGGGTCCTGATGACAAGTATCATCTCTCCTTGGAGGAACAAGTGGTGGTAGACTTTCTTATTGAAAGCCCGTTCTATTCAATTTTAGTGGAACTTAAAGTGATGAAAAGTATGTAGTTTTTTCTCATCAAGTTTCTCCAATTCATCTAACCATTTTTGGGATTACCATATCTGTATAGTTGATCACAGATAGAAATGTGAAGAGAGAGAAATTGGACATCAATGGGAAGGACTGCTTATGTCTTGTATACCAGCGAATATGGGGTCTCCTGTGTGGCAGTGCAGGTTGTAGTCTGGTAATCCCACAAGGAATATAAGAGATTTTCAAGATAAGAATTTTTATCTTTATACACCATCTTATGGAGTATGTTTTATAAGGTCTTTTTAGAGGCCTCTATCTATCCATTATTTGATGCATGGTAGCAAAGAAAATGGTTAGATTTGATATTGTACTTTTTATATAACTCTTCTAGCTCATCTGAATAGAAATTAGAGCCATTGTTTGTCAATATCATTTGAGGGATGCTAGATCTAGTAATGATATTGGATTTTATGAAGATTATATTATTCTTTTCACTGACTTATTTTAGGGGAGAATCCTTATCCCACTAGGATAAAAAGTCGATTGTAGTGAGAATGAACTTGAATTATAGTAGGATTATATAGCCCTACAACATCAATTCCCTGTATGGAAAATGGTTGTGAGTATTTGGAAGTGTGTAGAAACTCTAGGTGTTGATGGATGAATTTGGTATGCACTTGGAATGAATGAAACCTTTTGTTGAATTTTGTGAAATTATGTGTCATTGAAGGCTAGATGTATCCAAGCCTCTAAATTTGATGAAAAAGCCTAAAACCTGACTAGTGGCACTGCAAGCCCTTATATGTAATTATTTCATGATAGAAATATTCTCTTCTTTTTCAATTCACCTAATAAGGAATCTATCAAATCCCCATTTATAAAGGGATTTCTGGTTATTTGGGTCATTATAAAGAGTAAAGTTGGTCACTCATAATCGGGTTTTTTCTTTTCCAGTTTTTTCCAATGGGAGTACTCCATTTTTAAGGTATTCCAAAATGGGAATGATACAACTGGTTATAATACATTCTTATTTAGGGATAGAATTAACCTCATTTATATCTTATATTACAACATGAAAAAAATTTGAGACTATTTGGTGGAATTAATGATGATAATTATTTTATCCCAACCTAGATCTGCCAGAGTTGTAGTTGTATTTTCTAATGAATCTTCCTAGTTATTCTATGATTGGGGATATGATTCAATGTAAGATCCAAGGGTAATTCTTATATTAGTCCTTTGACATAGTTAAGTAGGGGGGGGGGTTAGTTTTTCCTTTATCATGGTGTAATCACAATTGAACTTCTTGATTTTCAACTTTGAATCACCTTTTACCTTCAAGTGGTCCACTAGCATTTGAAGTGTTAGTTCTAGATCTGCAATGAGGGTCTGATACTCTTCCTCATTGTTTTTGAAAACTTCTAACAATAGGAAAGAGTAAGGTAGGATTTCCTTTATTTGGGAGATGATCATGACTCCCAACCCAACTTTATTGAGCTTGGGGTCTTCCACTCTTTTCCCTATTGGGCTTCTAGATGCATTTTCAAAATATATCTACAATATTTGGGGGCCATATTGAATACATAATATCTCTTAATTAGGTAATTTGGTATTTAATGACATTATTTATATAGAGGGATGTTTTTTGAGGATGTTTGTTAATGCCTAGACTTTTACCGCCATCTGAGGAATGAACTAATTGTCAAACTGCTACAAGATAACTGCCCACCGTACCAAATGTCTTGTCAACATAGGACAACTGAGGATGTATTTTAGAGGGTTATTATATGAGACTAAATAGACCTTGTGGTGATACATGTATTTTCTTAGTTTCCGAACCATAAATATTAGTGCCATGTAGCTATTCTTGATATCTGGATAATGAGTCTCGGTATCGAGCATGGTTCAACTGAGATAATAAAGGCCACTTTAATTCTTAGTTTCATTATTTTATGTGAGGAAAGAGCCCAGTGATCATTCTAAGATTGTCACATACAAAATGAGTGGATTTCCCTCAATAGGTGGAATCAATACTAGTGGAATCAAAATATATTTCTTGATACTGTCGAATGATTCCTGAAAATCATCAGTCAACTAATATGTGACCCCTTTTTCATTAACTTAGTAAAAGTAAAACACTTTCTTATGAGGTTTTCTATAAAGATATGAATATAATCAAGGTTTCCTTATAACACCATCAACTATTTAAGGTTTTGATGAGGTAAAAAAATCAAGGATATCCTTTTTATTCTTAGGATCGACTTCAATGCCATGATGGTTCCCCACAAAGGTGAGAAAATTTACTAAGGAAACTTAGAAATCACATTTTAAGGGGTCATTTTTATGCTATGATATTACAGTAAATTGAATATGGTCTTAAGATCCGGAAGGTGGTTAGAATGCTATCGAGACTTAACCACTAGATTTTTGACATAGAACTCAACAAAACTTCCTAAAAAGGGTTTAAAGATGTGATGCATGGAATATTGGTATGTAGAGTCAATATTATTAAAACCAAATGGAATTACCCAATAGGTTTGTACCCCTTAGGGTGATATGAAAGTGGTGGATTACTCATCTGTAGGGGTCATTTGGATTTGGATATACCCTGAATAGTCATCCATGAAGGATAGGTCCTGATATCCAGATGTAGCATCAATTACTAGTTCCATGATTAGAAATAATAAATAAACTTTTGGAAAATGTCAATTGAGATCTCTAAAGTCGATGAAAACCCTAATTTTCCCTTTCTTCTTCTTTATTAGGATTATATTAGGTATAAATTTTGGATACTGGCCTTCCCAAATGAAATTAGCTTTGATAATCTTATCAAATTCAACCTCAATTTTGGTGGCATGAGTCAGGTGCATACTTCTAACTACCTTTTGGTAACCCCAATAGTTTTATGGAAAACCTAGGTAGTGGGTGGCCACCTCAGGATCAAGGCCTGAAATTTTTGTACAATTTCAAGCAAAAAAATCCCGATGTTACTTTATAAAAGAGTTATATTGTACCATCCATTCTTTCATATAAAGTTTTGGAGTATATCTAGTAATATTTTCAAGACCAGGCGCAAGATGGCGTGAGATTCTGAGGCCCGGTGTGCCCAGATTTTTTTTTTGAAATATATTAAATATATTAAATGCACATGTGCGTAGTTTCCATGAAAAGTGGAATAACTTCTAAACAGATTCTAAGATCATAAATATGAGTCCACCATTGATTTCATAGAATGGGTTTTACCCTAGGTGTGTTAAAACAATGGAACACATCGGGTTTTCGGGTTGAGGCATTACCATGGGTAGATGATTAAAATAAAATAAATTAATAAATTTATTTATTTAATTTCCCGACATAATGAAAAATATACAAGTATATGGTTATGGTAGAATCTTAGGGTTAGCTGCAAAACTCTGGATATTTAGAGGAGCCATTGGAGAGCCATTGGAGGATGTACCATTGGTGAATGAAAACTGGATTGAATATCAACAACTGATGTGTAACAAAATTCAAGGATCTTGCCAAAAATGATGACATAACTTCATTATTTGTCATCGATTGATCCAAATTGAGGATTTATGTTTATTTATTTGGTTTTGTTTCCCCATTATTTATTTCTACATCAAACATGAATCAATCTACCAAAAGATTGATTCACAGATTAGTCTTATTGTGGGATGGGTTTATTTACAGAGATTTATTGGGAGAATTGTTTATTTATTTTTGGTTCTTAATTATTCATTCTAATATAAATTAATTGAGGCCAACTAAACATGGATGAGGTTTTTTCCTCTCTATGTTTTTTCTGGATTTATCCTACCATTCTAACACATTCATCATCAGTGTTTCATTTGACTGGTGGTTCGACTAAAATACTGAGAAATCAACCATTATTCACCTATTTCTTAGAACAACGGTTTGATATCATAGATTTGGGCTCTTTATGTCATGGGGATTGTATGAAGATGGAAGAGACAGTGGATCAGATGGATTTAGTGACACCTAATCTCATGTTCTTCAATGAGCAATGATGGATGATGCACAAGGGAATTTTTTGAACAGTTTTGATGGTCATATTGTAATGTTCAATGAAAGAAGGGCTTAGTTGATGGTGTACCTTAGTGATATTCATACTCAGTGCTAGTCTCTAGCCCCTAGAATATTGGAGGTGAGCCTGAGGATTCACGGAACGGGCCCCATTAGGATGGTTCATGACAGAGTGGTATCAGATCATTTAATTCTAGATTAATACTAGAGTCTATCATATTGGTTTAGGGAAATAGTGTTAAGTGTTTTGAGTTCATATTTTAGGCTAGGTACTGCAGTGTTGGTATGACGGTTGATTTATCCATACAACATGACTCTAATCACCTGCCTTTTGACTCAGCACATGTGGAAATTGGTTGTAGGGAAAATATTGGTACATGCATAATATATGAATGAGTTGTGGTTTCAATTTCCTTCTTGAGTTAGCTCTCTAGATATTTTAATTGACCATTATATATCTTTTCTATTTTAGGATGCCTCTGTGACATATTCCATATAGGATTTAGCATCAAGATCACAAGGATGATGACCTCAGTGACAAGACATCGATACAAGGACCCGTTCAAGAGGTGTTACCTCTATGTGGTGCACCATATATACCACCACCAATTGAGAAGTATATGGTACCCATATAACCATCAAATGAGGTGCACAGTTTGAGCACGCTTTAAAATTTTTAGTGATAGTGACCCCACAGGTTCTGAGGAGAGCCTAGACCATAGGCAGTTGAGGACTGACCTAAGGCGATGAAACAAGCTTTACATCTTTTCAGGACAATAGCCGATTAGCTGGTGGTTCTGGTAGTGAGCCTTCTCCATGGATCTGTAAGACAATGGTGGGGTTTAGTGACCCAATTATACTACGAGGTGAATCCTATATGGTCAGAGTTTAAGTGCCTTTTCGGAGAGTATTTCTCTCTATCTATATTGAGGGTTTTATATATCTAATAGATTTTATAGCTTTATCAGGGCAGTATTCCAGTGGTTGAGTATTCATTGAGGTTCAAAAAACTCTCTAGGTACTCGATGGATATAGTTTATGATCATTTCTTCCAATATTGGACCTTAGGGTGAGGACTATATAGATACATCTGAGCCAATGTTATACCTCTATGAATTTCTACCTATTTTTGGGTTCTAGAGAGTTCTTTGGTGGTTGAGAATTTCCTAGCTGAGTAGACACAGACAGTTGTTGTCGGCATTGGGCACTCAGGAGAAGAGGCTTTAGCAGTAGGGATCCAATGACACTCTTAGGGACATGGATGTATGGGGAATTTTAGTAGGATATCCAAGGATAGAGGGTATGCAATTTATGGATTATAGGATGGGTCTATTCATCCCAGGGATAGGTGGAACTACTCATGTGATGGCAGGGTAAATTTTGGGAGGGATTGTCCGAACCACTGTATGGATGACAGGGATATGGTGAATGGGCCACTGAGGCAGTGGTAGTAGAAAATAGGTCTAAAATGAACATGATGTGGAATAGGATCTAGAAGAGCATCTATAGGTGCTATAAATTTCGACTTTTTACTACCACTACCCCCAGGTGGTCCACGCCAGGCTCAAGGAGCAGGAGGACAGGGGCGGGGGCAGCTGTAGGTAGTCAAATCCTATGAACCAGAGGCTCTAGGGATGATATGAGGTATGATATGTGTCTTTTATACCTTATTTATAGTACTGATAGACATGGGTATGAGTCATCCCTTTGTTATTGCATATCTGGTTTGAGACTTAGAGATTCTGATTGAGCCCTTGGCTTGACCCTTGTGCTTGGATACTCTTACTTTATATGACTCATTGATCACACATTTTTTCCAATAGTTTGACCTAGCTCTTTGAGGTGATAGATTCTATTGGAATATCTTTATATCAATGATGAGGAATTTTGACATCATCTTAGGTATGGAATGGTTATCTATAGTTCATGCCTTGATAGATTGTTTTAGGCAGAGAATGTGATGTGTCTATAGTGATGGGATTAGGTTTTCCTTTGTGGTTGTAAAGGAAACCCAGGTATCATAGGATGTAATCATGCATAGGAGGGTGAATCTAATTAATGATCAGTTGGATAGCTTGACCCCTTGTGCAGTGAATGTTATGAGTTTCCAGTTCCCTAAAATGGTGGCAGAGTATGAGGACGTATTTACTGAGGACGTTCCAAGATTACCTCCCCATTGAAAGATAGAATTATGAATTGATATACAACCCAAGTTGACCCCAATATTCACACTATCATATTGGATGTATCACACAAATCTTTGCAATCAGTGTGTGTAGTTATATAACTTGTATAGGAAGGGATTTTTTAGACCCAATGTTTCACCCTGGGCAGCCCCAGTATTATTATCCAAGAAGGTAGATGGGAGATTGAGGTTATGTGTGGATTACTATAAACTAAACCAAGTGACTATAAAGAACAATTATCCACTATTGAGGATTGATGACCTCTTTGACCAGTTGAGAGAGGCACGATAGTTCTCGAAGATAGACCTTAGATCGGGCTATCCCAAGTTGTGAGTATGGGACAAAGATATACTGAAGACGACATTAAAATGTCTCTACAATCACAATGAGTACATGGTGATTCCCTTTGGCATGAAGAACTCCCCATCAATGTTCATGGGACTCATGAACTGGATCTATTATCCTTTATTAGACCGGTTATTGGTAGTCTTCATCAAAGATATCCTAGTGTACTCATCATCTGAGGAGGAGCACATGAGACACTTGAGGATGGTTCTAGGCATACTCTGAGAGCACCATATTTATGGGAAGCTCTTAAAGTGACAGTATTGGATTTAGGAGGTTCAATTTATGGTACATTTTATCTCAATATATGGTTTGGCAGTGGACCCGATGAAGGTTGAGGTAGTGTTAGTTTGGGAGCCACCTAAGAGCATGACAGAGGTGCAGAGCTTCCTTGGGTTGGTAGGCTACTATTGGAGATTCATACTTGAATTTTCTAGGATAACATCTCTTTTGACATATTTTAACTGAAAGGGGAATCCTTTCGTGTGTATAGAGAGGTGCCAATAGGCTTTCCAGGAGTTGAGACAAAGATTGATGAGTGCTCCCATCTTGAGATTTCCAAGGGAGGGTGTCAAGTACGTAGTGTTATAAGATGTATAAAGGACTAGGCTTGGTTGTGTTATAATTTATAAGTATGAGGTTATTTCATATGGATCATGCCAGTTTAGACCACATTAGTGGAACTACACGACCCATGATATTGAATTAGCAGTAGTAGACTTCGCGCTGAATATGTGGCGACACTACCTGATGAATGGGTGGTTTATCACCTATTCTAACCACAAGAGTCTCAAATATATCTTCTCTAAGAATTATATTAACTTGAGATAGAGTTTATTTCTAGAGTTTATTTAGGATTATGAATTTGAGATTGTTTACACTCCAGGTAAGGGGAATGTTGTAGTAGATGCTCTCAGTAGGAGATCTTGTTCGCAGTTACTGAGAAAGGCATCAGAGCAGTGGGCCTCATTGCAGTTATCCTTTGTGGATGGAGATATATCATCTTACATCCAGTCAATGGTTTTTACAACTATTATTTTTTATCAATTTAGGGAGGAACATATTTGGGATACTGACTGTGAGACCCTATTTACTCAGATATCCACTGGACATACTCCTGAGGAATTTTCTAAATGTGGGGAGCATGTCATTATTTTCAAAGGACGTATGATGGTACTAGTGAAATTGTGGGGAAAGGTTCTAAGAGAGTTTCATAAATCTTCTTTGGTGGTGCATCTGGGTGTGGAAAAGATATACCAGGACCTTCGACACGATATTTGGTGGATAGGGATGAAGAAGGGAGTTGCAGAGTTTGCCTCTCGATGCCTTACTTATCATCAAGTGAAGGATGAGAACCATGTTCCAATGGGATTAACTCAACCCCTTGAGGTTACATAGTGTAAATGGTATGTGATATCTGTGGACTTCGTGATGGGGTGACCACATACGTCCAGGGGACATGATGCCATCTGGGTGATCATAGACTGACTCACCAAGTCATACCACTTCATAACTATCTAATAGCGAAGTTCAGTAGAGAGCTTGGGATACCTATATGTAAAAGAGATAGTCTGACTCTATGGAGTTCCCTTGAATATCATTTATAAATGTGTTTCTTACTTCACATCTCAGTTATGGAAGGGATTGTAGGAGAATTTTGGGACTCAACTGATATTATAGCACATCTTTTCACCCCCAAATTGATGGTGAGACTGAGCGGGCCATCCAGTTTCTGTAGGACATGTTGTAAGCTTTCATGTTGAACTTTTTTCATAGTTCGAGGATCACATACCATTGGTGGAATTTTAATATAAAAAAACTATCAATCCACCATCAATATGGAACCATTTGAGGCCTTGTACGGGAGACCCTACAGGTTACTACTATGCTAGATTGACCCAGGAGAGTCCTCACTTATGGGACCAGAGTTGGTGTAATCCACTATAGAGAAGGTGAAGATCATCCAGGAGTGAACGGGGACTGCAAATAACTATCATAATTCCTATACAGACCAATGGCAGTGGCCACTGGAGTTCTAGGAGGGAGACCATGTGTTCCTTAGAGTCTCACCTCTATATGGATTACAAATATTTTTCCATACAGAAGCTATATCTAAGATTCATTGGACCTTTCCAAATACTTAGTAGGGTTGGTGAGGTGGAATAACACTTAACTCTACTACTGTAGATATATCAGATACATGACATATTCCGTGTTTTGAGGCTGAGGAGGTATGTGCACGATCTGTCACATGTTGTCGACTGGGGCGAGTTAGACATCGAGGATGGATCTACCTTTGTAGAGAACCCAATAGAGATCAAGGATCAGTAGGACAGTATCCTATGTGGGTGATTGATTCCCCTAGTGCATGTTCAATGGTAGCACAGGAATCATCAGGAGAGCACCTGGGAGCAGGAGACCCAGATGCACAATCAACACCCACATCTCTTTGTATAGATTTTTTGTTTTTCTTTTTGGAATGTAAATCCATAAGGTGGGGAGAATATAATGTCCCTTTTTTCCATGTAAAGTCTTGGAATATATCTAGTTATATTTTTGAGACCGTGTGCTGAGACAACATGAGATTCCATGGCCCAGTATGCCCATAATTATTTTTTTAAATATATAAAATATATTAAATTCACTTGTGAACATTTTTCCTAAAAAAATTGAATAACTTCTAAAACGAGGCTTGGATAATAAATTTGAGTCCAATGTTGAGTTTATATTGTGGGTTTTACCCTAGGCACAATATAACCTTGGAATTCCTCGGGCATTCGAGTTGAAGCGCGATCATGGGAGGATGTTTAAAATAAAATAAATTAATAAATTTATTTATTTAATTACCCAAAATAATAAAAATTCTATAAGTATATGGTTATTGAATAATATCTGGGTTATCTTCATAACCCTAGAGATTTATAGGAGAATTTGGAGGAGGTTCCATTGGCGAACGACAACCGGATCGAAGATCAACAACCGAAATACAACATAATTCGAGGATCTCGCCAATGATGATGATGTAGCTTAATTCATCATCATTGATTGATCCAAATCAAGGTATGATATTGATTTATTTGGTTTTTTTCCTTATTTTTTATTTTTATAGAGAAGTTGAATCAATCGACCAATGGATTGATTCAAAGGTCGACCATATTGTGGGATGGGATTATCTGTAAGGATTTATTAGGAGAATTATTTATTTATTTTTATTTATTAATTAATCATTCTAATAGAAATGAATTGAGGACAACCAAACATGACTGAGTTTCATTCCTCTTCTTGTTTTCTAGATTTCTCCCACCATTCTTGCATGTTCATCATCAGTGTTTCATTTGATTGGTGGTTCAAACAAAATACCGAGAAATCAACTGTTACACACTTGTTTCTTGGAATAGTGGTTTGATATCATAGATCCAGAATTGGTACATCATGGGGATTTTACAATGATGGAATAGATAGTAGATCAGATGGATTTAGGGATACATGATATCTTTTTTCCAGTGCATGATGATGGATGATGCATGAGGGAATTTTCTAAATGGTTTTGATGGCTAGATTTTGGTATTCAATGATAGCATCGCGTGGTCGATGGTGTACCTTGGTTTCCAACCTAGGGTGTAGTTGGATCGATGGTCGAAGGAGTGGATGAAGACCCATATTCTAGATCTAGGATTCTAAAAAATCCTATGATATATGGAATTTATTTCAGATCTATATATCATATGGGACCCCTTGGTGTGGTGCTAGGGTTCCACAGAGAAGTTAATTATCAAATGGTGTGTGACCCCATCACATGGTGTGTGACCCTTCCTAGTTGGATTGGTGTGTACTAAAGATAGTACACAGGCATGGACATAGGCACAACTAGATGTACACGGACATGGATAACCATACACAAACACAGTCAGAATTACATTGGCTTAGATATATTGTGTACTTTGTCATAAACACAGACACGGGCCATGTTACATGAGAAAGACCTGGTGCTGAATGGAAATGATGTGTACTACAAATACACACCATTTAATCCCTTCAAGAAGGCTTATAAACCTTGTCCTCTTCAGCTTAGACAAGTTTTTTTTAGGGTGAGTTCCCTATATCCATTCACTAAGGGTTAGTGTGGAATCACACCCTACACATAGGATAGTGATCCCTTCAGTGGGACTTCTTGGATAGAGTTGTTGGAATCCTTTCATGTGGGCTAGAGTGAGATCCTCTATCATCATCTTTCCCTAGGTGGAGTTCTTGGTATCACTATGACCTACACTACATGGGTTTCAATCCTCTACTTAGTAGGTTATTCTAGATTGAGTTGTTGGTATATCCCACCGACTTGGGTGTGATACTCATTTGTGTATCATTTTATTTAGACTTTTAGTGTATACCTCTTATGGCAAGTCTTGATGAGCATAACATCTCAGATGGATTCCATTAGTGTGATCTGACTTGTGGAGTGTGTTTTCCTTGATGAGTTCTATGTGGAACCTTCAAGCATGATTCCTATACTAGCATTAAGGTTGTGCATTTACCTTGAGACTGTGTGTCTACGTTGAGTATATCTAGATATTCTTGTTATATGTGTTTTAGACTTATACCTATATTGATATGACTATTATTATAGTTGTTATATACTTACTAATTCTGAGGTGTCCTACTGGATATTGTTATACTCACCCTTGCATGGGCTTTGACCACACGTGTCGTGTCTTATGCAGATAATCAACCCTTTGACAGAGTCCTAGAGGGACCATGACCAGGAGGAGATTAGTGATCCAGACTGACCAAGGTGTATTTTGGTGGTTACCTTTACAGTAGTCTCCTTCTATACTTTCAGGTTGGACTTGTTTTTAGACTCTTTATGTTGGGATTTTATTTGGCCCTATTTACTTTCCATTACTTGTTGTCGTGCTCTAGTTGTGGGTTTTTAGATATATTCATGCATGTTTTATCAATTTTTTTACATTTCAGTATTATATGGGCTTCCATATGTGTGTGTGTGTGTATATACACTTTAGGTTAAGGCCTACCATGTTAGTGATATTCCTACTCAGTGCTAGTCGTTATCCCCTAGCCTATTATAGGAATTCTTGGGGAGTCATAGTACGGGCCCCATTGGGACGGGTTATGACATATATACCTCTTGTTCTTCAAAAGACATAGTCATGCTAATCAAAGTGGATCATGGGTCCTCCTCTATACCCAAATTTATTTGTATGAGTTCTTTAATAATGGTAGAGACACCTTGATCGAATGATGGAGGGGTATCCCTAAGGTCTTCCTCCTCCTCCTCTTCCTCTTCCTCTTCCTATTCCTCTTCTACCTTTCTCTCGGGGGAAGTAGGTAATGAAGTAATTTTTTCTGAGTTGGGAGAGAAGTCAACATTTTGACATACAGAAGGTGAGTATCTTCTTCTAACCCAACTAATGATGTGGGGTTTATTTGATTCTCTAGAGGGGAGATTAAGGATGGAGAAGAAGTATCCCCACTCTTTCCTGATATCATGGTAGCCTTTTCTGATTAAACTAATGAGGTGGGTATCTTTTGAAGGTTAGGGGATGGAATGAGGGAATTTCCATATAAGATTTTACCACTATTCAAAGAGTCTATGACCTCTTTAGTGTTTTTAGGATCAGTACTCATGATTGATATCATGAAGGTTGTTGAATATACACTCGAATTTCAACCCATATCTTTGATCTAATTGATGGGAAGCACATATTATTTGATGTGATGTTTGAAAGGATTGGTTGAGGTCATTTCTAGACAATTTGGTACATTAACTTGAGTAACACCATTACCAATGGGTTATTTCCCTTCCCTATGGTAGAATGATACATAAATATATTTCAATTTGCAAGATTCAGATTGGGATTTATCACCATGAAATGTTCTGATTTTCCCATTAATGAAATATTTGATGCATTGGTAGTGTAATAAGGGTATTTTCGCATGTTGATGAAACCAAATACTTCCTAGAAGAATGTTGAAGGTCGTATCTTACTGAATAAACAAAAATTCCAATTCAGATATTTGGTCCCCAAATTGATCCCTTGGTTTGATTCTATTAAGGGGATTTTTCTCACTTTTATCATATCCCTATAGTGTTAGAGTGGAATGGGAAAAGTGGGCCTCACTGTAACCCAGTCGACAAAGCATTCAGACTAGAAGGAGGTTGAATCCTAAGCTATTATCGATGAAATTACTTCAGATATCAGTATCATTTATCTTACTAGACACATAAAAAGGTCTAATGTGTCCCTGTATAATAGAATCTTTGTATTGTTATTTTAAATAGATAATCATGTGGAATTATATAGGATCAATCTTTCCTTGATATATTTTAACAGTAGAAACCTTAGATTCAAACTCCCAAGGGATCATAGAATCCTCTATTAGTATTTTTTGGAGGTATTTTGACAAACTGAGAGCATCTAAGATCAACAACATGGCCAGCACTAGGTCCAATTTCTTTAAAATATCATACTTATAGGCTAAAGGTCTATGCTTCCAAGCATGCGACTTCTCTTTTGCAGGCACTTTAGGAGGGGAAGTACTTGATGTAGATAGATCGACCTTTGTAATAGGATTTTAAGGTTATCCTGTCATTTGTGGGTTAAGCTGAATAAGTATGCCTGCTGGTTGAGGTTGATCATATAATTTCATTCCCTATAATTGATCTTCCAAGATGATTAGGTTAGGATGAACCATGGCATATGTGATAGAACTTTCCTACTCTTTCTGGGCTCACTAGAGGTCTCTCCCATTATTTTTAGCAGCATAGATATTCTGAGAAGGGATGTGGATGGAGTATTGAATTATGTCGTGACTACATCTTCCCCTATTCCCTTGGCTTTGTCAGCCTCTTCCTATAATTCCCCAATAAATTTTAGCAAAATCAGGTTCATGGTTTTAATCATCATTAGATAAGGGATCCATTAAGTGAATGACATTAATGGGAATAAATATTAATTCCTCGTATAATGAGGATTATTTTTGGTGGGTCAACTCTTATGGTGATATTTGGTGGGGTGATGCATGTAGTTTTGAGACTAAATCCATGAATTTTGAAAGAATAAAAGATAAATTTGTCCTTGGTATAGGTTCATATTCCTATGTTTTATTTTTACTCTTCTGTCCATGTCATTTTTTTAAATACTTGCCTTTGTAGGGTTGTGGTGATGATGGAGTCAGCTATGCCGTTGCGGAAGCGACTAGAGGCATAGTTGGTTATTTCAACTATTCTCAAAGGATAGCATGAGTTTAGTTGATTGTTTTTATAGTTATCCAATCACTGAACTTCTATTCATTCTTGTAGGTAACTTTCTGACATTCACCCTCTTCCTATGAAGTGGAAGTGGAAACATGCACTACCAATGCATGTGGTTTTCTTAACTTCACTTGACTAGAATCAACCATATTTTTCAGGACGCATTTGAAAGTGACACAATATTGTATGTTGTTCCCAAATATTTAGTGAAAGGGTCAATAATTTGAGTGTTCATCAAGGAAATCTTGGTCATGTATTTTGGGTTTAGGTAGGGTTAACAGGTTGTTTACCCAAGGATGGTAAGAAGTAGCCAGGGGCCTGATCATCTCGAAATTAGTTGAATTTTTTATTCTAGTCTCCAAATCAGGAATGTTTTGGATCTTTCCTTTTATCCTGATAAGGATAATACTATTAATTCTATCATTCAATAGGAGTTAACATGCAAGGAGGTGTAGTTTTTGGAGTTGGAACTAGCATAGAGGTCAATTTCATCATAACTATTGTAGCTTCCACTCTACCCATTCTATTTCCTTAAGATGCTGGCACGAGATGGGAGTTAGATTTGTTTCACAAAATAGAATCTTCCAAACTTTTTGCTAATGTGAAAAGATCTTGAAAGTCACATTGATACTTTACTAGGATAAATGATTTTTGAAATCTCTATTTTATATACATACTTTGATGGGTTTTTATTTTTTAATTCATTTAATGTGAATTGATTGAATATGAGATTAATGTATGATATTGATGTTTTGTGTATTTTTATTTAGGACCTTAATTTGGAGAAATGTCAAGGAAAACATTTTAATTGAAAAAATAAAAAGTAACTTTGCATCATGTTGTGAAGCAACATGACAAGACACTATAAAATTAAGATGAATCAAAGATTGAAAATAGTCAAGCAGATCATGTTTTACAATGAAAGACAACTTTCCTTGGTTTTGGATGATCACTTGATGTTCTGGAGGCTCGAAAATAAAGAACCCTAGTGAAAAAGAGGTTTCCAGTGACAGATATTGGCATTTCATTTCATGTAAACATTACACAATGTGAAAACAATACACATAGTTTAAATACATTACATGTCGTGTAAATTCTCAAATAGAATAAAAGAACACTTATTTACAACATATCTACAATGGAGTCCCTACCTATTTTTACCCGATCATCCATTTAAGGCCATATTTTTCCCAAGGGATCATAGTATGACTTTATAGGACTATATATATGGTTCTAGGACAAGATTTTGGCATTCTATTCTAGGTATGGAGATGATAGGCTACCGAGAGGCCTCTGCGGGGTTCCGACCAATCGTTCTTCATAGATTGGTTTTTTGTTTTGGTTTTATTTTATTTCTTTAAGGTGATCATTGGATTACCTATAGTTTAATTCTAATATCTCTTTTTATTCATTCTCCTTCTCATTCACTCTCATATTTTCTCTTCCTGATGATTTTTAGTTTAATCATCATTGGAGATCACCTGATGATGGTTGGATAAAACCCATAGGGGGAACATAATCAGTTAAAGGGGATGCACACCGTCATTATTTGAATCACTTTCACTCATAAGATAGTTTTATTCAATAGTATCATGTTTTCCCTACACATCTATTTTATTTATCATTGATCCATTGACTATATTCCATCAATAATAAACAAACAACAACATTATTGATATGATTTATTCATGACCATTGAATTGAATTATTCTTCTTCTTTTAGAAATATAAACATAATTCACTTTAGATATTTTGATTTATCTCACCATGAAGAATTAGAATTATAGGGTAGTTTGATAGAAAATGACCATTTCTTATATCAATAAAATTGTTTAGTTATGCATCTATTTGATATAATTATTTTTCAAGTGAATTTGAATTAAATTATTAAGGAAAACCATCCCTATAAATAGATTCCCCTCTCTTCTTATTTTCTATTTTAATTCATTTATTTAATTTTTGTCACTAGTTTAATTAAATAAAATATAAATTGAAGCAACCTAACCTTTAGTTAAGAGTTTCCAATGTATCATTCTCTGCTCTTTGTGGTACCGACTTCACACTTCTACTATACTACGCTTTTGTAGTTAGTATGATTTAGGAAAAAATAAATTTCTAATTTGATCATGCTCAGAGGATCTAACAATTACTTTTGGGTGTATCAAAATTTTCCATCATTTCAAAGGAGTAGATGAGCATTGAAGATGACTTGAGACCAATTTCTTAAGTCAAAGACTTTTCTCATCCCATTTTTGTTTACTTATTTTAGTCTAGGTATTTGTTTTTTATTTAATTTTTTTAATTTTTTTTATTTTTCAACATTATATATCTAGTAGTTTTTGGTGTTGTGCAAGATAGATTACATGTAATATCACTTTTATGCTACTCCACCATCATAATACATTGAATATATAGAGTATCTAACCACATGGGAAGTACTGAATTCAGAAGGGTGGACACAATAGGATGATGGTTGGAATGATTTGTATTCTCATGAGTATAATGAATTCCAACCCCCATAGTGGAACAAAACCTATTATCAGCCCAATTAAGAAGCTCCTAAATATCAAGGATACCAAGTTAGATCCAAGGATCAGAAGAACTCAGAAGATATACTAACCAAATTACTCATGTTATATATTCTAGTGTAGACAAGAGGAGGTATGATCATGAGACTGAGCTTAGATAATTGGGAGAAGTGACTTCTCGCATTTCTCAAATCATTTTAAATTATAATTCTATTTTTAGTATCCTACCAGTAGTTTCTAATAAAATATAGGTTGGTTTGAAGATAAATAATGTGAAGAAGTAGAGGAAGTCCAATATTTTCACATAAAAGAACCTTAATAGCAGAATATTCAAGAAGACCATTCATTCAAATAACCTCAAGAACATAACTTAGATGAAAAACTATCCAAATTGATCAGAAAATATATTTTTGTGTTGGATAATAAGATGGGTGATCATGAATCCCGAACATGGATAATTGATTACTCACTTTTCCCATGTTATTTCAAATTTAAATTCCCTAGTATGAAACTTATTATTAAAATATAATGTAGGGATTGGTTGTTTTGAAGATGAATAAGATCAAGAGGTGGAGGAAGTCAATACTATAGAAGCAACAAAGGAAGAAAAATCAAAGGTAGAAAACAAATAAAATTAACGAGATCATGTTGAAAATATTGAAAAAGACGAACCTTCAGATTTAAAAGAAGTATTAGAACCTGAGGCATCCCTTCTACACATACAAAATGACCAATAAAAAACAAGATAATACCTTTTGCAACTACGAGAAGAAGAGGAAAGAAATATGATGGAAATGTTTTATTGGATAGTTGAAGAGGAATATGAGAAGTATGTAAAATTGGTATAATACAATAAATTTATGAAGGAAGAATAAAAATTAAAGAAAGAGGATAATGAGAAAACATGAATCAACCTCACCGGTATTTTTGAGACTAATGAAGAATGGGACTCCATTCTACACTTTCAAGAAGAAGAGGAGAGAAATAAGGCTCTAATTCAAGAATTAATTCAAGAATCTCAGACTAAGGAAAATAAATGAGTGGTGGAGTAGTCGAACTACAAAATCTATTCGTATTTAAATTTCCTATTATTTTCATTACATATGTCCTCAAATTGCAGCTTGCCACTAGTCAAGATGAACCAACAGAGGAGGAATATAAAGACATCCCCAAATGCACAGTAAATCCCAAAGTGGTTAAATCCAATATGGTTATATCTATATCATGTTACAATAATATAACAAAGGTAAAATTTATATCCATAGACCATAAAGAAGCGCTACTGGGAGGAAACCTAGATTTTAAAATTGATTTCTATGAATTAGTTTTTTTATTAGTTTAATAACTCTCCCTATGGTTGGCCTATTTATCTATTTTATCCAAATATTTTGAATTTTAAAAAAGGGCATGTACTTTCACTGTCTATTCTTATTTTTTAGGACATGGAAGTAAGAATCAGGAAGAAATTGATGTACTATATGAAGTACCAATACACATCATAAACCTCAATCGCATCGTGAATTCCAAAAAAAATACACATCATAAAATAAACTCACATCATGAACCAGGGTTAGAAAGAACCTGAGTTACTCATTTAAAATCATCAAATGGAAGGGGAGTGTTATTTTTACTTTTTTTTATTTTTACATCCCTAGTTTTTCGTTTCCACGTGATTTAAAAAAATGAATTGAATTTATTTATGGACTTAATTGAATTAGATTCTCCCACAAACAACTTAAATTGTTTTCTTATACTCATTGATCCAGAAGACATCATCTATAAGGGGAATTATTTTGAAATGTTAAAAAATTTGAAATATAATTCCCATAAATGAAAAATATATAAATGAAAATTTTAAAAGTCACTTTCTTACATCATTTTTGAATTTATTAAAAATGAATGCAGATATGATTTATTTTCTCGATGTATATTCCTAGAAGCTTGTAGCGATTAAACTAATTATTAACTTTCATTCCATGAAATGATTGAATTATATTATATTCTCATTCCTTAGAGGATTTTGGACCAAATATTTCCTATTTCTAGATCATATTCCTTGAGTGAAAGTTAGGGAATATAAACCTACTAGAAATTTCATTGATATCTTGTCCAAGCTATGACTGAATAAATTCACTTTTGAAATGATTGAGTCATTTTATTGATGATCCATTTTATCATGACACCTACCTCTATATTGATCCTTCATAAGCCTATATAATCCATGGATGGCCTTATTTGGATTAATCCATGTTACAATCCATTATTTATTTTCCTACTCAACTCGTTGTATTTTTCATGATATTCAACTGAATAAATGTGGGGGTGTTTATGGTAGATATGGGATGTGATATCTTGAGAGAAAACTATAGGGTGTTTCCATGGGATTTTGGGGAAGGTTCATATTTACATTCACTATATTCTATTTTATATCCCTCTTTTTGTTAAAAATAGATGAAAAAAAGAAGAAAAATGGGTTGTTTTATAGGTATGTAAAAAATCACCATTTTAAGACCAATGATCTCATAATCATATGTGGTTATATGGTGGATGTGAGACTTCTCCTAATAATTCTTCAAAAAAAAATAAAAAAAATAAAAAATAAAAAAATAAAAAAATGGGTTGTGAATTGGGAGAATAAAAAATAACCATTACCAGACTGATAATTTTTATCATATGTGGTTAGGTGTTGGATGTTAGGTTCATTCAAAATCATGATTTTTGAAAAAAAAATAATAAGAACAACAATATAGGGTTGTTTTTATTATTATTACATTTTCTATGAGACCTTACTTTGCACTTTGGTGGTGTGTGATATGATATTATTTTAGTGACGAGCATTTCATTGAGCTTTTCTTTTGAATATCATGTATTATACATTATATTTTAGCCTCATCCTTAATCCTTACTTGATTTTTAAGCATTTTTACACACCTACCTTGGTCCTCAGAAACATTTGATCCTAATTTCAAATCCCTCATGATTAATTATGGTATTTTCATTTATGTGGTGGATAAAATATATTCAATAAAATCCTATGGTTAGGATCATGTACTTGAGGTATGATAATAACTCTAATTAAATTGTTACCTTGAGTGATGTGTGGAAAAATAAATGGTTAGGTAAATCATAAATGGCATCGGTGTTTATGAAAAGTTAAAATCTGGGAGTGAAAAGGGGAAAATTTCTTGAATTTCACATTATAAATGAAGTAAGATTTTTGGATTATTTATTGGGTATGTGTTGTGAATTTTTAATATTTAGTTATAAATTGTATTTATGATAATAATAATTTGAAAATTACCTTGTTGATGTATGAATCCTTGGTATTTTGAAGTTGAGGTTTTGCTTGAGGATGAGAAAATATTTGAGTGTGGGGGTATTCGATATCTATATTTTATATACATACTTTGATGGGTTTTTATTTGTGAATTCATTGAATATTAATTGATTTAATATGATACTTGTGTATGATATTGATGTTTTGTGTATTGTAATACAAGACTGAAATTTAGAGCAATATCAAGGAAACCATGGAAATTAAGGAATAAAAAAGTCACTTCTCACCACATTACGAAGCAGCATGACACGAAACCATAAAAAGAAGATCAAGTGAAGATCTAAAATGGGTCAAACGGATCATGTTTTTCACTAAAAGAACACTATCCATGATTTTGGATGATCACTTGATGTTTTAGAGGCTTAAAACTTAATAACTAGAGAAAAAAAAGGCTTCCAGTATTGGAGATTGTAATTACACATCGTGTAAACATTACACGACATGAAAAAAATACAAGTAGTGTAAATACTCAAACAAAATAAAAGAATGCTGATTTATAGTGTGTCTCTAATGTAGGCCCTACCTATTTTGACCTGATCGGCCATTTACAGCCATATTTGACCTAGGGGATCAGGGGATGACTTCATAGGGCTATATATATGGGTCTTAGCCAAGATTTTGGTATTCCATTCCAAACACGGAGAGGATCAGCTACAGGAATGCCTCCATAGGGTTTCAACCCATTGTTCTTCATAGATAAGTTTTTGTTTTTAGTTTTATTTTCTTTATTTGATGTAATCATTGGATTCCATCTAGTTTAATTCCAATCTATCTTTTTATTCATTCTCATTCTCATTCACACTCATCTTTTCTCTTCCCTATGATTTTTAGATTAATCATAATTGTCTATCAACCAATTATGGTTGGATAAAATCCATAGGGGAGAGCAGAATCAGTTAAAGGGGATGTGTACCATCATTGTTAGATTCAATTTTTCTTGTAATATGGTTTTATTCAATATTATTATGTTCTTCTTGTATGTCTATTTTATTCATCATTGATCCATTAACCATATTATTTCAATAATGAACAAACACCAACATGGTTGAGATGATTTATTCATGACCATTGAATGTAATTATTCTTCTACTTTTGACAATATGAACATAATGAAATTTAGCTATTTTGATTCATTTGACCATAAATAATTGGTATTCTAGGGTATTTTGATAGATAATGATCGTTTCTTCTATTAATAAAAATGTTGAGTTGTGCAGCTATTTGATATAATTGTTTTTCAAGTGAAGTTGAATTAAATTATTAAGAAAAAAATCCCTAGAAACTGGTTCCCCTAACTTATTATTTTCTATTTTAATTCATTTATTTAATTTGAATCAATAGTTTAATTAAATCTACCATAAATTGGAGCAACCCAAACTTTAGTTAAGAGTTTTCAATGTTGTGTTCCTCACTCTCTATGGGATCGACCATGTACTTATACTATACTACTCCTTTGTAGTTAGTACAATTAGAGAATAAATAAATTTCTAATTTGATCATGATTGGAAGAAATAACGATGCGTTTTGGGTTCATCAATGTTCTTAGTTCATCAAGAATATTATCAATGCAAAGACCTAACAAATCTTCTTGAGAGATATACAAGTTTAGTGAATAAGTCAAACTTTTCCACCATGCAATGAAATCTGACACCCTCTAATTTTATCATTGTCTAAATTTTGTGAGATTGACGACTATTTTCTTCTACAACATATAGATAAATTTATAGAGGAATATTTTGAAAATATCTTCCCATACCTTGATTTATCTGGCTAGTAGACTGGTATACTAGGTAAAGGATGGTCCTTCTAAAGTATGTAAAAAAAATTTGAGCTTAGATGCTTCATACTACTTAAGGGTCCCCATCATGGGGACACACCTAGACATGAAGTGTTTCAGATGTTGTTTTGAATCCCCTAAACCAGTGAAAGTTGGGAATTTAGGATTCCCAAAGTTTGATGGGGGAAGATCTACATCCAATCATTCAATGTAAGGCATCTTGTCTAGTTTTAATAGTGAAAATTGTCCTTCTATATCTTCTGATTGAGCTGCCAGTGTTTCAGTGTTGATGAGCTAGGTAGGAACGACCAACTGGTAAAGATCCTAAGCAAGGGTAATAGAAGGTTAGGCTACCTATGGAATTTCTTCTTGTACTTGCGGTGGGTAATATATAGGGGTTGGTTTGTAAGGATGTGTCCATCCTAGCACTAGTTGTGTACCTAGTGGAGGTAACTCCTGATATCTTGCTATTGTGGGATTCAAATATATTGGTTAACAGTATCCCACATTGATCATATGTTATGAATCTATTTTAGTTGTTGGTAATGACCCTCTTGGTTGAGGTACACTGGCTGGGAGCGTGAGTTGAGGCTCCACTTGTAGAATATGTCTGATAGGTATGTTTCCTTGTATTAGTTCTGTAATAATTTTTCTTAACTCCTTCATCTCTTCCTCCTAATAAGAAAATATTTTCTCAAGGGTAATACTTTCAACCTCTTCAAGTGGTGGATGAGATATTTCCACACCTTTAACCTTTTCTTCGGAAGATTTGTTCCAAGGAGGTAGTAGTGGAGTGGTTGAGGGAATCCTCAAATTCATAGCAAGCCTCTAGTTTTGGTTATGCACACCTTCTTTAATAATTTCGGTGTGGACCTTATTATGAACAAAAACCTCCTCCTCATATTACTCTATATTATCCTCATGTTATTTTGCATCTTTAGGGGTGGTGCTAATGACGTTCACTGATGCATAATGTGTTGCAGATGGCACATTAGTATTATAATTATAAGAGTGTCAGTTGTCTCAGGGATATATTTTGAAAGAACTATGATTTCCAAAAGTGGACATACCCTTAATAGACTAATTTTTTTATGCTCGTTAAGGGGACCCGTTCTCCACTTAACTGGTCCTCTTAGAATTGTTTGACGAATAGTGATCTAAAGGGAATATCTAGAAAATTTTCATGTGTATTCCAAGTGAGTAAATTAGTTCATGAGTAAGAATGAGTAGGGAAGATCCATTTTATAGCACTCCCCCTAAATGGGAAATGATTGACTTCTTTTGAGGAGGTTAAGGTAAAAAAATTCCCCCATCCCTATGGGATGGGGTTTCTCCCATTCCATTTTCAAAATCTTTTAAGCTTGGTTTGTCAGTATTGAATGTTTTGATAAAAAATACCCCAACCCTGTGGGTTGGGGTTACTCCTGGATATCCCTGGATACTGCTGTAGCAGATGTTCTCTTGATTTTATAGATCTTTATTCAAACATGAGTTGGGTGAATTTTATAATTTACAACTGATCCACTTACTTAAAAAGATATTGGTGCTACCTAGAGACTATATTCCTTTAATTAGGAGGCTTGATCAATATTTTTGGATGCTTGATGAAAGAGTCTTTCGATGGGTCACTCTCTTATGGCCCGATGTCTTTGAGAGTTTTTTCAGGGCCAATTTTTTTTGATCATACCATCTGTTGTTATTAGAGACCATTTCATGAGGTTGTTCTAAGGCTATGACATTACATGATTTCACCTTTAGAGGGATTTGGTGATTGGGGAGAGAGGTCAAATGTAATACCCTATGTTAGCCCCATCCTCTGATATAAACACTAGATGGGGCATCAGAAATAAGATGATGCAACTCTTTTAATGCATAGAGACATGCATGCTGAATGGATCCTTGTTGTTTTCACAATTTTGAGTGTCGTGCAGCTAGAAGGGATTCCAGGTTGAGTTGACAATGTATCCTTTCTATTACCTTGACATGGATTGGATATTCTTCTTAAGGAAAGACTTTTATTTTTAAGTTATTAAGAGTATTCTATAAATTTAGGGGGATTTTTTGCACACATTCTTTTAAAAGTGCCTCTGGAATGTTGTATTAGGGAGTGGATAAATTATATAACATGACCGGTATATTGTCTTTATCCGACTATCTCCTCTTTAGAAATATGTATTCTTCATTTTTTCAAGATCTTCCTCAACTAGATCCAACCAAAGAAGAGGTTTCACCATTGATCTATTGTAAATGGTATGTTCATTAGGTATTTACTCTATCATATTATAAGGAAAGAAATCCAAGGGTAGTTTAGGGAATCATTGTCACCTTGGGATGTCTTCCGGTTGAGAAAGAATGTAACTTGTCAATGATGAGGCATCAGGAATGAATTGCCTCATTTTACTAAGTGCCTCATGATTGGAGGGCTTTCTCATAGTTGATTCGGTAAGGGGAGGAACTCCTTGACAAAATTAAGTGTCACTATGAGGAGGACCTTCATAGAAAATTCCATCATGAGGAGTAATTCCATCATAGTTTGATGTCTGACTGCAAGTGGAATTCCTACAATGAATACCTTAAAGAGGAACTTTAGGGAGGAAGATAGTAAGGGGGACATCTTGATATTGGTCTTCTATCCATGAGGATATTTTTTGTAGCACTGATCAGGATATGGGCTCTCATAATTGATCATATTATGGGCATGGAGTATGATTTTATAGTAAGATGCCTGAAGAGGACCTCCAGAACTACTATTAGTAAATTTACATGGAGGAACTTTTCAATTGTAGCTACTATTTCCATAATTTGGTAATGGATGAGTAGGATCCCGATCCACTATAGATAAATATATAAGGTATTCAAGAATACCAACATTGAGAAGAGTGAGATCGTAGACCGGCTCTTTATTTTTCAATCGCCTTTAGTGAGCCTTATTTTTGGATGCTCTCTTGTGGGTGATTGGGGTTGCTTGATGTGGATTGTGGATTTCATATATGGGGTCCTGTTTGTGTATATTTCATGTTGTTGCTATAATTTTCTGATAGATTTCTAGAAATTTAGAAGGGATGTATTCCTTCCTTAGAGTGGCCACTATGATGGACCAGTGGCATCTAGTTGGAATAGGGATATGGGCTCAATATGATGGTCCATTTATCATGGGATTTGGCCCACAGACAACCTAGACAAGAGCAGGGATATGATTAAACTCTGGAGTGACCCTCATATTATAATGATGAGTCCCCCCAATTGCATGGATAGAGTTGTGTATTCACCCTTCAACCACTATTGCTTCCATTATTATATCTTGATAGGTTTGTAGGATGTGGGAAGGAATTTTCATCTTTTCTTTTATCATTGTCAGGATGTGTTGAGTAACTTAGTAGCCGAAACAGGGATATATTCCCATTATGTGGTTGGATCAATGGTGTGGTCCTACTCCTATCCTCCATTTCCTATTGTTATATACCAAAATTATTCATGTGTGAGGGAATAGATATGGATCAACCCCCTATTTTTTGTTGGGATTTGTTGACTGGTTTCTCCAAATACTACCAAACTAAGCTGGAGGCTTGGTGGATGCAGATAGGTGTGTGCACTTTCTTGCAATTTGTCATCATATTTTACTGATGGGATTATTTAGAAGGAATAGAGGTATGGACCTATTACATTTTTCTTAGTATCTACTCTCAACAGGATATCCTGTGTTCCACGGTCTAAGTGACATGTTCTAGATTTATGAGGGTAACACCCTCATCATGTTGAGGGTTTATTTTTCTACATTGTTAGAAGTGGCGATGTTTGTAGGATCCCTATGGTGAGACCCCTGTGTTGTTGGAATTAGGTCATCAGTGACCTCTTGATCTACCTACCTAAGATGAGGGAGGAACTTGTTGTTGAAATCTGGGGATACACTCCCAAAATGGCTTGAAATATAAACTGGTGTCATTGACTTCTAAGCTAATAATAATCTCTAAGTTCATGTTTTTTAGAGATTTGTGGGATATAAATCTTGTCGTGCAGCCTCCAGAGTTGGTATAGTACCATTTAGGTGGTACTCCTGAATCAGCGTGTTTGATACCCAGTGTTGAAGTTGCTGGGTTAGTGATAAAATCCTCTAATTGGATGAGGATCCCACTTGTGCAATGGTAGAATCATATGTCTTCTTAAACTAGTAAGACCCTATTTGGATTAAAGGGGGTTCTAGTGAAAGTTCCTACAATATATATGACAAAAAAATAATAAAACCCCCTAAAATAAGCATCTTAATAAACAAAATCATGTGTAATCGATTGTTTTAGATCTATGTTTAGCCTGCTTTAATTTGGATAAAGCATAAAAGGGGCCTAACATGTGAGAGACATAGTCATTTTGGTTAAGGATTCATGTTAGTTTCACTATTTTTTGATTTCTGAAAACCACATGGGGTTGGAATGTAATTTTTTGGTGGTGGTGGCATAAACCTTCACGTCATATTCATATTTCAATGTCTTTTTCAAGTGGTTTCTAGCAGGATTTATTAGTGGAACTAGAAACACCCAAAATTTCCCTTACTCAAGATGTTTCATGAACCTACTTTCCAAAGGCATATGGCCATTGGTAAATGGCTCCAACAATGCTTAGGTAATCACATTGGTTGAGAGGATGGTAGTTCAAGCTCATCAAACATTTTTTGGGGGAATTATTTCCAACTAAAATACTCTCTTATATATTTAAGACATATTCATGAATCCTTTATTATATCCCAAATATGAAATGGGCCACCCTTGTATTAACAATCAGTTGTTAGAATATATCTTCTTTAGAATCATCTATATGCATTTGAGTTTCTTCATCAATAGAGATAAATGTATGTATATAAGGTTCTCCATTGATAGTACCCTTTGTAAATAGACTAGAGATTCTTATGTCATTTATTATCATGATTATGGTTTTAATCCATATAGTGGTACACTCTAGAATTTATCATCATCCAGGGATACAAGAGTTGTTTTAATGTGGGGATCAGGCCCATGATATTGGATTCATATGCATCCTTGTGAAATAAATTAGAAACCATGTATTTTAGTGCCATTTAATGGGACACATCATATCTTTTAATGTCATGTGATAAGGAGCAAACCATGAAATTTATTTACATGCAGCAAGGAATTTTAGGAGAAAGGTTCTTAGTCAAGGTTTGGTGTAGGACTTACACTGAAGCAGCCCAAGGGACCTAGAAGGGATGTTTCCTCCTAGGTTTTATATGAACCTATCGGGAATATGGACCAAAGAAGATTAGGATTGATTGGGGGTTGGGTTTTAACCTCAGGCTTCCTACATATCTTGTTTGGAAAGGAATTAAAGCCCATGTAGTTTGGAATAGTTGGGGATTACACCTCTAAATGAGGCCCATTGAATTTATTTGTTGGGAATATAGACCTTTGAGGTGGCGATGACATGGTTTTGGAGCATAAACCTAGTAGGAGGTCCAAGGGAAGATGATAAAAAGATTCAAAAAATGATTCCACTACCAAGACAATTATTTGATTGTGTGGATTTCTTGATCATCACTAACCTCTAAGCCCATGTGAGTCTTGCTCGGTGTGAGAAACAAGAGGAAGTGGAAGATCATGAAAACAACACAATATCCATCATCTGATGATAGATGCGGTCAAGGATATGGAAGGTGGGTGAAGAACCTATAATAAAGACTATGGGATTACTCTACGAGGGATTCCCTAGTGTGAAATTTTATCCTCATTTGTTGGTATATGAGGGTAGAGTATTTATTAAGGAGTTAGGTGGAGAGATAGGGATTTGATATGCTTGTCTCCTCCCTTGTTTTCAACCTTGAGGTTCTATCATTATCACTAAGTTTAATACCCTTGTTACTATGGTAATTTATAATCAAAAACACTCTGAGGATCCCACCTATTAGGTATGATAAATTTGGTAACTCTATTACCACATGAATATATAATCAAGAGGACACATTTATGTTCCCTATGCTCTGATCATACATATTTAGGGGCTTTGGGAGAGGTATAACATTGGTACCCTTGGGATAGGGATCTAAAGAAAGAGTTTACCAAATATTAGTGGTATAAAAAATGAAGCTCAAATGTTGGCACACAAAAGTGAGGCCTAGGCAGACAGAAGGTGGCTCGTATAGGTGAGGCCTAGGATGATAGAAGGTGGATCGTGTAGGTGAGGCCTAGGCAGACAGAAGGTCACTTGCACAGGATATTACTAGGTGAAAAGAAGGTGTCTCATGATGGGTAGACCTAGTCAAGATAAAGATTCATTTGGGTGATAGATAACCTGGGAAACAACACTTGGGAGAGGCCTCACTCTAGGATCCATGGGTTTCCTTAGGTGTCTTTAGATGACTGGCACTCAAGTCCCAGGCGTGAGAAGGGGACTTTAACCCAGTGATCATAGACTAGGGGTGGCTCCTCACACAAGTATTTTTTGTTTCATACACTATAGGAACTCTAATATTACTACAATCATCAATTTCTTCTTCTTTTGTGGCTTGGAGATCTACCTAGAAAATTCTGAGGACATGGGTGAAGAAATAGGGAAAACAGATCTTCGAGGATTCTTTTGATCTTCCAATCATTTCAAATGAGGATACCAAGGGTCATATTTATAGGAAAAATCAAGACCCTGAGTGAAGGATACCACTCATGCAGGTCTATTTTACAGGAATCTTGTGCAGTACCCTCACGTGAGTACTGGTTTCTCATATTGGGCTACACAGGTAGGTCCTACGTGAGCCTCTTGGTATATAGGTTGCTAATGGTACCTCGACCTGCATAAAATTTGAGACCGCGTAGGTGGATCATGTTTCTAAACATATGATACTTAGAGCCTTTCATGCCTTTTTTCTTTGTTTTTTATTCATGAGGTACTTTCCCTTTAATCCTTTTCACCCTTTCTTTTGAAAAAGTATTTTCAAAAATATATTTTTAAAATTATTAGTTTATATAATATTAATTTTATAAATAAAAATGATAAATCTATATATATAAAAAATTAAAATATGTATTTATAATTATATTTTAACTAATATAAATATAATTACAATGTGACACATATACATTTAATTATGTTATATGTGTTATATTTACATTATATATCTATGTTATGACTATTATTTACTATATATTTGTTATATTATGTTATATATGTGTTATATTTACAATATATGTGTGTTATAGTTACATTGTATATACATTATATAAAGTTATATTTCTATTATTTTATGTTATATATGTGTTATATTTACACTAATATATGTGTTATAGTTATATTATATATGTATTATTATTATTAGTTGATGGGATTACAAGACCAAAACAAACTCACACACACCCAGGCACCTTAGGGATTGGGCCTCATCCTTCCCCATTAGGATTGAAAAGAACCCCTAGACCTATTTTATTGCATCTTTATGTGGACCAAAGACCATGTGGAATGAAACCCAATAAATAATCCCCAAAGGACCCTCTTTTTTTACCCAAATACTCATGTCCCATGGGCCCTATTTTCATCAAAACTGTAGGGGTAGTGGCACTTTATTAATTCTTCACATCTGGTCAATCCCTTTACCCTCCACAGGAAGCTAACAACACTAAATTCACTCATTTGTTTGTTGACACAACATCCATGGCCACTATCATAGCCTCTTCCATGTTCTCCTTCCCTAAAACATCACTGTCATCTTTCATCAGAATTCGTCGCTCCCCTATGTGCTATGCCCATTGCACCCATGTCGCTTTCAATGGAATTTTATGATTCCATGTTTTCCCCATGCTCACCATGCCGAATCAACAAACACCACCCCTTGATGATGCCAATCCTATATAGAAATCACCACCTGGGAAATATTCCCCCAAATTGGGGGATGATGGGGTTAAACCCTAAACCTCATGCAGTCTGATGGGGTTTCCTTACCACTTGGACAACACCCCAGATGCACATTATATATGCATTATAAAAAGTTATATTTTCATTATATTACTTTATATGAATTATATTTACATTATATATACATTATATGAAGTTATATTTCCATTATATTACATTTTATTTTTTCTATATATGTGTTATATTTTTGTTAATATATGTGTTATATTTATGTTATATATGCATTATATTTATGGTATAAATGTGTTATATTGTCACGACCCCCTATAAAAAAATTGTATCCCTCCTGGGATGGAAATATGATAAGAGAGATAATGACCCCTGAGTCCCACCTCCAGTAGGCCCTGGGTTGGTGACTAGCACCGAGGGTATAATAAACACACAGATGGGAGGCATTACCCTCTAAGAGAACACATGTGAAAGAGAGAGATAAGATAAACACTAATAAAATCCAAATCATACTTCAATATAAAAAGAAACCCAAATTCACATATGTAATTTCATGAAATAACTACTAAAACTAAAAAGGAAAACTGCAAGTACCAAAAGAAAGTAAAATGGTAGTGTCCACAAAGCCCGAACAACTCCTGCAAAACCTCAAACTAGTAGTAGGTAGACTGATCTCTAACCTACTCCAAGTGACCTAAAAAATAATTTATATAACATAGGGTGAGTATAATAGTATACTCAGTAGGATCCTCCCTAGATCCTCTCATGCAAAAGTAAAGAAATCATGTTAAAGCACAGTGAACAACAGGTGAAACTAACTCATCACCTAAACAGGTATACTAAGTTCCCAGCCTCACCATGGATACTCTCAATAAGTATCACATACAAGAGTATATAATATAATAAAGAATATCAAGGGTACCCCACTACAACTTCCCCACTGGTTTTCCACTTTCCCCCAACGTTGCACATCCTAATCCATCTCTCTCCAAAAGGCTAGCCCAAAGACACTTGGAGGAGCACCACAACATGCACCTCATGAAACATAAATTCATGCCCACAGAAACCTAGGCCAAGCACCACACCATCCACACAACCAAAAGTAACCAGGTAGTTTTCTGGATCCACCACAACCCACATAACGTGTATCATACATCAGGTATTATACCTCTAGGCATTACATCCTGTACGCCAAGTAAGGATCCTCAAGATATCACGACCTATAAATGTTATACCTATAGTAGTCCATAAGAAACTATATCTAGAATATATGTGTGTGAAATAACCACAAGACATTATAGCCCTCTACACACATATATGGGGAAAACTAACTGTTGTTCATACCATTACAAGTAACTACCAAGAGAAGAGAGTGGGGCCAAAGGGGGAAGTCAGCCATCCATCCTCCCACTGGGATGTTGGGGAAAACACCCCCTAGGGCTCAAAATCCCAAGGGTGTCAGTCTCCCTAACTGATAGGGTGTGGTATCATATAGAAACAAAAAAAGTACATGATATAATATAGTTTACAACCACACTACGGGTAAAACTATTCTTAAACACAACTGCAGCTAATGTATCTCGATCTCCCGACTGCCACTACTAAGACTAGATATCCTATAAGCACACAACCATTTAAAGAGATTTATTAAATTACTTCATTCCCTTTTTAACAGTTTCACATTAAGTTAATTAATTATTTAACCATTAATTAGCCATTAAAAAAGTTCAAATTTTATTTCATTAGTAACACAACAAAGCTCCATGCCCTTCAGGCATAACCAAACCAAGGCCACAACTTCTAAAAAGTACCACCTCGACATTACATCCCAGCAAGCTATAACCCCATGGGTTCACATATTTTATTCAAACATTAATTAACATCATTATTACTTTCCATAATTCCAAGAATTTTAGAAAAGCAAAACTAAGCTACCAAATACAAGGGGCTCAACACAGTGAGTAAGGGAACTGCCCGTCGAGTCTCTGCCACCTATAGAAGAGGAGTATACCTATCCTTCCTTGAGAATCTAAACATGGAAATCACGTGGAATACCTCATGCATATTCACCTCTTTTGGAAGTAGGGTAAGAAAGACTAGATACCTCAAGAAGTGGGTAAAGTAAAGAAGATAAAAAAACAAGAGATTAAAAAAGCAACCACCTTCACATCAATGGGTTAGCCAAGCTTCAACCCATTCTATCCTCCCTAGTGTCCTACCTAACACCCACATGCATGAACCGATGCGTCTCGCCACTCTAGGCATCAACTGTTTCCACAACCCCTGGGCCTCCCTACCCAACATACCACAACAGCCTCCCAGGCTCAGCCATCCCAGGCTCACATCACAAGCAGTAGGAAAACAAACAACAAAGCAACTGAGCTCTTGGACCCAAGCAAGGAATCCAACCTTCACACACAACGATCACTCATGGCTCCAAAACACAAGGCACCTGACCTTATAATAAATAGGGTAACTCAAAACCCAACAAGGCATTATCCTTTATCAAACAACTCATTCCTTAATACATCTTGAATTAATCAATTAATTATTTGTAGGTTTAAACTATGGGAAAACTAAACTGTAATATATCACAAGAAACCACAAATTAATTAAATAATTAATTTGACATTCCTTTAAACAACAAGTATCAACATGATTCAGGTTTATTAACCAAATTAGTTAACCATGCACATCTATATCAATTTTATTAACATCAAATTGCAACAACAACCAAATTCATTTACTTTCCTCTTTATCTTTATCCAATTAATTATCAATTAATTCTGGATTTACATTCTTTACCAATTTCCATCAAGAAAAACCATGCTAATAAGAAAATCATAGATAATACACTATCTAGAAAATCAAGAGGTAAACCGTTATCATGGTGAAAAACAACAACATGTGATCAAACCAATTCTTCAATCCAGTTCATATAATTAATTAGGTCAATTTCATTGTGATACAAAGGGCTAAAACACAATAACTCTACAATTACACATAAGTAAATAGAGAACCAGAAGATCCTCTACCTCAAAAGGTTTATGATGTTCTTCTCTCAAGAACGGATCAAAGCAACAGATCATGATCACATTTTCCGCAACAACTGCATCCACCCAAGGACGTCGTGGCACAACCACACCAACCAATAACCAAGAAACTTTGTTAGATCCATGGGGATCAAGCACTATAGTATGGAAAAGAGAAAAAAGAGAAGAAGGATCGAATAAAACCAAAGAACATAGTTAGATCTCACCTTGGATCAAAGAAAGATCTAAGAATGAGGCGAGGAACCATTCCGAGATGAAGGAAATCCCTAAAAATTGAATTGGGAGGTGTCTAGGTCATCTGGAGTTGAGAGGGGGTGCACTCAATCCATAGGGTTTGAAAAACCTGAGCGACTGTTCATTTTAAAACATACAGCTATGGGGAAGTACACTACATGTACCGCCTCGAGGTCAGGTTCTGCTAAAAAACTCACCACCTAGACATTTATTTTATTTTTTCGAGACCTGAAAAATTACATATCATATACCCCTTAGTCACATCGAGTACACCCCCTGTTTCCATCTTCTCATGACTGAACTTCTCCAAACATCCTCTGAGCCTTCTCCGAGCACCTTAGTCATCGAAAAATACACAAAGGGTCGATCCATGCAGATTCGGGCCCTTTCATATATAACATTATATTTACGTTATATTATGCTATATTTATGTTATATGTACATTATATTTAAATTAAATATGTGTTATATTTACTTTATGTGATGTAAGTATAACTTTTCATAACATAAGTATAATATTATCTAACCTAAATATAACATTATATAATGTAAATATAACACATATTTAATATAAATATAAAGCATATATAACATAATATAATATAAATATAACATTACATAATGTAACTGTAATATTAAATAATGTAAATATATCAAAAATAACATAATATAATGGAAAAAAATTTATATAATGCATGTATAATTTAAATATAACGCATATATTAATGTAGATATAATGCATAAATAAAAAAAATAAAATGTAATATAACAAAAATATAAATTTATATAGAGCATAAATAACATAAATATAATAAATATAACATAATAAATGAAAATATAACTTTATATAATGCATATATAATTTAAATACAATGCATATATTCACATAAATATAACACATATATATTTTTGTATAGTTTAAAGATAATGTTACATAATACACATATAACATAAACATAACACATATATAATGTTATATGTATTGTGAAACATTATATTTACATTATATAGCATTATATTTATATTGTATTACATCATATGTGTTTTATATTTATGTTAAATATGTGTTGTATTTATGTTACATAATGTTATATTTATGTTAGATAATGTTATAATTATGTTATGTAACGTTATACTTACATTATATAACATAAATACAACACATATATAATTAAAATATATTGTCAAATAATTTAAATATAACTTAAATATAATGAAAATAACACAATAAAACATAAATAAAACTTTATATAATGCATATATAATGTAAATTTAAAATATATATTAATGCAAATATAACATATATATAACAAACATAAAATTTAATATAATGAAAATATAACTTTATAAAATGCATATATAATCTAAATATAATACATGTAATGTTATATAACTAAAATTAAATCATATATGATGCATATATAATGTAAATAAAACACATATATTATTATAAATATAGCACATAATAACATAAATATAACGTAATATAATGTAAAGATAACGTTATATAATATAGATATAATTTTACGTAATACATAAATAACGAGAATAAAACACATATATAACATTATATGTATTTATTACCATTATATTAATATTATATAATATTATATTTATATTTTATTATGTTACATGTGCACTATATTTATGTTAAATATGTGTTATGTTTACGTTATATAACAATATATTTACGTTAGATAATGTCATACTTGTAACAACCCAGGTAATGTTAAGATAAATAATTTCTATGTATTATTAATATTCATTAATTATATTTTATAGAGTTATATTTACTATAAGAATATTAGATATATTTTTAGATAAAATAAAAAAAGCTTTATTTCTAACCAAATTAGGTTTTCATGCATTATATGGTTTTATTTAAAAGATTTATTTAAAAATTATATAATTTTAATTTGAAAAAATTAACTTCATTTTTTAATTCAACATGTAAAATTTATCTTGGGATGATTTTTTTATAATTTTCTAAAAAGTTAGATTTTTTAATGAATAGTGAAAGAAATACCAATTTTTACTAAAAAATTTCTTTTCATTCCAAGCATTTACAAAGTTTAATTTTGTTTTAAAATGGTTTCAAAGTAAAATTATTTCATTTATATCACGAATAATCTAATAAAGTTCATTTTAATCAAAATTATACTTTAATTTGGTATAAAAACATTTTTATACTTAAAAATGTATTTTTCTGAAATAACTGTTTTTCATCACATTTTATGGGTTTAATTTTAAATTACATTCTACCACTTATATGAATTGATTTTGATAAAATGTATTAAATATTTTTGATCATCATAATTAATATTATTTAATAATTCCATTTTTATTTTTGGTGATAATTAATAGTAGAAACAGTAAAAATATGTTACCATGATTAAGGTTAAAACGGGTTTACTGGGGGTTAAACTAAAGAGATAAGGATCTAAATGACCTTAAAACTTATCTAAATAATATTTTATATCCATATTTAGGCCTTATATCAACCAATATTCATAAATGTTATATTTTTTATCCATTTGGTTTGATTAATACATTAATATATTTTAATCTTTTTAAAAATTTCAAGTGTGTCTTCTCCCCCACTTATAATAGGAGACCCGTTCTCCTCTAATATCCAGGATTAAAAAGATTTTTGGTTCAGGTAATACCTACCTAAATAAATCCCTTATATCCATATCCATTTCTTGGTGTCTCTTTTTGAACATAAAACCAACCTAGGAAGGATTTAGGTATAAACCTAATGGGGTTGTCCTAAGAAGATGTACAGTTCTTAACCAGGTGTTTTCCTTTTATTTATTATTATAACACCAAAAAATATTATTCAAACAAGATGAAATAATAAAAATATTACATTAAATATAATTATATATTTTAATTTTAATTTCATAACCTATATTCATCTCCTCTTCCATCAAATAGGAAACTAAACTGTCATTCACGTGTACAGTGGACTATCGCCTCGCAAACCGATGTAATTTGTTTTCCATAACCGCCTTCATAGTTGGTTATAATGATGGATTTAATGTATATATATGATATTAATGAAATATTTATCATTATTAAAAGATATTATATCATCTATTTTCTTACCTTTACATCCATCAAAAAATGATAACTTCATTCATGCGTACATGTGTATCGTCACCTCCACAAAGCGATGTGATTAATTTTTTATCATTGCATCACATGGATGGTATATATAAGTTTATTTAAAGATATAATATGATATTTATGATATAATAATAATTATGTAAAGTTAAACTGATACTTACCTTCTTCGCCTTATACTCTTTGAAAAATGAAAATGTTACTCATGCGTACGTACAACCCACCGTCTCAATGATTGTAACGTAATTAATTTTTTAAATCCATATTTCATGGTTGGTTTAAAAGTATAATTGATGTATAAAAATGATAATTATGTAATTATTATTATTCTGTATATTATGGAAAAATTACCTCTTTGACCATAGTCAACCCACCAAAGTCATTTTTGATATATGACTTTAATATCATCAAAACATCTAACGTGAAGTTAATTGATTAATTAATTGAATATAACAGGTAATAAATAAAATAAAAGGAATAATAAAATTTAATTTTTTAAGAAATTAAATAATTAATATAATCTTATCATTCTAGAATATAAATAACGTACCTAACAAGTCAAACTCAAGGTAAGGGACACTTTAACTTAAACCCTCATTTTAAATGTTTTTAAAGATTTATTTTTTTTAATTCATTTTCTTCCATTTCCATATTCTTAAAATTATTTTATGGATGTATTTATATGGACATATATGAATTATAAAGAATATTTTATGACTCTTTTTTACTTTCTTTCAAAGGTTTTCAAAGGGAATATTTCTACATATTTTATATAGAACGTTTTGATTTTCTTTACAAAACATAAAAGGAATGTTCTATTTTAACATATACAACATCAACAGATTTTCCAACTACCAAAATATTTATTTTAGGTTTTCCTTTATTTACAAGTTTCCATGTTTTCTTTAAAGAAAAAATCTTCTAGGTATTTTATTTTTGAAAATGGGTTTTCAAAAGGAAAGGGTATTTCAATATCCAAGAATGTTTTTCATATGGGTTCAAAAGTGTTTTTCAAGGGTTTATGATGAAAAGGTGAAATAATTATTTATTTTATTTATGATATGGTACTTGATCATTATATATGATTATGGTTGAGCCTAATAAAACTTATACGGATAGTGTTCCTGATCTAGCTCTCAAATTCGTTGGGTAATATTCTGTGTCTTCAAAGGCAATAAGGAGGGAGTTATCCGGGGATGTTTATCATATGGGTTTAACTATTATCCATTTATTTTTGACATGTATTATGAATATAATGATCTAAATTTCCTAAAAGGGATTCTATTTTCTCATTATGGGTTTTAAAGGATTTATTTGAGAAAAAAATATGTGTTTTTCACGTGGTTATGATTTATTTCACACTCTAAAAGAATATTATGATAAAGGTAATCATTTTATGGGTTTTCATGTTTTTTAATAAACTAATGTATTTCTTTCTTTTATGTCCCTTACTTATATTTTTGTGTTCATCCTAAATTTTTAATTTTTTTTCATAAGGTTTAAGGATGAGTAAGAATAAATATGAATTCAAGTTGAAAGTTATAAAGATTTTTCATGAAAAGAAAATGTGTTTCATTTTAAAATCTTTGTATTGTAGGAAAAATGGATACTAGGTGGAAATTTACAATTTGTTATAAATGGGTTTTTTATGTAAGAGTTATGATATAATTCTCTAAAACTATAAACCTAAAAGATATTTGGGAATTCATGAAAGTTAATTCTAGTCTAAAGACACTATATTATGTAATGTTTACAGTCTGGTCTTTATAGTTGGTATTAGAGAAAAGTTTTAGATAACTTTAGAGGTCAGGATAATGTTAATAAAATACCCATGATAGATTTTACTTTATTAATATCATGATATAGAGTTTTAAGATTAATATGTTGATCCATCTAAAATACATTTGTTCAAAATGATTTTCCATAGAGGAAATAGGGAAGCTAAAGTAGGAAGTATCCAAGAGGAAAATATCCTTCTAAATCAAAAACCTGTAATAGTTGGAATTAAAACTGAGCAATTGGTTGTAGTGATGGATCATTTGATATAGACTATAAATAGTGGTGGCATCCATGTTAGAGGGTAACTATAATTAATACATAGTAATATGTCGATGGTTGAAAATTTTATGAAATATAACCCTCTGGATTTCAATGGAACATTAGATCCAGTGGTAGTCGAAGGATGGATCAAAGCTTTAGAAAAGATATTTGAATTCATGGAATGTTCAGAATATCAAAAGGTAACTCTTTTCATTTATCATTTTGAAGGTTAAGCAGATTAATGGTGTCCATTGGTTAAGAATTCCATAGAGGGATATATGAGATTTATTAGAATGGGACACATTTAAGAATCTTCTTCCATATAAATATTTCCCTAAGGTTGTTTAACGAATAAAGAAAAAAATCTTGTAATTGAGAAAAAATGAGGATTGAGTATCCGTGTATAAAGAAAATTTTACAAGATTGGATAGGTATACATTTAATTTTATTTTAGGCATTAATAGTAAAATTAATATATTTTACTCTGGATTAAAACCACTTTTATGAAGAGATTTGGACTCACAAGAATTTAAAATTTATGAGAAAGATTTCCACTGTTCTGAGAAAGTTGAGATAGATTTTATCAACATTTATATTCCTTGATGTGATAAGAGTAATAATTGGTCAAGGTGGAAAGAAATGAAGAATAGTTCAACTAATAAATCTAGAGGTAATCCCTCAACATGTTCCAAGTCTGGTAAAAACATTTTAGGGAATGTTTAATAGGATCTGAAAAGTGCTATTAGTGTGGTAAGTTTGGTCACAAGGCTTTTAAATACAAAGAAAAGAGTCCTAAACAATACAAGAATGGGGTAATATATAATCAGCCAATGGTGAGATGTTTCAATTGTAATGATTTGGTACATTGTGATAACATATGTTCGAAGCTATTTACTCAAGGTGAAAATTATCGAGATCAAAGTAAAAAAAGGTATAGAAAAATAATTTTCTGTTACTACAATTGTTGTTGAGCCATATAATTAAGTGGTGATATGTATGTTACTTATTTATTCAAATTATACAAGTGCCTTGTTTGAATCTGGATATTTGTATTCATTCATTTCTAAGAAATTTTCAAGTAAAATGGGAATATCACCTCATGGAAAGAATATAGAACTTTTGGTGAAAACTCTCAGTGAAAGTATTAAAACAACCAAGGTTTATAAGAATCTTTTTATTATTATCATTGGGATATTATTTCTTTCAAATCTTGTTAAACTATCCATAATGGAGTTTAAAATTATTTTGGGTATGGATTGGATTTCAGTTTATCATGCTGAGATGTATTATAGAGATAATAAAGTTATATTCAATGATTTAATATCTTTGATAATATATTAAGAAGCTAATAAATTTATTAGAGATACCAGTGAAAGTTACCCAGCTCATGCTTTTAAAAAGAAAGGAATTGTTCATATTATTGATGTGACTATAGTGAATGGATATATAGATACATTTTTTTATGATTTGTCTAGTTTTATTTATGATCAAGAGGTTGAGTTTACTATTAAAGTAGTTCCTAATTCTAATCTAATTTTAAAACCCCATTATAAAATGGCTCAAGTAGAACTTTTGGAATTGAAAAAGTAGTTACAAGAGTTTCTAGATAAAGGATTCATTCATCTGAGTACTTCACCATGGGGTGATACTATTTTATTTGTTAAAAATAAATATGGTTAAATGAAACTTTTCATTGATTATAGAGCCTTGAATAACATCACTATTAAGAATAAGTATCCTTTTCCTCATATCGGTGATTTGGTTGGTTAGCTCCAGGTAGGATAGTATTTTTCAAATATTGATCTCAGGTCAGGATACCATCGGTTGAAGGTAAAGGAGGAATATATTCTGAATATGGAATTTCAGAATCAATATTGTCATTATGAGTTTGTAGTTTTTCCCTTTGGGTTGTCTAATGTACTAGCTGTATTTATGGATATTATGAATCTATTTTTCAATTAATATTCAGATAATTTTGTGGTTGTGTTTATTGATGATATACTAGTATATTCTAAAAGTCACAAGGAACAAGAAAGACACATAAGGATTATTTTTCAAACCCTAAAAGAAAATAAGCTATATGAAAAATTTAGTAAATGTGAATTTTGGTTATCAAAAATTTCTTTCATGGGGAATATTTCTTCTAAATATGGCATAATTTTTGACCCTACTAAAAATAAAGTTTTTTAATAAAGTAAAAGGCCTATCTATTTCATTGAGATTCATATTTTTCTTAGATAAATTGTTTACTACTAGTGGTTTATTGAAAAAATTTATCAGTTGTCTTTACCACTAACTATGTTAACTCAAAAAGAAGTTAATTTCATCTCAATGAATGAAAGTGATGATTTTTTCCAAGAAATGAAAATAATATTTGTGACTACTCCATTTTTGTTCCTACCCTCTAGAAATAGAATTTTTTTTATCTATAACAATGCTTCTTTTAAGGGAATTGTTTGTGTTCTGATGTAGAATGATCATATAATTACTTATGTTTTATGTTAACTAAAACCCCATGAGTTAAATTATCTAACGCATGAGAAAAAATTAGATATTGTGGTTTTTTATTTAAAAATTCATAGGCATCATTTATATTATAGAAACCTAGGCTTAACATATATGGATATTATATTATTTTAGATGAATATTCATCACATTACAAAAATACATGCCCGAGGACTGTAATAGTTAAGTGTGTTTAGAAACTTGGAAACATAATATTCTAACTTGGTGAAAGATCTTAAACATATCCCTTAATTATCTTCCCCTTTATTACCCCTACTTAAACATTTCTTCATAACCTAGGAAAAGGAAACATAATAAAGGGGTGAGGTTAGATGCTCAGTAAAGTTAAACAAATGAAATACGAAAGCATAATATAACCATAAGGTCATGAGAACATGTGAATAACATTGAAAAAATCATACCCTACATATCAAAGAACATAAACATGAATCATGGAATAAATATTGGTAGTTCATAATACATGAATCATAATAGAATCCAGATAATTATCCATAAGAGCATAATATATGAATAAGACATAGAATTTTTGACAAACACATAAGCATATAACAATGATTTTCATGGTATTCATGGATTAATTTCAATTCCATCTTATTGAAATGGGTTAAATAACAAAACCATATTAGTATTCAAGGTTCACTCCCAAGACTATCTTAGCAGACAAGGTCCTTTACTGAACCAGGTTCACTCCCCATTCCATCCCTATATTACTGAACCAGGTTCACTTCCTATTATAGCTCTGTCTTTATAAACCAAGTTCACTCCTAATTCTAGCCATGTATTACTGAACTGGGATCAATTTTTATTCAACCCCTGTATTACTGAACTGACTTCACTCCTCATTCAATCCATGTGTTACTAAACCAATTTCACTCCTTGTTCCAGCCATTTCTATCTCATGAGATATAAATATTTACCCAATACATTATAGGGAGATATAGGTCCCACCAATATCATAATTAAATCATAAATATATGTTCCAATAGATAATAAACATTCATCGTGTCATAACCCATGAAATAAAATGGGTATCATAAACATGTCATCATATCATAACCAGTGGAAAAGAGACAGGTTTCATAACCATTTTATCAAGGCATAATCTGTTAAATAAAGTGAGTTTTATAAGTATATAACCCATGAAGGATAAATTGGTTTCATAAACATATAACCCAAGAAATAGAAACAGGTTTCATAAATATATTACTTGTTAAATAGAAATGGGTTTCATAAATATAAATCCATCAAAACATAAACCATTCAGAGAAAGAATATAAATAAACCCTTGGATCATATACCCATTAAGGCATGAGTAACACCAACAGATGTCATCTTAGATAAAAAAATTTTTATAAATATTTTAAACCATTTATTGAGTAAAATATATTTTATTATTTGAAAAAAATACTTTTCAAAACATATAACATTTTGATAATCATTTTCTTTGAAAATAACCTTGAAAACTTATAAAGTAAGCTTGAAAAATTTTTGAAAACCCTTTTCCTTGAAAAAATATAAAATAATCTTGGAAAAATTTTGAAAATTTTTTTATTTGAGAACTTATAAATGAATCTTGAAAGCATTTTGAAAACCATTTTCCTTGAAAACACTTTGAAAACTTATAAATAAATCTTGAAAACCTTCTTCTTTTAAAACACTTTGAAAACTTATAAATAAATCTTGAAAAAAATCAGAAAACCTTTTTATTTTAAAACACTTTAAAGACAATGCATGTCCAGAATATTTGGAAAAATAATTTTATTCAAAAAATTAATCTTTTAAACCTGAAAAGTAGGCTTTAAATAAATGAATCCATACATTCCAAACATTTCTTTTTCACTATAAAGGTACAAAAAAGTGCATCAATCAGAAAACGACAAGAAGATTCCTTAAAAAAACATTTTATTTAAAAATTAAAACATGGGTAAAAATTTATTTCAAATATCAAAGGATAATATTATAATTTTTTTTAAAACATTTTTAGAAAACATGGTTTTGAAATAACATAGATTTTTGACTAAAAAGAGAAATAAATTTGAATTTCCTTAAAAATAATTTTAATTATCTTAAGTACTATCAAGTGAAAAAATGGTACCAATACATGAATATATCATGAATAACCATAGTATAATAATATTTATGAGTTTTATTGAAATATGGATCATAATATTAAATCAATGAAAGCATAATCATAAAAAATCTTGATAAACGATGAGATTGTTGTAATAAACTCTTACACTTGGTAAATTTGAATCATACTTCCCATGTAAGAAAATGACATTAAATTAAGATTAAAGTATCATGAAAATAATTATATTCATGATACCACATGTTAAAGGGTATTTTATACACCTCATAGAAAAATATAGGTGCATAACATGGCATGTGTCTCAAAGAAGGAAAATTGAGACAAAATTACTTTACTGATTTGGTAACTTTTGAAACATAGACCCCATGAAAGAGAGATAATAAAATGGATTTTTAAATAACCATAAATTTAAGTATAATAATAATATAATATATTCATGTTAATTTTATTCACCACACATAAAAAATGAGTGGTGAATAAGGCATAAATTTCACAGAAATAAAAGTGATATGAGAAAACCCTTACCTTAAGTCTTGAATTTCTGCATACACGTTCAACCCTACTATATAATAAATATAATGTTATTATAAATCTAAAAAATATCCATATTATTATATCTAATACCATATATATATTTTTATGACTTTATATTACCTGTTTATTAATAACTCCATGTTAATGTTTGTTTCGGGTAATATCAGCTTTGTTTTTCGTATATGTTTTGGCTTGTTATTCTTGATCCTCTTACTTATATCATAATTTAATTATTTAAATAATGTAAAATATTACATAAATATCATATATATTCATTATATATGTATTTCTAATAATCTATAAAATATATAAATATGAAATGGAATACACCGTTCATGGAGATGGTAGGTCGTACGTATGCATGAATGTTGTTTTTGTTTTATTATCGTATTGAAAAAAAAGTGAATGAAATATATTAATATATATATATAATATAATTAAAGTAGTAGTATTATTTCATATATATCATATAATTTCACTAAAACCATTCTTAATACATTCCATGTAAGGTGTGAATGAATCACATCGCTTTGAGGAGGTGGTAGTCTACACGTCTACAAACAAAGTTATCGTATTTACACTCGTATTTACAGAAAATGGAATGCATGAAGGTATGTGTTATATAATAATTATAGAATAATAAATACATAATAAATATAATATATATCATATAAAAACATATTTCTCATCATAATTCCCAACCATGTGAGGGGGTAAAGGAAAAATGACCAACATTGTTTCGTGAGGCGGTAGTTCGTTGTACACAAGAATGGTAAGTTCATTATGCATTAGATGTAAGTGTGTGTTAGTGTAGGTAAAAAACCTAGAATAAAATATATCAGTATTTTTAGGATATGTAGGTTATTATATAATCATGGAATAAGAATATTTGTGGGGGTGGATAATGAAAATAAAACAAAAGATCTTGAGGAAGGATGTTGCCTCTTCTTTGGGTAAATCCTCTTAGTTTTCACTAAAGGAATTCCTTTGTTGGATTTATATCCAAATGGATGATTATATGATTGAGGGATGGATTTTGAGAGCTTATTTTAATATATCTTTTTTTATCCAAATTCCTTGAGAGGTGTGAATAAGTGGTAGGGTGAGTGCCTTTTTATAGTGGAGGAGGAGTTGAATTCTTGTAAATTTTTTAAAAGGAAATTCAACCAATTTTTTCCACATGTAAAGTGGAACCAATATTGGTAAATATTATATTAAAGGGATTATAGGGTCTAAATATGAATATCCAATAGATTTTGGACAAGTTTTTAGGTCATTTTGGGCCTTAATTTTAAGGATTAATCCTTTGTTAAGCTAATTTTTCTCTTAATCATTATAATTAATTTTAATCACTTTCACTAATATTTTTGGTAAAAAAATAATTTAATCTTATTATAAATTAAAAATTATTCTTATTCTAAATATGGACTCCATTTTTTCAAATTCCAATCATATAAGTGGAAGAAATTAATTTAAAATTAATCCCTGAGAAGGGATGATAGTGCGGGTTTTTAAAGCGAAAAGGTCCAAAAGTTTGAAATCTTTTTATATCCAATTTCATTGTGAAATTGGTTAAAATATCCTAAATTGGATTAATTGATGTATAATTTATCTAATTATAATTTAAAACCAAATTAAAATATAATTTAACTATATAAATAAATTAGATAAGAAACTATTTTAAATTAAAATTCAGTGTTTTTCACTATTCATCAAAAAATAAAACTTCTTAGAAAAATACCAAAAAATAACCCAAAGTAAATTTTGATAATCTGATTTAAAAAATAAAATTTATTTTTTCAAATAAAAAATATAAAATTTTCAAAAATCATATTAAAAATGGGTTCGCCATTAAAAGTCGGTAAGATTGCCTTTTAGAAAAAATACATCTTTTTATTCATAAAATTGGATTTATTCTTATATTATACCCATAAAATATATTAGATGAGTATAAAAAATATTTATTGAATATATAATATATAAATTTTATTTAAAATATTAACCGAAAGTGGTATGTTTAATTTATTGAGATAAAATTATGTTTGTATATAGAAAAATAGTTTTCTTAGAAAAGTAATTTTTTTTATTTTAAAATAGTTTTTTCATTTACTTCTACTAATTGATAACCAAAGGATTCATTTTATATGAACGTATTAATCATATTTTCTCAATTTAGTTAATATTATTCATAACTTCCATTCCAACGACTAGGTGGTAGCTATAATAATATTTTATTAATCATATTAATAGTATATTGTAGTTTAGTAAAAACTTAGTCCTGCATGTAATCAAAGCTATATAAGGGACTCAGTATTGTGTGTAATAAAATCCATACATATTGTTGTGTGTACCACAATATAATCTATGCATTGTGTGTATTTAAATATTAACTTGGTGTTGTGTATAATGCAATCCAAACTTAGTGATTTTATATAAAAAACTATATTCAGTGTTGCATGAAATAAAAAATATAAAAAATATTAAATTAATTCAGAAAAAATATTTCAAAAAATCTCAGGGTGTTACATTCTACCCCCCTTAAAATTAATTTCACCCTCAAAATTCATTTGGGTTATTAAAGGTTTACTGCTTGAAATTTCCATTCATAGAAACCCACATAGTAAAAATTCATACTAAAACTTCCTTTAAAAGGGAATGTTGGAAACATAATGGTTACCAAAAGTAACTCATAACTCTATTTCCACACGGAAGAAAATAGGTGGAAAGTGAAATCATGGACATGGAAGAGAAAGATAACTATTAAGTTCTGATGGAGAGTAATAGAGAACATGGTTAGAAAATCACAACGCCATAACCCAAAGAGGCTTGAAAAAGGTTATTGATATCATCAAAAATGATGATAACTTGATAAAATTTTATTTCAAGACCCTTTTCCTAAATTTGAATAATTTTTTCACAATAAGATATACTTACTTGATTTCATTCCCTTTCATAAGAAACATATCACCCTTTGGTTGTTTCTTGACCAATTTCCACTTCACCTCTTTATCCAAAAAAAAGAAGGTGAATTTTTAATTCTTAAAGAACTAATAGTTCATGAGATCCATGATAATTCATCCCATTTACCTTCAGTTACCATCAATAAAAAGTATTTAGAATAGGCTATCCAATATGCATAAATCCTCATATGGTGAGATAATACTTTAATCTCATAAACTTTATCTAAAGTTTAACTTAAAATTTCAAAAAATGGTTAACCTTATAACCCTTATGAAAGATGAAAATATAAAACTTTACAAACAAGGCTAATAAATCATCTTAACATTGATCCCTCATGTATCACAAAGTATCTCTTGGTTTTCACATTCAAAACATGTGAATACCTTCATCGTATATTATCTTAAAACATGGTAATAACCTAAATTACCAAAAATCCTTTTTGAAAACATGAATGATTCCATATTCCAAAGATTACTGGATATATTACTTAAATACAAGAAGTTGAAAACATAATCCATGATAACATAGACCAATTTTCAACAAATACTTTATCAGTTCTTATATCATAAATACTATCCAATTTACTTTATCCATATCATCATCTCTTTATCTATATAAAATATCATTTTATCATCCTCAATAACTTGTTAAGGGTTAACTAACCTTAATGTAACCTTTTTATTAAATAAAAATACTAAAAGAAAAACTTATAAAAACAATCCTTATATGCTTCATGATTCATATAACATAATCTATACACTTCAATCATCCAACTTTATTCTTAAACCATTACTCATGATTAATCAACTTATTCCTCAATACCTCTTTCCTATGATATGAAATATAAATCATGTCTTAAGGTTCATAAACCTCAATCTAATCATGCTTCTTACATTTAATGTAAAAAATATTAGAAGAACACCCCATACCTTTCACATATAATTTGCAGTCTCTTTATCTTTAGTGGTATAACCAATACTTGCACCACCTTCCTGATTCTCTTCATTAGACTTCCACTTAGAAAATAAATTTTCCTAATGCCCATAATTTCTATATATAAAACATTCAATGTTAACCATGCTCCTTATAGTTCCCTATATTGACTAAAACCAGAAAGAAAAGTGTGAGAAACATGTATCATAATGGAAAACAACATAATCATGAAAAATTACTAATAGGATTTCTAAATCATGACACACATTTTTTAATCTAAAAAACCATAATATTATCCAAGTTTTATCATAATATTATTCTATTTACATCCTTCCAGATTATTCATAAAGAGTTTGGGAATTTCCAAATTATATCACCCAAGAGTGCCAAACCAGGTGTGCAGTAAAGCTCGTTGTTGTGCACCAGTTCCCGATCATGTCTAGATCAATATTGTGTTTTTAGAATTGTTACCCCTATGTAAATTTGTGCCAGATCCACATCCACTTGTAGCGTCTATATTGGAATGCATTTCTAGGAAACTACTTGGTCTATCCATTACCAAAATTCCAGGATATTATCCTAGACTTGAAGTCATCCTTAGACTTATCCTTAGAGAAATTCCTAGACAAATACTTATAAATATCCCTAGGGATCTCACTAAAGTTTTATCATCCTAGTTTCCAAATACTGACTAAACATTTCCTTTAATACCAAATATAGTGACTCATGATTAACATACATGGACATTACATTATTTTAGATGAATATTCAGCACATTACAAAAATACATGTATGAGGACCATAATAGTTTAGTGCCTTTGGAAACATGTAAACATAATCTTATAACTTGGTGAAAGATCATAAACATTTCACATAAAGATCCCTCCCCCTTTAATACTCCTACTTAAAACCTTTCTCAGTAACCTAGGGAAAGTAAACATAAGAAAGGGGTGAGCTCAGATACTTAGCAAGGGTAAACAAATGAGATAGATAAGTATAAAATAAGCATAGAGGTATGAGAACATGTACATAACATTGAAAAATCATACACTACATATCAAAGAACATAAACATAAATCATGTAATAAATATTGATATTTCATAAGACATGAATTGTAAGGGAATCAAGAGAATTATCCATGAGATCATAATATAAGAACAAGAAATAGAATTTGAGGTAGACATATAAGTATATAAAAATGATTTTCAAGGAAGTAAAGGATTAATGCCAAGGACATCTTAGTGGAATGGGTTCACTACACAAACCATCCTAGTATTAAATGTTCATTCCTAAGACCATCTTAGAAGGAAAGGTCTTTTACTAAACCAGATTCACTCAATGTTCCAGCCCTGTATTACTGAACCAGGTTCAATTCCCATTATAACCCTATATTACTAAACCGAGTTCACTTATCATTCCATTAATATATTACTAAACCAATTTCACTTCTCATTATAGCCCTTTATTACTAAATTGAGTTCAATCCTCATTCCATCCATGTATTGCTAATCTGATTTCACTCCTCATTCCATCCATTTCTATCTCATGAGATATAAATTTTTACTTAATATATTAGAGTGAGATATAGGTCCCACACATTTCATAAGGAAATCAAACATATGCATTCCAATAGATCATAAAAATTAATCATATCATAACATATGAAATTAAATGGCTATCATAAACATGTCATCATGGAATAACCCCTAAAAATAAGTGGGTTTTATAAGCATATAACCCATGAAGTAGAAATGGGTTTCATAAATATATAACCCATGAAAGAGAAATGAGTTTTATAAAAATATAACCCATGAAAGAGAAATGAGTTTCATAAACATCATTCTATAAAAACATAAATCATTTAGAGAAAGAATATTAATAGAACCCTTGCATCATATCCCCAATAAGGCATGAGTAACACCAATGGATGTCATCTTAGATTGAACATAATTTTTAAGAAATATTTTAAAACCATTTATTACGGAAGATATAATTTCTTCTATGAAAAAAATACTTTTTAAAACATAAAAAATTTTGAAAGAAATTTTCTTTAAAAATAACCTTGAAAAATTATAAAGGAATCTTGAAAACATTTTGAAAACATTTTCCCTTGAACACTTATAAAAGAATCTTGAAATCATTTAGAAGACATTTTTAATTGAGAAATTATAAATGAATATTGAAAACCATTTTCCATGAAAAATCTTTGAAAAATTATAAAAAAATCTTGAAAACCTTTTGAAAACCTTTTTCTTTAAAAAAACTTTGAAAACTTATAAAGAAATATTGAAAACCTTTTTATTTGAAAACGCTTTAAATACAATGAATATAAATAATATTAGGAAAACTTTTTTATTAAAAAAATAAATCTTGTAAACTTTCAAATTAATATTCAAATAAATTATGATCATGATGGTGGATAAATCTATACATGTCGAACATTCCTTTTATTCCATAAAAAGTTAAGAAAAGTGCCTCAATTAGAAAACAAAAAGGATATTAATTTAAAAAAACGTTTTATTTAAAAGGTAAAACATGGGTAAAAATGTCTTTTAAAGATACTTGGAGAATAATAGATCATTTTTTAAAATATTTTTAGAAAATATGGTCTTGAAAGAACACAGATTTCCGACCAAAAATAGAAATAAAGTCATATTTTCTTAAAATGATTTTTTTAATCATCTTAAGTACCATAGAGTGGAAAAATAGTACCAATACATGAATATATTAAGAATAAAAATATAATAAGAAAATTCATGAGGGTTCTTGAAATATTAATCATAATATTTCATCAATGAAATCAAAATCATAAACAATCCCCATAAACGATGAGAACGTTACAATAAACTCTTACCAATTGGTAAATTTGAATCATACTCCCCATATAAGAAAATTACATTACATAAAGATTAAAGAATAATTAAAAAAAGTATATTCAGGATACTCCATGTAAAATTGTAATGTATTCACTTCGTATAAAAATATAGGTGCATAAGATGGCATGTGTCTCAAAGAAGAAAAATTGAGACAAAATTACTTTACAAGTTTCATAAATTTTGAAACATAGAACCCATAAAATTGAGATAATAAAATGGATATGTAAATACCCATAAATTTAAGGATAATAATCATATAATATATTCATGGGTAGTGTCACGACCCGACCCAACAGGGATCAAGCCACGACTCCCCAAGCCCACCTCCAATAGGCCATGGGCTGGCGTCTAGCGCTGAGTAGGATATCACACACAAGGGAGGAATTAGCCTAAGGTACCTGTACACACGCACCCACATACACCTCCATGAAATAATGTAGAGATATATAAAACTGAAAAGAAAATTCATGCATACATCTATCCCAAACCAGAGTGCAACAACAGTACAAAAAGGGAAAAACAGGGCCCACCAAAAGAAAACTACAAAGGCGTCCAACATGCTCAAAAGAAGGGGTATGCTGCCAAAACACATGCAGGTAAGCTCCTCAGTACAGCTCCGATAAACACCCTAGTCAAACCCGCTCACTAAGATCCACCTTCTCTAGGTCCTTCTAGGACTCCGTCGAAAGACATGTGGTCTGCACACGACACAAACATGTGTGGGAAAAGCCCGTGCAGGGGTGAGTATAACAATACTCAGTAGACACCCCAAAAACCCAAAAGAAAATATAGAAACTAAAAGGCAATAGTCCGCTCATCCCAGTCAGAGGGAACCCAGATGAGAGAGAAACTCCATCTCGTGACCATCCTCAGCTAAACACAACTAGTTAGCTCAACTCAGGTTTATTTCCATACATATACTGTAACACTCGAGATTTTTATGAGTAATATTTTGTTTTTTATATATCATCAAAGGAATCTTTCTCTACATACTAGCTTGTCTTACTTTACATGCAATCACGACCTTCCTCGATAGCTTGCGTCGTACGCAATACCGAGTTTCACTAAACAATGATATGTTATTAAAATATTATTAAAACTAGCCGTTATGAATAGTAATAACCACTTTTTGAAATTTTATAAATTTTATGGACTTCATTTTTGGATTCGGAATACCGAAATTAGCCTAGGGTGAAATTTTGGTATTTTTCTGAAAACTTTCAATTTTTGATGAATAGTGAAACCACTAAGTGGTAGGTTAAAAACTGATTTTTTGCATAAAACTTAATTTTACCGCTTCTGTGAATGGAATTTCTAAAATCCGACAGACACGGTTGATATCAGTAAGTAAAATGTGGTTCAATGAGATAAAAATAATTTTTTGGTGAATAGTAACTTTTTACTTTTTTTACCGCGGTTAATAGTAAATAGGGGGTAAATATGATATTACTATTACCCTAACACATGTCCTAATTCTATTGTATAAGTTTAATTCGACCAAAAACAAACTTAGGAATAAAATATGACCATTTAGGCCCACTTGGGTTAGATTAGGACATTTATTATTAATTTATTTAAAGAAGTGTTAAAATAGTTAAAATCAAAGTTTAATAAGTAAATCATTTTTAATATGGGGTTATACATAAGATAGATTTGAATATAAATATTCATTAGAAATCTAAAAAGATTTACTACATAATGGTATTTTATTTGTAATTTTTAGACATTAAATAATTTAATTTATTTATGACACAATGATGATGTAGTAATTATCTTATTAATGAAATATTGACATAATTGATGTTATAAACACCAAAATAAATGTAATTTGAGACTTTTTATGAATTTAACTAATTTTCTAGGTTACTATGATATATTAGTGTTGATTTAATCAACTTGGTTCGAACATATAATTCTGTTATGACTTTCACAAAAATCATATATCAAATAGTGTCAAAATTGACACAAAATATTTTTTAAATAAAATATTATATTACTAATTGTTATTTTATTCCTAAAAATCTAATGTTCGGCCAAATTACCTAGATAAGAATATATATATTAATAATAAACAATTTGGGGTTCTTTTGGCATGTTATAGTAAGTGTATTAACCATATAGTGAAAGAAAACAAAAAGACACGGTAAAAGTTAAATTATTTAACTTAGAGTTAAATCTAATTGATAAGGTTAAAATAATACACTAAAATTGTATAAATCCTATTGGTTGATAGTATTTCGACCCATACCCACTTTAGCTTCTAAATAAGACCCTTTGGAACCATTATAAACCGATTTTGACTTTAATATAAAATAATATTTTGAGATATTCCTAAGGTGCCCCTCTCCTCCCTTATAAAAGGGCACCTCCTCCCCCTCCTACTCACACCAATTTGAGCACTCAAGCTCAGCCAAACCCTGCCATTTTCTCCTCTACACTTCCCTAGAATAATCCTAGAGGTCCTAGTCTTCTTCAAAGACCAATCTTAGTTCCCTAAGTGGAGGATTCAAAGAGGCGTTCCAAAGAAGAGGTAATATCCATTACCGATCTTTTCAATTTCTTTCTTCTTCAACTTCTTCTTCTTTAGTTGTTTCATGATAAAGTAATAAAATCAGTATTACTTACATACTTATATGTTATTATAAATATGAAACAACCCTAATTCACCTTCTATCCATCCTACGGAAAAATGAAATCACCGCGCGTGCGTACGTACGGAATATCGTCTCCACGCCGTGGTGTAATCTATTTTCCACCATCACCTTACAAGGATGGGTATAATGGTGTAATGAGTAACTATTTATGATTATTATAAAGTAATATTGATACTGAAATAATATATATATACTCCAATACAGTTCCACGATCATAGGAACGATATCATCACTCGTGCGTACGTACGGAATACCGTCTCCACGATGTGATGCGACCCGTTCTACATGATCATCATTAAATAGTAATTATATAAATGAATTGAATGAATAAATATGATATATGTTACACTAATACCATTCTGGATATAACGTATCTATAACCTTAAAAGAAGAATAAGAATTTATTCGACAAAACACGCATAAGAACAAAAGGCAATAAGGACCCGAGTAACAAGTAACAATGAAATATTACTAACAAGAAGCTAAGAATATGACCATATATGATATCATATCAATATGTATGATTCTGGAATAAGTCAATAACATTATTTAAACCATTATACAGGAGCTTCGGACACGTACAAAGCAAACCGGACCTAAGGTAAGGGAAATATCACAATCTCATTTTTATCCGAGATTGTTTATACTTTGGCATTTACTGGGGTGTATTTTATCATCCACATCCATGTTTCCTCAATATGTAATATTTATATCCTTATACAATAGTTTATATTCAATTTTACCCTTCGGTGAATATTTATTAAAAGATATGAAAGGAATATTTTTTCCTTTTTCATACGAGGTACTTTTTTGACTTTTCCGACAAAAGTACGAGAAGAATGTTTTTTTTAACTTATACGGCATGAATGGATTTTTAAAACATTATTTCCAAGAAGCTTCCTTTACAAGTTTTCAAGTTTATTTTTAATCAACTTCTTTTATTTTAAATTCGTATGACATGTTATGAAAGGAAAAATGTTTTTGAAGTAGAAAGGATATTTTCCTCAAGAATGGAGTTCAAGTATTTTATCAAAATTATTTTCCATCTAAGATAATAAAAGGGTTCTGTTTTTATCCCTATTATTACATGGATTTGATTATGTTGTGATGGAAATATTTTTATGAATTCCTTTATCTTATATGAATTGTTTTATGATGTCATGTTGTTTAAGAATTCCATTTTTATTACATGGGTTACGCTATGATGTATGGTTTATGATTATGTGGCACACATAAGAAAGGATTCATTATAAGATGGGTGGGACCTATATCTCCCTCAAATGCATTGGGTAAAGATTTTATATCTCATGAGATAGACAGGGCTGGAACGGTAGGTTATACCGGTTCAGTGAAACAGGACTGGAACGAGGGTGACTCGGTTCAGAAAGGGACTCTGTCCACTAAGATAGTCTTGACAATGAGTCATGACTAACAAGAAATGATTTTCCATGATTATGTGTGCATGCCACAAAGTTTCAAGTTTCATGTTATGATTATGGGGATCTCATTTTCACTTCTATGATTTATTCCATGTTAAGATATTATGATCTCTTTTGCATGTTATGATTTTCAAAAAGATATGATATGATTTTTATTTCCTTTATTTGCCCTTTCTGAGCATTTGAGCTCACCCTTTTATGTTTTCTTTTTCCCAGGTTAGGAAGATGGATATTAAGTAGAATATTCTAAAAGGGACCCTAGATATGATGAAATAAATGGGAGACACTGTAGAAGATTTATGAACCAGTTGTTTATGTTTCCCAGTTTCTAAATACACTATACCTATACGGTCCTTTGTGGTTTTGTCATATGTTGTAATAAGTGTGCTTCAATTTTGAAGTATTAACAATCTATGTAAAGTATGGGTCGTTATATATACCAAGAGCATTTAGATATACTCACCTCACGCACCAAGCCACATGAGGTACCGACCTCATCACTAGTAATGGTTCACAACCAGGAGAGAACATTCCATGATCACTATCATCCTAGATGACACTTGTTCGAGAGATACACTCCATTGGGTCCCACACAAAACATCTCAGACGCTCACCCAAGAGATCACGCTCGTCGGATATCGTCACTGAGGAAACCACGCTGAAACAACATAAACACCAAACTCCTCGGATAGGGGATTGCTCCTAGGGTCCGCTAGGGGATACCAAAACCCACACTGGTATATGAAGATCTCATGGATAGGGGATCACTCCCAGGGTCTACTGGGGGATACCATAACCCGATCTAGCATTCGTAGATCTCACAGATAGGGGATCACTCCCAAGATCTGTTGGGGGATACCACAACCCGATCTGGCGCTCATCAGACACACATCACTCAGATAGAGGATCGTCACCCGTGTCACGATGGTCACGACGATACCGAAACCCTAACTGGTACATCTCGTATTGTAGGGGATCGAACTGATGATGCCACAACCCTACAGAAACCATGCGCGCTGTAGGGGATCGAACTGACGATGCCACAACCCTACTATAATCCTCATGCTGAGTAGAGGATCGAATACCCGATGATGCCACAACCCTACTGAGCACAGCCCACTGCGTAGGATATCATATTACCGATGATGCCACAAACCCTACGGATTTAACCTGCTAGATAGGGGATCGCCGCCCGTGGATAAGTGGTCACAACGATGCCAAGAGCCCGATCTAGGGAAACGATGCTAGAGGATCCCGCTCCAGACCCAACAGAGTGATGCCTCAACTCTAAAAGATTAAACATCCCATCGAGAGGATCACAAACCAATACGTAGGTTGTGATGCCGCACGAACCCTCGTAGGAATGAACCAAGGGAGTACCCTCCGCCACTTCTGGTCCAAACACCGCTAACCTGAGTGACTTGCCACAATGCCACACCGTGCACCTCCATGGCTGATACCGAGGACACCATCGAGATCCACGTGGAAAAACACGCAGGATAGATTGCTTACTCGCCCGAAACGGACAACCGGTGAAAAATCACTATTCACCATAGCTAGCCTGTGTGGGGGCCACACTGCGATATTGAAACTCATCAAGCGGATCATACCACTGTGATCCCCTCGAAAAAACACACGGGATAGACTACTCGATCGTCCCAAACGAACACCCAATGAAAAAGGTACTATTCACCGAAGCCAGCCTGTGTGGGGCCCACACTACAATCTTGAAACTCCTCAAGCGGATCACACCATTGCGATCCCCTCGAAAAAACACATGGGATTGACTACTTGATCATCCAAAACAGACACCTGGTGAAAAAGTCACGTTTCTCCGTAAACGTCGGAACTCGGCCTCTTGGGGTCCACACCCTGTTCTCGGTCCCAACACCCAGAAACTATCTCAAAAATTCTGTTGTACCATCAGGGTCTCAATTTCACTAACGACACGTCATTTGGACACTCTGTGCAGGAGTTATGGTGGGTCGAAGCTGAATAATAATAAAATATTATTATTATTTCAACGTTTCGTCACCCCAGGCCACGAACCCGACTCATAAAATTCCCAAAGTAAACCCAAAAGGTCTGTCTCGACGCATGGAACGCGTCGCCACAAACGGATCATGATTTGGACTCCCGATGTACATTTTACGGGGGTTTAAAGAGCTCATAGAATATTCTGGCCGGACCACCGCTGGCTCGCAGGAAAACTGACCGGACCGCCGCACCGACCTTGTTGGACCGCCAAGCCGCCGCGCCACCGCCGTCCTCTTCGGATTCTGCCATGGCCGCTACCGGAATCCGGGTTTTCTGTCGGAAAACTTCCAGGAATCCCCCGGAGCACCTCGGTGCTCCAAAATCATATCTAAAACATGTTCCGGAAACCTAGGGACCTAAACTATACAACCCTTATGAAGATTTGAAAAAAAAACATAAATGGAGTTCAGGATTTTAAAACTCAAACCGCCTACCTCGCGGGAGAAACGCCGAAGCTTCGGGTGTATACCGACACCGACAACGCGTTGAAGCTCGATCTGCTGACGATCGAAACCAAAAACAGATGCTTGCAGCACCTTGATTCGTCAGTGGAGGAGGAGAGGGGAGGTGGTTCATCGTGCACAAGAGGATAGGAATTGGGAGGGGGGCTTGATTGATTTTCCTATTTATTTAATTAATTTAATTGATTAAAAAAAACTCCCCTGACCTGACCTCCCGGCGCGGAGAAGATTAGGTCGCCCCTAGGGTAAACACGTCGTTCTGAACAAAAAAGAGGGCCCAGATTTTCAATCTGAGACTCCGTTCAGAAGTTATTCGAGCCGACACTCATAAAGGAACTTGTCTATTTATTTACAGAAATGCCCCTGGTGGGTTTTTCCACAGCAGGTCCGCGCCCGCAAATTTTACACCCTTCCTAGGTTAAACGGAATACTCTGGACGCAACCGTTCCCTCAGATTCCCGTTCTGAGCTACCATTTAGGAGATAACACACCCCCGCCACGTTCATAGTATAAAAATACTTAACATTTTTATAAAATTAATTCTGGGCACACCGAGCCTCAAAATCGCATGTTGTCTTCACGCCTAGCTCTGGAATTATTCATAAAAATATTCCAAAGTATGATAGGGCCAAAACCCAATTCACTACATCCTCCCAACCTTATAACTTTTCGTCCCTGAAAATCCCTAAGCACAAGAAAAAAAATTGGACTCTCAACTAGGTCTCCCATGCCAGTGAGTCCACCAACAAACACCCATGCCCAAACATATAATTCAAAGGGAATCATCCACCACACCTCTACACTATCCACTTTGGGCGGTACCGACTCGCCCACACAGTTTTGATCGCGTCACAAAAAAACGCGTCTCAGTGGGGGAAGGATCCCTCTTCCTCACACATTTGAAGCATGCCGAACAACACCCACACAGGGTCTTACCAACGCCCTGAACAAAACTAGAGCAAGAAATGGAAAGGGAAGAGTACTACTAAACAGTGTCTAACAAGCTACTCCAGAAAGTAGAAAGGAAACAAGGTGTACCTTGATCCATCCATGGAGCCTTAGGGTTAAAATCCTCTAGGGAATACAGCTGTCCTTGCCCTTGCCCTCTAGCTCCCTGAGCTTGGCATGGACCACCTGGTGGTGGGGGTGGTGGCAACTGATACCGCCTACCACCTCATGCTGCTGCACCAGCTCTGTCGCCATGTCCGCTTCCCTACAGACCTCCTTACTCGAGATGTTGCCTCTGCCAAGGCGGCCTTTTGACTAGATCCCTCTCAGCAGCATGAAGGATCAGAAAATATCTAGCAAGATGTCCCTGACCGTCGCAAGTGTAACACCGCCTCTCCCGCTGTTGAACAAAACTGGCCTGTGAGCCCTGAGCCTCAGATCCTCCATCCTAGGGTCGCCTCCTGAAACGTCGGCCACGTCTAGCCCCTTTCACCTGCCGTCGGCTACCAGATGTCGATCCTACTGACGAAGTCTCATCTCTCGCGTGCCCATCACTAACAGGCAGGATCTGCTCAGCTAGAAATCTCTCCACCACCAACGCTCGCTCTAGCACTCTAGCATAGGTGGGCAGACACAAAGAAACCACACTTTCCCAGATGTCCCTGCGTAGGCCCTGCTCTAAGGTCTAATCCCTAAAGAACGGGTCTCTAACCATATCTAGGGAGTAGCGTGATAGGTCTATAAACCTCGCCGAGTACTCCAACACGGTCATGCCCTCCTACTGAAGCAACAAAAGCTCCTGAATCCACACTGACCTCAGCATCACCAGATAGAACTCTTCCCTGAAGTGCTGCTCAAACTCTTCCCACGTGAGCGTCTCCTCGTCGTGGGATTACGTCACTAGGCTCCACCATCTCCCGACCGAACCATGCAGAAGGCTCACCGCTAGGACCACCATTTGATCTGGGGGTGTCCTCACCAGGCAGAAAACTTGGCTGACTGCTTCGAGCCAGTCATCAGCTGCCTGAGGGTCTGGATCACCCCGAAACCTCAGAGGTCGTTGCCTTTGGAACTCGTGCAGTGCACTTAGCCTGCACGCAACCTCATCCTGCACTGCCGGCACAACCAGCTGCTCGACAGGTGGTGGCTCAACTGGCGGACCACCTGGAGGTCCAGCCTCAGGATTTGCGCCCTGGTCCACAACCTCTACACAGAGCAGATCTTCACCACAATCCCACTGTGGAACCCTCGATGGCTGTCGTCATGGAAGCATCATGAAATACAATCAAGACGCTCCATGGTCAAATAGTATATCTGGATAGCTGACTCAAGAAGCACAAGGAAAACCCAAAACCTAGTCCTATATGATGTATGTCTCGTTTTTCCCCTGCGACCAGTGAACGAATGTCCCGAGTCAAAAGGCAGGTTATCAGAGTCCTGGTGTATGGATACGTCGGCCACTGCACCAACACTGGAGTCCCTAGCCTGAAACCAGAACTCAAAACATCCTAACACTGCTGTTATTCAACCCAAACCGAAATCACACATAGACCAACTACGCTCTGAGATCCCAAAGGTGGAACCTCCTCTGATACCACTCTGTCACGACCCGACCTAATAGGGCTCCAGCCACGACTCCCAAATCCCACCTCCAATAGGCCAGGGGCTGGCGTCTAGCACCGAGTAGGCTATCAAACACAAGGGAGGCATTAGCCTAAGGTACCTGTACAAATGAACCCACATACACCTCCATGAAGTAGTGCATAGATATATAAAACTGAAATGAAAATGCATGCATACATCTATCCCAAACCAGAGTACAATAGCAGTACAAAAAGGGAAAAACAGGGCCCACCAAAATAAAACTACAAAGGCATCCAACCTGCTCGGAATAAGGGGTACACTGCCAAAAAACCTACTGATAAGCTCCTCGGCACAGCTCCGGTAAACACCCCAGTCAAACCTGCTCACTAAGCTCCGCATGCTCCAAGTCCTTCTGGGACTCCGTCGAAAGGCATGTGGTCTGCAAAAGACACAAACATGTGTGGGCAAAGCCCGTGCAGGGGTGAGTATAACAATACTCAGTAGGCACCCCAAAAACCCAAAACAAAAGAGAGAAATCGAAAGGCAATAGTCCACTCATCCCAGTCAGAGGGAACCTAGACGAGAGAGAAAATTCATCTCGTGACCATCCTAGGCTAAACACAACTAGTCAGCTCAACTTAGGTGTATGCCCATACATATACCATGAGCATCCAGATATACTTAGCTCACGCACCAAGCCACATGAGGTACCGACCTCATCACCAGCAACGGTTCACAACCAGGAGAGCACACTCCACCATCACTGTCATCCTAGATGACACTCATATGAGAGATACACTCCATCGGGTCCCACGCAAACATCTCAGATGCTCACCTGAGAGATCACGCTCGTCATATATCATCACTTAGGAAACCACGCTGAAACAACATAAACACCAAACTCCTCGGATAGGGGATCTCTCCTAGGGTCCTCTAGGGGATACCAGAACCCACACCGGTATACGAAGATCTCACAGATAGGGGATCACTCCTAGGATCCGCTGGGGGATACCACAACCCGATCTGGCATTCGTAGATCTCACTGATAGGGGATCACTCCCAGGATCCGCTGGGTGATACCACGACCCGATCTCGCACTCATCAGACACACATCACTCAGATAGAGGATCGTCACCCATGTCACGATGGTCACGATGATACCAAAACCCTAACTGGTACATCTCGCGTTGTAGGGGATCGAACTGACGATGCCACAACCCTACAGAAACCACGCACGCTATAGGGGATCGAATTGATGATGCCGCAACCCTACTATAATCCTCATGCTGAGTAGGGGATCAAATACCCGACGATGCCACAACCCTACTGAACATGGACCACTGCGTAGGGGATCATATTACCGATGATGCCACAAAACCTACGGGGTTAACCTGCTAGATAGGGGATCGTCGCCCGTGGATAAGCGGTCACAGCTATGCCAAGAGCCTGATCTAGGGAAACAATGCTAGAGGATCCCGCTCCGGACCCACCATAGGGATGCCACAACTCTAATAGATTAAATATCCCATCGAGAGGATCACAAACCTATATGTAGGTTCTGATGTTGCGCGAACCCTCGTAGGAATGAACCAAGGGAGTACCCTCCGCCACTACTGGTCCAAACGTCGCTAACCAGAGTGACCCGCCACAATGCCACACCTCGCACCTCCAAGACCGATACTGAGGCCACCATCGCGATCCATGCGGAAAAACACGCAGGATAGGCTGTTTACTCGCCTGAAACAGACAACCGGTGAAAAAGGCACTATTCACTATAGCTAGCCCATGTGGGGCCCACACTGAGATCCCGAAACTGATAAAGCGGATCATACCACTGTGATCCCCTCAGAAAAACACACGGGATCGACTACTCGATCGCCCCAAACGAACACTCGGTGAAAAAGGTACTATTCACCGAAGCCATCCCGTGTGGGGTCCACACTACAATCCCGAAACTCCTCAAGAGGATCACACCATTGCGATCCCCTCAGAAAAACACACGGGATTGACTACTCGATCTTCCAAAATGGACACCTGGTGGAAAGTCACGTTTCTCCGTAAATGCCGGAACCCGACCTCGTGGGGCCCACACCCTGTTCTCAGTCCCAACACCTGGAAACTATCTCAAAAAGTCTGTTGTACCATTAGGGTCTCAACACCACTGACAGAACGTCATTTGGACACTCTGTGCAGGAGTTTTGGTGGGTCAAAGCTGAATAATAATAAAATATTATTATTATTTCAACGTTTCTTAGCCCCGGGCCACGAACCTGACTCATAAAATTCCCAAAGTAAACCCAAAAGGTTCGTCTCAATGCAAGGAACACGTCGCCGCAAACTGTTCGCGATTTGGACTCCCGATATGCATTTTATGGGGGTTTAAAAAGCTCCCAGAATATTCTGGCCAAACCACCACTGGCTCGCCGGAAAACTGACCGGACCGCCGCACCGCCGCCTTACCGCCGCCGCCCTCACCGGATTCCACCATGGCCATCGCTGGAATCCGAGTTTTCCGCCAGAAAACTTCCAGGAACCCCCGAGAGCACCCCGGTGCTCCAAAATCAGATCTGAAACATGTTTCTGAAACCTTGGGACCCGAACTATACAACCCTTATGACGATTTGAAGAAAAACAACACATAAAAAAGGTCTAGGATTTTAAAACTCAAAGGGCCTACCTTGCAGGTGAAACGTCGAAGCTTCGGGTGTATAACGATGCCCACAACGCGCTGAAGCTCGATCTGCTGATGATCGGCACAAAAAACAGACGCTTACGGTATCTTGATTCGTCAGAGGAGGAGAAGAGGGGAGGAAAATCTTCATGCACAAGAGGAGAGTAATTGGGATGGGGGCTTGATTGATTTTCCTAATTAATTAATTAATTTAATTGATTAAAAAAAACTCCCCTGACCAGACCTCCCGGTGTGGAGAAGATTAGGTCGCCCCTAGGGTAAATGCACCATTCTGAACGCAACAGAGGGCTCGAATTTTCGATCCAAGACTCCATTCAGAAGTTATTCGAGCCAACACTCATAAAGGAACTTGTCTATTTATTTATGGAAATGCCCCTAGTGGGTTTTTCCACAGCAGGTCCGCGCCCGCAAAGTTTACACCCTGCCTAGGTTAAACGGAACACTTCGAACGCAACCGTGCCCTCAGATTCCCATTCTGAGCTACTGTTTAGGATATAACACATCCCCTCCATGTGCATAGTATAAAAATACTTAATATTTTTATAAAATTAATTCTAGGCACACTGGGTCTTGAAATCGTACGCCGTCTTCACGCCTAACTCTATAATTATTCATAGAAATATTCCAAACTCTGATAGGGCCAAAACCCGAGTCACTACAGGTAGTGTATACACCGCAAAAAATAAATGAGTGGTGAATAAGACATAAATCTCACCAAAATAAAAGTGAGATGAGAAAACCCATACCTTAAGTCTTGAATTTATTCATACACGTTCAAACCTCTTGTATAATAAATATAATGTTATTATAAATCTACCATAAACCAATATTATTATATATAATATCATATATTATTTGTTTATGACTTTATTTTACCCATTTATTAACAACTCCATGTTAATGTTACGTTTTGAGTAATATCCACTTTGTTTTTCATATATATTTTGGCTTGTTATTCTTGATCGTATTACTTAGATCCTAATTTACTTATTTAAAGAATGTAAAATATGATATAAATATCATATATACTTATTATATATGTATTTATAATAATCTATAAATTATATAAATATGAAATGGAATACACCATTCATGGAGATGGTAGGTCATATGTACGCATGAATGTTGTTTCCATTTTATGGTCGTATTGAAACAATGTAAGTAAATCACATATATGTATATATATATATGTATAATATCATTAAAGTAGAATTAATATGTAATATATATCATATAATTTCACTAAACCCATCCTTAATACATTCCATGTAAAGTGTGAATGAATCACATCGCTTTGAGGAGGCGATAGTCTACATGTCCACAAACAAAGTTATCGACATTACACAAAATAGAAAGCATGAAGGTATGTGTTATATAAAAATTAAAGAAGCATAAATACATAATAAATATCATATATATCATATAAAAACATAGTGTCTGTTATAATTCCCAACCATGATAGGTGGTAAAGGAAAAATGAACAACGTCCTTTCGTGAGGTTCATCGTACACAAGAATGGCAAGTTCATTACCCATTAGATGAAATTGTGTGTAATTTTAGGTCAAAAAATTAGAATTAAAACATATTAGCATATTTATGATATTTATGTTATTATATATTCTTGGAATAAGAATATTTTAGGGTGTGGAGAATGAAAATAAAACAATGGAGCTTGAGGAAGGATGTTACCTCTTCTTTGGGTAACTCCTCTTGGTTTGCACCAAAAAGATTCCTTATTTGTATTTATACATAAAGGGATGATTCTTGTATTATGGGAGATATGTTGGGATATTAATTGATTATATTTTGGGTTAATAAAATATCTTTAGATGTGTGAATAAGTGGGAGGGGTGAGTGCCTTTTATAATGGAGGAGGAGTGACATTCTTATAAATTTTTGAAAAAGGAATTCCACCCACATTTTTCCCATGTAAAGTTGACCTTATTAGAAATTAGAAATTATTATTATTAAAAATATGGAATCTATTTTTCAAAATTCCAATCACATAAGTGGATTAAATTAATTTAAAATTAATCCCACAAATGGGATGATAATGCTGATTTTTAAAGCAAAAAAGTCCAAAAGTTTGAAATGTTTTTATACCCAATTTTATTGTGAAATTGGTTCCAATGACATAAATTTAATTAATTTATGTATAATTGATCTAATTATACTTTAAATACAAATTAAAACATGATTTAACTATGTAAATTAATTAGATGAAAAAGTAGTTTTGAATTAAAATTTTGTGTTTTTCACTATTCATCAAAAAATGAGACTTCTCAGAAAATAACAAAAATTAATCCAAAGTAAATTTTGATATTACAATTTAAAAATGAATTTTATTTTTTCAAATAGAAATTATAAATTTTCAAAAATCATATTTAAAATGAGCTCTTCATTAAAATGTGATAAAATTACCTTTTAGAAAAATACGTCCTTTTATTCAAAGAATTGGATTTATTCTTATCTTATACATATAAAATAAATTAGATAAGTATAAAAAATATTTATTGAATATATAATATATAAATTTTATTTAAAATTTTGTTCAAAATTGGTTTGTTTAATTTATTGAGATAAAATTGTGTTTGTACATAGAAAAATAGTTTTATTAGAAAAAAAAGTTCTTTATTTTCAAATAGTTATTTCATTTACTTCTACTAATTGATAACCAAATGATTGATTTTATATACAGGTGTAAATCATATTTTCACAATTTAGTTAATATTATTCATAACTTCTATTCCAACAGCTAGGTGGTAGTTATAATGATATTTTAATAATCATATTAATAATATATTGTAGTTCGGTAAAAACACGACCTTGCATGTAATGAAAGCTATCAAAGGGACTCAATATTATGTGTAATAAAATCCAAAAATATTGTTTCATGTATCATAATATAATCTAAGTGTTTTTTTAGTTCAATATTAACTTGGTGTTGTGTATAATGCAAGATAAACTTAGTGATTTTATATAGAAAACTATATTCAGTGTTGCATGAAATGAAAAATATCAAAAATATTAAATTAATTCAAAAAATATATTTCACCAAATCTAGGGGTGTTACATATATGGAGAAAAGTTTGAAATATATACTGATCACAAAATTTTGAGGTATATATTCATTCAAAAATAGTTGAACATGAGGTAGATAAGATGACAGGAACTAATCAAGGATTGTGATCGAACGATTCACTACCATCCTGAAAAAGAAAACAAAGTAGTTTATACTTTGATTCAGAAATATAATGCTACATTAACTACATTGAATTTGAAATATAACGCTTTAGTTAATGATTTGATGAATTTTGGAATAGAAATTTTGCATATAGGAACTTCTTCTACTTTGTTTCAGGTGTCATTACAATCGTATCTATCATAAATAATCAAGAAATATCATAAAGAGGATCATGTTTTATAAGAAAAGGTATAATATATTAATAATGGTAAGTTTCTAGAGTTTAATGTTGATGAATAAATTTTTATCATATTTGGAAAGAGATTATGTCTGCCTTGTTCCCATTTGAAGAGGTAATTGTTGAGTAAAGCTCATAGTTCCCTATTTTTTGTTCATCCTGAAATCACTAAGATGTACAGAGACCTTCGTGAGTATTACTGGTGGGATGGAATGAAAAGAGATATTTTTTACTTTACCATGAAATATTTTACTTATCAATAGGTTAAAATAGAATGAAAATTATCAAATGGAATGCTCCTGGTAGTTTTGGAGTGGAAATAGGATAATATATCCATGGATTTCATGGTGGGATTGTCAAAGATATCTCAAGGTAATAATGTGATTTTGTTTATTGTTGATCTAATAACTAAATCTACACATTTCCTTCCCATTAGAGATATTCTGGATTTAGATCATCTTTCTTGACTATATATTAAGAATATAATTAGGTTACATGGGGTTTCTCTCTCCATTATATTTGAATGTGATCCTAGGTTCACTTATAATGTTTAGAAAGGCCTTCAGAAGTGTTTGGGTAATGAATTAAATTTCAATACAGATTTTCATCCTCAATATGATGGATAGTTTGAGAGAATTATTAAGACCTTTGAATAAAATATTTTTGCTTGTTCAATGTATTACTAGGGAAGTTGAGAACAACAACTTTCATTAGTTTAGTTTTCTTATAATAACAGTTTTTATTCCAGTATGTAGATGACACCTTTTGAGGCATTATATAGAAATCGATTTCAGACTCTAGTTTGTTGGGATGAAGTTGATGAAAGGAGGTTTTTTGGACCATATTTGGTCAAATAAATGTTTAAAAAGGTGGATATGATTCAGCAATATATGAGTATGGTTTAGAGTAGTAAGAAATGTTATGTGGACAATCATAGGAAAGATATTTATTTCGTGTTAAGTGATTATGTTTTCCTTAAAGTATCTTCATGGAAAAGTATTTTTTGATTTGGTAAAAATGGAATCCAAGTATGAATTTAATTAGACCATATGAAATCTTGGATAAAGTTGAATCAGTTACCCATTGAGTAGCCTTGCTTATGAATTTATCTTAGGTACATGATTTATTTCATGTTTAATTATTAAGAAAATATGTGTCGGATGCTTCTCATGCTTTGAGCCTTGAAGTAGTTCAGTTGGAAGAAAAAAATTATTTTCAGGAATAACCATAACATATTATTTACCATAGATAAAAAGTGTTTTAAAATAAGGTAACTCAATAGGTTGAGGTTTTTTGGGAAAACTATATGATTAAGTAGAAACATGAGAATTATAAAATGCTATGAAGGAAAAATATCCCCACTTGTTTAAGTAATGAATAAAATGATGAATATGTGGTTTCCAAAAGGGGGGGAAGAATTTCAAATCCCAAGTAATGTTAAGATAAATCATTTTTATGTCTTATTAATATTCATTAATTATATTTTAAAGAGTTATATTCATTAGAATAATATTAGGTATTTTTTAGTAAAAAGGGAAAAAAATATTTCAAACCAAAATGGTTTTTCATGCATTATATGATTTTATTTAAAGATTGATTTAAAAATTATAGAATTTTAATTTGATATAATTAAAATAATTTTTAATTAATCATGTCAAAATTAGTTTAAGATTGATTTTTGATAATTTTTTGAAAAGATTTATTTTTCAATAAATAGTGAAAAAATACTAATTTTTATTAAAAATTATCCTTTCATTTTAAGAATTTAAAAGGTTTCATTTTATTTTAAAATGATATAAAAGTAAAATTATATTATATTATTAATAACCCAATTAATTTCATTATAATAAAAATTATACTTGAATTTGGTATAAAACTATTTTTATACTTAAAAAGGCATGTTTCTTAAATACCATTTTTCATCATGTTTTGCGGGTTTAATTTTAAATTATATTCTACAATTTATAAGAATTAAATTTGATAAAACTAATTCCATATTTTTAATAAACATAATTAATATTAGTTAATAATTTAAACTTATTTTTTGGTCATAATTAATAGTAAAAATAGTAAAAATTTGTTACCATGGTTAAGGTTAAAATAGGTTTATCGAGGGTTAAACTAAATAGATAAGGGTTAAAATGACCTAAAAAATTGTCAAAAATCTATTTTAGGGCCATATTTTGACTCCATATGATTTAATATTTATAAATGGTCTATTTTTTATCCATTTTTTTAGTAATACATTAATATTTTTTAATCTTTTTAAAAATTTCAAGTTTGTCATCTCCCCCCTTATAAAAGGACACCCCCTCACCTCTTATATCCACACATAAAATTCATTTTTGTTTATACAATAACAAACTAAATCCATTCATTACATCCATACCCACTTTATATATTCCTTGGTGTGATCATAAAACCAACCTTGGAAGGCTTTAGGTATAAACCTAAAGGGGTTGTCAGAGGAAGAGGTATAGTTCTTGACCGTGCATTTTTGTATTATTTATTATTATACCTCCTTAAAATATTCTTCAAACATGATGAAATAAAAAAATATCCTCCATATACCTCAATATTATTATGTTAATTTCATAACCTATATCTATATAATCTTCCATCAAATGGGAAACAAAACCGTCATTCATGTGTATGGTGAACTACAGCCTCGTGAACCGATGTAATTTGTTTTCCATAATTGTCTCTCACGTATGGTTATAATGATGGATTTAATTTATATATATGATATTAATGAAATATTTTTTATTATTTTAATATAATATATCATCTATTTTCTTACTTTTTCATCCATTGAAAATGATAATGTCGTCTGTGCGTACCTGCGGATTACCACCTCCATGAAGAGATGTGATTCATTTTTTATTACCACATCACATTGATGGTATATATAAGTTTATATAAATAGATAATATGATATTTATTATATAATAATAATTTTTTAAAGTTAAAATTATACTCACCTTCTTCCCCTCATTCTATTTTAAAAATGAAAATGTTACCCATGCATACATACAGCATACCATCTTCATGATTGTAACGTAATTCATTTTCCATAACCATATTTCATGGTCGGTTTAAAAGTATAATTAATGTATAAAAATGATAATGATTATTATTTTTTATATTATGGAATAATGATCTCTTTGACCATAGTCAACCTATTGAATTCATTTTTGACATGTGATCTAAATATCATCAAAACACCTGACGTGAACTTAATTGATTAATTAATTCAATATAGCATGGTAATAAATAAAATAAAAGGAATAATAAACTTGAAAAAGGTTCTTATCACATAAATACTCAACATAAGTTTATTATTCTGGAATATAAATAATGTATGTGATGAGTCATACTCAAGGTAAGAGACACTTTAACTTAAAACGTCGTTTTAAATGTTTTTAAATACTTTTTTTTAAAATATTTGTTTCCATGTCCATATTCTTAAAATTAAATTATGAATTTATTTATATAGAAATAAATTAATTATAAAGAACATTTTATCTATCTTTTTACTTTATTTCAAGGTTTTTCAAAAGGAATCTTTTTACGTATTTTATATAGAATGTTTTGAATTTCTTTATAAAAGACAAAAGAAATGTTCTATTTTGACATATATGGAATAAATGGATTTTCAATCCACTAAAACTACTATTTAATGTTTTGATTACTTTACAATATTAATTTTTTTTCTTCAAATAAAAAACCTTTTCAGCACTTTAGTTTTTAAAATGGGTTTTTAAAATGAAAGGGTATTTTGATATCTAAGAATGTTTTGTACATGGGTTCAAAAGAGTTTTCAAAGGGTTTTATGATGAAATTGTGAAAGTATAAAATGTTTTATTCATGATATATTACTTGATCAATATAGATGATGATGGGTGAGCTCGATCCAACTTATATGATGGGTGATCCTGATATAGATTACATGAATGGGTGATCCAAATACATCTTATACGATGGGTACGCCCGATATAGCTCTCCAATGCATTCGGTAATGTTCATTGTCTTAAAAGGAAAGGAGGGAGTTAATTGAGGAGGTTTCTCTTATGGATTTAACTAGGATCCAGTTATTTCTAACATGAGTTATGAATATAATGCTCTAAGTTTCCTAAAAGGTTTTCTATTTACTTGTTATGGGTTTTAAAGGATTTATTTGAGAAAAAAGTATGTGTTTTTCATGTGGTTATGGTTTAATTAATAATCTCAAAGAATATTATAATAAAGGTAAACATTTTATGGGTTTTCATGTTTTTCACTAGACTGAAATATTTCTTTCTTTTATATCCCTTATTGAGATTTGTGTATTCATCCCACATTCTTAAATGTTTTTCACAATATTTAAGGATGAGTAAGAACAATGATGAAGTCAAGTTGAAAGTTATGAAAATTTTTCATGAGAATAAAATGTGTTTCATTTTAAAAGTTTTATATTGTGGAAAAAATGGATACTAAGTGGAAGTGTCGACTTTTTAATAAATGTGTTTTTATATAAGAGTTGTGATCCAGTTCTATAAAATTCTAAACCTAAAAGATATTTGAGAATGTATGAAAGTGAATTATTGTCTAGAGACACTAGATTATGTAATGTTTAAGGATGGGTCCTTATAATACTTATGTTATGTAATGTTATACCAACATTATATGGAGTTAATATAACACATATATAACATAAACACAATGCATATATAATGTAAAAATAACATGATATAATGAAAATATAATGTTATATAACACATTTATAACATAAATATAATGCATATATATTGTAAATATAACATTAAATATCATAAATATAACTCAAATAAACTAATATAACATAAATAGAACATTATATAATGTATATTTAATGTAAATATGATCTATATATTAATGTAAATATAACGCATATATAACAAAAAAATGTAATATATCAAAAATATAACTTTATACAATGCACATATAATGTAAATAGAATGAACATGACGTAATATAGTGAAATTATAACTTTGTAAAATGGATAAATAATGTATATATAATGCATATACTGATGTAAATATAATAGATAGATAACATAAATATAACATAATATAATGTAAATATAGCATTATATAATGTAAATATAATGTTACATAATATACATATAACATAAATATAACACATATGTAATATTTTTTGTATCATGTAACATTATATTTACATTATATTATGTTATATGTGCATTATATTTATGTTAAATATGTGTTATATTTACACTATATAACATTATGTTTATGTTGGATAATGTTATACTTACGTTATTCAACGTTATACTTATGTTATATAACTGAAATATAAAATATATTTAAAATAAATATAATGCATATATAATAAAAATATAACATAATATAATGTTATATAACTCATTTATAATGTAAATATGATGCATAAATAATGTAAATGTGGAATCTTGAGACCCACACTCCTGGATCTGGTGGTAAAAACATGTTGTATATTTTTTTTTTATAAAAAGTAACTGAAAAAATCTAAAGTTATTTACATAACATGAGATCTTTTCAGTATAGGTTTTGGAGTATTAGGAAAATCATTACATTATATCATAGTTTAATACAAATTATCTAAAAACATTTATTTGTATTCACTCATGCTAGCTCCTTAATAAAACCAAACACCTTTGGAAATTCTAATCCTCCTGTGAAAAAAAACATTTTAAAATGTAGGGTGAGCATAAAATTTCCTAGTAGGGGGTTTTAAAACCAAGGTTAAAATACATTTATAAATACTATGAAAATTTCCTTTGAAAACATTCCTTTGAAAATAATTTCTCTTTATATCAAATAAAAAACATTTTATGTATTAAATAATTTTCTAAAAAATTTAAAACTATAGTTTTCAAGAAATATCCCTAAGATATACTTTTATAAACCTTAAAAAATACATACCACTTTGAAAATCCATTTCATTTCAAAATCTAAAAACCTTTAAAATATGTACTTGGATTTCCCCTTAAAGATTTTAAAATTTTCTTTGTAAATAATAAATTTTTTTGGAAAGAAATGATACTTGGAAACCCTTAATAAATAAATTAATCCACTAGCATTATCACCTTTAGGATAACTTCCCCTTGAGGTTTTGGGTTCGCTCTCTATCCCTAATCATCACATTCGATAATCAAGTGTCAAGTTTTATAGAAAATATTTTATAGGGTTTTATTTTCTCATTTAATTTTCACTAAAACATCCTCTAGAAAACTACTTAAAATATTTTCAATAGAAAATAATTTTATATCACATACACTTTTATAAAAAAATTAAGAAAACACCATTCTTTCATAATGATTTGGATAAATCCATAATTTATAAAAAATAATTTTCAAATAATACCTATAAAGGAATAATTGAAAATACACATATTATTGTATATACATGCATAAAATTATAATGTATGGACACACCTATGATCATGTATAACATTCATAAATTTTAAATAATATTTTATTTATAAAATGATGACTTTAAAACCCACTTGAAAATTATAATTATAATTCTTGAAATAATATCTTTTTGAAAATAATAAAGGCTTGATAAAAATATTATTTTACATTTTCAAAAATATAATTTTTAAATTAAATCTTCCTTATAATAAGTTTTTTGAAAAAAACATTAGATAAGGGTTTTGAAGATAGTAATTCCCTTACAAAAGGGTTTTTCAGAAAATAAGCATGGAATTTGAAAACTAATTTTCCCCTTACCTTGATTTTTCATAAATCATTATTTTTTGATGGTGTACTGGTTTTCTCCCTCGATATCACTTTCTTCCTATGCACCCCACTAGAAGTTATAATTAGTTTTCTAAATGGAACTATGTGAAACTCTTAAAGGAATTATATGACAACCCTTGTCTTTATTACACATTAAGTCGTGATTTATTACATAAGAACACACATATTGAAACCCAAAATATTGATAAGTATTGTGTATTTTGGAATTAGGTACATTACATAACAACTTAAAATATGGGGTACATTGGCATTATTGAAAATTTCCTTAACATGCCCATAATTTTCCATCATTCTTAAAATTGCATGAGATAACCTGGGGAAATACATAAGAAATGGGTGATCTATAAAGACTTGTAAGGGAATAAAGAGAGAATAACATGAAGTAAGTATTGAATGTTATAAAATAGGTATTTAAAAAGGACATAAAATTGGTTATAATCATAAACATGAATAATAATGCATGGTATATCATGATAACATAAAGGTAACATGGGAAATGTGTCAACAACCTTAAACATGACATCATAAACATAGGTAAATCATAACTTCCAAGACATCATAACATGGTGGAAAAAGTTATTTTATCAATTAGGTTCACTCTCTAATCCCTTGAATTATGTCTCATGAGACTAAAACATTACCCAATCAATTGAAGCACTATATAATTCAGTGTGCACCCATCGCTTTCATATCATGTACATGTATAAGTGTGCCACATAGATCATTCAACATAAGATCATATTACATCACATTTAATTCCATAATCAAGGAATGTGTAATACATAAATTTAATTACCCAATATAATAAATATAGGTATGTATATTTGAATACTCTTGAGTTGAAATAGTGATGGTATTCACAATACAAAGGTTTGACATGGAAAAATCACAGTGAAATTTCAGTAGCATAAAGGTAGTACTTAAAGATTCATAAAATTTATTAATGAGGGTGAAAGGGATATACCATAATTTGTAAATAAACTATATGGTAATAGGCATTTTGGAAAACATATCCAAATATTAGGAATTGGAAATAAAAGTCATAAAATGGAGAAGATGCCTGAATAAAGAGGAGAATGAAAGGATCCCTTACCTTGAGAGGGTGATTTCAAAAGCTTGTAACGAGCTTCTTTAGATCTTGGGGGAACCTTGGGAAGACTATAGATAAATTAGGGAAGATTAAGTATGTTCTAAAAGGTTTTTGAGTGAAGATAAAGGGGATCTTGGGTGGGTTTATATAGTAAAAGAGAGGGGGTTCTTTATTATTTTCTCAAACTTAGGTTTTTGAATTTATATAATAAAGTAATTAAAACCATAAAAATTACCATGGATTTTTCTCATGGTTTTGGAAAAATAATATTGTTTTTATTATTTTATAATTCCAAGGTCTGAACCAATTAAAATATTACCCTTTTTTATGTGGAAGTGATTCATGTTCTTAAAGAAATGATTTTAAAAACTTAAAATATAATACAGGTTATGGAGGATTTTTAAGTCTTTATAAAATTAAAAAAATAACCTCAAAATCAAATTATTTTAAATTGGAAACATATATTTGGTCACAGATATCATTTTTATAATTTATTACTTTTTTAGGTCATTAGGATGTCATAATACACACTGCATATTTATACCGTATTTAATTTTTTCCAAAAAAATTTACTATCTCATAAAATTATGAAAAATTAACTATTGGATAATTTCATCATGATGATTACAAAAATAATATTTATTTTAAAAAAATAATTTCATAAATATGTAAATTTTTACTTTTAAAACAAAAATCAGCATTTATTGAGAAATGCTGGGTTTTTTGATAATAACATTATTCGAACCCTTAAAAAATTTACATTTTACATCATAAAAATTATATTATAATTTATATTTAATAAAAAAATATTTAATAATAATATTTTATTAAAATATAATTTATTTCAAAAAACCATTAATTCATCTAAAGGAATGTCCAATTTAAAATTATATATTACCCAAAAATACAATTTGTGTTTTATCGTATCAAAATCAGAATAATTTATAATATAAAAACAATAATAAATAAATATAACCATTATTATATTTAAAATACAATATAATTATTCATATTATTAGGTTTTTGATACATATACCTTTATTAGACCAGCAAATTCCTTGAGAGTAAGGTGTATGATGGTGAGATTTTCATGGGGTGGTTCGGTGTACATGGTTTGGGTTGTGATTTGGATGAGCTTGAACTTCTATTGTAAATGGTTTCAATTGTGCTTTATTTATTGGATCTCATATTGGGCTTGGTCAAGGGAAAATACTAGTGAGTCTATCTCCCTCAGGAGCTCTGGTAAATGGGATTTATAGGGTACATTCCTACTAATTGGGGCAATCACTTCCCTTTTCTATGTCAATTGGATTTATCAAAACCCTATATTTATACTAACTATATGATCACTTTTCAATGATTATATTATCAATGGTTATTATTCTTAAAGTTCTTTTAAATATAATAGTATATAATAAAACCAAATAAGTGCATGTTTTTTCTATAACCATAATATATAATAGGTCATTTAATTCAATCACAAATGAAATTTTATTTATTAAAGTTCAAGTTGTTACAATATTACCCCCATCATAAATTTTACCCTGAAAATTTTGATTTCACACACTGAAACAGATGTGGGTGATTTTTTTGAATCACCTTATATGATTCCCACATCACTTCTTCGAACTTGTGGTTTCTCCATAACACATGACCAGGTGCATTGTCTTATTTCACAAAACATTATCTCTATGATCTAATATCATCACCGGATGCTCCTCATATGAAAGATCATTATCCAATGGTACCATATCTAGATTAATCACATGTAAGGGTTCTAGTATATACTTACTCAATAGGGATACATGGAACACATCATGTACTTGATATAGGTAATGTGGAAGTGCTATTTGATAGGCCACCACTCTGATTCGATCAAGGATCTTAAAGGGACTGATGTATCTTGGAATAAGATTTTCCTTCTTCCCAAATCTCATGAATTTATTTTATGTAGATATATAGAAGAATAACATATCTATAAACTCAAAATCTAGGTATCATAAAAGATTTTCAGCATAGCTCTTATGTCGACTCTGAGCAGCCCTGATGTGTTACTGAATAGTCTTGACCTTTTCCACCATTCCCTCAACCATTTTAGGATCCAATAGGTTAAATTCACCAAATTCATCCTAGAATTCAGTTTTTCTGCACTTCTTCCCATAAATGTATTCATATGGAGTAATTTGGATGATTTAATAAAAACTATTATTGTATGAGAACTCAGCCAGAGGAATATGTTGATCTTGTCCTCCTTTGAAGTCCATTGAGCATTCTCTAAACATGTATTCAAGTGTCTAGATAGTTTTCTCATATTTTCCATCAGTTTGAGGGTGATAAGCCATGATAAAGTTTAACTCATTATTTAGAGCATGTTGGAGACTCTTCTATAACTTAAAGGTAAATCTTGGGTCTTAATTAGATTCAATTGATAATGGTGTTCCATGCAGCCTCACCAATTCTCTAATGTATAACCTTACAAGTTTATTGAGTGAGAAGTCCTATTGAATTTTATTTAAGTGACTGGTCTTTGTAAGATGATCCACCAAAAACCATATAATATTATTTTCTATTGATGTCCTTGGAAGACCAATGACCAATTTCATGGTTATGTTTTTACATTTCCATGTGGGTGTGGGTAATGGTTGCATCATCCCCTTGGATTTTTTCTATTCAGAATTCAGTCACTGATATACAAGACACCTTTATGTATATTCCACAATCTTATTCTTCATCTTGTCCCACAAATAGTTCTCTCAGAGATCTCAATACATATTTTTGCTACTTGTATGGGTGGATAATGTCATGTTATGTGCATCATCCAATAAATCCTTCTTTAACTCGGGATTTGATGGTACACATAGTCATGAACCAAATCTTAAAACTCCTTATTCATTAATTTTTAACTCTAGGGATTTATCTTTTATTATAGCTTCCTCTATCTTCTGAAAGTCCACTTCATCTCTTTGAGCATACTTTATATTCTCAAAAAGGGATGGTTGAGAAATAATTTTTGAAAGGATTGATGATTTTCCTTCCTTTATGATTCCTATGTCCATCCTTTCCAAGTCTAAGAAAATCAAATACTTATCAATTATCATCAATAATAAAATTTCTATATCCTTTCTACTTAGATCATCTACCACTTTATTTTATTTCCTAGGATGTTAGTGGATTGAGTAGTCATAGTCCTTAATCAGCTCCAACCATCTTTTTCTGGTTATTGTTCAACTCTTTTTGTTTCAATATATACTTGAGTCTCTTATAATATATATATATTTCATACTTCTCTCTAAATAGATAATACCACTGGACTTTCAAAGTGAATATTACCAAATATAACTACATATCATGTTTTTGTTAGTTTTTTCATGAAATTTAAATTTCCTTGTGGTATAGGCTATCAATTTGTCATTATACGTTATTAAAAATCCTATTCCATTATTTTAAGCATCACTAAATACCATGATAATTTTCCCACTTGTGGGCAGCATAAGTAAAGGTGCAGTGATAATCCTTTTTTCAACTCCTTGAATTGCTCTTCACATTAATTATTCCAAAAAAAAAACTTAAATCCTTTTTGAGTTATCTTAGTTAGTGGGTTTTAAATTCATGATAAATTTCTCAAAAATCAATGAGAATACCCATTAACTAATGATCTTGTTGAAAAGTAATATCTACCCATCCTTCTTCTTAATAAGGAGGACTGGTGCACCCCATAGTGAAACACTTGATCATATGAATGATTTATCCATATTCTCCTATAATTGTTTCTTTATCTCCTAAGTTTCCACAAAATCAATTATATATGGAGTCTTGGATATCGGAAAATCCCTAGGTATAAGCTTGATTGAAAATTCAACCTCTCGGCTAGGAGGAAGACCAGGAAATTATTCAGTAAACACTTCAATGTATTCCCTCACAATGAGAATGTATTTAAGGATAATATTTTCCTTACACTAAATCGTTTGATATAGATACACTTTCTCATAGGTAAATAATATTAATTCTTGAGATGTTTGTGCTAAAGAAGATTCATCCTCATCTTTTTACTTGTATATAATCGAAGGACGATTCACGGTATAGAGAGTGATTTCCTTCTCATGGAAATTTATGTTGGCTCTATGTAAGGAAAGTCAATCCATACCCAAAATTGCATCAAATTTCACTGAAGGGAGTATAAAATTATTAACTAGGAAGTTTATCCCATAAATTTTTATAGGGTAGGAGTTATATACTTGGGACGTAATAATTTCCCCATTTTTCATTTTCACTGACAACTTTACTTCTATGATTTATAGGGGTGTTTGAATAGTTCTACTAAACTTACATGATACAAAGGAATGTGTAGAAGAAAAATAAAAAAGTAAGTTCACTATTCTTGAATGAATAACTAGTGTACCGATATCCACTTAATTTTCGGGATCCACCTAAGTGGTTGTAATGGCATAGGCTCACCCTTGCTTCCTTATAGGTTATGGGAATTTACTGTCTCTAACCACCATTGGCTTAGTGAATTGGTTTGAAAAGTTCCCTTATTCCTTGTAGTTTAAACACTATATAATATGTTTTGGTTTTAATAGATCATTCCTCTATTCCATTACATTGGTAGGTTTCTCCTGTCTGCAAATCGCTAGCTAGATTCCCTTCCTCCCCACACCAAAATCATTTCCTCGCCCCCTTTAGTCAATTTTTTGGGTACTTATTTCCATAATTTTTATAGAAACCTAGGATTTTCATACATATATATTGTATCTTTTTTATGAATATTCAATACATTAAAAAAGAACACACCCAAATATCGCAATAGTTTAGTGCCTCTGGAAACTTAGAAACATAATCTTCTAAATTGGAGAAATATCTTCAATATACCCCTTAAAGATTTTACCCTTCAGTACTCTTCACAAACATAGCCTACTTAAAATATTTCTTCATAACCCGGGGAAAAGAAACATAAGAAATGATGATCTCAGATTCTCAGTAAGGGTAAATAATGGAGATACATAATCATAACATGAACATAAGGGTATGAGGAAATTAGAAAAACATTTGAAAACCATACCTCACATATAAAAGATCATAAACCTGAGTCATGGCATAAATATTGATAGTTCATAAGGCATGAATCATAATGTAATTGAGAACATGATCCATGGTATCATACCATTTCCATAAAACATAGATTTTTGGAATACACATAATCATAGAAAATCTTATGTCAAGGCTACCCACCAAGACATTCATAACATGCTAGGCTTGGGATAACCACCCATGTACCTACTTAGGGCTTGGGATAACCACCTGTATACCCACCTTTTTGGTCTTGGGTTGACCACTCATGTACCATGATTTTTGGCTTGGGATAACCACCCACGTACCCTCTAAGATCGTAGAGAATTTATCTTTACCCAATGCATTGGAGGGAGATATATGTCCCACCCATCACATAATGAAAATAATACGCATGTGTTCCACAAGATCATAAAACATTCATCATATCATAACCCATGAAATTAAATGTGTTTCATAAAAATTTCATCATATCATAACCTATAAAAAAGAAAAAGGTTTCATTATCATTTCATCATTTCATCATAGCATAACACATGGAAAACGAAGTAGGTTTCAAAAGAATTTTATCACAGTATAACCCATGGAATATAAATAGGTTTCATAAATATATTTTCATCATAAAAAATTTATAGAAAAAATAATAATGGTATCCTTGGTTTATATCCCTAGTAAATAATAAGTAACATCAAAGGATGTCATCTTAGATGTAAAATAATTTTTAAAGATTACTTGGGACATTTATTGAGGAAAATATATTTTCTTTGAAAATAAATTTTTAAAACTTAAAAAAAATTGAAAATTCTTTTCCTTAAAAATAACATTGAATACATATAAAGGAATCTTTAAAAATCATTTAATACATTTCTTTAGGAAAATATCCTTTCCGCTTAAATTTTTTTTTTAAAACATAACACATTTTGAAAATCCTTTATTTGAAAATATCCTTGAAAATTTATAAAGTAATATTCAAAGAAAATAATGTTCACGGTGACATGAATTTTTGTTCATGTCATACACTTTAAAGAAAATCTTCCTTACATATTTTTGGTAAAAGGCAAATGGGCACTATTTTTTTTGAAAATGACATGAAGATAAATTTTTAAAAAAAATTAAAAAGTAAAAAATGGGTAAAATTTTATTTAATAAATCATTTTAATGGTTTTAAAAAAAATTTAAAACATTTTTAGAAAACACATTTTTGGAATAAAAAGAGTTTTCGATCGAAAATATGATTTTTCATAAGAATAATCTTTTGAACTCTTAAGCACATAAAGAGAGGAAAATGAAGTGAAAAAATTTATTCTCATAACATAACTAGAGGATAAAAAAATAATTAGTTTCTTGAGATATAGATCATAATATTTCATCTTTGTAAGAATAATCATAAATAATCTCGATAAATGATGAGATTGCAACATAAAACTTTTACCACTTTGGTAACTTTGAATCATAAGCCCCATGAAAGAATAACGTTGAAAGAAAATAAAAATATTGTGAAAATAATTATATTCATGATAAAAAATGTCAAGGGGTATTATATACACCTCATATAAGAGCATAGGTACATAACATAACCTATGTCCCAAAGAAAGAAAATTGGGACAAAAATCCATTATCAATTTGTTAACTTTTGAACCATAAACCCCATGAAATAGAGATCATAAAATTGATATTTAAATACCAATAAAATTAATTATAATAATTATAAAATACATTAATGATTATTATATACACCACATAAAATAAATAGGTGGTGAAAAGGACATGTGTCACATGGAAGTAAAAAGGGAGATGAAAATCTATTTCCTTAAGTCTTGAATTTCTTTTTATGCATTGAAAACCCCTATATTATAAATATAATTTTATTATAAATCTATTAAATAACCATATTCATACATATCATACCTTATATGGTTTTATTATAACCTTTTATTACCCATTTATTAACAATTTCATGTTAAAGTTACATTTCAGGAAATAACTACTTTGTTTGTCGTGTATGTTTTGACTTGTTATTTTTGGTCCACTTACTTAAATTATGGTTTCATAATCTCTATAATGTTAAACATGATATAAATATTATATATATTTTTTATATTTGTTTTTATTTTAATCCATAAAATTTAGTGATGACTCATAAAACTTTGAGGCACCTTCTCATGGCGTGTGCCCTTGGTAATATCCATGAGGATATTATGAGAAAGAGACCTGCCAGTAGTAAATCCACATTTCATAGTGTCATTGGATGTTCCTATATGCGGACATGTATATTAGTCCTTAAACATTAATATTATTATTAATGGTTATTACAACTTGTGCACTTAGATGTATTTAAGAAAACTGTGATGACACACTGTTCGCAGTGAGCTAGGATATATTGGATGCGTCACGAGTAATACTACATTAATAGATAATGTGAGAAAGGATTTTCCTTCTATTCCATAATAGAAGTTTATATCTTAGGCCCTTTGATGAAATTGATATATCCTAAATAAATCTATGGCCATGGTAAGGAATGGGAAAGTTCAATTTCGAGAAGTCAAAGAAAGAATAATCGAGTACATGGGTTGATGGTACTAGAATGCAACTCGCTTGATTCGAGATATCATGAAAAATGTATTATATTACACGATAAGAGTTTGTAGGAGGTAACACATCATTATGACATTAACTTCTTTCTATATGGGAACATTGGCGTGTTACTAGATGCTAACCTTGTACTTTATGCAGGCTCTACCTAATGCCACTGAGAAAGAGGCCTAGAGGGTCACACACTAAGTGTGTCCAAGTATCTCAGTTAAATATTAATTTAAAAATTTGAATAAAGAATTTTCTTTATTGCGGTTTAATAATTTTTCAATGATGCCTGATCACATTTATTTCGACACTAGTTATTCGAGATAATATATTATGGTTGAAGTAATATATTTATTATAAAATAATGCAGTCATATTTATTTAAGAAATAAATAGTCATTATCCAAGGTCTAATAAATGTAGTGGAGGAAATAAAGAAAATGGAAAAAGAAAAATACACTCCATGTATATTAATATACATGTTGTGTAGTTTTTTTGGGGATTTGTGAGATATAATATTATTTATTTAATTAAATAATATTAGGTGTAATTTTCTGGGTGCATGTCAAGTGATAATAATAGTCAATTGTTATTATTAGACATGGGGTCTTACTAAGAATTAAATAAAATGAATAAATGATTTCAGGTAATTAATTAACTTTATAATTCTAAGTAATAAAATCCCAATTACATTATTCTCATTAGACTATCCATTCTTTGGGGTTGTACACAACAGATCTAGAAAAATCTTTCAATCCAAGAGAGAATTATTTTCTTCCAAGAACGCTCTCAAGTTATGAGAGAGATCCTCCTCCACCGGATCAAGGAGAGCGCTTTGGAAGCGTCTCTCAAGAAGATCGAAGGTGGACAACATAAGTAGAGGCTCTACCATGCTAACACCTAGAGATCCCTTCAGTGAAATCCATAGATACGTGGAGCATGTGTGGATCACCATTAGAGGAAGCCTACACTTGGATTCTACTACGCAACGACGGATCACATCGAATCGTGACCGGAAACATCAAAAAAGAGATATTTCTATAAAGGTAATTATTATCTAATAATTAAATTAATTATAATCAACATATGATGATCCTATATATAGTTCTAGGACTCTCGTATTTTTTTATTTCTTTGTTCTATTCCGAAGATCCGTCATTTTATCATCTTGATGGATCTCAGATTGATCGTTGTTAATGGAAAAATTAAAGTTGGGTACACCCATCCACACGCTTCTGCTGCGCTCGGAACCTACAAGTGGTATCATAGGGGTCATATCATTGATTATAATTATTTAGTTTTTTTTTGATGATTTACATATTTAATAATTTAGTTGTTTCAATTCAAGTTAATCATTCTGTAAATCTGAATCTCGAGATTTGTTCATCCTCTTTCATTTATCGTTAACCTTACAGAAATGATATTTTCTTTTAATTTTGATTAAAATAAAATAGTTGATCTCGTCCTAAGGTGAAAAAGATTCTTGGCCATACAACACCAGAACACATGACGTGTATCCGGCAGTACACATCATGTAATCTAGGTTCCATGCATTGGGATTGGTCTGCTAAACCAAGTCGTGTGTTGGAGTTTATATAAGTCTTAAATGACTCTGTGTGTTTACCAGGAACAGGTGGAACGTTGTTTCTAGATTACACGCCATGTGGACCACTAGACACGGCGTGTAGTCCCTTCGGGTTAGGGTTGGATTGTGTACCCTGTACATGGATTTTCTGGCTGGAGACCGTGTGACGCGAACACTAAACATTGTGTGGACCACTGGACACGCTGTGTACTCCGAATATTTCTGAATTACATCTACACACCATGTCCCCGAGCATGTACTTCGGATGGACAGTGAACGATAGTACATGTTGTGTAGTCAGAACTACATGTCATGTACTCATCCAAATTATGCATATTTATTAAAATTTATTATTATATTATAAAAACCCTTGATACGTGTACCATGGTGTGGGCGTAAAGTTGAGGCACAACATGTGAAAGGTTTTTTATATATATGTGTTTAATTTAACATCTATGTAATGTTCATTTATACTCATTGGGTAGTTATGAATGGGAATTCACCAGGTTTCCTCCAAGGTACAAGTTACGTACAAAGATAATTTTAAATGAATTTATTCATTTAAAATTATGATGGATGATAATATCAAGAAAATTCATAAAAGGGTTTAAGATAAAATGATTGATTAATTAAATATAATTAATTGATTTGAGTGTGATTTATCTTAAAAAATGATTAAATAATTGAATGCTAGTTTTATTTATGCGTAAATATCGTTACATGCATGGATGATCATAAGCTAGACTAAGACCTTTGTATGTGGATGGTTTCTTTTAATTTATTTATTTAAATTAATTTTTTTGGCCTACGAGCCTTCTCCTCATTAATATATAGGGTCTTGTTCCCAAATTTTCTTTTTATGTAAAACCCCATTTTACCCCTCACCTATGAGTGAGATAAAAGCATATGTAATGGATGGATCTCCCAAGCTAGTAGAGGTGGTCCAGGTTAAGATCCAAAATGAAACCAATCCAAGGAGATAAAATTGTGGATAGGTAGAAATATGTAAACACAAACCCAAAAAGGTTCAAGGTGTTTCTCCCCTAGGTTTTGGGTTATTTTATCAACTACTAGATAAACTAACCAACAGAACAAGCTCATGATCATACCATTTATTTTATTTGCATCAGTTTCATGGTTTATTTATTGTGGGTGTGTTGTCATGGTCACACAATTAATGAATTAAAAAAGCATGCAAGATGGAACTAAAATAAGACTGGGTTATATGTAAATATTATATTAGACGTGGTTAATAACTTAAGTATATCCAACTTAATATTAACAAGTATGTAAGAAAGATAATAAAATGTAAATTTACATATAAGGATAAAAATCCTCAAAGAAATATTAAGTCGGTATAGCCTTCCATAATCTTGGTTAGAATCAAGCCACAATTCAAAGTGCTTGACCAACCCTAGTTGGGATGATTTCAATTATCAGGGAATTATAATTCAATGTTTTGGGTTGACTTTACCTGGTTCACTTAAAGGGTTGACTTCCACAGCAGAACTTGGTGTGAGCAATAGTAAAAGGTTAAGGAAATTAAAAATAAAAGGATTTCTGGATTAGGGAGTCCACTCAGTGGATTAAGGAACTTTGAGTTAATGTAGTTAGAATTTGGAATCCCTACCTAACACCCTTAAAGTTTCATGACCAACCCTAGTTGAAGTAATTTTAAGGAAAATATGTATCCTTACCAGTATAATATTTAGACAACAAAATATTCTGAAGTCAATGGTGAGGGATATTAGATTTCGATAAAATAGTGGAATACTATAAGTATTAATTTACTTATTTGTCTCAATTTTATCATGATAAAGTACTAAATATTTTCTCATATTAATTTGTAGAAATGGGAAGAAAAATTACTTCAAATATATCATTGTGAACCATACTCAATAAGGAAAACCTTCTCACTAACACCAATTTCCAGAAGTGGCAGAGGCGTTTACGCGTCATCCTTTTCCACGAGAGGAAATTGTATGTGATGGAGGAGCCTATTCCAGTTGTGCTTAGAAAAGAGGCCAGTGATAATGAACTATCTCTCTATATGAAATATATGGATGATTCCACAAATTTCCAATGTTTCATGCAATCGTCCATGTCTAATGAGATATTAAAGCAACATGAAAACATGGACTTGTATAGCTTGATGTCTCACCTTAAGGATATCTATCAATATAAGGCAATACAGCAGGGATATGATATCTCCAATGCTTTATTTAAAACTAATATTAGAGATTCTATGCTAGCTGGGCCTCATGTAGTCAAGCTCATTGGCAACATTGAATGCCTGGACATCTTAGGTATTAAGTTATCATATGAGTTGCGTATAGATCTCATCCTATCATCACTGCCCAATACCTTCACTAGATTTATCGTCAACTACAACATGAAAAATAATGAGAAGAGTATATCAGAACTTATGACCTTAATTCTCCATATAGATAAGGATATGGGTAATGATAAACCCACAGTTCTTATAGTGAATAAGAAAAGGAAGGATAAGGAAAATAGGAAAAGGATTTATAAATGGTCTAAATCCCCTGAGCATTGTCCCTATAAGAAGGGGAAGATCTAGAGGCATGACAAGTAACAGGAGGCAGTGTGTTTTTCATGTGGCAAGACAGGACACTGGAAGATAAATTTCACCCAAAAGCATGAGGACACTAAATTTTCATTCATTATTGAGTGTAATATTTCCATTTCTGCAAATTGGGTATTAGATACAGCTTGTGGGGCTCACATCTGTATTCAAATATAGGAACCAAGTAGATTTAGAAATATTTCCAGAGGAGAGGTGGATCTTCGAGCTACCAATGGTGTGATGAAGGCTACGTTATCCATTGGAAATTACCATATCTCATTTCCAACTGAGATTCTTTTGGTTTTACATAACTATTTTTATGTTCCTAGTGTTACCAAGAACATAATTTATGTATCATGTTTGGATATGGATGGATTTATTTTCTAGTTTGGAAATAAGGGTTGTTTCTTTTACGAGAACAACATATGTTATAGAATGTCACTTTTAAATAATGGTTTGTATATATTAAATTACAAAAACCAAGTGTTGGCAATCGATAATGAAACAAAGTCACATGACTCATACAACACCCAGTTATGGCATCACCGTCTTGGTAATGTAAATGAGAAGTGCTTGAAAAATCTCTTCCAATATGGTTATTTAGGCTCTACGGAGCTAAAACCACTTGATAGATGTCACACTTGTTTATAAGGTAAAATGACCCAGCCTCATTTCAGTGGATAGGGTGAAAGGGCCACAAAACTTCTAGGATTGGTACACACAGATTTGTGTGAACCATTTCTAGTAGAACCTAGAGGTGGATATTCTTAATTCACTACTTTTACTGATGATTTGAGTAGATATGGATATATCTACTTATTGAGGTATAAGTCAGAGTCCTTAGAGAAATTTAAGGAATTCAAGAATGAAGTATAGAATCAGATCGGTAAGAAGATAAAGAAGCTTCGATCAGATTGGGGTGTAGAATATCTGAACCAAGAGTTCATTGATCTTCTATAGGAGTTTGGGATTTTATCTCAACTCACTCCTCCTTATACACCATAGTGGAATGGTGTTAGTGAAATGAGAAACCACACCTTATTGGTCATGGTGAGTTTGATGATGAGTCATGTAGATTTTCCATTATCCTTTTGGGGATATTAATTACAAACTGTAACATACACATTAAACTGAGTACCAAATAAGGAGGAAAATGGAATTACCTCTAAGTTATATAATAGAAAGAAACCCATTTTTCTGCACACACATGTATGGGGATGTGAGGTGTTTGTTAAGAGATTATCAAGTAACAAACTAGCACCCCGGGGCATGAGGTGTATCTTTATAGGATATCCCAAGGAAATGAAAGGATATTACTTATATAACCCTTCAGAAAAGAAAGTGACTATCGTCAGACAAGCTGTCTTTCTTGAGAGGGATCTCATCCTCAAAAAAGGATAGTGGGAGAAATATTGACTTCAACAAATTTATTGCTCAAGGTACAGAGGAGTTGGTACAAGAACAAGTTCTACATGTCCCTATAGAAGAGGTTCCAAAAACACAAGTACTACGTATGATCTCAAGAGAGGTAAGGAAATCAGAGAGATTTGTTTTCCTAGTCACCAAGGATGGTGAATCATTATTATTGGAAAACTATGAACCTATATCCTATAAGGAAGCATTAGAGAGCTCAGAATCTACAAGATGACTAAAAGCTATGAAATCTGAGATGAATTACATGTATCAGAACCAAGTCTGGGTTCTGTTCAATGAGCCAGTTGATGTAAAGCATGTTGGATGCAAATGGGAATTTAAGAGAAAACTAGACACAGAAGGCCAAGTTAGCACATATAAAGCAAGGATACTAGCTAAAGGATTCAAACAGCATCAAGGAATTAACTATGATGAAACCTTCTTGCCAGTTTCCATGTTTAAATCCATAAGAATCATACTTTCCATAACATATTACCATGACTATGAGATTTAGAATATGGATGTAAAAACAAAATTCCATAACAAGAACCTTTAGGAAGATGTCTATATGACACAACCAGAAGGGTTTGTGACACCAGGTGAATCCAAATAGGTTTGCAAGTTGCATAAATCCATTTATGGATAAAGTAAACATCCAGATCATGGAAAATTTGATTTGATGAGTCCATAAAGGAATTTGGTTTCATTAAGAATGAATGTGAGCCATGTGTTTATAAGTGGTTTAATGGGAATGTGGTCGTTATCCTAGTAGTATATATTGATGACATATTACTTATTGGAAACGATGTACCATTCTTACAGTCTGTTAAGGACTGGTTGAACAAGTGTTTTTCCATGAAGGACTTAGGTGAAGCAGCCTACATTCTAGAGATAAATATCATTCGTGATAGATCCAAGAGGCTGATTGGACTAGGTCAGGGTATATACATTGACCATATACTAAATATATTTAGTATGGAACAATCCAAGAAGGGATTAGTTCTAATTTAACATTGCCTACATCTTTCTAATAGAATTTGTCCTCAAACACAATAGGAGAAAGATAGGATGAGTAATATCTCATATGATTTGGCTATAGGATCCATCATGTATGTCAAGTTATATACCAGGCTTGATGTTGCCTATGCACTAAGCATGGTAGGCAGATATCAATAATATCTAGGAGAACAACATTGTACTACTGTTAAGACTATCCTTAGGTATCTAAGAAGAACTAAGGACATATTACTAGTGTATGGAGGAGATGAGAAGATTTTCATTGGAGGGTATGATGATGCTGGTTTTTAGAAAGATCAGAGTGATCTAAAGTCGCATTCTGGATATGTTTTCTATCTCAACAGAGGAGTTGTGAGCTAGAAGAGTTCAAAGCAGACAATTGTCACCAATTATATAGTGGTGTCCAAATATATATCAGATTCCGATGCAGCTATGGAAGCCATGTAGATTCAAAAAAAATTCCAAGATCTTGATGTGGTGCCTAGCAGTAGAGACCCTGTCACATTGTATTGTGATAATACTATAACGGTGGATCCTACAAAAGAACCAAGGTCACATAAAGGGAAAAATAACATTCTCTAAAAGAATACCTCTTGCTGAATTTCCATCAAAGGGGTGAAGTTGCAGTGAGCAGAGTGTCCACATAAAAGAACGTGGTGGACCCCATGACTAAAGGCTTATCTCAGCAGAAGCATGAATATCATGTGAGAGTTAGCAGGTTAAAGGTTGTTAGCAATTGGCTCTAGTCCAAGTGGGAGTCTGTTGGAGTTGGTGTCCTAGAACCAACTACTTTTTAATTTATTGCCGCTTCAGAGGTGGTGTAGTGGTGAAGGAGAGGGGTATAATAACTCTATTCTTTGGGAGGTACAGGGTTCAAATCCTGGGAGTCCACTTTTGGGGTGAACCTCTCCCCCGGGATCCACTCACCTTGTCGGGTCACCTGGTTTCTAACTGGGTGGAAAAAATTATGCACAACCCACCAGTGTTGACGGATTTCTTGACTAACCATCACCACTTGGGTTTTAACCCTCCAGGACGCTCTTCTATCTCAGCTAGAAATGGCTCCTTCCCAGCTGGGGCTCTTTCCAGACTGAAATCTTTGTGGGGAGGGGGGTTTCCTTGTTTGGAGGGTTCGAAAAGGCCCCACATGAGAATTACCTTAAAAAAACTACTTTGTAATTTATTCATCAATAAATACTTTATCAAATCTTGATTGTTCTTCTATGTGAAAATACATGTGATAATGTCCTGAGGATAGTTGTTGCGTTAAAGGGTCATAGTGAATCCCTCCTATGATGATAACCCAGAAGTTCCATAACACTATTCTTGAATATATGTTCTATGAAAAAATGATGATATTTAAGGGACACAAATAATACAGGACATTAGGGGTGAGGACTCATAAAAATTTGAGTCACCTTCTCAAGGTGTGCTCCCTTGGTAATATCCAGGAGGATATTATGAGAACGAGACTCACCAATAGGAAATCCACATTTCATAGTGTCATTGGATGTTCCTATTCGCAGACGTGTGTATTGGTCCTTAGAATTTAAGATTATTATTAATGGGTATTAAAACTCATGAACTTAGATGTATTGATGAAAACTATGATGACACACTATTCGCATTGAGGTAGATTATGTTGGGTGTGTTACGAGTAATACTGCATTAATAGATAATGCGAGAAAGGATCTGTCCCTTCTGTTCCAAAAGGAAAGTTGATATCTCAGGACCTTTAATGGAATTAATATAGCCTAAATAAATTCATGGTCATGGAAAGTAATAGTCAAGTTCAATTCTAGGAATTCAAATAAAGAATAATCGAGTACATGGGTTGATGGCACTATCATGCAACTCTCTTGATTCAAGATATCGTGAAAAAGGGATTACATTACACGGTAAGAATTTGTAGGAGGTGACACATCATTGTGGTGTTAAATTATTTATCTATGGATGACTTGGTGTATTGCTAGATTCTAATCTTGAAAGTTAGGCAGGGTCCACCTAATGCCATTGAAAAAGATTCCTAGAGGGTCGCACACTAAGTGTGTCCAGGTATCTCAATTAAATATTCATTTAACAAGTTGAATAAAGATTATTCCCAATTGTGGTTTAATAATTATTCAAGAATGCCTGATCACATTTATTTCAACACTAGTTATTCAAGAGAATATATTATGGGAAAATTAATATATTTATTAGCAAATAATGTAGTGATATTTATTAATAAATAAATCGTCATTATTCAAGGTCTAATAAATGTGGTGGAGGAAATAAAGAAAATGGAAAAACAAAAATACATGTCATGTATATTAATATACATCTTGCATAGTTTTTCTGTGGATTTGTGAGAAATAATATTGTTTATTTAATAAAATAATATTAGGTGTAATTCGCTAGGCACGTGTCAAGTGATAATAATAGTCAACTGTTATTATTAGACATGGGATCTTACTAAGAATTAAATGAAATGAATAAATGCTTTCAGGTAATTAATTCATTTTATTATTCTAAGTAATAAAATCTCAATTAAATTATTCTCATTATCCTATCCATTATTTGGGATTATGTGAAATGGATCTAGAAAAATCTCTCAAGCCAAGAGATAATTATTTTCTTCCAAGAACGCTATCAAGTTACGAGAGAGATCATCCTTCACCGGATCAAGGAGAGAACTTTGGAAGTGGCTCTCAAGGCGATCAAAGGTGGACAATTCAAGCTAAGTCTCTTTCATTCTAGCACCCATATATCCCTTTGGAAGTGTCTAGAGATATGTGGAGCATGTGTGGATCACCGCTAGAGGAAGCCTACACATGGCTTCTACGACGCAATGACGGGTCACATCGGATCGTGACCGGAAATATCAATAAAGAGAGAGTTCCATCAAGTTAATTATTATATTTTAATTAAATTAATTATAACCAACATATTATGATCCTCTCTATGGTTCCAAGACTCTTCTTTTTTCTTTTGTTATTTGTTCTATTCCAAAGATCCAGCGTTTTATCATCGTGGTGGATCTCGAATTGATCGTTGTTAACGGAAAAATTAAAGTTGGTTACACCCATCCATGCATTTATGTTGCACCCATAACCTAAAATTCATACATATCATACCATATATGGTTTTATTATAACCTTGTATTACCCTTTTATTAACAATATCAAGTTAAAGTTACGTTTCTGGCAATAACTACTTTGTTTATCATGTATATTTTGACTTGTTATTTTTGGTCCACTTACTTAAATCATGGTTTCATAATCTCTATAATTTTAAAAATAATATAAGTATAATATATATTTATTATATATGACTTTATTTTAATCCATAAAATTTATTGATGGAAAATTAAATACACCGTTCATTGAGATGGTAGGTCGTATGTATGCATTAACGTTGTTTCTATTTTATTTTCAGATTGAAATAAATATGGTTAAATGATATATTAAAATTAAAGAATAATTTTTATTTAATATATATCATGTATTTTTATTAAAACCATACTTAATACATTCCATGTAAATCATGAATGAATCACATCTCTTCGTGAGGCAGTAGTCCACCTTACACACGAGTGACATTATTGTATTCTCACAAAATGGTAAGCATGAACTTATGTGTGAATTAACAAATAAAGAATCATAATAATATCATAATCATCATATATATCATATATAAACAATAAATCCATCATTATGACCAGCCTTAGTAGGTGGTAATGGAAAAACGAATGACATCGTTTCACGAAGCAGTAGTCCGTTATACACACAAAGATGAATTCATAACCCATTTAATGGAAGTGAAGAAGGTTATAAGTCATGACCTTATAATAAAATAATCTTAGTATATGTGAGATACTAAGGTTATTATATAATAAATATATAAAAATAATTTAAGAGTTTGAGAAATAATTAAAACAAAAATTCTTGTTTGATAAACGTTACCTCTTCTTCAGGTATCCTCTATAGGTTTGCAATAAAATCCTTCCTTGTTTGGATTTATTTAAAAAATCAATATTCTAGGATAAAGTGAGGTAATTTTATAATTTATTTTGGTAGGTCTTGGATGAACCAAATATTTTTCAAAGTGTGAAGAAGATATGAGATTGAGTGAACTTTTATAGTTGAGGAGTGACATTTTTTGTAAATATCCAAAAGTATTCACTATTGGGAGGTAAATATTACCTCAAGTGGATCCAATATTGATAATTGATGGGTTTTATAGATTATATGTTCTATCCACACCTCCACCACACAATAAAACACATGTTTTAAAAAAAAATTCCTTTACTTCAAAGTTTCCTTATTTTTATCATTTTGGTTTTTCGCTACGGTAACTAGTTTTATAACCTATATAATTTATACATTTAGACAAAATTAAGTTGATTATTATAAGATAATTTTTACCCAATTATTATAAATATGTAATCCAATTTATCAATTAAAAATCCTATGTGTGTTGAAAATTTATTTTAACACAAGCACATGTACGTGAAAAAACACTGTTTTAACCTTAACCACACTAACAAAGTTTTTTTACTATTTAGGAGTAAATATAGTCATTATAAGATTGTTCAATTAATAGAAATTTTTTTAAATTTTTTAACCTTTAGAAATCACTTGGATTAATATATTTTTTTAGTAATTTTAAATCATTTAATAAAATAACATTTATTATAAAATAACATTAATGTCAATTTTGACATTATTCATTTAATTTGAATTTAATAATATCAATACAATGATGGAACTCGAATATATTAATTTAATTACTATGTGAAATTATATATTCATGTACAAAATTAATTTAAGGTAATAATTCATTTAACTTATTTCACTTTTAATATTTTTAGTGTCATTTATTTTATTTTATTATTAACTAAATAATTATTATGTTGGTGTTTCTTAAGAATTTAAAGTAATTATTTAATCTCAAAATAATTAAAATAAATTATAATTATAATAAAAAATCATTTATATTCCAAAATAACATTTATAACTTAACATATGTTGTTTTTTCCTATTTTAAATCTTTATAGAAATTAAAAGGAAGAAAGGTTCTTTTTTGTCTTTTTCTTTACTTAACTTATTATTCTAGGTATCATTTAGGTAAAAGTGTCCACAAATTTCATAAAAATAGATAATAAGTTCATAAGGGTAAACATATGGCTATACTATGTGTTTTTTAGAAATTATTTGGTCATTTTAACCCTTTTCTTCGTAGTTTAACTCCTCAGTAAACCTATTTTTAACTTAACAGCGATAATTAATTTTTACTATTTTTACTACTCATTTCGGTCAAAAATTAATTTGAATTTATTATACATTATAAATTATTTTTATTCTAAATATAGAATACATTTTTTCCAAGTCAATTTAAATAAGTGGAAAATTTTAATTTAAAATTAATCCTGTAGACGTGATGAGAACGTAAGATTTTAAATAGAAAATGTTCAAAAGCTTACAAAGTTTTTATATCTAAATTCAATATGAAAATGATTCCAATGGCCAAATTTGGATTAATGGATTTATAATTGAACTGATTTAAATTTAAAACTAATTAAAAATATAATTTAAGATTATGAATAATTTTAAATAAAAGGAAGATTTAAATTAAAATTTAGTAATTTTCACTATTCATAAAAAAAAAGAAACATTTTAGAAAAAATCACAAAAATTAACTATAATATAATTTTGAAATTATGAATTTAAAAAATTAATTTTATTTTATAAAAGTTAATTTTATAAAATTTTCAAAAATAATTTTTAAAAAGAGTGCACCAACAAAAGGCGACAAAACTGCTTTTTAGAAAAAACATTTTTTAATCGTAAAATTGGATTTATCTGCATCAATTGTTTAGAAAACACATAATATAAATGTTAAATAATTTATTGAATATATAATATATTAATTTCATTAAAATTATTCCCCAAAAGTTCTTTGATTAATTAATTGAGGTAAAATGTGTTTGTTTTCATAAAAATAGTTTTTGAGAAAAAATATTTTTTATATTTAAAAATAGTTTTTATTTTCATTTTAAATTAATTGGTCACCAAAGAATACATGTTTAAAACATATATTTTCATAATTTAGTTATTTATATTCATACCTAACATTCCAAAAGTTAGGTGATAACTATCATATTAAATAATTAAATTAATAATATGACATGTTTCATTAAAACTCGGTGTTGCGTGTAATACAAGCTAAGATCGATGTTGTGTGTAATGCAAGAAAAACTTAGTGTTGTGTATAATTCATAATATCAAAAGGTTTAAATTAATTTTATAAAAAATATTTACCAAATCTCAAGGTGTTACATTCTACCCCCCTTAAAATGGATTTCTCCCTTGAAATTCATCTCGATAATCAAAGGTTTAACATTTGAAAATTCATTCAAAGAAACCCACATTGAAAAAAGAGTTATTAAAACTTCCTCTAAAAATGGAATTTTGGAATCATAACAGTTACCCAAAGTAACTTATAACTAGGTTTCCACATAGTAGAACATAGTTGGGAAGTGAATATTTGGACATGGAATAAAATAATAAATAATTATAGAGAGTGATAAAGATCATTTACCATAAGAAAGTGGGTGATCCAGAGAAAGTAAATGAGAAAAAAACCATAAAACAAAGAGGCATGAAAAAGGTCATTGATATCATCAAAAAATATGATAAAAGGAAAAAAAATTATTCCAAGATCCTTTTCCTAATGTTGGGGAATTCTTTTTCCATCTTTACTAAGAACATATTAAAATGTAGTTATTTGATACATTTTTATTTCATAAGAACAATATCACACTTTAGTTGTGCCTTAATCAATTTCCACTTCATATCTTACACTAAAAATGAAGGTTAATTTTTTATGCATGAATAATAAATGGATCATAAGATTCATGAATGTAATGATAATTCATTTCATCTATCTTTAGTTATCAACACAACAATAAAAAAATTATCACGGGTTATCCAATATGTATAAATATTCATATGGTGAAGTAATGAATTAATCTCTAAAACCTCATCCAAAGTTCAAATTAAACCATTTAATAAATGGTTGGCCTTATAACCCTTAAAAAATATTAATTTATAAATAAGGTCACTAAATTTCTCAAAATCATATTATCCTTGATCCACCATAAATTATAAGTTATATCTTGATTGTCACATACCAAACATGTGAATACCTTCATCATGTATTCTCTTGAAACATGTTAATAACTTGAATTACCATAAATATTTATTGAAATCATACATACTTCCTCATTACTTATATAAAACATAGATTATTAGATATATTCCTTAAATCCAAAAATGTTGTAAACTTCATCAATGATAGCAAAAACCAATTTTTTTAAAAATCCTTTATCAATTCTGAGGTTATCAATACTATCCAATTCACTTTATCCCTATAAATCATCTCTTTTTCCAAACTAAAAATCATTTTCTTATCCTTAGTAACATGTTAAGTTTATCATACCTTAATCATAAAATATAAAACTACTATTAAATCACTTTTCTAGGTCATCAATACCATTCAATATAGTCTTTCAAATTCTTAATGAAAAAATTATACCGAATAGTCCTTATATATTTCATGATTCACGTAACATAATCCTTTAATTCCAATACATAAATACTTCAATCATCCCACTTAATTCTCAAATATTTAACTAGGATTTGTTGAATTATTATTTAACACTTCTTTCCTTTCATTTTTCATTTGTAGTCTCTTCATCAGTAGAAATATAACCATTACTTATACCACCTTACTAATTATCTTTACAAGATTTCCCCTTGGGACATCGATTTTTATAATTCCCATGTTTTCACAATTAAATCATTCATCCATTTATAATACCTTAGGGAGACTAATATTCTCATCCATTTCGTTAACCGAACTCTTTATTTTTTCCTTTGAAATTACTTTCTTTATTTCCTTATTTTCTATAGTCAAAACATCTTTGTATTACTCCAATACATCCACTTGGGTGTTTCTTCCCACATTCTCGACACATAGAAAACTTAATTTTCTTTCCTCCATGGTCTCTACTATCCTAACTCTCAGAAAACTCTTTCCTTATCTTCTTTGATGAGACTAAGAGTTGGTTAAGGTATATTTTGTTAATCATGTTTTATGAAAACTGATAAGGTGTAATAACAATGCCCTTTATTCTATTAATCATCCCAATTGGCTTCTCATTGGTAAATTTTCTATCACATTCAATATTAACCCAATTTCTTTGAGTTCCCGTAATTGACTAAAACTAAAAAGTATATTGTAAGAAACACTAATCATAGTGAAAAAAAACATAATCATGAAAAAAATCACTTATATATGGAAAAATAATGACACCATTTTTTATTCTATGACACATTAGGTTTATCCTAGGACATTCTTAGTCATCTATTAAAATCCTTCATGATGGTTCATAAATTGTTCATTAATTTCCAAAGCATATACTCTGAGAGTATCAAACTAGGTGTGTATCAAGGTATGTTTTTGTACACCAGTTCCCGATCAAGCCTATCTCAATATGGTTTTTTGGGGTTTTTACCCCTAGGTAAATCTGTTCCAAAGGAACATCCACTTGTAGTATACAGATAGGGATGTAATTGCTTGTAAACCTCTCACTCTATCCATTACTGAAGTTCCAGGACATTTTCCTAAACTTTGACTGGTCCTTAGACTTATCCATATATAATTCCTAGACATATCCTTAGAAATATCCCTAGGGATATCACTAAATTTTTCCCATCCTAGTTTCCAAAAGTTAATTAAACATTTCCTTTGATACCAAATATAGAGACTCGTTCTTTCATAAATGGATATTACATCTTTTTAGATGAATATTCAATACATCACAAAATTACATGCTTGGGGACTATGATAGTTTAGTGACTTTGGAAACTTGGAAACATATTCTTCTAACTTGGTGAAAGATATTAAACATATCCCTTAAAGATATTCCCATTTGGTACTCTTCACAAACATAGCCTTCTTAAAATCTTTCTTCATAACCTGGGGAAAGGAAACATAATAAAGGGTGAACTCAGATTCTTAGTAAGGGTAAACAAGGGAGATACATAATAATGACATGAACATAAGGGTATAAGGACATGAGCATAAAATTTAAAAACCATACCTTGTATATCAAAGATCATAAACCCGATTAATGGAATAAATATTGGCAGTTCATAAGACATAAATCATATGGTAATCTAGAACATAATACATGTGAGAATACTATTTCCATAAAATATATATTTTTTTAATATAGATAAGCATAAAAAATATTATGTCAAGTATACCCCCCAATATATTCATAAGATGTTATGATTGGGATAACCATTCATGTACCTGCTTTGGCCTTGGGATAACCACCCGTGTACCCCCCCCCCCCCCCTTCAGTCTTGGGATGACCACCTGTGTACCCTCCTTTTCAGGATCGGGTTAACCACTGTGTACCCTTGGATATTTTATATAATTTATCTTTACCCGATTCATTGGAGGTATATATAGGTATCACTCATTACAAAATGAAAATCATACATATATATACCACAAGATTATAAAATATCCATCATATCATAACCCATGAAATGAAATGGGTTTCATAAACATTTCATCATATCATAACTTGTAGAAAAGAGATAGGTTTCATAATAATTTCATCATTTTATCATGGAATAATTCATGTAACAAGAAGCGGGTTTCATAAGAATTTTATCATGGTGTAACCTGTGGAAGATAAATAGGTTTTATAAATATCTTTTCACCATAAACCATTCGAATAAAGAAAAATAATGGTATCCTTGGTTCATATCCCCAGTAAATAATAGGTCTTGACACTCTGTTTTATCAATTAGGATGAAAATATTATGAATAGTACCTCAATAATGTTAGAGATATGAAGAAATTTGAGAATAATCAAAGTAAATTGCCTAAGTTGGCCTATACGCGCACCCATGCGCATCAGAAGGCTTGCGCAGACCCCTTCATAGAACTAAATATCTAGCCACCCATGTGTGGGGTACCTACACCAGGTACCTACTCCATAGACCTGTTCAGGGTAACTCCTTTGACCAGGATTCCCTATTTTCTTATAAATAGGACCCTAGGACTCCTCATTTTCACAACTAGAAAATCGAAAGAAGCCTTGAAGCTCTGGTCGCATATACTCTTCACCCAGGTCCTCCAAAATCCATTAGGTAGCCCTCTACAACACAAAAAAAAGAGGAAATTAAGGTAGATATTGGGATCAAAGTCCCTTCAGGGTCTAAAATACAAGACACCTATGTGTGGACCCTATTTCCCCTAGTGGGAAACCACTTGTGCGAGGCCCCTTCCCTAATAAAGGACCTACACAATACCCATATAGGGACACCTGAGGAGACCTTTGGTGACTATTATAAAGCCTTTCCCAATTTTTTTCCAGGTGGTCCATTTCCCAAGGAATCTCCATCTCATACAAGCCTGTCCCCCCTACGTGAAGCACTTCCAGGTCCTCCCATGACTTGTGCGAAGCACCTTTTCTCTCTAATCCAGGACCTGCATGATCCCCCCATTTTATCTCTGTTCTAAGACACAAATAGAAGGTCTATTACTAATTTGGATCCCTCATATGAGGATAAACAAATTGAAACCTCCATAGAAGCCATTGGATTTTCAAGACCATGGTAAGAGGCACATCAGTATGTCTCCCATGTAGGTATGCATTCCTTCAGTTATAGGTGTCCTGCACTTATATTACCTGACAGGTAGGGTCCTTAAGGTGAATGTGAGTATGAATCCCTTCATTCACGAGGACCCCAACCTTGGGGAAAGCTTCAGGTAACTCCCAATCTCAGATACTAGGGTTAAGACCATGTCCTTCCCTAGTTTTCACTAAGACTTGAGGCCTACGATTCTAGGTGGGGAGGGTGAGGATCATGCTTTCTTTTTACCTTTGACAGGGAATGAGATCATCCTCTATTAACTAGGAACAAATTTTAGGGAATCCCTCCTATAGTAATCCCTCTTCCATTCTTGCAAGACTTCTCCTAATTCACTCTTTCCTCCTTCTCCATGTTTGTGGGTTGTAACCATATGGGTAGTCATACATGACTATCTTGGACACAATAATGGGAGGTAATGGGCATATCAAATCCATTTCTTCTTATCCCATTGCTCGATCCACTTCCACCCACAAAAGGGGGATCATGTGGTTTGTCTAATCTTTTGACTCCTCTTTCTCACATTCAAGCATGACTCGCATAGACTTAGAGATTAGCTACAATCCTAACATCCACACAGTCTAATGTATGTTTTGGCAGAGAATATTTTTTTGGATCTTCCCCTCACCTTCCTTTAGTTGGAATCCATATGCATGATTCCTCAAGTATATGTATCCCACCCTTATGGAAAGGTAGATTGTGTGGTTTATCAGATCTAATGCCTCCTCTTGTTTCCCACACTAAGAATGACTCACATGGGCTTAGAGGTTGGTGTTGATCATGGTATTCACACTATCTCAAACCTTTTGGGTCTCATTCCAAGTGTGAGCCCCAATTAGACAAGGGTATCCTCTTCAGGAATAATCCCCAACTTAATATTCTCAAATATCTATACTCCCCTATGAGACAAACCTTCATAGGGCCTCTATAGGCATGGTTCCACACAACCAAACTACATGGGTTTTGATTCCCATCCAAATGGGATGTGTGGAAATCCTCCTTGAGGTCAAAACCCGACACCCCATCAAACCTATTCTCTTTGGGATACATTCCCAGTATGGGTCTTATCCAACCTTGGAGCCCATATACCTTCTAGGTTCCTTGATCCACTTCGACATAAGTCCCACACCATACTTTGATGAGGCACCTTTCACCTAGACATCCTTGTTGTATGAGGTTAAAATACACAATTTGGTTTTTATCACATTAAATTAAAAGGTATGATGTGTCCCATTAAGTGGAAATGAACTGCACGGGTTCTGATTCCTTTCATAAGGATACATAGGAATCCCATCTTAAGGGTCTTATCCTGACATCAAAATAAATCCCATATCCCTGGATAATGATTCACTCCATATAACCCCACCATGTGGCTCAAAACAAGTGTTATAATAAGAAGTAAAAATAATATCGAATCAATATATAAGAGGTTATCATTTATGAAGAACCTTAGATACATGAAGATATATCCATTGATGAATAACCTCAAATACATACAGATGATTCTAAATTCCATAAATTCTAATAATTGATTGTTAATTCAAGGGTGACCCATGTCATACTTGGTAATTAATGAAGGATTAATGAACATAACTTAAATCTATAATAGAGTTCCGAAGTGGAAAAAAATTCCCCCTAAAATGGTGTGATGAGATTGACCTCTCATCCTTTAAACCAATGTGAGTTCTTAAGTACCATTGTTTAAACTCCCCAACAAGTGCATGCATTTGGAAAGTAGGTCCCTCAAGGATATAGAACTATTGGGTGTTTCTGGTTCCATGAATAAACCCTATTAGAAACTACCTGAAATGGATGTGGATATGTGTTTGATGTAAAGGTTGTTCCACAAACACCACAAAATGCCATTCTATCCTCGCATGGTATTTTTAGGGATGAAACAAAAATGGTGAACTTGACGTGAATCCTTAACCAAGATGATGGTGTCACCCACCTATCAGGACCCTTTCACCCTCAAAATTAAAGAGGGCCAAGCAAGACAATCAATATTTCATTTGTTCATTTAATAAGATGCTTATTTGATGGGGTTTTCTTTGTTGTGTTTGTTACCTAGATTTTAGGAACTTCCAATAGGACCCCCCCCCCTTCAATCCAAATGGTTTCATACCAACTCTCACATATATATACCCAGTTACCATTCATGTTGGGTCCTCTTCCATGCAGAGGATGTCTTCACTGACCTGATGTCTTCAATGTTGGGTCTCAAATACACCGGTCTAGTAGTATTGTTAAAATGGTACCATCACAACTCTGAAGATAGCCTGATGGGACCTCCATCTCAAAAAATCCCACTGATTGTCTAATCAATGATGGTCATTGGTCCCAAATCAGATGACACCAACCTCCATCTTCAACCATTTTAGGAGTTTGTCCCTATAACACAACAACCAGTCCCTCCATTATTTTAGGTAGTTTGATCAAGAGTCCATAGATGGCCTATTCTAGAAGACATAGGGGTCCTTCCAAGGGGTTCCTTACAATAGTCATCATCGCCAATGTCACATGGTAGTGAACCCTCAACAAGATAAGGGTGTCATCCTCGACAGTCTGACCCAGGTCATTTAGACCTGAGCACATAAGATGGCCTGTTAGGGGTAGTAACCATCCAAAAAGGAATGGGGCTACATTTATAACCCATTTAGAGAATACCACCAACCAAATGTGGTGGTAAAATTTGAGTGGTCACATACACCCACCTGCACTAATTCAGCTGGCCAATAGACTAGTCTGGCAGTATCCCAAGAATCCCACCATTCAAATTCGACAACAACCTATGAGCAAGTACATACACTTGCATACATTAATTTGTCCCACCAGTAGCCTCATCTAGCAGTTTCCAAAGATTTTTTTTATCAAATTTAGTGGAAAAATACAATTGGGCACACACACCTTCCCGTAATTATCAAGACTATCAATATCCTTGTCTATAATAACCCAGAGAAGTCAGTAAGAAAGTCATGGGGATGAATAGGGGGCAGACCCAACTCTCTTCCCCCACACCTAAATACTATCAATATCCACTGGCAGGAAATAGAGTACAGGATCAAGAACATACCACTTCTTTATATGTGTAATGGTCATATATTCCCATTATAGTCACTGAAGTCACTAAGAATTTATTAAAAATGGTGAAAGGGTAGATGAAAATACCTACCCACATCCTACAGACCTACTTGGACATCATAACAGTGACAACAATAGTGACATAGGGACAAACACAAAACTTCATCCCCGCAAATGGGGAGTCACGTCAGCATGTAACCTCAGAGTAGACACATACCTCTTCTCTTATCTAGGAGGGTCATGGGGAAAACTCCCCCATGATACAGGGACAACTAAATCGGGAACACAAACCCATTCCAATAAGAGGTAATCGTCCTATTCTAATGACCACTCAAAGACAGGCACAAAACCCTACCAAATTTATAGGAGCCTGTTGGAAAATTCCAGAAGAACCATGGGAGATAGTCAATCAAGATTTCGTTCCTAAACCCACTTTCCCCAACAAGTGTCCCCAGTCGCTCAAAAGAAGGCATCCAAAAAGAAGACTCACTAGAGACAACTAGAAACTGAAGAGCTAATTTATGATCCCTCTCTACTTAATTATAGAGTTCTTGAAGCTCAAAAATGTTTATCCATGGTATATTACAATCCTTATCTCCCATTACCAAATTACGGGAGAAGTAACAACAATTCCAAAGGTCATACTTGAATACTTCACCATGAGGGATTGATTCATGTCCATAGTCTAATTGATCTCAAGATCTCATATCCTGATGAGAGTCATGGCAGCCCTCCATGTGGATAGAAGATCAAATAGAAATAAGTTCTTACCCTTACTGTAATCTACCATAGTATTCCTCCCCATTATGACGTTCACTAAGAAATTTATCTATGCGGCAGTGTTTTACTTCATCAGAAGGGTCCTCCCCTTAGTGATGTAGTGATGAGAAATCCCTCCTACTGTGAGGCACTTGGGAAAATGTGGCTAGTCATGTATAAATCCTTTTCATTGAAAATTTAAATTATTTCTTATCCAGATTATATTTCATGGAGACTATCACTCTATGAACCACCCTTAGATTTCCTATCTTCTAATGTAATAGAGAAAATCCTCACCAATCTCACTACTTATGATAAATAATCAAGAAGTTTTCCACTCTAGTTGGACCAGGTTGAGGATCCTATGTAAAAATATGAAGATTACATTTTAAACATGAGGAAACAACTAGATAAAGACGATATACCAGTCATTTTATGGCCTTTATCCACCCCTTAATATAGAATTTCAAAGGTTTTTTCAGAATATTATGTGCAAGACATCTACATCAATGTATAGAACACTCTTCATCACTTGAGAAAAAAAATTATTACCCTATGATGATTATCAATGTCACATTAAGGTAATAGAAGGTATGAAACACTAAATTGACTTGGAATCTCTCTTAGCTACATGAGAACCAAATTTTGAGAAATAGAAAGGATCCCTTCAATATGAATTCCTTAGTGCGTTAAAAAGATTATGATGGATGGTTATTGATGACCTATATGGTGTTCATATCATAGGGTGGAGAGAATATAGATAATTACATTTCACCATGCTCCCCAACTATCAAAGTCTGCTGAAGCTAGTATCATGCAATGTCATAGCTTCAGGCCGGCTTCAACAAACGAACTCTATTCACAACTGATGATATGCTCAACAAAGACAATCCATGGATGACTCTCATTGATGTCAGTTCATAAGAGAGTAGGCTATTGAAATAATTTTTCATCAGGCATCTAATAATATCGTTCATGCCTCCCACTTATGGGGAGGTAGTTGTCAAATAGTTAAAATTTTGGAAATATCAAAATAATCTTCAGAAGTGGGTGATTCAGGTGCATACCAAATGATTCATCCATCCCATGTTTAAAAAAACTCTATAAAATTAGAAGGGTAGTCATGGAAATAGCATTCATTCTAGTTCAAGAGCAACCCCATCCTGTAGGGATGGTGTATTTTTAAACACAACCTTCGAGGTAATTAAACTAATCCTAAAGAGTTTTAAAAGTGGAATTGGAATATCCCCAACCCTCGGGGTTGGGGGATTTTTCACCTTAGCAATCTATTCCTCAACTGAAGTTACTTTTATTATAATTAGGGAGAACACCGCAGAATGAATCCTCCTAATTTTTCCCATCCTATAATCCAATAAACTCATTAGGAATGTGAATGACTAAATTGTCTAGAGATTCCCTTCTGATTAGCATCCACCAAATAGATCCTATAGAAATAGAAAAATAGAGAGAAATGCCTCGTGGAGGTCATAGAAAAAGGCAGTCTTGAAAAGACACTGATAAAATGCCTACAATGCACTACACATTAGTGAATGTCATTAACACCACCCCTACAGACCCTTCAGGACATGAGGACAATTCAGAGAAGGATATAGAGGAGAAATTTTTGGTTCATAATGTGGTAAACACATAAAGGAATGAAGGAGGTGTACATACCTAGAACCAGAGACTCTACCTAAATCTGAGTTTTCCCTCAACCAATCTACCACTACCTCCTTAGAGATCACCAAACAAAGAAATGTGAAAAGGTAAGTTTGTGCCTAACCTACTCCATGAAAATATTATAGCCCTAACACTTGAGGAAATATTTGTTAAACAAGAGGAAGTGATGAAATAATTGAGGAGAGTCAATACAGAACTACTCTAAGGTAGCCTCACTACTAGATATGTTATGTAAGAAAATCCTCAACTCACACTCCAAACCAGCGTACCTCAATAAAGAGGGTTCTCCATAGTGACTGAAGTGGATCTAGAACATCCACTCAACATGGGATACCAACCACCAATATAATTGGAATGCACAAAATAAGATCAGTAGTTCCTTCCATTGGGTTCACAACTATAAGAGGGTTAGGTGCATCCTTATAGGCCTTCAACTATAGGCTACCCATGGTAGATACCAGCAGTGCCTCTACATACGGCCCTGCCATTTTTTACCCCTGTTCAAGATCCATATCATCTAGAAATTCTTTGAGGGTTCATGAACACTATTAACTAACTATTGGATTAATTTTAATTCATAGAGGAATGGTGTGTGTTGGTACAATTGGAAAATAAGCCTTACCCTGAATGGGTAAATCTGACTCTTCCCCCACAAAACTTTAGGAACCCTACATTCCCAATTTTAATGTCTTGGGAGACCTAAAGTAGAATTTGATGCATTTATTATCTCATTGTGATCCCATGATGGGGACCCATGAATAATAGGAGGTAGTGAAACTTAGGTGATTAATGAAATCAATACAGGAACCATCCTTTGTATGGTAAACCATTTGTTGGCTTGGTCAATTATGGGGTGGGAATACCTCCATCAAAATTTTATCTTCCAAATTAGCTTGATGCTGAAAAATTCAGTAGTCCTCAACATCTCAAACTAAAAAAATTGGGAGAACTAAAGTGTATTAGATTTCATTACTCAGTGGAAAGGATTTACATACTTATTAAAATCACCACTTCCTCAAGAAGACTCATTTCCCATCTATATAGCAATTTTTTATGATGAGTTGTGTACTCCACTTATCCCTATGAAATATATAGTATGGTTTCGAGACCTTGTCATGATTTCTTAAAGAGTGTAAGACTTCATCAAATGGACCAAATCTAAGTCCTGATTAATTAAATCAAATCAAGGAAATATAATGGTGGAAGGCATATGTTTCCACTGTTACACTTAAACAAGGCCCTATACCTGCTCCTGCTCAAAAGACTAAACCATATCATTCAGTTCCTCCTCCTGAGTGTCAGCAAAAACACTTACCTCATCCTGGTGATCAAAGATAGAATAAGTGAAAACTAGTTGAGGATTTTAAGAATAAGATTTATTATTTCTAAGATGACCAAGTCCTTGGCATTGGAGAACAACTTCATCAAGTTTCCAAAGCCCAATAATCCCAGTCAGGACTGTGATGAAGATCTCCCAAACTATTTCCCCTTTCATTGAGTATTGGGGAACAATATCCAGGAATGTTTCATTGTCAAAGACATCCTACAAAATATGTTTAACTCTAAGAAAGTGAAGCTAGGAAAGCCACTTACACAAGCGGAATGTGTTTTTTACACTAATCCGAGGGAGGAGAATGAATGTTAGGAAGTTAATAGAAAGGGTAAAAAAAGTTCAATGGTTAATGATCAACCAAAATCATGGTATCCTTTGAGAATAGTTTCAATAACTGACTATACTCTAATCTGCTTCAACTATAACACAACCGACTCCATTGGAAACTTAGTCCACTGAAATCTAGTCCTCTGGAAAATTAAATGTCTAGAAGAACAAGAAGAAAACATAGGAAGATGAACCTATGTCAAGTCCAAAGTTGGATTTTTACTTTATAGGACTTCATGCCTACAGTCCCAAAAGCATGGGCACCACCCTGGAAAATGGTACAACAAGAGTAAACCCACCAAATGGAATCTCAATCAAATAAGGAGTTGATATTTGGTTCAATTAATGTAATTCAATTAATGGATCAATTATTATATGATGAGTTTTACTATAAACCCAAATTACCTACACTTGATTGGGGAACTAGGGGAAGAGACCATCAAAGTCGATGATATAGTGGAAGACATCGTCATACTAGGAGTCACTGCCCTAACCGTGTCCCTGCTCGAACCATCTATACATTAGAAACTCATTAGAGAGATTTATAGTGATCTCAGTAGGATCAGAAAAGTTCCCCCACACATGATAGGGTCTACCCTGACATGATCATTCTAGAATATTATCTAGATGATTCATCATCACCTAATCAACCCCAGCGTGTAGGTAAACCCAGTCAACCTAATCCATCAAGAGCAGAAGAACCTTGAACTCTTATTCCAAGGGATGATCTATCCACATTGAGTAATTCAATTCCTAAATAATATATAAAAGATAATCCCCATGCTAGGAAGTATAGACCTTTAGAACATAAGTATTATATTTTGAATTAATTATCCCAATTACCGACCAATTTGTCAATCTTGGATGCCTTGAGCCTATCAAAAGACATTCGGTAAGAACTTGTAGAAGCCTTGTCAAGCCCTCAAGAATTTTAAGTCAAGGTTCATGCTATTGAAGTATATCATAACGAGAATGGTCCTGAAGAATGTCACATGGTAATCTCTTTCACAAACCAAAACAAGGATGTTTTTATACAAGGGAATTTCAGACCCTTGTGTATATCTGACAGGATAAATGACATTGATATCTGATGAGCCTTCATTGACAACAGCTTAAGAGTCAACCTTATTCTGATTTGAACACTTCATCAACTAGGTTTTAACAAATATCACTTTTCCCCCTTCACTTTAATATTAAAAGGTTATGAAAAGAATGATAAAATCCTCTTGGAGAAATCAAACTTAGAACTTAGTTTGAAGATCATGTGTCTGACTCAGAATTTATGGTTGTTCGGTAGGATATTCCCTTCAACATTATATTGAGATGACCTTGGATACATTAGCATGTTTATATACCCTAATAATACCAAAAATGCCTCAAATATTGTATCAATGGTCAAATTAGGACATTTCATGGTGATAAATCTCCATTTAAATCTTGTTAATCATTGTACATTGATGCAAGATTCTATCAGAGGGAAGAGAAATAGTATGTGACTGACAATGTCACTCAAATAAATGTCATGAATGGTCTAGAGATAATTTAGACTAATCCTTTAAAGAAGTTCAGTGCATAGTATGTGCTTTATATTAACCAAATCAAAGATTTGGGTCTGAATGCGAGCACACATCCAACGACTTTTGTGATTACATTTGTGACAACTGAACCCGGCAGTACTGGAGAAGTTTCCAACTCTCTGAGAAATAATGAAAGCTTGGATTAAAATGTCTTCATTACATCCCCAAAGATTCAAAAAATTTCTATTCCATCAGCTAATATGGAAGAGTTTGTCTTAAAAGTGGGAAAAATAAAGATTCTCATTATCAGTCCCTCATCTCCCCTTCGAAGCTCCAAATATTCCATGCACCATCAATTGAATTGGAAGTATTTTCTTCATCTTCTGAATGTCCAAATATTGATTTCTACCATAACTATGAGAAACATGATACATCACCTAATTCCCAAGTAGTTTAAGAAGAGTTAAATCATGAGAGAAAGAGGAAGAGGAGGAATACCTCATGGATTCCCCTCCATCATTTGAAGAAGGTTTCTCCACCACAATTGATGAGCTCAAGGAAATAAATCTAGGCACATAAGAAGATCCAAAAACCTCTTTGATCAGTGTGGACATGACTTATGAATAAAAATAGGTATATACCTCATCCCTTAAGCAACACAGGGACATGTTCACTTGGAATTACATAGATATTCTAGGCCTTGATCCTGAGGTGGCCACCCACCACTTTGGATTTTCAGAAGACCACTGAGCATACAAACCAACTGCCAGAAGGACACACCCAACTCATGCCTCTAAAATTGAGGCTAAAGTGGACAACCTCATCAAGTTTGACTTCATCTAGTAATTTAAGTATCTAAAATGGCTAGCCAATATCATCCCAATAAATAATAAAATGGAAAAAATAGGGTTTGCATCGACTTTAGAGATCTCGACCAACATTGTCCAAAATTGACTTCCTGGTTCCAATCACAAAACTACTTATTAATGTGATGGTTGGTTATAAATCCCTATCCTTCATGGATGGATATTTAGGGTATAACCAAATTTGAATGTAAACATAAGATGAAGAAGCTACTACCTTTTTCCCCCCAAGGAGTATTCTATTATTAGGTAATTCCCTTTGGATTGAAGAAATTTGGTACCACATATCAACATGCCATTCATCGTATCTTCAAACCCATTCAGGGGAAGTTTTTTCGAATGATAAGTTGATGATATATTGGTTAAGTATTAAAAACGTTTTGACCACCTGAATGATCTTGAGACCGTCTTCCACAAGATATGACAAAATAGCCTAAAAATAAAACCCTTAAAATGTGATTTTGGGGTAACCCTAGGAAATTTTCTCAGCTTCATCGTACACCATCATAACATCAAAGTCTGCCCTAATAAGATAAAGTATATACTTAGTATGATTCCTCCTGAAAATATTAAATAGTTAAGAGGAATTCAAGGATACTTTTCCTGCATCTAACGCTTTATATCCAACCTCGTAGGCAAGTGTTTTCCCTTCACTAAATTGATGAAGAAAGGGGTCGTGTATCAGTGGATGGATGAGTGTCAGGAAGCATTCAAGGGTCTCAATAAATGTCTCTTGATCCCACCAGTATTAATTCCACCCATTGATGGAAATCCACTAATTCTATATGTTACATCCTTGGAACAATAACTAGGAACATTCCTCATGCAAAAGAGTGATGTTGGGAATGAACACAATCTCTATTACCTCAGTCAAACCATGCTTAATGCTGAGTATCATTATTCTGATATTGAAAAGATCTATCTTGCATTAATATTTTCAGTTTAGAAACTTGGACACTAATTACAGCACTATGAGGTCCATTTGGTCTCTTGTAATAACCCTCTCAAATATATCCTCATTCGTCCTATGTTGACAAAAAATTTGGCACGATGGGCGGTTATCCTACAGTAGTTTGATATATGATTTGTGCCTTAAAAAGAAGTTAAAGGCTATGCATTAGTATATTTTCTTATAGAACACCTATCCATAGAAACAACATCATTAAATGAAAAATTTCTAGATGAAGAGATATTTTCTATTCAAGACGACCCCCAAATGTGGGAAATGTATTTTGAAAGAGCATCTAGAAGACCAATAATTAAGATAATGGAGGACTCAAAGTTCAAAAAAGTTGGGTTAGGGATCGTGCTCATTTACCCAACGAAGGCATTTTTACCTTACTCCTTCCTACTATCACAAGGTTGTACAAATAATGAGGCAGAATACCAATCCCTCATTACAGGCCTTGAACTAGCACTCCAAATACCAGTGGACCACCTAGAGGTTAAAGGTGATTCAAATTTGGTAATAAAATATATTGACGAGGATTATGCCATCAGAAAAGAAGATATAATCCCCCTGGTTGATTATGTCTAAGGTTTAATGGCAGAGTTACCCTCATATCAAACATTGAATCACGTCCCACAACCATATAATTCTTAGGTAAATGCATTGGAAAATGTAGCTATGGATTTATAACATCCAAACTAAGATGAAACAGTCATCATCATTGCCCATCACTGAATGGTTTCACCTTTTATTCAATTTAGAATAGAAGAGATTAATAAAGTCATTCCTATACATGAACCATATGGTCCTATCACTGGTTGGATGATGTCAATCATGTACTACCTTTATAATGGATTACTCCCATCAAACAGAGCTGGGAAAGAGAAAATCTGATGATGAGCAACCAACTTCACTCTTTATGATGGCCCAAATCACCAAAAAGTCCTCTATAAATGAGGCTTTAATGGAGTACTTATTAGATGTATTGATGGATAAGATACTAATGCTATTATGAAATAAGTACACATAGGAGCCTATAGTTCCCACTGGTTAGGATACAAACTTTCTAACCATATCTAAAGGCTTAGGTACAATTGGCCCACTATGACACATCATTACATAGAATTCACCAAGAAATATAATTCCTACCAAGTGCATACCAACTTCATCCATAAACCCCTAGAGTTTCTACATACATACATATAATCCTAGCCATTTTTTCATAAGGGGAATGGATATTGTGGGTCCATACCCTCCATCTATGTCCATGGAATTCAAATACATCATAACACTTACTGATTTCTTCTCCAAATGGTCTGAGGCAAAACCCCTAAAATAATTTAGGTCTGAAATCATTTTCAACTTCGTGAAATCCAAAATCATTACCAGTTTTGGTGTCCCTCATACAATACTGATGGAAAATGGCACCAAATTCTATTCATATGAGGTGGAAATATGTAACAAGATTATAATATCAAATCCAACTATTCATCCCGCTATCATGTAGCAACTAATAGAAATATAGAGGCCTTTAACAAGACCCTATTAAACATACTCTAGAAGATGGTGGATAAGGATAATAATTTCTAACCTGATAAACTTCTACATGCCTTATGGGCCTACTGAACCACAACACACACTACCACACGGGCGACCCCTTATTCACTAGTATATGGGACAAAGGTAGTCCTTCCCATTGAAGTTAAATTGTCATCATTCTGTATTGCCATCTGTGACCGACTATCCACAGATGAGCAATACCAGAAATGACTAGATGAATCAATGTGACCAGATGAGAAAATATTTCATACCCTGTATTACTTGGAGGTCTATAAAAATTGGATATCATGAGCTTTTAACAAGGAGGTTCTCCTCTTTTTATTCCTCCATGGAAAATTGTTACTGGTCCTTAGGTCTCCGATGATACCAAGAAATAATCCTTCAAAACTTGATCCAAAGTGGGAGGTACTTTAATCAATATATAATTTCCACACTAATAAATTTTATTTCTTAATATTAATGGATGAATATCTCATTACGACCCCAACCAATTCAAGGTTCTAGAAGAAATATTTCATGTAATCACACGATGCACATCTCAGCTGCATAACATTAAAATGTATAGTTGGTATTTTTTGAATTACCTTAAAAGGTGTGATATTCATCCTAGTAGAAGGAAATTAAACAACACATCACTATATAGTCCAACATATAAGACTTTAAACTACATTTCCTAATGTCCTGGTCACAAGATGTTAAATTTTACAATAATGGATTTCCCACATGACATGAAACCGCATGGTTCATATCCTTATTGGATGATGTAAAACTACGCAACATTTTGATCCATGATAGAGTGGGTTACAATTCTTGGTGTTGGTCTCATACCACACCTTCATTCTAGAACTTTATATTTATTGATTATCAATGAGATACATAGTAATGCTCAGACCTCCTTTCTTGGGCCTAACCATCATTCTGGAAAATATCAAATCCCCATTTTCCCCATATCAAAACTCGATTGATATGGGGAAATATTTTCAAGAACTATGTGTGGTTTAACCCTCATTCCAATGTGATATGTAGTTATATTTAGACCTCCCATCATGGGTCCAACCATGAAAAAAATCCCCCCCCCTTTTTCTATGTATGAATCTGACTTGAATAAGGAACTTTAAAAGAACTATGTGTGGATTGATTCATGTCATCATAGGATGTGTAGTGATGCTCGGGACCTTAATATTGGGCCTAGATTAAATATTAATTTCCTTCCATGTTAGGTGACCCACTTCCTTACCAAAATATGTTAAACTATATGACTAATATCCTCATCACATGATAATAAATCCACAATCTCCTCAAGAACTACATGTGGCTTGATTCTCATCACAATGAGATATATAGTGAAACCCAGATCTTCAATCCTGGACCCAAATGAAAAAAATAATAGAAATTCCCTCACTCTCCTATGTATGAGTTATATCTATATAATAATATCCAATATGGGTTATCACCCCATGTGTGGGCCCTTATTCAAAAAAACCCATTTCTCCACACATGAATTCAATCGGTATGGGGAATATTTTTTTAGAACTACATGTGGCTTGATTCTTGATCCAAAAAGATACATAGTGACACCCAGGTCCTATAACCTAGTCCATCTATGATCACATAGAGTCACCTTTATCCTTACTGTGTGACATTAAACTGCATGGCCAATGTCTTGGCCACATGACTTTAAACTGCATGAAACCTTAATAACTATGTGTGGCTTGATTCTAATTTCAGTGAGATATGTAGTGACACCTAGGAATAATTCTGTATTCCTAGCCATGGGTTAAGGAAAAATTCCCCCTCTCCCACATACAAAGATCTATACAGGAGCTCTTAATTTGGGTTCCCTCATTGAGGGGTCCGCCAAGGAAACAGATATGTCCCTCTCTTTTATGAAAGGGACTCTACACTTAATAGCCAATATTGGTCCAAATTATACATTTATACTCTAAAATATCACTTACACGTTTCATATTCCTAATATTGGACACTTTAGGATCCTTATAATCTTTCTCCGGCTATAGGTAACAAAACATTTGAAACCCGAGGACTCCTTTGTCTGATTATGTTATCAAATTCCCCAGTTGGATTTTCACAAGTCATCCACATAAAGGTCCTGTCAGCTAGAGGATTCCACTATTTGACTATACAGTAACACACCCCAGTTATATTTTCATAAAGTCTCTCACAAAATGGGGTTTCCAAATAGCAGTAATTTCTCCCTTGGGAGAAGCCTCTTTAATTTTTGTAAGCTTTGATGGAATTATGTTGAAACTCGCTATTCGAATTTGGTATGAAGTCATCCCCACATACTTTTCTGATATCATTTTTCTCAATTTGAGAACCCCTAAGATCATGGTTTATAATATCCTCCCACACATCTGAAGTATGTCAGAATGAACTTGGTCCAGTAGGCAACATATTACTTATCGTTTCCATAATTCTATGGTCCTAGTCACATAACCTAAAACTTACTACTACAAAAATGGGAAAGGGAAGCACCACCTTATATCAGCGATAAGGAAAAACCGCTGATAAAGGTCTTCTTTATGAGTGGTAGAAAAGCACTGATAAATATTCCTTGTATCAGCGCTAGAAAAGCACTGATAAATATTCCCTGTATCAGCGCTAAAAAAGTGCTGATAAAGAGACCATTTATCAGCACTAGAAAAGTGCTAATAAAGAAGTCCTGTATGAGTGCTAAAATTTTAGCGCTGATACAGGAAGGATTTATCAGTGCTAACATTTTAGTGCTAATAAAGGATACCTTTATCAGTGCTAACATTTTAGCGCTGATAAAACTGTAGTCTCAAATTTTATAAAATCGGTCGCACAATGTCCTCGGTTTATCGCGGCCTAAAGCTCTTGCAGTACTATAACCCTGCGACTCCCCTCCACCGCCCCCCGATCTTCGCGTTGTCGGACCTCCTCCGCTAGCCCTTCTCCTAATCCTCCCCCTCGTACCCCTTCAGTAGATCCTCCTCCCCACAAACCCTGCTTCTCCTCCTCTTCTCTCGACCATACTCCCCTCGAACCATACTCCTCCATTTCTCTTCGGTTGGCGGCTCCTCCCGTGCACCTCCACCTCTGGTCGTCGTGCCTTCCCCTCCCGACGTAGCATAGAAGGTTCCCTACTTCTCCTCCTATAAGGTGAATTTCTTTTCTATTGTTCTTGATTCTCCTCTTGAACTTTATTCTTAGGAAGGATGTGACAACAATGCTGATTCGTTTTTTGTGTTTTTATGTTATGGTTTTAATGGTTAATGGTCATACATATGACTTTTAGTGTGAATTTATTATATGTTTTCCCTTTCATGATACTATGTATGGGGTATTTATCACTATTATTATAAAAGTGATGGTTGATTGATGTGGTCAGATATGACATGGTAGGTAATAGATATGATATTCAGGTCTTAACTAGTAGGTTATGAGCGAGTGTCTAAATAAATATTTTTGTATTGATCCTTAAGTTACCATGGGTGGTTGAAAAAGGTGTCTTTGAGGAATCAATTAATCTAATTCTAGAATTTTCCCAAATCCTAATAGGAGGTTTGTGTTCCCCGGTTGAGTTCTAATTGATATAGTTTATGTTCTTGTGTCTCTTGACTAATGTTTCCTTTTTTCTGTTAATATTGTATAGTACCATTCCCCTAATAAGACTTATAATCAATCTTTATGAGGGATCTACTAATGAACCAAAAAAAGATAATCCTCCTATCAACTATAACCTCTTAGAGGAAGTAGTTCACATAGTCATAGTTATGGTCTTGGGAGCCTCACTTACCCCCATTTAGGCTAAAGTGGTGGCACCTCAAAGAGAAAATATTGGAGATCATGCCTAGGAGTTTATTCATCTGAAATAACCATCCTTCTAAGGAACAAATGATCCTTATGAGGAAGTGTATTGGTTGTGAAATATTTAAAGTCTATTTTAGTTTTTGTCCTGAATGGACCGAAGGTCTTCATTTTTATTGATTTTTTATAACCCCCCTTTCAAGGGATGAGGGGGAACCCTTACAAGGCTTATAGGCTCAGAGATTACACGGCTCGTAGGCTTAGGATATTACATGACACAAAGGTCTTAGAAAATTCAACCAGACTATCTACAAGAAACTGCCCCTCCCCAGCATCTATATCCTGATAGTAGCTCTCTACCTTTGCATGACCATCTGGCTAGGCTTCCAGTGCAAGCACAGGCTGGTACCGATGGCATATCCATACCCTCTCGTTCTAACAATCCATTTGGAGATGTCATATTCCACTAATGTAAAGTGCGCCATATTAAATCTTGGGGGGTCTAGAAGGATATGATGGGATTATATAGTTATAGTTAAGCTAAATGGGGTCTTATATTGAAAATACTTCAAGAAATTTTTTACAGAGCAATTATATCTAGATTCGATGGTATCGGGTAATTCCATGGAGTTTCTCAACCTCATCTAAGGTTATTAGACATTGACTCAATATACTAATAATTTTGCTAAACTTGCTCAGTTTTCACTTGAAGTGGCATCAAACAAGAATCTTAAGTCCCAGAGGTTTTATATGGGTCTTCAATCAGATATCCAATATCAAGTATTTATGCTAAATTTTACCTAAAATTTTGATGTTCTAGATAGGGATGTGATGGAAGAAATTGGCATGACTATTATGTCAAGGTTAACTAGAGTTACTTATATTCCCAGTGGTAGTTTTAGTGGTTCCTATAAGTGGAATAGAAAGTAGAATGAGCCTAATAGTGAAAATAGTGGTGGTGGTATTTTATAGAAAACTTCCTCCAGATCATCTATAGTGTCTAGTAAAGGCCAAATGACTTTTTCCAATTTGGAAATATTGATCACTCAAAGAATTATTGCATGGAATCATTGAATATTTACATCTCATACAGACATTAAACCCACTTGAAGAGGGTTTTACATGTTTTTACTACCCTGTGTAGTGGAATGAAATCATAAATATTGAGAGGTACCAAATCATAGTAATATTATTAAATAACAATGGGATCCTAGAAACATGTATTAGGAACGAAACAACTTCATGCAGTGGATTAATCTCCAGTAGGAACTAATGTGGGTCATACGATAGTGAGAGGCACCATTTCCATTTCTTTTTTCTTTAGTGTATGTTTTATTTGATATTGGTTCCCATAATTATTTCATATCAAACCTCAATATAGAACTATTGAAACTTATAATAGAGCTCATGGATTATGTGATAGAGATTGTAACATCTCTCCAGATAAAGAGGGAGTAAGGTCTCTGATTCCCCTCTCATGCTTTCTCTTTTTAAGAGATTTAGATCATATGATATTTTTTTGTTCTTAAAATGATTCCCCTGTATGTTATTCTCATAATGGACTGGCTAGTTTCTAATAAATCTTGGATTTACTATTATCATCGGTGGGTGTCCTTCACTGCCCCTGATGGGGAATTCCATGTTTTCCATAGAGAATCAGACCTGAGGTCTAGTCGAGCTAGACCTCGTCTTCCAGAGTTGAGTGGGATGATATCCTTTTATGCTATTGAACTAGAGTAGGAAGCCTATTATAGTGAACTTCCCCTAGTATTTGTTGAATTTCCAAAAAAAAATTCCTTTAGTCTTTTTTGGTCTACCACTATAGAGGGAGGTGGAGTTCTCTATCAACCTGATGATGGGTAAAAAACCAATATCTATTCTATCTTACCATACAGAACTAGTTAAATTTAAGGAACTAAATAATCAGTGGGATGAATTGGTTTCCAAATTCTTTATTTAACCTAGTGTGTTGCCTTGGGAAGAACTGGTGCTTTTCACCAAGAAGGTCATTGGAACCCTTCTCTTGTGTGTTTATTTCCAGAATCTCAACCAGGTTATGATCAATAAAAAGTATATGTTTACCTATATTTATGATTTATTAGATCTTCTAAATGGGGGAGTGGTTCTCTAAGATTAGTCTTTAGTTTGGTTAACACCAGCTCATGATCAAGGAGTTTGATATTCTAAAGAACTCATTTAGGAGTAGGTATATCCACTATGAGTATTTTTTATGCCATTCGGCTAAACCAACACTCCATATATATTTATGGTGATGATGAATAGGATTTTCCACTAGTATCTCAACTATTTTGTTATGGTATTTATAGATGACATCATGGTTTATTCTAAAACTGTGGATGATCATATACCTAATTTGATAATAGTTTTGGACATCTTGAAGAATCACCAATTTTATACCAAGTTGTCAAAGTTCCAATTCTAGATTTGGGAGGTGAATTTATTTGGTCATGTGGTCTCGAAACATGGTATCTCTGTTGATATGAAAATGTTAAAGCTATCATGTCATGGGAGGAACCATAGAATGTCTTTGAGATTTAGTACTTCTTGGGTTTATTGGATTATTATCACCAGTTTGAGATTTATATGTGACTATATACTTATTATATTTTCTTATTATTTCTTACACACCACCACTTGAGTCAAGTAACCTGATTGAAATCCATATGGGTACTTTTTTTCTGAGTGTTTTTCTCAATATCTAGGTTATAGAGGGAACACATATAGAACCACTCCCTCTTCCCTTCTCCCCCTTCACACTTAGTATGAGTTGTAATGGCTCATAGTGGGTGTATATATACGACCTATAATGATTTTAGGTTTTGGTGTATATATATTATTTTTGACATGATTATGGGTATTTGGTGTGGATACATAGTGGGGGTTGTGCATTGTAGGGGGAGAGTATGATGTTTATTTCCTTCATGTTCACGATATCATATTGTGATGAGGATGTGATGTGTGGTTGTGATATGGATATGGTTTTTTATGTGTTTGTGAAATGTGTATGTGTGGATATATGGTTATGAGATTATATAGAAGGGGTTGAAGCATAATAAATATTCCATTAGAGTGTGATAATGACCAGATTAGTGGGGAAGTGGATGTGGGGTAATTTATTAATATATATTCTTTTGATATTACACTTAATATGGAGTTTGGAATTAGACACTCATGAGGATTGAATGGGATGATAGGTCAATAATATTTGTTAAAATTTTCATATGGAATAACATGGGAGACCATCTATGACACAAGTGATTATCCCCCCTATGATTTAAAATAAGTAACTTGAACTTACCAAAAATATTAGGCATGATGATATTGAATGTAGGGAAGAGACCTAGGAATGGTAGATGTATCATTCTTGATTATTCTTGTGTTTGGACTGGGGTGATTTGAGGAAAATATAATGAATCTAAAGTAATTATATTTAATTAATTCCATATTGTAGAGATTATGAGAATCCTTTCATTACTTATAGATTTGGCTACTAGTTTTCATCTATATGTATTTTAGGTTGGTGAGGTATAAAAGGATGGAAAAGTTGACCATAGAAGGGTTGACCCGATAGAGGAGGATGAGCCATAGAGGATGATGTTGTGTGAGTTTTACCATCTATGACACAAGTGATTATCCCCATGAACCCCTTTGTGTTTGGAAACTGTGTTGATTTTGATGGGGGTCTATCCTGGTTCTATTGATTTCCAAATCTTTATTGGAAATAGTTAGGCTCTATTAATCTCTATTATTATAAGGAATTGGTTGTCTTATACTGTATTTGGAAGTCTTGTTTTGTGTACTTGAACCATAAATACTAATATTTGAGATTCAAATAGGATGGAGATGAATAAAGATTGGATGGATGTTAATCATTTAACAATAGAGTATGAGAACGGAGTGAAAGAGTTCATCAAGTTTGCAAAGGATCACTCAAAGGATCCTTCTCAAATACTTTGTCCATGTTTATGTTGTTTTTATTCTAGACTACTTACTCTAGAGGATTTGGAAGAACATTTGATATGTCACAGAATAGATCAGAGCTATAAATGATGGAATAAACATAGAGAAAAGGAGAATGTAGCTACTGGATGGGATAAAAATGTGTTTTATGGATCATCAGATATGAATACAAATATGGATAATTAAGAATATTGTATGGAGCATGTGACTACATATGTCAATGATGATGAATATCGTATTGAGGAAATGACAAAGACAATTGAAGATGAACTCCGTGATTTCCCAAAATTGTTTGAGAAGTTAAAAAGTTGTGCAAAGATGTCATTGTATGCTGGTTGCACTAAATATATAGCATTATTAGTTGTACTGAAGTTGTATAAATTGAAAGCAGGAAACAGATGGAGTGATTTCAGTTTTATGGAACTACTTTATCTCTTTAATGACATGCTCCCGAAAGATAATGAGCTCCCAAGCTGGACATATGAAACTAAATGAATGCTACGCTCGATGGGTATGATTTTTGAAAGAATATGTGTCTTCCCGAAAGATTGTATATTGTTTCTCAAGGAGAACAAATAAATTACATAATTCCCAAAGTGTGGTTCTTCTCGATACAAGAAATATTAATCCAATCCTGTGAAAGTTGTATGGTACTTTCCAATCATTACAAGGTTTAGGTGTCTATATGAAAGTGAAGAAACTACAAGACAATTGTCGTGGCATGCAGATAAAAGAAATAAATATGGTAAATTATGTCATCCAGCTGACTCTCCTCAATGAAAGAAAATTGATCATGAGTATCCTGAATTTGGAAAAGAGCCGAGAAACCTTCGTCTTGGGTTATCTACAGATGGAGTGAATCCTTTTGGTTTTCAAACCAGCACTCATAGTACGTGACCTGTTTTGTTGGTAAATTATAACTTGCCACCCTAGTTATGCATGAAGTAGAAATTCATCATGTTATCTATGCTTATATCAGGACCAAAACAACTAGGTAATTATATTGATGTTTATATGGCTCCTTTGATTGAGGATTTGAAGTTATTGTGGGATTTAGGTTTTATGTTTTATGATTATTATAAAAGGGAATACTTCACGTTGAGAGCGATGTTGTATGGGACAATAAATGATTTCCCTACTTATGGAAATTTGTCAGGATATAGCATTAAAGGAACTCAAGGGTGTCACATGTGCTAAGAAGATACAGAATCAATTAGGTTGAAACATTCATTGAAATCTGTGTTTCTAGAACATCATAGATTTCTACCTCATCGGCATAAGTACTGATCTTGGACGACATCATTCAATGGAAGTTCAGAACAATGCACAACACCGTCTCCACTAACAGGTGATCAACTTTTTGATAAAGTAAAATATGTGAACACTGTTTCTGGTAAACCATTTTCGAAAAACCTTATGAAAATTGGTTGGAAAAAGAGATCAATTTTTTTGAATTTCCATACTGGAATTGTTTGTACGTCATACATTTTCTTGATGTGATGCATGTGAAAAAAAATTATGTGATAGTTTTATCAGAACGTTACTAAATGCCCCTGGAAAAACAAAGGATGCAATTAAGGCAAGGTTGGACATGGTTGACATGGGAATACGAGAAGAGTTGGCTCCCGTGAAGGGTCAAAATCGAATGTTTCTTCCTCCAGCTGCTTATACTCTTTCTAGAGAGGAGAGATATCAGTTTTTCAACTTCTTCAATGATGTAAAGGTTCTAGAGGGGTATTCATCAAATATCAAAAACATTGTGTCAATGAATGGTTTGAAGTTAAAAGTTTTGAAATCACATGACTTCCATGTTTTGATGTAAGATCTAATTCCTATAGATTTACGTTTCATTTTTTCCAAGAATGTTTGGTATACGTTAACCAAACTTTATTTCTTTTTCAAAGCTATATGTAGCAAAGTTTTAGACCCCTCAAAATTTCCATCTATGGAAAAAGAAATTGTCATCATATTACGTGAATTATAAATGTTCTTCCCAATAACATTCTTTGATATGATGGTTCATTTGATGATTCACTTGGTGATAGAGATTCGACTTTGTGGTCCTATGCACTATAGATGGATGTACCTCGTTGAACGGTATGTTAAGATTTTGAAAGGGTATAACAAAAATCGAAGTCATCCAGAGGGTTGTATAGTGGATCGATATATTGTTGAGGAAGCCATTGAATTTTTTACTGAATACCTATCTTATGTGGAAAGTATTGGTCTCCCAAAATCTCGTCACACTGAACGCATTGAGGGTGAGGGAATTTCTGGAAGAGATGTTGTGACAATCAGTATTACAGATCGGGAGCAGGCCCACCTTTATGTTTTTCATAACAGTTGGGAGGTTTCTACATATATTGAAAATCACAAAGAAATTATTAGGCAGTTGAATCCATCAAGGGATGAAAATGGTTATCAAATACACATAATCACCAGTTTATAGGATGGTTTTAGGACCATATTTTTAAGGAGTTGGATGAAAATCTGAATTCAATTTCAAAATGACTTTGATGGCTAGCCGTCGGACCAAGTGTGTATGTATTATCTTATAATGGTTATGTAATTAATGGTTATACATTATATATAGATGAACATGATGAAGATAGTACCATGAAAAATAGTGGATTTACACTAGTGGATGAAGTGATGCATGTTTCTGGTAGTAAGGACAGAAATCCAATTTATGAAAATATGTCATACTTTGGCATTATGGGAGTTGGATTATATGACATTCCAATTTCCTATTTTTCAATGAAAATGGGTTGATAACAATAGTGGTGTTAAAATAGATGAATGGGGATTTGTGAAAGTTGATTTTAGTAAAGAAGGGTACAAAGACGAACAGTTTATAAAGGCATCACAAGCGGTACAAGTTTTTTATGTTCCAGATCCCACAAACCAAAAGTGGTTGATTGTTCTGTTATCGTCCAAAACTACAGAAGGGTCTGGTGAAAATTCAGTTGAGGACGATCCTTTTAGTGGTACGTTATAATCATTTTGCAGTAGTCCCAATGTATATGATGTTTTCTATGTTAGAGGAGACCACAATGAAAGGATTTGGATAATCGATAGAGGTTTCAAATCCCTTCATCCTTTGAAAAAAAGAAAGACTGTTAAATAAACAGGTTATATTTTGTTTGAAATATAGATCTTTTTATCTCATGTTATTATCTTATCATTACTGAATTCATGTAATCTAAATTAACTGTTCAACCAGTTTTGCAGATAATTACTTCTGCATGTTTTGGTGCTCCTAACCTTGAGGCTGAACAAGTCTCTCAAGCTGTTGCTGCTGCAGCTGCTTCTGCTCCTACTGTGGCTACTCACAGTGTAGAGCAACAACAAGTTTCTAAACCTGTTGTTGCTCCTAGTGTTGAGGTCCAACAACCATCAGAAAATTCCATTGCTACCATTTCGGATGAACATATAGATGATGTTGATATCAATGAAATGGTCAGGAATGAAGGACCGACGTCGCATAAAACATAGGTGCGTCATAGTTTTACGGTGTTAGCCAAAGTTCTTAAGGCGAAAATCAAAGGCATCAAATTTGATGTCGGATGGAATGCACGAAGCCAACATGTGAATCCCAAGAAGGATTCATCGAAGTTTTCGCACTATTTTAACAATATGTCACCTGAAAGATTCCAAAGGTAAAATAAACCTGCACCCACCCATTGTCTACGTTCACCTGATATCCTAAGAAGCATGGGTTGCATTTATTGGCCACCGTGGGGATGAGAGGTTTCAGGTACATTGTGGGTGATAATACGTTGTTTGAGGATACATGTATTCATCAATTTGATTGTCAATATTTCATTTATGAAATAGAAACTCTGTACTGAAAATAAGGAACGTACATCAAAACCAACATACCCCTATCATAAAGCAAGGATGGGGTATGCTTCACTAGAAAAGAAAATGGTACATATTTTAAATTTACAGTAATATTGTTATGTGCCAATAAAAAACATCATAATTATCTTTCTATATTTATATGTAGATTGATGAGTCTAAAACTAAATACACTTCCATCCCACGTCATGTGCTATGGAAGGAGGCATGTGTGAATAAGGAAGGGAAGCTAGTAGATGAGAACACACAAAAAGTGTGGGAAATATGTGTAAGTATGACACGATGATAAAAATATTTTTTTAAAATCGCTATTACATAAAAATAATTTGTTATTTTCTTATATCCGAAATTTATAGGAATCAGCTACTCCTGTAGTGGATGCAGACCTATTATCGATGGCTTTGAAGCAGCCAGAACAATACGGTCATGTCAGAGGTGTGGGGTTTGGGGTGACACCCCGAGTATATTTTGAGAAGAAAAAAATGGATGATAGAGATGAAAAATTGAAACAAATGAGTGAAAAACTATCAACTCTTGAAGAACGATTGTAATGGCAGGGAGAGTTTCTAGTAACTTTTATGGGTGGGAATAAAGGAGAATACACAACTCAAGAACAACCAGTGCGTGAAGATCCCCCCCCCCACCACCACCAGCTTTGAGGTGAGCCATCCCCCTCAAAGAGCTGTCTTAACTATGGTAATCAATATTCTAATAATTGTTCCCATGAAATGTGAATCAGATAAACACTGATACTTTTACTGTATTGATATTCTACAGGGTGATAATGATTGTGATTTATATCTGCCAACACCCTCTTATCACCTTGTAGCAAGGGCTACAGTGTTCAATATCCCAGATGACACACTGCATAATAGACCACTCCTGAAAGATCATTTGAATGTGACGATTACTGTAGCTCATGATCCAAATGCAGAGCTACCTATTCCACTTGATAAAGATGATATTCATATGGTCAAAAAGTATATTGGGACATTCATTGCATGGCCATCACAACTTTTAAGAGTACATACAGACATAGAGGTATTTATTTCCTTTTTTTCAAGCTAAACCTTTAACAATTAATGAAAAAAGGGTCTGAACCAATGAATGTTATTATAGACGGAGAAAGGGAAGGGGGTGACAAACGTCGGCTCAAAACCATCTAAAGGATCGACCAACCGATCCCAATGAGATACTGAAAGCATAATAACACCACCTGTTCTCTATCCACATTTACTAGCATTGAAGACTCGTGTGGATACGAAGCTAAGAGGTGGTAGTAGTCATATAGTGGTTTTCGAAAAGAATATATACGGAGAGGAAAGTCAATATTTCGTTGCTACTGAAAATTTAAATGAGATCCTCAAAAATGGTTAGCTAGGAGTCATAGTTGTAAATATATATATGAGGTATGTTTTCATGAATTGATTTTCTAAAAGCTGATCTAATGTAAAAATTATGACTAAATGCATTTTATATTATTGACAGACGTATATATGAAAAACAGTTGAAGGAATTTTACCATGAGCCAAAATTTGGACTCGTTAGTCCTCATACCACATCAACACATCTAACGAAATTAGATCCATCAAAAAAGAATTAAATAGTGAAAGCCTTGCTGAAAACATTTGAAAGAAATATTACAGAGGACAGACTCTTCCTAATACCAACCATTCAGGGGTAAAAATCTAAGATTAAAGAATATCAATTATATTTTCACTTCTTTTATTACTTATTCCTTTTTGTGTTTTTAGGCAACATTGGATTCTAATTGTGGTGAACTTGGATACTCCAAATATTTATTTTCTAGATTCAAAGCAAGGATGTCCATCAAACTGACCACACATGATGGAGTTTTTGAATCGGTAAGACACTACATCCTACGTTTTAGGTCTAAACATCAAGTAATATAATTTATATTATCTTTTACAGAGGATTCTGTTATGATAGGGTGGTGTATCATTATCGTCTAAAAAAGGAATGAGGATAGGGGCTAAGTATAAGGAGGTGAGAAAGTACTACGTCTGGACAAATATCAGGGTATATATAATAAAATTTCACTATCCAAACACATCTCAACACAAGTTACTTATTCTCCTAATGATCAATTTTTTTGAAGTGTCCAAAACAAAAAAATGATAATGATTGCGGTTATTATGTTTGTAAATTTATGAAAGAGATTGTTTTTCATCAACAAACTAGCATCCCTAAAGAGGTATTTTCAAAAACAACGACTATTTCATTTAATTTATTTATTAATTATTTATTTTTATATTTTGCAGTACTACTCTGACTACCGAAAATCCTCATACTCACAAGATGATATAGATTTGTTTAGAAATGATTAGGTTGCATACCTAATGGTATATTGTACACAAATAGCATGAATATCTGACTTGGGGATGTGTACAATTGGCAGTCATTTTTGAGAGGGGTTAAGGGGATCAAAAGATGAAACATTGTTGTATGTAAATGTTAGAAGGAAAATTGTAATTGTTATTAAATAAAACATTCTTTCTCCAATGATTCATTTTCCCATTTTAACAGATGATATGCACCAGCAACATGCAAGAATGATGAACCACTCAAAGTGTTTCTCTTTTGTTTAAAATGGACAAATTTTTAAGTGAAAACAACAACTGACGTATGGAAATCCAACCAAATGAATTCATATTGTGTTGATACTTTATAAGAACAATCCATGGGTGCGTTGGGTACGTGTATGAGTCAACACTGCCTCAATCCGAGGCACGATGTGGCCGGTATCACTCAAAGTGTCTGTCTTTTGTTTAAAATGGACACAATTTTAAGTGAAAACAACAACTAACCTACAAAAATCCGACCAAATGCATTCGGATTGTGTTGATCCTTTAAGAGAATGATACATGGGTCCTTTGTGATGTGTACGAGTCAACCTTGCCTCAATATGAGGCACGGTGTGGTCATTATCACTCAAAGGGTCTCTCTTTTGTTTAAAATGGACAGAATTTTAAGTGAAAATAACAACTGATGTATGAAAATCCAACCAAACACATTTGGATTGTGTTGATCCTTTAGGAGAACAATCCATGGTTGCATTGGTGACGTGTACGAGTCAACCTCGACTCAATACGAGGCACGGTGCGGCCAATATCACTCAAAGTGTCTCTCTTTTGTTTAAAATGGATAGAATTTTAAGTGAAAACAACAACTGATGTACAAAAATCTGACCAAACACATTCGGATTGTGTTGATATTTTAGGATAAAGATCCATGGGTCCTTTGTGATGCGTAAGAGTCAACCCTGCCTCAATCTGAGGCACAGTGTGGCCGGTATCATTCAAAGTGTTTCTCTTTTGTTTAAAATGGACAGATTTTTAAGTGAAAACAACAACTGGCGTATGGAAATCCAACCAAACACATTAATATTTTGTTGATACTTTAGGATAAAGATCCATGGGTGCATTGGGGATGTGTAAGAGTCAACCCCGTCTCAATCCGAGGCACGGTGTGGCCAGTACCACTCAAAGTGTTACTCTTTTGTATAAAATGGACATATTTTTAAGTGAAAACAACAACTGACGTACGGAAATCTAACCAAATGCATTTGAATTGTGTTGATCCTTTAGGAGAATGATCCATGGGTGTGTTGGAGATGTGTACGAGTCAACCCCTCCTCAATCTGAGTCACGGTGTGGCCGGTATCACTCAAAGTGTCTGTCTTTTGTTTAAAATGGACACAATTTTAAGTGAAAACAACAACTGACCTACGAAAATCCAACCAAACACATTAGGATTATGTTGATCCTTTAATATAATGATCCATGGGTCCTTTTTGACATGTAAAAGTCAACCCCGCCTCAATCCAAGGCATGGTGTGGCTGGTATCACTCAAAGGGTCTCTCTTTTGTTTAAAATGGACAGAATTTTAAGTGAAAACAACAAATGACGTACAAAAATCTGACCAAACACATTATTATTGTGTTGATACTTTAGGGGAAAGATCCATGGGTGCATTGGTTATGTGTACGAGTCAACCCCGACTATATCTGAGGCACAGTGTGGCCGGTATCACTCAAAGTGTCTCTCTTTTGTTTAAAATGGAGAGAATTTTAAGTGAAAACAACAACTGACATACGAAAATCTGACCAAAAGCATTCATATTGTGTTTATCCTTTAGGATAACTATCCATGAGTCCTTTTTGATGTGTAAGAGTCAACCCCACCTCAATATGAGGCACAGTGTGGCAGGTATCACTCAAAGTGTTATCTTTTGTTTAAAATGGACAGATTTTTAAGTGAAAACAACAACTGACGTACGGAAATCCAACCAAATGCATTAGGATTGTGTTTATCCTTTAGGATAATGATCCATGGGTGCATTGGGGATTTGTATGAGTCAACCCCACCTCAATATGAGGCACGGTGTGGCCGGTATTACTCAAAGTGTCTGTCTTTTGTTTAAAATGGACACAATTTTAAGTGAAAACAACAACTGACCTAAGAAAATCTGACCAAACGTATTCATATTGTGTTTATCCTTTAATATCATGATTCATGGGTTCTTTGTGACGTGTAAGATTCAACTCTAACTCATTTCGAGGCACGATGTGGCTGGTATCACTCAAAGGGTCTCTCTTTTGTTTAAAATGGACAGAATTTTAAGTGAAAACAAAAACTAACATATGAAAATCTGAAAAAATGCATTAGTATTATGTTAATAATTTATAAGAACGATCCATTGGTGCATTGGTGATGTGTATGAGTTAACCCCAACTTAATCTGAGGCACGATGTGGCCAGTATCACTCAAAGTGTCTCTCTTTTGTTTAAAATGGACAGGATTTTAAGTGAAAACAACAACTGACGTACACAAATCCGACCAAACACATTCAGATTGTGTTGATACTTTAGGATAATGATCCATGGGTCCTTTGTGACATGTAAGAGTCAACACCGCCTCAATACGTTGCATGGTGTGGCCGATATCACTCAAAGTGTTTCTCTTTTGTTTAAAATGGAGAGATTTTTAAGTGAAAACAATAACTAACGTACACAAATCTGACTAAAATCATTCATATTGTGTTGATACTTTAGTAGAATGATCCATGGGTACGTTGGAGATGTTTACGAGTCAACCCCTCCCCAATCTGAGGCACGGTGTGGCCGGTATCACTCAAAGTGTTTCTGTTTTGTTTAAAATGGACAGATTTTTAAGTGAAAACAACAACTGACGTATGTAAATCTGACCAAATGCATTCATATTGTATTGATACTTTAGGAGAAAAATCCATGGGTTCGTTGGGGACATGTACGAGTCAACCCCGCCTCAATACGAGGCACGGTGTGGCCGGTATCACTCAAAGTGTCTGTCTTTTGTTTAAAATGGACACAATTTTAAATGAAAACAACAACTGACCTATAAAAATCTGACCAAACACATTCATATTATTTTGATCCTTTAAGATAATGATAAATGGGTCCTTTTTGACATGTATGAGTCAAACCCGCCTCAATTCGATGCATGGTGTGGCCGGTATCACTCAATGGGTCTCTCTTTTGTTTAAAATGGACAGAATTTTAAGTGAAAACAACAACTGACATACGCAAATCCGACCAAATGCATTCAGATTGTGTTGATCCTTTAAGATAATGATCCATGGGTCCTTTGCGATGTGTACGAGTCAACCTCGTCTCAATCTGCGGCATGGTGTGGCCCCCCCAACCTCTGGACACCCCCACCCCCCTAGACACCACCCCACCACCTGGACACCTCCCCCACCCCCCTCGACACCCCCACCCCCATGGACATCCACCCCCACCCCCACCCCCTTGGACACCACCCCACCCCCTTGGACAGCCCCACCAACCCCCTGGACCCCCCTAGACACCCCCACCCCTCTGGACACCCCCACCCCTCTAGACACCCCCACCCCCTGGAAATCCCTCTCAACCCCCTAGACACCCCCACGCCCCCTGGACACACCCATGGACAACCCCCCCCCCCCCCCCACCACCTCGTATAGCCCCTCCAACCCCCCTGACAGCCCACCCCCTGGAAAACCACTACCCCCTGAACGACACCCCCACCCCTCCTAAACACCACCCCACCACCTAGACACCCCCACCCCCTGGACACCCCCCACCCATGCCCACCCTCCCGGACACCACCCTGCCCACCCTTAGACAGCCCCACCAACCCTCTGGACTACCCCACACACCCCGACCCCCCCCCCCCCCCCGAAAAGCCCCCCCCCCCCCCCCGACACCCTGGACACCAGGCCACCCCCCTAGACTCCCCATAGATACCCCCCCCCCCCACCTGGACACCCCCCCCCCCTCCTTGGACACCACCCCACCCCCCTTGGACATCCCCCCAACCTCCTGGAATGCCCCACCACCCCCTAGACACCCCCCCCGGACACCCTTATCCCCCCGGACACCCCCATCCCACCCTTCTAGACACCACCCCACCCCCCTTGGATAGACCCACCAACCCACTGGACCGCCCCCACCCCCCGGACACCCCCCCCCCCCCGACACCCTGGACACTATCCCACACCCCCTGGACACCCCATAGACAGCCCCCCCCCCCAACTGGACACCCCCCCTCCTTGGACACCACCCCAACCCCCTTGGACAGCCCCCCAACCTCCTAGACCCCCCCCCCCCCTAGACCCCCTGGACACCCCTATCCCCCTGGACACCCCCATACCACCCTCCTGGACCACCCCGACCCCCCCCCCCCCCCGACACCCTGGACACCAGGCCACCCCCCTAGACTCCCCATAGATACCCCCCCCCCCCCCCACCTGGACACCCCCCCCTCCTTGGACACCACCCCACCCCCCTTGGACATCCCCCAACCTCCTGGAATGCCCCACCACCCCCTAGACACCCCCCCCCCCCGGACACCCCTATCCCCCCGGATACCCCCATCCCACCCTTCTAGACACCACCCCACCCCCCTTGGATAGACCCACCAACCCACTGGACCGCCCCCACCCCCCGGACACCCCCCCCCCCGACACCCTGGACACTATCCCACACCCCCTGGACACCCCATAGACAGCCCCCCCCCCCCCCAACTGGACACCCCCCCTCCTTGGACACCACCCTAACCCCCTTGGACAGCCCCCCAACCTCCTAGACCCCCCCCCCCCCCTTGGACCCCCTGGACACCCCTATCCCCCTGGACACCCCCATCCCACCCTCCTGGACCACCCCACCCTCCTTGGAGAGCCCCACCAACCCCCAAGACCGCCCCCACCCCCCGGACACCCCCATGCCCTAGAAATCCCCCCCCCCCCCCGACACCCTGGACACCAGCCCACCCCCCAGAACACCCCCATGGACACCCCCCCAAACCTGACACCCCCTCCTAGACACCACCCCACCACCTAGACACCCCCACCCCCCTGGACACCCATATCCCCCCGGACACCCCCATCCCCCCAGACACCCCCTACCCCCCCCCCCCCTTGGACAGCCACCCTAAACCCCTGAACAGCCCCCCCAACCCCCTGAATTCTGAATTGAATTATTTATGTATTTAATTAACTTATGAATTATGTGATAATGGTGTATGGTTATACTTTTTTATGGGTATACTTTATGTAATTACCTTATGATTTATGTGTTAATTTTGTATGGGTATACTTGTTGAGATGTTGAATTTTTTATAGGTGTTGTTTGGGTGTGCTGCAGCAGATTTTTTTATTACAGCAGACAAGGCATTTATCAGCACTTTTTTAGAACTGATAAAGGAAGCTTTTATCATCACTAAAAAATCTCTGATAAAGGATCACTTTATCAGCGCTAAAAGAGAACTGATAAAAACACATTTATCAGCGCTTTTTTAGCGCTGATAAAGTCTCGCTTTATCAACGCATTTTTAGCACTGATAAAGGAAACCTTTATTAGTACTTTTTTAGCACTGATAAAGTACCCCTTTATCAGCTCTTATTGAGTGATGATAAAGGGGACCCCCCCTCCCCCTCCCTTATCAGCGCTAAGCTTTACAGCGCTTTTTTAGCGCTGATAAAGCCCGTTTTGAGCGCTGATAAAGCCCGTTTTTGTAGTAGTGACTACAGGAACCATATTTTCTATGTTTTAGTCAAACCTATATAGGAAACCTTTTCCCCCACTCTTGAGTAATTCTTACTTAGAATTTTCCTCCCATATTAAGGTACTTTACTTCTGCAAACCAAACTATATGTCTGGGAAAATTTGAATCTCCATAAACTTCCTTCGACCATCGACAATAGAATATTGGAATTCCTAATAACTCCTTTTCCTAACTATTATGTAACATTCCCCAGTTGTATTTGTATAAGTCACACACATAAAGGTCATGTTACCCAGAGGATGACACTATTTGACAATGTAGTAACATTCCTTGGTTGGATTTGCATAAAGTTTCCCACAAAATGGGTTTGTCAACTAGTGGTAACTTCGTCCTCAAGAGAGACCTTATCTATACCCATAATCCATTTTCTATATACTAATATTTAGATCTATAGATCCCCATATTAAATATTACAACATTCCCCTACACATACTTGAAGGTTATGGCACATTCCTGAATATATTACAATGAAAGGGTAAAATTATTAACCTTTTGTTCAAAGCTAAAGACCTTAACTTATAGCCCCGCATAATTCCCTTACTGTATAACATTAAGATATATATCATAAGGTATTATTCACAAGACATTAAAATATAAAAAAACTTCATATTCATAAGATGTTAAACTACAGGGTTGATGTCCTGGTCACACGACATTAAACTGCATGATGCTTCAACCCTTGTCTGAAAGGGTCCTCCCCCTAACATTGTTCATTTAAAAAAGTATACCCTCCTTCACACAATATTCAAGTAGGAGTAGTTTTCCATTCATGTTTAATTCCAATATAGATACTCTCTTCATTCTTAGACACTTTCCCATAGAAAAACACCTGTCATGGTCTTAAGAAATCTGGATCTTCACAAACCCACCGACCATGGGTAGTAGAATATTGGAATTCCTAAGAACTCATCTAATTGACTATGCAATAACATTCTGCAGTTGTCTTTACATAAGTTTCCCACATATAGGTTCTGTTATCTAAAGGATTCCACTAATTGACTATGCAGTAACACGACCCAATTGGCTTTGCATAAAGTCACCCAAAAAATGGGTTTTTCAACTAGTGGTAATTTCAACTTCAGGAGAGACCTCCTCTATTTCTGAATATCATGTTTTAAATTATGAAATCAAAAAAAATATGACTAAAAATTCCACTTCAGATATCTGAAGAATATTGAAACATTCTCATCCCACAAGCCTTTTTTGGGTCATCATTTTGAAACTTATGGTCAAAGTTGTTTGACTCTAAAACACCGGTCTCTTTAGTCCAATTTTCAAGACTTTAAATTGCCCACAAAACAAAAATAGACATAGTACTCACTAGGTTGAAAACTCACAAAGGAAAATCTAGATAAAATTCAAGTATCATCTCGTTATACCCATGATCTTTACGGTTTAGTCAATAACTGATCAGTGAAAGGGTAAAAGGTATAAAACTTGTTAGGATGAAAACTCATAAAATATGGCCTAAGAAAAATCCAAGTCTTGCCCAATAAGTCTTCTCCATATCATGCTTATGAAAAATTTAGGGCAATGACACAAAAAGACACAAATTTTTTAAGGTTTTCCATATAACCTTAGCAATAGTAAAACTATGTTCACTAGGTCCCATGGCTTAGGAAAAAATTAGAGTGCTCCCTATCCCTTGTTATAGTAATTATAACGCAATGAAATTCATTTAAGTGATTCATTTTCAGTGTTGTATTACAATTATAATGAGGATAAAATTTAATAATAAGTGATTGGAAAAAAAATTATTTTCATTTATGTTCCAAAGCGTAGGGGAAATTCCACATATTGGATCATCTCTTCCAAATTTATTGTTTTTACTCAACATAATATTTGATAAGTTGAACTATATCACAATCATTTTCTACATATTGTTGAAGCTCAACCGATTGTATAGCTTCAGCCTCCTCAAAATTATGGAGCTTCTCATGATCTAAAGTAACAACATCTCTTATTTTTTACAAATCCCCAACCAAGTATTAATAGAGTTGGACTACCTCTTCCTATACGGCATTTAGTTCTTCTTTAAGTCATGCCATTCAGAGATATTTCTCATTAAGGAGATCTTGATACTCATCCTTCTTGGTATTTATGTGCTCAGCTTGGGACATATCATCCCTAAGATTTTCAAACTATCCTACCAACTGTGCCTTAGGCCATTGCAATCTTTGCTCATCTTCCCTTTGTTGGATGATCAAATTCACCATAGGAGGGATATCACGCTATTAAAATATGAAATATCCTAGCATGAAAAACTTGAATGAATGTTTATAAATTCATGATAGCAGGTATTTTAGAGGTGTTTCCCCAAATATATTCCAGATATCTCTTTAGAAAATGTGGTGCATGGTGTGAAGAGCCTTCTGCATCTCTAAGTCTGATTCAAAGTTTCTCTTGGAGGGAGATATGTATTCCATGATTAGTGCACTCAATGAGTCACCTTGTTCTTCTCCCTCTGAAATAGCCTCAATTTCACCTATAAATGTTGGTGGAACTGGCTTAGAATCCCCCCTCTCAGGCTCAGTCACCGAAGTTGATGGAACTTAATAGAAAGTAACACATCTCATCAACATCAGGATTTCAATAGACAACAAAGGCAGTAAAGCAACTAAAGTGGCTAATGAAACTTACCTATTATTGGATCAACTTTTGGGATTGATATCTCCCCAGTTCTCACAACCTCATTTCTTAGAGCAAGGATCTCCTGATAAGGATCATCCTCTTAAGTTTCCTCAAAAAATGTGATTTGGGGCTCTAAATAATCTCCCACTTTAGTATTATTAGTCATAATTACCTTAACAAAGGGAGCATGGTGAACTTGGATTCTTTGTTCATGAAGTATCTTGGAAGCATTCTTTATAGACAATGCTTCATAATTTGAACTTTTATATAAAAATCATATTAAAGAAGGTTAACTTTGTTTGAAAAATGAATGAATGATAAACTCACGTCTATCCAATTACCTAATGAAATACTCAAACTACTTGAGGTAACCTTTTATATCAATGTCTATATTAAATAGGTACATCATTTCATGATAAATGGTGTCAAGTCTTGCAGCATCCTCACCAGTAGGAGTATCTAAGATGCATTTCTTAGGACCTAAATTGGATCCTCTATCGATCCCCTCTATCAAATTCTAAGTAGGCATGGAATCATCAATCCTTTCAAATTTAAGGTCAGAATCAACACCTTCATCGAACCATTTGAGATTCTTGTTAGAACCTTCTTAAGTAACAATGAGACCGATGTTGATTGCTAAAAGGTCATATGGTGTATTAAACAGATCTAAAATATCATGAATAGAAGAAAGTCAAAAAAAATTAAATGACACCTTATGGTGTGCATATGACATTACCATTGTCATATTCCCTCTCTACATGAACTAGGAAAGATGTAGTCACATATATTGATTCTTTATCTGTTAAGATGATGGATTCATCAGCATGAGTTTGTGCCTACCCCAGGGTGTCCTCCTCAATACATGAAGGACCAGTGCTAGATCCCTTAAGGGAGGAAAGTGATTAAGATTTTATAAAAGGCAAGCACGATCAAAATAGTATGTCAATAAATCCATGAGATTGAATGATATTATAAAGACTTATTATGATGCATAAGTCAGGAAAAATTTTCCACCATCTTTTGCTTTCTCCTTTGAGATATTGATGTACTCATATTAGTCCCCTTGGAAACAGACACTTGATGTGATGGTTAAGGAACTCCCCTTTCCATTTCCTCTCATCATCTAACCTGGTAAAAGTTCTAAGAGATCATGAGACTCAGTCTCTACCCCAATGGGGGTTCTCGTGGGCTCATACCTTGGTGACCTAAGAACCTATGATGTTGTTTCTTCTTCTTATTCTTCTTGTTCTTATTCTTCTTCTCCTCCTCCTCCAAACTGCTAAATAAATCCCCTCAAAATCAATGATAGTGGGTTAATGATAAATAAAAGATAAGGGGGAAGATATAGATACATAATTAGGGTCTATGTAGTTGTCCCATTCCTCTTCGGTGTGACCAGTTACCCCCTCAAGCTCTCCTCGGTCCATCATGTTAGACACTCACTTTTTAACTGGGATATGGTCATCAATTGCATATATCGAAGCCTCTATCTCCTGAACATATCTCCATGTCTCATCCAAATCACTGTCGGGGTGGATATCATAGGGTGCTCAGATATCTCCTAGCACTGGGATGCATATTACGTCCTGAAGAAATATCCATGCATCCCTGATGTTGCGAGATATGCCCTATCAAGATTTGACTGTTAGGGGTCACAAGTAATTTGTCTCTAATGTAGCTGGTCGCAAGGAAGGCCCAATATATTTTAACTTGGAAGTCCTTTTAGGCATCTCTTCCCTTATAGAAGATAAGGTGACTGAAACCTGAGTCTCCTCCTGATGATGATGACTGTATTGCCTTGGATCATAAGTTATGGTTCTCTCAATCATGGATTTCTCGATGGTCTTTTCCCTATATCACCTTGAAGACTTGGGAGCTTCAGCATCATCACATTTGGATTGAACCTTTCTACCATGCATGCCACGAATATTAGTTTTTTTTTTTGTCATGATCTGGTAAATTCCTTTCATTAATACCCCTAGAGGGTATGATGTAATCCATGCACTAGAATACTCAACCTATAGTTCAATTGATGAACCTAATGGAGGAAGTTTAATTGACATTTTAGACACCTCCATGACCAACAGGATCCAAAACTGTCAGGCTACCATCGGGTGTTTCTCAAGCCTAATGTGCATAGGGTAAATTCTTGACTATTGGAGACACTTGAACTGTCAAGTAAATTGATACAGATCATAGGCCTCATAGATGATCTCACTGCAAATGTGAGCTTTCAGTACACTATCTCTGAATGACATCACGTATTCCCTTAGTTCATCATCATCCTTTCCATTATCGGTGAATATATCAATATGAATATCACCATATGGGAATAATTTTAATTCTCCTGATATGTTCAAAATCTTAATCACTTTATCTTACATCATATATAAAGGTTTGATTCTAGAAATAGCTTGGAAAAATGGGCAAAATCAGCTATCAAAGACTTTAATTAGGCTCGGCACAACATAAGAATTGAAGTGTGCTACAATCTAACCCCACAACACTTAAAACAACTTAACAATTCTAAATGGGGCCTTCCCATTGTACACATGCATTAAACACCTATAAATCCTCCCCAAGATAGGGGAAGCTAACCCTATATGGCTCCCTTCTACTAGTTTAGTTACTATAATAAACATCTATGGCCTTACGCCACCATTAGACTCATGGACTAATAGTAAGTAAATTCTTGGACACATTTTTAGAAGTAATCTAGTAAAATCTTCACATAAACTTCAAAATTGACCTTGTAACCCCATCGGGTATACTCACCCTTCTCCAATGTGGGCAAAAATGGTCCAGAAACACCCCAATTCCCTAAAGTGGGGCATCATGTAGGGCATTGGAAAGTGGGACCTACTCCTTCTGGCTTTAGGAACACCTTGATTCACATTTTAGGATGAATGTAACCCTTGGGGAGAGGGTCCTTGTTCTATACTTTCTCTGCTACCTTAAAGAGCTCATGGGCCAAAGGAGGTGTCCTTTCAGTATTGTCTCACATTGTCTTCAGTGGGATAAACTCATCATAAATGTACCCAAGAATAGGGGTTATATAAATTTTTTATAAATACCATAGGATAATACCAACTTTACCACACATCATATGTAAATAATTCTTCTGAAGACTATATTATATCAATAGATCGGGAATGATTTCATGGTTTTTATAAACATAATTTTTCCCTGACCATACAGTCTTGTATATTCTGACATCTTGTATCTCCTTAAACTCTACACAAGTTTAGTGAACCCAGTAAACCCACATCCATTAGGGTCTAACTCCCCCTATAGAGTGGAAGTCCCAGTATTCCTTCCAACCTTGTGGTTGGTCTGTCTATGAATCATGTAAAGTTGATTCATAATAGTGAGGCTTTGACTTTGTGTTGTGTGGCTTCAGGTTCGGGGTGCATCGGCTGTGATGCAATAAAAAACTAGTAAGAATCGTTCCTTCCTTAATGTATGAAACCTTGGAGGATACATTTGTGGCAAGAAAATATGTATGTTGCACAAACCAAGATTTATAGAAGTATCTATTAGCCTTTGAGATGAGGAAATCCCTTAGAAGTCCATGATTGTACAAGGGTAGGTAGTTACTTCATGGATACTCATGATGATATAGCAGCAAATGGTTTTCCAAATCTGGGATAGTTTATTTGACCATGTCGTAATAGTCCATCCCAATAGCCATTATGATATCTGATGCACATGAAGTAGCTTACTCGAGAGAATCCATCAGAGGATTTGTTGAAAACTTATAATAAGGCATCGAGTTTTCTCATTAAGTTGAAATATTGACCTAGAAAAGTTAAATTTTTGACTTGGAAGAATTCAAAATTTTGGAAAAGGAAGGCCTTTGTGCAGGATCCCCAATTAGGTCCTTTACATGGACCCCTTGATTAGGTACTTTGCGCAGGTACCCCGATCAGGTTCTTCATGCAAGGCTACTCAAAAAGATTTTTCCCATGCAATATGGTAGCTCAAGTGGTTGTACCATAAGAAATTATTTGGGATACCTTTGTGAAAAGAGAATCATGACACGACTGGATGAATGACCTGTTCAGTGAGAGAAATATGCATGAGTGCGGAATGGAAGAAATTAGCAAAGGGGTTAGTGGTATTTATAGGCATCGTTGGCCATCATGGACTTGCACACAAGATAAACACACTAGGTATATGCGGACAACCTACATGGAAACCCTACCTGGATGACCTATATGACCTTTATAAAATATTTCCCATTCTTCCTCAAGACTATACCCTCTTCTTTCGATCAGATCCAATCTTGATGGGGGGGATTTTGTTGTCACTCTAATTTTTCAAGTGGGATTAAAAGATTATGAAGAGTTCCTCAAGAATATTAGATAATTGAAGAACCCCAATAAGAATTAGAGGAACTTGTCCAATATGGCATGCACACACACCCCTGTGCATTAGAAGGATCGTACAGACCCCATGTTTGGCACTAAAGAACTGACCACCCCTGAACGGGGTACCTGTGATGGGTACCTATGCCATGGACCTGAGTGGGGTTACTCCTTCAACCAGGGTTCTCTATTCTCCAATAAATGACCCTAGGTCTCTTCATTTTCATAACTAGAAAATCAGAAGAAGCCCCAAATCTCTAGTCATGCAGCCCCTTTGCCTAAGTTCTCCAAAATCCCTCAGGTATCCATCTACAACCTGGGAAAAGAGGAAATTATGGAGGATGGTGAGATCAAAGTCCCTCAAGTGTCTGAAATACAAGACACCTATGTGAGAACCCTATTTACCCCTAGTGTGAAACCACTTGAGTGAGGACCCTTCCTTAATTAATGACCTACGAAAGGCCCATCCAGGGACACCTGAGGAGACCCATGGTTCCAAGGATAAAGCCTATCCCAAGTGTTTTTTCTCATCTAGTTTGTTTCCTAAGGCATATCCAACTCGTGAAAGCTTATCCCCCTTATGCGAAGCATTTCCAGCTCATCCCAAGCCTTGCATGAAGCACCTTTTCTCTCTAATACAAGATCTGTGTGATCCCCCCTTTTGATCCCTCTTCCAAGCCACCAATGGTAGGGATCATACTCATTTTGATCCCTAATCTAAGGGGGGGGGGAAATTGAAACCTCCACTAAAGCCTCCATATTTGTAAGACCATGGTAGGAGGTACATCAGTATGTCTCCCATTTGGGTATTCATTCCTTTAGTCATAGGTGTCTTTCACTTGTCCTACCTGATGGGAAGGGTCCTCAGGGTGAATGTGAGTGTTCATCCCTTTGGTCACAAGGACCCCAACCCTGGGGGTAGTTTTAGGGAACTCCCTATCTTGGATACTAGGGTTAGGGACATGTACTTCTCTAGTTGTCTCTAGGACCCAGGGCATCTGGTTCCATGTAGGGAGAGTGAGGATCACACTTCATTTTCCCCTTTAACAGGGAATAAGATCCTCCTCTCTTCCCCAAGAACCAGTTTTAGGGCATCCCTCATGGATTATGCCCCTAGCCTTTCTTATAAAACCTCTCCTACTTCACTTCTTCCTCATTATCCATACCCATGGGTTATATCCATATGGGTAGTCACACATGACTATCCTAGATACAATAATGGGAGGGAATGGGCACATCAAATCCCTTTTCTTCTTCTCCTATCTCCCTAGCCTATTCCACTAGCAGAAGGGGGATTGTGTGGTTTCTCGGATCTTCCAATTCCTCTTTTTTATATCCAAGAATGAATCATGTGGTATTATAGGTTAACTATAATCATGAAATCCACATATTATGATGCATGTTTTAGCATAGAATTTTTTTTTTCAGATCTCCCACTCACCTTCCTTAAAAGGGCCTCTATAGGCGTGATCCCTTAAGGCCATGTATCCCACCCTTAAGGAAAGGTAGATTGTGTGGTTTATCAAATCTACTGCCTCCTCTTGTTTCCCACACCAAGCATGACTCACATGGGATTAGAGGTTGGTGGTGATCATGGTATCTACACTATCCCAAACCTTTGGGGCCTTATTCCAAGTGTAAACCCCAACCATACATGGGTATCCTCTTAAAGAATAATTCCCATATTAATCTTCTCAAAGGGACATACTCCCATACGAGACAAACCTTCAGAGGGTCTCCATAGGTGTGGGTCCTCACAACCCAACTACATGATCTTTGATTCATGTACAAATGGGATACATATAAATCCTCCTTGAGGTCCAAACTCGACACCCCAAATAAACCCTATTCTCTCTAGGAAACATTCACAGTAAGGTCTTATCCAACATGGGATCCCATATCCCTTCCAGGTTCACTGGTCCGCTTTGGTATAAGTCCCACACCAGACTTTGACTAGGAAAATTTCACATATAAATACTTATAATATCACATTAAACTACATGATTAGGTCATTATCATACAACATTAAAAGGTATTATGTTCCCCATTAAGTGTAACCGAACTAAGTGGGTTCTGATTCTGTTCATAAGGATACATAGGAATCCCATATTATGGGTCTAATCCTAATATCAAAACAAATCCCATCTCCATGGATTATGATTCACTTGAGATCTCCTCACTATGTGGATCAAAAAAACATCATAATAAGATGAGAAAAGAATCTTAAATCAGTACATAAGAGGGTACCATTGATGGAGAACCTTGGATACATATAGATATCTTCATTGATTAAGAACCTTGGATATATACAAATGATTCTAAATTCCATACATGCTAATAATTGATTTTTAATTAAAGGGTGACCCATGTCATACTTGGAAATTAATGAAGGATTCGCAAACATATCTTAAATCTATAAGAGAGTCCTAGAGTAGTAAACAATTCCCTCCAAAAGGGTGTGATGAGACTAACCTATCATCCTCTCGACTAATGTTAGTTCTTAAGTATCATTGGCTAAACTCCCCAATGGGTGCCTGAATTTGGAAAGAAGGTCCCTCATAGATATATAACCATTGGTTGTTTCTAGTTCCATGAATAAACCCCATTGAAAACTTTCTGAAAGGTACATGGATATGTGTTTGACATAAAGGTTGTTCCACCAACACCACAAAACACCATTCCAGCTCCATGTGGCATTTTCAGGGACAAAATAATAAATAACATCAAAGGATGTCATCTTAGATGAAAAATAATTTTGAAATATTACTTGGTACATTTCCTAAGGAAAATATTTTTTCTTTCAAAATAAATTTTTAAAACTTAAAGAATTTTTAAAATTATTTTCTTTGAAAATAACCTTGATAATTTATAAAGGAATATTTAAAATCATTTAAAACATTTCTTGAGGAAAATATCATTTCCGCTTTGAGACACTTTTTAAAACATAACACATTTTGAAAATATGTTTATTTGAAAATAGCCTTTAAAACATATAAAGTAATTTTCAAAGAAAATAATGGTCATAATGTTGAGAATTTACATTCATTTAATATATGTTTGAACAAATATTACTTTCAATTTTTCAGTAAAAGTCAAATGGGTGTTGTTTTTTTGAAAATGACATGAAGATTCATTTTAAAACATTTTTAAAAAATTAAAACATGGGTAAATTTTATTTAATAAATAATTTTAAGAATTATAAAAAAATTATAAAACATAGTTTTGGAAGAAAAAAAGTTTTTGACCGAAAATATGATTTTTCATAAAAACATTCCTTTGAAATCTTGAGCACATAAAGAGAGGAGAATGAAGGTAAAACGTGTATTTTTATGAAATAAACATAGGATATTAAAATTCATGATTTTATTAAGATATATATCATAATATTTCTTTTTTATAAGTATAATCACAAATAATCTCGATAAACGATGATATTGTGATGTAAAACTCTTACCACTTGGGTAATATTGAATTATAATCCCAATGAAAGAATAAAATTAAAACAAACTTAAAATATAATTAAAATAATTATATTCATGATATAACATTTCAAATTGGCCATATATACACCTCATAGAAAAGGATAGGTGCATAACATAACTTATGTCCCAAAGAAAGCAAATTGAGACAAAAATCCATTATTGATTTGTTAAATTTTGAACCATAAACCCCATAAAAGAGAGATCCTAAAATTGATATATAAATTAAAATAAAATTAATTATAATCATCATAAAATATATTAATGGGAAGTATATAAACCACATAAAATAAATAGGTTGTGAAAAGGACATGTGTCACTCAGAAGTAAAAAGTGATACGGAAATCCCTTACCTCAAGTCTTGACTTCTGTTAAACATATTCAAAACTCCTGTATAATAAATGTAAGTTTATTATAAATATATTAAATAATCATATTCATATATATCATTCCATATATTTTTTTCTTATAACATTTTATTACCCATTTATTAACAATTTCATGTTAATGTTACGTTTCAGGCAATAACTGCTTGGTTTGTCATGTATATTTTGACTTATTATTTCTATTACTGTTACTTAAATCGTGATTTAATAATATAAAAAATGTTAAACATGATATAAATATCATATATATTCATTATATATGTCTTTAAATTAATCCATAAAATTTAGTAATGGAAAATAAAATATATTTTTCATGGAGACGGTAGGTCATACGTACGTATGAACATTGTTTCCATTTTATTTTCAGATTGAAATAAATAAGGTTAAATGATATATTAAAATTACAGAATCGTTTTTATTTAATATGTACCACAGATTTTTATTAAACCCATCCTTATTACATTCCATGAAAATTTTGAACGAATCACATCGCTTCATGAGGCGATAGTTTGTCGTACACACAAGCGACATTATCGTATTCCCACAAAATGGAAATCATGAAGGTATGTGTGAATTAAAAATTAAAAATCATAATAACATTATAAAAATCATAGATATAATATATAAACAATAAATTCATCATTATGACCATCCTTGATTGATGGTAATGAAAAAATGAATGACATTGATTCGTGAGGTGGTAGTCCATTGTACACAAAAACAATGATTTTGTAACCCATTTGATGGAAGTGGAGAAGGTTTTAGGTCATTAACTTAACATAAAAAACATATAATTATATTAAATATACTTATTTTATTATATAATCATGATATAAAAATAATTAAAGGGGTTGAAAATTAATTAAAACAAAAACGCTTGTTTGATGAATGTTACCTCTTCTACGGGTATCCTCCTTAGGTTTGCACTAAAATCCTTCCTTGGTTAGATTTATATCCAAAATAAAGATTATTGTATGAGTTTATGGAATTTGGTAAGTTATTTGGTCAAGGATTAGTTGAATCATGGAGTTTTTAAGGTGTGAAGAAGATAAGAGATTAAGTTCGCTTTTATAGTTGAGGAGTGACATTTTTTTAAATACCCAAAAGTATTCACTACTGTGAGGTCAATATTACCTAAAGTGGATCCAATAATGATAATTAATGGGTTTTATGGATTATATGGTCAATAAACACATCCAACACACAATAAAACATGTGTTTAAATATTTTTTTCCTTAACTTGTAAGTTTACTTAATTTTACCGTTTTTGATTTTTCACTACGGTAACTGGTTTTCTAACCTAGGTAATTTATCCATTAAGAAAAAATTAAATTGAGACTTATTAGATACTTTATACCCACTGATTATAAATATTAAATCCAATTTATCAATTAAAAATCCTATGTATGTTGAAAATGTATTTTAACATAAGCGCATACACGTGCAAACACATTATTTTAATCATAACCACGCTAACAGAGCTTTTTTACTATTTAGGGGTCAATATAGTCATTATAAGATAAATATTGATCCATTAATGGAACATATTTTATATTTATTAACATTAAAAATTACTTGTTATAAGATAGTATTTTTAGTCATTTTAAATCATTTAATAAAATATCATTTATTATAAAATAAAATTAATGTCAATTTTGACATTATTCATTTAATTTGAATTTAAGAATATCAAGATAATTATTTAACTATAATATATTAATTTCAATCCTATTTAAAATGATATATTAATCAAAAAAATTAATGGAAGACAATAATTCATCCAATTTACTTCACTTTTAGTATTTTTAGTATCATTTATTTTATTTTATTATTAACTAAGTAATTACTATGTTGGAGTTTCTTAATCATTTAAAGTTATTATTAAATATAAAAAATAAAAATAAATTATCATGATAAAAAAAACTCATTTATCTTCAAAAATAATATTTATAACCCAACATGTGTTGTTTTTTACCCTATCCCAAATCTTTATAAAAATTAAAAGAAAGAAAGGTTCATTTTTGTCTTTTTCTTTACTTAACTTATTATATAGCTCACTTTCATGTAAAAGTGTCCTAAAAACTCATAAAAATATATCATAAGGTCATAAGGGTCTAAATATGGCTAGCCAATGTGTGCTGGAAAAATTGGTAGGTCATTTTAACTCCCCGGTAAACTCATTTTTACCGTAATCATTGTAATTAATTTTTTATGTTTTCACTATTCAATTTGGTCAAAATTTAATTTTACCTTATTATAAATTATAAATTATGCTGATTAAAAATATTCAATCCATTTTTTCCAATTCAACTCATATTGGTGGAAATTTTTAATTACAAATTAATCTCGCATATGTGATGAGAATGTGGGTTTTTAATGAGAAAATGCTCTAAAGTTTACAAAGTTTTTATATCTAAATACAATATGAAATTAATTCCAATAACATAAATTGGATTAATTTATTTATAATTGAACTAATTTAAATTTACAACCAATTAAAAATATAATTTAACATTATTAATAATTTAAAATAAAAGATAGTTTTCAATTAAAATTCGTTATTTTTCATTATTAATCAAAAAATGAAACATTTTATAAAAATAAAAAAATTACCATAAGATAATTTTAATATGATGAATTAAAAAATGAAGTTTATTTTATCAAATTAATTTTCTAAAAGTGTAAAAATTTATTTTTAAAAATAGTGCTCCACCAAAAGGTTATAAACTCACTTTTTAGAATAATATAGTTTTTAAGTGTAAATTTGGATTTATTATTATCACTTTTATAGAAAACACATAATATGAATGTTAAATAGTTTATTGAATATATAATATATTAATTTCATTAAAATAATTCACCCAAAATTGGTTTTATTAATTAATTGAGGTAAAACGTGTTTGTTTACATAAAAAATGTTTTCTGAGAAAAATATTTTCTATATTTTCAAGTAGTTCTATTTTCATTTTAAATTAATTGGTCACCGAAGAATACATGTATAAACCATATATTTTCATAATTTAGTTATTCCTAATATTTATTTTATGTGTAACGCAAGAAAAACTCAGTGTTATGTGTAACACTCAATATCTAAAGGATTAAATTAATTTAAAAAAATATTTCACAAAATCTTAGGGTTTTATACTTTTGAAAAGTGGGATGTTGAAGTTTCTTACCACCATTAGATTTCTCCAACATACCACCAGAATTAAATCCCACTTTCTAATTCTTATCCCCATGAGACATTTGATATCTTCTAATCTCTATTTCAAATTTTAGGGCACAATAAATAATTTTCTCATAGCTATCAAAGACTTGGATCTTTAGAGCTTTTCGTAGGCTTGGTTTTAACCCACCAAAGAAGCGATCAACTTTGCATTCAGGGGTAATGAAAAATTCATAGGTGTATCATAAAAAGCATATGAATTTTACCTCATACACCTCTATGGATTCATCATCCTTTTACTTGAGGGCAAGGAAAACCCTTTCCATTTTAAGTCAGAGAGTGTGAGGAAAATATTTGTCAAAAGACATTTTATGGAATTCCTTACACCCCATAACTTCGATCTCTTCCTTAGGATTCATATTCTTGATCAATTTCCACTACTAATCAGTTTATCCTTCTATATGATAAATAGATAGTATGACATTCTCCTACTAAAAAAATTAAAGGATTGAGAAGATCTTCTCAATAAAGTTGATCCATTGTTCCATGATTAAGGGATTGGATGATACATTGAAAGTTGGAGGAATTCATCATGTAAAGGTCTCAATTACAGCTTGTTCTTTATTATGGGGATTTGGGAAATCCTATTGATTCATGTTTCTATTCAGAACCTGATTCAGCTGAGAGAGTATCATCACAAAGTTCATGATTCCTACTCCTGTTAGGTTGGACACCTCATTTGGGTAGTCATCACATTGCCCTTCACATTGGTTGTTTACTTGATTCCTTATATTTCTATCCATTGTCTATAATAAAGGAAAAATTATGGATGAGTACTTTTAAACTATTAAACACATGATTATGAATCTAATAACATTAAAGTGAACATGAGCCTCATCCCAATTGGTGAGGTCTCTTCAAGTACATCTACGAGACCCATGTTCGAATCCAGGAGGAGGCATATTTTCTAGGTACTATAGCAGGTACTATAGCAGGTACTATAGTAGGTACTATAGCAGATACTGTAGTAGGTAATGTTTGGAACTGTAACAGACAGAACTATTCATCTTCGGGCCACTGGTTTGGGCTTGGAGTTCTTAAGGCCTTTGGGCCACCCAGGACTTCAGGTCAATAAGACTTTTGGGCCACCTTAAGGTCTTTAGGTCACCTTAAGGACTTCAGGACACCTCAAGGCCTTTAGTCCACATGATGTGCAGACATAAACCAAACAGATTCTACAAGGAACAAGCTCCAAAGGAGGATTCAGAGCATGTATATTCACCAGAGCAGAGCTATTGAATTTGGAAGAATGAGAGGGTATGGAATTTTCTATCGGTACCAGGCCTGTACATATATATATAGAACATATATCCAAACATCATTGCAAAGGTTGAGATCTGATCACGATGCAGACACTAGGGAGGGGTAGTTTCAATTATTCATAGTCTGGAATGAATTCCTTTAAGACATTCAGGTCCTATAATTTCATGAAGCCTACGGGCCATGTAAGGGTTCCCCTTCAACCCTTAAAATGGGGATTATAAAAAATGAATAAAAAATGAAGGCCTTCATTCCATTAATTCAATAATATTAAAGTGATGCTTTATAAATGACATGTATTTCTTTAAATTATGAATTTTTAGGCTTCAATCTATGTTATCCATGATATATTCCCTAATATAGACTCTTATGGGAATTTTTATTCCATTAATAATGGTTCATAATGAGCTTGTGAACTTACCAAAGTATATATCCTAGGATTGTCAAACTAGGTGTATAGAAAGGCTCATTTTCATGCACTAGTTCCCGATCGATACTAGCTCATTAGGGTGTTTTCAGGTGTTACCACTATGTACATCTATGCCAGAGCCACGTATACTTTTAGTATCTGGATAGGGATGTATTTTATTGGAAACCACTTACTATATACTTTAGAAAAATTTAGGGATGTATTATTATGTTTAGTCTTATCCTTGATTATTTCACTAGAGTTTTCTAATCCTAATCCCAAAAATAACTAAACTTTCCTTTGATACCAACTATGATAACTCTTGTCTTAATTCGTGATTTATTACATAAGAACACACATATTACAACCCAAAATATCAATAATTATAGTTTATTTTTTGATTAGGTACATTACATAACAACTAAAAATAAGGGGTGCATTAACATTATTGAAAACTTCCTTAACATTCTCATAATTTTCCATCATTCTTAAAATTGTATGGGATAACCTGGGGACATATATTAGAAAAGGGGGAGATATAAATCTCAGTAAGGGAATAAAAAAATAATAACATGAAGAAATTATTAAATTTTAGAAAATATTAATTTCAATGGGACATAAAATGGGTTAGAATCATAAAAATGAATAATAAGGCATGGTATAACATGATAACATAAAGGCAATATGGGAAATGTGGCAACAACTTTAAATATGGCATCATAAACATAAGCCAAGGATAACCTCCAAGACATAATAACATGGTGAAAAAAGTCCCATGATGGATTATGTTCTCTCCCTAATCCCTTTAATGATGTATCATGAGACTAAAACATTACCCAATGTATTGGAGTGCTATATAATTCTGGGTACACTCGTCGCTTTCATATCATGTACATGCATAAGTCTACCACATAGATCATTCAAAATAGGAACATATTTTATCAAATTTAATTCCACGATCAAGAAATTTTTAATACATACATGTAATTCCAAAATAAAATAATTATAGGTATGTTTATGTTAATACCCTTTAGTGTAAATAGCGATAGTATTCACAATACAAAGGTTTGGCAAGGAAAAATTGTTGTGAAATTTCAACAGCATAACGACAATACTTAAAGATTAATAAAATGGATTAATGAGATCTAAAGTGGTATCTAATAATTTTTAAATAAAATTTATAGTAATATGGATGTGTAAAAACATATCCCAATGTTATGAATTTGAAATAAAAGGCATAAAATTAAGAATGTGCTTGAATAAAGAGGAGAAGGAAAGAATCCCTTACCTTGAGAGGGTAATTCCAAAAGCGTGGAAGTAGCTTCTTGAGGGATTGGGGGAACCTTAGTAGGACTCTATATAATTTATGTTTTATTAAAGAAATTCTAAAAGGTTTTTTAGTGAAGAGGAAGGGGATCTTGGGTGGGTTTATATAGGAAAAGAGAGGGGAGTTCTTTATTATTTCTCAAACTTAGGTTTTGGACTCTATATAATAAAGTAATCAAAACTGAAAACCTTATCAAGGTTTTTGTATATTATTTCTACCAAATAGTATTGTTTTTAACTATTTTATAATTCCAAGGTCTGAAATCATTAAAATATTACCCTTGATTATGTGGAAGTGAGTCATGTTCTTAAAGAAATGATTTTAAAACCTTAAAATATAATGTCTATTTTAGAGAATTCATAAGGCTTTATTAAATTAATCAAATAAACATAAAATCACATTATTTTAAATTTAAAACATATATTTGGTCATTTATATCATTTATATTATTTATTACATCATTTTTTGGTCATTATGATGTCATAATACACACCTTATATTTATATCGTATTTAATTTTCACTCAAAAATTTGATTATCTCATAAAATTATGAAAAAATAGCTATTGAATAATTTCAATGTTCTGATTCCAAAAATAATATTTATTTTATCAAAATAATCTTATAAATATGATAATTTTTACATTTAAAACAAAAAAACAACATTTATTAAGAAATATTGGGTTTTTTGACAATAACAGTTTTTGAACCCTTATAAAAATTACATTTGACATCATAAAAATTATATTATAATTTATATTTAAGGAAAATTATTTAATAATAATATTTTATTAAAATATAATTTATTTCAAAAATCCATTAATTCATCAAAAGGGATGACTTATTTGAAATTTCATATTACCCAAAAATGAAATTTGTGTTTTATCATATCAAAATCAAAATCATTTATAATGTTACAACAATAAGAAATAAATATAACCATTATTATATTGAAAATAAAATATAAATATTCATATTATTAGGTTCTTTATACATATCCCTTTATTACACTAATAAATTCCCTAATGGTAAGTTGTGTGATAGTGATATTTTCATGGGGTGGTTCGGCATACATGGTTTGGGTTGTGATCTCGATGAGATTGAACTTCTCTCATAAACGATTTTACTCATGCTTTAGTTATTGGATCTCATCTTGGGCTTGGCCAAGGGAAAATTTCAATGATGCTATCTCCCTTATGATCTCTAATAAATGTGATTTATAGGTTATGATTCTACTGTTTGAGGCCATCACTTTCTTTGTTTATGTCAATTAGATTTATCAAAACCCTATATTTATAATAATAATATGATCATTGTTCAATGGATATATTATCAATGGTTATGATACTTAATGGTATTCTAAATCTGATAGGTTATAATAAAACCAAATAATTTCATGTGTTTTCTATAACCATAATATATAATAAATAATTTAATTCAATCACAAAAAGAATTTTATTTACAAAAGTTTGGGTTGTTACAAAGTATCCCTGATATGGTCAACTTCCTACTATTTAGTTAAAAATATATTAATATATGAAGGTTATAGTGCATTTATATTAACATTTATATATATGTGTGTATATATATATCATATATTAATATTTTGATCATATAAATCCACTGGAATAATTGAGGGAGATATCAATTTTTTGATAACTCAAAAGAGAAATCTTGTTGAGGAAGATGAAAAATATACAAATACACCCACAAAACATTAAATTCTAGCATTTATAGATTACTTTATTTCATTGCAACTATAATTATCCAATTAAATAATTCATCCTAAATCAATCTTTCAATATCTTCCTATATTTTCTTGCTTCTCCATCCTTAAATGCTGAGCGAGAATACACACACACACACACAATTCATTATTGCAACAGGTGAAAACCTAAAGAGAAACAACACACCCATGAAGATATTTCAAGAACTATGGGTGATATTTTATTTAAATATTATTTTTAAATTTATTTATATATATTAATTTAAATTATTTTAATTGGTTTCATTGGGCTTCTTCATGAAGCTTCTCGATCATGATAATTTCATTGGTATTTTTGACCTTGAAAACATCAAACTGATTTAAGTTTAATAGAGTGATTTTGATGTGGTTAATGAAAGTATTTTATTATTGTAGATAAAAAGAAAAATGGTGAAAGGGGTGTTGATGGATAGCATAAGCCGAGAGTTTCCTATGTGTATAGTTTCATGGTCTTGAAATTTGATGAATTTGGGTTTGTTTTTGAAGGAGAACGACAGTGAGGGTAGGTGATATCAAGCTTGTATAGGAATAGAGGATAATGGAATAAACATGTGTCAGAGGTGAAGAAGAATTAATCATTGAGATTCAGCTAGGTTATGTAAGAGGTTGAAGATAACATTTGAATTTACCAGATGGTCGAGATTATTTTGATCGAACGACAATGATATAAATTTATGTTTTTAATTCGAGGGAACAGTACCTACTTCTGTTCAATCCCACATCGATATTTTGGCTAGTTGAGAACTTGAATATAAGTTAAATGCTTTCATAGATAGTCTGTGCCAAGGAACTGGGGGATTGAAACCCAAACATGCATGCACACACAAACCCACAACAGGTCGCACCACATGGTCCACTGGGAACCCTTCAGGTGTTATTCATGCCCATTGACATACTATACAGATGTTATGAACCCCCCTTATTCCATACGGTGAGAAAGGGTTGACCTCTCCCATGTGGTTGTCACATAGGGTCCCACATGTGTGGTTTAGGGGTTCCTTGGTTGGCTATGTTGGTTGGCCTACTTTTTTATATATGTAAATTTTAAATTACTATAAAAAATTATAAATTATATAATTTTTCCATTATTTTTTTATACATATATGACCTTCTTTAAACAAAATATTTATCTTCAAACTTTTAATATTTTTATCAAGTTAATACTTTTCTTAACACATGTTATAATGTTTTAATATTAATTGTTAAAATATTATCAATAATGATTAATAATATTATCCCTTGAAAAATAATACAAAAGTAATATTTTAATTTAACTTTATATAATCAAAATTAAAATTAACTATAGAAAATCTTTAAATTTTATATTAAATCATACCTTAGTTTATTTTAATTATAAAAAAATCATTTAATAAACACTTAATTAAAAAAAATTATTACTTGCATTTCTTTGGATGTTATGTAGGTTCCAGTCATAGTGGATGCACCTTGGTGGGCATTAAATTAAAATTTATTTAATTTAGAGTTTTCTGAACCCCCAATAGAGGATCTTGCGCATTAAATTTATAATTAGTTTTTTTATGATTGGAAGAAATGATTACCTCATCTTAGGATCCTTTCTTCAATGATGTTTTTTATCTTATGAAAACCCTTTGGGATTACCTCCATTTTTCTTTAGGGATCCAAGTGTAGAATCCTTATTGTAGTGATCCCCATGTGCTCCTTTGATCTATAAGAAACACTGATAGATTTCTAGGTGCTAGTGTGGCAAATCAATCATCTTGCTTTGTTCATCTTGATCGCTCTAAGATATATCAAGATTAAAGGAGTTTTCTCATTCTTGAGAGGAATAGGAGAGAAGTTTGAGAGAGAGAGCAAGAAGTCCATTGTGTGCAATGATTATCTATTCTCAATTTTCGAAAAACCCTACACAATAAGCATAACCATATATTTATAGATTAAGTGTTTATGTTAAAATATTATTTAATTTCATGTTGTATCTTAAATAATCATCTTTATTAAACCCCATGCCAAGATATTATTATTATTATTATTATTATTATTATTATTATTATTATTATTATTATTATTTTATACCACACGCGCTAACTTGCACAATAAAAAATATTATTTAATTGGATTATAAATTAATATTTGTTTCCAGATGTGGTCTTGGTCTATTCAAACTCCTCATCATTTATTGAGTACTCTAATAAACACTTTATTCATAAATAAATATTTTATCCACAAACCAGTGGAAAATATTTATTAAATATTCAATAGAATAAATAAATATATTTTATTCACAATCTGGTGAATAAATATTTATTTAATTTATGAAATCAATAAAATATGAATAAAATTATTTCTCGGTCTTGGCAATAATATTTATTCCATTAATTAAATTCAAATAGAATTTAATCAAGATCAATAGAAATAATTTTCATGTGACCCTCTATGATTATTTCTCATTAGCATTAGGTGGGATTTCCTAAATTCCAAGATTACTATCTGGAAATGAGTCAAGGAACCCAAGATAAATAAATTACTTTCATAATGATGATAACTATATATTAATTCTCACTATGTAATATAATACATTTGTCTTTTTGTCTCATCAAGCAGGTTGCACATCTGTGTCATCAATATATATGCTTGATACATCTTTCTTTAATTATTTGAAATAAATCTCATTACACCATGGCCATGGAATTTAATGTGACTATTATATTTCAATCAAAGGGATGATATATCAACTTCTATAGAGATAGAGGGGATAAATCCTTACTTGACTTATTAATTAACAACATGTCATTTAGGAAGCATCAAATGTATCCAACTTCTCCATAAACTGTTATCATCATGGTTTAAGTAATACATATAAGAGAATGATTCATAATGGTCATGCCCATCATGAGGAATGGAAAATTAGTTTTTTTGTTCCTTCTATTCTAACTAACTGAGTAGCTAGAGGCAGTCAGGGTTGATCCCCCAGGGAAAATAAAAAAGAAATTATAAATGTAAGTCAGTGAGTCTAAGCTGATAATCTAGACAAAATGAATAAAGATAAAATGATGAAAATGTGAAACAAATTGTGAAAATTCAATGAAAACAAAATAAGAGATAGAAAAATTGAGAAAACAATTGTGTCAGGATTGCAACTTGATTAGGGCTAATTTAAATAGTCATTCTTTTATATTAAAATTATTTATGAAAATAGTTTTTACCATGGGTATTCAATTATTTTACCATTTCTTGGACTGATAACAGGTAATTTTGTATTTAAACATCAACCCCTTGGTCTGGTAATTGAATATTCAAATACACATTAAAACATTATACCTAAAATAGTTTCAACTGGCTCACCCAATGGTCATGAATTTTCCGGTTGTAATTCCTTTAGTTTTCACCATTGGTGTCATTCTTGGTCTGATATGACACCAATGGTTAGTATAGAATTAATTTGTTAAAGTAAGTATAAAGAAAAAATCATAATTAAAAAACACACATAAAAAGTTTTATTACAATACAACCATAATGTTATTACAACCCCAACATAAGGGATTTAGCCTCTTATAACCATGGTCATGGTGTACAGGTTGATCAAAAACTCAAACCCTACCATGGATACAAGAGGAGAATGGGAATAAAGAAATAATTACACTAAAATGAAAAGGAAAACAAAAGAAAAACTCATATTTGGATTAGGGGGAAGGTTGAACTGCATGGAGGTAGCACCTTCCCCTTGGATTTCCAACCCAAAATTCAGAGGCCTAATTCTCTATCTATAGAAAAATAGGTTACATGGAATGTACCTAAAAGTACATAACATGTACTTGGGTCAACTGTCTTTTACTTTATTTTCCCTACCGATAGGTGGCCTACTATGTCGCTCGTTGAATTCAATGCATTGGCGGCCGATTAGTGATGGTACACGGTGTGTGTCATCGACATACATGGCATGTAGAAGCTCTATTAGACACCAACCACATCTAGAAGTATATACATGACATGTGAAAGGTGATTACACAACGTATTATCTCTGGTTGGATACATGGGTGTGTACTCAATCTGTTTGAGTTGTTACTGGGCAAGGGTACACGGTGTGTGTTTATAAAGTACATGTCCTGTATATCTCAATTTTTGTTCTGATAACTCCCAATTTGTGAATTTAATTGGAAACACCTGAAAAACCACCACAACCACCGAAATAAATCATTATATCCATAAAATAATGTGTATCTGGTGAAAACATGTTTTATTAATCAATAAATTGTATAAAAATGTATACACAAATCAGGCACATCAAACTACCCCACACTTAGTCATTTTCTTTCCCTCAAGAAAAATCTCAATATCTAATTAAAAATAATCCATTCTCTAAAAGGGAATTATTCAATCAATTACATTTATGAATATTATATCCATGGTGGAGGATTTTAAATTATACAAAACATATTTTTATTTTAAAGATATTTGAATCATGCTGCTTATATAATTCAGTTAAATACTTTTATCCTATTTAATCCACATTTTTCAACTTTTCATAAATATACATTCCACTTGATGATTTAACTCAACATAAAATGAAACAATCATCACTCAAGATCATTTAATTGGAGTTATGATCAATCTCAAGTATATTCACTCTATCTATAGGCTTGAAATTATCCTAATTCTCCACTTATAAATCAAATAAAAAAATCATGAGGTCTTTCAATAAGGATCATATGTTTTTAAGGCTAAGGGTAGGTAGGTAATGATATGAAAAATAATCTCAAAGGCTTGAATAAAGAGGATGGATTCATAAAAAATAAAGCATGATATTCAATAATAAATCTCAATGAAAATTTATCTTTGACAAGGCCTCTCAAAGGTCACCATCACCATGGTTTTCCGTTTCCAACATGGTTTCATAAACCATCAATAAGTATAATGAATTTGGTCCTCTTTTGATTTTTTTTTTCAAATTTCCTTTTTTTTATAGAGGGACCAAGTATGAATACAAGGAATGGTGGTTTTAGAGCCCTTATCTCAAAATGTAAAGTAAACACTCTCCCCCACACTTAATTTCATGTTTTCTCACCAAAATATACCATGAATCACACAAATCCATCTTTAAAGATCAAATGAATAATCATGAAATATTATCAAAGAATTAGGATAGGAAGTGTAAATAGGTTTGTAATGTGTCTTCCTATAAAGGAAGTTCATGGTTTCAATGGGTTTCACAAAGGTGAGATGTAGGGTGTGTCTCAACGTCAAAGGGGTTGAAAATCAAGCAAATGCCTCAATCATTTTAATGTGATTCAAAAATCTTCATGTTTTTAAGAGAAAAACTTTAAAGTTATATTAGTCATGCATATCCCATGAATCTCTAAAGAAAGAGGGTATATGGAAGAATATGAAAAGGTTCTTAGAATACCTATTGGTAATGAGGATAAAAATGGGTTAATTAGGTCATGACATGAATTAAAATGATTAGTCTAATAAATTCAAATGGCCAAGAATTAAAATTAAAAATCAAACTATATCAGCAATCATTTTAAAATACTTTAAAATTAAAATAAGTATGTAACTTTTAAAATTATCATCATGTATTTATTATTTATAATTATAATTAATCAAAATATTTCCACATTTTAAAATATTTCATTTATTTAATGATGTATCCTAGATTAGTTTGCAAAGACCAGTGTAGTCAAGAGACTCTCCCCCACACTTAAGATTGCACATGGTCCTCTAAGTGCAACACTAAGGTAGAGAAGATGATTTGGAAGACACAATTAGTCCAGATCAAGGGAGAGAAATGGACAAAGTAATCTAAATAAAATAAATCAAAATAAATTCCAAAATAATACTCCCCACATAGAGATCTGAAAAAATATGGAAGGAAGTTGAAGGGAGACACCCATAACGTGCCAGAGTACCTATGGTTGTCGATGATATGGAAAAATAATTTTTCAAGACTATAAACCATAATATCGAAATAAAAATAACACAAAACATATATATATAATAAAATAATTGGGTTTCAGAAATAGTCACGGTGTAGCCTCAGGAGAGGCACTGTCTGAAATAGGGGGATCCTAGAGAGAGGGGGTAGTGGAAATGGAAGCTGGTGGTGTTGAGTCTGTGATCTTCTATGTGGGTTTGGTAGGAATATCTTTTATCACATCAGTATAAGTGGTCACTGGATGATCAAAAGATAAAATCATTGAATTTGTGGCTAGGATGGTGAACTAAGCTTGGGCTACTGAGGGTCGAGGATCTAATCAAGGAGCAGGCGCTGGGGGGAACTGAAGGCCTAGGTGCTACAGAATGAGGCCCAACATCCCCTCTATATGATCAAGTCATTGACCCATGATATCCTGGTGGCAATCTATAACATCCTGATGGTTGTCCATGATGGCCAGGTAGATAGAAACTAGGATATCATCCAAAGGTGTGGGTGGGGGTGGGTTATGGATGGCCCAGGAGAAGATGGAATGGAAGAAGATAATATAAGGGAGGAAGAAGTGGGGAGGGTGGAGAAGTATTGTCCTCTAGTGTATGGGTTGGGGGTGGTATTAGAGCAACAACAACACCAAGGGAAAGTGGGTCATCGCCTGCCATAGCTAGTGTTGGGGGATCCTACATGATCACAAATGTGTATCACCACCTCTCAACCATCTTCATGTGAATAGGCATGATGAATTCCATCCATTTAGGAGAACCTAAGTGGTTGTGAGTAAGATATGACTCAAACACCCCTAGATGGTGTGCCAATCAGGTGGCATAGAATCCACCGTTCAGGATACCCTGAAGACCTATGAACATAAAATGAAAATAGGAGGTGGCGAGGAAAGGGAGGTCAGGATAATTATGTCGGATGATGCTGGTAAGGATATCCATGTCACATTCAGACACAACACCATGTTCTCATGGTGAGAAAAAGGATGGCACTAAAATAGTGGTGGATGAAATGTATGGTAAAGGAAATGGTGAGGGTTCTCTTTTGTGATGTGGGGGAATACTTGACACCGGGTCCAGCAATATCCTCCCACATAGAGATGAGGTTGGAGTGGTCAAGGTCGGTGAGGGATGCAACTGGGGGTGGGATGGATGGATGGGGGTAGAAGTCACACCCTTAGGTAAACTCTACCATAGTTAGAGAAAAGTGTCATCCACCTAACTGAAATCTTACTGGAGTTGTTGTGTTTCTTGGTGTGTCTCGATATATGGGCCTATCAAACTCAAATGTGGAAGTGAACTCCAAAAAAATCTCTAAAAGTGGGAGTGTTGACCTAGAGAGTGTTAATCATATGGGTGTTCCCAAGGAGCTCCTTGATCTCCTCCCAGATGCCCAATCAATGAGGAACACTAATATCTATGAACTAACCACTCATCTGGATCATGCATTGTAAAAATTGTTATATTTGGTCTATCATAGGATGTCTCTCATCAAATATCAGGTAGAGGTGTGACTGAGTTCATGGGGCTACTAGTGTCGGTTGTGGTGGGGCACTAGTCACTGGAGTAGAAGGTGCTGATGAGGTGGAAATTTGATCAGCTACTGTAGTAGATGGATTTGAAGTCATGGTTACTGTGAAAGTTGGTGTGGTCTCACCTGATGGTGTTTTGATAGCAGTAGGATTTATTGTACTAGGACCCTCTTTAACTGAGGAAGGAGGTTTCATATCTGTTGGATCAAAAGATGTTGTCAAGGATGATGTTACCAATGGAGTAGGATGCAATATTTTCAAATCCGGCACTACTGGAAATCCAGCATTTCCCAACGGTTTAGAACCGTTGGGAAAGGCTGGAGAACCGTTGGTATATGTTATACCAACGGTTCTGCAAACCGTGGGGAAGTAAGCCGTTGGGAAAGGCTTTTCCCAACGGTTTACACAGAACCGTTGGGATAGGTTAGAAAAAATAAACCTATCCCAACGGTTCTGCCAAACCGTTGGGAAAGGCCTTTCCCAACGGTTTGGCCCGTTGGGAAATCAACAGAGCATTTTCTTTCCCAACGGTTTTCAAACCGTTGGGAAAGGTTTTTACCAACGGTTCCATGAACCGTTGGTAAAAAAAAACATTCAACAAAGTATCCCAACGGTTTCAAACCATTGGGATAGGGTGTTTTTACCAACGGTTCAAGGAACCGTTGGTAAAAACACCTACATAGAGCCTATGCCAACGGTTTTCAAACCGTTGGCATAGGCTTTGCTTGCACAGCAGATTTTTGGGCATTCACCCTAGGTTTCAATTCAATTTTCAATACAATTATGCCCTCATTTTCAATTCATTTTTCAATCCAATTATTGTACCTGTAACACATATAATGCATACAAACCAACACATACAAATAATGAAAACCAACCAACCAACACATATAATGCATCCTGAAAATATACTCATCCATAATTAAAGTAGAATTCATAACATAATTATAAACATACATAATTCATTTAGAATTCATTTTAAAATTTAGATGACAATCATATGTGGAATCCGGAATTCAATTCATAATTTGATTGGTTTTTCATATACCATATATTTTTAATAGAAATGATATCCATTTTAAACAAAATACATACATCTGGAATGATACCGGTCACACCATGCCTCGGATTGAGGCGAGGTTAACTCGTACACGTCACAAATGAATCATTAATCGTTGTCCTAAAGTATCAACATATTCCGAAATCGTTTGGTCGGTTTTCCGTATGTCAGTTGTTGTTTTCACTTAAAATGAAGTGTTTTTTAAATAAAAGAGAGACACTTTGAATGGTGTCGGCCACACCGCGTCTCGTATTGAAGCGGGGTTAACTCGTACACATCACAAATGACCCATGGATTGTTGTGCTAAAATATAAACACAATCAGAATGTGTTTGGTTGGTTTTCCGTATGAATTTAAAATGTAGTCCATTTTAAAGAAAAGAGATACACTTAGAGTGGTCTCGGCCAAACCGCGACTCGGATTGAGGCGTGGTTGACTCGTACACGTAACATATGACCCATGAATCGTTGTCCTAAATTTTCAACAGATTCCGAATGTGTTTGGTCAGTTTTTCATATGTCAGTTGTTTATTTCACTTATAATCTTGTCCATTTTAAACAAAAGAGACACAGTCAGAGTGGTACCGGCCACACCGCGTCTCGGATTTAGACGGGGTTGACTCTTACACGTCTCAAATGACCCATGGATCATTTTCCTAACGTATCGACACAATCCGAATACGTTTGGTCGGTTTTCCGTATGCCAGTTGATGTTTTTCACTTAAAATGACGTCCTTTTGAAACAAAAGACGGACACTATGAGTGGTACCGACCACACCGCGTCTCCAATTGAGGCGGGGTTGATTCGTACACGTCACATATGACCCATGGATCGTTCTCCTAAAGTTTAAATGGAAACCGAATTCATTTGGTCAGTTTTCCATATGTACTTAAAATGTTGTCCATTTTAAACAAAAGAGTGACACTTAGACTAATCCTGACCACACCAAGACTCATATTCATCCCAGGTTGGCTCGTACATGTCACATATGACCCATGGATCGTTGTGATAAATTATCAAAAGATTACGAATGCGTTTGGTCAGTTTTGCGTATGTCAGTTGTTCTTTTCATTTATAATCATGTCCATTTTAAACAAAAGAGACAGAGTTAGAGCGGTGTCGGACACACCGCGTCTCGGATTAATATGGGGTTGACTTATACACGTCACATATGACTCATGGATCGTTGTGCTAAAGTATCGATAGAATCTGAATGCGTTTGGTCGTTCTTCCGTATGTCAGTTAATGTCTTTCACTTAAAATGACGTCCTTTTGAAACAAAAGACGGACACTTTGAGTGGTGTCAGCCGCACCGCATGTCGGATTGAAGCAGTGATGATTCGTACACGTCACATATGACCCATGTATCGTTCTCCTAAAGTTTCAACGGAAACCGAATCCGTTTGGTCATTTTTCCGTATGTACTTAAAATGGTGTCCATTTTAAACAAAAGAGAGTCACTTAGACTTATCCTGGCCACACCGCGACTCTGATTCATCCCAGGTTGGCTCATACACGTCACATATGACCCATGGATTGTTGGGATAAATTATCAACAGATTCGGAATGCGTTTGGTCGGTTTTCCATATGTCAGTTGATGCTTTTCACTTAAAATGGCGTCCTTTTGAAACAAAAGATGGACACTTTGAGTGGTTCCGGCCACACCACGTCTCCGGATTGAGCTGAAACCACCGTGCAACATTCTAATTATTATTCGTGATGTGTACGCGCAGACGGCACGTCAATCAGACGTGCGGTTTGCGCGGTACGACTCAATATTCGTGTTTTAAGTGATGTGCGCGCTTCGTAAACGCGCGTGAGGGGGGTCCAAACGGGCCGAACGAAGTCATAATGGCCTGAAATCAGACGAAAAATACTGATGAGTGATTTATGAAGTGGTCGAGCAGACGGCACATCAATCGGACGTGTCGTGTGCCCGCGGTGACCGACAACGCAGTTCTGGTGTCATAAACGGCCAAAACGGGCGTCCAACGGCCAAATTCATAGCGGACGACCTCGGATTGAGCTGAAACCACCGTGAAACATTCTAATTATTATTCGTGACGTGTACGCGGAGACGGCACGTCAATCGGACGTGCGGTTTGCACGGTACGGCTCAATATTCATGTTTTAAGTGATGCGCGCGCTTCGTAAACGCGCGTGAGGGTGGTCCAAATGGGACGAACGATTTCGGAATGGCCTGAAATAAGACTACAAATACGGGTGAGTGATTTATGAAGTGTTCGAGCAGACGGCACGTCAATCGGACGTGCCGTGTGCCTGCGGTGACCGACAACGCAGTTCTGGTGTCATAAACGGCCAAAACGGGCGTCAAACGGTCAAATTCATAGCGGACGACCTCGGATTGACCTGAAAACACCGTGAAACATTCTAATTATTATTCGTGACGTGTACGCACAGACGGCACGCCAATAAGACGTGCGGTTTGTGCGGTACAGCTCAATATTCGTGTTTTAAGTGATGCGCGCGCTTCGTAAACGCGCGTGAGGGGGGTCTAAACGGGCCGAACGATTTCGGAATGGCCTGAAATTAGACGACAAATACGGGTGAGTGATTTATGAAGTGGTCGAGCAGACGGCACGTCAATCGGACGTGTCGTGTGCCCGCGGTGACCGACAACGCAGTTCTGGTGTCATAAACGGCCAAAATGGGCGTCCAACAGTCAAATTCATAGCGGACGACCTCGGATTGACCTGAAACCATCGTTCAACATTTTAATTATTATTCGTGACATGTAAGCGCAGACGGCACATCAATCGGACGTGCGGTTTGCGCGGTACGGCTCAATATTCGTGTTTTAAGTGATGCGCGCGCTTCGTAAACGTGCGTGAGGGGGGTCCAAACGGGCCGAACGAAGTCGGAATGGCCTAAAATCAGACGACAAATACGGGACAGTGATTTCTGAAGTGGTTGAGCAGACGGAACGTCAATCGGACGTGCCGTGTGCCCGCGGTGACCGACAACGCAGTTCTGGTGTCATAAACGGCCAAAACGGGCGTCCAACGGTCAAATTCATAGCGGACGACCTCAGATTGAGCTGAAACCACCGTGCAACATTCTAATTATTATTCGTGACGTGTAAGCGCAGACAGAATGTCAATAGGACGTGCGGTTTGCGCGGTACGGCTCAATATTCGTGTTTTAAGTGATGTGCGCGCTTCGTAAACGCGCGTGAGGGTGGTCCAAACGGGCCGAACAATTTTGGAATGGCCTAAAATCAGACGAAAAATACGGTTGAGTGATTTATGAAGTGTTCGAGTAGACGGCACGTCAATCGGACGTGCCGTGTGCCCGCGGTGACCGACAACGCAGTTCTGGTGTCACAAACGGCCAAAACGGGCGTCCAATGGTCAAATTCATAGCAGACGACCTCAGATTGACCTAAAACCATCTTGCAACATTCTAATTATTATTTGTGACGTGTACGCGCAGACGGCACATCAATCGAACGTGCGGTTTGCGCGGTACGGCTCAATATCCGTGTTTTAAGTGATGCGCGCGCTTCGTAAACGCGCGTGAGGGTGGTCCAAACGGGCCGAAAAATTTCGGAATGGCCTGAATTCAGACGACAAATATGGGTGAGTGATTTATGAAGTGGTCGAGCAGACGGCACGTCAATCGGACATGCTGTGTGCCCGCGGTGACCGACAACGCAGTTCTGGTGTTATAAACGGCCAAAACGGGCGTCAAACGGTCAAATTCATAGTGGACGACCTCGGATTGACCTGAAACCATCGTGAAACATTCTAATTATTATTCGTGACGTGTACGCGCAGACAGCACGTCAATCGGACGTGCGGTTTGCGCGGTACGGCTCAATATTCGTGTTTTAAGTGATGCGCGCGCTTCGTAAATGCGCGTGAGGGGGGTCCAAATGGACCGAACGAAGTCGGAATGGCCTGAAATCAGACGACAAATACGGGACAGTGATTTCTGAAGTGTTCGAGCAGACGGAACATCAATCGGACGTGCCGTGTGCCCGCGGTGACCGACAACGCAGTTCTGGTGTCATCAACGGCCAAAACGGGCGTCCAACGGTCAAATTCATAGAGGACGACCTCAGATTGAGCTGAAACCACCGTGAAACATTCTAATTATTATTCGTGACATGTACGCGCAGACGGCACGTCAATCGGGCGTGCGGTTTGCGCGGTACGGCTCAATATTCGTGTTTTAAGTGATGCGTGCGCTTCGTAAACGCGCGTGAGGGTGGTCCAAACGGGCCGAACGATTTCGGAATGGCCTGAAATCAGACGGAAAATACGGGTGAGTGATTTATGAAGTGGTCGAGCATACGTCACGTCAATCAGACGTGCCGTGTGCCCTCGGTGACCGACAACGCAGTTCTGGTGTCATAAACGGCCAAAACGGGCATCAAACGGTCAAATTCATAGCGGACGATCTCGGAATGACCTGAAACCACCGTGCAACATTCTAATTATTATTCGTGACGTGTACGCGCAGACGGCACGTCAATCGGACGTGCGGTTTGCGCGGTACGGCTCAATATTCGTGTTTTAAGTGATGCGCGCGCTTCGTAAACGCGCGTGAGGGGGGTCCAAACGGGCCGAACGAAGTTGGAATGGCCTGAAATCAGACGACAAATACGGGACAGTGATTTCTGAAGTGGTCGAGTAGAAGGCACGTCAATCGGACGTGCCGTGTGCCCGCGGTGACCGACAACGCAGTTCTGGTGTCATAAACGGCCAAAATACTGTCCATTTTAAACAAAATAGAGACACTTTGAGTGGTGTTGGCCACACCGCGCCTCGGATTGAGGTGGCGTTGACTCGTACACGTCACATATGACCCATGGATCGTTCTCCTAAAGTTTCAATAGAAACCAAATGCGTTTGGTCGGTTTTCCGTATGTCATTTTTTGTTTTCACTAAAAATGAAGTCCATTTTAAACAAAATAGAGACACTTTGAGTGGTGTCGGCCACACCGCACCTCGGATTGAGGTGGCGTTGACTTGTACACGTCACATATGACCCATGGATCGTTCTCCTAAAGTTTCAACAGAAACCGAATGCGTTTGGTCGGTTTTCCGTATGTCATTTTTTGTTTTCACTAAAAATGAAGTCCATTTTAAACAAAATAGAGACACTTTGAGTGGTGTCGGCCACACCGCACCTCGGATTGAGGTGGCGTTGACTCATACACGTCACATATGATCCATGGATCGTTCTCCTAAAGTTTCAATAGAAACCGAATGCGTTTGGTCGGTTTTCCGTATGTACTTAAAATACTGTCCATTTTAAACAAAAGAAAGTCACTTAGAGTGGTCCCAACCACACCGCATCTCGGATTTAGGAGGGGTTGACTCGTACACTTCTCAAATGACCCATGGATCGTTTTCTTAAAGTATCAACACAATCCGAATGCGTTTGGCCGGTTTTCCGTATGCCAGTTGATGTTTTTCACTTAAAATGATGTCTTTTTGAAACAAAAGACATACACTTTGAGTTGTTCCGACCGCACCGCGCCTCGGATTGAGGCGGGGTTGATTCGTACATGTCACATATGACCCATGGATCGTTTTCCTAAAGCATCAACACATTTCGAATGCATTTGGTCAGTTTTTTGTATGTCACTTTTTGTTTTCACTTAAAATCTTATGGAAATTCATATAGAATATTTTTATATCATATTTAGTATGGATTAGATTTTAGTTGATCATGCTATGAAACATTTCAGAGCTAATGAAATTAAGGAAGGTGGAGGGGCTGTCCAGGGGGTTGTCCGGGGGGGCTGTCCGGTGGGTGTCCGGGGGGCTGTCCGGGGACCAAGGAGGAGGGTGGGGGGGCTGTGCGGGGTCTGTCCGGGGGGTGTTTGGGGTTTGTTCAGGGGGTTGTCTGGGGTTGTTCAGGGGGTTGTCCGGGGGTTGTTCAGGGGGTTGTTCAGGGTTTTTTTAGGGGTTTTTCAGGGGTTGTTCAGGGGGGTTGTCCGGGGTTGTTCAGGGGGCTGTCTGGGGGGTGTTTGGGGGGTTTTCCGGGGTCCAAGGGGGAGGGTGGGGGGTTGTCTGGGGGGCTGTCCGGGGGTCTGTCCGGGGGGCTGTCCGGGGGGGCTATCTGGGGTCCAGGGTGGAGGGTTGGGGACTGTACGGGGGGCTGTCCAGGGGGCTGTCCGCGGGGGCTGCCCGAGGGGGGCTGTCTGGTGGGTGTCCGGGGGGCTGTCCGGGGACCAAGGAGGGGGGTGGGGGGCTGTGCGGGGGTTGTTCGGGGTTGTTTAGGGGGATGTCCAGGGGTTGTTCAGGGGGTTGTTCAGGGGTTGTTCAGGGGTTGTTCAGGGGGTTGTCCGGGGTTGTTCAGGGGGCTGTCCGGGGGGTGTTTGGGGGGTTGTCCGGGGTCCAAGGGGGAGGGTGGGGGGGTTGTCCGAGGGGCTGTCCGGGGGGCTGTCCGGGGTCCAGGGTGGAGGGTTGGGGGCTGTACGGGGGGCTGTCCGGGGGGCTGTCCGGGGGGCTGTCCGTGGGGCTGTCCGGGGGGTGTTCGGGGGTGTTCAGGGTCCAAGGGGGAGGGGGGGTTGTCCAGGGTCCAAGAATGAGGGGGGTTGTCCAGGGAGTTCACAAACACACAACCATTAAAAGACAACAACATCCAAAAAAACAGACAATATATAAAAATAACTCAACTCCAATACTATACTACGAGTCTAGATAAAACCAACAACTAGAATAGATTAAACATCAAATCTCAGTAATATAAGTCAAAAATGTAACGGGTCAATATGTCCCACATCAGCATCACCATCACCATCATCATCATCATCATCGCCCTCGTCATCATCCTCCTCATCGTCCTCACCCTCCACAGCGCCTTCCTCCTCGCCTTTGCCCTCCTCCTCGCCCTCCTCATCTCCCTCCTCTTCCGCATCAGACTCCTCGCCATCATCATCTTCAAGATGGACATCGTCCTGACCACCACTGGAACTGCCACCTGGTGCACCATATATAGAATGTATCGATGACATGTATTCATCAATCGCTGGGCTGGCCTCTGCTGGAAGTGTTGGACGTAGAACTTCAATAAATTTCATAAATGCATTGTTTGCCCTAGCAGACTGTTCTGCCGTCTCTGTGGCCCTTTTCTCAGCCTGTTCTACCTGTTCCCTAACTTGTTGCAGCTCGGTGGCACTACAACTCGTACCTAAGGCAGGCCAATACCTCGTCGGGGCTATCCTAGGTCGGCAGCGTACTCTGCCAGAATGATCCTCTCCCAACACCAGATGTAAGTGATCAGATGGCCCAAAATTGTCTGCTTCTTGGGCATCGAGGGCCTCTAAAGCATCCTGTTACAAATATAAATATATTATTAAGTTACGAAATAGATATTAAAATATAAAATCAACAGATTAAAACTTATAATCTGCTGCTGAGTCGCTTCGTTGACAGCACTTCCATCCTTTTTTCGTCTACTCGAGCAAAATAGTTTTGCTTGAGGCACACGTCCTTCAATATTTTGTACTTGACTCTACAATGACATTGAAAACAAAAGTTATATAAAAACTTTATCAAATAATTAAATAATTGAGGAAACAAAAGAAAATGTAAGTCGTAAAGAAAACTTATAAACAATTGTCATACATGCTGCCTCTCATGATCCGACATCGTTGTGCGTCCTAGTGTATGGAGGTATTTTTTTGCATCAATGTTTTTTTTATTTTTTCCAAATGATTCCTAAATAAAATTTGATAATGCAAAGGATAATATTAATTCAAAACTTGAAAGTTATTATTTAAATACCTCAAATGTAATTCATACCTTAAACTGGGTACTCGTCCAATGAGTAATCATCTGACGATACTGCTCTATAGGACAATCATCCACGACTGGTACCACCTCTAACTCAGTGCCAACTCTAGCATGCCAGCCAATATACAGCTCATGCTTGTAGGCTCTCCAAAGCTCGCCTAAATCCTTTAGACGTTCCAGTCGTGCACCCTCACCATCAGGAAAATTAAATCGAAGATGAAATCAAAATATTAATTCATATAAATACAAAAATAATTCATGGAATTAAATACAACAGATTTTTTTACCCATATCTCTGCCCAAGCTCTATCTTTGACCTCATGTGGAAAATGTCTCCACGACAGCGGGCTGACGGGAATGATGTCGGAGTATTTGGCAAGCGTCGCCATAAAACTCCGACATTGTTGCCCTGTTTTCTCAACCATCTGATTGTCTTCATTATATTCCACCATAACCTGTGTGTGACGGTTCCACACCGAACGCATGCGTGTACGGCCCCGCCCCCGCCTCCTGTCAGTAGATGTATCTGTCATGAAAGAAAAACAAATATTTTATCAAAACATGTTATAATGAAAACAAATATTGCTATAAAAATTTGTTAGGGTTTTATAAATATACATGCGCTAGTCTGATCAATGAGTGGCGCCGGATCCACAGAACCTGATGGAACACCCTCTGGTGGAACAGGAGTCGAAGACGATGGAATATAAAAGCTCAGAGAGACAGAAGTAGAAGGAAAAGAAGATGGAACAGCTTTATGACCTGATGCTGACTGGGGAGTGGGAATCATCATGGGATGTGAAAATGATGGGGCAGAAGATGCAGAAGGTAGCGAAAACATGGGAGGTCTAAATATCCCGTGTGTCCCTAACGACACACCGGGATCAGAATGTGGGAAGGCTGAAATGTCAGTGGGAGGGTCAGGGTCTAGTCGGGCACACGCATCTCTACGTCCACCTCTGGTACGAACCCTCCTCGTACCACCGGCCTGAGTACTAGGACCAGTACTAGGCTCCTCGTCGAATAACTGTCGATGTAATGGCGGATCCTACAAAAAATTTTACAAAAAAAATTAATCACATGACATTATATATTCTGTAAATATATATATATATATATATATATATATATTTGAAATAAAGTACTCACTGTAGGCACTAATGGTGGAATTCCCATCTCCTCCATCCGACGATTGTTCTCCGCCATTTTTTTTCTTCGTCTCTCTTCAATTAGCTGCATTTCCTGCATTGGAAAACAAATATGTAATTAATTAGAAAAAGAAAATTAATGTGTAAACCAAAAAACTAAATATATGAGGGAATGAGGGGATTCATTGGTAATTTAGCTATCAATTGTTTTAGAAGAGCTTGAATGAATTTAATAAAACATACAAGTTGTAATGTTCACAAAGTTAGAAATATTGTTTGATTTGGTTTGAATACAGTTCAATTCCAAATTAGAAAATGCAATTCAAATAAAACAGCAACCAATAAACATTGAAAATTCACATAACGGTCAAGTCAGCTAAAACATATTTGTGATCAATACTAAATAAATATGAATATTACCAACCTTAATAACCCAACTTGAGGTAAACCAAAAGAATTGAGAACATGGATGAATGATTCTATATATTTCCAACCACAACTTTAGGTTCACAATCAACTCTGACAATTGAGCTATTGGAGTCATCAAAAGAAATAAATGGATTGGTTCCAATGGCAATAGGGACAGTGTCAATTCCATCATCAGTATCATCAAAAATATGTCTTGGAATTACTTCAACTATGACACCAAATTCAGGTTGAAGTTGATCTTTGACATAAAAAACTTGTTTAGCCATTGATGCCAACACATATGGTTCTTCAGTTGCAAGAGTGCGGGTCATATTAATTACTCAAAATCCACAATCATCAATAAATGTGCCATGTCTCGTCATCGAATCAAACCAATGGAATTTCATCGTTGTGACTCGTCCATGAGAGTAATAATCCAATATTATTATTTTCTCAACGACTCCATAATAACCCACATTTTCAAGTCGCGGTCTACTATCTGATGCACTGGCATAACAATCTGTTGTGGCAGTAACCATAATACCATCATGTTGTGTTCTCATGTTTTTGGCTCGTTCAGTGACAATAAATATGTACACATTGATAACAATTGATTTACAGTCACGAACCACGGTATTAGGACCAAAATCCAAAGCTCTTATTTCCTCAGAGACAGAGTCAGCAGACAAACTCAATACCTGCAATATAAATGACATTTAAACTTAAGTAAATATTGAAATAATTAATTTAAACAGTAATATTTTTACCTTCAATTTTAACCAAGCAGAAAACTCTTTTCTATGCAAAGTCTCTCTCCTTCTCAAAGATAAAGAACGATGCTTCCTATTTATCATTGTTTTATGTTCCCTGTAGATAAAAAAATATGAATAGTTTAATAGATATATATGTAAGATATACATATTCAATTTTGTTACCTGATATAGTCATCGAACAAATCACAGTTGAACAAAACTGTGCGATGTGCCATCTCCCGCTCTTCATGGCTTAATTTCTTCAATGTATATGATCCAGGAATTCCTCCTGTTTGAGGAAGTGATGGAAAACTGGGTTCAATTTGCTCATATTGTTCTTCTTCATTTCTCATTGGTCTGTTCATTCTTGTAGTAAGATCAGACAAATACATTGAACAGAAATCCATACATTCTTGAGCTAAGTAACCGTTCACGATAGAACCTTCGGGATGATTCTTGTTTCGAACATAAGACTTTAATGTGAACATATTTCTTTCAGTTGGATACATCCAATGAAAAGAAACAGGTCCTCTGAGAAGTATTTCAGTTGGAATATGGACAGTCAGATGCAGCATGCATGTGAAAAATGATGGGGGAAATATTTTCTCCAACTCACACAAAATTAATGGGGCATCTGTCAACATTTTTTGCAAGAAAGACTTGGACAACTTCTTAGAACAAAGATCTCTAAACAAATGGCACAAACGAATAACACCCACCCTTACATTATTGGACAAAAGATGACGGATTGGTATTGGAAGCAACTCATGCAGTAGAACGTGATAATCATGAGTCTTCAAAGATTTTAGATTCAACTCTCTTCTGTTGACCCGTTTAGATATGTTGCTTGAATAGCCATCAGGAACTCTAATAGTCTCTAATACTTCCAAAAATTGTTTTTTTTTCAGTAGGTGTCATCACATAAGAAGCACATGGAAGTTGCCATTTATTTTCACTGATACGCACAGGATGCAATTATGGTCTGATGCCCCAATCCACCAAGTCACGTCGAGATTGTAAATCATCTTTTGTCTTCCCCTTGACATTTAGAAGAACTGAAATCAACATTTCACATATATTCTTTTCAATATGAATTATGTCTAAGCAATGACGTAGCAAATTGGTTGACCAATAAGGCAAATCAAAAAAGATACTCCTCTTCCTCCAATTGTAATAGGTTTCTGTGGAAACATTCTTTATCTTTCCAGATTTCATTTGACCCTTCCCGAATGAAAAACTGAAATCTTTCAATTCATTAAGCACATCAGTTCCAGACATACGCTGAGGTGGATCATCGGTCTCTATAGTATTATCAAATCTTCGACGATTCATTCTATATGGATGATCCTTTGGCAAAAATCGTCGATGTCCCATAAAACTGAAACTACAACGATGTTTCAGTCTTCTGGATTGTGTATTCTTCATACAAACTGGACATGACAGTTTTCCCTTCGTGCTCCATCCAGACATCATTGCATAAGCCGGAAAATCATTGATCGTCCACATAAGCGCAGCACGCATCTGAAATATGTCTTTCGAACATGCATCGTATGTGCGCACACCCACATCCCAAAGAAGTTTCAACTCTTTTATTAAATGTTGCATGTATACATCAATATCAATGTCGGGATCAGAAGGACCAGATATGAATATACTCATGAAAGTGAAAGATTTTTTCATACACAACCATGGGGGAAGATTATAAATGTGTATAAAAACTGGCCATGTGTTGTGCGAAGTAAGAATCTGCCCAAACATATTAAAACCGTCGCATGAAAGACCCAGCCTCACATTACGCACGTCAGCTGCAAAATCAGGATGTCGAGCATCAAATCTCTGCCATGCAAATCCATCTGCAGGATGAACCAACTCATCATTAGTCTTCTTTCTCTCGGTATCATGCCATCTCATTTTTATTGATATGTCATCAGTCATAAAAAGATTCTGGAGTCTGGGGATTAATGGAAAGTGCCACATTACTTTCTGTGGAACGCGGGATGGTGTTCCATCAGATTTTGACTTCCAGCGGGATGTGCCACATTTTATACATTCATTTCGTTCAGCGGTTTCTTCCCAGAATAAACTGTAATCTTTCGGGCAAGCATGAATTTTGTTTCTGGAAAATCCAAGTTCTTCAACTAACTTCCATGCCATATAGTGGTTTGAGGGAATATCTGCATCATATGGAAGTAAATACTTCAAGAGGGTAAGAATGTAATCGATTGCTGTATTAGAAATCCCATACATAGTTTTTCCATGAAACAATCGGATTAAAAATTCCAGCTTTTTCATTTTATCTCATTGTCGATATACTGGAGTCATGGCAGCATCATTCAATTTTTTCACCCTATCAATATCATCATTTTCACTAGATGCATCAGTTGTCCTCATATCGACGTCTTCTTGAGTCGAAATCCTTTCTTTTTCATGATGACGAATAAACGGAAACCGATCATCTAAAAAATTCTCCATTCTAGTCCTTTCATTTCGATCATCACCAATTTGAGATTTCATTTTCTCCCAATTGTGATACCACACAAAGTAGTTTGCTTGAAAACCATTTTTGGTTATGTGGTAGCTGACTTCTTCACGACTCAACCAAGGTCTACCAACACAATTGGAACATGGGCAGTGTATGCGACCACTATCTGAAGCATTGTGAAATGCAAAATCTATAAAGCTCTCCAAATTGTTTTGAAAATCGCTTGAGATACGATCAGTTTCATACATCCAACTTCTGTCCATTCTGTAAAAAAATTCATATAAGTCATTTTGTCATAAACAATTCAATAGGATTGAACTTTAATAGAAAATACATTTAAGTAAACAATAAAGGAAGAAAATAATCATGGTATCAACTAGACATGTGAAAAAAACATACTAATGTGTTATTGAAAAAATGTAAAACCAACAAGAACTTAATGTGTTATCACATCGGAGCATGCCTCATCCCATAACCATATTAGTAGGGTACCCTCATGGACAGCCCCGCACACCCCCGTGGACAACCCACCCACCCCCGTGGACACCCCCTACCCCCTAGACAGCCCAACCACCCCCGTGGACAGCCCACCCACCCCCCTCGACACCCCTTCTCCCTATGGACAGCCCCCCACCCCGTTGGATAGCACACCCACAACCCTGGACACCCCTACCCCCTGTGGCCAGCCCACCCACCCCCCCTGGACAGCCCGCCCACCCCTCCTTGACAGCCCGGCCACCCCCGTGGACAGCCCGTCCACCCTTGTGGACAGCCCGCCCACCCCCGTACCCCCCTGGACACCCCGTACCCCCCCCCCCCGGGATAGCCCCGCCCACCCTCCCAAACAGCCCACACCCCCTCCCCTGCAACCCCACCACCACCACCTAGACATACCAACCCCCTTGGACACCCCACACACCCCTCCCCCACCAGGACACCCCACCCAGACCCCCAGGATAGCCCACACCCCCTGGACAGCCCCGCCCACCCCCGTGGACAGCCTTTCCCACCCTCGTGGACAGCTCCGCCCACCCCCGTGGACAACCCACCCACCCCGTGGACGCCCCCTACCCCTAGACATCCCAACCACCCCCGTGGACAGCCCACCCACCCCCCTTGACACCCCTTCTCCCTATGGACAGCCCCCCACCCCCTTGGATAGCCCGCCCACCCCCCTGGACACCCCTACCTCCTGTGGCCAGCCCACCCACCCCCCCTGGACAGCCCGCCCACCCCTCCTTGATAGCCCGGCCACCCCTGTGGACAGCCCGTCCACCCTTGTGGACAGCCCGCCCACCCCCGTACCCCCCTGGACACCCCGTACCCCCCCTGGATAGCCCCGCCCACCCTCCCAAACAGCCCACACCCCCCTTCCCTGCAACCCCACCACCACCACCTAGACATACCACCCCACCTGGACACCCCAGACACCCCTCCCCCACCAGGACACCCCACCCAGACCCCCAGGACAGCCCACACCCCCTGGACAGCCCCGCCCACCCCCGTGGACACCCCCTACCCCCTAGACAGCCCAAACACCCCCGTGGACAGCCCACCCACCCCCCTCGACACCCCTTCTCCCTATGGACAGCCCCCCACCCCCTTGGATAGCCCGCCCACCCCCCTGGACACCCCTACCCCCCGTGGCCAGCCCACCCACCCCCCCTGGACAGCCCGCCCACCCCTCCTTGACAGCCCGGCCACCCCCGTGGACAGCCCATCCACCCTTGTGGACAGCCCGCCCACCCCCGTACTCCCCTGGACACCCCGTACCCCCCCTGGATAGCCCCGCCCACCCTCCCAAACAGCCCACACCCCCCTCCCCTGCAACCCCACCACCACCACCTAGACATACCACCCCCCTGGAATGTGTATAAATAACATAAAAATACATGATATATAGATAGCACAAAATACTCAACCTATGGGTTCAAATTAACTACATAATCACACACTTCACTACTACAATAAAACACATAAACCACACCACCACCACACAAGACGCATATCATTTCTCACATTCATTTATAAGCCACTTCATTCACACTTACATTTTCCATTCATTTAATGTTAAATTAATTAAATCCATTTACCACACATCCATTTCTATTCCATCTCATTTATTTAATATCTTGTTTTTTTGTTTTAACAGCATAATTTATTCCATAGATAACCAGGAAACTAATAAAACCACCACACAACAACTCACCATCTCACAATAACCATCGACACCATGTTACATCGACCAACCATCTCACCAAAACAACCACATATCACAATAAAAATATTGCACATCACAAACCACCGCACAACCAAAACCACCTCACCACATTATACACCACAACTTCATCACACAACACCTCCACACGACACAACACCACCACACATCATCACTATCATACAACTTCACATGACACATCCATGCCCACTAACCATCACATTACAACCCCACATATCACAAAGCCCAACTGGTCACCTCAATCCCCATAAAACAGCCTACAACATACAATGAAACACAACAAAAAACCTCTCATAGAAGCAACATACCCCAACTTCCACAATTTATTTATTCAAGGTCTTTTATTACATTACCCCTTTATTTAGCATGGACATTATAACACAACTGATATTCCAGGGGAAACTAATTAATTAACAAAATATTTATTCATTTCCCTATTTTACACGGTGAAATAAAATCAAAATCCAAACTTAAAACTAAAATATTAGATCAATAACAATAAAAACAAGGTACCATATGTGTATAAAGAAAAAATTACTTGATTTGAGATGATTCAAATGGGTTTTCACCTATTCGGATGGGGGATTTGGAGAGCAGCAGAGAGCTGGAGGTGGATTGATAACTTAAAACTAAAATACTAAAGCAATAACAATAAAAATAAGGAATTATATGTGTATAAATGAAAAGATACCTGATTTCATATGGTTTTCACCTCTTCAGATAGGGGATTTCGCGAGAGGAGAGCGGTGGAGCGGATGAAATTAGGTTCTGTGCGAATGGGGGAGAGCAGCCTCGCGGCTGATTTGGGGGAAATAATTCCCAACGGTTTTAAAGAACCGTTGGGAAAGAGATGTTAAGGACCCCTTTGCCAACGGTTTGAGGAAACTGTTGGCAAAGGGGTGACCCTTTCCCAACGGTTATTTTGAACCGTTGGCAAAAGGTGATTAACACACCCCTTTACCAACGGTTTCTTCAAACAGTTGGAAAAGGGGTGTATTTTCCCAACGGTTTCAATGAACCGTTGGGAAAGGCTTTATTAACCCTTCAAGCCCAATGGTTTTAGCAAACCGTTGGTAAACACCCATTGGGAAAAACAGCATTTCCAGTAGTGTGGCGGCTGGTGAGTTAGTAGATCTATCACGGAAGGCCCTCCTGGTGTCTGGATCTAGACTCATCTCGGGGCGGGCCACTCCTTATCAGTAGCAGGCATGGGCCGCTTTCCACTGGCATGAACCACATCTTCTATGATCTAAAAAGATAGAAAACAAGGAAAAAAAAGGAAACTCAAAAGGAAGAAAAACTATGAAAAATCATAAAATAAAATGTACACAACATGTAAATACATAGTACACAACATGTATTTTTCTTTGGTTTCCAACCCGTGTACTATGGATACACGTGTCGGATGGGAATGTGTCTAGAAAAATCAACATACACATCGTGTGTGTGGGGGGGGTTACTTGGCTGTGTATGTGCCCTGACACATCCAAATCATTATGGATAGAGTACACGGCATGTACCAAATTCACATTTTATGTGTTGGTACATGGTATATTGGTTGTGTGTTCTTTTGTACATATGTTCCTTTTAAACTGGGCATAGAGGAGTGTACAAAGTGTGTGATGAACGCACATGTTGTTTATTTTCAAATTTTGAACTGAAAAGTGTGGTCGTGTACATGATATACACAGAGTGTGCCTTCATTTTTGCCCGTATACTATGGGTTTCAGCTGAACGCCTCACTCGATCCACAAATCAACTATAAATTATCAAAAACCTTGAAATAAATGGTGAAGAACAACATACATGGATCGTTGAATGAAATGAGGAAGAGAAATCATCTTGAATCACATCGAGATGGAGGATTGAAATTGGGGGGCCTCTAAGGGGTGTATGGTAGAAGAAAATGGGAAGGGGGGCTCGACACGTTGTGTGGCTAGGTAGGGTTTCCCAGATTTTATAGTCGTGCCACATGGCATGTATGCTGAAGTACACACCGTGTATAGGTTTTTTTTAAATACAGTTATTATTATAAAATATTTATTAATTATTATTTAAATTTTAAAATAAATAAATATTTACAAACTAAAATAAACCTATACACATAGTGTATCATAGAAACACACATCTTATTTTCTAAAATTTGAAAAAGATAACTGCAACCTTTGGTCCGATGCTTGGAGCATGATTTGAATCGACGACCAAGTCGATCCAAATGTGTGCCCTCAACCACTGGAGTGAAGGTTATAGTACTGCATATTTTATTAACTTTTAATATTTAAAGTATAGTTTCCACACTACATGGTGAAAGGAAAAATGTGTGACATGTGGTTTTAATTATAAAATGGTTGAGATGATGTAGGGAGATTATTTAAGTTTTCACCCAGGTCTATTGAACCCTGGGTTACAACTCTGTCAATCAACCCACATCACCCTTGGGTGATTTATTATTTTTGAAAATGTTTTAAATTTTAATGAAAAAAATGACACATGAAATTTAATAAAATACATTTCATGTGAGTTTATTTCAATGAGAAAAGATGGAACTAAACTGGCTAGAAGGATTCAAACCTAGGTCTTTTAGACCTTGGGCTATGGCCCTACTAGCCAATTCATCCCCACCATTGGTTTTCTTTTATTTTGAAATGTTTTTATTTACTTTTTGAAAACATTCACACATGCCATTTAATTAAAACAAAGGGTTAGAAAGAATGATTCTTATACCAAAGGAGGGTGCATATCAATTCGAACTGGTGACGGCCCGAATATACTCCGGTGACATTTCCATCGGAACAGGATTCATTCCTGCTTATTAACTTGATAAATTTTTAATTATACAAAGATTATTATTATAATAAACACTAAATAGAAAATTACATGCCATGTATGAAGTGACACACAGTGTGTAACCTCATTTTATTCACATTTAAATAGTGGTCGAAATAAAGGGTAGTACATAGCGTGAGAAGGAGAAATATATATCGTGTGGTTATTAAAAACAAAAAATAAAGAGATAGGAGATGGGTTGGGTTACCTCTCAAAAAAGAACCTTTTTGGGTATTTGGATCGACTTGAGTTAGGGTACTTACCCATAATCAGAAGGTATATGTGGCTTCTATTTTATGAACAACCACATATGGTCAGCACCCTCATCTTGAATCTAGGTTTCTTGACCTTCAGGTGGTCTGTGTGGAGGCTTACAGTATTCTTTCTTTGTGGCCAATAAATTATGAAGGTGTACTTGTTCCTTGGTTTGATCATGTACATCCTCTACCCCCTTGGGTTCCGGCTTCAATATGATGAAAACCTAAAAATAATCACTAGCATCCTCTGGGGCAAGTAAGTAATCATTTGAGGGTTTATAAATACAGGTTTGATCAAATTCATTATTAACATGATATGACATGTTCCCATATTTGAAGTTTGAGTTTTGAAAATAATTTCTAAAAATATTTAGTACATTACAAGTGGGACCCAAATCATAACATGCTTCCTCAGTTAAAATAGAGTTAGAACACCCAGCCCCATACTCAACTGAAGTATCCATATTAGAAATTATCTCTCAAAGATTCTCTACCATAGTACCAAATCATCTCAATCTTTATATCTAGTCTAACTAGTATGCCATAAAGGATTCTATCATTGATAATATTTTTTTGGTATTGCCCAAAGATGGTTCCGAAATAGAAGAAGACGTGGGTGGGGTGAAGGATGTACATGGGTATTACTCATATTGAAACTCATTATTTATATATGGATAATACTCTTCTGGATACAAGTACAACAGTGTTGGATCATACAGATAAATGTAACACCCCAATAAATTCAAACAATGCTTTTATTTTAATTAAGTATTTATTTTTTTCATAATTTAAAAGAATGATTTTTAAAAAAACTTTTAGGAAACTAAAGTATTTTGTGTAATCAAAATAATTTTTTATCTGAACAAGATCCTCAACCCAGTTTTTGAGTACCCAGAAAGTGCATCCAAGAGACCCAAGTACAAAACCAGTTGGAGTCATAATTTTTTGGGGGGGTACTATAGCAGTACTGTAGCAGGAACTGTTCGGTACTGTAGCATCCAGAACTATTCATCCATTTAGGATTTTAGGCCATCGGTTTGGGCCTCGGGTCCTTTAAGGCCTTCAGGACACCCAAGGCCTTTGGGCTAGTAAGGATTTCGGGCCACCTAAAGGCCTTCGGGCCACTTCAAGGCCTTCGATCCACCTCAAAGGACTTCGGGCCACCTGATATTGTGATTAAAAATTACCATAAGACAATACAAGGAGCATACTCAAGATGGGGATTCAGAGTAGGCGCATTCACCAGAGCAGAAGCTAAGTGGATTTTTCAGAAAGAGAGGGTATGGCATTGCCATCAGGACCAGCTGTTCATGCATAGTAAGCCTAACCGAACAAGCCATGCGAAGGTGGAGAGATGATATCACGATGATGAAGAAGCTGGGGAGGAGCAGTTCCAAGTACAGTCTGTATATTCCCTAAGACCTATGGGTCATGTAATCTATAATCCTACGGGCCTTGTAAGGGTTCCCCCTCATCCCTTGAAAGGGGAGTTATCAAAAATCAATAAAAAGGAAGGCCTTCAGGCCATTCGAGCTAAAATAAGTTTTTATCTCAATTATAAAATATTACTTTGTATTTTAAGAGATAATATTTTTATATCGTAAATTCAAATAAACTAATATATTCCTTAAATAAATGTATTTTAAAATAATCGAAAATTATTTATTTAAAATTATGTTTTAATATTAAATTTTTTGGATAGATTAATATTTTTCATGAAAAAATATTTTTTATATAAAGTATATTATGTTTATAAATTCCCTTTTATTTAAAATTATATGTATAAGAAGATAATTTGATTAATTTTTATTTTATTTATAAAATTTTAATATTATAAATAATATTAGCATGAAACATTTTTACTTTATGTTAACTTTTTTTTAATAAATAATAGATTTTCTTTAGTTAATTTTATTACTTGATATGTTTTAATATAATTGATTTTCATAAATTATCGAATTATTTTTGTTTTAATAAATAAATTATAGGAATTTTAATTTAAATAAAATAAATATTTATAATTTTAAATGTTTAAAATTTTTATAAATTAATTTTATTAAACGTAATAATAATAATAATAATAATTAAGGGTAAAACATTTTTTAAGAAAATTATTATTATTATTAAGATAATATATTTTATAAATATATGAAATTATATTATAAATTTTTGAAATCATAAATATATATAATTATATTGATATAAAAATTAATTTATATATAAAAACGTTACATGTTTTAAAAAAATGCTAAAATGTTAAAAAAAATGATATGTTTTGTTGTTAAAAAACATTAAATCAAATAAATAAGTGATAATATAATTATATATTATTATAAAGTTTACTTGAAAATTTTGAGATAATAAAAAAAAGAGAATGACGTGTTGAATGAAAAATTAAGAGATATAATTGTTTAAGAACAAAAAACATGGAATGTTTTATATATAAAAAATAATAAAACAACTAATAAAAAGAAGAAGAATAATAAAATTTGAAGTAAGAAATTCTAAAGAAAATAAAAAAAAGATAAAGACGAAAAATGACTCGCGTTGTGTGTGTGTGTGCGCGCGATGAAGTCCAAATTGGAATCCCCATTATTGATTTCTTCTGACACCTATATAATGTAGGGATCATAATATAATTATATAATATACAAAAAGGAAGATAATGAATTATATGAATCAAACCCCTATTCCACATTGAGCTTCCACAGCAAGCTTCAAAACTAATATATATGTGACTCTAATCTGAACTATTTATCCAAGTAATACCCTCTTTCTTTCTTGATTTGTGTCCAAAACCAACAAACCTGTGATTTATTTTATGTAAGGGGTTGTTTTGATTTTTGGTTTTAAATTAATCAATTTATTTTTTTAATTTATGGTTGTGTAAGAGTTGTATTTTTTATTCAAATATATATATATATATATATATATATATATATCATGTGTGTGTGAATATATATATATATATATATATATATATATATATTCATATTCTAAAACATTTTACCAGGGTTATATTTTAGAAATTAAATATTCTATTTTGTTATCAAACCTTAGTTTGAATTAAATCTCTTCCAAGAAATCAAATCATCATTTACTTATTTTCAAAGAACTTAATGTATATATATAAATACATATATATATATATATAACTATGATTTCTCTTATACCCTTAAGAGATTTGGTCTTATAAAAACAATATATGGTCATATATTAGTAACTTTGTAACCCTATTCGTTATTGCTTGATTTAAAATTTAAATGGGGTATTTTATTTTAATTCAATGTTATAGTTATTATTTTATGTTAATAGAATTCATCATTTTATGTGCGATTTCTATTTACAATAATTTTAAATAAAAGTTATCATTTCATGTGTAAAATGTCCTTGCACATCCATGAATGTCATGCATAATTAGATATGGTCATCATATAAATATTTCGTTGACATTTTATGCATTTAGTGTGTGTAATTGTTTTAAATTTCAGTGCAATTGTGTTTATGCCTTGTTTAAAATTAAAGTGATCTGTGAAGTTATGGGTTCCTTCAAAATTGTTTGAAAAATTATTATGTTATGGTATGAATATTTTCTTCAACGAAAATAATTTAGGTATTATTTTTGAATGGTTTTTGGATTATAAGTAAGAAAGGTAGAACTGTTAAAATGTTTTCTAAAATTTATGGCACTAGATTATCGGATGATTTAATGTGGTGTGGGGAGTGAAACCATGACCTCCATGGGATATTGTCCCACATGTGATATGGATAAGTGGTCTTATGGTTTTTTTTGTCTTCTAAGTAACATGATTAATCCATAAAAAATATTAATTTCAAAATGGATAAATCCAAGTAATTACTTCCAAATATTATTATTTTGAAAGTATATGTTTTTCAAATTAATATGTACTTATTAAAAATGTTTTGTAAACCCAATATTTATTTTATCAAATTTTTATTTATTAAAATTTTTTCAGCTAAGATATTTATATATATATTTTTCAAAATTATTTCTAAATGGTTTTAAAACCCCTTACAGGGAAAATTAAATGCTCACCTTATGCTTTAAATTATTTTCCATGGGTTCAATTGAATTTTATAAAGGCATTCGCTTAGATTACAGAGTTAGAACACCCAAAGAGTTTTAGTTGTTTTATTATATTTTTGTACAACTTTTATATTTTTTAATTTAATTTTCTATTATCTAAGATCTAAACCGGAAAAGTTCCTAGAATGTAAAATGCTCTATGTATTTTTCAGTTGTCTTTTATAAAAAAAATACACATCATTTTTATGTGTTGAACCCAGAAGTGAGAGTTCGGGGTGTTATAATTGGTATCAAATCAATGGACTAGACAACTTTGGAGAATAGATGTTGTCGATAGAGTATATAAGTTTAGCGGTTTGGGTTTTTCTAATTCCGAAGATGAAAATTCATAATTTTTTAGAGTTCGACAAACAAATTGTGAGGGCACAATTATTTTAAGGGGGGATGAATGTAACACCCCAATAAATTCAAATGGTACTTTTATTTTAATTAAGCATTAATTTTGTTTATAATTTAAAAGAAATATTTTTAATAAAAACAATTATGAAACCAAAGTATTTTGTGTAATCAAAATAAGTTTTTATCTCAATTATAAAATATTACTTTGTATTTTAAGAGATAATAATTTTATATCTTAAATGAAAATAAACTAATATATTCCTTAAATAAATGTATTTTTAAAATAATACAAAATTATTTATTTAAAATTGTGTTATAATATTAAATTTTTTGGATATATTAATACTTTTCAAGAAAAACTATTTTTTATATAAAGTATATTATGTTTATAAATTTTCCCCACCATTGGTGGTGGGGGGTGAGGGGTAGGTCGCAGGGTCAAGTCCCCGGGCTTGCAATTTAATGTAATTTTCTTCCTTGCGTCATGTGCCGCTTTTGCGGTTGTACCCAATTTTTTTATATTATGTTTATAAATGCCCTTTTATTTAAAATTATAAGTATAAGTAGATAATTTGATTATATTTTATTTTATTTCTAAAATATTAAAATTATAAATAATATTATCATGAAATATTTTTACTTTATGTTAAATTTTTTTTAACAAATAATTGATTTTCTTTAGTTAATTTATTACTTGATATGTTTTAATATAATTGATTTTCATAAATTATTGAATTGTTTTTGTTTTATTAAATAAATTATAGGAATTTTAATTTAAATAAAAGAATTATTTATAATTTTAAACGTTTAAAATTTGTAAAAATTAATTTTTTTAAAGGTAATAATAATAATAATAATTAAGGGTAAAACATGTTTTAAGAAAATTAGTATTTTTTTAAGATAATATATTTTATAAATATATGAAATTATATTATAAATTTTTTAAATCATAAATAAATATAATTATATTAATATAAAAAATTAATTTATATACATATAAAAATTTTACATGTTTAAAAAAATGCTAAAATGTTAAAAATGATATGTTTTGTTGTTAAAAAAACATTAAATCAAATAAATAAATTATAATATAATTATATATTATTATAAAGTTGAATTGAAAAAATTGAGATAATAAACAAAAAGAGATAAAGATGTGTTGAATAAAAAAATAAAAGATATGATTGTTTAAGGACAAAAAAACATGGAATGATGTATATATTAAAAAATGATAAAACAACTAATAAAAAAGAATAAGAATAAAATGTGAAGAAAGAAATGATAAAGAAAATAAAAAATATATATAAAGATAAAAAATGACTCATGTTGTGTGTGTATGTGTGTGGTGAAGTCCAAAGTGGAATCCCATTTATTGATTTCTTCTAACACCTATATAATGTAAGAATAATAATATAATTATATAATATACAAAAATTAAGAGAATGAATTATATAAATCAAACCCCTATTCCACTTTGATCTTCCACTGCAAGCTTCAAAACTAATATATATGTGAGTCACATCTGAACTATTTATCTAATTAATATCCTCTTTCTTTGTTAATTTGTGTCCAACAGCCAACAAACCTCTAATTTATTTTAGGTAATGGATTGTTTTTATTTTTGGTTTTAAATCAATCAATTTAAGTTTTAATTTATGGTTGTGTAAGGGTTATATTTTTTATTTACAAATATATATACATATATATATATAAATATATATTCAAATTCAAAAACATTTTACCAAGGTTATGTTTTAGAAATTGAAGATTCTATTTTGTTATCAAACCTTAGTTTGAATTAAATCTCTTCCAAGAAATCAAGTCACCATTTTCTTATTTTTAAAGAACTTAATGTATATAGATATATTTACATATATATATATATATAACTATGATTTCTCTTATACCCTTAAGATAATTGGTCTTATAAAAACAATCTATGGTCATATATTAGTAGTTTTATAACCCTGTTCATTATTGCTTGATTTAAAATTTAAATGGGGTATTTGATTTTAATTCCATGTTATAGTTGTTATTTTATGTGAATAGAAGTCATCATTTTAAGTGTTATTTCTATTTACAATAATTTTAAATAAAATTTATCATTTCATGTGAAAAATATACTTACACATCCATGAAAATTATGAATAATTAGATATGACCATCATCTAAATATATCATTGACATTTTATGCATTTAGTGTATGTAATTATTTTAAATTTCAATGCAATTGTGTTTATACCTTGTTTAAATTAAAGTGATTTGGGAAGTTATGGGTTTCTCTAAAAAAATTTAGAAAATTATTATATTATGGTATGAATATTTTCTTCAACAAAAATAATTTATGTATGATTTTTGAATGGTTTTTGGATTATAAGTGAGAAAGGCAGGACCATTAAAATGTTTTCTAAAATTTATGGCACTAGAGTATTGGATGATTTAATGTGGTATGGGGAGTGAACTCGTGACCTCCAAGGGATGTTGTCCCACATGTGATACGGCTAAGTGTCTTTATAGTTTTATTTTGTTCTGCTGAGCAACATGGTTATTCCATAAAAAAATTATTAATTTCAAAAAGGAGAAATCTAAGTAATTACTTAAAAAGATTATTATTTTGAAAGTATTTGGTTTTCAAATTAATATATACTTATTAAAAATGTTTTGAAAAATGTTTTTAAAAACCAATATTTATTTTATAAAATATTTTATTTGATAAAATGTTTCCAACCAAGATATTTATATATAGTTTTTTCAAAAGTATTTATAAAAGGTTTTAAAACCACTTATTGGGAAAATTAAATTCTTACCTTATGTTTTAAATTATTTTCTATAGGTTCAAAAGAATTTTCTGAAGGCATTCACTTTGCTTACAAAGTTAGCACACACAAATAATTTTAGCTATTTTATTATATTTTTATACAGCTTTGATATTTTGTAATGTAATTTTCTACTCTTCAAAACCTAGATCAAAAAATTTCCTGATATGTAAAATGCTCTGTGTATTTTTCAGTTGTCTTTTATAAAAAAAAATACACAGTATTTTTATGTGTTGAACTCAGAAGCACGGGTTCAAGGTGTTATAATAAAAATCTTCTCCATGAGAATTATATAAACCTCAATTTGATTAAAAATACATAGATATGAAGGATCAAGGTTCCCAAGAAAATAATCAAGAAATGAAAAGGAAAAAAATCTGGATAAAACAACCTTGACTCAGATTAACACTGTTGCTTTCTATTTCCCCAGTAATTGTGCCAAAATTTGACCATTCCCATCGTGAGGAGTGATAAATTAGTTTTTTTATCCCTTATAATCCAACTAACTAGGTAGCTTATGATAGTCAAGGTTGATCCCAGAGGGAAATAGAGAATCAATTAGCAGCACAAGTTGGTGAGTTTGATCTGATAATCCAGACAAAATAAATAAAGGCAAAATGATGAAAATGTGAAACAATTTGTAAAAATTCAATGAAAAAAATAATATATAGAACAATCAAGAAAAAAATTGCGTTAAGGTTGCTACTTAATTAGGGATAATTACAATATTCATTATTTTGTATTAAAATTATTTATGAAAATAGTTTTACCACGGAGATTCAATTATATTACCATTTCTTGGTCCAATAACTGGTAATTATGTATTTAAACATCAACCCCTTAGTCCGGTTATTGAATGTTCAAATACACATTAAAACATTACCCTTAAAATAGTGAAAATCAGTTCACCTAATGGTTATGGATTTTCCAGTTGTAATTCCTTTAGTTTTCACCATTGGTGTCATTATTGGTCTGATATGACATCAACTGCCAATATGGAATTAATTACTTAAATTAATTATAAATCAAAATTCATAATTAAATAAAACGCAACAATAGTTATATTACAATACACCCATAATGTTATGACAACCCCAATACAAGGAATTTAGCCTCTTATAACCATGGTCACGGTGTGCGGGTTGAGCAAAAACTCAACCCCTACCATGGATATGAGAGGAGAAGGGGTAGAAAGAAATAATTACACTAAAAAAATAAAAAGAGAAAGAAACCACAAATTTAGATTCATTGAAAGGTCGAATGTAAGAGTAGTAGCACCTCCCCCTTCGATGTCCAACCCAAAATTCATAGGTTTTCTACTCTATTTATAGAAAAATAGGTTACATGGCATGTACCCAAAAGTACACGTTGTGTACTTGGGTCTACTATCTATTGCTTCGTTTTCTTCATCAATGGGTGGCATACCATATAAGGCCTCTACCTTAAACATTTCATATTCTAGTTTTTTTAACTAGAATTCACATTTGAGGATCTTTTCAGTTTATAATTTTAGATAATTAGGAAAAACTGTAACAAAGTAAACCCATACATTACAAATGGACACTTATACTCAGTATCCATTTTTTTACCAAAGAAAACATTATAAAATAGAACATGGTTTTTTTTATACAACATAAAAATTCTTATATTTTCCTTATACTTATCCCTACTCATCCTTTAACCCTATGAAAAACATTTTAAAACTTGGTATGAGCCCAAAAATCTCAGTAAGGGACATAAAAAAGAAAGAAAACCATTAGACTAGTGAAAAACATGAAAACCTATTTAATGTTCTTTGAGAGAATGAAATAAAAACATTTACACATGAATAACACACATATTTTTTTCTCAAATAAAGTCATTAAAACCAAAATAAATCAATTAAAACTCCTTTAGGTGACTTACAACATCATATATATAAAACTATTTAAAAACCCTTTCAATTGAAATAACCATACGGCCAACATCCAATATTATTATTACCCAATGAATTGGATATCTATAATGGATATAAACCTTTGTATAAGTTATATCGAGCTTACCTGTGAGCTATAATGGGGATCATCCCTTCATATAAGCTATAATGGGCTCACCTGTGAGCTATAATGGGGTCAAACCCTTCGTATAAGCTGTATTGGGCTCACCTGTGAGCTATAATCACTACAAGAAAACCGACGTTTAGCGGCGGTTTTTAAAACCGCCGCGAAACGCGTTTCGGGCCGCCATTTCATGGCGGTTTTAAAAACCACCGCGAAATAGCGGCGGTTTCGGTAAAACCGCCTCAAAATGAAAGGAAAAAATAAAAAAACATGAGAAACCTCAAAATCACTAAAATGACCATAAATTTTGATCCGAGCGTCCGTTGAAGCGCCACGACCAGTCAAATCGAAGCTCGTGAAGATATCTAGAGGCACGTATAATCAGAACCGTGAGACGGTATAAGGTGCGGAATATATGAGAGTTATAAGAAAGTTGAAAAAAGTTCTCCAACTTCAAACGGCCATAACTTTCGTTCCGGGTGTCCGTTTGGGCTCTACCACATATCAAATCGAAGCCAGCGAAGAGAGATACGCAAAAATTTAACACAATCAAGCTTCGGTTGTGTTTTTCGACCCCAAAAACCCCTCCGAAGGCCTCCAAAACCCTGTTTCCGTCACTGGTGTCCCGTCGAACTTGTCTTCAAACAAACCTAACTTTCGATCCGCGTGTCAGTTCGGCCTCCTACACCTGCCAGATCATAGCTCATTCCATGAGCTTTAGTTTGACTGGTCACGGCGCCCACATGCACTCCTAGATCATAGGTTATGGCCTTTTTAGTGGGTATCGGGTTTGTTATGTTTTTCAATGCCTCGTTTCTAGCACCCGTTCCCCGTCAGCTTTTTTTTAAATGGTCATAACTTCCGATCCGTCTGTCCATTCGGACTCTTTCACCTTTCAGTTCGAAGATCGTTTCAGGATCTTTGATTTGACAGGTCGTGGATCTAAAACAGACTCTCGGATCATAAGTTATCTCCGTTAATGTGAGTCCAATATTTTTGTCTCTATGACCGTTTTGACGGGTTTTAACGGTAGGTCCATTTATTACTGTTTATTTGGGTTTCCATGACTTGTTATCTTTATCAATGGTTTTTTATGGGTTATTATGATGATTATGTTGAATTATTAAGGAGTTTTTCAGAGTTGTCACGAGTTTTCATGTGTTCTCATTCTTTCTAATGCCTCATTCTTCATATGCTTCTCCATCCTTTTTCATGCGTTTTCATGATTTTTCATCCCTTATCACGTCTTTTCATACTTTTTCATATGTTTTCTTTATTATTTATTATTTATTATTTATAATATACTTTAATTTATTTATTATCTATTATTTATAACTGGTTATTTAATATTTATTATTTATTATTTATTATTTATTATTTATATTTATTAATTATTTATGTTTATTTATTATTTATTATTTATTATTTATATTTATTTATTAGTTATTATTTATTAGTTATTATTTATTATTTATTTTTTATTTTTTATTTTTTATTTTTTATTTTTTATATTTATTTATTTTTTATATTTATTTTTTATTTATATTTATTTATTAGTTATTATTTATTATTTATATTTATTTATCATTTATTATTTAAATTTATTTATTATTTATTATTTATTATTTATATTCATTTATTATTTATTATTTATATTTATTTATTATTTATATTTATTTATTATTTATTATTTATTATTTATTATTTATATTTATCTATTATTTATTATTTATATTTATTTATTATTTATTATTTATATTTATTTATTATTTATTATTTATATTTATTTATTATTTATTGTTTATATTTATTTATTATTTATATTTATTTATTATTTATATTTATTTATTATTTATTATTTATTATTTCTATTTATTTATTATTTATTATTTATTATTTATATTTAATTATTATTTATATTTATTTATTATTTATATTTATTTATTATTTATTATTTATTATTTATTATTTATATTTATCTATTATTTATTATTTATATTTATTTATTATTTATTATTTATTATTTATATTTATTTATTAGTTATTATTTATTATTTATTATTTATTATTTATTATTTATATTTATTTATTATTTATTATTTATTATTTATTATTTATATTTATTTATTATTTATTATTTATTATTTATTATTTATTATTTATTATTTATTTATTATTTATATTTATTTATTATTTATTATTTATATTCATTTATTATTTATTATTTATATTTATTTATTATTTATTATTTATTTTTATTATTTATTATTTATTATTTATTATTTATTATTTATTATTTATTATTTATTTATTATTTATTATTTATTATTTATTATTTATATTTATTTATTATTTATTATTTATATTTATTTATTATTTATTATTTATTATTTATTATTTATATTTATTTTTTATTTTTTATTTATATTTATTTTTTATTTTTTATTTTTTATTTTTTATTTTTTATTTATATTTATTTATTTAATATTCATTATTTATTATTTAGTATTTATTATTTATTATTTATTATTCATTATTGATTATTTATTATTTATTATTTATTATTTATTATTTATTATTTATTATTTATATCTATTATTTATTATTTATTATTTATTATTTATTATTTATTATTTATATCTATTATGTATTTATTATTTATTATTTGTTATTTATTATTTATTATTTATTATTTATTATTTATTATTATTTATTATTTATTATTTATTATTTATTATTTATTAATTATTATTTATTATTGACTATTTATTTTTTATTTTTTATTTTTTATTTTTTATATTTATTAATTATTTATGTTTATTTGTTATTTATTATTGATTATTGATTATTGATTATTTATTATTTATTATTTATATTTATTAATTATTATTTATTATTTATTATATATTATTTATTATTTATATTTATATTTATATTTATATTTATATTTATTTATTATTTATATTTATTTATTATTTATATTTATTTATTATTTATTATTTATTATTTATATTTATTTAATATTTATATTTATTTATTATTTATTTATTATTTATATTTATTTATTATTTATTATTTATTATTTATATTTATTTATTATTTATTATTTATTATTTATTATTTATTATTTATATTTATTTATTATTTATATTTATTTATTATTTATTATTTACTATTTATTATTTATTATTTATATTTATTTTTTATTTTTTATTTTTTATTTTTTATTTGTTATTTATTATTTATATTTATTTATTAGTTATTATTTATTGTTTATTATTTATTATTTATTATTTATTATTTATATTTATTTATTATTTATATTTATTTATTATTTATTATTTATATTTATTTATTTATTATTATTATTTATTATTTATTTTTTATTTATTTTTTATATTTATTTATTATTTATTATTTATTATTTATTATTTATTATTTATATTTATTTATTATCTATTATTTATATTTATTTATTATTTATTATTTATTATTTATTATTTATATTTATTTATTTAATATTCATTATTTTTTATTTTTTATTTTTTATTTAATATTTATTATTCATTATTTATTATTTATTATTTATTATTTATTATTTATTATTTATTATTTATTATTTATTATTTATTATTTATTATTTATTATTTATTATTTATTATTTATTATTTATATCTATTATTTATTATTTATTATTTATTATTTATTATTTATTATTTATTATTTATATATATTATGTATTTATTATTTATTATTTATTATTTATATTTATTTATTATTTCTTATTTATATTTATTTATTATTTATTATTTATATTTATTTATTATTTATATTTATTTATTATTTATTATTTATTATTTATATTTATTTTTTATTTATTTTTTATTATTTATTATTTTATATTTATATTTATTTTTTATTTATATTTATTTTTTATTTTTTATTTTTTATTTTTTATTATTTATTTATTATTTATTATTTATTATTTATATTTATTTATTATTTATTATTTATATTTATTTATTATTTATTATTTATATTTATTTATTATTTATTATTTATTATTTATTATTTATATTTATTTATTATTTATTATTTATATTCATTTATTATTTATTATTTATATTTATTTATTATTTATATTTATTTATTATTTATATTTATTTATTTTTTATTTTTTATTTTTTATTTTTTATTATTTATTTTTTATTATTTATATTTATTTTTTATTTTTTATTTTTTATTTTTTATTTTTTATTTTTTATTTTTTATTTATTATTTATTATTTATTATTTATTATTTATTATTTATTATTTATTATTTATTATTCCTTATTTATTATTTATTATTTATTATTTATTATTATTGAGTTTATATCTATTATTTATGTATTATTTGTTTTTTCAATTAATATATATAAGTATATTAAATTCTGTTTATTAACCACATGGCGAGCTTGCTGGAATGGTAATGTTTTTGAAAAATATGCAAAAGGTTAGGGGTTCAAATCTCACCAAACTGCAGAATTTCTTTATATTGCATGGGTATGCATGTGCATGTGCATGGGATGTGCATGCATGGATAAATAAAGTAAATAAAATAAATACGAAATTAAATAAATAAAATAAATAAATAAAATAAATATGAAATAAAATAAATAAAATCAATAAATACAATAAATAAATAAATAAAATAAATATATATATATAATAAATAAATAGATAAAATAAATAAATAAATACGAAAAATACATAAATAAAATAAATACGAAATAAATAAGTAAATAAAATACGAAATAAATATATAAATAAATACGAAAAATAAATATATAAATAAATATATAAATAAATATATATATAAATAAATATATAAAATTAAAAATAAAAAAAATTAACAAAAATAACAAAAATAACAAAAATAACAAAAATAACAAAAATAACAAAAACCGCCGCTAAAAAACCGCCGCGAAACGTTCTGCGACGGTTTTGAAAACTGCCGTGAATAGTTTCCCGACGCACGATTTAGCGGCGGTTTTGAAAAACCGCCGCCAATCGATTTATCGGCGGTTTAAACCGCCGCGAAACAAAAAAAACCGCCGCTAAATGCCTTTTTTGTCGTAGTGAATGGGGCTCAACCCTTTGTATAAGTTGTATCCATCTCACCAATTTTATATAATTATCAAGTACCATATCATTAATAAAAAACTTTCATCTTAAAACCATTCTAAAAACTTTTTTAATCCCGTATGAAAACACTTTTGGATAAAATACCCTTTTTTAAGAACCCATTTTCAATACCAAAACACCCTTTTCATTGAAAACTCATTTTCTATACCAAAAATATCCAAAAATATAAATATGGTTTTTCATTTAATGAAACATTAAATCTTTAAAAAGAAGAAAAAAATAAAATAATTTCCACGGTATTAGAAAAATCATTGTCGTCGTATACGTTAAGAATAGAACATTCTTTTTTCGTTTGTCAAAACATTCTGTATAAAAACATGTAAAAATATTATTTTTTGAAAAACATTGAATGAAATTAAAAATAAAAATAAAAATTCCTTTATAATACTTTTATATCCATATAAATACATTTGTAAAATAATGTCAAGAATATTGACATGGAGAAAAATATTTGATAGTAAATCTTTAAACATTTAAAGTTTCTCATACCACTTTGAACATCTAAATCATATTCTCCATGAAATGATAATTTTAACAAAACATTAAATAACAAGATTATATATAACATATGGATATTAAATGTCATATTATTTTTATATACACCTTATAAAATAATAAAGGTTCATAGCATCAATAAATTCCTTAATTAAAGGAGATTGAGATGAAATCCCTTTCAAATATCAAATCATGGAAGTGGAAATTAATCATATGAATCAAATATGTGAATCTGATTTAAATACACATCAAAAAAATTTAAATACAATTTAAGATATTCAAAATTCATTTCACACATAATATTATCATGACATAAACAATAAGTAGAAGTTTAATCCAAAGAATGGAAATTGGGTAAAGAAATTCTCTTACCTCACGTTTGACTTCCTTCAAACATGTTCAACCCTCCTATATAATGGTTTAAAGAAGTTTATTAACACACTCTAGAACAATATTAATATTTTTAGCACCTTATATGATGATTTTATAACATCTTTTGACCCATTCATTTATAATATTTTTTTATTTTCATGGTTTCGGTTGCATTTGTTTCATAGTTTCATGATTGGTTCATTTGTGTAAAATTATGGATGTTATTGTAAATGAGATTAAAACTATATAAGTGTAATGAAATAGTATTAATTTACTTCCAAAAGTATAAATTTTCTCATATATCTTTTTTATTTCTTACATGAGTATGATTCATTAGATAAAACATTAATGATAAACATTTAGTTTATTTTGGCGGTTTTTCCAAACACCATGAACTAGTTTCATTTTATTTACTATTATGTGTATATATTAGTTCTAGAATATGAAATAGGTTATAATATATATATTGAAATATTATTTAACCATAAAAATAGTTTTAATACCATCCATAAAGGTGATAATGGAAAAATAACAAAAACATTATTCACGGAGGCGATTAACCGGCATAACTTGGACAATAATTTTGTTTCTTTGAATAAGAGGGGATGAGATATGAAATGGATATGATATATTCCATTATAAATTTAACACTCTATTATATACATGATTCTTGAATTATCATGAATTTATGGATGAAGGAGGTGATGAGAAAGTAGAAAAAAGAAAAGAAATTAAGAAAAGTACTTTGGGAGAATTACCTCTTAAATATCACCTCCTTGAGAGACCCTTGGGGACCTTGGATTTGGTCTTTTGGTGAGACCAAAAGTAATTTTACGTGGTTTGAGTGAGTAGGAGAGGTTTGGGAAGATATTTAAGGAGCTACAAGTCTTTGTGGGTCCAAATGGGGTGGTGAGGGGTGACATTTATACTTGAGGAAAGGTGGGTATAAGTGATTAAATTATTGATTATTTTATATTTAAAGGCAACCACATTGAGGTGGAATTAATTTCAACAAATTAAATCTTAAATTAATGTTTTTTAGGCTGTTTAGGGTCAATCTGCACCTCAACCAACCTTTAAATGATGTAGTTTTTGGGTATTTTAAGCCTTTACCCTTTTTAACTATAACATGTTTCATTTTTTTACCTATATCGCGGTAAATAATTTTTTTACCATGGTTAATTTTTTATACCTAAAAATTAAATTGACCTTAAAACCTAATTTGGACCTTTTGATTTCAAATATGGAATCTATTTTACCTAATTAAATCCACAGAATTTTCAGAATTAGATTTGAAATTAATCCCTTAGACAAAACAAAAAAGCGGGTTTTAAAGTGAAATGTTCAAAAGCTAGAAATGTTTTTATATATAATTTCAATGTAAAATTGATTAAAATGAACTAAATTGATTTTATTGATGTTTAATTTAACTAATTATACTTTAAAAAAAATAAAACATAATTTAACTATATAAATAAATTATATAAAAAGTAGTTTCAATTAAAATTTACTATTTTTCATTATTCATCAAAAAATAAAACTTGTCAGAAAAATACCAAAAATTCAATAAAAGTAAATTTTGATACCCCTATTTCAAATAATAAGTTTATTTTGTTAAATAAAATTTATAAAAGTGTCAAAAACTAGATTTAAATTAGGTGCGCCATCAAAAGGCGACAAATATACCTCTTTAAAAAAATACCTTTTTTATCCGTAAAATTGAATTTGTTTTTATATCAAGTCTAGAAATAACATAAGATGAATTTTAAACATTAGATTGAATATATTATACATATAATACATTCATATAATCCAATAAGAGTGATTTTATTATTTATTTTTATAAAACACATTTGTGCATATTTAAATAGTTTTTCAGAAAAACATTTCCTTTTATTTTAAAAAGTGCTTTACATTCATTTATAATTAATTTGTGACCAAATAATTAACAATATATACATTTGTAAACCATATTTTCATAATTAAGTTAATATTTTTCATTCCCACCATTCTAATGGCTAGTTTAATGGTAACATTTAAATAATAATATTTATTTGTTCGTTTAAGTTTGATGTGGCGTATCATGTACGCTATCAAAAATAGTATTTTCTTTTTAAAAAATTAGTATGTTACATACCATGATTCCCGTTGAATTATATGCATCGGCGGTTGATTGGTGAGGGTACATGGCATGTGTCACTAATATACATGGCATGTAGAATCTCTATTAGCCACCAACCGCATCTGGAAGGACGTACACGGTGTGTGAAAGGTGATTACATGGCATGTTGTCTCTGGTCAGCTACATGGGCACGTACTCGGGCTGGACGATCCATGCTTGGGCAAGGGTACATGGCATGTGTTTATAAAGTACATGTCATGTATATCTCAATTTTTTTATCACTCTTGATTTTTTTAATTTGACTGGAAACACCTGAAAAATCACCACAAACACTAAAATAAAGCATTTGATCTATAAAATAATGTGTATCTAGTGAAAATTTATTTTATTAATTAATAAATTGTGTGAAAATGTATACAAAAATTGGATAAATCACATAACATTCATTAATAATAATCTTAAATTCTAAGGACCATTACACACTCACAGATACAAATATCTAATGACATGAAAACATGCAGAAATCCTACTTGCGGGTCTATTCTCATAATCTCCCATATTAGAGATTACCAAGTGTGAAATTCATGAGAAAATGTCTCATTTTCTTATGAGTACTCGCTCCTGATGATATATATACTATGTTCCCTATTATAGTAAGTTATCCAACCATAGAACTATTTTTAAGAATATCATCATGAAATTTCAAGGTTCTCGTCATATTGGGGAACTGTTATGACCTTATAAATGTGACAGATACTATAGGACATTATCACATCAATGTTATGTAGTAGAAAAATCAATATGTGATAAGATATTTATATTACTATTCACCTCATTGAATGTTCATGTAATCTAAAGTACAAAGTTGTTGGTTCTAGGGTACCAACTCCAACAAAATCCCACTTTCACTAGAGCCAACTGCTAATGACTGGTTAGTACTCACATGAAAAACGTGATTCTACTAAGTAAGTCTACAACTAATGGTCCTACCACATTTCTATGGCTAATATTAGTAAATCCATGTGTCTGTGTGGTGAATCTATTTACTGCAACATTATTATCTTGAGAAAATTGAAGGACCCTAGAACACCTTGAGAGTGGAGGGGTTAATTAGGGTGTCAACTTTTTCTTTTAAAGTGATGTATCTCATTCTCATGTTGGTAGGAACATGTTACACATTTCTAATGGTAATGTTTGGGAAACAAACAATCACATGCAAAGAGACAAAAACAATTTTACTTGGTTCACCACTAAGGGATGTCCAAGGAGCATACTCCAACAATGTGTCGGTTTTACCTAAATCCACTAATATTCATTAGTTTTAGAATACATAAGTTCAAACATGGTCACTTTGTTCTAAGTGCACTACCTTTACAAGATTTTAGGGATATCACATTGTGTCCCTCGGAACACTTTTGTCAACTCCCCCTAGCTCACTGCTTTGAGAGAAGTCTAACTCATTTTATCAACTTGAAGGTCGCTTCAATACTATCTCGTAAAAGACTCTACTTTCACCATAGACCTGAGTTGATGCACTCTAAAATCACTTTTTAATTAAAATTTATATTCATAACTATCATTCGCGAAGCTCCTTTACTAAGCTCACTACCTTCGTGAAGTAGTCCGCCTTCATGGAGCTCACTATGTCATTGAAAAATTCGCATTCATCACAAAGTAACCATTACTTAGAATCATTGTAATCAGTCATGACTTAAGTATTATTTTCATTATGCTCAATCTTTCATAAAAATCTAGATTCGTGGAGCTCCCCTAGCTTCACGAAATCAAAGTAATTCCATATTTTCCATAAATATTTTCATATTGAATGAAGTGGGGGTAGCCTCATATTTATAGGCTCAACTATCCATGATGCTCCATTACCTCTAGTTTATTTTCCATATCTTTCAAAAATATCTTCATGGTAATCCCCAATTCATGATGCTTCATTGAGATTTTACATTTTCATGAAGCTTTTCTTTAAACCATCATGCACTCGCGATGCTCCACCTCTCATAATCATAGAGAACATCGTTACCATTTGTGATGCTTCACATATTCTTGAATATCATCCCAATCATTGTAAAACCCATTCCTTTACCATTTTAAAGGAGATATGATTCCATAAAACAACCTTTCACGATTATAGTCTCTTCTTCCATATTTTTTACCCCCAAAATTTGGAAAACACTAGGAAACGACACCACCTTCAATACTATAGTCAACTTTTACTGTATGATCTTCTTCCTTGAAAACTCCCTGAACTTCCATGTGAGGATTGATAACAAACACAAACCATCCTCTATTTCTATCAAAGAACAACCTTGGTTCCAACAAAAAAACCTCAAGTAGTGATATAACCGAGTATCACCTCTTATTCCCATGTCATAATCCTGAAATCTTGAATAAATCCATAGTCAAAGGTTATCATAAAATGATAAATCTTTTTCTTTTGGTATAACCAAAAATTAGAATAGGGCATTGTTAAAATATCTTCTTAAGCTGCATCAGAAGCTACAACGTGCTCAGATATTGTAGATATGGAAACCACTAGCTATAATAAGTTTTTCTTTCATGTTACTTTAGCATTTTTATGATACTAGATCGAATTTAACCAAGTTTATACAAGTATTAAATTCATTTTATTACTAGTATTATCAATTCTCCCGACACTAAGAACTCATCTAGTTTTACTTTTCCAAGTATTGTCAGATAGTTCTAAGTGAAAGTCTATGAAATTATGTTGGATCTTTTTTATATTCACCTATTATGATTTATGCATTAGTAATATTAAACATCAATATATATCATGAAACATAAGATGAATTCCTAGAACTTAAGTTTGTGAAATTCTTTTAATCTCCATAATCTCTTCCTATGCCCATACATGTTATACTAGAAGGATTATATGCCAATAAAAAATTTGTCTTGAATTGTTAAAGCTTTTATTTTTCAATACTTGTACTATGATTAATTTAAAAAACCCATGGATCTATATTGTAGATCTTGTTCCCTAGAACATAGTCATTAATTTAATACATACTTGGAGAAATTTCATTCCTTATTCTTAATAATCCTCAATAATTTTTTTCATATGATATCATCATATTTATTTGAAAACTTATAGTGATCTCACTAACCAATTAGAGATACGTGTCTCTCATTTGTTTCTAAATGAATATTCTATGATCACTATTCATGATTTTTTCATAAATAAATTTATGTAATCTTCATATATTATTGGTATTTATTTATTTCATTGACCCTTTTAGTTATGACTTGTAGATGTATACCATAGGTCTCCTTTGGTCATGTTATATAGACATTTACCATGTGAATTCCTCAAAATGAGGTGGACTTAACAATCAATATCCCAATATAATGATCATAGAAATATGATTTGACAAAGTAAAATTTAAAAGGATTTTATTCATGATGATTGGAGTATAGGTATTGTTAAAGAGTATACCTATCAAAAATAAATCATGCTTTATTGGTACCATCTTAGACCATCCATGTCTAATTTTTCTTGAATACTAACTAGCGGTGTCAAGTCTTAAAAACATTCAAAATATGGAGTCCCCAAATCTTGATACATGGAGTCCATTACTTGATTATATACATAATTTTAAACCTTATCATATTACAAATTACTACTACATTGTATAAATCTTTATTTTGAAAGAATAATGTATGTATCACCCCCCATGGTGAACATAAACAACCTCTTTGGATATATATATTCTTACATAGTATGTGTCTCTACAACTACTCCTCCCACTGAGCTTAGTGGAGTCTAGTATTCTTGTGTCAATCCATATGCATCTAGATCCTTAACCCATAGAAGTTAAGTCTACTCACACTATCTTCAAAGAGATAGGATTCCTTTATGATAATATAGTCAATCTTGACTAAAGGTTAATATTCTTAGTGACTATAGGATCATTAACTCAGGTGCACCTTGTTGTTTTAATGTTCGTTTGTAGCTAAGGATATATTTTAAAAAACGGTTCTCAAAAACACTTTTGGTAGTGTCATAATATGTTCTTATCATATTTTAATTGATATAATATTCATTAGACAATATGGCTGGCATATGGTTAGTTGTTTCACTTCTATTTAAAAAAAATCTTGGAAGGAATGATGAAATATTTTCAATATATATATATATATATATATGATTCATCATTGATTTTCATTTTAATACCATCATTACATTGATGTATATAAGGAAATGTGAGTTAGGGATAACCTTTAATCCATATGTATAATCAATGGTTACTTGAATAAGATGTTTTCCAACAATCCAACTTGGAGATTCCTCAATCTTTAACTAGTTCACTCATTTAATTCAGTGAGAATTTCTAAAATTTCTTAAATAAATCTCATGAAGTATATGAAGTTACCTTTATATTTAGAATAGTTCACGTGTCCATGTTGAACTAACTCTAAAAGTTTTGTGAAGTACCTTTATTTATAAAGGTTTCTCTAAAACATGATAAGTAGTTTGTTTATATATCCAGTATCTTAACTCAATTGAGACTAAAATGCTTTTATGGGTATAAATAGGTAAATTAATTTTAGTTTTATTTGACAAAGAATTATCTTTCAATAATTAGGTAATAGTCTTATATTTTTATATTAATCATTAATTATAATGGATATTTGTGATTCAAGAGGTATTGAACCATTTGTTTAGTATTTAAGTACCATAACAACATTTATTCTAAAAATGAAATAATTTTTCATTATATCAAGCTAGACATTGAGATAAATGTTTTGATCACACTTATTACAAAGTTGAATCAATCCAATCTAATAATGAGAAATAGTGATCTTCCCTTGGATGAAATTAGAATTTCCCTTTATCAACTACTTTTGAGTTCACTCTATAATCTTTCTATTCTTTCATGTTTATTATATTTAAATACATGTATGTTGTAAGCATATTGTATTCAATACAAAAGCGTTGGATAGAAACTTGATGAATATACCTGAAGTGGATTCAACATCTTTCTTCTTCATTTTATTTCAACTTCTTTTCTAGTGTCCATTATTTCAACATAAAAAGCAAAGAGCCTCATTTTCATTCTTCTACCTTTTAATATTTTGTATCTTTGAAGGATGTTTTAAATCATATTTTGGATTTAGATTAGACATGGGATATTCAACCTTGTCTTTAAAACTTTTCACCATAAGGGGTTAGGTTTCAACCAATCCTTATCCACTTGGTGAATTATGGACAAAAGTTTCCTGAGAAATTTATCCATTTCATTTATCTGGGCTTGGAAAAATAAGAATAACCTTGATGGTAAGGATAATAAGATAAGATTAATGGATAATTTTTTATCCAAGTGAAAGCCCGATTTTGTTAACTGGTCAATATAACCTGTCATTTTTAAAGCATGATTCATAGATAGATTTCCTTCTTCCAGTTTACAATAATATAGTTCATTGATAATCTTATTTCTTTCTAGCCTTTCCTTCTCTTTCTCAAGAGAATGGAGATGTGATATTATGGCATATTAATCCATGTATTTATGTTTTATCATAAAATCTATGGACATAGTTGATAATATAATACAACATATATTGGAATCATCCTTAACATATCTCTGGTAGGTATACTTTTCACCTTCGCTCACCTATTGGGGTGGAAAAACAAGAATAGGGGATTCCAATACATAATACAAAATTTTTTATAATAATTCATCACATAAATGATTATACCATATATAGAAATTTGTATTTTTAAGGACATACCCTGATTTAAGGAATGATTTCACTATTTTCATGGGTTTTTTTCCATTTTCTGAAATAATTAAAATAGATGATTAATACTTTACTTGATTAAAAAATATGTGAGAAATAATAATAATTAATTTTATTAATTATCTCACTATTTTATCAAGTCTCAAAATCCATCACTATTAAACTTGGAATGTCAAGTTACTCTGATATTATAATGGCAAGGACCCATACTTATTTTATTAAAATCTAAGCGGAGGGCATGAAATTTTCTAAAAAGTATTTAGGTAGGTGGTCTTTCCAACTGCTAGCTTACAACTCCTTGATTGTTTGAGTGAAATCCCTAATCTAGAAACCCTGACTTGGATTTCCTCAAAAAATTCCTATAAATTTTTATTGGATAGATAGAGGCCATTAAACCCAATATAGATTTGGTTAAGTCAACTCACTATCTTAGTTAAGACTTCTTGATAATTAAAAGTTTCCCTGATAGAGGATAAACCAAAACATCAACTATCAGTTTATCATAATTCAGATGATGGAAGGCTTGATGAATTAATATTAACTTGAGGGATTTTATTTATTGTTCATAAGTTTTATCTTGTTTTATTATCTACATAACTTGTTATTATTAAGTGGATTTTACTTAATTAAATAAACTTGTTGGATAGAACATTTACACATAATACATTTATATAAATTTCATCTTTGCATGTTAATTCATTTATTTTTGTGATAGTGGTCTTTCATCCATAAAATAAATAATTTATAAGACAAAAATAATTAATTAATTATTGATACGGTCATGATATTATCTAAAGGTTGATTTATTGAGAGGACAATAAATCAACCTTTGACCTAGGGGAAAATTCCCTGTGTTGGTCTTGGCACAAGTTATAGTATTCCACCTATACACCATTGTATCACCCAAGTTGGAATCATTATGGTTCTGTCTTGAACCATCTCCATGCACCTTGGGATACTCCATTAATTATGAGTATTTATAAATCACATATAGGTGAGAGGAACTAAAGGATTAGTTAATGGGGATTACAGAAATAACCATGGATACGCATGTCCTAGATAATAATGGAGAGAAGGATGACACTCAGGCCATCAAATTTAATTTAATATTAAATAATTGCAAACATATACAATAAATTAAATTAAATAATGCCAATACAAACATAGGTCTTAGTCAAGATCATGAACAGTCACACACATGCAATGAATATGTAAAAGTAAATTCGATTAACATTCATTTATAATTCATTATTTATTATTAAGATAAACTCAATTGTATTAATTAATTAATTAATGTATTAATTCTCTTTCATCTTAATGGCCATACAAATTCATCTGGATATATCAATCATTAATGGAATTAATGTAAAATAAATGATATAACCAATAATCACATATTTATTACAATAAATTAATTGAGTATTTAAAATTCTTTAAAACCATTATTAAATTTTCAAACACAATAGGTGTCAATTGATAAAATAAGGTTTTAATGCTACAATTGTCAATTTAATATAATTTAATTCCATAATTAATTGGGAGATTACATACCATGTACTTACTAGTTACATGTTGTGTACCTCATTTCACATGTACTTGGTTACATGCCTAGAGTTTTAGTCGTATACCTCAATTGGACTACACGGCATGCACAATCCATCTACACACCATGTATCACTCTTATTGTGTGTATGTGCAACCTGCCGAAGAACTCTTCATGTTTTTCGGTCGCAACTACACAGCATCTATAGACCAGCTACACACTATGTATCTCTCATGTCATGTGTCTTCATAACTCACCGAATGGATCGGTGTGTATTTTGGATATAGGAAATGATGAACAACACATCGCGTACACTACACAAACATTGTGTATATCATTAATGCTCTAGGTTCTCACTCTCATGTGGTTTGACCATATATAATGACCACACATATTGCATTAATTTTTTCGCTAACCCATGAATATTACACGGCGTGTACGCCAACTACATGCCATGTAATCTGACATTCCATGTTCCAAGTTGGCCTAGTCTACACGCGATGTGAAATAAATACACCGCATGTAATTACTGCTTGGTGTGTCGTGTATCCCACAACATAGCCAAGTGTAGTGCACTTGGGTACACAGTGTGTTCTCTGGCAACACGTTGTGTAATCACATGCTATCCAGCTGGATTCCTTGACACTTTCCAATGGAATCTCTGATCATTCTTTATCTATTCTTAAACTTAAGAAATTTTGAATCTTGAACAAAGAAATTAAAATTTCAAAAACATGTTAATTCAAATCGGATTAAAGAAAAAATAATATGAAATGAAAAATTTAACCACTGTTGTGAATATTGATCAATAATCAAATAAATAATTATAAATTTAAAATGTGACTGCTCTAATACCACTTTTAGGTTCTGGGTGTAGTAGAAGTTCCTTAGAAGGTGTTAAATTAAAATTTATTTTAATTTAGAGTTTCTTGAAACCCCAATAGAGGATCTTTCATGTTAAATTTATAATTATTTTATTTATAATTGGAAGAAATGATTACCTCATCTTAGGATCATTACTTTTATGGAATTATTGATCTTCAAAAAACCATTTGGATTACCTTTGTTGTACTTTAAGGATCCAAGTGTAGAATCCCTATAGAGATAATCCACACGTGCTCCTTTGATCTTTGAGCAACGCTAATTGATTTTTGGGTGCTAGCACAGCGAATTAATCTTTTTGCAATGTGCGTCTTGATCGCTCTAAGATCCTTCAAGTGTGAAGGAGTTATTCTCATTATTGATAGGAATATAGGAGAAGTTCTAGAGAGATATGGAAGTTTGTTATGCGCAACAATTATCTATTATCAATTTTCGACAAACCCTATACAATAGACATGACTATCTATTTATAGATCTAGGGTTTAGTTTAAAATATTATTTAATTGCATGTTTCCCCTTAAATAATAATATTTATTAAACCCCATTACAAAATAATATTATTATTATTATTATTTTATGTCACACATGCTAACTTGCGCAATAAAAAATATTACTTAATTGGCTTGTAAATTAATATTTTACACTGGACGTGGTCTTGATCTATTCAAACTCCATAAAATTTATTGAATACCTGAATAAAAACTTTGTTCATAAATAAATATTTGTCCAAAAACCAATAGAAAAATATTTTTTAAATATTCAATAAAATAAATAAATATATTTTATTCACAATCTGGTGAATAAATATTTATTTAATTTATGCGATTGATAAAACTTGAATAAAATTATTTCTAATTCTTGAGAATAATATTTATTCTATTAATTAAATTCAAATATAATTTAATTGATATCAACAAAAACACTTAGTGTATGACCCTCTAGGATTCATTCTCATTGACATTAGGTGGGATCACCTAAAGCCTAAGATTACTATCTAGCAATGGGTCAAGGAACCCAAGAGAAAAAACTTAATGTCACGATAAAGAAAACTACATATGAACACTCACTTTATAATATAATTCTTTTGTCTCAATATCTCATCAAATAAGATACACATCTATGTCATAAACCAATATACTTGATACATCTTTCTTTGAATATCTGAAATAAACGTCATTACACCATGGCCATAGAATTTAATATGACTGTTATATTTCAATCAATGGTTTGAGATGTCAACTTTTATAAAGATGGAGGGGGAAAATCCTTCCTCAAATTATAAATTAACAACATGTCATTCATGATACACCCAATGTATCCAAATTAGCCATAAACTATTATCATCATGATTTATGAAATGCATCTAAGTGCATGAGTCATATAATGAATTAATAATAATCCTAAAGTCTAGGGACCATTACACACACTCATAGATAGAAATATTTGATGGCACTAAAACATGCGGAATTCCTACTTGCGGGTCTGTTCTCATAATATGTTGTCTTGGATATTACCAAGTGTGGACTTCATGAGAAGAAGCTCCATTCGCTTACGAGTACTCACACTTAATGATCTATGTACTATGTTCCCTATCATAGTACCTTATCTGACTATAGAACTATTTTTAAGAATATCATCATGACATTTCAAGGTTTTCATCATAGCGATGAACTGTTATGACCTCATCAATGTGACAGATACTCTAGGACATTATCACATCAATGTTATATAGAACAAAAATTAATATGTGATAAGATATTTATATTAATATTCACTCCTTTGAATATTCATGTAATATGAAGTACAAAATAGTTGGTTCTAGGGCACCAACTCCAACATGTTACAGTAAATATAGCATCAAATAGCATAAATACAATGCATATATTGTTGGATATACACTAATATATATAATATGATATTATATAAGTTTATATTTAATAAATTCATCTGATGTAGGTATTATTATGCATGTATTAAATACATACAATAATAAATATTTATATGATAACTATTTATTTCTCCCAGAAGATTTTATTATCAATTATAATCTATTATGGATGGATTAAATGGTTTGAATACTCATTGAATATGATTTAAAAAATTAATTTCAATGGGAATAAGTGTGTATGGATACATAAATCCGGCTAACATGTTTCATTTAATGAAACACATCATGGATGGATATATAAAGGTATGTAATCCCACCTATTGATAATATTAGATTGTAAGCTAGTATCTCAATTCTCTCTTACTCACTTACTATTTTTCGTCATCTGAGACAATGGTGCTAGGACCCCTTTAGCATTTGGGTATCCTCACAATACAATCATGGATCCATTGGTGTACCCCCCAGAGGCAGGGTGCCTTTGTTCACTACTTCAAGATCTTCATCAAGCATTCTCATTCACCGAGAAAGAACATGATTGCTGTTGTTGGCGTTCTCCAATTATTCTATTTTATAGATTTATTTACGCGTAGATTCTTAAAGATGGATCTTCTTGTGTTTGGGTTATCTTCCGCTGTATATGATCATATGATGATTAAAAAAATCCATGAATGGTGTTAAAGGGAGGCTTTTTTGATGAATCAACACGTTTATTAATTTATGAGAAATACATTTTAATTGTAAAATGATATTTTTAAAGCCTGGAAATAAATATGAAAATTCATATTTAGAAATTAACTAAAGTGTCTATTTAATTATTTATGTTATTCCTATTTATAAAATTGTTTATAAAATGGGGATAACATTAATATGGCTTAATAAAATTTATTTTATTAACCTTTTTCAAATATCAAAAGTTCATATTTATTACTCTTTTTTACAAAAATAAATAAAGTATTTATTTTATTCAAGAGAATTCAATTTTGTAAAAACCCGGGTTTTTGGAACGGGACAAAATTCCAACCCTGTTTGAATTTTTTTTGACTGGTTCTTCAGGAAACTGGAGAAAATGGGAAGTTTCTAGAAATTTCTAGACTACATGCCATGTATCTTAAGTACACACCGTGTATATGTTAAGCAAGTGTTGGCCGTGTGCTCGCTGAGTATATGCCGTGTGATGACCGTGTAGAAATATCTTACTACACGACGTGTAGTTTTCAACACGCCGTGTAACCCTGACCATGTGGTGGCCATACATGGCGTGTGGGCCTGTTGTCCGGGTAGAACCAGGTACACATTGTGTTCCCATTGGACACGCCATGTAGTCTATCTATGTATGAGGGATATACATAGCGTGTGGGTAAGTTGGCGAGGTAGATAAGAGAAACCAAGTACACGTCGTGTACCCATAGGTACATGCCGTGTACTCATGTCGGCATGTTCGGAAAGAAAGTCGACGGAATTCATCCATCATATGAACAGTTAAATGATATACATGGCGTGTAGTCCTAAAGTACACGCCATGTAGTTTCTTTTTTTGTGTTAAAACGGGCAGTAGCCTCGTTTTGAGGCAGAACACTCATATTTTGCCCGGTTTCGCAAACCAAGTCGGCTGGGACTTCAATCCTTCACCGGATCATTGTCCGAAATCTGTTTTGATCACAGATTAATGCGTTGGAACCCCCTTGGTAAGGCCTCAATTCCTCTTTGGTTGTTCTGTTTGATTTTCGTTCTAGAATGAGTTATAGGCATTTGAGCGGTTTTGAATCTTTTGTAGATTTACCGTGTTTTAGACCGAATTGGCAGCTGTTACTGGAGGAGTAGCATCATATGAGTATTAGGTAGGTGGTGTATACCTCATTTTGCATTTTCGTGGTTGTTTGGGTGACGCGGCCTTCGGCGCATTTTCGGGTATTTTGAGCGGGACTCGTTTTATCTGCTGTTTTATATTGAATTGCTTGTGGGACCTATGGGGTGCCTTTGGGTATACCCTATTTCCAGTTTTCATGAGTGGCCCGGGCGAGGGGTCGTGGCTCATCGGGGAATTTTGGTCGGGGAACTCCAAAATGGTTTTAATTGAAATATTAATGTGTGAAATTGGTTAGTTTAATTTATTAATGCATGTTATAAATTGTTAGTGTCATTTAATACCTCAGTGCTGGTATAGGACAACACCTTGCATAGTGCAATTCAACTGTTTAGTTGTTTTGCCTGGTTATGTTTTCTGTTTACATATGTTATATGTGCAATTGCTGAATTGCATCTACTGGACCCTTTGGGTTGTGTTGGGCTTGGCCTGGTTACACTTGAGTGATGTTGATCACAGGTTGGGCTCGGCCTGGGTTACGATGGGTGGTTTTGACCATGGGATTGGGCGTCATGGACGTCGGCTTGAGGCAGTATCACTGTCAGGTTGGGCATGGCCTGGGTTACTAGGATGGCGATGCCATAGGACTTGAGCGACATGGTCGCAGGGACACGAGGTGTCAGATGTGTTGGTGGCTTAGGTACTATTTTGGTGATTACCGCTCACCTAGAACTTTGAGTAGTGTGAACACAGAGATACTTCGTGATGAGGTGGTTTTGACCACTCGTGTGGGTAGAGGCCCCCGTAGTTGCGGTTAGGTATTTTGGTTGGGGGTGCTTGCTGTAGAAAGCCACGTGGGAGGTGAGGAGCCTTCAGGGGATAGCTTGAGACACGAGGTGTCAGGAGGCACATGGTGTCGGGTTACTATTCTCGGGCATGTCTTCGGGACGTCGGTACTTAAGACACGAGGTGTTAGGAGGCACATTGTGTCGGGTTACTATTCTTGGGCGTGCATTCGGGACGTTAGTACTTGAGACATGAGGTGTCAGGAGGCACAGGGTGTCGGGTTACTATCCTTGAGCGTGCCTTCGGGACGTCGGTACTTGAGACATGAGCTGTCAGGTGGCACGTAGTGCCCGGTTACACAACAGATATTTCGGCGTTGGCTGAAGCAGGTGACACTCCATGGTGGTTGTTGAGCACCAGATGAGTTTGTGTTTACTTGTGCATTGTACTATTTACTGATTTCCTTGTAAATGCATGACTGCTTAAACACATATATTTGGTACGCAACGTTGGGTGGTATCCTGCTGAGATTTGTCTCACACCCTGCACGGGCCCTTCAGGACGCGTGCAGACTTTATGGATTTACGTGCAGAAAAGAGGTCAGCTTCAGGAGTTGGGCTGAGTTAGTTGTTTCATGGAGATGGTATGGACCTTGAGGTCATACCTAGCTGGGTTTACTTTGTTTTGTTTTCTTTTCGGTATCGGCATGCTTACTTGTTGTAGCTACTATTGGTTAGTCATTGGCTCCCTTTTATATTCAGTTGTGTATGACCTGCTCTGGATGCATGTTTTACTATTCAGTTGTAGTTACATGTTATTAGCATGCTGTTGTGTTTATTTCCGTTGTTGTTGTTATATTTACTGCTTTCGTTGTTTATCTGTATTGATTATGCTTCTGCTCTGCGGGTCTGGTTCGAGTCTACTGAGTCTTTCTTCCGCTGCATCTTTATTATTATTCTCAGAACAGTACCCTTATTATGATCCTCCTAGAGGGTATAGCCTCCCCACTATACCTAACAGACCCTCGCTGCTAGTCGGCAGCCTTTGGCGTTCGGGGAGGTGCGCCTAAGGTAGTGACACTCGACCCGTTTGGCACTGTTCGGGTGGCTGGCCGGGTCCGGGACGTTACAAATTTTGAATTGAAATGTATTATTTATAAATTGTTTATAAATAAAGAAAAATTGTATTTTGAAATATTTATATAAAATTATAAAATTATTTTATAAATTAATTAACTATAAAATGTTTATGGTTAATTAATAAATATTTTTTTAAATACCTTTTGAAAAGATAAATGGCATGCTTATGATATAGAAATAAATGGTTTATTTAGAAAACACAAAAGGTGATTTATAAAGTGGTTATAAATTATAACATATATGATATTTAGATTATATAAAATGTTTATATAATAGATATTGAATTATAAAATGTTTATAATTCATGAAATATCATATAAATTCCAAATAATATAAAATGTGAAAGAGTTGATATAGAAAAGAATATGAAATGTTTATATTCTAGCTAATTTATCAAATGTTTATAATTAGCATTTATTCATGAATATTTCATAAATATCTTGTATTTTGGAAAATAAATTAATTGTTGATTTATTAAATTTCCTTATTATTCATGTTTAGTTCATAATTAATAATTTGAAATTGTTCAAATTAAAGGGATTTATTTGGATATTATTTGATTTGCATCAAAAGGTACACTACGGGAAAAATAGCTTTCTGTGATGGGTTATTTACGACGGGGGTATCTACTTGTCACAAATAATTAGTTATTTGCGACGGGACTTGGGGTATCGTCGCAAAAATTTTGGCGCAGTTTGCGCACCAAACCGCGGGAAGGGTATTTGCGACGGGGAAGCACCCCCCCTGTCGCAAATACCGGAGGCGGTAAAACTATTTACGATGATGGAATTCCCCCGTTCCAAATACCCGGTGGTGGTAAATGTTTTTTTGCGACGGGATGTTGTCCCGTCACAAAAAAGTGTGTCGGCAGGCAACTATTTGCGACAGGATGTTGTCCCATCGCAAATACCCTTTTAACCGCCGGCAGTAATTAATGCGGACAAAGGTATTTGCGACGAGACCTGTCGCAAATAGTATCGTCACAACTAATCTAACCTATATATACCCTCCATCTGTTTTTTGTATCCTTCCCCTCAATTCCTACTTTCTCCCTCTCTCTGAACTCTAATTTTAGAGTGAAAATTTTTCTAAGTTAGTTTTTTTTACGAAGAAGTTGTGAAGTCGTCTACACCTATAAGAGATCAAGTTTAAAGGTATTTATGTTTTATTTAATTTAGTATTTATTTCATTTTTTTATATTAATTTCAATTATTGTTAATTAGTTGTAATTAAATTAGATTTAAATTGTTTTGTCATCAGTATTTATTTATAATAATAAATTGAAATTATTAGTACTAATTCTTAGTAATTAGTATTAATTAATAATTATTAACGATAATTAGTAATGTATAAAAATAATTAGCGATAGTTAGTAATTAGTAGCTGTAATTTGTAGTTATTAATAGTACTTAACACTAATTAGTAATAATTAGGGGTAATTAGTAATAATTAGCGGTAAATAGTAATAATTAGGAAAAATAGTAATAATTAGGAAAAATAGTAATGATTGGAAAAAATGGTAATAAATATTTACAATTAGTAATAAATAGTAATAAATAGTAATAATTAGTAATAATTAGTAATAATTAGTAATAATTAGTAATAAATAGTAAAAATTAGTAATAATTAGTAATAATTAGTAACAGTTAGTAATAGTTAGTAATAGTTAGTAATAGTTAGTAATTAGTACTAATTAGTAATAATTAGTAATAAATACTAATAATTAGCAATAATTAGCAATAAATAGCAATAAATAGCAATAAATAGCAATAAATACTAATAAATAGTAATAATTAGTAATAAGTAGTAATAAATAGTGATAAATAGTAATAATTAGTAATAATTAGTAATAATTAGTAATAAAAAGTAATAAATAGTAATAATTAGTAATAATTGGTAATAATTGGTAATAATTAGAAATAATTAGTAATAATTAGTAACAAATAGTAATAAATAGTAATAAATAGTAATAAATAGTAGTAAATAGTAATAATTAGTAATAAATAGTAATAATTAGTAATAAATAGTAATAATTAGTAATAAATAGTAATAAATAGTAATAATTGGAAATAATTGGTAATAATTTGTAATAATTAGTAATAATTAGTAATAATTAGTAATAATTAGTAATAATTAGTAATAATTAGTAATAATTAGTAATAATTAGCAATAAATAGTAATAAATAGTAATAATTAGTGATAATTAGTGATAATTAGTAATAATTATTAATAATTAGTACTAATTAGTAATAATTAGTAGTAATTAGTAATAATTAGTAATAATTAGTAATAATTAGTAATAATTAGTAATAATTAGTAATAAATAGTAAGAATTAGTAAGAATTAGTAAGAATTTAATAGTAATAAATAGTATGTAATAATTGGTAATAATTATTAATAATTAGTAACAATTAGTAATAAATAAGAATAAATAGGAACAATTACGAACAATTAGGAACAATTAGTAACAATTAGGAACAATTGGGAACAATTAGGAACAAATAGGAACAATTAGGAACAAATAGGAACAAATAGGAACAAATAGAAACAAATAGGAGCAAATAGGAACAAAATCAATTGTAATAACTTAGCACAATTTCTAGTGGATTGGTGGGACTCCTTTTGTTCGATGAATATTCTCCTTTCAACTCTCATGGACTTAAAACATTATGAAAATTATGATTCTACAAATGCATATCCAATATCGTATGCACGAGTTTGGATATGCATTCGTAGGACCACATTTTTCATAATGTTTTCATCGACAAAAAGGGGGTTCTTTTGTCTGACGGCTCATTTACTTGCATATTTCTCACACCAAAATCACAATGAAGAATCTGTTCAAAGGTACGCTTATACATTCTCGTATGCATGAGAATGGATATACGTACCACCAAGCAGATTCTTCATTATGATTTTAGTGTGAGAAAGTTGCAAGTAAATGAGATGTCGGACAAAAGAGTAGTCGTCAATCCACTGAAAATTGTGTCGCCCTTAATTAATGGTAATTATTAAGAAGTAGTTGTAATTATTTATCTTCTTTTTTGGATAATGTTTTTCTAATTTCAAATTATTCAAAAACAGTAATGATTTTATATTTTTTAGAAAAATATGAAACAAGGAAGTCGACAATAGTCATTATTAGATGACCGTGCTTGGATAAATCAGCGTAGAAATCCAAACAGTTCTCATTTAAATCCTGTATATATTGAGGGTGTTGAATCTTTCTTATCATTTTCATCATCAAAACCAGAACTTGTTTTAGAAGGCACAATTAAGTTTCCTTGTAAAAAATGTGCTCTGGGAACATTTGAAACATTTAACAATGTTGGGGGACATCTCTTTTGTTTTGGTTTTTAACCAGATTATATTTTTTGGTATCAACACTCTGAATGAAATTCTAGAGAAGATACTAATAATTTGATTTTGGATCCATCACGGTTTCAAAATTTAGTATATGATGTTGCAGGTCCATCTGTTCAACAAACTGAAACTCAGGATGATATTGATTTAACTCCTGAGTTGGTACCATCCAAATTTTATGATTTTTTGAGGTCTGCTGAGGATTAATTATATCCTAGTTGCAAGATAAGAAAATTAGAAGTGGTTGAAAATTTTATGACTATTAAATCAGATAATGCAATTTCAAACAACTGTTTTGATCAGATATTTTCTTTGATTAAAACACTGTTATCTGAAGGAAATGTGTTGTCTACAAATTACTATGAGATTAAGAGGTTGGTTCATAATTTGGTCCTTATTTATCAAAATATTCATGCATGTGCAAATGATTGCATCTTATATTGTGGTGAAAATGATTCATTGGATAGTTGTCCCACATGTGGACAATTGAGGTATAAAGAAGCTCAACTGGGGAATTATGGATCGATTCTTGTAAAACAGTTGAGATATTTCCCCCTTACATCCAGGTTGTAACGTTTATTTATGTCTCAGAACACAGTGTCAATGATGTCATGTCACAAAACCAATATTTCAACCGGTAAAAGCTTGAATCATCCATCTTCTAGTGATTCATGGAAACATTTTGATCGACTGCATCCGTATTTTGCTTTAGAATCTCGGAACGTGCAATTGGGTCTTTCTACTGACGGTTTATGTCCGTTTGATTCTTATGGTAGTCAGTATTCATGTTGTCCTATCTTTATAACTTCGTACAATTTAACTCCATGGATATTTATAAAGGAGTCTTATATCTTGTTGACCTTATTAATCCCAGGACATCTAAAAAAATATTGATGTTTATTTGAAACCATTGATTTATGAGTTAAATTCATTGTGGAGTAATGGTGTTAGTACATACGATGTTTCTATGAAACAAAATTTAATATTAAAAGCAGCATTGATGTGGATGATTAGTGACTTCCTAGCATATGGCATGTTATCTGGATAGAGTACACATGGTCTGCAATCATTTCCTTGCTATATGAAATACAATAAATCATTTATGCTCGTCAATGGAAAAAAACCTTTCTATTTTGACTTTCATCGCAGATTTCTTCCAACTGATCATCCTTTTCGAAGGAACAAATCTCATTTCAAAAAATGCACAATTGAAAGGGATGAACCTCCAAAAATAATTTCAGGTATAGAGTTAAAATCAGTTGTATTTTCATTACCTCCCATCACATTTGGACCAAGAATAAACTAATAGAAAATTCATGGCTTTGGTAAAGAACATGATTGGATAAAATGGATCGTTTTTTTGGATCTACCATATTGGTCTGATTTGTTGGTCTGCCACGTGTTGGATGTCAAGCATATTGAGAAGAAAAATTTTGATAATTTATTTCATACAGTTTTGGATACATAAGGTAAGACCAAAGATAATGTAAATTCATGATTAGATCTTGCCCAAATTTACAAGCGATCAGAACTTGAACTGTTTGAAAATGTCAGATCACAGAGGTTAATGAATCCAAAAGCATCTTATACACTGTCCAAAGATATTCACTTATTATTTTGTCATTGGATTAAAGATTTGAGAGTTCCAGATGGCTATGCTTCCAATTTGGGAAGATGTGTTAAGAATGGTCATATTACCGAATTAAAAAGTCATGATTATCATGTTATAATGTAAAGACTTATTCTGATTGGATTTAGAGGTTTATTGAATTATATGATTTTTTATTCAATAAGAGACATATCATATTTTTTTTGAGACATTTGTACGGTGACAACAGACTACGATGCACTAAGAAAACTAGAAGAAGATAATGTTGTAATTATATGTAAACTGGAAAAAATATTCTCGTCATCTTTCTTTGACTCAATGGAACATCTGATATTACATTTTCCACATTAAGCTAAATGTGGAAGTCTGGTATAGTTTCGATGGATGTACCCATTCGAGAGATTCATGCAGAAATTGAAGAAAAAAAGTAAGTAACAAATCATCAGTTGAAGGCTCAATTGCTGAAGCTTATTTGCAAGAGAAAATTGATTTTTCTCTCTCATTATTTTGAATCTGAATATACCTCAAAACATAACTGCATGGGACAGAACTAGGTGAATGTTGATGATGAAATGGACAATCAATTATTAATTTTTAATCAGCCAGAGGTTGGCTTCAGTGGAGTTCATGAACGATGGATTTCAGATGATGAACATCATAGAGATCATACATATGTTCTGCTCAACTATGAAGAAATGAAATCATTTGTACTTTGAGTGATTCTATCACTTATTCTATAATTTATGTTATAGTAAGTAAACTTATTTTATTTTTAGGTTATATTATAATCATATCAAGAAAAAACTTCCAAAAATTACAGTAGCTGCTCTTGAAGAACGCTGACAAAAAAAATTCTCAATGGTTTCAAAAACTAGTATCATAAATTATTAATGGTTTAAAATATTAATTCAGTTTATTATTTATTATATTGATAATTGTTTTACAAATTTTCAAGTGTCTCAATATACTGATAAAATTGATAAGCGACTATGTATATTGAGTAACCCACCATCCAAAATGGTTAAATCTTATAATGCATAAGTGGTGAATGGTTTTTGATCTCATACACGTGCATATGGGGAATCAAAAAAAACAATTAATAGTGGAGTTTTCTTGAGAGGATTGCAACATAGAGAAACTAAGGTTGACTTTTACAGTATGCTGGATGAAATTATTGAATTGTGTTATCTAGGACATAATTACATAACGATGTTTAAATGTCATTGGTTGGATACTGAGAGAGGCTTGTGTGATCATCTGAATCATGGAATCATCGATATTAAATATAAAATTATTCTTGCAGTAAATAAATCATTTTTACTGGCTCAACAGGCACATCAAATTTATTACGCAAAGTACTGTGCTACTTCAAGAGACCTAAGTGATTGGTGGAGCATAATAAAAATGAAATCTCTGGAAAATCAGTTTAATCAAACTAAATGTGGTTCCGCTGAAGTGAAAAAAAATGAAATTTTTCAAGAGACTAATAAAAATCCATATTTTTCACAAAGAGACGTGAATATCGATGATGACACCCCACAATTAAGGGTCGATAGTGACGATGATGTTAATGATTTTACAAATGAATTTGAAATGGAAAGAGATGATAAAGCTGAAACTCATATAGATATTGATGATACCAAGGAGAAATATGAAGACATTGACATCGTCAGATATGAAGATGATGAAGAAGGTGAACATTGATACAGTTAAATTCTGGTTATAATCATAACTAATATATATCTATATATAATAGTTATTTTCAACTATCTACTAACAACAATCATTTTGTGTTTCAGATGGATCCTAATCTATTTCATGAGTTGGAGGAGGCTAAGTTACCTTTAGATGAGGAGGATTTGGGATCATTTAACCCTCAGCCTACTAGCGGTTCAGGGGGTACACAGAGGGGGCACAATCTTGCATGACTGATGATTCCTAACCCTATCCATGAGCGACATCCATGTCTTGGTTTTGATCCATGCACGTAGAGGTATGGTAACCTGTGTATTTTAGTTAGCTTTCGTTAATTTATTTATATACTAATTGTTTGATTATTTATTATTTTTTCATAGTTTTTCACAAGTAGCTGTTGGACAGGGGAGAGCTATCTTGCGCAATTATTTTTCTCAGCCATGGATCACATGGGAATATATTCCCATTTATGTGCAGCTCGTCGTGTTCAATCATTGGTTGGTACGTAAATAAATAATATTTATTTTGAAATTTATTTCATTAATAACTTGATATTATAAATTATTTGTAGGTTTTAAGGTATCCCATCGATGATATCATGCGTGACGTTATCCACGCGGCATGAGAAGTGTCTATGTGTGACCGTTTCTATCATTTTTTTCACAATTTGAGAAGGACAGCTGTTAAGAAAGTAGGAGTGATAATATTTGATGTGTCGTGTAGAGCTCACCGACTAGAGTACATTTTATCACACATTTGGGATGGATTATGTTCACACTGGTTGAGTGGTGGGTTTTAGAGGATATCTTCATTAGGTAGGCAGAACTGGGGGAGACAGGAGGTGACTCATCAAGCTAGTAGTCGTATATTCAGTATGCATAGAGAGAATCTAGTAAGTATCTTTTTTAAATATTTTATATAACTTTAAATATAAACAGTTTATTTTACATTCATATAGGCAGTCGAGCATCTCAATATTACGGAGTACGACATTTATTGAATGATGTATAGTGATCCAGCCACTAGAGAGATTAGAGGTGATCGACAGCATCGGATTGTGGTCAGTATTATTTTTTCAGTTTGAAAATTAACTGCATATAATATTTTCACTATTTTAATTTCAAATTGGAATTGAAGGATTCATATGAGTTCGCGACCTCTCAAACACAGGATGAGAGTCAGGCCAAGACGGCTGATCAGACTAGTGCCTACCATTTCGATGAGGCAGCATGGATACAGGTGACCCATTATGCCTTTGAGAAGGGCTGAGTAGTTGGTATCAGCTCTCATTTGACTCTTAGGACTTATTATGGTACTGCTGCGATGTCGGTGTCCATATCGAAAGGAGCTCATGGAGAGGAATCATCTTCTTGCTCACAGTATTAGGAGCATTTGCGAGCTCAGAGTGAGCTTATATAGAGTTTGCAGAAGCAATAGGAAGAGATGCGTCAGCAGCAGCAGTAGTAAGAGGAGGATATGCGTTGATGGCATCAGCAACAACAGCAACGAAAGGAGGAGATGCATTGATGGCAGCAATAGCAGCACGAGCAGATGGAGTGCATGTGTCGTTTGACTCGTAGTTTAGAGATGGATTTTCCACCACCATCTCCTCCAGCTCCTCCAGCTCCTCCAAAAAACTATCCCCCCAGTGATTTTTTTGTTATGTTAAAAACATTTGAATTCAAGATTTTTTGTAATATGAACTATTTATAGTTTATGTATTTTATATTGGTGCGAATATTGTATAATTTAATTTTTTATTATTATTTATTATTAGTATTATATTTTTTTAATGTTTGTTTATTTTACTACTAATAATATTATTATTATTTTATGATTTTTTTTATATTTTTTTTGTGAATATTGAGAATTTTAATATTTTTTTATTTTTTATTTTTTTATTATTTTAATAATCTTAATACTATTTTCTTATTAATCATATTTTTATTAAATATTTTTTTTTATTTGAGATAGGACCTGTTGCGATGGGACCCCGTCGCAAATAGTTCATATATATATTTTTTTAAACTATTTGGGATGGTACGACAAGCCCGTCGCAAAAAAAATTATATATATAATGTATATAATTGGAGATTTATTTAGGATGGCGTTTTCTACAATGTGCTATTTACAACGGGATACCGTCGTAAATACCTCAAATTCTAGTAGTGCTATTTTGATAATTGATATGATCAAGGTTTAAATAATAGTTATGTAACACCCCAAAATTCTAAAGTAAGAACATTGTATTTAATAGTGTGTATGACATGAAACACTAAGTATAGAAAGGAATATATCATCCTGAGACTTTATAATATATTTAATATTTTAAATAAATCTATTTTATAGCTTCTAATGCACACAAAATTTTGTTATCTTATGTTACACTCATGAACAACTTTATTCAATAGTTTTCACTACATGTAAGAACGAGTTTTACCGAACAACAATATATTATTAAATTATTATTATTTAATATAATAAGATATAACCTATCCATTAAATTGGCAGTTATGGATAGGATTAACTAACTTATGGAAATATATTATTGAATTCATTGGTTAACAATTAAATAGAAATGAATATCAAAACCAATTGAAAATATAGGAAATGTTTTTATAAAGAATTATTTTTATGCTTCCAAAGGAATTTTGCCTTAATAAATTAAATTAATTACTATTAGTGAATTATATTAATTAAATATATATATTATATATTCAATCAAATATTTTTTTACATTCATCCATTATATTTTATGGGCATAATATAAGAATAAATCTAGTTTTACGCTTAAAAATTGTATTTTTCTAAAAAGGAAATTTTGTCACCTTTTAATGGCACGCCTATTTTAAAAATAAATTTTGGAACTTTTATAAATTTTATTTCTAAAAATAAACTTTATTTTTTAAATTTCAATGTCAAAATCATATTAGGGTGAATTTTTGATATTTTTTGAGAAGTTTCATTTTTTGATGAATAGTAAAAAATAATGAATTTTAATTGAAAACTTCTTTTTCGTAAATATAATTTATAATGTTGAATTATATTTTAAATTTGTTTTTAATTTTAATTAGTTCAGTTTTAGATATACTAATTCAATTTATGTTATTATAATCATTTCTATATTTAATTTAGATATAAAAACTTAGTAAACTTTTGAACATTTTCACTTTAAAAAGCCCGCTTTCCCATACCATCTACAGGATTAATTTTAAGATAATTTTTTCCACTTATGTAAATGGAAATTGGAAAAATATATTCCATATTTTGAATAATAATAATTTATAATTTATATTAATTTAAACTTAGTTTTTGACCAAAAATATTAGTGAAAGAAATTAAAATTAATTACAGCAATTAAGAGAAAAACTAGCTTTATAAGGGACTAAACCTTAAAATTAAGGGCCATAATGAACTATAAACTTGTGAAAAAACCATTGGATGACCATATTTCAACCATATCCTCCCTTTTATATAATTTAGTTCAGTATTGGAGGCACATGATACAAAGGAGACCTCTCAATAGTGTTTGCCTTTTTATATTTACAAGAATGTCACTCCTCCACTACAAAAAGACACTCACCCCTCCCACTTATACCACTACTACAAAATCTGCCTTTAATAGCATGAAAATTGTCCTTTATTAGCATAGAGAAGTACTGGCTACTAGAGTGAGATTAAAAGATCTGGTCTTTTATCAGTGCTAAAAAATCACTCATAAAGGGGTTATTTATCAGCGCTTATAAAAGTGTTGACAAAGGGGCATACTACGGTGTGCTATAACAGCACACTATAATACTAATGCAATGTGCTATAACAGCACACTACAGCACCAAAAACACCATGAAATCAGAAAAATCAAGTATGAATATAGAATTTAAATGAAATAAAATTTACAACACAAATAAAAGAAAAGAAACACTATATTATACACATTTCAAACATTGGTTTAAATAATTACATAAGTAAGAATTATTAAATACATTCAAAAATAGAAGTCTTTCTTTTTCTTTTGATCCTAACCCCTTTTTGAGAAAAAAATCACCTATATAAGAAAAAAATTCTTATGTTAGTAATAATATAAAGAAATAAATTAAGAGAAAGTGTTAATTTTAAACTAAACTTTAAGTCATACAAGGAACTTTGTGTATCATATTGAGTTGCAACTGATTCTTGAATGTCATGCCATTTCTTGTTCATCTTCAAGTATTATATCTGTGAAAATTAACTAAATAAGTATAAGATAAAATAATAAGAAAATTAACTAAGTAATAGTAGATAGGATGAGAAAACAGTCTAGGCTCGTTTGCTCAATTTTGGCGATGTGATGTGCATTTTAATCTAAAATGACACCTATATATTGAAAAGATATACTTGGAGTCATACCGGTCACATCATGCATTGGATTGAGGTTAAGCTAATTCTTACACATCTCAAATGACTTATAGACCATTTTCCAAAAGTATCAAAACAATATGAATGTGTTTGCTCAGTTTTGAGTGTGCCTCTTGTCTTTTTTACTAAAATGCCATTTTAAATGGGAAACATGCACTTTGACTCATAACAGTCACATCGTGTGTCGGTTTGATGTGATACTAATTCATACATGTCAAAAATGACTTATGAATAATTGTCCTAAATTATAAAGACAATATGAATGATTTTACTTTGTTTTCTGTGAGTGACACTTTTTGAACTAAAATATCGATTTTAAACTGATAACAGATAGATTGAGTCATATCAGACACATCATGTATTGGATTGAATTTTGGTTGATTCTTACACATCACAAATTACTTATGGATCATTTTCTTAAAGTATCAAACAATTTTAATGTGTTTACTTGGTTTTGAGTAGGTTAGTTTTCAATTTTACTAAAGTGATGTCAATTTTAAATAAAAAAATACACTTAGAGTTATATTGGTCACACCGTGCATCATATTGAGGTGAGGTTTATTCATTTATTTCAAAAAGACTAACTTATATTTTAATAAAGTATCAAAATAATCCAAATGTTTTTGCTCAGTTTTGAGTAGGTCACTTGTTTTTTTACTAAAATGTAATTTTAAACTGGAAACACGCACTTTGATGTATACCGATCACATCATGTATCAGTTTGATGTGAGACCAATTCCTACACATCACAAATGACTTATGAATATATGTCATAAATTATCAATAAAATACAATAATGTTTTATTTGTTTCCATTTAGTGAAATTTTTTGAACTAAATTGTCCATTTTAAACTGATAGCGGACACATTGAGTCATAGTGGTCACATCGTGTGTCGAATTGAGGTGAGGATGATTCCTACACATCCCAAATGACTTATTTATCTTTTCCCTAAAGTATAAAAATAATCGTAATATGTTTTCTTGGTTTTGAGTATGTTAGTTTTCATTTTTACTAAAATTAATGTCAATTTTAAATAAAAAGAAGTACTTGGAGTCATACTGGTCACACCATGTGTCAGATTGAGGTACAATTGATTCCTACACATCCCAAAGTCTCAAAAAATCCTAAATTCCAATGTAACCATGTTTACATTGTCTTTATATATCGAATTTCCCACACTGCATATTGACCCGATGTTCTTACCTGAAAAACCTTTCTCTTTGTTGAAATTCAGAAGAGTAGAGGAATCACATGTGCTCATTATATCACAAAAAGTCACCAAAATGTGAACATGATCTTTTTAAATTATTATGGATTTTAATAATTATAAATTTTTCTTGGGTAATAACATTTAATCAATATGTAGTGTTGGGAGTTCGGCAAAGAAAGGCAATGAAAATGGAAAACATGGTTACATTGGCAGAAAGATTCATTTTATCTCTCTTGTGGATTGTTTTAGATAGTTGGAAGAAAAATATGACTTCCCAAATGATATATGAAAAAAAACTAAATAATTGTTAGATAAAAATTATAAGGAAATTAACTTAAAAATATTAGAAAAAATGATGTCAAAATTAATTAAATAATTAGTAGGAATTCACCTTTTCTTAATGGTTGTATGCATTCTTGACACATTTCCTTATTGTCATTATCTCAGTTGTAGGTTCTAAATCCAATCCCTCACGAGCATGAGTAGCTTCAAAAAAACCACCCCAACTAAAACAAAATAATCCACATGTACAAGAAAACAATTATTATATGAGTAATACTAAAAATAAATAAATTAAATATAAATATGAAACAATAAATTAATTATATTGATAATGATTTTACTATGAAAACATTGTTGACCATGGGGATATGTCGATGGTAAAGCAATAATGATGATAAAAAAATCAAACAGATCTCTCCAAACAATCAATCAATGAGTGAGGATGATGAGGAGAAAATAAGATGCATTGGTTTAAAGCTTTGAATCATCTGAGATAAAGTAAATATATCCTAGTGGGTTCATAAAATATTCATTTTTTACAATAAATAAATAAATACACATAATATATCCATTATCAAAGGTGAAATTTATAGATAATTATAATACGACAAGACATCTCCCTCCTTACTGAAAAAAAAAATAGGATCACCTTAAGGGTATTTTCATAGGTGGATGAATAACTTCACCTCCAGGTCCTTTGATAGAACATTCTTCTCTTTTATATCTAAAGAAGACATCATGTTAGGAGAATGGATATGGTATTTTTACCTAGAATAACATTCATCACAAATGCAACATATATCTTAGGTGGAAACCACAAGAAGTCCTCAAAAAATCCAACCTGGAATTTTTACATGAAAAAAGGATTGACTAATTGTCATCTCTCTTCATCTCCCTGAATAATATTAGAAATCTTGGATAAAATCTTCCCTACCAATGAATGGTTACATCCTAAACAAACTATCTACAAATACCACTCATATAAATGGGCATTAGAATAAATTTTAATAGACATGAATGATACTCATTTGTGATTGTAGTTTATGCATTCTCAATAACTTGACATTCAATATATCATGAGGATCACACTAAAACTATGAATCTCCAGTGTAAAGAAATCCTATAGAACCCTATATGCTCTAATCATGACATAAAACTATAGATATCTCTAAATACCCTCTGATATCACCCCTAATCATGTATCAATAGACATCACTAAATATAGATACTCAATAAAAAACCCTAGATCAAAAAAAACTAATGAAATGTAAACAAATATTACCCACCCATATCAAATAAAGAAGATAAATGTGTAACTACTTTTGAGATTATACCTTGAATGGTCAAAGCCCCTAATTATGATTAGTGGGATTTGACTTGATAGAATAAATCTAAGATGACCCTAATCCTCTCATCAATATTCCAAATCCTTAACTACCTTGTGGATAATTAATCTTCATCCCATATTGATGTTGAGAACCATGATCTCCTCCACACCCTAACCAGTTGGGAGAACTCTAATGACCACCCCCGGTAAATCACCTAACTCTATTTCAGATCGCTAAGTTTTTACACTACCACCACTACTATCTAGATAGTAAGAACTCTAACAAAAGAATCATAGATTCCCCATATATCTTAATGAATGAAATTATATAATAGGTTGATGGAACTATGATCAAGTATGAATCGTATTGATACATTGATAACTCACTATAGAATTCCTTCCCTTCTAGGAAGAAGAAGAGCCACAACCCTAACAGTCCTTCTTATCACCACTCTAATGATAATCATTAAATAAACTAGTTATACCTACCTAAAGATCCAATCCTAAAACCATTATGAGAAACATACTAATTATATGGTCTGTCCTTTCCCATGTTTCTCCCTGTAATGAGTGCCTGGTTTATGAACCCTAAAATACATTAACCAAAATACACTCACATGGAAATAAATAAAATGTATCAAACTACTCTAAAAAAATTTAAACATATCATTCTGAAAATCATTAATAATATAATAAGAAAAACTGAAATCTATAATGCAGGTAACATAATCTATCAATAACATGCTCCCCTGAACTAGATGCATAAACTCAAGAACCATATTAGCTCTAAGTAGCTTAGGGGAAAAACTCTTGAATAAATGATCCTCGATGTGCAACTGCACTTGTTGGGATACACGGATGTGGGATGAGAAAGTTCATTGGATAACCAAGGGAAATTAGAGATATCAAAAAATCAATATTTCGTTCGAGCCTTGGTTTTGTTCCACCCTTGAATCGCTCGAGCCTTTGATTCAAGCCTTGGAATAGTTGGAGCCTTGATTCCAGCCTAGATTCGAGCTTGGATTCGACAACAAGGGCATCGATAGTAGGTCACTTCCATGAAGAGATTCGGATATCGCAAACTGGTTCACAATGGTTAGGGTTCTTAAAATAGATCGGGACACTTTTATCAGCACTTCCAAAAAAGTGTTGATAAAGATACATTTTATCAGCGCTAAGTTAATAAGCGCAGATAAAACTAATATTTATTATCACTTTTTTAGCGCTAATAAATACCTATCTTTATCAGCGCTAAAAAATCATTGATAAATACTTATAATACTTTAAAAAAATACTTTTTAAAAAAAGTATAGTTATTATATATAATTATATTACTTATAATAATACTTTTTATAAAATAATAATTTTATAATTCTTTGAATATATAATTATTTATTTATAATTATATAAATATAATTTAAAAAATAATATTTATAACATTATATATATTTATATAATTATATATATAAAAATATAGTAAATATATTCATTATTTAAATAAATTTATTATAATTTTATAATTATTTATTTATAATTATATAAATACTTTTTAAACAAATATTATTTATTTATTTATATTATAAATGTATAAAAATAGTAAATATACATTTATAAATATATTTATTTATAAATGTATTTTTACAAATGTATTTTTAACATTATTAATGAATATTTAATCTTAAGTGCATGCATGTTAAAAATGAGTAAAATTGATTAATTAAAAATGAGTACAATATTGAAAACTTGGATAAGTTTGATTAATATAAATCATTAAAAAATGGATATATATATATATATATATATATATATTTAAATAAATATGAATACATTTTTAAAATATTAATACATAGTAAATAAATATATATAAAATAAATAATATAAATTGATCAAATTCTCAAAAAAAAAAAATTCTGTGTGTGGGTATGTATATAAAAAGGAATTAATTATTAATATGTGAAATCAATATAATATGTTTGATCTATGTTAAATTGAAAAATCAAATGACATTAAATTATGTCCATTACTTGATGCAATTTATCAGTATTTTTAATTCATATTAATTTTAATTATAAACTATTATTCACTAAATATATTACTATTTGATGTAAAGAATAAATATTTTGTAATATATAAATCATATTTATATACATTCGTATATATCTATATATTTAATATATGCTATTTATTAACATTATCAATAATTATTTAATTAATAAAATGTTTAATATTTTTCTCAATTTACTTATTTTTAATTTTTATTTGTTTAATTTTTATTTTAAATATATCTATATATTTAATATATATTATTTATAATTTATATATAGTATAATCAATTTATTTATTTTTATCAATAATTATTTAATTAATTTAATTTTTAATATTATTTTAATAAAATTAATTTATTTTTATTTATTTCATTATTTCATTTTATTCGGACTTTTATCAGTTCTAAAGAAGCATTGATAAAGGATTCCTTTATGGGTGATAAAAATAAAGTACTGGTAAATGGTGTCCTTTATCAGTGCTAAAAATAAAACGCTAATAAAGGACATCCTTTATCAATGCTAAAAGAAATGAACAAATAAAGGTTTCCTTTTATTAGTGATAAAAAATAATGTGCCGATAAAGGGTTCCTTTTATCAGTTTTGATAAAAGGATCCCTTTATCAGCACTTATTTTAGCGCTGATAAAGGGTACCTTTATCACTGCTTTTTTCTAGCGCAGATAAAAACCAGCACTGTTAAAGGCCGATTTTGTAGTAGTTTTCACACATATCAAGACATTTGGATCATAAAAACCCTATAAAAATAATCTCTCGACATCCCTACCATCATCCAAGAATCATCACTTTGGGAATAAATCAAACCAATGAAGACTTTTGGTATAAACCAAAAGTAGTTGCCTGGAGAAGAGGTAACGTTCTTCAATGATCACTTTTGTTTCATTTCTTTCTCCACCCCTTCAATTATTTATATATATTGATTATATAAAGACATTAGTAACCTAAATATACTGATATTTTTTTATATTAAGTGTGTTACCTACACGTTCATACACTTCTATCAAATGGGATACACAATCACCATTCGTGTGTACGGCAGACTACCGCCTCGTGTACTGATGTTATTCATTATTCCATTATCACCTTTCAAGGTTATAAATAATGATGGATTTATATTTTATATATGATATATATAATATTTATAATGTCTTTATACTTCTGTAATTTTTATATAAAACATACCTTCATATTTTCCATTTTGTGGGAATACGATAACATTGTTTGTGGACGTGTGGACTACCGCCTCCTCAAAGCGATGTAATTCATTAACACATTACATGGAATGTTTTAAGGATGGTTTTAATAAAAATATGTGATAAATATAACATAAATATGATACTATAATGATGATACATATATATATATATCACTTAATTTTTAAATATGACAAGGAAATGGAAGTAGTGTTCATGCGTACGTACGGCCTACCGTCTCCATGAATGGTGAATCTCATTTACTATATCCAAATTTTATGGATTTTTATAAATACATATATACTGAATATATATGATATTTACATAATTATTTACATATTGTATATGATTAAATCATTATCTATGTAAGAAGAACAAAAATAACAAGTCAAAACATACTTGAAAAGCATGACAATTAACACCTTAAACGATGAAAATAATGAAATATTGTTAACAAATGGGTAATAAGATATTATAAGAAGGTATTATATGATATTATAAATATTATTATGGTTCTATTATAAGTTAATAACATGCTTAAAACCATTATAAATGATTTTAAAAGTCATTTAACCAAAAAGGAGCGTAAGGTAAGGTATTTTGTCTCAATTTACATTCCATTGAGACTTATTTGTTATTATGAACCAGTTAAATTTAATATGGTGTATGTATTTCCACTTTGTCATTTAATATCATGATTCACTCATATTTCATAGTATTATATGTTTCAATTTGGATTATCTCATCCAAGGGGGTTTGACTTGAAAACTACCAAGTGGTAAAAGTTATCTTTGCAATCTCGCTTTCTTTTGTGATTATTAACTTTATCTTTAAAAAAATCACTTCTTTATGACCATTTTCCATTGGAATTAATATTTATTTTATATATCCATACTCGTAGGTGATGGGTATTATTATTTCCCAAATTTTATAACATTTGTACATATAGTTTGTACTTGACAGTTATTTGATTAACTAGGGAAATATTGGTAAATCCGTATCTTTTAATCAATATAGATATTTTATAAGGCACATTGTTCGTGAATTAAATCAATTATTTTGTATGTGAGTAATTATTTGGATAAGTACGACATAGTTAGGGCCCAATTATATATATCCCCTCGATGCATCAGTAGTCTCATTATTTGGATCATTTGGCCAATCAAATGGATTTTTACCCGATATGTTATAAACCATCTTGTGAAAGGTCTTGAAGATAAAGGTACCATGCACCTAGGAAACATGGCATCCAATAATTAATAATTTCCTTCATTCAGATTCAATTATTATTTATCCATAATATATTTTTCTTTGACATTATCTATGGATGTAGTTTATTCTCAGTTTATTAATTAAATGGCATGTGTTTTGATTACTTACCTTGCCATGTGGATTTTTCCTTCTCCAGTTATATAAATGGCATGTGTGATCAGCTATTTACCTTTCCATGTTGATTATGATCATTGATTCGTTACTACTTATGTTGTACTTACCTTTACTGATCATTTGATCTCACCCTTATTTTGTTTCCTTTCCCCAATATATGATGAATAAATATTTGAATAAGCTTTCAAAGATACTATTAATTTCATTTTATTATGTATCATGTTTTATTTTTCTACTTACCAATGTAATATGGGTATCATGTATGTAATTTATTTTACCAAAACTACTAAACTAATCAATTATTTGGGATTTTATTCCCTGTAATCATGCTAATGTAATAAAGTAAGGCCCTAGCTCTAGGCTTCTGGGGTTGGAGCATTATAGTTGGTATCAATGAAAGTTTAGTAGAAACCTTGGAAACTAGATTTAGAAAAATATAGATTAGGGCACATAAGCCTAAGGTAAACTTTGAGGATAAATATAGAATAACATACTAAAGTTTTGGTAAGGTAGAGATTATGTGGGTCTTCCTAGCAATACATCTTTGTCTTGATACTACAAGTGGATGCGATTCTAGAACATATGTACCTAGGGGTAATAAATCCAAAAAGTTGTGTTAGGCTTGACTTAAACATAACCCAGTACATGAAAACAGGTCTTATTGCACACTTAGTTTTACACTCCTGGGTGATACACTTAGGATAATTCATATTTTATTTACAAATCATTATGAAGGTTTGAAAGTAAATATATACCCAAATAAACCATGTTTATGATTATGAGATTAACTATGCATAAATTTTTCAATTTATGTTAAGTGTTATTCCATATTTAAAATTATACAAAGTACATAATTTAAAGAGCTAATCTAGTATATGCCATTGTTTAGAAACGAAACCCGAAAGGAAGAAGTGTATCAATACTCATGGACAATGTAGAGGTTTACCTACTGATGAAGTCAATATAGATGGTATTGGAACTGCTAAAGTTATGGATATATTAGGGTATCTTAATCAGGTTATGAAAAATAACCTTTATTGATTGGAGAAACCTATTCCACAATGATATTCTTCGATGTTGGATCGCTTTATACAATAGAGGTCCCCATAATTTAGTGGGGCTATTGATCCAATGGGGATGAGTAATGGATTATTTCTTTAGAGAAGATATTTATGGCATTAGGATGTGGTGAAAAGGAAAATTTTATACTTGTAGTGTATTTTATCAATGGAGATGTGGTTTAATGGTAATTTTTGATCCAAAATACTAAAATGGAAGAGGAAATAGAACTCATGGAATGGAAATTTTTTAAGGAAAAATTCTTTGACAAATATTTCCCTCATGATCAAAAAACCGAGATGAAGAGAAAGTTTCTTAGTTTAAAGAAAAAGGAGGAATAAAGTGTTTTGGAGTATGAAACTACCTTTACAAGGTTATAAAGGTATGCTACAGATTTCATTTGCAACACAGAATGCAATATTGACCATTTCTTTGAAGGGATTAAGCCAAGTCTCTAAAGGCTGCTGGTGTCTCAAAAAAATTCTTCATATGATGAAATATTTTTATGTGCTATCAAGATAGAGAAATAATTCTAATCTTTATGGATTCAAAGGGAATCAAGATAATAAGATAAAGGAAGATAAAATAACATATAAAGGGAATAAGGGAAAGAATGATTTTTCAACATATGATAACTGTGGAAAGAATCACCCTGGTAAATACTTGAAAGGATTGGGAGTTTTTTATAAGTGTGGATAAAAGGTTCACTAGGTCAAAGAATGCAAAGTGAAGAAGGAAAATGTTGTTATTTAGTGTTAAAACTTTAAGGAGATTGGGAACTATGAAAACGAATTCCCCAAGCGTCAATGGAATATACCTCGGAAGAAGATAAGGGATCAAGGTTAAGTATATGTTATTGAAACAACCAAATTGGGATGATTGATGTGATTCTGTATTTAGATCTAAGAAATATGTTGTAAAATTATTTTATTAATGATTTTCACATCATATGATTTATGAAATATATAAGTATTGTACTACAGTACTTTTTCATTAAATATTTTAGATCATGTGTTTAATGGTACTAATAAAAGTGATTCGGTAGCAAGTTAAATTTTTTGGAAAATACATGGTTAAGGGAAAGATAATCCTTAATATGTTCCTGATGTTGAGATAATTATTCTTGGATAAATATATGATTGATATGGATAGAGTAAATAAGATACTACTAACTTCCTTGGAACTGATTCTACTATTTTGGATCATAATATTTTAGAAGGTTCGTAAGTTTGACCATTTATGAAATGGTTTAAGTTGAATTTTGGATGAGGTTTTAGAGATTATTTTATTACATCTCTATATGATGCAACTTGTGCTAATAGATAAATTAGAAATAGTTTAAGGCGTAATCAAAGGATAATATTGTATTTATATAAATGTATATTTACTTATATTCTTAGAGAGTGAAATAATTCCTCAACTCTAGGAAAAGGGGTTTGAAACAAAAATATTATCCTATTATCATAATTTTTTATGATATCAATGAATTTTATTCACACATCTGGTTTATGTTTTTATAGTCAAAAAATTTCTCATGAACATGTTCTCTATCACTCTCTATCAAAACTTTATAGTTAGATTTATCTTCAATGTTCAGGTTTTCACTAATGTTCTCCTATTAGAAAGCCTAGTTTTGGGGTGACCTTCACATTTCTTTTTCCTTCTTATTAAGAATATGTGTTATTGACTCTATTTACAATGTGGGTTTATCGATAATAGTATTTTAAAATATCAAATCCTCAATTACCAATATCAAGTTTAAATTGAGAAGATGCAATTTATTTAAGGTGGGGAGAATGTAACACCCTAAAATTATAAAGTAAGAACATTGTATTTAGTAGAGTGTATGATATGAAACACCAAATTTAGAAATAAATATAATGTCCTAAGAATTTATGATATATTTAATATTTTTAATAAATCTATTTTATTGCTTGTAATGTACGCAACACTGAGTTAGCTTGTGTTACATGCAAGAATAACTTTGTTTGATAGTTTGCATTACACATAAGATTGAGTTTTACCGAATAATAATATATTATTAAAATATTATTATTTAATATAATAAGATATAACCTAACCATTAAATTGGTGGTTATTAATAGTATTAACTAACTTATGGAAATATATTATTGAATTCATTAGTTGAAAATTAAATATAAATGAATATCAAAACCAATTGAAAATCTAGGAAATGATTTTATAAATAACTATTTTTATTCTTCCAAAGACATTTTATATTAATAAATTAAATTAATTACTATTAGTGAATTATATTAATGAAATATTTATATTATATATTAATTCAAAAAAATGAAATTCATCCAATATATTTGATAGTCATACAATAAGAATAAATCCAGTTTTATGCTTAAAATAGTATTTTTCTAAAAAAGAAATTTTGTCACCTTTTAATGGAGCACCTATTTTAAAATTAAATTTTAGAACTTTTATAAATTTTATTTTTAAAAATAAAATTAATTTTTGAAATTGGAACATCAAAATTGTCTTATGGTGAATTTTTGGTATTTTTCTGAGAAGTTTCATTTTTTGATGAATAATGAAAATACAAAATTTTAATTGAAAACTGCTTTTTCATCTATATAATTTATAGTGTTAAATTTTATTTTAAATTTTTTTAATTTTTAATTAGTTAAATTTTACATATATTAATAAAATTTAGGTAATTATAATCATTTCTATATTTAATTTAGATATAAAAACTTAGTGAACTTTTGAACATTTTCACTTTAAAAAATCTATTTTCTCGTTCCATCTATAGGATTAATTTTAAATTAATTTTTTCCACTGATGTGATTGGAATTTGTAAAAATGGATTCAATATTTGGAATCATCATAATTTATAATTTCTAGTAAGGTAAAATTATTTTTTTACCAAAAATATTAGTGAAAGCAATTAAAATTAATTACATCAATTAAGAGAAAACTAGCTTAATAAGGGACTAAACATTAAATTTAAGGAACAAAATAACATAAAAACTTGTCCAAAAACCATTATCTGGTAATATTTCAACCATATCCTACCTTATATTGAATTTGGTTCATTATTGGAGGCACATGATGAAAGAGAGACCTCTCAATAGTGTTTATAACATCCTGCCTCGGATGTCACTCGCCGATTCCCCAAGATGGTTGGCCACAAGACCTCAAGTGCGCCTCCCCAAATTCCAGAGACTTACGAATAGTAGAAAGGGACTTGGGTAAGTTCTTGGGGATATTATTCCCTCATTAATCAGAGTGGAGCACAAAAATATAGTTATAACATAATATAATAAGAAACAATAGAAGCGATGATAACAATAGATAGCAATGAAAATAATAATAATTAAACATTCAAGCCAGAATAACAATATTTGGAAGCTAGATAAATAGATAGTACAACATGATGATGGAATTTCATGAACTATACAAAAGTGAATGTGAAAGGGGTGGGGGATACAAGCATATAAAACATGTTGAAAAAATATACAAAAAGATCAAAGACTACTATGACTAGAATCTCGAGCATAGGCTCAGTCCTCTACTCTCAAAACTCCATCCTAGTAAATCAAGTCAATCAAGAATTAGAATTTGTCATATTACCTTTGTAAATACCTGCAACCACTAAATGTACTCGGGTACCAATGGTTCTAAAGTAGGGTGTGAGATAGAATTTAGTAGGTCAGTACCCACGGTGTCTAGACCATTCCATTTCAAGCAAGATAAAATAATCAGTGTTCCATAGTGAATAAATTACAAATAGAAATAAATAAATAAATGAATTAGACTGGGTTACACTTGGATACCCATTAAATTTACCTTCTTCGGACTAAGTCGATGTGTCTAAACTAGGAGATCCTGTAATGGTAAAGTGAGTGGGAGAAGGTGGATTATCCCCAAACTTATGATTGGTCTTGGAAGACACGTCCCTATGTTTCTAAAACTAATGAATCGATTCTCATTTGAAAACATTTATTTATCCTTTAAATTCATTTTAAAATCCATTTATAAAAATATATCGAGACACCTTGATCTCGTCAATGGAAATCTGAGGAGACTTTACAAGTATCGCTCAAGGGGCTTGGTGAACATCTAATGCTAAGGAGTTTTTCCAAGGTGACCCAAGGATGAATTCCCATGTATAACTCCTAGCATGGTGTGATAAAATTCAGGATCTAATAAACCTTAGAGTCCATGGAAAGTATCACATGTAGGATCCCAAGTCTCTCTCATGGCATGGTACAACCAATCATGTCATAGAGCCAGTCCAAGGGGTCTCCCCTAGGTAACTGGTGTCATTGGTCTGGAGGTAAAAACAGTTAATGCACAGTGATACCATCTTAGGCATAACTAGTATCTCCCTCGATGTGTTACTAAGCATTAAGAATTCTAACAATAAGGCACAATAGTCCATCCAAGGGGTCCTTAAGTTGGAACCCCTTGCATCACCCTCGATATAATAGTAAGGTAATTCAATCAACATTTCATATATAACAAGTTTAATTTAAGATTCCATCTCATTTAGTTCAATCATTTATATCAATATAGGCATATCGGTCACGGCATTTCCAATGGGCATCCCATTTATGTCATAAGGCTTAAGGTGTAGGTACTATCTCATGGACTACCCTTTAATTCCATTTAAATAATGAATTCAAGGCATTAGATATTAAGTAGAACCCCACAAGGGGTGTTTTATAAACCTAAAGAAAAGGAAAAGTAAGACTCAAGGTAATCACACCCATTGGTGTGGAATAACTCAAAGCAGTCAACCCAAGGGGTTGATTCACCACTATCTATGGTCGCTAAAAGCATGGGAAGGAATTCAATTTAATTTAATTTTTCAAAATAGAGGCAAAGATGGAAGGGTATGGCTTTTGGCCCCATGGAATAATTTATAGAATGCAACAAAAGGGAGTAAAAAATCCTAGACCACCTACCTTGGCCTTGTAAAGCTTCCCTCATCTAGTGTAAACCTTTGATTCGAGCTAGGTTGGAAGAAATTGACAAAACCGTCAAATGCCATGAAAATGGGGAAAATTATCTTGCATAGAGATAGAGTAATATAGGTAAGAGAAACCTTTAAATAGGGGAAATATGAAGGAGGATCTTACTGAGATGGATCTGATGCTTCAGACAGTGAGCGAAACGAACGATGAACGGAGGAGTTAGCTTGAAACCTAGACAGAGAAAGATGGAGGGATTTGTGCATGGGAGGATGATAAGGAGATGGTGGAGAAGAATGAGAGGAATAATAGAAATATTTATAAATCATTAAAGAGGGTAAAATGTGAAATTTCACCCACAAAATAGTTGAACATGGTTTGGCCACATGTTGGCCAAATCGTGTGTTAAGCCACTGTTATAAGGGGGCACCTCACATGGTTTTCCACGTAATTTATTAACTGTGCTCAAACCTTTCAAAACCACTCTGTAAATAATTACTGATGTTTCACACGATCATGTGACCTGGGTCACATAGTTGAAAACAAATTGTGCGGCCCCCAGTTTCCCATTGTCTGAAGCATCACAATTTAGGGAAACCATGCAGGATGGGACGCACAGTTTCTTCTAACTGTGCGGCCCAGTATTTTCTTCTCATTTCAAGGATCTAGGCTCCAAATGAGCCCTAGACACACCTGGGACCTCCTTGAACCTTTTAGGAATTATATTTATGGTCATTTTAAGGAATTTTAAATGAGAAAAAAACATTTTTTACCTTTGAGAAAAGTTGGGACATTACAAATCTACCCTCCTTAAGACAACTCGTCCCTGAGTTACCCTTCTGAGGGTAGTAGAATGTTATCTGAGAAGAGTTCTGGCCACTACACATGTACATTAGCTTCCTGCTCCCATGTCTCGTCCTGTACGTGTTTTTGTTTCCATGGCACCCAGACTAGAGGAACAAACCTGCCTCATATAGCCTTCATATTTTGATCAATGATACATATCAGATGCTCTTAGAAGGATGAATCCAACTCCATCTTGATATCCTCAGGGTTAAACAAATGAGATGGGTCATGGTGATACTATCAAATCTAATATATGTGGAATATGTCATGCATGTAATAGTACCTCTAAGGTAACAATAACTAATAGGATACCGGCCCAACTCTCTCCACATCTCGAAAGGCCCAACATATCAAGTTGTTAACTTGGAACATCTCCTTATTCATCCATGACCCAATCTAGGTGATACATGTAGAAAGACCCGCTATCCCACCTCGAACTCCAGAGTTTTATGGTGATGATTAGTATAAGACTTATACCTAGACTGAGTTGTAGTCTTACTCTTCCAAATCAGCTGGACTTTCTCTAAAGTCTCTTGAATGAGATGACGACCCAGTAGAGCTACCTCACCTGCCTCAAGACAACATAGAGGTGAATGGAACAGTCTACCATAGAGAGCCTTATATGTATCCAACTAAATTATTTCCTAGTAATTGTTGTTGTAGGAAAACTCAACCAGAGGAATATGATTTTCCCATGATCCACCAAAATCAATGATACAAGCCTGTAGCATATACTCCAACACCCGTATTGTCCTCTCGAACTACCCGTCGTTTTTTGGGTGATATTCTTTACTCAAGAGAACTTGTGAACCCATTTCCTTTTTCAACCCTTTCTATAACCGTGAAGTAAACTAGGAATCTCAGTCTAAAATTATAGAACGTGGTACATTGTGAAGTCATAATATCTCCTTGATGTAAAGCCTTCCTAGCTTATCAACAGAGATGGTCTCACAGATCAGTAACAAATATATGAACTTGGTTAAATTTTTGATGATCACCCATTATATATCACTACCTCAAGGGGATCTTGGTAAGACCATAATGAAATTCATGGTGACATTGTTCCATTTACACTAATGAATGGAGAGAGGTTGCAGAAGTCCAGCAGGTCATTGGTGATCTGCCTTCACCTACTGACTGGTGGAGCACCAATTGATGAAACCTATTATTTTTTCCTTCATACCTAGCCACCAATAATAATGATGCATGTATTTATAAATATTGGTGAGTCTAGGATTAAATGACCATACAAAGTTGTGAGATTTCCTCATCATCTCTTCCCGTATATCTATAGGCACCCATACATGGCCACAGAAGAGAAAGGTATCTCTACCATCAACAACCCAACCAGGAGGTGGGTTCTTTTTATTAAATATCTCCCTTGAGACAAGGCCCTCAGAATTAGACAACTGCCTCATATGAACCCACTCTAGAAGATAATATTTCACAGCTAGAGATGCTAAGACTGGTTTCCCATGTTGTTCTTGAACCTCAAGATGCATCTTAGAGAATAAATTCATCAACTGCCACTCACCGTTGGCCTTCTGGATGGATTTAATCTGATTTTTCTATCTTAAGGCATCAATTATGGCATTACCCTTTTGGGTGTACAAGAAAGCTCAAATTCGAATGATTGAAGGTATTCCACCCACATATACTGCCTTAGATTCAAGTCTCATTGTGTGGATATGTATTTGAGACTATTATGATCTATATAAATAATGAATCACTTACCCAATAGATAGTGCCTCCAATAGTGTAGATCATGAACCATGGTTTTTATCTTGAGGTCATACATAGGATAGTTCATCTCATGAGGCCTCATCTGGAAGGATCCATGTGCCACTACTCGATCAACTTTCATCAACACTACACCCATCCCAATTTCTAAATCATCACAATAAACAATATAGATTTTTTCCATATCAATAAGAATTAGGATCAGCATTGAGGTTAGCTTTCCATTTATCTTCTGAAAATATGTCTCACAAGCTTCAGTCTAGTATAATTTAACACCCTACTTGGTCAATCCTGTAAGCAGTGTTTCCAGGTGTGATAAATCCTATATGAAATGCCCATAATATCCATACATCCCTAAGATGATGTGTATGTTAAACACGGTCTTGGGATGCTCCTAGGAAACCACAACACACACCTTATTTGGGTCAAATGATACACTTTCCTCAGATATGATATGACCCAAGAAGTGAACCTCACTGATTAAAAAGTGGCATTTACTGAGCTTCGTATATAGATGGTGCTCTCTTAGTGTATTCAGCATGATCTCAAGATGATTGGCATGTTTGTGTCTGGTGTGAGAATACACTAAGATGTCGTCTATGAAGACTAACATAAAGGAATCAAGAAATAGGTGGAAAACCTAATTCATCAAATCCATGAATATTGTTGGCGCATTCATCAGACTAAACGGAATAACCAAATACTCATACAGGTTGTACCTACTCTGAAACACTATACATAGTATGTCTGATGGCCTCACACGAACCTGATAGTAGCCAAAAACTCAAATTGATCTTATATAAAATAGTTTCTCCTTTGAACTGGTCGAAGAGGTCATCTATACAAGGTAATGAATATTTGTTCTTCACCATAATATGGTTCATCCGGTGGCAATCTATGCACAATATGAGGGTACCTTCTACTTTCTTGGAAAAAATGACTGGTGAACCCCATAATGATGTGCTAGGTCGGATAAAACCCTTAACCTATAGGTATTCAAGATACTTATTGAGTTACTAGAACTCTATAGGTGTCATCTCATATAGAGAAATGGATATTAGTGCCTTGCCTAGCACTAGATATATGGAAAACTCAACCTCTCTCTCAAGAGGTAAGATGTAGAAATCATCAGGGAAGATATCCTTGAAATGATCCACTGTTGGAGATAATTTCACAAGTTGCATTCTCTGATCACTCATAAAGAGACTGGACATCTGGGCTATCATCCAACCCAGCCCAGTATGCTCAAGTCCAGCTTAATCAGCTTGGATATATCATTCAACCTTATTGATATACATGTTTCCCTTGGGTGATTTGAAGGATACCCATCGGTGATAGTAATCCACTTGGACTCGATAAGGCATAAGCCATTCAATACCAAGAATGACGTCGAAACCAGTCATATAGAGGATGAAGAAAATACATAGGAAATGATACCCACCTATTTCAAGGGGGAAATCCTTGCACTGGCATAAACCCTCTACCTAAACTCCTAACGGTGTGTCAAGTGTCATAACACCACTGGAGTACTCTACCACTAGCCCAAAACTTCTCATAGTCGTAGCATATAGAAAATAGTGTGATTCACCTATATAAAATAAGGTAAATTCTAGATTAAAGGCTACCAAAATAGTACCTCTAACTGTAGATGGCCCTAGACTCTGCTCCTCAGGTGTGGGATGTACTGTATAAATATTTCCTGAATAACGGCCCTAAGATGTTTCTTGAGTGGCCTGAGCAGATCTGCTCTGCTAATGAAGAAACCCTAGAGCCTGACTAACTTATCCACAACCACCTACTTAGCCTGAATGGCCTATTGAAGACTAGCTTCCTGCCTAACGAGGAGTCACTGATCCTGCACCTGAAGGTGGTTCTAGAATAGAACCCTGTTCACTTGGCACTAGAGGATAAGATCAGAAAAAAATGTTATAGATGACCCATCCTTCCACAAGCTTGAAATTCCATTGGGTTCCTCGTATATTGGGGATTTTTATGACTAGGTTAGATGCACTTATGACACACCACATAGCTATAGATTCATGACAATTGGTTGGTACTACCCCCGCATGTATCCTCGAAGCATCACTTCCTACCACTAGATAGACCACTACTCTTCCAGGAAACTGAACTACCTTACTTCATGTCAAATGACTCCCCTGGGTTCCAATCAATGATGAGGGCATGTTTTACTATCTCTGAAACAGTGTTCATCCAAAATATGTTCACCTATGATCATATGGCATAAGAAATACCATCCTCAAAATTCCTTACAGTAGTCATCTCATCACCAGTCAAGGTTGGTGAAAAATTCTACAATTTAGTGAAGTAGGCTAAATATTCCATCATTGAACTGTCACCTTGATCAAGTTTTATGAACTCCTAAACATGATCTGTTCTTAAAGTTTGGGGGAAGAAGTAGTTGAAGAAGGCTATCTAGAAATCTGCCCAGACCATACCCTAATGTCGAACAACCTGTGTAAGGATATCCCACCAACTCTTGGAAGATTCACGTAGTATTTAGGTTACAATCTTGACTCTCTGCTCTAGAGGCATCTCAATATGTTCAAAGATGGATTGCATGACCTCCAAAAATGATTCGGCATCCTGAGGTCCACCATCGCCCGAGAAGGTGGTTGGTGTTGAGTCAATAAGGTTTCCTTATGACTTTTCCATTCCTTCTTGTTTTGAATATCACAAACACCTTATCATAAGGAAAATTTCTTTTACACTATGTTTTTACTTGATAAAGAAAATTTTCCTTTCCCAAGGAAAATTTATCCTTACAATGTTTTTTTTTCAGTGTTCATATTTCGTCTAAGTGTAAAATTTAGTTTCATATTGAAAAACCTCGGAATACTATAAACACTTGAGTATAGAGCATTCTGTTTTAGGATCCAAATTCTGACTTCGAGTTTTCTGAATTCTGACTCTAAGTTATGACTCCAAGTTTTCTGAATTCAGACTCCGATCTTTCTAAGATCAGACTCCGATATTTCTAAGCTTAGACTTCGAGCTTTCTAAACTTAGACTCTGAATTTAGGATACGAATTTTGGTTACGAATTCAGGATATGAAGTTTTTGTTATGAATTCAGGATACCAATTCAAGTTACGAATTTTTGTGAGTTCAGACTCTGAACTCTTATGAACTCGGACTCTGAATTCAGGTTATGAACTCTTATGAGTACAGACTCCGAATTCAGGTTACGAATTCTTATGAGTTCAGAATCTGAAGTCTATATAATTTTAAACTCCGAATTCTCTGAGAAACATAATACGAATATTCATGTTTTATAGACTCTGGATATCATTTCCTTAGACTCTGAACTTTTATTTACCTTACATTATGAAAAATGTTTTTGGTTAAGCAACCTTATTTTGTCTATCCTTGATATAGTATGAAACGATGTCATACATTCAGTTTCTAACTAACCGTTGTTTGAGTGACATGTATACAGATCCCTCTGAGATTTAAGAAAAAATATGACCGTTGGAGGAGGGAGTTGACCGTTGGATATGTGCCTATAAATAGGAGCTCATTTGAATGAGTTCAAAATAGTTTTATGACTCTAGAGATTACATACTGTTGAAGTGATTTCTAGAGAGAGACTTTCATGATTAGTGCGTACTGAACATCTTGTTCAGAATTGCTTCGTGCGACTTCGAATGTTTCTGAGTACATTCGAGGGCTTCTGGGGATAGGAAGACAGAGGTGCCGACTACCTTAAAGTTCGAGGACTTCCTTGCTGAGGAAGATAGAGGTGTCGACTACCTTAAAGTTCGAGGGCTTGTGGGTATAACAAGACAGACTCCGATCTTTGTATCGAGGGCTTACCCTGGTATGGGTAAGACATACTTTCTTGAAAGTATAAATCAAGGGACCTTTATCCAAGGTTGTTGGATACCCTTCTCTTTGGGTTAAAAGATTTACTACTTGTTACTTGTTTGTTTCAAGTTTTCTGCTGCATTTTGATTATTGAGGAAAGTATAACTATCTTATAATTCCTTGTTTTTGTACACTCTGATTTTGTAAGATTCTATATGCTTTAAGGTGGAATCTTTTCCTTGTAAACTTTTCTTAAAGTTTCATTTCCAGAACCATATTTCCAGAAACTAGGAAGGTTATAGAACTAAGAGGTCCTGTGAATCTATGTTGTTTAACCTTGTTAAAGATTAAAAACTTTAAACATTCCAAAGTAAATTTTAAAGTGTAAAATTCACCCCCCCCCCTCTTGTATCTGAGCATCTACATTATCATTACGATGCTATAATCAATATAATTCTGATCCTACAATTGGTATCAAAGGTGGTCTCTGAAATACTTATACTCACGTATAAGTTTTTCCTTGCTCAGTTTTTCATTGTTCTACTTTTATCTACTTATAAAATATTATCTTTGGTTACGAACTTTTTCTATTAACAAGTTTTTGTGTGGAAAGATATTTTCTTAAGATGGCAGGAATGAATATTGGTTCTATAGACAATCTCAATCCTACTAGGCTACCAATTTTTTATGGTAATGATTACCAATATTGGAGAGATCGAATGAAGACCTTTGTAATTAATACCAGAGTAGACAATTTTTTCATGCTTATTGTAGGTTATAAAATTCCTGACAAGGAAGTTGATACTTTCACCAACTAGGAGAAGCATGAATATCAACTGAATTGTAAGGTACGCAATACTCTACTTTGTTCCATGTCTACAAATATATATATCCAAATTTCATCTTGTGAAGCAGCTAATTGTATATGGAAGAAGCTTGAGGTTACATATTTTGGTACTTCAAAAGTTATTGAAATTAGAAGAGCCATGCTCAAAGCTGAGTATCATGGTTTTAACTTTCCTTATGGAGAACCCGTATGTAAAGTACAACAGAGATTCATAACTATTGTCAATAGTTTACAATCAATGGGTGAGAAAGGATTAGATGATGAAGGTCTTGTGGAAAAGATCATAGACATTATGCCAAATGAATGGGAGTCCAAGAGGATAGCTATAGATGAAAATAGAAAAGTCACTCAGATTTCTCTTGATGAACTTTTTGGAACTCTTCTTCAACTCGAGACTAGAATTAAGAGAGATGCTGATAATGTTAAGAAGAATAATGGGAATGGAAGTGTTTCTTTTAAAACCACTTCAAATCATATGAAATCCAAGACTCCTAAGAGAGTTTCAAGATCTAAATCTAAGAAGTTTATTATACAATCTGAATCCAGTGGAAGTGAATCTTCATAGAATGAGTTATCCAATCTTGCTCGAAGGATGAAAAAGATTGTTGGGCAGAATAATTTCCAATCTAGATACAAAAATAATGAAAGGAAAGAAATAAAGGACTCAGAAGTTACCTATTACGAATGCAAGAGAGCTGGAAAAATAAGGCCAGATTGCCCTATGCTCAAGAAGAAAGATAGAAAATAAAGGCATTCTAAGAGAAACAGGAAGAAATATTTCAAGGATAAATCTAAGAAAGTTTTGAAATCCAATGACACATGGAGTGCCAGTGGTGGTGACTCTTCTGACGAATCTACAGAGTACGAATCTTCTGGACAGAAGAATATTGGTCTAATAGCCAGACTACCTATTGAAAATCCTTGTTTAATGTCTAAGGTACACAATTCTGAATCCATTATGAATGTATCTTTAAATTATAATTATAGTGATAGTAAATACTATGAATCCTCAGATGAAGAATCTTCTTCTAATGAAGATAATACTTTACCTACCTATGAAGAAGTTTCTAGATTTTCTAAGCTTCTCGAGAATGAAAATTCTAAAGTCAAGAAAAATATTGATAAGGCAAATTCTAGTATTTTTATTCTTACTAAGGAAGTATCAGATCTTTCTAAAGATATTAATGAGAAAAATTCTGATTTTGAAAATATTTCTAAAAACCTTGAGAAATCAAATTCTGAGAAGGATAAACTTTCTAAGGATCTAGAAAAATTAATTTCTAAGAAAAATGTTTTCAAGCCTAACTCTAGTTCCAAAACTGATGTTTTTAAAGACAAGAACTTGGTTATTATACTTAAGTAAGAAATTTTTTCCTTGAGTAATTTTTTGTCAAACTTTACCCGTGGTAAAGAAAATTTTGATAAAATGTATTCTCAAATGCGTCCTCTAAGAAATCATTCTGGTTTTGGTTATAATCATTCTAAACCCGTTTTCAGTAACAATTATTTTATTCCTCAAAGTGCTCCATTCTGCACTAAATTCCAGTGTGGTGGGAATTGGGAAAAAAATTGTTCCTTAAATAAAACCTAGTCTTTAGGTTTTCACAAATCTTACTATTCCAAGAAAATGTGGGTACCTAAAATTTTACTTTCTAAAATTTCTGGATCCAAGCAAGTCTGGATTCTGAAAGTCTAACTTTTTTATTTTCAAGAAAACAAAGAGAGTACCAACAACAATACTTGGAACATAGATAGTGGATGTTCCCATCAAATGACTGGTAACAAAAATTTCTTTGAAAATATTATCAAGACGAAAGGAGGGAAAGTAACTTTCAAATATAATGCTCAGGGAGAAATTATTGGTATAGGTAACATTGTTCTTCTTGGAAAAACTTTGATTTCAAATGTTTTATTTGTAAAGGGTCTTAAGAACAACCTCATCAGCATAGGCTAATTATGTGATGAAGGCTACCTTTTGAATTTTAGGAATGATAAATGTCTAGTACACAATTCCAAGGATGAGTTTATTCTCTCAACTCATAGGCAAGAGAATATATACACACTAAACTTAGAATACCTTAGGAGTCAAGATCTAACTTTCCTTAGTACAATGGAAGACCAATCTTGGTTATGGCATAGAATTTTAGGACACTGTAACCTTAGAAACCTGTGTAAACTCTCTAAGAAAAGACTAGTTAAGGATCTACCAAAGCTTAGATTTGATTCTTCAAAAGTTTGTGATTCTTGTCAATATGGAAAGCAACATAAATATAGTTTTAAGTCAATTGGTGAAGTCTCAACTTATAATTAATTATAGTTGGTGCATATGGATCTTTTTGGACCAACACAAACTGGAAGCATTGGAGGCAAGTATTATGTATTTTTCCTAGTTGATGATTATACTAGGTTCACGTGGGTCTATTTTCTAGCCAAGAAGTCTGAAGCCCTTTCTTATTTAAAAATTTTTAGAGCCCAAGTTAAAAATGATAAAAACATTCCTTTGATAACTATTCATAGTGACCATGGAGGGGAATTTCAAAATAATGATTTTGAAACTTTTTGTAGTAGAAAACCCATTACTCATAACTTCTCAGCTCCAAGAACTCCTCAAAAAATGGTGTTATTGAAAGAAGAAAAAGAATTCTTCAAGAGATAACCAGAACCATGTTGAGTGAATATTATATAGTCAAACACTTCTGGGCTAAAGCTGTAAGTGCTGCTTGTTGAAATTTTTCTTAATAAAACCCCTTAGGAGTTATGGAATGGTACAAAACCTAGACTTTACTATTTCAAGGTTTTTGGTTTCAAATTATTCATTCTTAATACTAAAGATAATCTTCATAAATTCGCACCAAAATATGATGAAGGAATTTTTCTAGGATACTCCATAACTTCTAAGGTTTATAGATTTTTCAATAAAAACTCATGTACTGTTGAAGAGACAGTACATGTCAAATTTTATGAAACTGATCCTTTTGTTTTTAAACAACCCCAACCTATATCCTCGGATGCGTTTTCAAAAACTGATTGTCAACCTTTATTAGAAGATCCTTTTGATAAGGAAAATGTTCAAGAAAATTTTTCTGAAACATTTACCCCAGAAGATTTTCTACCATATGTTTATGAGTAGGTTTTACAAAACCCAAATCAGTTGTTTCTAAGGAATCATCCCAGTGATAGCATCATTGGTGATGTAAATCAATCCGTAAGGACTAGAATTTTTTTAAGAAATGAAATAGAACATCTATCATTCCTTTCCCAATTAGAACCAAAAATCACTAATGAAGATATAGGTGATGATTATTAGATTAAAGCCATGCAAGATGAGCTAAATGAATTCGAAAGGAATAAAGTTTGGACCTTGGTTGAAAGACCCAAGGAAACTTCTGTTATTGGTGTAAAATGGGTCTTCAGAAATAAATGTGATGAAAATGGAATAATAGTGAGAAATAAAGCTAGGTTAGTTACTAAAGGCTATAATCAACAAGAAGGAATAGACTATGAATAAACCTATTCTCTAGTAGCTAGACTTGAATCTATTCATATTCTACTTGCCTTTGCAGTATTCTTCAATTTCAAACTTTTTCAAATGGATGTGAAATGTGCTTTTCTTAATGGATACGTTCAAGATGAAGTTTTTGTTGAACAACCACCTAGATTTGAAGATTCAAAACATCCTGATCATGTGTTTAAACTTACCAAATATTTATATAGTCTTAAACAATCCCCTAGAGCCTGGTATGATAGACTTACAAGATTTTTTCTTCAAAACAATTATGTTAAGGGAAATGCAGATCCAACCCTTTTTATTAAGAAAGATAGGAAAAATGTTTTGATTGTTCAAATTTATGTTGATGACATCATATTTGGTTCAACTCGGCAATCTTTAACTAATTCATTTGTGGATCTAATGAAATCTGAGTTTGAAATGAGTAAGATGGGTGAGTTAACATTTTTTCTAGGTTTTCAAATTTCCCAAAAACCATAAGGGACCTATATATCTCAACATAGGTACATTAAAGATATTCTCAAAAAGTATGGATATGAAAACACTAAGAGTATAAGTAATATCATCAGTACCTCAAATACTCTTGATCTTGATGAAGCTGGGAAACCAGTAGATCAAACATTATTTAGAGGTATGATAGCTGGCTTAATTTACTTGACAGCTAGTCATCCAGACTTAATGTTTTCAGTATGCTTATGTGCAAGATATCAATCTAATCCCAATGAATCTCATTTAAAGGCAGTGAAAAGGATTTTTCACTACTTAAAGGGAACCATGAATTTAGGACTTTTTTACTCTTCTGAAAATGATTTTGTTTTAAAAAGTTTTTCAGATGCTGACTTTGGTAGATGTAGAATGGATAGAAAAAGTACATCCGAAACTTGTCATTTCTTAGGAGATTAATTAGTTTCTTGTTCATGCAAAAATAAACACCCAGTAGCACTTTTCACTACTGAAGTTGAATATGTAGTAGCCGGAAGTTGTTGTGCTCAAGTGTTGTGGATGCAACACACACTCACAGACTATGGTATGAGTTTTAACAAAACAAAAATATTTTGTGATAATACTAGTTCCATTTCCCTTAGTAAAAACCATTCATATCACTCTCGTGCAAAACACATAGATATTAGACATCACTTTCTTATGGATCACACACAAAAAGGAGATATCATTCTTCAATTTATCGAAACGCATGATCAACTTGCTAATATATTCACAAAATCTTTACCTTATGATAGATTTGAATACATTAAACAGAAGTTAGGAATGATAATTATAAGGTAATATTTCATGTTAACACTACTGGAATGTGGGTTTTTTCCCACACTTCCATACCAACGGTTTCATGAAACCGTTGGTAAAGGATGGTTTAGGGGATATTTTACCAACGGTTCCTTAGAACCATTGGTATAGGTGTGTTTGTGGGAGATTTTACCAACGGTTCTAATGAACTGTTGGTATAGATGTGGTTTAGGGGAGTTTTACCAATGGTTCAATGAGAACCGTTGGTATAGGTGTGGTTGAGGGGATTTTTTACCAATGGTTATAAGGAATCGTTGGTATAGGTTTGGCCTGAAAATATATACCAGTGGTTTTTAAAAACCGTTGGTAAAACTTTCCCCCAAATTAACAGCGGTCCGTCCTCTCCCCCATTCTCGATACAGAATCCTAAACGGGATCAGTTTGGCGATCTTGGAGCTCCTTCGGCTTCCTCTTCCTCCATCCCATCCAAGGTGCTGAATCTCCTGCTGAATCTTATCATACCCATCCTAAATTAGGTATTTTCTTAACTGGTACCTTATTTTTATTGAAATTTATCTAATATTTCAGTTTTTAGTTTTGATTTTGATGTGTATATGTTTTTTGTTTCTGTTTTGATTTAACCTATATGTGATAAGATTGTATCGTCATTAATATGTGTCCAATGGTTCTTTGATCATTTTTTTGTGGAGAATGAATGGTTTAGGACCAGCATTAGAAGTAGCTTCTAGTGAGACCATTTTAGTATAAGGGGAAACAAGATTATGATCTACAAGGGGGTGATTGAGTTGGTAGAGACCAAACATAGTTTGTTACTTGTGTTCAAGAACCATAAATAGAGTGTTCTAATTAGGTGGTCATCAGTAAAGATGTAGGTAAGATTTCCAGGTCCTGTTTCATGAAGTTGAATATGTGGTGCTATAGTGGTTTTGGATTGTTTGAGGTACTCTTAGTGTATTGTAAACCCTCATTTGTTCCATATTCATTTAAATTGATTTAATATCATTTTTTTCACACACACCATTATATCCTCTCAAACTATATTTAGAGTGTATTTTCATTCTTATGGTGTTAAATATTTTATTAAATGTCCATACTAGCTTCTTTTATGTGTTCTAGGGGTTTAGACTGATGACAGGGCTACATGATTATTGTGGGGGTATTATTTTCATATAAATATACCTATATTATTTCATCAAATGAATCAACTAGTTATATTCCTTACAGATTTTTATCAAATGATTCTGAAGGAGGGTTGTGTAATCATATGGGGATAGAAAAAATGTAGTTTTTGTTATTGAGTGGGAATTTTAGGTGGGAAGTTGATATGTAGACCACCTAGTTTATGTGATTGTTCATACTTTTATAGAATAGATTAAAGATATTATGTTGGAGGATACCAAGGTTTTTAGGGGTTTTGTTTTTGTTTTTTACGAGGTGGTTGTGATGATACCCCCTTGACATGATGTTGAGATTGAGATAGACCAAAATCCTGGTGCTTCTCTAATTTCAATAGCTCTTAGTCTATTGTATCCAATATTGACACACAAAATTATTTTTATAAATAAAATTTTATTGAATTTTAATCATTAATATGTCACAACGTCAATCATTAAAAAATAATTTCATAAACTATATTGTCATTTCATCTATAAATATAATGATTAAAGAGACATTATATGGATGGAAAACCATATTCATGAGATCTATGAAGAAAATTATAGTGTTTATCAACCCAAAAGTCATGGAAAAAACTAATAAAAACCATATATACTCCTAAACTCAATCTTGGGAATGATTCTTTATATGACCCACTACTAATGGTATTTTTAAGGATATCAATCCATAGAAAGCAACAAAATGTCCTGTAACAGATTAATTTTTCCTAATATTTGTTATAGATAACTTCTTCATCTCTATTAACTAATTAAGATTCATTTAGTCCAAAAAATCCATAAAATACCATCTTACATCTATGAAAATATAATTTTATCACCTTATAGACATGTGCCCTGTATGATAATTATATTTCCCTAAAACATTTCATAATACATTTTATATACTCAGAGGGAGCATCCCACTCTAAGAACCTACCAAGATTCCAATCCATCCTCATAATTATTTCCTCATCAAACTCTAGGTGTACAATTTCCACACCTATCACTACCCTTGTTGACAGCCTGCCCACCCCACCCCCGGACACCTGCCCACCACCTTGGACAACTCGTGCCCCCCTGGACAGCCCCCCCCCCACCCTTGTTGACAACCCGCCCACCCCACCCCCGGACACCTTCCCACCACCCCCCGGACACCCCCATCCCCCCGGACGCCCCCACCCCCTGGAAAGAACCCCCCCCCCCCCACCCCCTTGACACCACCGACCCCACTGGACAGTGCCGCCACCCCCCGTGGACAGCCCGACCACCCCCCGTGGATAGCCCGCCCACCCCCCTGGATAGCCCGCCCACCCCCCTAGACACTCTAGACCCCCTGGACAGCCCCGCCAGCCCCATGGGCAGCCCGCCCACCCCCTGGACACCCCATACCCCCCCCCCCCCCCCGGACAGCCCCACCCACCCCTGGACACCCCACCCACCTCCTTGGACAGCCCGCCCACCCCCTGGACTCCCCCTACCCCCTTGGAAAGCCCACCCACCCCCCTGGACTCCCCCAACCCCCTTGGACAGCCTGACCACCCCCGTGGACAGCCCGCCCACCTGGACACCCTGATCCCCCTAGATAGCCCCCCACCCCCTGGACACCTCCGACCCCCCGGACAGCCCCACCACCCCCCTAGACACCTCGCACCCCCCATAGACACCCTACACCCCCCTTGGACAGTCTCTCCACTCCCCTGATCCTCATCCTACTCCTCATCCTGATCTCCCTGAAGAAGTTAAAGTATAAAACTCATGTACTCCCAACAAGACCCTTAAGGATTATGTATTCCTTGATCCACTTCCAATATCTAACTGGGAAATCCTTGAATATAGGCATTAGAAATTTTGTATCTTATTTTCTTATATACACTGTATTTTGTTGTATTTATTAATATGATTCTCATATAGAGTAATGTGTCAGTTATGATTTTATATAAAGTAAACAATTGTCATTTACCTAAATATTTTTTTTATTAAACTTCAATATTATTGAATTGCTTTGAAATGACTTATTGCAATTTTTTTACAGAATGGATAGAAGTTTGATGTACGAAACCGATCATATTTCAACCGATTTTCAAAATAATTTGAACAGCTTTCTAGATTTTTCATTTGACAAGGCTTCAGATAGTGGTCGCATACACTGCCCATGTTTTAATTGTGTTGGAAGACCTTGGTTGAGTCATGAAGCAGTTAGCTATCATATAACCAAATATGGTTTCCAAACAAACTATTATGTGTGGTATCACAATGGAGAGAAAATGGAATCTCAAAATGTTGATGATCCAAATGATAGGACTGAATTGGAGAGTTTGATATATGATCGGTTTCCATTTATTCGGCATCATGATAAGGAAAGGATGTCCAGCCAACAAGATTTCGATACAAGCACACATGATGCGTCCAATGAAAATGATGATGTTGATGGGGTGAAAAAATTGAATGATGTTGCGACAACTCCAGTATATCAGTAATGTGGTAAAATGAAAAAGTTGGAATTTTTAATCTGATTGTTTCATGGGAAAACTATGTATGGGATTTAAAATACTGCAATTGATTACATTCTTAACTTCTTGAAGGACTTACATCCAAATGATTCAGATATTCCCTGAAACCACTATATGGCATGGAAGTTAGTTGATGAACTTGGATTCTCAAAAAAAATCATACTTTCCCGAATGATTGCAGCTTATTTTGGGAGGAAACTGCTGAAAGAAATGATTGTATCAAATGTGGAACCTCCTGATGGAAGCCAAAATATGATGGAACACCATCTCGTGTGCCACAAAAAGTAATGTGGCATTTTCCATTGATCCCCAGATTACAGAACCTTTTCATGTCTGATGAAATATCCGTAAAAATGAGATGGCATGACACCGAGAGAAAAAAGAATAATGAAGAGTTGGTTCACCCTGCAGATGGATTTGCATGGCAGAGATTTGATGCTCGATATCCTAAATTTTCAGCCGACGTGCGTAATGTGAGACTGGGTCTTTCATGTGACGGTTTTAATCTATTTGGGAAGATGCTTACTTCGCACAGCACGTGGCCGGTTTTCATACACATTTATAACCTTCCCCCTTGGTTGTGTATGAAAAATCCTTACACTTTCTTAAGTATACTGATATCTGGCCCTTCTGATCCCGATAATTATATAGATGTATACATGAAAACTTTAATAAAAGAGTTGAAACTTCTTTGGGATGTGGGTGTGCCCACATATGATGCATGTTCGAAAGACATATTTCAAATGTGTGTTGTGCTTATGTGGACGATCAATGATTTTCCTGTTTATGCAATGATGTCTGGATGGAGCACAAAAGGAAAATTATCATGTCCTATTTGTATGAAGAATACTCGATCGAGAAGATTGAAATATCGTCATAGTTTTAGTTTTATGGGACATCGACTATTCTTTCCAATGAACCATCCAAATAGAAATAATCGTCGAAGATTTGACAATACCATAGAGAATGATGATCCACCTCAGTGTATGTTTGGAACTGATGTGCTTAATGAATTGAAAGATTTCAGTTATTCATTTGGGAAGGGTGTAATGAAATCTAGAAATAGGAAAAATGTTTCCAATGATACCTGTTACAATTGGAAGAAGAAGAGTATATTCTTTGAGTTGTCTTATTGGTCAACCAACTTGTTACATCATTTCTTAGACGTAATGCACATTGAAAAGAATATATGTGAAATGTTGCTTTCGATTCTTCTAAATGTCAAGGGGAAGACAAAAGATGATTTACGATCTCGGTGTGACTTGGTAGATTGGGGGATCAGACCAGAATTGCATCCTATCTGTATTAGTGAAAATAAATGGCAAGTTCCATGTGCTTCTTATGTGATGACACCTGCTGAAAAAAATCAATTTCTGGAAGTTCTAGAGACTATTAAAGTTCCTGATGGCTATTCAAGCAATATATCAAAATGGGTCAACAGAAAAAAGTTGAAGCTGAAATCTTTGAAGACTCATGATTATCACGTCCTTTTACATGAGTTGATTCCAATAGAAATTTTTCATCTCTTGTCCAATAATGTTAGAGTCTCAGTTATTCGGTTGTGCTATTTGTTTAGATATCTTTGTTCTAAGAGGTTGTCCAAATCCTTCTTGCAAAAACTATTGGCAGAGACACCATTAATTTTGTGTGAGTTATAGAAAATATTCCCTCCATCATTTTTTGCATGCATGTTGCATCTGACTGTCCATCTTCTGACCGAAATACTTCTTGGAGGACCTATTGATTTCTGTTGGATGTATCCAACAGAAAGAAACATGTGCACATTGAAATCATATGTTCGGAATAGGAATTATCCTGAAGGTTCTATTATGAACGGTTACTTGTCTCAAGAATGTATGGATTTCTGCTCAATGTATTTGTCTGATCCTACTATGAGAATAAGTAGACCAATGAGAAATGAAGAAGAACAGTATGGGAAAATTGAACCCAGTTTTCCATCACTTACTCAAACAGGAGGAATTCTGAGATCATATACATTGACGACATTAAGCCTTGAAGAGCTAGAGATGGCACATCGCACAGTGTTGTTCAATTTTGATTTGTTCGGTGAGTATATCAAGTAAGTAAATTGTACATGTATCTCTTATCTTATCTCTTGTAATTTTAAATATTTGTTAAAATATTATTATTTTTATCTACAGGGAACATAAAGAATTGATATATAGAAAGCATCGTTCTTTATCTTTGAGAAGGAAAGAGACTTTGCATAGTAAAGGGTTTTCTACTTGGTTGAAATTGAAGGTAAAAATATTTCTGTAATAACTAAATAAAAATAATATTTAATTAAGTTTACTATTTTTTTATATTTCAGGTATCGATTTTGCCTACAGACTCTGTTTCTGAGGAAATAAGAGCTTTGGATTTTGGTCCTAATACCATGGTTCGTGCTTGTAAATCACTTGTGATCAATGGATACAAATCTATTATCACTGAACGAGAAAGAAAAATGAGAACACAACATAATGGTGTTATGATAACTACCACAACAGACTGTTATGCCAGTTCATCGGATACTAGACCTCATTCTGAAAATGTTTCTTATTATGGAGTTGTGGAGAAAATAATAATTTTGGATTATTACTCGCATGGTCGAGTCACGATGATGAAATTTCAATGGTTTGATTCAATGACGAGGCAAGGCACCTTTATTGATGATTTTGGATTTCAATTTACTAACATGACTTGCACTCTTGCCACCGATGAACCATATGTATTGGCATTAATGGTGAAACAAGTTTTTTATGTCAAAGATCACCGTCATCCTAAATTCTGTGTAATTATTGAAGTAAATCCCAGACATGTTTTTGATGATGGTGATGATGAAGTTGACATTATCCCTACTGAAATTGGAAGAAATCCATTTATTACTTATGATGACACCAATATCTCAATTTTCAGAGTTGATTGTGAACCCAAAGTTGTGGTGGAAAATATATAGAATCATACAGTCGTGTTCTCACCTACATGTTTCACCTACATCATTCAGAGTGTGTATCCTAGTACTTACCTTCAAACCACCATAAATCTTCTATTTATTTATGTTTTTTTTATCAGAATGGTTTTTATATATATTTTTTTTTGGGTTACACATTAGTTATATGTTTCTAATTACTTCCATATTTGTTTTCATTGCAGGAAATGACACCCATTGAAGAGAGGCGACAGAAAAAGATGACAGAAAATAATCGTCGCATGGTACAGATGGGTGTTCCTCCACTCATCCCTGTTGTGAGTATTTTATTTCAAATATAAATATTTCAATAACTTATAATATCATGTGTTTACTTTTGTGTTAAACTTTTTTTCAGGATCTACCCCCTAGACGAGAGATATCCGATGAGGAGCTTGATATTTCTCCCAATAGAGAGGATGGTGGTAGGAGGGGGGTGGTGTCAGAGATGGACGATCATCTAGTGGTCCCGGTACTGAGGCTGGTGGTACGAGGGCTTGTGGGGTGAGAGTTAGACGATCCACTACCACATATGTATCTTCTACACCCCATTTTGATCCTGGCGTGTCTTCAGGGAAACACGGGATATTTAGACCTCCGATGTTTATACTACCAGTTGGTCAGACGTCTATGACATCATCTTTTTCTTCTAGTTCATTATCTCTGAGCTATTATATTCCACCTTCTTCGACTCCTACTGTGACACAATATGTGGCTGAGGAGCATACACTGAGGGACACTCCACCTGTACAGGATATTCCTTCAGATTCTACACATCTAGTGACGCCCATTGATCCAACTACCACAGGTATATTTATATAACTCTATCGATTTTTTATACCAAAATTTATTTTTATTATAACTTGTACTGATATTATTTTTCTTTAATAACAGATTCATCTACAGATAGGAGGCGGAGGAGGGGGCGTACTCGCTTGCATGCGGTATGGAACCACCAGAAATAGTTGATTGTTGAATACAATGTTGATGGACAAATGATTGAGAAATCTGGGCAGGAATGTCGGGGTTTTTTGGCGATGCTATCCAAATACTCCGATATCATTCCGGTCAGCCCTCTCTCTTGGAGACATCTTCCACACAAAGTCAAGGATAACGCGTGGGCACAAATATGGGTAAAAAATCTATTGGATTTAATGTAGTATTTATTTGTATTTATATGAACTAATCTATTGGGTTTTAGCTTCAGTTTAACTTCCCTGATGGAGAAGGTGCACGACCAGTGCGTTTAAAAGAGCTAGGAGAGCTTTGGAGATCTTATAAGCATGAGTTGTATGTTGGATGGTGTGATAGAGTGGCCACAGAGTTAGAGACATTACCTATCGTGGATGACTGCCCGATAGAGCAATATCGCCAAATGATTACCCATTGGGTGACTACCAACTTTAAGGTATTAATCTCATTTGAGGTATTTAAATGAGAGTTTTCATATTTTACATTAATATAATCTTATTTATTATTAAAAATAATTTAGGAATATTCTGAAAAAAACAAAAAAACATTGATTCAAAGCAATACCTCCACACTTTGGGGCGCACAACTATGTCAGATCATGAGAGGCAGCTGGTACGATATAGTTGTTTATAATTTTTCTTTATGACTTTCCCTTTTTATTGTTTCCTACTTAAATTATGTGATTTATTGAATATTGAATATATGATTATAATTGCACTTTATATTGTTTCAATGTCATTACAGAAGAACAAATTGAATATTTAAGGATGTATCCCTCGAGCAAAATTGTTTTGCTCGAGTAGAAGAAAAAAGATGGAACTGCGGTAAATGAACCAACCCAAGAAAAGATAAGTTTTAATTTGTTTATTTAAAAGTTTAATATCTATTTTGAAATTTAATAATCTATTAATATTTTTAACAGGCTGCTTTAGAGGCTCTTGATGCCCAGGAGCCTGACAATTTTGGGCCGCATGATCATTTATATCAGGTTTTGGGAGATGAGCACTCTGGTCGAGTACGCTGCCGACCTGGTAAGAATATAGTCTCGACGAGGTATTGGTCCTCTCCAGGTATCCATTATAGTACCACTGAGTTGGAACAGGTCAAGGAGCATGCAAGACAGTCTGATAAAAGGGTAACAGAGTTGGAATTATAAGTTCAAACGAGGGACAAAGAATTTATGAAACTGATGAAAGATTTATCTTCATCACTTCCACCAGAGGCCAGCACGGCTTGTCAGACATTTATGTCATCGATGGGTGCATTATCCAATGCACCAGGTGGCAGCTCTAGTGGCGGTCAAGATGATGACTTTCCTGGTGATGACGAGGATTCTGAAGAGGAAGAGGGCAAGGATGAGGATGAGGACGAGGGCGAGGATGGGGCCGAGGGCGAGGATGGGGCCGAGGGTGAGGATGGGGCCGAGGATGAGGATGAGGCTGACGATGAGCATGGGGACGAGGACGAGGACGACGACGATGACAGAGATGGAGGTGAGGATGAGGCCGATGATGACAGTGGTGATGGTGATGGTGATCAGGGGCAGATTGATCCATTAAATTTTTGAATTCTGTATAACTCTTTATTTTTGAACCTAGTTTTCCACTCTGGGGTTTTACTCTGCTTCATAGGGATGTTGTTATCAGATCTGTTTTTTGCACTTGATTCTTATTGTATGATTAGTCTACTACCAAGACCTTTATTATTCCTTGATATTGTGATACCCATTTTTCTAATTTGTATTAATTAGCTTTCTTATTTATCCATGTATTTTAGGTTTATGCATGTGTAAAATGATATGGAAAATTTTCTTTGAAGTAGAAGGATTTTTGAGTGAAATTGATATGATATTATCTCTAATGAAATTACAATTCCATGGTTATTTTATTCACACCATGACCAATTTTAATGAGGTAATGAGATATATACTGGGAGTGGTACCCAAAAGCCAACAATAGAGGATAAGAACATATACCACTCAATAATGAAGGTGTGTTTTGTGGATATTTTTTTAAAAATAATAATTATTTTCATGAATCCTATAATTATAGGAAATTAAGGTTTCCAAACTATGTTTGAAGGATGATTGAAAGGTGATAAATGAACTCAAACTATCTGAGAATTTTTTTTTATCCATTTAAAGAGGTACATGACTATATTCAATACATGATCAATCATTTTTGATGTGTACGAGTCAACCCCGCCTCAATCCGAGTCGCGGTGTGGCCGGCACCACTCAAAGTGTCTCACTTTTCTTTGAAATGGACAACAGTTTAAATTAAAACAACAACTGACATACAGAAAACTGACCAAACACATTCAGATTTTATTGATACTTTAGGAAATGTATCCATGGGTCATTTTTGACGTGTACGAGTCAACCCCGCCTCAATCTGAGGCACGGTGTGGCCGGTACCACTCAAAGTGTCTCACTTTTATTTGAAATGGACAGGATTTTAAGTGAAAACAACAACTGGCATACGGAAAACCAACTAAACACATTCGGATTCTATTGAAACTTTAGGAAAACGATCCATGGGTCATATGTGACGTGTAAAAGTCAACTCTTCCTCAATCTGAGGGCCAGTGTGGCTGGTACCACTCAAAGTGTCTTTCTTTTGTTTAAAATGGATGCGCTTTTAAGTAAAAAAAGACATATGGAAAACCAACCAAACGCATTCGTATTGTGTTGATACTTTATAAAAACAATCCATGGGTCATTTTTGACATTTAAGAGTCAACCCCGCCTCAATATGAGGCGCGGTGTGGCCAGCACCACTCAAAGTGTCTCACTTTTCTTTGAAATGGACAATAGTTTAAGTTAAAACAACAACTGACATACGGAAAACGGACCAAACGCATTCAGATTCTGTTGATACTTTAGTAAATGTATACATGGGTCATTTTTAATGTTTAAGAGTCAACTCTACCTCAATATGAGGCATGGTGTGGCCGGTACCACTCAAAGTGTCTCACTTTTATTTGAAATGGACAGGATTTAAAGTGAAAACAACAACTGGCATACGGAAAACTGACCAAACACATTTAGATTCTATTTAAAATTTAGTAAAACTATTCATGGGTCATATGTGATGTGTATGAGTCAACCCTTCCTCAATCCGAGGTTCGGTGTGGCCGGTACCACTCAAAGTGTATTTCTTTTGTTTAAAATGGATGCGCTTTTAAGTAAAAGAAATGACATGTGGAAAACAGACCAAACGCATTCGGATTGTGTTGATACTTTATAAAAAAAATACATGGGTAATTTTTGACATGTACGAGTCAACCCCACATCAATCCGAGGCATGTTGTGGCCGGCACCACTCAAAGTGTCTCACTTTTCTTTGAAATGGACAACAGTTTAAGTTAAAACAACAACTTACATACAGAAAACAGACCAAACGCATTCGGATTCTATTGATACTTTAGTAAATGTATCCATGGGTCATTTTTGATGTGTACGAGTCAACCTTTCCTCAATCTGAGGCACGGTGTGGCCGGTACTACTCAAAGTGTCTCACTTTTATTTGAAATGGACAAGATTTTAAGTGAAAACAACAACTGGCATATGGAAAACCGAACAAACGCATTTGGATTCTATTGAAAATTTAGGAAAACGATCCATGGGTCATATGTGACGTGTACAAGTCAACCCTGCCTCGATACAAGGGCCGGTGTGGCCGGTACCACTCAAAGTGTCTTTCTTTTGTTTAAAATGGATGCGCTTTTAAGTAAAAAAATGACATACGGAAAACTGACCAAATGCATTCGAACTATGTTGATACTTTAGAAAAATGATCCATGGGTCATTTGTGACATGTAAGAGTCAACCTTACCTCAATCCGAGGCATGGTGTGGCCGGCACCACTCAAAGTGTCTCACTTTTCTTTGAAATGGACAACAGTTTAAGTTAAAACAACAACTGACATTTGAAAAATGGACCAAACACATTCGAATTCTATTGATACCATAGGAAATGTATACATGGGTCCTTTGTGACATGTATGAGTCAACCCCACATCAATATGAGGCACGGTGTGGCCAATGCCACTCAAAGTGTCTCACTTTTATTTGAAATGGACAGGATTTTAAGTGAAAACAAAAACTGGCATACGAAAAACTGACCAAACGCATTTGGATTATGTTGAAACTTTAGGAAAACAATCCATGGGTCATATGTGACATGTAAGAGTCAAAATTGCCACAATCTGAGGGCCGGTGTGGCCGGGTACCACTCAAAGTGTCTTTCTTTTGTTTAAAATGGATGTGATTTTAAGTAAAAAAACGACATATGGAAAACCAACCAAATGCATTTTGATTGTGTTGATACTTTATAAAAACTATAGATGGGTCATTTTTGACGTTTACAAGTCAACCCCGCCTCAATCTGAGGTGGGTGTGGCCGGCACCACTCAAAGTGTCTTACTTTTCTTTGAAATGGACAACAATTTAAGTTAAAACAACAACTGACATACGAAAAACAGACCAAACGCATTCGGATTTTGTTGATACTTTAGTAAATGTATCCATGGGTCATTTTTGACGTGTACGAGCCAACCCCGCATCAATTTGAGTCATGGTGTGGCCAGTACCACTCAAAGTGTCTCACTTTTATTTGAAATGGACAGGATTTTAAGTGAAAACAACAACTGGCATACGGAAAACCGACCAAACGCATTCGAATTCTATTGAAACTTTATGAAAATGATCCATGGGTCATATGTAACGTGTACGAGTCAAATCCGTCTCAATCCGAGGTCCAGTGTTGCCGGGTACCACTCAAATTGTCTTTCTTTTGTTTAAAATGGATGCGCTTTTAAGTAAAAAAACAACATACAGAAAACTGACCAAACGAATTCGGATTGTGTTGATACTTTATAAAAACAATCCATGGGTCATTTGTGACGTTTACGAGTCAACCCTTCCTCAATCCGAGGTGCGGTGTGGCCGGAACCACTCAAAGTGTCTCACTTTTCTTTGAAATGGACAACAGTTTAAGTTAAAACAACAACTAGCATATGGAAAACAGACCAAACGCATTAGGATTATGTTGATACATTAGGACATGTATCCATGGGTCATTTTTGATGTGTAAGAGTCAACCCCGCCTCAATATGAGGCACGGTGTGGCCGGTACCGCTCAAAGTGTCACACTTTTATTTGAAATGGACAGGATTTTAAGTGAAAACAACAACTGGCATACGGAAAACCAACCAAACGCATTCGGATTCTATTGAAACTTTAGTAAAACGATACATGGGTCATATGTGACATGTAAAAGTCAACCCCCACCTCAATACTAGGGTCGGTGTGTCCGGTACCACTCAAAGTCACTTTCTTTTGTTTAAAATGGATGCGCTTTTATGTAAAAAAATGACATACAAAAAACCGACCCTACGCATTAAGATTGTGTTGATACTTTATAAAAACGATCCATGGGTCATTTTTGACATTTACGAGTCAACCCCTCCTCAATATGAGGCACAGTGTGGCCGGCACCACTCAAAGTGTCTCACTTTTCTTTGAAATGGACAACAGTTTAAGTTAAAACAACAACTGACATACGAAAAACGGACCAAACGCATTCGGATTCTATTGATACTTTATTAAATGTATCCATGGGTCATTTTTGATGTGTATGAGTCAACCATGCCTCAATATAAGGCATGGTGTGGTCGGTACCACTCAAATTTTCTCACTTTTATTTGAAATGGACAGGATTTTAAGTGAAAACAACAACTGGCATACGGAAAACCGACCAAACGCATTCAGATTCTGTTGAAACTTTAGGAAAATGATCCATGGGTCATATGTGACGTTTAAGAGTCAACCCCCCCCCCCTCAATATGAGGGCTGGTGAGGCCGTTACCACTCAAAGTGTCTTTCTTTTGTTTAAAATAGATGCGCTTTTAAGTAAAAAAAACGACATACGGAAAACTGACCAAACGCATTCAGATTGTGTTGATACTTCAGAAAAATGATCCATGGGTCATTTTTGACATGTAAGATTCAACCCCGCCTCAATACGAGGTGTGGTGTGGCCGGCACCACTCAAAGTGTCTCACTTTTATTTGAAATGGACAACAGTTTAAGTTAAAACAACAACTGACATACAAAAAATGGACCAAACGCATTCGGATTCTATTGATACTTTAGTACATGTATACATGGGTCATTTGTGACGTGTAAGAGTAAACCCTGCCTCAATCTGAGGCGCGGTTTGTCCGGCACCACTCAAAGTGTCTCACTTTTATTTGAAATGGACAGGATTTTAAGTGAAAACAACAACTGGCATACGAAAAACCAACCAAACGCATTTGGATTCTGTTGAAACTTTAGTAAAACGATACATGAGTCATATGTGACATGTAAGAGTCAACCTCGACTCAATCGGAGGGCCGGTGTGGCTGGTACCACTCAAAGTGTCTTTCTTTTGTTTAAAATGGATGTGCTTTTAAGTAAAAAAACGACATACGGAAAACCGACCAAACGCATTCGGATTGTGTTGATACTTTAGAAAAACGATCCATGGGTCATTTTTGACTTGTATGAGTCAACCCCGCCTCAATCCGAGGTGCGGTGTGGCTGGCACCACTCAAAGTGTCTCACTTTTCTTTGAAATGGACAGGATTTTAAGTTAAAACAACAACTGGCATACAGAAAATGGACCAAATGCATTCGGATTCTGTTTAAACTTTAGGACAATGATCCATGGGTCATATGTGACGTGTATGAGTCAACCCCTCCTCAATAAGAGGGCCGATGTGGCTGGTACCACTCAAAGTGTCTTTCTTTTGTTTAAAATGGATGCGCTTTTAAGTAAAAAAAACGACATACAGAAAACCGACCAAATGCATTCGTATTGTGTTGATACTTTAGAAAAATGATCCATGGGTCATTTGTGATGTGTACGAGTCAACCCCGCATCAATCCGAGGTGTAGTGTGTCCAGCACCACTCAAAGTGTCTCACTTTTCTTTGAAATGGACAACAGTTTAAGTTAAAACAACAACTGACATACAGAAAATAGACCAAACGCATTTGGATTCTGTTGATACTTTAGGACATGTATACATGGGTCATTTGTGACATGTAAGAGTCAAAACTGCCTCAATATGAGGCATGGTGTGTCCAGTACCACTCAAAGTGTCTTTCTTTTGTTTAAAATGGATACGCTTTTAAGTAAAAACAACTGGCATATGGAAAACCAACCAAACGCATTCGGATTGTGTTAATACTTTAGGACAACGATACATGGGTCATTTGTGACATGTACGAGTAAAAACCGCCTCAATTAGAGGTGTGGTGTGGCCGACACCACTCAAAGTGTCTCTCTTTTTTTTAAAATGGACATCATTTTAAGTGAAAACAACAACTGACATACGGAAAACCAACCAAATGTATTCGGATTCTATTAATACTTTAGGAAAACGGTCCATGAGTCATTTTTGATGTGTACAAGTCAAACCTTCCTCAATCCAAGGCGCGGTGTGATCGGAACCACTCAAAGTGGCTAACTTTTCTTTGAAATGGACAACAGTTTAAGTAAAAAACAACAACTGACATACGGAAAATAGACCAAACACATTCGGATTCTATTGATACTTTAGGACAAGGATATATGAGTCATTTGTGATGTGTACGAGTCAACCCCGCCTCAATCTGAGGAATGGTGTGGCCGGTACCACTCAAAGTGTCTTTCTTTTGTTTAAAATGGATACACTTTTAAGTAAAAACAACCGGCATACGGGAAACCAACCAAATGCATTAGGATTGTGTTGATACTTTAGTAAAACGATACATGGGTCATTTGTGATGTGTACGAGTCAAATCCACCTTAATCCAAGGCACGGTGTGGACAGAACCACTCAAAGTCTCTCTTTTGTTTCAAAAGGACATCATTTTAAGTGAATACAACTGAAATTTAAAATCATCAACGATAGTCGCAAACTCTTTTTCATGAGTTGGGTAGTTTCACTCATGGGCTCATAAGTGATGAGACTCCTAAGAAAATACCTTTTCACCATATATTATAAACAATACAAGTTAAATGCAAAATTCATCACAAATCATTACATACCCAAATCTAGGATCACAAAAAAATGGGATTTAAGCCAATTTCAAACTCTTATTCAACTCTAATAGGTATTTCTCAAACTATTCTTCCTATTAGAATTTGATGGGGAGGTGGGGGGGTTATGCTGGTTGGGGGGTTGTGCATGGGTGAGGTGAATTACTACCGGATGATTGTTGTCATATGATGATTGAAATAGGGAATTGTAGTACATGACATGGTTGGAAGAGTTTGATGGTTTTATGTGTTTTTTTTTTGGCTATTTTAGGTGTTTTTTATACTGTTTGAAGTCTGTATGTGGTTTTTGTGATATTTTTTATGCAGGTGTATAGTGGAGGGGCTATTAGAGGGTTGTTGTACAGTTTTTTTATGCAGGTGTATAGTGGAGGGGGGCTGTTGTGCAGTGGAGGGCTGCTGTGCAGCAATTCTAGAAAAACTCAATACCAATGGTTTTAAACCATTGGTATAAGAGTTCTGGAATTCTGGAAAAAACAATACCAACGGTTTAGAACTGTTGGCATAGGAGTTCTGGAAAAACACAATACCAACGGTTTTCAACCGTTGGTATAATAATTCTTGAAAAATACTATACCAACGGTTCTAAACCATTTGTATACATTGAGATAAGTTTAAAAAACAATATATACCAACGGTTTTTGAAACCCATTATTAAAAATGTTATACAAACATATACCAACGATTCTCTTGAAACTATTGGTATATTAATAAATATAGTGGGATATACCGACGGTTTAGATCAAATTGTTGGTATAAGGCTTTCCTCACGGCTTACTAGCCTACGGTTTGGAAAACCATTGGTATAGCCTATACCAATGGTTTTCCAACCTATACCAATGGTTTGAAACTGCTGGTATAACCTTATTTTCTAGAAGTGTAACTTTTTGTTGATATCAATATCCTTACAGTAATTAACTCCTTCTTATAGGGGGTACATCTCCTTGTTAGTTATAAAGAAACTTTTCATAATAAAACTTTCGTAATGAATTTTTTTTTCGTAATGAAAATTTTTCGTAATAAATTTTTTTTCTAAGAATATTAAGAAAGTAGAGTGTTTTCTGTGTTTTTCAAATTTTTAGTTGTCAAACTTTTTCATAGTCTTAAACTTTCGTAATGAATATTTTCTAAAATTTTCATAGTTAAAATTTTCGTAGTCAAAATTTTCGTAGTTAAAATTTTCGTAGTGAATTTTTTTTGAAGAGATTTACCTCGTTACGAATAATTCCCCTAACACTCTAAAAGGTAAGTTTCCTTTCCCAAGTTTTTTTAATCATCATTCATTTTGCTGGTAATTTCTTTAGTTTTAAAATTTCTTTATTCTCTTTTTCTTAAATCCGAATGTTTTTTTAAAAACCTCAAAATATCGGATTCTACAAAAATTTTCCTTGCGGCTATCATCCCAACCGTCAGATCTAATCAGAAGGTTCTTCAACCATTGGATTGATTTAGGGAGATGAACCATCACCCAAATTGCCTATAAAAGGACCCCCCACCCCCCCCACCCCCGATGGTTGTCTCACATCGAATCTCAAGCCTTCGCGTGCTGAAGCTCTTCCCTTCTACTTAAGCCTGTTTCAAACTTCTTAGAGATTTCTAAAATCCGAATGTCTATAGAAGAATCCTCTCAGAAATATATGTTTACTATAAATCCAATCTCGGAGTGGAAGGTTTACAGAGAAAGGTTACTTCGTCCAAATTTCTTCACCAATTATGATTCTATTATTTCAAAGAACATCAAGTTGAATGAATGGGAAGATATTTGTGTATCTAAGCCAAGAGATCAAGATTTGGTATATTCGGAATTGCTAGTTGAGTTTTATGAATCAGTTTGTTTTTTTAAGGAAGAAGTCAGAGAGAAGTTTTCATTCAAGATCTATGGAAAGACTTATGCTCTTTCATATACTAAGGCAGCTAGTTTGGTTGGTATTCCATATGAAGGGGAAGCTGAGTTCTGTTCTCATAAGTTTTTGGATGTCAAAGGAAGATTTGTTAAGGAGAAGGCTATAGAATGTCTTGGACTTTCTGAAGTAAAGACTCCGAAGATTTCTCATCTGTCTACAAATTATCAAATTCTTGAGTAATGGGTGCAAGGATTCATCATATCAAGAAAAGGAGATAAGGATTCCTTGAAAAAGAGTGAGATCTACATCTTGGATTTCTTGGTCAACCTTAGGAAGATCAATATGGTTAAGAATATTCTCATTATGGTAGAGAATATCAAGAATGGAAATTTGAGAGCTCATATCATTATGTATCCAGCAATTTTTTCAAATCTAATTGTTCAGTGTTTAGAATCTCTTAAAATTACTTGTAGCTCGAATCCAAGGAACTCCAAAGTTATGATTATAAGTGATGATACTTTGAAGAGGATGAACATTGGATTTTCAAAAGAATCCGGAGAATTCTATGAATTGCTCGAGAAAGAAGCTGAATCCATACAGAAAGAGTAGGAAGTGGCTAAACCCTCTAAAAAGGAAGGAAGGAAGAGGAAGTTGAAAGAAGTATAAGAAAAGGGAATCCAATCCGCACCTCCAAAACCTAATAAGAAAAAATCATATTCGAATGAGGTTGTTGCAAAATGGAGGGAAGACAAAGAGAAAAAGAAATCAGGGGAGCCAAGTTTTTTGGTTTGGATCCTGATGAAGCAAAATCTTTAAAAGAGAAGACAGCTGATGAACTTGAAAATAAATCTAAAGAAAAGAAGCAAAAGAAAAATATGAATGAAGCTAAGATAGTGCAGTCTCTTTTAAAGGCTACTGAGAAAGCATCAGAGATCATTTCAGTACCAAAATCTTTCATGGTAGAACCCTTACCTGAAACCCCTAGAAAGAAGTTTGTCACTCTAGAGAATTACCAAGAAAAATTTGTTGAAGAAGAAGTAGTGGAAGAAGAATAAGAAGAATCCAGTGATGAAACTAAATATTTGATTAAGCATGTTAAATAATTTCATGATAAGGAAAGTCCATCTGAAAAACTCTCAATTCGGACTTCTGAAGTAGAGTCTTCAAAGCTCGCTAATCTTGTGAAGGATGAAGAGAAGGGTGAAGAATAATTCAATAAGCCATCTGAGGAAGAAAGTTTTAATCATGACTTCATTCAACCAGAGGATGCTGAGGCAGGAGCTAAGAAGGAAGAGGTTGATGAAGACAAGATCGTTCAGCTGTCTGACAGTGAACATTAATCTCCAAACCAAGAGGAAATAATTTCTAAGGTTTTCAAGGGAAAATAGGTGGTTGTTGATACACCTACCAAAGCTATTGTGAAGAAGAAGGAAGCTGGCGGTTCTTCAAAGAGGAAATTTGCTGAGATTGAAAAAGATCCCTCACCAAGAAAAGCCTCAGATTTGGAATCATCATCCCTTGGACATGATTTTTTTGTTTAGTCTTTAAAGAAGCTTATGGGAACCATTCTGATATTCCCCAGTATTGAATCAAGATGCTAGATGCTCCAACACACCCTAAATCAAAAGTCAGATTCAGTATCCTTGGTGATGGATAAGTGTGTAAAACTGGGGGCAGATTTCAAATATTTTCTTATCGGTTATGAGGCTCACAAGAGATCCTACAAGCATATGACAAGTTGTTCAAAGAAAATAGTTCAATATATGAGGATTATTGATGAGTTTCAAGAAAGTTTCAAGGATTATTTTAACACTGAAGATAATAAGCTCAAAGATCTTACTAAGTCTTTTGAAGAAAAGATATCTCTTGAGGAAAATACCTGGATGTAAGAAGTAAGGGATCTTAATGGGTATTTGTTTTCAGTTACTCGGAGTTGTAAAATAAAAAATAATATTTGGATTTATATTGAAGAAAATCTAGTCAAGCAAGATGAAATTTTGAAGGCTCGAGTAGAAGCTCTCAAGGATCAAGAAGAAAATATTAAAGCCTTAGAGAAGAAATCTGAAGACCAGGATCAGCTTCTCAAACAAGTAGAGGAATATCACAAAGAGATCAAGAATCTAAATACCATAGTGAAGAAGTTGTTTCCTAAGGATAAGGAAGGATGATAAATTCAATTCTGATCTTTTGTTATATTTTCCTTGTAATAAATTTTCCAATTGTAATGAAGTTTTTGGTTTCTTGTATTTTGTTGTCTATTACTAATATTCCAGGTACAATAATTTCTTTTCCATTCCCTATAATCCTTTTTTAAAATCACAAAGGGGGAGAAAGGAATGTCAAAAATAATACTAAGTAAAAGAAGAAATTTCCCTAAGTAAGGGGGAGTTCATCTAAGGGGGAGTTTTCATCATAAATATTTTTGTATGAAATAAAATGCTAAGCCTCATTCCAAAAATCATAATACGATCCTTAGTGGTTCCAAATCCTAAGGGGGAGTTAGTCGTATTCACTTTGATCCATAAGTAAAGGGAGATAAGTTTTTATTTTCAAGTGCATAAAAATTTCTAAGTCCTTTTATTCTTTTTCATAAGGATGTTTTTACTTTCCAAAAAGGGGGAGATTATTGAGTCAATAAGGTTTCCTTATGACTTTTCCATTCCTTCTTGTTTTGAAAATCACAAACACCTTATCTTAAGGCAAATTTCTTTTACTCTATGTTTTTACTTGATAAGGAAAATTTTCCTTTCCCAAGGAAAATTTATCCTTACAATGTTTTTTTCATTGTACATATTTCGTCTAAGTGTAAAATTTGGTTTCATATTGAAAAACCTCATAATCCTATAAACACTTGAGTATAAAGAATTCTGTTTTAGGATCCGAATTTTGACTCTGAGTTTTCTGAATTCTGACTCCGAGTTCTAACTCTGAGTTTTCTGAATTCAGACTCCGAGCTTTCTAAGCTCAGACTCCGAGCTTTATAAGCTTAGACTCCGAGATTTCTAAACTTAAACTCTGAATTCAGGATACGAATTTTAGTTAATAATTCAGGATACAAATTTTTGTTATGAATTCAGGATACGAATTCAGGTTATGAATTCTTGTGAGTTCAGACTCTGAACTCTTATGAACCCAGACTCTGAATTCAGGTTATGAACTCTTATGAGTACACACTCTGAATTCAGGTTACGAATTCTTATGAGTTCAGACTTCAAAGTCTATAGAATTATAAACTCTAAATTCTATGAAAAATAGAATACGAATATTCATGTTTTATAGACTCTGGATATCATTTCCTTAGACTCTGAACTTTTATTTACCTTACATTACAAAAAAATGTTTTTGGTTAAGCAACCTTATTTTTTCTATCCTTGATATAGTTATGAAACGATGTCGTACATTCAATTTCTAACTAACCATTGTTTGAGTGACACGTGTACAGGTCCCTTCGAGATTTAAGGAAAAATATGACTGTTGGAGGAGGGATCCGACCGTTGGAGATGTGCCTATAAATAGGATCTCATTTGAATGAGCTCATAACAGTTCTATGAATCTAGAGATTACATGCTGTTGAAGTGATTTCTAGAGAGATACTTTCATGATTAGTGCGTATTGAACATATTGTTTAGAATTGCTTCATGAAACTCTGAATGTTTCTGAATACATTCGAGGGATTCCGGGGATAGGAAGACAGAGGTGCCGACTATCTTGAAGTTTGAGGGCTTGCGGGGATAGCAAGACATACTCTGATCTTCGTATCAAGGGCTTACCCTGGTGTGGGTAAGACAGACTTTCTTGAAATTATAAATCAAGGGACCTTTATCCAAGGTTGTTAGATACCCTTCTCTTTGGGTTAAAATATTTACTGTTTGTTACTTATTTGTTTCAAGTTTTCCACTACATTTTGATTGTTGAGGAAAGTATAACTATCTTATAATTCCTTGTTTTTTACACTCTGATTTTGTAAGATTCTATATGCTTTAAGGTAGAATCTTTTACTTGTAAACTTTTCTTAAAGTTTCATTTCTGGAACCATATTTCTGGAACCTAGGAAGGTTATAGAACTAAGAGGTCCTATGAATCTATGTTGTTTAACCTTGTTAAACATTAACAACTTTAAACGTTCCAAATGAATTTTTAAAGTGTATAATTCACCCCCCCCCCCCCTCTTGTATTTGAGCATCTAAATTATCATTACGATACTACAATAAGTATCATTCTGATCCTACAGTTGGATGTTGCTGTTGGAACTCGCGGTCCAGCTCTTCAATGGAATGGGAAGTTCAAGGATCACCCTAAACTAATTGCATGAAGCAAAGGAAACTATCCTTAAATTTAGCATCAGTATCCGGTGGAATATCTATAGAAGGTTCCTCAGGTGGCACTACAAGGTGTATCATGGGTTTCTTAGGGGCCACCACCTTAGGAGTATTCTCATCACCACTTTCCTGGCATATAGCACAAGGTCTTCATGGTGGCATATCTCTATAAATTTCAAATGCATACCTCAGACAGGATTTATAATAGATAGGGAAAGAGATAAAGAAGGATAGGTACAATGCCTATATATAAACACACTACAACCCTTAACCTAATCAAAGAGCTAGTTCTAGGTGATTAGAATGAGTCATAGAAGGAAACATAGGAGACACAGCCTACTACCCACTACCAAGGTCAGGTCAGGGTCAAGGTCTCTAGGTACACATATAAGGGATCTGTTTATTTTAAAGGTTGCATTAATTTCAATTTATTTAAATTAATTCTTATTTAATTGGTTATTATCATCATGATCCATTTAATTATGTCACCAATTCCAATTAATAATGGCCCATACACCTTATAAATTGAAATTGACGCATCAAATAAATGCATCCTGACCCTTACACCAGATAATGGGTGTAACAAGCCATGGTTGTGGTTTGATCAGATGAGAAGCCATTGTCACTTTCCAATCAAACAAACCTATGTGGAATTATTGTTCAATTAAACCAATTATTACATCATTAAGAATATCGGCACACTATAATTCATAAATAACAAGGCACACACAACAATCATAAGCAATACAGATAATGTGTAGGTTCTGAGCGTAGTGGAAGTGCGTGGATGGGTGTACCCAACTTTAATTTTACCATTAACAATGACCAATCTGAGATCTGTCACGATGATAAAATGTTGGATCTTCAGAATAGAATGAAGAACGAAAAGGAAAGAGGGAAGTCCTGAAACCATGGATAGGATCATCATATGTTGGTTATAATTAATTTAATTAAGAGACAAGAATTACTATGATGGAATTATCTCTCCAATAATGTTTTCAGTCACGATCCAATGTGATCTGTCATTGCATCGTAGAATCCGAGTGTAGGCTTCCTCTAGCGGTGATCCACACGTGCTCCATGTATCTCTGGATGTCGCCAAAGGGATCTTTGAGTGATAGTGTAGAATATCCTTCGCTTGTGATGTCCACCTTCGATCTCCTTGAGAGATGCTTCCAAAGTGCTCTCCTTGATCCGGTGGAGGAGGATCTCTCTCGTAACTTGAGAGCATTCTTGGAGGAAAGGAATTCTTTCTTGGCTTGAGAGATTTCTCCAGATCTGTTGTGAACAACCACAAATAATGGCTAGCCTTAATGAGAATAATGTAATTGGGATTTATATTACTTGAAATAATAAAAAATGTATTAATTACCCAAAGGCATTTATTCATTTAATTTAATTATTAGTAATACTCCATGTCTAATAATAACATTTGACTATTATTATCACTTGACATGCGCCCAGTAAATTAAACCTATTATTATTTAATTAAATAAATAATATTATTTCTCACAAATCCCCATAAAAACTACACAGCATGTATATATTAATATACACGGAGTGTACTTTTGTTTTTCTATTTTCTTTATTTCATCCACCACATTTATTAGACCTTTAATAATGACTTTATTTCTTAAATAAATATCACTACATTACTCTCTAATAAATATATTATTTCTCCCACAATATATTCTCTCAAATAACTAGTGTCAAAATAAATCTGATCAGGCATATTTGAATAATTAGTAAACCATAATTGGGAATAATTTGTATTCAACTTGTCAAATGAATGTTTAACTATGATACTTGGACACTCTTAGTGTGTGGCCCTCTAGGCCTCTTTTCTTAGTGGAATTAGGCAAAGATTGCCTAAAGTCTAAGTTTGGCATCTAGAAACATGCCAAGGCACCCATAGAGAAAGAATTTAACGTCTCAATCACGTGTCACCTCCTACGAACACTTACTGTGTAATGTAATCCTTTTGTCTCGATATCTCAAATCAAGCGGGTTGAATGCTAGTGTCATCAACCCATGTGCTCGATTATTCTTTATTCGAATTCTCAGAATTGAACTTGCCCATTCCTCACCATTGACATGGATTTATTTAGGCTATATCAATTCCATCAAAGGGCCTGATATATCAACTTCCATTATGGAATAGAAGGAAAAAAATTTCTCACATTATCTATTAATGTAGTATTACTCATGACACACCCAACATATCCTACCTCACTGTGAACAGTGTGTCATCATAATTTTCATCAATACATCTAAGTGCACGATTTGTAATACACATTAATAATAATCTTAAAGTATCAGGACCAATACACATGTCTATAGATAGGAATATCCAATGACACTATAAAATGTGGATTTCCTACCAGTGGGTCTCGTTCTCATAATATCCTCCTGGATATTACCAAGGGATCACACCATGAGAAGGTGCCTCAAAGTTTTATGAGTCCTCACCCCTAATGGATTGTATTATTTGTTTCTTTCAAATAACATCATCCATCCATATAACATATATTCAAGAGTAGTGTTATGGCAATTCCGAGTTCTCATCATAGCTAGGATCTGTTATGACCCTTTAGTGCAACAACTATCCTTAAGACATTATCACATGAATTGTCACATATAAGAACTATCAAAATGTGATAAGGTATTTATTAATATTCAAATCCATGAATACAAGTTTATCATAAAGTACAAAGTGGTTGGTTCTAATCCACCAACTCCAGCAGACTCCCACTTGGACTAGAGCCAACTACTAACAACTTTTAACCCACTAGCTCTCACATGATATTCATGCTTCTGTTGAGATAGGCCTTTATTCATGGGGTTCACCACATTATCTTCCATGGATACTCTTCTCACTGCAACTTCACCCCTTTGATAGAAATTCCTCAATAGGTGATACTTCCAAAGAATGTTATTTATCTGTTGATGTGACCTTGGTTATTTTTCAAGAGTCACCACTGTGGTATTATCACAATACAATGTGATAGGGTCTCTACTGCTAGGCACCACATCAAGCTCCTAGAAAAAAAATTGAATCCACATGGCTTCCTTGGATGCATCAGAAGCCTCTATATATTCAGACTCCACTGTAGAATTAGTGACAACTGGCTGTTTTGAACTCTTCCATCTCATAGCTCCTCTTTTGAGACAGAAAACATATCCTCATTGCGAATTCAGATCATTCTAATCTATCTGAAAACCAGCATCACCATACCCTCTGATGAAAAGCTCCTAGTCTCCTCCATACACCAGGAACATATACTTAGTTTTTCTTATATACTTAAGGATAGTCTTAACAGTAGTCCAGTTTTGTTCTCTTGGATCTGATTTGTCATGACCCGACCTCGGGGCCCGTGCCGTGACTACCCCAAGCCCGCCTTCCATAGGCCAGGGGCTGGCGACTAGCACCAAGGCGTAAAATCCCGGTAAACAGGGAAGGCATTGCCTTTATGAGTAACAACCACCACAGAGTCAGCAAGCGGAAAGCAACTACAAAGTGCAGAAAAGTAAAGGGGGCCGGAAATACAAGCCCAACTGTAAAGTACAACTGAAAATTAAAGAACAGCAACTGAAGAAAAGACGGCGGCCTCGTGTCGTCCACTGGCAATCCCACCTGAAGGGTGGGTACAGATAGCCTCCAGGCTCCTCGGGTCCCACGTCCGCTCCGAGCACGTCCCGTCCAGTGGTCCACCTCCAGGTACCGTCCTGCTCCACGCCCCAACCGTGATCAGCGCTGTCCGTCGTCTGCATCCAACACAACAAGGTGCGGGCATAGCCCGTGCAGGGGTGAGTATAACTACTCAGTAAGGACCCCGAGACCCCCGAAGGTCTCCCGAAATCCACAAAGGATATAGCACAAAAGAAAGATGCAATCACGAAGTAACATCTGACTCGACTTAGGTATATGCCCATACATATACCTAAGTCCCCAATTCTAGATCTGCTCACGAGCTCAAGAACAACTCAATCCACAAAGGAAAGAAAGACTCAAATCCACAAGGAGAGTAAACAGTAAATCCACATAGGATAGTTCAACACAATCCACAAAGGAGAGTAACATAAGATTCAGCTCAACCAGGTATACTTTTTCAGATGACGTCAAAGATGATCACTGATCCATATAAGTCGTCGGACCCACGAAGGATCGATAGGTACTAACCCCCGCAAAAGACCCACGTAGGATCGGGCTCACACAGAACCTGTAGGCAGTGGCTCACACAGAACCGGTAGTAAGGACCCACATAGGATCGGGCTCACACAGAACCTGTAGCACTGATCCACGTAGCATCACTGAGTGCAGTGGTCGACACAGTCCACTGAGGATCTCTGCACAGTCGTCGCCGCAGTCCACGAAGGATCTCTGCTCTGCCGTCGTCGCAGTCCACTGAGGATCTCTGCTCTGCCGTCGTCGCAGTCCACGGAGGATCTCTGCTCTGTCGTCGAAGTCACAGCCAGCGCTAGGGTTCCCGCACGCAGCGAGCTCGTTTAGGAGGGTCCACTCCACGAGCCGAGAGGCTGATACATCAACTGACACGTAGTCCGAAGTTGATGTATCCAAAAGTTCCGTATCGACAACAGGATCTCAACGCAACAGACGGCGCGTCAATCGGACGCCCGGTCTGAGAGTTATTGACATTTTCGTCCCAGGGGCCCGGTTGGTTTTTAGGGCAAAACCAACCCGACCGTACTCCGCCTGTGTCCGATCCTCGGGCGGAGTATGCCAAAAGTTCCGTCTCACTTAGAGGAAACTACCACAGCTGATGGTACGTCGATCGGACGTCCGCAGCTCAAGTTATGAGCGTTTCCGCTCCGAGGGCCCGGTTGGTTTCGTGTACGAACCAACCCGGCCGAACCCAAAGTCTTCCGAAACCTTGAGTATAATATACCGAAACGACCGTATCGATCCAAGGATCGCGTAGCCGCTGACGGTTCGTCAATCGGAGGTCACAGGCCCAAGATATGGGCGAAAGACCGAAGAGGGCCCGAAACGGGGGTTCTGGGCCCGGGGCGACCCGGCCCGAACACCCCCCTGGGTCGGCCGAGCCGGGTCGGCCCGAACCGGGTCGGCCCGACCCGGCCCGACCCGGCTAGGCCGGGTCCGGTCCGGCCTGGGCGCGGCCCGGCCGGCCGGACCGGCCGGCTCGGCTTCGGCCGAGCGGCCGAAGCAACCGCCGCGGGTTTGACCCGCGGCTTGGAGGAAAACGCGGCCCCGCGGGGGGCCGCCTGTCACGCGGACGCGGCCGGGCCGCCGCGTCCCTCCCCGGTTCCGCGCGGCCGCGGAACCGGCCGCCGCCGCCGTGGCTTCAGCCGCGGCGGAACTCCTCCACGGCGGCGCGCCGGGCACCGCCGCCTCCGGTCGCCGGCGCCGCCGCCGCCTTCCGCGGGCCGCCGGAGTTGCTTCGGTGGCCCGTTTTACCTCCCGTCTGCGCCATTGCTCCTCCCGGGGGCCGATCTTCACTGCGGGATCAACGGATCGCCCTTGCCGCACGGTTCGTCGTCGTCCGCCAAATCCGCACAACAAAAGATCGGCGGAGGGTTGCCGGGTCTTGTTCGTTAGACCCGCACCCTCCGCGTTAGTCATAAACTCAACGGGGGAAAAGGAAAAACCAATCAACAATTTTAAATAAATTAAAATTGTTCCGTGATCGGGTTCTTTATTTCAAAAGAATAAACATGCGAAAGAATCATCAAGGAAATAAACCCCTACCTTGTCGTCGTCGGACGTGAGGTCGTCGCGGAATCGCTCGTCGCGGAAGGGACGTTCGTCGCACCGCGGGAAAAACGTCGCGCCGACGATCTCCGGATCTAGAACAAACGGATTTAATTAATTAAATCCGTTGTTATTGAAAATAAAAAGGGAGAAATAAACGATTCGTTTCTCACCTTAATTTCCGAACGAGGATCGGCCGCGGAAGAAGAGGCGTCGCCGAAGAACGTCGCGGGTAGAGCTCGTCGACGTCGCAGATCACGGTGTGCGTCGTCGAATTCCGGTCGCCGGCGTTCTTCGCGTTCTTCGCGTTCTTCGCGTTCTTCGCGTTCTTCGCGAGGAGGGGAGATGAAGAAACAAAGGTCCTCTCAAATCCTTTCAAAGGATTTTTAGATTGGTCTTATTTTATAAACATGCCAACAAACGCAAAAGCGTAAGTAACGACCCATCAGTTCGTTGAATTAATTCAACGAGCGAAACAACCCATTTAATTCACGAAATAAACCGCCCAATTAAATGGTCTGTTAAGAAATAAAGAAAACGCGTCGGTTGACTTTTCAGTTACTTTGACGGGTTTTCGCGGGTGCGTTACTTAGCGAAAGAAACGGCGGGGCTCGTGCGGGCCCCACCTCAAAAATATCCTACCAAGGGGGTAGGATATTTCTGGATAGCATCCTATCCAGTTCAACTCAGATCAAGCCGCCTTTAAGTGGCTTCAAGTGGCTTCCAAGCAGTTTAAGTGAAATAAAATAAAGTTGTCGCACAAATTTATTTTATTTCTGACTTAAAGCCCCAAAATTTAAAAACCACGTCTGAGCAAACGCAACTCCGGAAGAGGCGTTTCTAAGCAAATACCGGCGCTGCGATTTCATCGGTGTCCTCAGAATTCGATTCCGGGCACCGGTTCAAAAGATAGAAAAACCCGCTCGTCCGTTCACTGAACGTACCCGAGCCAAACTTCGGAAATTGATTCCGGGCACACCGGGCCTCGGAATCAGGTGTCGTCTGAAGCTGCGCTCTTGTAAAATTCCAAAGAAAATTAAGAAAAAAAATTTCCTTGAAATTTGCGGGTCTTTACATTACTCCCACCTCAGGGCTTTACGTCCCCGTAAAGATACATCAAAAACTAGGGGAACAAATGGGGGTACTGAGCACGCATCTGAGCCTCCAGCTCCCAAGTGCTCTCCTGGAGGTTCCCGTGCTGTCATCTGACGCGCACAAGAGGAATCGACCGCCCACGTAGGACCCGCTCCTGTCGATCCTCGATCTCCACTGGGACCTCCGCAAAAGTCGCCCCATCGTCCACGTCCAGCTCCCCAAAGTCGATGATGTGCGTCGGGTCGTGCACGTATCTCCTCAGCTGAGACACGTGGAAGACGTCGTGCACCCGGTGCAACTGAGGTGGTAGAGCCAGGCGATAAGCCACCTCTCCTATCCTGCTGAGGACCTGGAAAGGCCCGATGAAGCGTGGAGACAACTTGCCGCCTCGGCTAAATCTCCGTAAACCACGTCGAGGTGAGACACGCAAAAAGACGTGGTCGCCATCCTCGAACTCCAGTGGCCTCCGCCTCCTGTCAGCATATGACTTCTGCCGGCTCTGAGCTGTCCTCATCCTCTCCTGGATGATCTGGACCTTCTCTGTCGTGGCTCGGACCATCTCTGGTCCCACGAGTGCTGACTCCCCAGGGTCTGTCCAGCACAACGGTGATCTGCAGGGTCTGCCGTACAACGCCTCGTATGGTGCCATCCCGATGGTGGAGTGGTAGCTGTTGTTGTACGCGAACTCCACCAAGGGTAGGTGGTCCTCCCAGCTGCGACCAAAGTCGAGAACACATGCACGGAGCATGTCCTCGAGTGTCTGTATGGTCCTCTCCGTCTGACCATCCGTCTGAGGGTGGAAGGCTGTGCTCAGATGGAGCCGCGTCCCGAACGCCTCCTGCAACCCCTTCCAAATCCGGGAAGTGAAACGAGCATCTCGATCGGAGACGATAGACGATGGCACACCGTGAAGCCGTACGATCTCCTGGACGTAAAGACGTCCCAAGCTCTCCACTGAGCCCTGCTCTCTGATTGGTAAGAAGTGTGCCGACTTGGTGAGTCGGTCGACAATCACCCAAATGGAGTCGTGACCTCTGGAAGTGCGTGGAAGTCCAGTCACGAAGTCCATAGATATGCCGTCCCACTTCCACTCCGGGACCTCCAAGGGCTGTACCAAGCCTGCTGGTACCTGATGCTCTGCCTTCACCTGCTAGCAGGTGAGGCATCGTGAAACGAACTCTGCCACAGCTTTCTTCATGCCCGGCCACCAGTGCTGTCGCCTGAGATCCTGGTACATCTTCTCCACTCCGGGATGTACCGCCAAGGGAGAAGTGTGAAACTCTCTCAGCACCTCCTCTCGTAAAGCGACTGGTACGAAGGTACGTCCTCTGAAAAGGATGTCGTGCTCTGCTCCAAGGGAGAAGCCATCAGGCGCCTGACCTGAGGATATCAGTGCACGCCGGGTCTCACAGTCAGCGTCCCCACGCTGAGCCTCTCTGACCCGCTGTAGAAGTGGAGGAGAGACTGTGAGAGACTGAAGAAAGGCTGCTCCGTCTCTATCCACGAAGGATATCTGTAAGGAGGCTAGCTGCTCCGTCGCCTCCTCAAGTAGCTGAATGCCCGTCCTCTTGCTGAGGGCATCGGCTACCACGTTCCCCTTCCCAGGAGTATAGACTATCTCAAAGTCATAGTCCTGGAGGAACTCAAGCCATCTCCGCTGTCTCAGGTTCAGGTCCTTCTGAGAGAAGATATACCTGAGACTCTGGTGGTCAGAAAAGACTGTGAAGCGCTCGCCCATCAGATAGTGCCGCCAAGTCTTCAGAGCGAAGACCACTGCTGCTAACTCCAGGTCATGAGTGGCGTAGTTCTGCTCATGCGGCCTCAACTGACGTGATCCGTAGGCGATCACGGCCCGCTCCTGCATCAGGACGCACCCGAGTCCAGTCCCTGATGCATCGCAGTAAACTACGTATCCAACTCCCTCCTCAGGCAACCTCAAGATAGGTGCGCTGGTCAATCTCTGTCTCAGCTCCTGGAAGCTCTGCTGACATCTGTCTGACCACACAAAGGGTTTCCCCTTCTTTGTCAAGGCTGAGAGTGGTGCCGCAACTCTGGAGAAGTCCGGCACAAATCTCTGATAGTATCCGGCTAAGCCCAAGAAACTCCGCACCTCTGTCACGCTCTTGGGTGGCTCCCAAGCTAGCACTGCCTCGATCTTCGCGGGGTCCACTGCAACTCCTGCCTCAGAAATGACGTGCCCCAAGAAATGGACCTCACGTAACCAGAACTGGCATTTTGAGAGCTTTCCATAAAGCTGGTGCTCTCGGAGTGTGTCTAGAACATCTCGCAGGTGGTAGGCATGCTCCTCCTCAGTCATCGAGTATACCAAAATGTCGTCAATGAAGACCACGACAAATCGGTCGAGGTATGGCTGGAAGATCCTGTTCATGAGGCTCATGAACACTGCTGAAGCATTAGTTACGCCGAACGGCATAACCAAGAACTCATAATGTCCATACCGACACCTGAAGGCCGTCTTCTGCACGTCCTCATCTCGAACTCTGAGCTGATGATAGCCTGACCGGAGGTCTATCTTCGAGAACCACCGCGCTCCCTTGAGCTGATCGAAGAGGTCATCAATCCGTGGCAGCGGATACTTGTTCCTCACTGTCACCTGGTTCAGGCGACGATAGTCGACACACAGTCGCAAGCTCCCGTCCGCCTTCTTGGCGAACAAAATCGGGGAAGCCCAGGGTGAAACACTGGGTCGGATAAACCCCTTGCTCTGCAAGTCCTCCAACTGTACCCGCAGCTCTCGAAGCTCGGCGGGGGCCATCCGGTATGCTGGAGAAGATATCGGGGCTGTCCCGGGGTACAAGTCGATGTAAAAGTCTACCTCTCTACGAGGAGGTAGCCCTGGAACGTCGTCGGGAAAGACGTCCACGTACTGGTCCACCACTGCAGGAAAAGCTGGACTCCGCACGTCCACTGCTCCTAGGATGAGGCTAGCCAACTGATGAGAGATGGGCTGCACTCTCCTCCGCGGAAGTCCATCCTGTGCTGCAAAGGTTCCCTTCTCGCCGGTGAAGGTAAACCTGCTCCCGTCGGTGCGAACACATCGCACCTTGCGCCTAAAACAGTCGATCTGGGCATGAACCGTGGATAGCCAATCCATGCCCAAGATGACATCGTAAGGCCTCGACGCCGCTACAAGGAGATCCCAGCCGAAGCTCTCGCCTCCTAGAGTAAGCTCACACTGCCGGCACCAGTGCGTAATCGTCGAGTCTGCTCCCGTAGGAGTCTCTAGCCGTAAGGATTGAGCCAACGGCTCAGTCGGAATCTCCGAGCTCCGAACAAGGGCAGAGGCTATGAAAGAGTGACTCGCTCCTGTGTCTATAAGTACTGCAGCAAGGGTGGAATAGACACAGATCGTACCTCGAATCATCTCTGGCATGTCGGGGTCGTAGGCCTCCACTGCCTAGAGCTGGGCCTGTCCCTGCCCGCCAGCTCCCTGTGGTCGAGGTGGCCCTCCTGGTGGTGGTGGGGGTAGAGCCTGGAAGCGTCGCCCACCACCCGCTGCTCGGCCAGCTCCTCTGCCTCGTCCGCCTCCTCCCTGCGGACCGCCACGGTCGACCCTCTGCCTCTGCCTGGGTGGCCCCTCCACCGTCTGCTGCTCCTCTGATCGGCGAGTCAGGCAGTCACGAGCCATGTGACCCTGCCCGCCGCAGGAGTAGCACAGCCTGCCTCTCGGAAGGCTGGCACTCCGCTGTGTGCCCCGCACTGCTGAGCCGGTGCCCTGAGGCCGTCTGCGTGGGGGTATGGTCTGCCTGGACCCGAGAGTCATCCGTCGGCTACCTGCTGCCGAAGACTCAGCTACCTGCCGCCCTGCACTAGGTCTCGCCGCTGAAGAAGGCTCTGCCAGGAAGCTCTCGATCAGGAGGGCTCGCTCCAGCACTCTCGCCTGGGTCGGAATGCTGAGGGAGACCAGCGACGCCCGAATCTCCTGTCGCAAGCCCTGCTCGAAGGTCCGGGCCCGGAAGAAGGGGTCCCGTACCATGTCGGTCGAGTAGCGAGATAGGTCAGTGAACCTCGCCGCGTACTGAGCGACTGTCATGCTGCCCTGGCGCAGCTGGAGAAGCTCCTGGATGCGCACCGCTCGGAGGGTGGCCGGGACGAACTCAGAGCGGAAGAGGCTCTCGAAGTCTGCCCAGAGCAAGGATGCCTCATCGTGAACCTGGAGCATCAAGCTCCACCATCGTCCTGCTGCCGCCTGCAGGAGGCTCGCCGCGAGAATCACCATGAGATCCGCTGGTGTCCTCACTAGCCTAAAGATCCGTACCACCGCCTCTAGCCAGTCCTCGGCGGCCTGGGGGGTCCGCCTCACCGCGAAACCTGGGCGGTCGCTGGCTCTGAAACTCATGCAGTGCCCTGAGGCGACGTGCATCGTCAGCGTCTGGTACTGGTAGCATCGGTGGCTCAGCGGGTAAAACTACCGCCGGTGCCACTGCTGGAAAAGGGCCCTGCACCGAGGCCTCGTCGCTCGGTGGGCTGCCGTCGCGCCCTACACTCGGAACCCTAGCTGGCTGTCGTCGCGGGGCCATCCTGAAAAGGAGAATAAGAGCACCACGGTCAGAACAGTATGCCTGGTGAGCTGGCACAAGTAATCACAAGGAAAACTTGAGACTTTCATGAGGCAGATCAGTATACCCGGTGAGCTGACACAAGTAATCACAAAGAAAACTTGGAACACACATGCAATCAATGTTTTCATGCACTAAGTCGGAAATCAGGAGTCAGGGTCCTGGTGTACGGATACGTCGGCCACCGCACCAACACTGGGCTCCCTGAACTGATAACCACACTCAATACACTAAACACTATTGCTTCATATAGAAAGAAAAGACGATCAGAGTCTGCGGTAGAACCGACCACCTCTGATACCAATTTGTCACGACCCGACCTCGGGGCCCGTGCCATGACTACCCCAAGCCCGCCTTCCATAGGCCAGGGGCTGGCGACTAGCATCAAGGCGTAAAATCCCGGTAAACAGGGAAGGCATTGCCTTTATGAGTAACAACCACCACAGAGTCAGCAAGCGGAAAGCAACTACAAAGTGCAGAAAAGTAAAGGGGGCCGGAAATACAAGCCCAACTGTAAAGTACAACTGAAAAGTAAAGAACAGCAACTGAAGAAAAGACGGCGGCCTCGTGTCATCCACTGGCAATCCCACCTGAAGGGTGGGTACAGATAGCCTCCAGGCTCCTCGGGTCCCACGTCCGCTCCGAGCACGTCCCGTCCAGTGGTCCACCTCCAGGTACCGTCCTGCTCCACGCCCCAACCGTGATCAGCGTTGTCCGTCGTCTGCATCCAACACAACAAGGTGCGGGCATAGCCCGTGCAGGGGTGAGTATAACTACTCAGTAAGGACCCCGAGACCCCCGAAGGTCTCCCGAAATCCACAAAGGATATAGCACAAAAGAAAGATGCAATCACGAAGTAACATCTGACTCGACTTAGGTATATGCCCATACATATACCTAAGTCCCCAATTCTAGATCTGCTCACGAGCTCAAGAACAACTCAATCCACAAAGGAAAGCAAGACTCAAATCCACAAGGAGAGTAAACAGTAAATCCACATAGGATAGTTCAACACAATCCACAAAGGAGAGTAACATAAGATTCAGCTCAACCAGGTATACTTTTTCAGATGACGTCAAAGATGATCACTGATCCATCTAAGTCGTCGGACCCACGAAGGATCGATAGGTACTAACCCCCGCAAAAGACCCACGTAGGATCGGGCTCACACAGAACCTGTAGGCAGTGGCTCACACAGAACCGGTAGTAAGGACCCACATAGGATCGGGCTCACACAGAACCTGTAGCACTGATCCACGTAGGATCGCTGAGTGCAGTGGTCGACGCAGTCCACTGAGGATCTCTGCACAGTCGTCGCCGCAGTCCACGAAGGATCTCTGCTCTGCCGTCGTCGCAGTCCACTGAGGATCTCTGCTCTGCCGTCGTCGCAGTCCACGGAGGATCTCTGCTCTGTCGTCGAAGTCACAGCCAGCGCTAGGGTTCCCGCACGCAGCGAGCTCGTTTAGGAGGGTCTGCTCCACGAGCCGAGAGGCTGATACATCAACTGACACGTAGTCCGAAGTTGATGTATCCAAAAGTTCCGTATCGACAACAGGATCTCAACGCAATAGACGGCGCGTCAATCGGACGCCCGGTCTGAGAGTTATTGGCATTTTCGTCCCAGGGGCCCGGTTGGTTTTTAGGGCAAAACCAACCCGACCGTACTCCGCCTGTGTCCGATCCTCGGGCGGAGTATTCCAAAAGTTCCGTCTCACTTAGAGGAAACTACCACAGCTGATGGTACGTCGATCGGACGTCCGCAGCTCAAGTTATGAGCGTTTCCGCTCCGAGGGCCCGGTTGGTTTCGTGTACGAACCAACCCGGCCGAACCCAAAGTCTTCCGAAACCTTGAGTATAATATACCGAAACGACCGTATCGATCCAAGGATCGCGTAGCCGCTGACGGTTCGTCAATCGGAGGTCCCAGGCCCAAGATATGGGCGAAAGACCGAAGAGGGCCCGAAACGGGGGTTCTGGGCCCGGGGCGACCCGGCCCGAACCCCCCCCTGGGTCGGCCGCACCGGGTCGGCCCGAACCGGGGCGGCCCGACCCGGCCCGACCCGGCTAGGCCGGGTCCGGTCCGGCCTGGGCGCGGCCCGGCCGAGCGGCCGAAGCAACCGCCGCGGGTTTGACCCGCGGCTTGGAGGAAAACGCGGCCCCGCGGGGGGCCGCCTGTCACGCGGACGCGGCCGGGCCGCCGCGGAACCGGCCGCCGCCGCCGCGGCTTCAGCCGCGGCGGAACTCCTCCACGGCGGCGCGCCTGGCGCCGCCGCCGCCTTCCGCGGGCCGCCGGAGTTGCTCCGGTGGCCCGTTTTACCTCCCGTCTGCGCCATTGCTCCTCCCGGGGGCCGATCTTCACTGCGGGATCAACGGATCGCCCTTGCCGCACGGTTCGTCGTCGTCCGCCAAATCCGCACAACAAAAGATCGGCGGAGGGTTGTCGGGTCTTGTTCGTTAGACCCGCACCCTCCGCGTTAGTCATAAACTCAACGGGGGAAAAGGAAAAACCAATCAACAATTTTAAATAAATTAAAATTGTTCCGTGATCGGGTTCTTTATTTCAAAAGAATAAACACGGGAAAGAATCATCAAGGAAATAAACCCCTACCTTGTCGTCGTCGGACGTGAGGTCGTCGCGGAATCGCTCGTCGCGGAAGGGACGTTCGTCGCACCGCGGGAAAAACGTCGCGCCGACGATCTCCGGATCTAGAACAAACGGATTTAATTAATTAAATCCGTTGTTATTGAAAATAAAAAGGGAGAAATAAACGATTCGTTTCTCACCTTAATTGCCGAACGAGGATCGGCCGCGGAAGAAGAGGCGTCGCCGAAGAACGTCGCGGGTAGAGCTCGTCGACGTCGCAGATCATGGTGTGCGTCGTCGAATTCCGGTCGTCGGCGTTCTTCGCGTTCTTCGCGTTCTTCGCGTTCTTCGCGTTCTTCGCGAGGAGGGGAGATGAAGAAACAAAGGTCCTCTCAAATCCTTTCAAATGATTTTTAGGTTGGTCTTATTTTATAAACATGCCAACAAACGCAAAAGCGTAAGTAACGACCCATCAGTTCGTTGAATTAATTCAACGAGCGAAACAGTCCATTTAATTCACGAAATAAACCGCCCAATTAAATGGTCTGTTAAGAAATAAAGAAAACACGTCGGTTGACTTTTCAGTTACTTTGACGGGTTTTCGCGGGTGCGTTACTTAGCGAAAGAAACGGCGGGGCTCGTGCGGGCCCCACCTCACAAATATCCTACCAAGGGGGTAGGATATTTCTGGATAGCATCCTATCCAGTTCAACTCAAATCAAGCCGCCTTTAAGTGGCTTTAAGTGGCTTCCAAGCAGTTTAAGTGAAATAAAATAAAGTTGTCGCACAAATTTATTTTATTTCTGACTTAAAGCCCCAAAATTTAAAAACCACGTCTGAGCAAACGCAACTCCGGAAGAGGCGTTTCTAAGCAAATACCGGCGCTGCGATTTCATCGGTGTCCTCAGAATTCGATTCCGGGCACCGGTTCAAAAGATAGAAAAACCCGCTCGTCCGTTCACTGAATGTACCCGAGCCAAACTTCGGAAATTGATTCCGGGCACACCGGGCCTCGGAATCAGGTGTCGTCTGAAGCTGCGCTCTTGTAAAATTCCAAAGAAAATTAAGAAAAAAAATTTCCTTGAAATTTGCGGGTCTTTACATGATTGATATCTTCCTACCATTCTCAGTGCATAGGAAACATCAAACCTAGTACATAACATGGAATACATGATGGATATTATAGCTGAAGCATATGTGATCTCACTCATCTTATATTTCTCATGTTTTGTCTAAGGACACATTCTCTTAGAAAGATGTAGGCCATGTGACACTAGAACTAATCCCCTCTTGGATTGTTCTATACTAAATCTCTTTAGTATCTGGTCAATGTATATACCCTGACTTAGTCCAAGCAGCCTCTTGGATCTATCACAAATGATCTTGATCCCTAAAATGTAGGCTACTTCACCTAAGTCCTTCATAGATAAACACTTCTTCAACCAGTCCTTAAATGAATTTAAGATTGGTACATCATTTCCAATAAGTAATATGTCATAAACATATACTACTAGGATAACTACCGAATTCCCATTAAATATCTTATAAACACATGGCTCACATTCGTTACAAATGAAACCAAATTTCTTAATGGATTCATCAAATCGAATGTTCCATGACCTGGATGTTTTTGTTTAATCCATAAATGGATTTCTGCAACTTTAAAACCTGTTTGGCTTCACCTAGTGTCACAAACCCTTCTCGTTGTGTCATATAGACATCTTCATGAAGGTTCCTGTTAAGGAATTTTTTTTTGACATCCATTTTCCAAATCTCATAGTCATGGTAAGATTCTATGGAAAGTATGATTCTTATGGATTTAAACATGGAAAACGGTGATAAGGTTTCATCAAATTAAATTCTTTGATGCTATATGAATCCTTTATCCACTAGCCTTACTTTATAGGTGCTAACTTAACCTTCCTTGTCCAGCTTTCTCTTGAATGTTCATTTACATCCAGCAGGCTTTACATCAACTGGCTCATCGACCAGAACCCAAACTTGGTTCTGATACATCAAATCCATCTCAGAATTCGTAGCTTCTAGCCATCTTGCAGCTTACGATCTCTCTACTACTTCTTTGTAGGAGAGAGGTTCATCATTTTACAAAAATAATGATTCACCATTCTCGTTGACTAGGAAAAAAATATCTTTGGTTACCTTACCTATCTTGAGTTCCTACACAGTACTTGTGTTTCTGGAACCTATTATATAGGGACCTGTGGAACTTGTTCATATAACAACTCATGTGTATCTTGAGCATCAACTTTGTTGAAGTCAATCTTTATCCCACTATCCTTTTTTAGGATGTTTTCCCTCTCAAGAAAGACGGATTATCTGGAAATAGTCACTTTCTTATCTGAAGGGTTATACAGGTAATATCCTTACATTTCTTTGGGATATCCTATAAAGATACACCTCGTCCCCTTGGGTGTTAGTTTGTTACCTGGGAAGGCCTTAACAAATTCCTCACATCCCCATACACATATGTGCGAAAAATGGGTTTATTTCCATTCCATAACTTGAATGGAATTATATTTTCCAATTTAGTTGGTACTCAGTTTAATGTATATGATGCAGTTTGTAATGAATATCCCCAAAAGGATAATGGAATATTTTCATGACTTTTCATTGACCTCACCAATTCCAACAAGGTATAGTTCCTCCTTTCATTAACACTATTCCACTATAATGTATAAGGAGGAGTGAGTTGAGATAGAATCTCAGACTATCGTAAAAGGTCGATGAACTCTTGGTTCATATATTCTCTACTGTGATCTAATAGAATCTTCTCTATCCTTTTACAAAGTTGATTCTCTACTTCATTCTTGAATTCCTTAAATTTCTCCAAGGATTCTGACTTATACCTCATTAATTATATATATCCATATCTACTCAAATCATCAGTAAAAGTAATGAAGTAATAATATCCACCTCTAGCTTCTACTGGAAATGGTCCACACACATCCATGTGTACCGATCCTAGAAGCTCTATGGCCCTTTCACCCTTTCCACCAAAAGGCGGCTTGGTTATTTTCCCTTATAAATAAGTGTGACATTTATCAAGTGGTTTTAGCTCAGTAGAGTCTAAATAACCATCTTGGCAGAGCTTTTTCAAGTGCTTCTCATTTACATGACTGATATGGTGATGCCACAACTGGGTGTTGTATGAGTCATGTGATTATATTTCATTATCGATTTCCAACACTTGGTTTTCGTAATTTAATACATATAAACTATTATTTAAATGTGTCATACCATAACATATATTGTTCTTATAAAAGAAACAACCCTTATTTCCAAAATTGAAAATAAATCCATCCATATCTAAACATGATACAAAAATTATGTTTTTGGTAACACTAGGTACATAATAACAGTTATGAAAAACCAAAAGTATCCCAGTTGGCAATAAGAGATGGTAATTTTCAATGGTCAATGCAGTCATCCTTGCGCCATTTCCAGCTCGAAGATCCACCTCTCCTATGGTAATATTTCTAAATATACTTGGTTTCTATATTTGAATACATATGTGATCCCCACAATTTTTATCTAATACCCAATGTGTATAAATGTAAAGATTACACTCGATAACGAACTCACCTTTTGAGTCCCCACACTTCAGGGTGCAGTTCCTCTTCTAGTGTCCTGGCTTGCCACATGAAAAATATACTGAATCTCATTCCTTTCCCTGCCTCTGGATATTCCCCTTCCTAGAGGGATGATTCTTGGGGGATTTAAACCGTTTATAAACCCTTAGACCCTTTTCCTTTTCCTTCCTCTTCTTATTCACCATAAGTATTGCGGGTTTTTCACACCCCATGTCCTTATCTACCTAATGAATCAAGGTCAAAAGTTCTGATAGACTCTTCTCATTGTTACTCATGTTGTAGTTGACAATAAATCTAGATAAGGTCTTGGGAAGTGATGATAGGATGAGATCTGTATGCAAATCATCTGGGAACATAATCCCTAAGATGTCCAGGCATTCAATGTAGCCAATAATCTTGACTACATGAGGCCCAGCTAGCACAGACTCTTGAAGCTTAGTTGTGAACAAAGAATTGGAGATCTCATATCTCTCATGTCTCACCTTCTATTGATAGAGATCCTTAAGGTGAGATATCATGCTATATGTGTCCATGTTTTCATGTTGCTTTGAGATCTCATTAGACATGGACAATAGCATGAAACATTGGAAATCTGTGGCATCATCCAAATGTTTCATATAGATAGATATTTCCTCATTACTGGCCTCATTTCCAAACACAACTGGAACAATCTCATCTAGCACATACAATTTCCTCTCGTGGTTAAGGATGATGTGTAAACGCCTCTGCCACTCCTGAAAATTAGTGTCGGTTAGAAGGTTTTCCTTCTTGAGTATGGTTCGCAATGATATTTTTGATTTAATTTTTATTTTCATTTCTATAAATTAATATGATTAAAAATTTACTACTTTATAATGATAAAACTAAGACAAATAAATTAATTAAAACTTATTAGTCTCCCACTATTTTATCGAAATCCAATATCCCTCACCATTAACTTTGGAATATTTTGTTGCCTGGATATTCTAGTGGAAAGGATCCATATTTCACTTTGCATTACCCCAACTAGGGTTGGTCAAGAAACTTGAAATGTTTTAATTTGGAATTTCAAATGCCAAGTGAATTAACTCACGACTCCTTAACCCACTGAGTGGATTCCCCAATCCTGAAATCTGTTTATTTTGGATTTCCTCAACCTTTGCCTCTTGGTCTACCAAGTCCTATGTGGCAATCAACCATTGATGTGAACCAAGTCAAGTCAACCCAAAACCTCGAATTATAATTCCCAGATAATTGAAATCACCCCAACTAGGGTTGGTTGAGCACTTTGAACTATGGTTTGATTCTAACCAAGATTATGGAAGGCTATACCGATTTAATATTTCCTTATGAGATTTTATCCTTATACATAAATTGTCATTTTATTATCTTTCTTACATGATTTTTAATATTAATTGAGATATACTTAAGTGATTAACCATGTCTAAGATAATATTTACGCATAAGATGGTCTTATTTTAGTTCCATCTTACATGATTGTTTAATTCATTAATTGTGTGATCATGACAACACGCCCACAATAAATAAACCATGTAACTGAAAGAAATAAAATAAATGGAATGATCATGAGCTTTTTTTATTGGTTAGTTTATCTAGCGTTTGATAAACTAACCCAATGCCTAAGGGAGAAAACACCTTGAACCTTTTGGGTTCATGTTTACAGCTTTCCACATGTCCACCTTTATATCTCATTAGATTGGTCTCACCTTGGTTCCTAACTTGAGCCACCTCCACTAGCTTAGGAGCTCCATCCATTATATATGCTTTTATCTCACATGCAAGTGAGGGATAAAATGTAGTTTTACATAAAAGAAACCTTGGTCATGTAGGCCCTACATATTAATGAGAAGAAGGCTTTCAGGACAACAATTTTAATTTAAAAAAAATTAAAAGAAATCATCCACATACAAAGGTCCTGGTCTAGCTCATGATCACCCATACATGCAATGATATTTACGCATAAATAAAACGAGCATTCAATTCTTTAATCATTCTTGTTTAAGATAAATCAGGCTCGAATCAATTAATTATCATCTTTAATTAATCAATCCTTTTATCTTAAACCCTTTTTTAAATTTCCTTGAGATTATCATCCATCATAATTTTAAACAAATAAATTCATTTAAAATTATCTTTGTACGTAACTTGTACCTTGGAGGAAACCCAGTGAATTCATATTCATAACTACCCAATGAGTAGAAATGAACATTATGAAAATGTTAAATTAAACACATATATATAAAACACCTATCACGTGTTGTGCCCCGGCTTTACGCCCACACCATGGTACACATCTCAAGTGTTTGTATAATATAATAATAAATTTTAATAAATCTGTATAATTTGGATGAGTACACGCCATGTAGTTTCTACTACACAGTGTGTACTATCATTCACTGCCATCAAAAGTACACACCTGGGGATACATTGTGTAGATGTACTTCGAAAATCTTTAGAATACATAGAATTTCCAGTGGGCCGCATGTCGTGTAGTATTTGTGTTACACGGTCTCCAGTCGGGCAAGTCATGTACGGGGTACACGGTCCAAACCTAGCCCTAAGGGACTACACGTCGTGTCCAGTGGTCTATATGACATGTAATCCATAAATCGTGTTCCACCTTTTCCTAGTCAACACATGGAGTTATTAAGACTTAGAAAAACTCCAATCACATGGCTTGGTTTGGCGGACTAGTCTTGATGCATTGAACCTTGACTACACAGTGTGTACTACCAAATACATGTCGTGTGTTCTGGTGTTATACAACCAGGAACCTTTGACACCTCTAGATGAGATCCTCTGTTTTATTTTAATCAAAATTAAAAAGAAAATACTGTTCCTATAAGGTCAACGAGAAACAAAAGAGGAGGAACAGATCTCAAAATTCATATTTACAGAATGATTAACTTGAATTGAAACAACTAAATTATTAAATGTGTTAATCATTAACATAAAACTAAATAATTATAATAAATGATATAACCTCCATTTGATACCACTTTTAGGTTCTGGGGACAGTGGAAGCACGTGGATGGGCATACCCAAATTTAATTTTACCCTTAACAATGATCAATCTGAGATTCATCACGATGATAAAACATCAGATCTTCAGAATAGAATGAAGAACAAAAAGGATAGATGGAATTACAAAAACCATGGAAATAATCATCATATATTGGTTATAATTAATTTAATTAAGATACAATAATTACCTTGATAGAATTCTCTCTCCGTTGATGTTTCTAATCATGATCCAATGTGATCTACTGTTGCATTGTAGAATCCAAGTGTAGGCTTACTCTAGTGGTGATCCACACATGCTCCAAGTATCTCTGGATGTCGCCGAAAAGATCTCCAAGTGCTTGTGAAGAAGAGACTTTACTTGCAATTTCCACCTTCGATCGTCTTAAGAGTCACTTCCAAAGCGCTCTCTTTGATGCGGTGGAGGAGGATCTCTCTCGTAACTTGAGAGTGTTCTTAGAGGAAAGGTATTCCCTCTTGGCTTGAGAGATTTCTCCAAATTCATTGTGCACAACCAAAAATAATGTCTAGGCTTAATGAGAATAATGTAGTTGGGATTTATTTTACTTAGAATAATAAAAAATTAATTAATTACCCAAAGGAATTTATTCATTTCATTTAATTCTTAGTAAGACCCCATGTATAATAATAATATTTGACAATTATTATCACTTGACATGCACCCAGAAAATTACACCTATTATTATTTAATTAAATAAATAATATTATTTCTCAGAAATCCCCAGAAAAACTACATGGCATGTATATATTAATATACACAATGTGTACTTTTTTTTCATTTTCTTTATTTCTTACACCATATTTATTAGACCTTAAATAATGAATCTTTATTTCTTAACTAAATATCACTAAATTACTCGCTAATAAATATATTATTTCACCCATAATATATTCTCTCAAATAACTAGTATCGAAATAAATGTGATCAGGCATCCTTGAATAATTATTAAACCACAATTGGGAATAATCTTTATTTAACTTGTTAAATGAATGCATAACTGAGATACTTGGACACACTTAGTGTGTGACCCTTTAGGACTCTTTCTAAGTGGAATTATAAAGATCCTACCTAAAGTCCAAGGTTAGCGTCTAGAAACACGCCAAGGCACCCATAGAGAAAGAGTTTAATGCTACAATGGCATGTCACCTCCAACGAACACTTACCGTGTAATGTAATCCCTTTGTCTCGATATCTCAAATCAAGACGGTTGCATTCTAGTGCCATCAAACCATGTGATCGATTATTCTTTCTTTGACTTCTCATAATTGAACTTGCTCATTCCTCACTATGGAAATGGATTTATTTAGGCTATATCAATTCCATCAAAAGGCATGAGATATCAACTTCCATTATAGAATAGAAGGGAAAAATCCTTTCTTGCATTATCTATTAATGGATTATTGCTCATGATGCACCCAACATATCCTACCTCATTGCGAACAGTGTGTCATCACAGTTTTAGTCAATACATCTAAGTGTGTGAGTTGTAATACCCATTAATAATAATCTTAAATTCTATGGACCAATACACATGTCTACAGATATGAACATATAATGACATTATGAAATATGGATTTCCTACTGGTGGGTCTCGTTCTCATAATATCCTCTTGGATATTACCAAGGGCGCACACCATGAGAAGGTGCCTCAAATTTTTATGAGTCATCACCCCTAATGGCCTATATTATTTGTGTCCCTCAAATAACATCATCCGACCATAGAACATATATTCAAGAAGAGTGTTATGGCACTTCTGGGTTCTCATTATAGCAGGGATCCATTATGACCCTTTAGTGCAACAACTATCCTTAGGACATTATCACATACATTTTTACATAGAAGAACAATCAAGATGTGATAAGTTATTTATTAATATAAGTCCCATCATGACTAGTATGATACATGATTCTAATATGACCTTGTATCATTGAGGAAAAAATTAATCTCATAAATACATTAACAATTCAATCAAATGATTCACCCAATGGTGAAATCCATGAAATTGTAACAACGCAAGTAATAACATCAATTAACCATCCCAAGTAATTTGATTTTTCCCTGTACATGGGGTAGCTACTCCCAGGCTTAGGCTCATGGCCAAATTTATATATCCTAGTCTCCTATCTAAACCCAAGCAGTTAGACAAAAGGAAAAAAGGTTTTTATAGCACTTTGTAGCATCCTACTCTAGATTCCACTCACCGATACCCCAAGACGATAGGCCACAAGACCTTAAGAACCCCCCAAACACCAGAGGCTATCGACTAGTAGCAAGATCCTTGGGAAAGTCTGAGGGGAGAATATACCATCATTGATCAGAGTGGAGCGCAGAAATATAGTTATAACATAATATAATAAGAAATAGAAGAAGTAATGACAACAATAGATAGTAGTGGAAATAATAATAATTAAACATTCAAGATAGAAGAACAATAAGTGGGAGCTAAATAAACAGATATTACAATATGATGATGGCATGTCATGAACTATACAAAAGTGAACATGTAAGGTGCAGAGGATACAATAATATACAATATGCTGACAAAATATACAAAAAGTTCAAAGACTGTTATGACTAGTATCTTGAGTATAGGCTCAGTCCTCTACTCCCAAAACTTCATCCTAATAAAGCAATTCAATCAATCATTGGAAGATGGTGGCTTCCATTTGTCAATACTTGTAACCACAAAGTCTACTTGGGTACCAATTGTACTTGAGAAGGGTGTGAGATACAATATTATTAGGTCATCACCCACGGCATCTAGACCATTCCATTTCATGCAAGATAAAATAAGTAGTGTGCCATAGAGAATAAATTCAAAACAAAAATAAATAAATGAATGAATTGGACTAGGTTCCACTTGGATACCCATCCAATTTTCCTACTTTGGCCTAAGTCGGTGTGTCTAAACCAGGATATCCTACCATGGTAAAGTGAGTGGGAGAAGGTGGACTATCCCCGAGCTTGTGATTGGGATTAGAAGACATGTCCCTAAATTTCTAAAACCAACAGATCGATTCTCATTTGAAAACATTTATTTATCCTTTGAATTAATTTTAAAATACCTTTTTAAAAATATAACAAGACACCTTGACCCCATCCATGGAAATCCAAGGAGACTTGCCAAGTATCACTCGAGGGGCTTAGTGAAATTCCAATGATAAGGACCCAATCCAAGGTAACCTAAGGATGAAGTCCCATGTATCACTCTTAGCATGGTGTGATAAAATTTAGGATCTAACAAACCTCTAATTCTATACCAAGTATCGTATATAGGGGCCTGAGTCTCTCTCATGGCATGGTACAACCAATCATGTCATCAATCCCATCCAAGGGGTCTCTCCTGGGGAACTGGTGTCACTCGTCTGGAGGTAAAAATAGATAATGCATGGTGATCCCATCTCATGCATAGATGATATCTACCTCAACATGTTACTAAGTATTAATAATTCTAATAGTAAGGCATGAGAGTCCATACAAGGGGTCCTTATGTCAGAACCCATCATATCACCCTCAGCACAATAGCAGGGGCATTCAATCAACATTTCGTATATAAAAATTCTAACAGAAGATTCCATATCATTTAGTTCAATAATTTACATCAATATTGGCATATTGGTTGAGTAATCTCCAATGGTAATCCCATTTATTTCATAAGGATTAAGATCTAGGGACTATCTCATGGCCCATCCTTTAATTCCATTTAACTCATGAATTCAAGGCATTAGATATTAAGCAACACACCTCAAGGGGTGTTTTAGCTACCTGAATCAAGGTAAAAGTAAGACTAAAGTCAAGAACACCCATTGGGGTGGAAAAACTCAAGGTGATCAACCCAAGGGGTTGATTCACCACTATCTAGATTCGTTAAAGGCATATTAAGGCATTCAATTTGATTTAATTTTTCAAAATAGAGGCAATGCTAGAAGGGTCCAGCTTGCGGCCCCATGATGTAATTTATAGAACATAAAAAAAACAAATGGAAAGATCATAGACTACCTACCCTATCTTTGTATAGATTCCCTTGTCCAGCATCAACCTTTGATTCGATATTGGTTGGAAGAAATCTAAAAAATCATTAAATGCCCTAAAAATGGGGAAAATGAGCTTACACTAAGATAGCATAATAGAGGGAAGAGAAACCTTGAAATATAGGAAATAGAAAGGAAGAGATTATTGATATGGATCTTATGCTTTTGATAGTGAGTGAAATGGACAATGAATAGAGGGGTTAGATTGAAACCTAATAGGAGGAAGATGGAGGGATTCATGCATGGGAGGAGGAGAAGGAGTTGTTGGAGAAGAATGGGAGGAAGAAGAGACATAGATAGAAATAATTAAAGAGGGTAAAATTTGTAATTTAACCCAAAAAATAGTTGTGCATGGCTTGGACACACAGTTGGAAAAACCATGTGCCAACCATGTGCCAATCCACTACTATAAGGGACACATTGCGCAGTTTGCCACATGGCTTGCTTAACTGTGCGCAAACTGTACAAAATCACTCTGTTAAGAATTACAGATGGTTCACATGGTTGTGCACCTTGGGTTTCATGGTTTTAGACAAATTTTACTACCCCCATTTACCCAATGTCTGAAGCATCATAGTTTAGGGAAACCATGCTGGCTAGGTGGCACAATTTCTCTTAACCATGCGGCTGTGTATTTTCTTCCCATTTTGAGGCTCCAGGATCTGAACAAGCCCTGAACGCATTTGATACCTCCTTGAACCTTTTAGGAATAATATATAGGGATTTTTTAAGGAATTTGAAATGAAAACAAACATTTTATACCTTTATAAAATTCAATATGTTACAGTGTTTACCTTTTTATATTTGCAATAATGTCACTCCTCCTCCACTATAAAAAGTCACTCACCCATCCCACTTATTCACACCTCTAAATACATTTGTAACATTCTACCCCTACCCAAAAAATCTCCCAAAATCCCTAACCTCATCCTATAAGCCTCACTTATGGAATAATTCAACCCAAGGAAGGATTTTGGTATAAACTAAAAGGAGTTACCTGAATAATAGGTAACGTTCTTTAACGATCATTTTTGTTTCATTCCTTTATCCACCCCTTAAATTATTTATATATCTTTATTATATAATAAAATAAGTATCTACAATATACTTATATTTTTTTATCTTAAGGTTATGACCTACACCTATACACACTTCCATCGAATAGAATATGCAATCATCGTTTGTGTGTACAGCAGAATACTGCCTCACGAATTGATGTCGTTTTTTCTTCCATTACCACCTTTCAAGGTTGGAAATAATGATGTATTTATAGTTTATATATGATATATATAATGTTTATAATGTTTTTATTCTTATATAATTTTTATATAACATATACCTTCATGCTTTCCATTTTGTGGGAATACAATAACATTGTTTGTGGACGTGTGGACTGTCATCTCCTCAAAGTGATATGATTCATTCACACATTACATGGAATGTATTAAGGATGATTTTAATAAAAATATATGATATATATTAAATAAATATGATAATGGAATTATAATATACATATATATATATATATCACTTACTTTTTAAATATGATAAGGAAATGGAAGTAATGTTCATGCGTACGTACGGCCTACCATCTCTATGAACGGTGCATCTCATTTCCTATATATAAATTTTATGGATTATTATAAATACATATATACTAAATATATATGATATTTAAATCATGGTTTATATCCTTTATATGACTAAATCATGATCTATATAAGAAGAATAAAAATAACAAGTCAAAACATACTAAAAAAACATGACAATTAACACCCGAAACGATGAAAATAATGAAAGATTATTAACAAAAAAATAATAAGATATTATTTGAAGATCATATAGGATATTATAAATATTATTATTATTATTATTTTATAATTTAATAACATGCTTAAAACCATTATAAAGTATTTTAAAAGACGTTCAACCAAAAGGGAGTCTAAGGTAAGGGATTTTGTCTCAATTTACATTTCATTGAGACTTATTTGTTATTATGAACCAATTAAAATTAATGTGGTTTATATACTTCCCCTTTGTCATTTAATATCATTATTCACTCATATTTAATGATATTATATGTTTAAATTTGAATTATCTCATCTAAGGAGGTTTGACTTGAAAATTATCAAGTGGTAAAAGTTATTTTGTAATCTCACTTTCTTTTGTGATTGTTAATATTCTCTTGAAAAAATAACTTCCTTATGACCATTTTATATTGAAAATAACATTTATTTTAGATATACATACTCTTGTGTGATGGTTATAATTATTTCCTAAATTGTATACCATTTTTACATGTGGTGTGTACTTGACAGTTATTTGATTAACTGGTGAAATATTGGTAAATATGTATCTTTTACTCAATATGGATATTTGATAAGGCACGTTATTCATGAATTAAATCAATTGTTAAATATATGATTAATTCTTTATACAAGTATGACATGGGTGGGACTCAATTATAGATATCCCCTTGATGCATCGGTAGTCTCATGAGACGGATCATTTGTCCAATCAGATGGGTTTTTATCTGATATGTTATAAACCATATTGTGAAAGGTCTTGACGGTAAAGGTACCATGTACCTAGGAAACATGGCATCCAATAATTAATCATTTCCTTCATTAAAATTCAGTTATTATTTATCCATGAGATTTTTTCTTTGACATTATCTATAGATGTAGTTCATTCTCATTTTATTGATTAAATAACATGTATTTTAGTTACTTACCTTTCCATATTGATTTTTCCTTATCTAGATATATAAATATCATGTGTGATCAGTTATTTACCTTTCTATGTTGGTCATACTCATTGATTAATTAAAAATTCTATTATACTTACCCTTATTGAGCATTTGAGGTCACCCTTATTTTGTTTTCTTTTCCTAGGATATGAAGAAGAAATCTTTGAATGAGCTTTCAAGAATGTTGTTCATTTTATTTTATTATGTACCATGTTTTATTTTCCTACTTACTAATGTAATATGGGTATCATGTATGTAGTTTGGTTTACCAAAATTTCTAAACCAGTCGGTCCTTTGGGATTTGATTCCTTGTAATCATGTTAATGTAATAAAGTAAGGCATTGGATCCATGATTTTGGGGTCAGGGCATTACAAATTAATCATATGATATTTAGTTTATGTAAAAAGTTTACATATTATAAATTTAATTATAAATTGTTTATAATTCATATAATATCATATATTTAAAAAGGAAATTTCATATAATAATAAATATGAAAAAGTTCATATTATAATGAATATAAAGGGTTTATATTCAAAATTATAGAAATTATAAAAGGGTTTATAATTAGCTGTTATTTATGAAATTGTTTATAAATATTTATCTCATGTTTAAATATTTTGATTGTTAATTTATTTAAAGGTTATTCATTGTTTTATTCATAGTTATAAATTTTTTATATTATGAATGATCATATGCCAAATTTTATATGATGAATTACTTCTACGGTAGATCCTTGCATATCATGCTAGGTTTGATGCCATAAAATTTAGTTTTTATCTACCTTGACCTTGGTTTTTAAACTTAGTTATGATATTGAGAGTATTTATTGGGAATAGTTTGTGTATATTAGGTGTTAAAGTTTTCATGAATTGAATTCTATCCTGAGTAAAGTCTCCCTAGGTAGAGGAATTTATGGTCTTTCCACTTACTTTCCTAGAGGATTTCCTTGGTTGTGAAAGTGAATGGGGTTAGTTATCTATTGCTCTAGGCTTACTCATGTGGTGTTTATCAATCTCATATAACTTTGTTGATTTACATTAATCATTCATGTACCTTGTGCATATGTGCGTTTGGATATGTATGAGTATACTCAAATTATTTTTTGGGTGATTAACACAAACTTATGGGTTTTGCAAAGAGTTTCACATTAATATAGTGTGAAGACATTAATTTGGTGGTTGGAATAGGGATTCCAAAACTAAATTATTAAAATAATGTATGCATAGAAAGGGAATAAAACATGAGATGATAATTATTACATATGATGTAATAGTTATAAATTTAATATGAATATTATGTATATTAAATTGGTGAGACTTAAAAAAACCTCAAATACTAAGTGTGAGATTTCATCCAATGAAACACTTATCAAGGCCTTAATCATTCAACCATGTATTATAGATCTCAGCATGACTACCCCAAGATTATCTTGTGTAAGATAAGTAAACTATGAGTAACTTAGGATTGTCATGTTGGGTATGTCAAGATCAGCACGATTATCCCTTGATTATCCTTAGTTGGATTATTCTTGGTGTTTGATTTGGGTATTACTAGTTGGGAAGCCCTAACATTTAGGATACCAGAGGAATAGAGTTGAATAAATCCATATGATGGATTCAGATAAAGAGTTATCTGCTCAACTATCCAAGAATCATAACTGTTGTGATTGGGATGATTCCCTATCTAAATAATTACGACTTGCTTATGTGTTAACCAATCAAAGTTATGGTGAAATATGGATATTGGCTCAATAAATGGATATGATGTATTTGGTCATCAACTTTAGTGGAAGCACTTTCACTAAAATTAATTAATGAAAAGATATAATACATGATATTAATTTGATTAAAAGTTATGTTATAGATAAATGCATCATCACCATCAAACTAAACTTTATATTAATCCTTGAAATGAGAATATTAAAGTAATAAGATCTTAAAACTAATACCTTAAGAAAAGTTATTAAGAAGGTGAAGTATTATATGTGTAAGAACAGTTCCTTCCTGAGTAACTAACTATTGAAATTTTTCAACAAGTGAATCTAGATGCTTATGGAAGCATGAAAGAATTATATTAAGGTTTCAAAGACATTATATTCATAATGATCAAAGTAATATTACTCTCCACTCATGTACTCAATATGATTGGGCACATCAATGATTTTAGTATCATATACTCAATATGATTGGGTACATTAAATGATATTCAATATGATTTAATATATTAATGACTTTGTGAGACAAAAAGTTTCCTTAATGCTTTATTGGTTATAGAAATCAATTCTATTGTTCTGGTGGATATATGATATCAGCTTTATTTTTTACAAAATGTTATAAATATAAAAAAGGTCAGAAGTTGAGAAAGAATTAAAACATAAAGTTTTCTTTCAAGTAATTGAGAAAATGGGTTGATACATTGATAACTTGGATGCTTCAATCTTGGATAAACTCATCATACGATGTGTATTTTATCTCATTTATCTGTTGAGAAGAGCTTGTAAACAATGGTTGTTTAAATGACATGAGATGGGTGTTTTTACACATGGTTGATGATTAGTTTAATTGTATAACATGCTTTAAATGGGAGATTAAAATGGATTGTTCTAGTTAGTTGATTTATCCTATTTTCATTTATGGAAATGTTCTGAAAATATGATTGAATTCAATGAAAACAGTCACCCAATATTTTCAAATTGTTGAGAATGGGTGAACTGGGCATATAATGTTTGGATTTTGGTATTTTATAGATAGTACAAGTGGGTAAAAGTTAAATATAGAATAATAAAAGTCAGTTTAAAAGTTCAAAAATGTATCTTCAAGATTCAAATTAAGGTCATTTAAACCTAGGGTTTTTAGTAAAGAAACAGTAAGAATTCAATGTGATTGAATTATCGAAGATATACCTAATGAAGTTTTTGAAACTCCATATAAAGTAAGGATGTTATAGAAATTAATTCTTTGATTTTTGAAGGGTATGTAATTCTGAATGTATGTTTTACAAGTGTTGTGAATATACAGGAGTTCAAAATCGAAGGAAGAATTGATTAAGCTTATAGTTTATATTCATGAGATGAAGTAAACAGTTACTACATCCAGAATTTGATGTAAAGGAATGTTTCAGGCTTGGATGAATCTACATAAAATATGTGTATCTTCATATCACTTCTCTTATATGATAAGAGATTATGTTCTATAACCGACACAACTTTTGTTGTGGTTTATGCAAATTAATTATTTAAAATTTACTAACTACTAGTACAATGGAGAGCAAGAGTATCGATTCCATAGGGAAGGTGAATAGTGTGAGTGATTGACCAAAAAAAATTAAAAACAAATAAAAGAAAAATGACAAAAAAACAATAAGGTAGTGAAATGAAGAAGTTGAGTGTGTGAAAATGAAGTGTGAAATGGAAGTGGTGCAGAAAGAACAATAACAGAGAGTAAGAGACAATCTGAGGTTTTCATTAGGGGGATTGGACTAATATGAATTGATTAATAAAAAATATAATAATTTAATATAAATTAATAAAATATATTATAAATTACTAAAAAGGTGTAAATCATATAATTTGAAATCTTCAGGTCTTGAGAAATAACCAATTTGTGTCAATCATGTCCAATTTTTTCATTGTTCATGACCTGAAAATTGACAACCTATTTCATTTTCACTTTTCTAGTAATTTATAATAATTTATATTATTTCATAGTAATTTATAATAAATTATACTAATTTAAAATATTTTTATTAATTTAAACAAATTTTATATGTTCAATTTTTTTATAAATTTATAAAAAAATATTAATTTATAATAATTTCTAATAATTTATACTATTTTATATCAATTTATTGTAAATTATATCAATTTATAAATTTTTTAGTAATTCCTCATAATTTATACTAATTTATAATAAAAAATATTAATTTTTTTAATTTGTACTAATTTATACTAAATTTTATTGGTTTATATCAATTTATAAATTTTTATATCATTTCTGATAATTTATACTACTTGAAGACAACTTTATGATAATTTATACTGATATATACTAATTTATAATAATTTAAACTATTTATTTATAAATGTATGAAAATTTATAATAATTTAAGCTAGTTTTTTAATTTATACAAATTTTTATTAATATTTACTAATTTTTGTTAGTTTATACTAATTTATACTAGTTATTACTAAGTACCACTAATTACCACTAATTATTACTAATTATTAACTAAGTTTTTAATAAATATTACATATTTTAAATTGTTATTTTTTTTTTCATTAAACCCATTTTTTAATGTTTTTTATAAAAAAATTATTATAAATAACATTTGGTTAAAATGTTTTCTTTAAATTAATTTTCTAATCATTTTAAAAAAACACTAATTTTTATTTATTTCATACGATATATATATATATATATATATATTACATACTTTCTTAATTAAGTCTATTTATATAAAATTTATTTTTGCACATTTTTTAAACAAATTAACATGTCAAATCTATATGCATATATACACGTGCACGCACACACAAACACACACACACACACATATATATATCAAAAACCTTACATGTTATTTTTTAAACATTTATATATGTATATTAACATGTTAATATATATATATTGAAACATTTTCAAAACTATATTTATATGTTTTAAATAAATGAAAAGCAATAATAATATAAAAATTCTCTAACATCATTGTCACAATCCAAGAATTATCATAATTGATAAAAAAAATATCAATATAACCATGTTATACAATTAACTAATTAAACATTTTTATATAAACTTCATCAATATCGGACATCCCTATAAATAATTTCTATAATCATAATAGTTCAAATAATAGTATAAAATAATAAAATTTCAATAACCCTAAACACCAAAAAACTATATTAAATCTAAAGATCAAACAATGAGCAAAATACCTCAAATCAAATGAAATCGACTCGGGCAAAACCAATGGACACCTAAATAGGGAATAATGAATTTAGATTAACCCTAAATATCAAATAAATTATATAAATCAAGTAAATTTATTGACCTGGGTTTTGACCAAACCAATATTTACAAATTGAACTGAAATATGCAAAAATAATGAAGGAGGACAGAAGCAGAGTCTGTACCTGGGAGATCTAAGCATAAATCAACAAAAAAACATGAGAAACGGGTGAATTTGAGGGAGATCTGGACGTCGGTGTCTAGTTCATAGCATCGGCCGATAGGATGGGTGGAGGTATAGATAAAGTTGGAGGATAAGAAAGGGTTTGCGTGATTTTACAAAGTTATTTTTTTGTGACGGACTATTTGTGACGGAATTAATCTCGTCGCAAAAGGTATTTCATGGAAACTTTTTATGATGGATTAACATTTCGTCACAAATATCTATCTCTATATATCCTCTCGTGTGATGGCATTTAAGTACGCCAAAACCATTAGTGACGATTCAAGAACTTTCATCACAAATAAAAACTATTTGCGGTGAAATAGGATATTCATCACAAATAACCTCATTGATGGGACTATTTGTGATGGGTATGCGGTCTGTCGCAAATAACCCATCACATATAGTCATTTTTTCCGCATTGATGGTTGTTGGGAGAGTGGTAGAATGGTGGTGGTATCTTTTTGTTGGCATTATATAAGGGAGATGGTGCTGGGGGTGGTGGTACTAGAGGAACTACCGTTGAGGAGCGGTAGTAGGCAGGGATGATAGAATGGAAAATAAAGGAGCAGTAAATAGATGTAGGGTGGAACGGTAGTAGGGGAAGAACCGTATCACCCGATGGTAGATCGTAGAGCAGTACCTAAAAAATAAATAAACAATAAAAATTTAAAAATAAATAAATAAACAACAAAAATAAAATTAGAAATACAAAAATAATAAATTATAAATAAAATTAAGAATGAATAAATTTATTTATTTAATACTTAAAAATAAATAAATTTAAAATTTAAAATTAATTGTTATAATATTATTAAGATTAATTATTTAAAAAATAATAATCTAATAAATAATAAAATTGAATTAATTAATTAAATAAAATTAAATAATTACTTTGAACATTTAAAATAATTATTTTGGAAAACATAAAATGAAACAATGAATGAATTAAAAGAATGAAAATGAAAAATTTTAATTTATATAAAAACATAGGAATAAAAATGGTGATTTATACAAAATTAATTATTTAACTTTAAATTATTAAAAAGAACAATAAAATACATATTTTAATGAAAAACATAGTTTTGATGATTTATTACCAAAATGACAACAATTGTCAATTATTCAACAAAATCCATTATTTTAATAATAAAAATACAATTAATTATAATAATTGATGTAGAAAAATATAATGAAATAAATGACACATCAATAATAAAGGGTTGTTATGAGGTGATTAAATGCATATACATGGTTAATGATTCATCAATTTTTATAACATGTTTTTGAGAAGATCTGGATAAGTGTTTATCTTGGAAAAAAAGTGTTTATCCAATTTTTTATTAAATATGTGGGAAGATTTTCCTACCACCCATTGGTGGTATATTTTAATAAAGTATTATTTTCAAGTAAGAATGTTACAAACACATACAATACCATATATGATATGGAAATAATAGTTTATTTGTTTAATATTTCTACTAAAAGGAAATAAATGTTATTTCCTAAAACACAAAGTTGTTTGTGTTAAATCTTAAAAAGATATTCCAAAGAGAATATAATGTCTAAGAGGATATTGGGAGTATGTATGGACTTAAAGAAGTTCAAATTTAACAAATAAAAGATTATGTCAATCTGATTTTGAGTGATTTTTTTACTTAATATCCTAAAGAGTTAGAGTATGAAACAATAAATGAAAATGTAAATAGTTATATTTAGTTATTATGAGAAAGTGAATATTACTATTAAATAAAGGATAATACCAATCTAATATTATAGTGATTCTCCCTGAATTTCCTAAAATATTTAAGATATATGATGATGAATAAATATAAAGAGTTATATTTAGTTATTGTAAGAAAATGAATTATACTTGATATCCTAAAAGATTTTTAGGATATGAAAGTAATGAAAAATGTAAATAGTTACATTAGTTACTGTGAGAAAATGAAATTCACTTGATATCCTAAAAGAGTTTAGGATATAATGGTAAAGAAAAAATGTAAAGGGTTATATTTAGTTACCATAACAAGTAAACATCACTCTTCAATAAAGGATTATACCAGCTAATACTCAAAGAATTACACTTTATATCCTAAAATAGTTTAGGGTATAGTAGTGAATAAAAATGTAAAGAGTTACATTAGTTACTCATAACAAAGTGTTTTCAATTTATCCTAAAATATTTTAGGGTATGATGGTGAAGAAAAATGTAAACAATTATATTAGTTACCATAACAAAGTTGATATCACTTTATCCTAAAATAGTTTAGGATATGTAGGTAAAGTGATGATGTGGAAAATTACATTTTTTACAAAATAATTCGAGGATAAATTTTTATGGAAAGGGTTCCAAGAATGATGATAATGTAATTAGAAATAGTTCTAAGTAGACAACAAGAAAACATTATAACATTTGATGTTATTGAGTTAATAAGTTTGAATGTAAGTTTAAAGAGTTGAACTTAAGGAATATTATTCCTAAGTCTCACCATTATTCAAACTAGCTTTCTTTATAGATGTTACTCACTAATAGTTTGGTGGGAGTATTTTTATCAAATGGTCACATAGAGATGCGAAAGGAATTATATTTGCATGCAATGTTAAAAATCTATTACTGCAACAACCATATAAGGGTCATGTTATATCTCTATATGTTTAACATTAAATAGATTGGTTATAATGGTTGTAAATATATCATGTATTTATAATAAATGTAATCTTCATTTATCATTCATTCACGTGTGTTTCAATTTATTTTACATGAATAGTTGATTGATAAATATCCCCTTAAAGTACAAACTTTGAGTTGTCCCTAACCAATGATCATCATGGAGTTTAATAGAATGTGATAATATATAAAGGTTATCTTGAATAGATTCTTATATTTTTTTCAAAGGGTTTTATGTGAGATATTTAAGAATATTTTCTTGAGATAATAAGTAGAGACTTATTACTTGGAATGATATGTAATAGTATATCTCATGGAATTTCATATTGTCATGGATATGCTTAGGGGTGTATGCTTATTATCGATCCTTCTTACCAGTGGTTGGTGAGATACCTAGCATGATAACCTTCATACTTTGATACCCTATTTACAAAATTCAATATATGAACTTAATTAATATGAGGGGTGGTTGGGTATTTTGTTGATCATTTCATCGGTTAGAGTACAACCAATATGGGATTTGTCCACTTATATGACAAGAAAAGTCATATGGACCTTGATTGGATTGGACTGAGGAAATGCATGGCCATGCTTAGTTGTTTCAAATATTATGTGGTCAACTATGTGGATAAGTTACATGTGATGTGATTATTAGATAGATGAATAACATGTGATGTATTCATCCATTTGGTTAGTATTTTTGGAGAATCAAGAAAATAATGAGATACCTATACTAGATTGACATGTTTCATGTCTAGTGGTAGCTTGATTTCATGTAAAAATGGATTATATAAGATACATATGATGTATATAATACATCTTGTGTTGGAAATGTATTGAGATATGAGTATGTTTGATGGAGATCACACCAGACCCCTTAGTAGCTTGAGTAGTACTGATGTTTTTCTAGAGACTGCTCTTTGTTTACATCTATGAAATAGAGATTTCATAGTAGTTTTCAACACTGTTAAGACCCGTAGGGTCACTCAGTTAGGCCCATGAATAATGATAAAATTTTGAATAGAGTGTTTTTTCAAAATGAAGAGAGTTTTATGAGAAATTGTATCCAAAAGAGTTTGGATGGATTTGTAGGTTTTGGGCACAGTAGAAGCATCAGATGAGACATTCCCAACTTAGATTTTTTTCATGATTGATGATTAATATGATATTTACATAATGATAAATTTTGTGACCAATGGAATTAAATTAAATAATTTAGACAATTGATAAACATCATAACCAAAGCACAGGATCATCACATATTATTTATAATTAATTTAAGTAATTAAAAAATTACCTTGTGAGAAATTATTTCTTTGTTTATGGATCTAACAACATATATACATCGTACTATCATTGAATTGTAGGAATCAAGAATATATTTCCTCTAATGGTGATCCACTCATTCACAAACCTTCGAACGTCGCCATAGGAATCTATATGTACTAGCATAGAAAATACTAATGTTTGCATCATTCGCCTTTGATTTCCCTGAGAACCACTTCAAGGAAGGGTTCTATTCAATCTATCTAGATTTGAGAGTGGTAGTGGAGGATAATTACTCTCCATTCTTGAGAGCGTTCTTGGAGAGGGAGAACTCTATGTCTTTTAGAATATTCTCTCCAGATCTCATTATGCACAACACAAAATGAATTGGATCTCTTAAGAAAATAGTATATTTGGGTTTATATAATATTAGGGTTAGAAATTAATAATTGGACATGTGGCCTTATTATTTATGTAGTCCCTACTAAACCTCATGTCTATAATAATAATAATAATAATAATAATATTTCTTAACATGTGATAAAATCCCAAATTAAATTAAATACTATTTATTCAAATATTATTCAATATATATTATTTCTCATCAGACCATTAAACTTGGTCCATCATTCCTCCATAATATTTATCATGCCTTGAATAATGACTATTTATTTAATAAATAAATATCACTACATTATTCATTAATAAATAAATAAATATTATATTCACTAAATAGCAAATAAATATTTATTAAATATTTTGCTCACATAATATTCTCTTGAATAACTGGTGACAAAATATATGTGATCAAGTAAACATGAATAGTTATTAAACTACATGCAGTAATGATGTTTATTCAACTTGTTAAATAATATTATTATTTAATTGAGATTTTGGATGCTTTTAGTGTGTGATCCTCTAGGCCTCTTTCTTAGTGTCATTAGGCGAAACAGCCTAAAGTCCAAAGTTAGCATCTAGAAACATGTCAAGTCACCCATAGAGAAATAAATTAATGTCACAATGACATAATACCTCATACAGATGCCTATTTTGTAGTATAATCCCTTTATCATGATATCTCTAATCAAGAAGATTGTATATTGATGTCATCAACCTATGTGCTCAATGTCTCTTTCTTTGACTTTTTGTGAATCAAACTTGCATATAGAACACCATGCCCATGCATTTATTTAGGCTATATTATTTTAATCAAAGGGTTCAATATATCAAATTTCGTTAAATAACATAAGAGACAGATCATTTCTCGTATTATTCATTAATGAAATATTACTTGTGACGTACACAACTATTCTACCCCACCACAAACATATGTCATCACAGTTTTCATCAATACATCAAAGTACATGACTTATAATACTCATTAATAATAATATTAAATTCTAAGTATCGATAAAAATATATCTAGATAGGAACATCCAATGAAAAGTATAAATATGAATTTCCTACTATTAGGTCTTATTTTCATAATATTCTACATCAGATATTACCAAGATCATACACCATGAGAAGGTTCCTCAAAGTCCTATGAGTCTTCACCCCTGATAACCTATATCATTTGTGTAACTCAAATGATATCATCTAGTTATAGAACATATATTTAAGAATACTATCATGATACTTCTGGGTCCTCATCATAGTGGGGAATTGCTATAACCTTTCATTATAACAGCTACTCTTAGGACATTATCACATACTATATTACATAGAAGAACAATCATGACTTGATAAGGAGTTTATTAATATTCAAAACAATGAATACATGTTATCATAAAGTGAACAAAAGTTGGTTCTAGGGTACCAACTCCAATAGAATACCACTTACACTAGAGCCAACTACTAATAACCTCCAGTCCACTAGTTGTCACATGATACTCATTTTTCTACTCATATGGGCCTTTAGTCAATGGGTCTACCGTATTTTCTTCTTTGGGAATTTGTCTTACTGTAATTTCACCCCTCTAAGAAAAATATCTCAAGAGGTGATACTTCTGAAGTATGTGTTTTGTTTGTTGCTGTGACATGGATATTTTCCAAGATCCACTGCTGCAGTATTATCACAATACAATGTGATAGGGTTCTTATTACTAGTCATCACATAAAGCTCCTGGAAAAAAAATTGTATCCAAAAAGATGCCTTGGAAACATAAAAATACACTATATACTCAGACTCCACTATAGAATTAGTGACAACTGACTGTTTTTAACTCTTTCAACTCACATCTCCTCTGTTGAGATAGAAAACACATCCCAACAGTAACTTCAGATAATTCTGATTTGTCTGAAAACTAGCATCAATATAACCCTTGATGACTAGCTCCTCATCTCCTCCATACACCAGGAAAATATCCTTATTTATTCTTAGATACTTAAGAATAGCCTTAACAATAGACCAATGTTTTTCTCCTGGATCAGCGTGATATTTTCATACCATTCTCAATACATAGGCAGCGTCAATTCTAGTATATAACATGTCATACATGATTAATCCTATCACCAAAGCGTATGAGATCTTACTCATTATCTCTTTCTTATATTGTGCCTAAGAACACATTTTCTTAGAAAGATGTATACCATGTGACACTGGAATCAATACCCTATTGGATTGTTCCATACTAAATCTCTTTAATATATAGTCAATGTATGTACTTTGACTTAGTCCAAGAAGCCTCTTGTATTTTTCATGAATGTTATTAATCCTTAGAATATAAGCTGCTTCACCTAAGTCTTTCATGGATAAACACTTGTTTAACTAGTCCTAAACAAACTATAAGTCTGGTATGTCGTTTCTAATAAGTAATATGGTATCAACATATAATACTAAGATAATGAATATATTCCCACTAAACCTCTTGTAAATACATGGATCACATTCATTCTTAATGAAATCAAATTCTTTTATAACTTCATCGAATCAAATGTTTCATGATCTGGATGATTATTTCAATCCATAAATGGATCTCTATAACTTGTAAATCTTTACAACATCACTTAGAGTCACAAACCCTAATGGTTGCATTATGTAGACATATTCCTGAAGGTTCCCCTTAAGGAAAGTTGTTTTGACATTCATATGCAAGATTTCATCGTCATGGTAAGTTGCTATAGCAAGTAGAATTATGATGGATTTAAACATGGAAACTAATAGAAAGGGTTCATCATTATAAATTTTTTAACTTTGTTTGAACCCTTTATCCACTAGACTTTATTTATATGTATTTAATTTACCTTTCATGTCTAGCTTTATATTGAATACTCATTTTTACCCTATGGTATTTACATCAACTGGTGCATCAACCAGATCCCAAACTTGGTTCTGATACATAGAATCAATTTTAAAATTCATGGATTCTTTTAATATTGTGTATTATAATATCTATACTACCTATTTTTAGGATAGAGGTTCATCATTGTAAACCAATAACAAGTCACCATCTTTGGTGACTAGAAAGCCATATCTCTTTGGTTCTTTTACCTCTCTAGTGCTCTTATGCGGTACTTGTGTTTCAGAAACTTCTTCTTCCACTAGGACCTATGGAATATATTCCTATACCAACTATTTTACATCTTAAGCATCAAATTAATCTAATTAAATATTTATCCCACTATCCTTTTTTAGGATGTGCTCCCTCTCAATAAATATGGTTTGTCTGGCAATAGTCATTTTCTTATTTGAGAGGTTGTATAGGTAGTATCCCTTTTTTTCCTTATGATACCCTATAAAGATAAACCTTATGTCTTGGGGTGCTAGTTTTATGCATGATAAGGCATTAAAAAACACATCTCAACCCCATACATGTGTCTGCGACAAAACAAGTTTTTTCCCACTCCATAACTTAAATGGAATTTTGTTTTTCACTTTAGTTGGTACTCCGTTTTGTGTGTATGTCGTAGTTTGTAATTCATATCTCTAAAAGGATAATGGAATATATACATGACTCACCATCAACCTTTCTATTTCTAATAAGGTATGGTTACTCCTTTCACTAACACCATTCCTCTATAGTGTGTAAGGTGGATTGAATTGAGATAGAATCTCAAACTCCCATAAAAGGTTGATGAAATATTGGTTAAGATATTCACCACCCCAGTCTGATCAAAGCATCTTTATATTATTTCCAAGTTTATTTTCTACTTCATTCGTGAATTCTTTAAATTTCTCAAAGGATTCATACTTATGCCTCATCAAGTATACATAACCATATCTACTCAAGTCATCAGTAAAAGTTATGAAGTAAGAATACCCACCTCTAGCTTCTACTGGAAATGGTCCACACACATTAGTGTGTACCAATACTAAAAGATATGTGGTCCTATCACCTTGTCCGCCAGATGAAGGTTTGGTTGTTTTTCTTATAAATAATCATAACATCTTTCAAGTGGTTTTAGCTCAAAAGATTCTAAATAACCATCTTGGTAGAGCTTTATCAAATGCTTCTCGTTTACATGATCCAGTCTGTGATGTCATAGTTGGGTGTTATATGAGTCGTGTGAACATGATTTTTTATCTAGTTTCAATACTTGGTTTTCATAATTTAAAACATAAAGACTATTATTTAAACATTTCATACCATAAAACATGTTGTCTTCATAAAAGAAACAACTTTTATTTCCAAACTTGAAAATTGAACCATCTGTATCTAGGAAGGATATAAAAATTATATTCTTGGTAATCATTGGTACATAATAAAAACATCTTAAAACTAGTATCATTAATTTTGGTAATGAAAGGCGGTATCCTCCAATGGCTAGAGTAGCCAGCCTCACACCATTGGTAGATTACAAATCCACCTCTCGTCTATAAATCTTTTGGAATCTACTTATTTCCTATATTTGGATACAGATGTGAGAAACACAAGCTGTATCTAATACCCAATGTTTGGATATTGAAATATTTCACTCAATTAATAATTCAACTTTAGTTTCTTCTTGATTATAGGTGTAGTTATTATTCCAGTGGCCTTGCTTGACACATGAAAAACATATTGTCTTCTTTTTCTTATGCTGCTATGGATCTTCCTCTTCATAGAAAGATGGTGCTCAAGAGATTTAGACTTATTATGAGTGTTGGAACATTTCACCTTGTTATTCCTTTTCTTATTCACCATAAGGATTGAGAGTTTCCCACACCCCATGTACTTATCTGCTAGAAGAATCTAAGTAAGAAGTTTCAAAAGACTCTTCTCTTTATTACTCATGTTATAATTTATAATAAAACTAGAGAAGTACTTGGGTAGTGATGAAAGTATGAGATAAATGCACAAATCATCTAGGAATTTAATCTATAAGATGTCAAAGCATTCAATATTTCCAATAATATTGACTACATGAGGCCCAATTAGCATTGACTCTCCAAATATTACTCGAATACTCCAAAAACAATAGCAACCATATCGTTAGTCAAGACAAGGTGCAATGGTGCATAGGTTAAATCCGGGTAAGCTTCTGTGTATCAAGGTGTGTAATTGGTTTCTAATAAGATGAGTAAGGAGACTCCTTCTGAGGATTGAAAATCCTCTACGGCTGTCATTGGGGTGAAAGAGAGTCATATGTAAGACTCAACCTCTGTCAGGGTGGGAGGGCATTTGGGAGCGGGGATGGAGGCACTCTTGTAACTAGCTCTTTTCTCCAAGGAGGGGCAGCCAAGGCTATCAGATCAGGAAGCTAGAATTTTTTATGATCCATTAGCGATCTTGGTTGATTCGCAACCTATTGTTGAGGTTGTGACTATGGAGAAATCATGGGATCTTCTTTTTCACTTTGAGGAAGATATGTTGGAAGAGGTATTGATCATTCATGCTTCTAATGAGTACACAGAAAGGATGAAAAAGATACCAATCCAAGTGTACACTAATAAGGAGCATGGAGATTGGATTGACAAGCAACATCTAATTATGACCAGAGGGTTCAACAATAAGAAGATATCAGTGGATGAGTTCTTGCAAGCGTGGGAAAATCTGGATTCTCTATTCAAAGAGACTATCAAAGACGAACCAGACATAAAGGTACCAGATTTGTCTTGGAAATTGTTTAGGGAGGGTGCATCTTGTAGTTTTAAGCTAGTCTTTAATAATGTTAGTATTTTCTATAGTCTTTGATGTCTTATTGAACATGAGGTTTCTCATTTTTTTCCATAAAAGTTTTTTCTAATAAAAAAATTAATTTGAGGTAGGTAATTGTAAATAGAGAATTGGATATCCCATATCCCTCTTATCTTGCCTTCTCTTGATAGAGATCCCAAAGGTGAGACATCATGTTATATTCATTCATGTCCTCATGTTGCTTCATAATCTCATTGGTCATGGATGATAGCATGAAACATTGAACATTTATGGAATCATTCAAATGTTTCTAATAGAAAGATAACTCTTCCTCACTAACCTTATTACCAAGCGCATAAGGAATAAATTCTTCCAGCATATACAATTTCCTTTCATAGTTTAGGATAACACGTAAGCGCCATTACCACTATTGGAAATTTGTGTCGGTGATAAGGTTATCCTTCTTAGGTATGGATCACAATGATATTTTTGAATTCATTTTATTGTTGTTTCTACAAATAAGATGAGTAGAGTTTTAGTACTTTATCTGATAAAATAAAGACAAATAAATAAATATTATATTTATTAATCTCCAATTATTTTATTGAAACCCAATATCCCTCATCATTGGATTTAGAATATCCTATTGTTTGGACATTCTAGTGGAAAAGATCCATATTCCCCTTCTCATCACCCTGACTTTGGTCGATCAAGAAATTTGAAGGGTTTTAGGTGGGAATTCCAAATGTCAGCTGCATTAACTCACAGTTCCTTAATCTATTGAGTATACTCCCCAATATGAAAATCCTTAAATTGGATTTCCTCAACCTTTGCCTCTCGGTTACACCAAGACTTTCTTTCACAGTCAACCCTTTATGTGAACTAAGTTAATTCAACCCAAAACTTCAAGTTAGAATTCTCCGATAATTGAAATCACTCCAACTTTGGATAGTTAAACACTTTGAATTACGGTTCAATTTTAACTGAAGTAGTGGAAGGCTATACTGAATTAATATATATAATTGATGGATTTTATCTTTTATGCATAATTTTTCAATTATTATTTTTATCACATGCTTTTTAATATTAAGTGGATTTACTTAAGTGATTAACCGTGTCTTGGATAATATTTACACATAAGTCAATTTATTTTAGTTTTATCTTACATTCTTGTTAATTCATTAATTCATGTGATCATGAAAAAACATTCATAATAAAATAACCATGTAACTTGACAGAAATAAAATAAAAAAAGTGGTATGATCATGAGATTTTACTAATGGTTAGTTTATCTAGCGGATGATAGAATAACCATTAGCCTGGGAGGGAAATACCTTGAAACATTTATGGTTCATATTGCAGCTTTCCACCTGTCCACCTATTTATATCTCTTGGATTGGTTTCACCTCAGATTAAAACTTGAACCACCTCCACTTTCTTGGGAGCTCCATCACTACAGGAAAATCGCCTATTAGCAGCGGTTTTTTTCATATAGTGGCGGTTTAAACTGCCGCTATATAGTTTGGCGGCGGTTTACAGAAACTGCCGCTAAACTTGGCATCGGCAATCTATTAGCGGCGGTTTTATGCATTTCGCGGCGGTCAAAGAAAAGCGTCGTAGTACCTCATTTCGTGGTGGTTTTTGGTAAATTTAGCGGAGGTTTTAAGGGATATTTAATTAACGGCGGCTATAATCACCGCTAATTCCGACGTGATTTCGCGGCGGTTTTAACTGCCGCTAAGCAGTCTGCCGAATATATTTCGCGGCAGTTAAAACCGCCATGAAATGATGACCTGGAAAAAAAATAGAATTTTTGTTTATACTCCACCACTGCCCTGGAAAACAAACCAAACAACACATACAATATATATAATAAGGAGAAAATTTATGCACCACCTACGCAATATTCATAAACACCCTTTCATTTAATGTTGATGAAAAAGTTGATCCAATTCAATAAGAATACCTAAAGCATACAAAATACCTAAAATTGTGGATTTAGAATGAAACACAAGATAACATCAAATGAAACAAGAGATTGGGGGTCACATGGATTTATACTTATAGTTTACAGATGATCAAAATCAAAAATATTTGATTCCATAAAGGATTAAAGTGTATGGATCAAAATGTGCCAAAGAAGAGAGGGGGGATCACTACTAGTTGTTTGTCCTATAAGGATGAGGAACGAGGATTAAATGGGTTGATGTTCAGTCAGAATAAGAACCTTTAAAACATTATTGTTATAAAATACTTTATATCGATGATTGACATTATGGTTCCAGGAAATAAGGTCTCTCCAGTCTACCACATAAGAAGACATTTGAGAAATAGAGGGCATATTTAAAGAGAATAGAGAATATATTAGAAGATATGTAACCATTAAGAGAGAATCAGTTGTGCTAATCAAACAAAATAAGTGCATAACATGGAAAACATTACATGGACCACATGATCCATTCTAGGTCACGAAAATCACATAACCCATAAAACATCTTTTGATCACATGATTTTTCTTAATACATATAATCATGTTACCATGTGAAGGTCACATGAATCACATAAAGATTAGTAGATCATGAAAAAATCCTCAAGAGACAACTGAATCACATAAGATAGACTAATGGCCAAGGGTGTGTATCAAAGTTCTAATAAATTACCATTGATTAGTTCATGGATTGATTAAGTGAGATATTTAGACAAGGTGATCACACAAAGAGGTCAAGTGACATGATCACATGATTAGGTCTCTTGTATGGTTCTTGTGATGAGGTCATGCAAAGTTTTCTTGCAAAACAAACGCACGAGAGATAGGGTTTTGAGAGCTATGGAGCTCCATGTCACCGGTAAAATGACCAGCCTCTCACAACCTATTTATAGGGAACCTCAAGGAATATGAATGGACTTATAGAAGACAAAAGGATGTTTTTAATTCCAACCAGAGAAAGTATAAGAGACTCATGAAGTCATTTCCTACCTCATAACTGAGTCCTTGTTCCTTCGAACATCACTTTTGTGGGGGGGCATTTTTTGATGCTAGCCAAATGAGCATTGTATATTTTAGGAACAAAGAAATACCCAAAGCCTAGGTATTAATATATACCCAAAGGAAAGAAAATTCTAGCATGTATACATATAGATTAATCACCTGGGTCACAAGGACCATGTGAACTTCAATGAGGCTCATGATCACATGACCCTAGGAACATCATGCAAAGGGGTTATGCAATTCATGTGATCTGTTCCTGATCATGTGAATCCCCATAAAATATCCCAATTAATCATGTAAAACCCCTATGATTATTCTTTTTTATCATATGACATTTCATCTAACAATCTCCCAATATGTTCATAAAATAAAAGTTAGAAAAGAGGGAAGCTTCATGGGAAGGGAGTTGCATTGGTTTTCATGTGATGTGGTTACGTGCCTCATAAAAACTATTAATGATCATGAAAATAACCTCAGAAAACCATCTTGATCTAGTGATATCCATTCAACATGGCTTTTTGGACATGCAACACCCTAATGATTCAAATTCCCAATACTGAATTTACAACAGAAACGTCAAAGAGCCTATTACCATAGATCATCTAACCAATGAAACAAACACATCATTCTCTTTACCACCTGAGGTTATTGTGATCATTCAAGGTTAGCCACTGAAGATCCTCCAAGACCAATGGTTTTTTAAAGGTTCCATACACCACACATGTTATATATACAAACCAACCTTTCCCATATTTGTTCAACACATCAACAATACTACTCATGGTCTGATGATGCATCGTCACCCTCTCCACCTCCATCTCCTGCTGCCACCTGTAAGAACATTATATTGAAAATTAAATATTGTTGCATATTTATAATTAAACTTAAAACCAATAAAAGTTTGCAAACTAAATGATTGTGATTTTTTGTGATTTACCTGCTCACCACCACTCGGTGCACTACCACTGGGGGCATATCTGCTCATCTGCTGATATAAATCAGTCAATGCTTTTTGCATAGCGGATATCTGAGCCCCTTGGTCTTGAAATGTGGCTCATAGAGAAGACATCTCCCTCTAAGCATCTTCAGGTATGGGCTGACCATAACCAGGAGTAGATGCGGCTGGAATCCATGATGGCCTACTAAAGACCTCAGATGGTACGGGTCCCAAACCCATCCCGCGCACTCTACCAGGATGCTCCTTCCCAAGGACTTGAGCAACTGGGTCATCCTGGGAGACTGAGTAGGACTGCTGATTCTCACTCAAATTTACCCAATAGAAGAAGGTAAGACGGTCCTTGTAGTTTAGCTTGGGTTATCGAATCCACAGAGACCTAAGAAGAAACCTATAGACACGTACATTCTATGGACTGTTTTCGGCTATGAAGTGGCCAACTTGGATTGATTTTGGATGGGTTTTAAAGATATCTAATAGATTAAAGTGAATTCAATTTAAAATAATTATTTGATCCTAGTTTATCACTCGGGGTGGATTGGACGTATTTTCTTTTTAATGATTTCAATTTCTTAAATTTGAGATGCGTTCATTTAAGGAGATAAAACAACATCATCACTTACTGATTTAATTCCTAAACCCTTGAATACTAATCACCTATACACTCTAAGGATCAAAGTTTTGAGCACTTCAAGGTAAAGGTTCGTATTAGTACTTGAAGTGTGTGGCCTTAAATTCAACAAGGACGATGGAGTTTAAAAATCATCAAATAAAAATCCCAATTAAAGAAGTGATTATACATTAATTAGGTGATAAATAACATCCAATCCAGACCCTTGCTAATATCTTGGATCAACACATAAGTGGGTTAGCCCTCCATTGATCTCATGGTTTCAATGGAAGTGGAAAGTAGACTCATGAGGGAGGAAATGGAGAAGTAAAGAAAACAACAAAAATAAAATGATCACTCCACCGTTGTGTGAATAATTTCACAAGGGTTGGTGTGAATAAATTCACACCTTGATCCAATGGTATAAAAGTGATATGAAGAAAAACAGAATAAGAGTAGAAGAATAACTTTTATTAAGAAACTAAAGTGAATTAAACAACTTACATGTGAAAGACAAATTTGAGGCAACAAAAATGCAGCATAACATTACAATTGAACAAAGCATCCCAGATCCCAAACTCATTCACCACCACTGCCTTAAATAGGAATTTTGGGAGCCTTGGGTCAAGCCTCAAACAGTACAAAGCATCTCAATTAATTTTGGTAGGCCATAGGTGGTGGAAAGCTTGTGGAATTTGAACTTTTCCACATTTGACCTGAGGTGGCAGCCAGCTTTCCTTCACCAAACAGATGCATATGGAAGACCTTCTAGAAGGCCGAATCAGAGTGGGACATAGAAGAAGAAAATGGAGCTCCGGATGTCTTATAACCACCTGTAAAATTTGGGCCCATTTGAAGTTACTGATTCCGAGATATGATAAAATTAGTGGACTGTTTTTCTGGGCTGCAGAATCTGGCCCAGAATTGTATCTCTAACTTGGGCCGCTTTAATGACCACCATAGAGGCCAAATTAGCATTGGATAATGAAGAGTTATTTTTTCCTATGAATGTCTTATATCATCCCAAAAAATTTGGGATTCATTAGGCCTGTATGTTGGGACCCACAGTCGCATCAGTGGGCTAGTGTCCAATCTGCCTTCTCTAGAATTGCTTCCTTTCATAACAAAATATCCTCATCTTCTTCCATGAATTCTCCATTGATCCCTGAATAAAAAATGTTCAAATTTAATTGTAGATAAAGTTCCCAAAATATCAATTTAAAAAAATTGATAATTACATTCCTTATAATCAGATGACTCATTGGGCCTAAATTGGTGTATATTAGGCATGAAGTGCACAAATGATGAGAATGGATGTTCATAATGAAAATGCACTAACTCGGGCCCATAAGATCAAAAATGAACATTTAATACCATTAAAATGTAATTAAAATATATGTTTTTATTGGATAATCACACCCCCCAACTTAATATTTGCTAGTCCCGAGCAAATAATTCAATGATTTTATTTGAATTCCTTTCTTCAAACACATTATAACAAACAGTGCTCACAATGTAAACTGCACACAAATATATTTTTATAACCTATCAAGATAATTTAAAACAAGATGAATTTAAAAGAAGATCCCAATCCCAATCCCATTCCTTTGATCAAATCCATCATCATACTTCATCCAACTCAATTAGGTGTAATGATGTATTGTGTATCACAATAGATATGGGGATTCATTTTCATTCAAGGGGGGAATCATGGAAGCGCTAGGTGGAATCACATTTAATCATAATATGAGTATTCTTCATTCTTTTTTTTTTGATTTTTTTTTTTTGCAATATTGTCATAGTAATTGAGATTGCAGTTAATCAAATTAACCCATGTAGCAAGACTTTGCTGATGACTCCCAGACTCAAAGGCCTTAGGGCACCAAGTGAAGCCCACATACTCGGGCATCGTCTCGAGTTAACTTAATCAAAAACAAAGTCATATTACCATAAATAGAGATATATTGAAAAACTTAGGGCTAGACAACTCTAGATTCACAATCCCCAAGTGCCGAAAGCCTCGCATTTTATCAATCCATTGCTCTACACGCAATTTTTTTTTTTTTTTTTAATTTTTTTTGTTTTTTGAATACTCATATTATTCATAAAAATCAAACCAGTCTATGCTATTTATTATGGGACCCCAAAAATTCAAATTATTACCCCACATTCTAAAGGACGTGCATTGTGGCATTTTGATTTAATGGATGAAAATAAAAATGATGAAAATTTTCATTGGACAACCAAACTTCCAAAATAAATGATTTTAAACTTAATCATGAATTAAATTAAGAGTCAAGGAAATAATAATTATTTGATATGTAGTTTTTATGTGAGCAAAGATGTTATTATATGAATGATAAAGGAATTTTACTTCTTTTTGTTATCATTGTTTTTTTTAAACAAACATTTTGTTTCCACACCCCCCAACTTAGAATGAAACTGTCCCTAGTTTCATAAAAACAAAATTTAGAATGGGGTAGAGGAAAAAAAGGGGAGTTCAATAAGGAAATTGAAATATGAGGATCATGGAATGAAGTCACCTGGTGGTTGAAGTTTGAAGTTCTTGCCGCTCAAATTTATTCCTTTGATATCCATGTCGCTTGCAAAGTTCCCTAGTGGAAAAAGGAAAAACAAAACAAACAAAACAAACAAAAACAAACAATATATATATATATTTATATAATAAAGGAAGTAAAATATAAGAATATATATAAAAATTATAGAATAAGGAAGCACAAGAAGCCGCAGGTCAGTGGTAAGCGCGCGCCCCTGTCTCCCTTCGGTCCCAGGTTCGAGTCCCCGCGGCTTCGCCGGTTGTGACGGGGTTTGCCCCACGGCCTATGGCGTGGACTTTTTTTATTATTATTTTATTTTTATTTTTATCTTAACCTATAAAATAATAAAAATAAAACAAAATAAACTGATGATACATTGTCTTCTTTTTAAATTTCTGGGTAAGGTATTACTCAAGGATCACACCACGTGACACGGATGAATATGGTGCTCCTCTTTCGTACCCATCCATACTCATAATAGAAGAACAGGTCAAAAGTCTATTTTTTATTTTTAAATATAAAAATGATTAAGTAATCTTATTTGAAAAATAAAGATGATTCAGAAAGATTAGAAACATAAAAACCACGGGTTGCCTCCCGTGTAGCGCTTTGTTTAACGTCGTTAGCCCGACATAGATCCCAAATTTATCAATTTTTTCCTGGTTCATAGATTGGATCAATTAACTCAACATCTATTTCTTGTTTATTGAATGATTCAATGAATGTTTTTAACCTTTGACCATTGACCTTGAAAATGTGACCACTTGTGGGATCTTGAATCTCTACTGCCCCATGGGGGTATACATGATGCACTACGAAAGGACCTGACCATCTAGACCTTAACTTTCCGGGTGTAAATGAAGTTTTGAACTATACAAGAGCACAAGTTTTCCCGGTTCAAAATGTTTTACCTTGATATTCCTAGATTGGTAGGCTTGAACTCTAGCTTTATTGATCCTTGAATTTTCATAAGCCTCCATCCTTAATTCCTCCAATTCATTGAGATCAAATTTCCTTTTTGTTCCGGCCAATGAGAGGTCATAATCCATTTTCTTAATTTCCCAAAAGGCCTTATGTTCAATCTCCACTGGCAAATGGCATGCTTTACCATAAACCAACCTATATGGAGACATTCCTAAAATGGTTTTATATGCAGTTCTATAGGCCCAAAGAGCATCTAAGAGTTTCTCAGACCAATCTTTCCTAGAGGGGTTGACAGTTTTTTCAAGAATTTGATTAATCTCCCTATTTTCTAACTCAGCTTGACCATTGGTTTGAGGATGGTATGCAGTGGACACTTTATGAGAAATACCATACTTAGACATGAGTGAAGCGAATGGGCGGTTGCAGAAATGGGTTCCTCGATCACTGATTATAGCCCTAGGAATTCCAAATCTTGAAAATATGTTCTCTTTTAGAAATCGAATCACAACTTGATGATCATTGGACTTAGTGGTAATGGCCTCAACCCATTTTGAGACATAATCAATAGCTAAGAGTATGTAGAAGTATCCCCAAGAGTTTGGGAAGGGACCCATGAAGTCAATTCCCCAACAGTCAAATATTTCAACCACTAAGATGGGAGTGAGTGGCATTTGATTCCTTTTTGTGATGGACCCTACTTGTTGACACCTAGGACAACTTTGACAAAATGTGTAGGAGTCCCTTGAGAGGTTGGGCCAGAAAAGACCACATTGAAGAATCTTAGCAGATGTTTTCTTAGAGGAAAAGTGACCTCCACATGCCTCCACTAGTGCAGAAAACGTTTTTTACGTCGGTTATTTTTAATTTTTTACGTCGGTTTCTAGCCGACGTTAATACGTGCGACATTATAAATAAGGTTTTTGACGTCAGTTATTTAAAAACCGACGTCAAAAATCATAAAATCGCGATGTTTATCACGTCGGTTATTTTAGAACCGACGTGATAAAAGGCCTGGAGAATGGTTTATCACGTCGGTTATTGAAGAACCGACGTGATAAACGGCCTGGAAAATGGTTTATCACGTCCGTTCTTAAACAACCGACGTGATAAACAGGGGGTGAGGGGGTTTATCACGTCGGTTCATATAGAACCGATGTGATAAACTGGGGTGAGGGTGGTTTATCACGTCCGTTCTATAAGAACCGACGTGATAAACCGGGCTGAGCGTGGTTTATCACGTCGGTTCATATAAAACCGACGTGAAAAACCAGGGGAGGGGGGTTTATCACGTCGGTTAGTCAATAACCGACGTGATAAACCCTTGTCCAGGCCGTTTATCACGTCCGTTATTCAATAACCGACGTGCTAAACCATTCTCCAGGCCCTTTATCACGTCGGTTATTAAATAACCGACGTGATAAACCATTCTCCAGGCCTTTTATCACGTCGGTTATTAAATAACCGACGTGATAAACCATTTTCCAGGCCTTTTATCAGGTCGGTTATTAAATAACCGACGTGATAAACCCAATTTTTTTTTTAAACAGAATGTAGTGATCTTCTCTCCACCATAATCAACCAGAAAATAAATCAAGAAATCATACCACAAAAACATAAGTACATCAAAAATAAGCATGTAAATAGATAACATATAAAACTTACCCACTAGACAGCATCCACCCTCATTTATACCCCATGGACAGCCCTCCCCCACCCCGTTGGAGCCCTCACCCTCATGTATACCCCCTGGACAGCCCTCCCCCACCCCGTTGGAGCCCTCACCCTCATGTATACCCCCTGGACAGCCCTCCCCCACCCCATTGGAGCTACCACCCTCATGTATACCCCTTGGACAACCCTCCCCCACCCCATTGGAGCCCCCACCACACTCCTGGACTGCCCCCCGACCCCCGGACACCCCCAAACACCCCTCGACAACCCCCCACCCGCCTGAACAGCACCTCCTCACCCCCTCACCCCACTTGAAAGCCCCCACCACACCCCTGGACACCCCCCCCCCACCCCTGGACAGCACTCCCACACCCCTGGACCGACTTCCCACACCCCTGGACATCCCTGCCACCCCCCAAGACTGTCCCCCCACCCCACCGGATAGCCCTCCCAGACCGCCGGACACCCCCAACCCCACTGAACACACCCCCACACCCTGGGAACCCCTCCCCCACAGACCCAAATCCATACCAGAAGAACCATCAAAAGTAGACCAAAACAAGAAGTAGAGCAAAATTAAACATTCACTTATATAACATTCAAAACTTACACTGTCAACTTCAAAAAAAAACTAAATCAAACCTAAACAACTACCAAATAGACAATTAAAACGACAATATTCAAAATTACATTTTACATTACAAACAATTAAAATTCAATCAAACCTGTAAAATAATTTGACCACTCCACTTGTACGCGTTTGATGTCTTCAGCAGTATAGGGTTGAGGGTCATCAAAAAGCTACAAATGAAAAAGAAGATAGTTAACATGTATAATGAATAAATCAAATTGAAATATGATGGCAAAGTTTAAGAGGAAATCGTACCAGGTCAAAATTCACAACTGTCCCAGTTGTTATTATTTCATACATAAATCTTAACATATAATATCCGCATTCGATGAGGCCTTGTTGTTCATGACAATTATGTTTTGAATGAGTGTAAATTTAATATATTATTTTTATGTAATAAATCAAAAAGTACAAATTATAAATGGAAATTTACCTTCGCCTTTACATATTTGATCTTTGCATTTCTTTTCTTTGTGTTTTTTCAAAAGTAGGCCCATGCACTATTAGAAAATAATACGAATGGGGTAAATTTAAAATTTATTATAATATATAAAACTATTGAGAAATTGAAACTTACTTTTCCAATATATTCTTAAAACTTGCCCGCACATCACCATGAACAGAGCATATCCAATAAAGAGCTTTCTCCCTTGGGCAAAAAATCCCTAACATCCAATGATTACTGATAAAAGGAAATTTAATGTTAGTGGTTTTTTATGTTAAAAGATAATTAACTATTTGAGAGAAATGTGTTTCATACCTCTCACAAAAAGGCATCATCCAACATTGTTGGATTATATTCTTTTCAAATCTTTCAGCAATATAAACCATTCTTTGTTCCTCAGTCAATGCACATGCTTCAGGGGAAATCAATTGCGGGTCCATGAATCCATATACTTCTGTCAGTTCATTCCTCTCACAAATTTTATAAAGATACCTAATACAAAACATATATAAGTATACATTTTTAATAAATATAACGCAGGGAAAAGGTGTTAAGACTTACATGGAAAAAATTTGCACCACGTTGATGCCCAACTTATCTCCAGTAACAAGCTCCGTGATATCAGATTTTGTAATCCCCACACTTATTTCACGTCCACAAACATGAGATTCCATTGGAAACTCATAAAAACCCAACAACAAATGTGAATATCTTGACAATCTGTCAAGACCACTAGAATCTGTATCTGATGTCATAGCATGTTGTCTTTGTTGTTGTCTATACAGTATTTCTTTACCTTTTAAGTATTCCTGTGAAAAAAAAATTGAGAATTATAGTAGTTTTCAAATGATAAAACAAATTTAATAAAAAAATAAAATAAAAGATATAACATTCATACCTCTATGGTAATGAGTCGAAGAAGTCTGGATGGCCAAACTAAAAAATGGCTGATACTCTGTCCAACTGTCACCACCTCATCTGTAGGTATTGGTACCCTAGCTGATCTATCTATAATATCCTGTACAGTGACCCTCTGATTCTCTACCTCTAATTGTTGATGATGAACTGTATCTCCTATACAATATACCAACCCGTATGCTACTATATGATGTTGAGAATCATCAACATACAACTCGCAATATGTAGGAAGCTGCGGCGAAGGCGTAGGATAAAAAATGGGGTCCGTGGGCTGAGGTGGGGGAGTGGGAGCTACTGGCGGAGGTGGAGGATAAATAATGGGGTCTGCAGGGGGAGGTGGAGGAGTGGGAGCTGCAGTCTGAAATTGTCTTTGCATTTCTGCAAACATAGACTGCACCAAATCTCTAATCTTGTCTTCCATCTTCGCATTAATATTTTGAACTTCAGCCTCCAAGGATTCTATTTTTTTTTATAAACCCCCTCAACGTTAGAAGTTGAAGAACGTGGAAACACTTTTCTTACCGATACACCTGTCGGATATCCTCTTACACGACCAGGATGTTCGGGCCTTCCCAATGCTGCAAATAAAATATCTTCCCTCCCAGTAGCTGTAAATGTCCCCTCTGAACTTTGCTCCTCAAGAGAGTCCTGTATTAATTAATTGAACATTTATGTAATGATTGAAACTTATATGAAGAAAAAAGTTAACTTAAATAAATTAAATAGATATCTTACAATCCTCTCAGCTACGATTCTCGATTCTTCTGAAAGATATTGCCCTTTTTTCCCTTCTGATCTCTCTTTCATTTTTCATGTCTAGATGGAGGGGATGGAGGGGCCACCTCTCCAGAGCTTGAAGACTCAGCTTTTAGTTGTTGAAATTTTTCCGCTATCATTTTTTCTTCCAATAATGTATACCCTCCCCGAGATAAACTATGAGGGTATACATTTTTAGATTGGATCTCCTGATGAGCTTTCCTTGTTTGCTGTAATTTAAGAATAAGAAATCATTAACAAAACATTAATAAAATCATTTATATAAGAAAGTATATAAAAGTTTACATTGCCCTTACCAGAAATGACTCTTTTTTTCTACTTTCAAAAAACTGTCTCCATGTGTCTTCATCTATAAAAGGATATATACGACATGGATTGTCATGACTCCTATGACCATAAATGAAATCAGATGTGAGGGTTGATTTGAAATCCCTCCATCTCCTGGCAGCCAACGATAAGCATTTCTTCCTGACTCCTCCAGTGTCAGGAATATCAAATGTCATCTGATAAAGAAGAGGTTAAACATATTATATATACCAGAAACATTAAAAGAATGGTCAAACAATGACAAAAGATCTTACCAAAATCGTCTCCCACAACTGAGAGATAATCGCTTTATCCACACCTCTCCAATCATCATACAGAATGCTTACTTTGGTCTTAGCCTGAGTTGCAACAAAACTCTTAAAATCTTTGGCATTCGGACCTCTAGGAATATCATCATCATCAAACTCAACTACTATCCTCTGATCCTGCGTACGGGCAAGTGATAATTTTAGTAAACGTGTGCAACCATGTTTACCAACCTTTGAACTCTTTGTCGTAATAGGAGCATGTGAATGTTCATCCCCAGAGATATGACCAGCAATATGCTCCTCCCCAGAATCATGTGGTTGATCATCTGAATGATCTGTCATTATCCTTCAAATCAAAAAAACAAACGTCAGTTCACAAATATACAAATTCAAATATTTTAATACTATTGTAATCAGAAAATAGAAAAGTATACTAAGTTACATAATAGTAAACATTGGTAATATGGTAAGCATGTTAAACAATAGTAAAGATGGCAAAGATGGTCAAGATGGTCAAGATGGTAAAAATGGTAAAAATGGTAAACCTGGTAAACATTGTAAACATGGTAAAGTAATTGTCAGTGAACAAAAATAAGCATTTTAAAATTCATGTAATGGTTATAAACTGTTGGGTCGTAGAGGATGGCAATAGGGGGGGTGAATTTCCTTTTAAAAAAATAATTAACAATTTAAAACAATTATCAAAGCCCAACGACTAGTTTGACTGGGCACACCAGCGGGCCGGTGGTGTCTCACCAGCTGGCTGGTGGTCCACCGGCTGGCCGGTGCTGAGCTCTCGGCTGGCCGGTGGTCCAGACAGAGCAGGCTTTCTGTCTGGGTTCCACCGGCTGGCCGGTGGTCATCCACCGGTTGGCCGGTGTCACCAGGCAGTGGGAAAGCCTACTGCTTGGGTCCTTCGGCTGGCCGGTGGGCAAGAACCGGTTGGCCGGTGCCCATACCGGCTGGCCGGTGCGCTAACACCGGCTGACCAGTGGCTCTGGCAGAAAGCAATGCTTCTGCCAGAGACCACCGGCTGGCCGGTGGGAATCCACCGGTTGGCCGGTGGACTCATAGAGTCCACTATCAGCCTTCTTGGGCCAACTCCTGGGCAACCTTTTTCCTAGCATCAAAACACTTGAAAACAAGTTAGAACACTATGAGAGTGATTGTGATCATTAAAATCCAAGAGAGAGGGGTACAACAATAAACATGATAAAGTAAACTAAACAAACTTAAAACAAACAATAACATATACTTATTTTATTTTAAAACATGTTTTAATAAATAAAAAACTTACAATATCTAACATTTATGGAAAAAATAAATGTAAACAAGAAATAAACATATGTTACCTGTAATTTTAGGAATGTACAGATGGATTGTTTTCCCAAATTCCTTCGTCGTGATCGTTCCTTATGGCACAAACTATGTCTTCAACATGATCGTCATTATGTTCTGTTAATATTTCCATTGAAGTAGGGATCTCACATAAATCAGCATATTCATCAAGTTCATCCTCACCAACATATTGTTTTTTCCCTTGTAAAACAACAGCCCACTGCATATCTGATTGATCTACTACATAAAAAATTTGTTTTGCATGTGTTTTTATTATAAAAGAATCAGCTGTGTCTTCCAATCTATTCAGATTAACAAGTGTCATTCCAAATTCATCGTGTCTGACACTGTTGTTACCATTAAACCATTTACAGTTAAAAACGGGAACTTTAATTTTAAAGTAATCAACCTCCCATATGTCTTCAATCACTCCATAATATGCATTTGATGCAGAAATTGGGTTTTTGTCCTTAGCACTCGAAAAATGCATTGCTTCTGCAAACACCAATACACCACTATTCTGAACTGCACTTCTGTTGTCCTGAGCTTTTGTATGAAATGTATAACCATTAATGTCATAACCAGACCATGTTATCACATTTAAACATGGACCACCCACTATCCATTGTAATGTCTTTGATACATCTGATCTACCAAGCAAAGTCTTTTTAATCCATGACAAAAAAGTTTTTTTGTGCTCATTCAAAATCCACATTTCTTTCTTCTTTGGATGACATTGTTTCAACTCATTAATATGCAATGTGATATATGGTTGAGCATCAGCTATGTTCTTCAAGATGTATGATTCTAACTTCTTCATCTGTTCAGCTGACAATGATTTGACTTTCAAGCCACGAATCCCCTTTCCCTCATTATTAACTCGTTCATGGCGAGATGGAGGCAAACCTATGTGTTGCGCCGCAGCCAAGTAGCTCGTACAAAACTCTGCTACCTCCTCAGAAATATACTTTTCAATAATGGAGGCTTCAGGTCGATATAGATTTTTAACATACCCCTTTAATATTTTCATATACCTTTCAAAAGGATACATCCAACGAAGATATACAGGTCCACAAAGCTTTATTTCTCGAACAAGATGAATCATTAAATACACCATTATATCAAAAAAATTTGGAGGAAAATACATTTCCAATTGACAAAGTATTAAAATTTCATCCTTTTCCAAAATGTTCAAAGCATTCATATCAATCGCCTTGTTACAAATTGAATTGAAAAAATAACACAACTTCATTATAGTCTTTCTGACACGAATGGGCAATATTCCACGCAATGCAACTGGTAGAATTTGTTGCATCATGACGTGAAAATCATGTGATTTCATACCTATCAACTTCAAGTCCTTCAATGAGACAAAATTTTTTACATTAGAAGAATAACCTTGAGGCACTTTGGTATCATGAAGACACTGACAGAAGCTAATTTTCTCCTTCTTCGGTAATGTATGACAAGCCAGGGGAAGAAATGTTTGTCTTCCTTTAGGAGTGGGAGCTAACTCCAAACGTATTCCCATTGATAGTAAGTCTAATCTTGCATTCAACCCATCTTTAGTCTTTCCTTTAATATCTAACAATGTTCCAATCAAAGAATCACAGATATTCTTCTCCACGTGCATGACATCAATATTATGTTTAACTTCATGATACCTCCAATATGGTAGCTCAAAAAATATTGACCTTTTCTTCCAAATATGTCTATCATTACCAGATTTCTGTGTCTTTCCCAATGTCACGTCAAGGTTTTTCACCCTCTCAAAATACAGATCATGGGATAAAGGTTTTGGAGCAGTATCAAATTCTTGTGAGCCATTAAATGCCTTTTTTAGTCTTCTGTAAGGGTGTTCCATAGGCAAAAACTTTCGATGACCCATGTACACTGTTTTCCTCCCATGATGCAATTGACAATAGGACGTCTGTTGTTCGCAAATTGGACATGTTTTATGCCCTTTAACACTGTATCCAGACAAATTTCCATATGCTGGGAAGTCATTTATAGTGAACAGAAGCACTGCATGCAGTTGAAAATATTCCATTTTATAAGAATCATACACCCTAATACCATCAGCCCATAACAGTTTCAAATTATCAATCAACGGTGACAAGTAAACATCAATATCATTACCGGGTTGCTTTGGACCAGAGATCATTGTACTCAACATGACATATTTGCGCTTCATACAAACTTCAGGAGAGAGGTTGTAAATTACCAATAAAACAGGCCATGAACTATGTGTGCTACTGAGTGTTCGGTATGGATTCATTCCATCTGTGCACAACCCTAGTCTGAGATTTCTTATTTCATTTCCAAATGTAGAATACTGCGCATCAATTTTCTTCCATTGTGGACAATCAGCTGGATGATGTATTTTTCCATCACATACCCGCTCTTCAGCATGCCATCTTAACCTTTTTGCTTCATGTGAATTAGCAAATAAACATTTGAAATGATTAATTATAGGAAGATACCAAAATACCTTTGAAGGGAGCTTTGTAATCTCTACATCACCCTGTGATTTTTCTTTCACCTTATACCGTGATGTCCCACATTTTGGAAACTCTGACAGAAATTCATATTCCTTCCTATATATAATGCAGTCATTCAGACAGGCATGTATTTTCTTGTATCCCAATCCCACCGGGCATAATATTTTCTTGGCTTTGTAATGTGAATCTGGAAGATCGTTATCTTTTAGAAGAATGTCTTTCATCAATTGTAGCAGCTCTGTAAAACTTCTGTCACTCCATCCATGCTTCGCCTTTAGGTTAATCAATCTTAACACCGCCGACAGAACCGTAAAATCTGTACAACCGGGATATAATGGTTTTTCAGCATCACCATATAGACGTGCAACTGTCGGTTCTATCTCAATTTGTTCTGCTACAATATCGCGAATCATTTCTTCAATTCCATCGGAGTTACCATCTTGCGAATCATCATCATCAGTGACATTCCGTCCAGTTTCACCATGCCAAATCCAAGGGCTGTAACTCGGATTAAAACCATGACATATCAGATGATCTTTTATCTCTCTACTTTTCAACTTCTTCATATTCAAACATTTCAGGCATGGACAGAAAAAAATGTCACTACTTGGAACATTTCGTTTTGCAAATTCCAAAAAGGCATCAACACCTTCCTCAAATTCATTGCTCATTCGATGTGCCGTAATCCAACTTCGACTCATTATTACCTATAACAAATATCAACAAAAAATATATATTTTTAAGATAAGACAAAACATGTTTATATGAAAAAAAGCATAATTTGAATGTAAAACAATTTAAAATATAAAACAAATCTTGAAAGTAGTAGTAGTTTTCATAAGTACCCAACACCAAATAGCTATACATCGTAAGTGTCATGTTAAAAATATGAATATAGACCATTTGTTTTATGTTTAATAATATTGTCATATTATCTGATCATTCTGATTATATATTAGAATTACTATATCCTTTTGATCTGATATATAATTTAAGGACATTAATATTTCTTTAGAAAAAGTAATGTTAATATCATGGTAATGTAAAAAAAAGTATATGTCGAACTATATATATGTAATACCAATAAAAAAATACATATGTGTTTGGCCTGGGTTTCACACATAAAACAACTCATCTCACAGATTAAATTTTTGAATCATCCTACATAATACTTATTTTTATAACTTAGGGAATGAAAATAATAAAAGTTTTGATTTATGATACTCATTATGGGTAAACATGATATATATAAATATAATATCTAATCTCATAAAAAGATATCCATGGGGGTATAAGAGCATACACAAAGCACATGATCAAAAAGATAAGTGAAACAGTTCTATATAATCATAGATCATAAAACCTGAGTCCAAGTATAACAATTTTAGCATAACATAAGACATGATTTATATGATAGTGGGAACATGATTTAAAAAACCTTATTCACAAGATCACAACATTGGTATGTGGAATAACATAAGAGTGTGGCACAAACATAATCATATAAGTCATAACATATGTCAAGGGAAAACATAGTTTCATTCACCTCATATTGGGATATGTTAATCAGCTTTCCTATAATTTATTATAATATTTCTTACCAGGCACATCACATAACACATTGGACATGGTATAACCATCTGTATCCCATATTGATCTATGATATATAATGCATTGTCGAATGCATTAGAAGGATATTATGGACCCAAATGTCACATAATGACTAACCATATATATGGGTGAATCGTGATCATCAAATCATTTATAACACTTTCGTAGATCAATTAACTAACAAAAATGAAATGGGGGTCATAATTGTTTTTACAAAACATAATAATTATTAATACATAAAAATGTGTTTGGATGGTACACTACGGGAAAAATGGGTATTTGCGACGGGGGTAGTTACCCGTCGCAAATAAATAGGCTTTTGCGACGGGATTGCTTTCCCCGTCGCAAATAGTTTTCCCGCGATGCGCGCCAAATCGCGGGAAAACTATTAGCGACGGGAAAATATTCCCGTCGCAAATAACCGGCGGCGGTAAAAGGTATTTGCGACGGGAATATTTTCCCGTCGCTAATAGTATGTTATTTGCGACGGGACCCGTCGCAAATAACTATTTACCCGTTGACCGTAATAAATGCGGGCTAAGGTATTTGCGACGGTACCCGTCGCAAATGGGCCCGTCGCAACTAATCTAACCTATAAATACCCTCATCCGTTTTTTTCAAATCATTCTCATTCTCTATCTTCTCCTGCTCTCAAACTTGTGTTTCTAAAGTTGAGTTTTTCTTCAGTTTAATTTTTTTCTTCGGAGCTGATATTAAAGTTTTGAAGAACGATCAGAGCAGATCAATTTTCAAGGTATTTATGTTCATTTTAATTTAATATTTATTTTTAATTTTTTATTAGTTTCAATTATTCTTAATTAGTTGTAATTTAATTATGTTTATATTGTTTTCTTACTTAATAAATTTAAATTATTAGTATTGTTCATAGTTAATGGTAATTAGGAATAATTAGTAATAATTTTTAATAATTAAGAATAAATATTAATAATTAGTAATAAATACCAATAATTAGGAATAACAACATTATTACATTATTAGTATATTTTATTATTAATATTAAAATAATATAATTTTTTATATATATACAATTCTCTTTTCATCTGTGTGTTTACTGTCTTCACATGTATTATTTGTATGTGGAGATAGAAAACGCACAGATGAAAGGAGAATTGTATATAAATCAGAAAATTATATTATTTTAATATTAATAATAAAATATACTAATAGTGTTATTATTTGTAATTATTCCTAATTATAGGTAATTATTCATTTAATTACTAATAATTAGGAACAATTATCAATAATTAAGAATATTTAGTAATAATTAGTAATAATTACCAATAATTAGTAATAATTAGTAATAATTATCAATAATTAGTAATAATTAGTAATAATTACCAATAAGTAGTAATAATTAGTAATAATTACCAATAAGTAGTAATAATTACCAATAAGTAGTAATAATTATGTATAATTTGGAATAATTACCAATAATTAACAATAATTAGTAATAATTAGTAATAATTACCAATAATTACCAATAATTAGTAATAATTAGTAATAATTACCAATAATTGCCAATAATTACCAATAATTAGGAATAATTAGGAATAATTAGGAATAATTAGGAATAATTAGGAGTAATTAGGAATAATTAGGAATAATTAGGAATAATTAGGAATAATTAGGAATAATTAGGAATAATTAGGAATAATTAGGAATAATTATCAATAATTATCAATAATTATCAATAATTATCAATAATTAGTAATAATTAGTAATAATTAGGAATAATTAGGAACAATTATCAATAATTATCAATAATTAGGAATAATTAGGAATAATTATCAATAATTATCAATAATTAGTAATAATTAGTAATAATTAGGAATAATTAGGAACAATTATCAATAATTATCAATAATTAGTAATAATTAGGAACAATTATCAATAATTATCAATAATTAAGAATAATTTGTAATAATTACCAATAATTACCAATAATTAGTAATAATTAGTAATAATTACCAATAATTGCCAATAATTACCAATAATTACAAATAATTAGGAATAATTAGGAATAATTAGGAATAATTAGGAATAATTAGGAATAATTAGGAATAATTAGGAATAATTAGTAATAATTAGGAATAATTAGTAATAATTATTAATAATTAGTAATAATTAGTAATAATTAGGAATAATTAGGAATAATTAGTAATAATTATTTATAATTATTTATAATTATTTATAATTATTTATAATTAGTAATAATTACCAATAATTACCAATAATTACCAATAATTACCAATAATTACCAATAATTACCAATAATTACCAATAATTACCAATAATTACCAATAATTACCAATAATTACCAATAATTACCAATAATTACCAATAATTAGCAATAATTAGCAATAATTAACAATAATTAACAATAATTACCAATAATTACCAATAATTTGCAATAATTAGTAATAATTAGTAATAAATACCTAAAATTAGGAAAAATTAGAAAAAATTAGGAAAAAATTAGGAAAAATTAGGAAAAAATTTCAATAATTAGTAATAATTACCAATAATTAGTAATAATTACCTATAATTAGTATTAATTACCAATAATTAGTAATAATTACGAATAATTAGTAATAATTAGGAATAATTAACAATAATTAGTAATAATTACCAATAATTAACAATAATTAGTAATAATTAACAATAATTATTAATAATTACCAATAATTACCAATATTTAGTAATAATTAACAATAATTGCCAATAATTACCAATAATTTCCAATAATTACCAATAATTGCCAATAATTACCAATAATTAGTAATAATTATGAATAATTAGTAATAATTACGAATAATTAGTAATAATTACGAATAATTAGTAATAATTACGAATAATTAGTAATAATTACGAATAATTAGTAATAATTACCAATAATTAGTAATAATTACCAATAATTAGTAATAATTACTAATAATTATCAATAATTACTAATAATTATCAATAATTACTAATAATTATCAATAATTAGTAATAATTAGTAATAATTAGTAATAATTAGCAATAAGTAGTAATAATTAGCAATAATTACTAATAATTAGTAATAATTAGTAATAATTAGTAATAATTAGTAATAATTAGGAATAATTAACAATAATTAGTAATAATTAGTAATAATTAGGAATAATTAGGAATAATTAGTAATAATTAGGAATAATTAGTATTAATTAGGAATAATTAGTATTAATTAGGAATAATTAGTAATAATTACCAATAATTAGTAATAATTATTATTAATTACCAATAATTAGTATTAATTACCAATAATTAGTATTAATTACCAATAATTAGTATTAATTACCAATAATTAGTATTAATTACCACTAATTAGTATTAATTACCAATAATTAGTATTAATTACCAATAATTAGTATTAATTACCAATAATTACCAATAATTACCAATAATCACCAATAATTACCAATAATTACCAATATTTTCCAATATTTTCCAATAATTAGCAATAATTACCAATATTTTCCAATAATTACCAATAATTACCAATATTTTCCAATAATTACCAATATTTTCCAATAATTACCAATATTTACCAATAATTAGGAATAATTACCAATAATTAGGAATAACTACCAATAATTTGGAATAATTACCAATAATTTGGAATAATTACCAATAATTTGGAATAATTACCAATAATTTGAAATAATTACCAATAATTAGGAATAATTACCTTATTACATTATTTGTATATTTTATTATTAATATTAAAATAATATAATTTTCTATATTATATACAATTCTCTTTTCTTCTGTGTTTTTTCTGTCTCCACATGTAATATTGGCATTCTTTTTCAAAATTATCAACCTACTCGCCAATGGAGAGGTGAAAGTGAATGCCAATATTACATGTGGAGACAGAATGTGAAACACACAGATGAAAGGAGAATTGTATATAATATAGAAAATTATATTATTTTAATATTAATAATAAAATATACTAATAATGTAATGATGTTATTATTATATAATTAATATTTATGAAAAAAATTATATTAGTATTATTAAAAAAAATAAAAAATCAATATAATATTAAAATTATCAATATTTGTAACAAGTTTTGCTTTATTCTCAATATATTCAATCCTTGCTTGTGTTTTTTCTAACAAATTATTCAAAACCAGTAATGCTTTTATATTTTATAGAAAAATATGGAACAACAAGGTCGTCAACAGTCATTATTAGATGACCGCATATGGATAAATCAACGTAGAAATCCAAATGGTTCTGGTTTAAATCCAGTATATATAGAGGGTGTGGAGATTTTTTTATCATTTGCGGCATCAAATCCAGAATTTGTTTCAGAAGGAAAGATAAAATTCCCTTGTAGAAAATGTGTATTGAGAACGTTTGACACGTTTGACAAAGTGGGGGAACATCTCTTGCGTTTTGGTTTTCAAGCAGATTATGTTTTTTGGTATCAACACGGTGAACGCAGTTCCAGAGCAGGTGATACCAACTTGATTCCGGATCCATCCCAGTTTCAAGATTTAGTACATGATGTTGCAGGTTCATCTGTTCAACATACAGAAACTCCGGCTGATATAGCTTCAAATCCTGAGTTGGGACCGTCTGAATTTTATGAGTTGTTGAAGTCTGCTGAGGATGCATTATATCCTGGCTGCAAGATGAGCAAATTAGAAGCAGTTGCAAAATTTATGGCTATCAAATCAGATAACGGAATGTCAAACACCTGTTTTGACCAGATATTTTCTTTGCTGAAAACACTGTTACCCGAAGGAAATGTTTTACCTGCAAATTACTATGAAAGTAAGAGGTTGGTTCGAAATTTGGGACTTACTTGTCAGAAGATTCATGCATGTTCAAATGAATGCATTTTATATTCTGGGGAAAATGAGTCGTTGGATAGTTATCCCACATGTGGGCAACTGAGATATAAAGAAGGACAACACGGGAAGTCTGGTTTGATTCCTGTAAAACAGTTGAGATATTTTCCGCTTACATCCAGACTTCAGCGTTTATTCATGTCTAAGAATACAGCGACAATGATGTCATGGCATAAAGAGAATATTTCAACCGATAAAAGCTTGAATCATCCAGCCGATGGTGATTCATGGAAACATTTTGATAGAGTGCATCCATCCTTTGCTTTAGAAGCTAGAAATGTTCGACTGGGCCTTTCCACTGATGGTTTCTGTCCGTTTGGATCTTATGGTAGTCAATATTCATGTTGGCCTGTTTTTTTAACTCCGTACAATTTACCTCCATGGATGTTGATGAAGGAGCCATATATCTTTTTGACTTTACTAATTCCAGGACATCCGAAGAAAAATATTGATGTTTATTTGAAGCCATTGATTGATGAATTAAATTTATTGTGAAGTACTGGTGTCAGTACATATGATGTTGCAACGAAACAGAATTTCATACTGAGAGCAGCATTGATGTGGACAATAAGTGACTTCCCGGCTTATGGGATGTTATCTGGCTGGAGTACACATGGTCAGAAATCATGTCCTTACTGTATGGGAGAGAACAAAGCATTTATGCTCATTCATGGAAAGAAACCTTGTTATTTTGACTGTCATCGCAGATTTCTTCCAGCTGATCATCCTTTTCGCAGAAACAGATCTCATTTCAGAAAAGGAACAGCTGAAAGGGATGGACCTCCAAAAATGCTATCAGGTTCGGAGTTAAAATCGGTTGTATTTTCATTACCTCCCATCACTTTTGGTCCCACAATAAACCAACAGAAAATTTCTGGTTTTGGGAAAGAACACAATTGGATTAAACGTAGCATATTTTGGGATTTGCCATATTGGTCTGATTTGTTGGTCCGACACATGTTAGATGTCATGCATATTGAGAAGAACTGTTTTGATAATTTGTTTCATACAGTTTTGGATACGCCAGGAAAGAGCAAAGACAATGTAAATGCACGTTTAGATCTTGCCCAAATTTGCAGGCGTCCAGAATTGGAACTATTTGAGAATGTCAGAACAGAAAGGTTATTGAAACCAAAAGCATCTTATACACTGTCTAAAGAAAACCGTTTATTATTTTGTCAGTGGATTGCAGATTTGAGACTTCCAGATGGTTGTGCTTCCAATTTGGGTAGATGTGTAAAGAATGGTCATATTACTGGATTAAAAAGTCATGATTGCCATGTTATAATGGAGATACTTCTACCCATTGGATTAAGAGGTCTGTTGAATTCTGTGATTTGGGATTCCATAACAGACATGTCTCATTTTTTTCGGGAAATTTGTGCGGCTACGGCAGATTATGATGCTCTAGGCAAACTTGAAAAAGATGTTGTTGTAATTATATGTAAACTGGAAAAAATATTTCCGCCGTCTTTCTTCGACTCAATGGAACATTTGATGTTACATTTGCCATATGAAGCCAAATGTGGAGGTCCGGTACAGTTTCGATGGATGTACCCATTTGAAAGATGTATGCAAAAATTGAAAAGAAAAGTACGCAACAAAGCATCTGTTGAAGGATCTATTACAGAAGCTTATTTGCAAGAGGAAATATCTTTTTTCTGCTCCCATTATTTTGAATCTGAGTATCCTTCAAAACACAACCGAATGGGATGGAATGAGAGGAATATTGATGAAATCAACAATCAATTATCTGTTTTCAACTAGTCAGAGCTTGGTTTTGGTGGAGTTTCTGAACGCTGACTTTCAGATGATGAACATCATAGAGCTCATACGTATGTTCTGCTCAACTGTGAAGAGATGACATCAGTTGTACTGTAAGTGTTTATATCACTTATTCTATCATTTATGTTACAGTAAATAACTTTGGTTTTTATAGGTTGTATGATAATCATATCAAGAAACAAATTCCACAAATTACAGCAGCTGCTCTCGAAGAACGTCGACTGAAAAATTTCTCTCAGTGGTTTCAAAAACTGGTAACATAAATTCTTTATCTTTTAGCAACTCATTCGATGTATAGTTTACTATATTGATAATTATTTCACAAATTTTCAGGTGTCTCTACATGCTGATAAAATTGACAAACGGCTATGTGTATTGAGTAACCCACCTTCCAAACTTGTTAAAACTTATAATGCATATGTGGTGAATGGATTTCGATTCCACACACATGCATATGGGGAATCGAAAAAAAACAATGAACAGTGGAGTTAGCTTGAGAGGATCTCATCATCGAGAAAATGAAGTTGACTTTTATGGCATACTTGATGAAATCATTGAACTCTGTTATCTTGGACAACATTACATAACCATGTTCAAATGTCGGTGGTTGGATACAGAGAGAGGCGTGCATGTTCATCCGACTCATGGAATCATCGATATTAAATGTAAAAGTGTTCTCGCAGTAAATGAACCATTCTTATTGGCTCAACAGGCATATCAAGTTTATTATGCAAAGTACTGTGCAACATCAAGAGACTTGACTGATTGGTGGAGTGTAATAAAACTCAAAATTCGAGACAATCAGTTTAGTCAAAGTGAATGTGCTTTCACTGATGTGCAAAGAATTGAAGTTTTTCAAGAGAGTACTCAAAATCAATCTTTTTTACAAAGATACATGAGTATCGATGACGATACCCCACATTTAAGAGTCGGTGATGACGATGATGTTAATGATGTCACATATGAATTTGAAACGGTAAGAGATGAAGCAACTGTAACTCGAATGGATATCGATGATGTTGAGGAGGAATATGAAGATGACATTGACATATATGAAGATGATGATGAAGATGAACACTGATAGCATTCCATGGTATTTATATACAATCATAATATGTATATATGTATATATAATAGTAATTATCAATTATTTGCTAACATTAACATTTTCTGTTTCAGATGGACGACGCCACATTTCGTGCGTTGGCGGATGCTGACCTGACTTTTGATGCGGATGAGTTGCTGACAGATGACCCTCAGCCTGCAGGCGCTCCAGGGAGTACGCGGAGGGGGCGCGGTCTTGCACGATTGATGATTCCTGACCCCGTCCCCGAGCGACGTCCACGTCTTGGGTTTGATCCACGCACACGGAGGTGTGATAACCTGTGTGATAACCTGTGGATTTGACTAAGATTTCATTAATCTATTCACATAATAAATGTTTATTATTTTTTCAGTTTTCCGCATATAGCAGTCGAACAGGGCAGCGCTATTTTGCGCAACTATTTCTCTCAGCCGTGGACCACATGGGAGCAGATTCCCATTGATGTGCAGCAGGCCATGTTCGGCCATTGGTTGGTACGTACGTAAATAAATAATTTTTATTTTGAAAATTATTTCATTTCTAACTTGATATTTTGATTTATTTTTAGGGTTTATGGTATCCGATCGAGGATACCATGCGTGACGCCATCCACGAGGCATGGGAGGTGGCCATGCGTGATCGCATTCGTCAGTTTTTGCACAATTTAAGAAAAGCTGTGATAAAGAAAGCAGGAGTGTCAGATTTTGAGGAGTCATGTAGAGCACACCGACCAGAGTATATTTCATCCCATGTATGGGATGGATTATGTGCGCACTTGTTGAGTGGTGCCTTTCAGAGGAGATCATCGGTGGGGAGGCAGAATCGGGGGAGACAGGAGGTGACTCATCGAGCTGGGAGTCGTTCTTTCAGTACTCATAGACAGCATCTGGTACGTACATTATTTATAAATATTTTATATAACTATAAATATTAACAGTTTATTTTTTATTCTTATAGGCTGTCGAGCACCCCGATATTACAGAGTACGACGTATATCGGAGGATGTATAGGGATCCTGCTACTGGGGAGCTCAGAGGTGATCGTCAGCATCACATCGTGGTCAGTATTATTTGTTTTCAAGTTTAAAAATTAACTGCATATAATATATTCACAATTTTAATTTTAAATTGCAACTATAGGAGTCATATGAGGCCGCAGCGGCACAGGCCCGGCCTGAGAGTCAAGCCGAGTCATCAGATCAGACCACTGCCCGTCAGTTTGATGAGGCGGCATGGATGCAGGCCACCCAGTATGCCTTCGAGAAGGGCCGGGTAGTTGGTATCGGCTCTCGACTGACTCCCGGAGATTATTATGGCAGTGCTGCGATGTCGGCGTCCAGCTCGAGAGGAGCTCGTGCATCTTCTTCTACACAGTATGAGGATCAGTTGCGATCTCAGACTGCACAGATAGAGAGTCTCCGACAGGAGCAGGAGCAGATGCGTCAGCAGCATGAGGAGGAGCGTCGACGCCAGCAGCAGCTGTACGAGGAGCAGGCGAGTCGGTGGCAGCAGCAGCATCAGGAGCAGATGGAGTACATGCGCCGACTCACTCATGCTTTAGGGATGGAGTTTCCTCCACCACCATCTGCAGATCCCCCACCTCCCCCCCCTCCCCCCCCCTCCTTCAGATTAGAGTTTGTATTTCTGTTATAAAATTTGTGAAATCAAAATATTTTTTTTTTCTATTCGTAGTTTCTGTCTCATTATAAAATATTAATAATATTATATTTTTAAATAACAATATTAGTATGAATAATAATATTATTTATATTTTATAATATTAAATTTTATATATATATATTAAAATTTTATATATATATTAAAATTTTATAATATTATAATTTAATTATATTTTTTGTAATACTTGAATTATTTTAATATTTGAATGTAAAATAATTCTATTATTTTTATATTAATTAAAATAACTTATTAATATTTTTTTATTTATGAATTATAATTGTAATATTATTATATTAATTAAATCATTTATTAATATTCTATTATTTTTTATTTTTGAATTATAATTCTACTATTATTATAGTAATTAAAATAATTTATTATTTTCATTTGTAAATTATAATTCTATTATTATATTAATTAAAATAATTTATTAATAATTTATTTTTTTTATTTTTTTTATAGTATTTGCGACGGGATACTATACTCGTCGCAAATACTAGTATTATTAATAGTTTTTTATTTTTTTTAAAAAATAGTATTTGCGACGGGATACGATGCCCGTCGCAAATACTAGTATTATTAATAGTTTTTTATTTTTTTAAAAAATCGTTTTTGCGACGGGACCCGTCGCAAAAGGTATTTGCGACGGGACCCGTCGCAAAAACTATTTTAAAATTTTTTTACAAAAATACGGAATACTATTTGCGACGGGTAGAATGACCGTCGCAAAAAAAGGCTTTAGCGACGGGTCCGTCGCAAATAAGTGTAGTTGCGACGGCGTTTTCAGCAACGGGCTATTTGCGACGGGCCCCCGTCGCAAATAGCCCATCGCAAATACCTGTTTTTCTAGTAGTGGTAAGATAAGATAATATACCTAATTCAATCTAATTATCATTAAATTATTTCTACCTAGATAGAAAAGACCTTTATAAAAAATATAATTTAACTTGAGAATGAAAAAAAAGTACCCTTTACCTTTTTTATAATGAAAAATCTGAAAAGGATGATAATAATATTTAGGTATTATAATTTTTTTATGAATTATTAATAATAAAAGAAATCACCTCACTTGGTTTTGTTGAAAATCGGACATACCATCATATTCAAGAAATCAGATACACTTTGCATGAAAAGGTCCATCATTTTTAGGAGATGACTGAAAGAAGAAATGTATTATCAGACTCACCATGAGTCAAGAATGAAATATTTGATTGTAATAGGTATGAATTGATATTTTTATGAATGCAGATGAAAACAGATGATGGTTTTCTGATCTAGGAGTTCTAAAAATCATAATTTTTTGAAAAAATATTATGATGTAAGAATGTTGAATGAAATTTTAAGGATAGGTATTACCGATTGTACCTGGCCCAATTTCATTCATGAAAATAATTTTCTGGACAATCATATTGAAAATATGATTTTAAGAAAATAAGTACTACCAATCTTCATCCACAAAGACACATTCCAGCTAAGTAGGAAATAATAATGTTGCTGGAAGAATGGAACGTTACAGTACCACCCATTATTTTTCATATTTTTCTAAAGCTAATCCACAATATTTTAATAACCATTTGCGAGTTGAATGAACATAATAACCATTTGCAATAAAAAAAATTCCACGAGGTTCAAAAACGAATGAAAAGCACATCAAGAATCGAAACAAAAACGAACGAAATAAATTCGTGGAAGGCTTACTTGAATGTCGCGAGTTGAGATGATAGATCCGAGAGCAGTGAAGAAGATAAAAAATGAAGCCAAAATGAGTGTAATTCAGGCGATCGACGAGCCGATTAGGGTTTACCGCGTGAGAGAGAGACGAGCCGGCGACTGTCAATCGAAAAAATCGTAAATGACAGAACACGGGCTTTAATTTTTTTTAAATGCTTTATAACGTCGGTTATTATATAACCGACGTTATAAACTATTTTTTAGCTTTTTTACATCGGTTATCTTAAAACCGACGTAAAAAGGCTCCCGCGCTTTGGTTTTTTACGTCGGTTATTTTATAACCGACGTAAAAAACGCGTAGATATCGGGTATTTTTACGTCGGTTATTTGGAAACCGACGTAAAAAACCCCCCAGGGCTTTGGTTTTTTACGTTGGTTATTTGATAACCGACGTAAAAAACACGTCGATATCAGGTTTTTTACGTCGGTTACAAAATAACCGACGTAAAAACCCCCCCGCGCATTGGTTTTTTACGTCGGTTATTTGATAACCGACGTAAAAACCCAACAGGCGCGATTTGTAACGTCGGTTATTAAAATAACCGACGTGAAAAATCTACTCGCCGCATTGTTACGTCGGTTATATATAACCGACGTAAAAAATGGTGACGTAAAAAACGATTTCTGCACTAGTGCTCACTGTGACAGAATTTAAGGATGGACTCTTGTTCAGATTCTGGAACACACCTCCTAATGACTTGGTCAGGGCAGAACTTATAGAGGTATGGATCATCAAACGCATAGTGTCTAACATCAGAAAGAAATTTCCTTTGAGCTTGAGTCCCTAAGAATTTTGGAATGACTCCTGTCACTAAGAAATTTGCTATGTCAGCATACCAAGGGCAGTCACTCACAGAGTATAGGTGTTCATCAGGAAACGAATCAGACACAGAAAGGTGATTTAAGTTGTCTTTGAATTCCATCCTAGAGAGGTGATCAACTACAACATTTTCAACACCCTTTTTATCCTTGATTGTGAGGTCAAATTCTTGTAAGAGAAGGACCCACCTAATTAGTCTAGCCTTGGCATCTTGTTTTTGGAAGAGGTATTTCAGTGCAGAATGGTCAGTGAACACAGTGATGGGGGATCCTAAGAGGTGGGACCTAAACTTCTCTAAAGCAAACACAATATCAAGTAACTCCTTTTCAGTAGTGGTGTAGTTTATTTGGGCATCATTTAATGATTTTCTTGCATAATCAATGACATAAGGAGTTTTATCACAACGTTGTCCTAACACAGCTCCAACAGCAAAGTCACTAGCATCACACATAAGTTCAAAAGGAAGGTTCCAATTTGGAGATTTCATAATGGGAGGAGAGGTGAGAATGAACCCTCATAGCTTTTTGTCCAAACAAATGGAGCATCCTTTACTAAGAGAGCACAAAGGGGACGGGATATTGAACTAAATTCCTTGATGAATCTTTTATAGAAACCAGCATGTCCTAAGAAAGACCTCACTTCCTTGACAGTTTTGGGTGATGGAAGGTGACGAATGATGTCAACCTTTGCTTTATCAACTTCAATCCCCCTACTCGAGACCAGATGGCCTAGAACAAGTCCCTCTTTAACCATGAAATGGCATTTTTCCCAGTTTAGGACCAGATTCTTTTCTTCACATCTTGACAAGACTCTCTCAACATTTTGCAGACATCCCTCAAAAGTATCCCCAAACACAGAGAAGTCATCCATGAAGACCTTAAGAAAATCCCCTACTATGTCTGAGAAGATTCCCATCATACACCGTTGGAAGGTTCCAGGGGCATTGCATAACCCGAAGGGCATGCATTTGAAAGCAAAGGTTCCGAAAGGACATGTGAATGTAGTCTTCCCTTGATCCTCTAGGGAGACCTCAATTTGATTGTACCTTGAGTACCCATCTAAGAAACAGTAGAAGGCATGACCTGCCACTCTCTCAAGGACTTGGTCAATGAATAGTAAGGGGAAATGGTCCTTCTTGGTGAATGAGTTTAGTTTCCTATAGTCAATGCAGACCCTCCATCCACTACTCACCCTTGTTGGAAGAATCTCTCCATCCTCATTGGTTATCACTGTGATTCCAGCCTTTTTTGGAACCACTTGGATTGGGCTCACCCATTCACTCTCAGCTATGGGATATATGATACCATCTTTCAACAATTTCAAAAGTTCTTTCCTTACTACCTCCATGAGATTAGGATTGAGTCGTCGTTGAGGTTGACTACATGGCTTTGAATCAGATTCAAGAACAATCCTATGAGTACCGATAAGTGGGCTAATCTCAGGAATATCAGAAAGGGTCCAACCAATGGATTTCTTATGCTTCCTAAGGACATCTAGAAGCATCCTCTCATGATTGGATTCAAGAGAAGAAGAAATGACAATAGGATGTGTTTGATTGTCCCCTAGTAAAGCATACTTGAGTGTAGCAGGAAGTTCATTCAATTCAAGATCAGGTTGGTTCAGAATTTCAGCAGAAGATTGGGACATTGAATCAAGTTCAATTTCTTTTTTTAGAGTTTCATATAGGATTGATTCCCCACATGTAGAATTTTCAGCTACTAGATTGTCTTGGTCATCTTTAGGGAAGGAATTTGGAGTGGTCTTCATGAAAGTGGTTTCTTGAAAGGTTTCACTGATTGTTGGACCTAAGACTTCATCATAAGAGAAATTTGAAAATAATTCAAGCCAAGGAGATAAACTTCCTTCATATGAACAAAGTAAATCAATCTCATTCTGACTTAAACATTCATCAAATATTCCATGATGTTCCATGGATTCATTATAAATGCTTCCTATCATGTTTACTTCATGAATGTCCTCGTCATCCCCTATTTGTGAGCTTGAATTATAGATGTTCAAGTCTAGACTCATGTTCCCAAAGGTGATGGTCATGTTCCCATTTCGGACTCGGATAACAGAGTTGATTGTTGCAAGGAAAGGACGACCAAGGATGATTGGGGTTTGTTCCTTATTTCATAAGTTTGGATGGTTGTCAAGGACAATGAAATCAGCAGGGTATATGAAGTTTTCAACCTTTACTAAAACGTCCTTTAAAATCCCCTTTGGAACCCTAATGCTACGATTAGCAAGTTGAAGTGTGACAGATGTGGGTTGGAGTTCTTCTAGGCCTAACTGGCAGTACACAGCATATGGGATGAGATTGACACTAGCACCTAGGTCACACAAGGCTTTGACAACTTTTCTTTCTCCTAGTTCAACATTGATGTAAGGGAAACCCGGGTCTTTCAACTTAGGAGGAATGGTCCCTTGAATGGTGGTACTCACATTAGCAGCCAAAAGGACTTGGTTTTTATGTGAAAATTTTCTTTTAAAAGTGCACAAGTCCTTAAGGTACTTTGAGTAGGCAGGTATGGTTTGTATGGAATCGAGAAGAGGAATGTTCAACTTGACTTGTGAGAAGATTTCCCTCAATGTTTCACTCAGTTTAGGCTTGGGTTTCCCCCTCATGCGTTGAGGAAATGGTGCAGGTTGTGGGGTTGTTTGTTGAAGAGTTGTTTCCTTGACAATGTTATCAGTTTCCTCCGTTTGATCTTGTGGTTCATTTGAATTTTCATCCAAGTTTGAATCTTCATGTGGGTTCTGAATTAGTTGTTCAGGTTTATCAATTGATTTCCCACTTCTTAAAACAGTCACAGCCTTTAGTTGTTCATGAGTTGTTTGAGCACAACTTGACTCTCCCCTTGAAGTTGAGGATGGAACCGCCTGATTAGGCATGGGTGACTTTCCAGTTTTGATGGTTTGAAGTTCTTGTTTTAGGGAATATACCTCCGAGTTCATCCTCTCCATTTGTTTGCACAGTTGTTCTAGTAGGCTTTGTGGAACAGTTTGGGTGGGTGCTTGAGTAGGTTGGTTTATCCCAGGGGGATATTTTGGAGGTGGGATGGTTTGTTGAAAATGGACCGGTGGCTGTTGGTATTGGATAGGTTGGGTTTGGAACTGGTTATGGGTTTGGTAGTTCTGATGGGGGTAAGGATTTTGTCCCTATGGTTGGCTAGGTTGTTGGTTATCTTTCCAGCGGAAGCCTGGGTGGTCGTTTTACCTTGGGTTGAAGGTGTTTTGGTATTGAGGCTTTTGGAAGTTCAAAGCATTTACTTCCGCTGGGGGTCCTCCTAAGAGAACATCCTTGATGGATGGAATGGTTGGGCAGTTGTCTGTCTTATGGTCATGTTTGTCACAAATTGTGCAAACATGGTCAACAGTTTGGATTTCATGGACTTTCCTAAGGTCTATCTCTTCAACCTTCCTAGAGAGTGCTGCGAGTTTAGCCCTAAGGCTTTCCTCTTCTCTAAGTGTATGAATTCCAGTAGTTCTTTGTGGCTTTTCAGAATAAGGTGAAGTTCCCCATGTTTGTTTTTGTTCAGAAAGGCTTTCTAGATACTCATAAGCATCATTTGGGGATTTGTTTTTAAAGGTTCCATTACACATCATGTCAATGAATTGTTTGTTCCCCGGACCCAACCCTTCATAGAAAATTCTCACTTGTTCAGGAATAGAAAAACCATGGTGTGGAACCATGTTTAGAGTGTCTTTGAACCTCTCCCATGTTTCATATAATGACTCTCCCTCTTTTTCAAAAAAGTTTTGGATACTCTTTTTAAGTGCAATTGTTTTGTGGTGGGGAAAGTAATTTTTGTAGAATTCTCTTTGTAGTTGGTCCCAAGAGTTGATGGATGATGGTCTCAAATTGTTTAGCCAATTTTTAGCTCGATCCTTTAAAGAAAAAGGAAATAGCCTCATCTTAGCTGATTCTAGTTGATGTGGGGGACACATGGTTTCTACAATGTCATTGAACTCCTTAATGTGCAGGTAGGGCATCTCGGACTCCATTCCATGGAATGTGGGAAGGTGGTTTAGGACATGGGGTTTAAAGATGTAGTTGGAATCTCCTAGGTAATTGTGTCTAATTCATGAGGGGGCATTGTTCCAGGAAGGTGTGAGGTAGTCATTCATGGTTTGATCCATCACATTCCCCAAGTTTGGGGCTACCTCATTTGGGTTTCCATTTTGGTTTCCACCCGGGTTTATGAGTTGGTTTCCTTGAAGACCTTCCATTGAAATTGGCTCAATTTTGGACTCTAGAGTATTATGAAGATTATGATCTAATGGAATGAGTTCCCTTGGTGTACTTGACTCCCCAACCCCAGGACTATCCACCCTAACAAGACGGTTTGATTGATCGCAGGTGTAGGCGGACATGCACCAAAAGAAAAAAAACGAGAAAGGGACAAGATAAGAGAATTTGGATGAGAAAAGAAGAAATGGGGGAGAATAGAATGGGTGTTTAGATGACTTACTTGGGTCCCCGTAAATGGCGCCAAAATTTGATTCTCGCTCAAATTTACCCAATAGAATAAGGTAAGACGGTCCTTGTAGTTTAGCTTGGGTTGTCGAATCCACAGAGACCTAAGAAGAAACCTATAGACACGTACATTCTATGGACTGTTTTCGGCTATGAAGTGGCCAACTTGGATTTATTTTGGATGGGTTTTAAATATATCTAATAGATTAAAGTGAATTCAATTTAAAAGAATGAGTTGATCCTAGGTTATCGCTCGGGGTGGATTGGACGTATTTTCTTTTTAATGATTCCAATTTCTTAAATTTGAGATGGGTTAATTTAAGGAGATAAAACAACATCATCACTTACTGATTTAATTCCTACACCCTTGAATACTAATCAACTATACACTTAAAGGATCAAAGTTTTGATCACTTCAAGGTAAAGGTTCGTATTAGTACTTGAAGTGTGTGGCCTTAAATTCAACAAGGACGATGGAGTTTAAAAATCATCAAATAAAAATCCCAATTAAAGAAGTGATTATACATTAATTAGGTAATAAATAACATCAAATACAGCCCCTTACTACTCCCTTGGATCAACCCATAAGTGGGTTAGCCCTCCATTGATCCCATGGTTTCAATGGAAGCGGAAAGTAGACTCATGAGGGAGGAAATGGAGAAGTAAAGAAAACAACAAAAATAAAATGATCACTCCACCGTTGTGTGAATAATTTCACAAGAGTTGGTGTGAATAAATTCACACCTTGATCCAACGGTATCAAAGTGATATGAAGAACAACAGAATAATAGTAGAAGAAGAACTTTTATTAAGAAACTAAAGTGAATTAAACAACTTACATGTGAAAGACAAATTTGAGGCAACAAAAATGCAGCATAACATTACAATTGAACAAAGCATCCCAGATCCCAAACTCCTTCACCACCACTACCTTAAATAGGCATTTTGGGAGCCTTGGGTCGATCCTCAAATAGTACAAAGCATCTCAATTAATTTTGGTAGGCCATAGGTGGTGGAAAGCTTGTGGAATTTGAACTTTTCCACATTTGACCCGAGGTGGCAGCCAGCTTTCCTTCACCGAACAGACGCATTTGGAAGACCTTCTAGACGGCCGAATCAGAGTGGGACATAGAAGAAGAAAATGGATCTTCGGATGTCTTCTAACCTCCTGTAAAATTTGGGCCCATTTGGAGTTACGGATTCAGAGATATAATAAAATTAGTAGACTGTTTTTCTGGGCCGCAGAATCTGGCCCAGAATTGTATCTCTAACTTGGGTCGCTTTAATGACCACAATAGAGGCCGAATTAGCATTGTCTCATGAAGAGTTATTTGTTCCTATGAATGTCTTATATAATCCCACAAAATTTGGGATTAATTGGGCCTGTATGTTGGGACCCACAGTCGCATCAGTGGGCTAGTGTCCAATCCACCTTCTCTAGAATTGCTTCCTTTCATCACAAAATATCCCCATCTTCTTTCATGAATTCTCCATTGATCCCTGAATGAAAAATGTTAAAATTTAAGTGTAGATAATGTTCCCAAAATATCAATTTAAAAAAATTGATAATTACATTCCTTATAATCAGATGACTCATTGGGCCTAAATTGGTATATATTAGGCATGAAGTGCACAAATGATGAGAATGGATGTTCATAATGAAAATGCACTAACTCAATCCCATAAGATCAAAAATGAACATTTAATACCATTAAAATGTAATTAAAATATATGTTTTTATTGGATAATCAACTGCCTAGGTCTGGAATCCTATAGTTCTTTAATTTTTACCTATAAATCAAATATCAATACATATTAACACAGTAAAAACTGATAATAAGTTATTATAATAAAAATTTTACTTCATACCCCAACTTCTTTGGTAGGCTCATTAACAAAAGAGCCATCTGATTTTCTGTGAACATCCAACCATAGTTCAGTCTGGGAGGCTTCGTGCCCTAAATTCTGTGACTGCATTAATCAAAGATAAATCAAAAATTCAATATATTAAATATATAATATTGTATTATAAATATTTAAACTATTTAAAATATTACCAATGACATTCGTCTTCTAGAAAAGCTTTTTGAGCCCGCCGTGTGAGGGATGACTTACTTCACCCTGTTTGATGCATTCTGTCATGAGAGATCCTGAAATAAATAAAATGAAATTTAACAGTAATGTATCCAATGTCATCTCCTATTAATATACATGTATTAATGTAAAATGAGGATAATATAATAATATATATTTCAATACCATCTGCTTCTCATCACGATGTCTGTCAACAAAAACTTTTCACTGCTCTTTTGGTACCCCACTGGGTAGCTTGTCATACATTTGTTACAAGGTCAACAAAGTATCATTGACATCACACCACAATCTCCATTTGAAATCTTTCCATTTTTTACCGAGATTTTTCAAAGTCCACTTCCATGCTATCACATCAGCAACTGTGAAGTGGAAGAACATTTGTATACAGAAATTCATTTTGAACATATTAGTAACATGACATTCAATTAAACCATAATGTAATAAAATTACCTTTATTTGAGAATCAAAAACTTCATTTTTCCAGTTTGGAGGCATATGTCTCCAATCATCATATGAAATGGGAAGGGAAATGGGCTCCGCTGCCAACTGACCTATAATCTGTCCAAGTAACCCCGCGGCATCATCTGTAGGGACCCCATAAGAATCAAATGGCACGACTATATTTTCGTCATTCAAGTTCCAAACATCTGAGCTTTTTAAGTGTTTCTCCACGGTTTTATGTTTATCATCTTCAATGAGCAAACAATTAGTATAAACAAAATGCAATAAATTTATTTAATTAAAATTTATACCTATGACTGTGACCCTCCAGTGTGTCCGGGATGAACTGGAAGGGGTCTGTCGCCGCCCAACTGATGAGGCACCTGTAGGGGGAGTCGATGACTCAGCCTCTAATGGGAGGCTCTCTGATGGTGTGAGAGATGGTGCAGGGGGAGATGGTGTGGGGGTGTAGGCAGCTGGTGCCTCAGATGTCGTGGGGAGTGACCCAGATGGATCGGCATCCGTCGCAAAACTAGAAGAAGTAGTATACCGCTTCCTCCTTGGAATTCCTGTCATTTAATCAAATAAAATTAAGTTCAGAATATATATTTCAAAAAAATTATGCAGAAAAAAAAAATTAAAAATGATAATAGATGTCCGGTACTAACAAACAAAATATATATAACAATGATAATGAATGACTGCAGAAATGAAACAAGTGGTTTCTGCATGAATGAATAATTGTACATACAATCATTTTCCCCTTCAATAATGTCGGTTTCCTACTCCATTGCTTCATCCACTTCATTCATCCTTGCAAGACTAATATTTTCAATATCATGATGAAAAAATAATTCTGCTTCCTGTTGTTGATGACATTCAACTTCAGAGGTCAAATCTTCCACTTCATCACCCATATCATACAAATCTCTTTGTATTACGTGAGAAACTACACTCCACCCTTCATCCACAACATCATTCACATAATATACCATTTTTTCTTGCGATGATAAGATATATGGATCATGCATTTCACGATCACCAACATCCATCAAGCGAGAGAAGTTCACAGAAGTAAATTGCAATGAATCTCTTTTAACACCTCTGATAATATCGACCCATTTTCATTTGAATAAAACAACAAAAAAAATTCCATGGTAGTTTAATTCAATAATATCATGTAGCTTTCCATAGTATCCCACTTCAGAAAATGTAAATATACCACTATTTTGTGTTTTCAAACCCACTTCCCGATCAACTGTACGAAATCTAAAGCCATTCACATTTCGAACTTTCTAACTTTCTTTATAGGACCTCTAGAAAGAAACTTCAAATCTTCTGACAAGTCTGCTCGAGTATCAGTATTCATGATTTGAAAAAAGAAATATAATTTAATAGATTTACAAATTTTATGTGTCAAACTAATATTCTTATTTATTGCAATATTTATGAACTTACATGTCGTGCAAACCATTCTACAAGCTCTTTATTCACAGCTTTTGTTATATCTTTCTCATTTCGTGTTCGGCCTCTCATTAGTCTCTTTGTTTGTATCCTCAACTCTTCAATAAATGGATCTGCAATTTCACTATTCAGCAGCACGTATCTATGTGCCTGTAATAATTCCAATTCTGTCAGTGTCACATTTGAGGTTCTCCCAAATGATCGGCCAATAGTAGGAAATATTTTTTATTTCTGGTGCATTTGAGATTGAGTTGATGTGTCGTCAACACGTCCAACTCGATTAAATCTTGTCTCAATATCATCTAAATACCTGGAACAAAAGGTAAGACATTCCTCGACCAAATAGCCTTCAGCAATAGAGCCTTCTGGTTGAGCTTTATTTCTCACGTATGATTTCAAATGCCCAAGATATCTGTGAAATAAAATAATAATATTATGCATTTATTTAAATGTCAAAAAAAAATTAATTAACTAGAAAACATATAAATAAAATACCTCTCAATTGGATACATCCATCGATAATGAACGGGGGCTCCTAATTTAGCTTCTTCAACCAAATGCACAGTTAAATGCATCATGATAGTAAAAAACAATGGAGGAAAGATCATCTCCATTGCACAAAGAGTCAATACAAACCTCTCCTGTAGGTTGTCAAGCTGAAATGGATGTACAAATTTCTCACATAATTGCCTGAAAAATGTGCAGAATTGGAGTACAACAGTAGTAACTTTTTCAGGTAATAATGTACGCAATGCCAATGGTAGTAACTGATGTAACAAAATATGTGAATCGTGACTTTTCAATCCATATAACTTACGATTCTTCAAGTCAACACACCTTGAGATGTTACTCGAATACCCATCAGATACCTTCACATTCTTTAAAATTCGAAGGAACGTATCTTTATCCCTATTTTTCATTGCGAAAATGGTCGGAGCATACTTTTCATTCTCATCTGGCCAGAGATCACATTTTATGTTCATTACTTGTAAGTCTTTGCGAGCATTAAGATGATCCTTCGACTTTCCATGCTCATTAAGTAATGTGAAAATCAAATTATCACAGAAATTCTTCTCAATATGCATCACATCAAGATTGTGGTGCAACAAATTAAATTCCCAATACGAAAGTTTAAAGAATATAATTTTTTTCTTCCATTGTTGCATTCTGATTTCACTTGACGATGCACTTCGGACCCGTTTTCCACTATCATTCAAATGATGAACCTTCCCAAATTCTGTTTCAACATTTTCAAGTTGTGTCAATATTTCAGAACCGGTTAACAACTTCGGAGGTGGTCTACGATCAATGAAACCATTAAATTTTGATTTGTTCAGCCGAAATCTATGAGATGCATCGAGAAATCTTCGATGGCATAAGAAGCACCATTTTCTACTATGAGGTAGCCATTTGGGCTCAAAATCAAAGTTACAAACGGGACAAGCCAAACCCGTATAAGTGTTCCAACCAGATAAATTCCCAAGCCCAGGGAAGTCACTAATGGTCCACAGTAAAGCAGCATGCATTTTGAACATTGTTTTAGAAGAAACATCAAATGTCTCAACACCGTTACTCCATAACTCCTGCAATTCTTCAATCAAAGGCTGCAAGTATACATCAATATCATTTCCAGGCATTTGTTTTCAAGGAATAATCATTGATATGATAAAAGATGATTGTTTCATACACATCCACGGAGGCAGATTATAAGGGATCAAAACAACTGGCCAAATGTTATAACTTGTACTCAAAATCCCAAATGGGTTGAATCCATCGGCAGCCAATCCCAATCGAACATTCCTAGGATCAGCTGAGAAATCTGGATGTAATGAATCAAATGTATTCCATGATTTGGAATCTTGTGGATGTCTCATTAACCCATCATTGTTATTATCTACAGAATGCCACTTCATGTGTTCGGCGGTTTTTGATGACATGAATAATCTTTGCAATCGCGGCTTCAAAGGAAAGTAACGCAAAATCTTTGCAGGTGTGTTTATTTTCTTCTTCTTCATGAAATTATGTTCAGTCAGACTTCCAACATCACCCTTTAACTGCCATCTAGAAGAAGAACATTTCTTGCAATTCTGTCTACTTGAATCCTCTCCCCAATAAAGCATACAATCATTGGGACATGCATGTATTTTTATATAATTCAGACCAAGCTTGTTAACAACTTTTTTCATATCATAAAAAGATTCTGGGATTTTTGCTTCAGGAAATGCATCGCGAATAAATTACAATATCATGGACATTGCCTTATTTGTAATTCCACATAGACATTTGATATGGTACAACTTCAGTAGAAATGAAAGCTTTGAATATTTCAAACACCCACTATACAACTCTTGATTTCCATCGTCAACTAAATCATGAAACGCATTTTTCTCAGTGAAGTTTTCCGTTACATTTGGATCTACAGAATCAAGAGGAGGATCCAATGATATGTTCCAATCTTGATCTACTTGTGTTACAGTCTCAAAAACATCACTTGTCATGTTGCAATTTGTAGCACCCTCTTCTGGTTGTTCTGATATGTTTTGATGCTGATAGTGGTGTCTTGAAGTGCCGAATACATCATTTATGAGTTTTTGCATTTCATTTTCCATTGTCGACGAACTTGGGACCTCATTCTGTGGATTAACATCAGTGCTCAATATTTCTGTATTGTTCGATTCTCCATGCCAATTCCAACACAAATATTGACCAGGGAATTGCTTCAGTATTAAATGTTCATAAACTTCATCTCTCTTCAACCATGTTCTAAATTTACATTTAGGACATGGACATCTTATTCTCCCTTCAACGGATCGATTAGAAATCGCAAAATCTAAAAACTCATTCAAACCCTTAACATACTGAGGTGTGTTCCTCGGTAATGTGATCCAGCTTTTATCCATGTATATCACAATGTGCCTACACAAAATATACGATAGTGTAAGATTGCAGAATCATAATATAATAAAGATGACCCATTGATCATAAAGTATGCATAATATAATAAAGATGATTCATTGATCATAATATAATAAAGATGACCCATTGATCATAAAGTATGCATAATATAATAAAGATGACCCATTAATCATAAAGTATGCATAATATAATAAAGATGATTCATTGATCACATTTAAAATAGGCGAGTGGCTATTTTGGTTTCAGTTCTTTTTTCCAGGCCCTTGGATCCCTACCTAGAGATCTTCTCGGGTTTTTTTGGGAGACTATGCTCCATCTAGATTGATCCATTCAACATTGGATCTTTTATTATAGTTGTGGCTCATCTCTCTGGGTAAGAAGTATTCCTGATTCTTCATTTCTCTTGATAATGGTGGCACCCTAGGGTAACATTATCAGATCTGGTGGCCTAAGTTTTTGAATCTTTGTGTATTCTTCTAGATCCTTTGGGAGATCTCATTATGGAGGCCATTCCTTGGTTATTTGTGGTGCGGTGGATGTCTTTTCTTGAGGTATTTGGTGTTTTCCATTTCCACTAACCCCTTCTTTTCTAATTTATATCAATATTAATGTTTTTATTATATTCTAGGGCCTTCGTTTTCATCATTGGGTTTTCATTGTTGGTGGATCCCATTACGGGAATGTGTGACTTGAGCTTTGAGGTAGGTGGTTCCATCTCTAGCCTATGATAATTAGCCTAATTTCTCTTAATTTATAAGTTGATATATCAAATTGGAATGACTATTTTCATTTGTTTAAGAAGGGGTTTTTGAGAGAAATGTTTTTCCATGATTTTTGATAAATGAAAATGAAATGGGTACGTTAACATAAATATGGGTTAGTGTTCAACCACTGATTGTGATCATAAATGTAAGAATAAAATTATGTATTCTTTTTTTAACCTTACCCATTTTTGGTAAATCTATTTTATTAGTTATGTAAATAGAGATAAATTTATAAAAAAATCCCTATAATATCTATTTTGTTTTAATAAGATCATGATATCAAATTCATGACTCAAATATTACCATAAATTCACTACCCTAATTTCCATTGGATCAACTGAAACCCAATGATTCTATGCCAGATACAATATGAATTTGACTAATACTCATAAAATGTGTAGGTCCAATTTCTCTTATATTTAAAGGGATCTATAGGAGTCTAACCCTGATGAGGGTATGGAGGCTGATATAGGGATAAAGCCTAATTAACTAGACTAGGTAGTAGTTCTTGAGGGGGTGGTGCTGACTCGTTCTATAGTGGTTGATGTATAGCCTGAGGCTGAGTAAGATGTTGATTCCTTAGTGAGGCTATAAAGGCTGATCTACTGGTAAAAATTCTAGTAGACTAGGGGACTCAACCTGTGAAACAATATCAATCTAGAACATAGAGTCTCTTTTCATAGGATACCTGAGTGAAAAAATTAACACCTTCTTAGCATGTTGGATGGATTTCTCCTGGCGATGAGTCCTATTAGAGAATTTTTTGAATCCACCTATAATGTTTGGAGTGATGGGGGAGGGAACCAGTTTAGCCTTACCATTCACCATGCACATCATCAGTAGATATTTGTGAGTTAATGACTTGTCAAGTGAATTCATGAGGCCCTTCCACCTAGCGACAATGTCTATGACTCACTCATCTGGTCGTTGTTTTCAAATAAAGTAGTCAGATGTTTTGGAATTTCCCATGGTGGTGATAAACTGAAAAATAAATTGATTATGATGGTCTTCCCAAAAAGCTATAGACCCAATGGATAACTAGATGTACCAGAAAAACTCTAGCCCTTCTAATGTCAGCACAAAACATAGTGCTTTGTGTCTTCCTACTATGATAGAGTTCACAACATAGGGCCACACATTGAAATAAAATGGGCTAGGTGTTGTAGCAGATTACACATCCCATTGAAGGGGGGAATTGTTGGATTATCAAATTATATTGGTGTTGACATATCATAAACCGGTGCATGTTATGACATTCCATCAAGTGGTATTTCCACCTATCACTTCTCCAGGGCCTCAAAGGATATGATGAGGTTGTCCATTGTGTCCTCTAGGAAAGGATTCCATTCTGGTCCAGGATCAATGACAACTAATGAATTTCTAATATCATCAAAATGGTAGGTAGGCTAAACCACCCATGAAGTGATAGGTATAACAACTGGGCGAATTCCATAAGATAATACTGGGGGAATTACTAGAGCCAGGTCTCGAGGAAGATTCTCATTCAATTTTGGTGGATTAGGCAATAAATAGTGTGATCACTTGTCATAGGCTCCTAAATTTACCGAATTTAAAGGAAATTGATTTTCCAGATTAAAGGGAATTATTTTCTTAATGAATTTTGGATTCCCCTAATTTTCTAGTGGATATAGGACAAGATTATATCATATATCTCCATATTGTAGAAACTAATTAGCATGGAGCTCATTAATGGGAATCTTCTATTCGGAAAGATGCTGAAACATAGAAGTCATACCAGGATCAACTATATTCTACATTGAACTAGATGGGTCATAGGGATTAGCAGTCCTAGTCGGTCCTTTACCCTGGTTGGGGTCTTGGTGTAAGGGTAATTACTTAGAGGAATCTGAAAGGCCATGCGTCTTTCTTTGATGGTGGGTGTCAACACTTGGGGTGTCCAGTAGATGTTGTTCTACCGCAAAGGGTGGGTCCTCTTACTCAGAATTTAATTTAGTTTATCACTCTCTAATTGTAACAATCTCATCTATATTCAAGGTGACTATGCACAGAGGCACATTATTGACGTCATTGGGCAGATTTGGCTATCATAGGATGGGATTGAAGTGGAGAGAAACATAATTCTCTACGATGCAAATCTGTACTGGTGGGGACACTTCCTTAATAATTATATGGATTAGAAAAATGTTCTGAAGAAATCATTGTAGATGGTACTGGTGGTATCTTGTTGATGTGGGTGGATACGACACGAGAAGCCCTGCTAAATAAACCATGTAACGTTAATGGAAAATGTCATCCCAATGCTCTTGGATATTATATAATTCAAAATAAGGTTCAAGAGGCAGAAATGTGTCTCCCAAATGGTTTGAAAAAAAACCCTATCATGATTGAGTGACCCCAGAATTATGATGTTGGAAGTAGTTGTACAAAGGATTTGGACCTGAAACAATAGCAAGATAAGAACAAGTGTAAAAAAATGAATTTAAATAAAAAACAATTTTTAAAATTCATAATTTAATTTAGAAATGAGACCACCATCCCTCGAAATATTGGAAAAAATTTCATAGCCCACAAGGAATCGTTTAATTCCTATAGGAATACAAAAAATTAATAATTAATACAACTCAGATAACCTAACTAAAAATGTAGTAATTAATATGTTTGAGTTTCAAACTCACAAGGTTTTCCTATATGCTATAAATTATTTCTAAAAAATTAAAACACAATTGATTGATTATTTAAGGAAAGATAATGAAGAGAAAAAAATATATTTGATTTTGAAGTCAAATTACAAATCATGCTAGGTTTAGTGATTTTCAAGTTCCTGTGATAGGGATTCTAATTTTTTCATTTTCATTGATATCTATTATGAGAATTAGGTCTTTAGGGATCCTTGGTCTCGGTATCCTACACTAGTACAATAACCAAACTATTGGAATGGTCAAATATTAGGTTTTATTATCAGATTCGGTTACCCAAAACCGTTTTTAAACTACCCGTGCTAGATTATATAATTTTCATATGAATCCAAAGGTGAATATTTCATTCAGAAATAAGGTACACCTCAAGTCACAACATAATGTTCATGCAATAGAAAAATAAAATAGATTGGTATTATTAAACAGAGTTAAAACAACCAAAACATGGATATAAATATAGAAACAACACATGATCAACACATCCCCCTATAATCACCTCAGTTGAAACAATGAAACTAATCCCTCATGATAATCCTGAGGAGCCATATTGAAATGGTTACCCATTAGAACATTGCAGCAAAGAATGGAAGCAACCTTAGTGATTTTCACTTTTGTATTCATCTTTGGATGTATCCTTTATTTATCTCCAAGGTATATACTTACATGTTTGTTTGGTTGTAGGTCTACATATATAGGTATCTGTAAAAAAATCCCTCAACATATGCATAAAATATCATACAAGTTTAATGTTCAAATATGGTAATGAATTCAGGACATGAAAAGTTCACCTCCATCACATGAAACCTACTCTTTCTTCTTGAAATCACGTCATGAGTTAATTTTAGAGTGTGTGGTTCCTTTGATGCCACATAAATTCAGGTCATGAGTCCTTTTTATGGCTTATAAGAGTGGCGTAAAACATGGTGGGATTCTTCAATGAACAACGTTGAAATTTGGGAATCTATGGTGTTGGCAAAAGACATTCATAGAATGAAGGATGACTTCATGGAATGAAAGTTTTTGGGCCTTCACGTTTTTTTGTAAGATTTATTCATGTCTTGTATTTCATAACTGTCCTGAACTAGGTTCATGATACGAATCACTAGTTTCTAGCTCCATAACCTCTATTTCAGTTTGGTTGTGTAGTTTCGACACTAGGAAGTGTTTGATTGACATCCAATGTCATGGGAATCCATATTTAAGTGGATAGATCGATCATTTTTTCTCCTTTTACTCATTTCCATAAAATATTTGTATCATTAACAATATGAACATAACATCAAATGTACAAGCAAGAATTAAAAATTCAATTATCAAGAATCAATGTATTTATATATCATAATTGTGTTCATGAAATTTTCTTATCATACTACATAAAATCTAAATAAATATTCATACTTATAGGATGAATAAATAATGTAGACCTAGTAATTAGGTCGCCGGAGATGGAGGTCGCGGGGTCGCCGGAGACGGAGGTCGCGGGGTCGCCGGAGGTCGCGGGTCGCCGGAGGTCGCGGGTCGCCGGAGGTCGCGGGTCGCCAGAGGTCGCGGGTCGTCGGAGGTCGAGGGTCGAGGATTGCGGGTCGCCGGTGGGTTAGAGGAAGAAGGGAGGGCGTGAGGGTTTGGGGAACGATCGGGGTGGGGGAAGAAGGGTCGGGATTGTGAAAATGAACGAAAGGTTTCGCGGCGGTTTATTAAAAACCGCCGCGAAACCTTTCGGTGAAAACGTTTAGAGGCGGTTTTGTGAACCGCCGCCACAAAACCGCCACTAAACACGGTTTTTGTTGTAGTGCATCCATTACATATGCTTTTACTCACACAGTGAGGAGGAAACCAAAGGATTTGTTAAGGGGTTTACATAAAAGAAACCACGGGCACACAAGCCCTTACATAATGAGAGGAGAGATGATACACATGACAACAATTTAATTAAATAATAAATGAAATGAAATCAATCACATACAAAGTTTTAATCTGAGCTCATGATTATCCACATGCATGCAACGAATTGCGCATTTAATAAAATTTGCATTCAATTCTAATAATTCTTATTTAAGATAAATCGCACTTGAATCAATTAATTATCTTCTTTAATTAATAAATTATTTTATCTTAATTCACATCCAAATTTTCTTGTAATTCTCATCCATCATAATTTAAAAAAAAATATTTAAAAATTAACTATGTATAAAAATGTACCTTGGAGGAAACATGGTGAGTATCCATCTGAACTACCCAATGTGTATTATACTCATATATTGTTTATTCTTACAACATGTGACATACACAACTTATCATGTAATTTTATATCATGTACTATCAATTTAATGACCACACAGAACATATGGTATTTACGTAGCATGTAATGATTCAATGCGTGTCGAGTAATAACAGTAATACAACCTATACACGATATGTAGATCCGAACATTACACAAAAATTAATTAGAAATTTATATATATATATATATATATAACCTATCATAAAGTGTGTATTTTCAACTTAATGACAATATAGAACACATGTTGATAAGGTTTGAACAATATATTAAATTAATTTTCAATTTTGCATAATTTGGTAAAAGTACATGGCGTGTACATTTAAGCTACATGACGTTTATTATTCTCAATGTCTATTCGCGACACATGCCTATGGACTCAGCGTATAACCATGCCATTAAAGATTTTGGAGTGCATAGTGTGTACTGGAGGTTTCGGGCGTAGTGGAAGCGTGGTTGGGACGACACCCAACTTTGATTTTTACCATGATCAATGATTATTCCGGGATTAATACGATGATAAAAGCTAGTCTCCACAGAATATAATCAAAGATTTAGATAAATAAGAAAGAGACCTGAAACCTCAGAGAGGATCTTGTATATCATGTTTATAATTAATTTAATTAATTTCATAAAGAAAAATAATACATGTGTCTTTGGTATTTTTCTTCGTTGATGATGTTGATTGTCCGGATTGACCCTTCCGAATTATCTCATTGCGCTTGTAAGGATCCAAACTATAATCTATCTAGCGGTGATCCACACGTGCTCCGATGGCCTCTGATCGACACCGCTCGTTCTCCGGGTGCTAGCGCGGCTAAGCGAGTGTCTTGTGTCGGTCGTTCTTGAACGCTTGTTCTTCAGCCTTGAAGAACATCTCTTGTTGAGAAGAGGATTTTAAAAAGAAATTGTTTGACTCACCAATTCTCAATTCACAAGGCGTGTGGTGCGGTGTCTCGCACAATAGGCGTACTTGTCTATTTATATACATGGGATTTCAATTACAATATTTAATTGCATAGAAACAATTAAATACATTCATGAACTTAGAGAAAACTCATGCATTTAATAATAATACCGCGTTGTTATTTATGGTGCGCCAACCTGCGCAAAACGGAATGATAAATTCCGCATCACAAAATAATAGCAGCGTTATTTTAATTTGTGTCAACTAGTTAAATAATTATTTACCATCTTGCAAATAATTATTTTACTACCGGGTTGACCTTGGTCTGCGCAAACTCCACTTCCATTTATTGAAAACTTGAATAAATAAATAAATAATTTATTCTCTTAAATAAATATTTTATTTACAAACTAGTAAATAAATATTTATTAAATGTTCAATAAAATAAATAAATATATTTTATTTAATTTATACAGTCATTTTAACTTGAATAAAATTATTCCATGGTCTTAAGAATAATATTTATTTCATTAATTAAATTCAAATAGAATTTAACCAAGACCACCAAAAACACTTAGTGTGTGACCCTATAGGATTCTTTCTCATTGGCATTAGGCGGGCTTGCCTAAAGTCCAAGAGTATTGTCTAGCAATGGATCAAGGCGCCCAAGAGAAATAACGTAAAGTCGCAACAATGACATCCACATATGAACGCTCACTATGTAATATAATCTCTTTGTCACAATATCTCATCAAGCAGGTTTCATGATTGTGTCATCAACTTTTATGCTTGATACGTCATTCTTTGACTACCTGGAATAAACTCGTCGTTACACCATGACCATGGAATTTCGCGTGACAGTTCTATTTCAATCAAAGGGTCGATATATCAACTTCTATAAATGGAAGGGATAAATCCTTCCTCGACTTATCCATTAATAACATGTCACTCGTGACATACCCAACGTACCCTACTTCCTACCAACTATCTGCGTGACAGTTTTTGTCAGTAAATCAAAGTGTGTAAGTCGTAACACGTATTAATGATAATCTTAAAGTATAAGGATCATTACATGTGCTCGCAGATAGAAATATATGATGACACCAAAACATGCAGAATTCCTACTAGTGGGTCTGTTCTCATAATCTCCTATCTTGGAGATTACCAAGTGCGAACTTCATGAGAGGAAGTCTCATCTGCTTACGAGTACTCACACCTGACGGTCTGCATGCTATGTGTCTCATCATAGCATGTCATCCAACCGTAGAACTCTATTTAAGAATATTGTTATATCATTTCAAGGTTCTCATCGTATTGGGGAACTGTCATGACCTTATTAATGCAAAAAATACTCTAGGACATTATTACATCATAGTCATGCAAAACAATGAACACTATGTAATAATACATTAAATATCCATGTAATAAAATTAAAACTAGTTGGTTCTAGGACACCAACTCTTATATATACATGGGCTACACTGCATGTGGTCTCCGAGTTACACGGCTACCAGTTATGTAGTTTGTGTAAGAGGATACATGACCTGTCTATGACTAAGGGACAACACGTTGTGTATGGAAGTTGCATGGTGTGTACTCTGGATGACTGTGCACCAGGATGGCCCAGTCAACACACAGTGTATAATCAAATTCACTATGTGTAATAAATGCACATGGCTTGAATTAATTCTAAATTATTTCTTGGTGTATTAAACACCAGTACACAGTGTGTACCTCTAGGTTGCACGATGTGTACTCTTATGTTATCCGGCCAGACTCCTCGACACCTTCGGATGAGATCTTCAAATTTATTTCATTCATAAATTTAATTGATTTGATTATATTTATGAGAAATGAAGAGGAAGAAAGCAGATCTTGAAATTATGATTAAAGAATGATTAAATTGGAATTGAAAACTAATAACAAATGCATAAATCAATCAATGATCTTTAAATAATTATAAATAATTATGTGGTCGCTCTGATACCACTTGTAGGTTCTGGATACAACGGAAGTGTCGGATGAGACATGTCCAACTCATATTTTTGTCATGATTTATGATTTATCTGAGATTTACACGACGATAAATTCACGATCAATAGAATTGAATTAAAGAATGTAGACAATAGATAGATGTCAGAACCAAAACACAGGATCATCACATGTAATTTATAATTAATTTAAGCAATTAAAGAATTGTCTCGTTGATTGATCTAATAACATCTCTACATCATATCATTGTTGCGTTGTAGGAATCAAGAATAGATTCCATCCAGCGGTGATTCACACGTGTTCCACAAACCTCTGAACGTCATCGTAGGAATCTTCAGCTGCTAGCATGATAGATCCTAATGCTTGCATCATTCGTCTTTGATCGCCCCGGGAACTACTTCAAGGAAGGGTTCTCTTTGATCCCTCTAGACTTGAGAGTGGTGGTGGGGGAGGACCGTTCTTCGTTCTTGAGAGCATTCTTGGAAAGGGTGCTCTCTAGGGATTTAAGAGGATTCTCTCCAGATCTCATTATGCACAACACAAAATGAATTAACCCTCTTAAGAAAATAATATAATTGAGTTTATATAATGTTAGGGTTAGAAAATAATAATTGCACATGTGCCCTTGTTATTTTCGTAATTCCTACAGAACCCCATGTCTATAATAATAATAATAATAATAATATTTCTTTACATGCACTAAACTTGTGAATTAAATTAAATATTATTTATTCAAATAATATTCAATATATATTATTTCTCACTTGAACCATTAAACATGGTATGTTATTCCTCCATAATATTTATCAGGCCTTGAATAATGACTATTTATTTAAAAAATAAATATTACTTCATTATTCACCAGTAAATCAATAAATGTTATATTCACTAAATAATAAATAAACATTTATTAAGTATTCTGCTCACATTATATTCTCTCGAATAACCGGTGACAAAATATATGCGATCAAGTAAATATGAATAATTATTAAACTGCGTGCAGAAATAATATTTATTCAACTTGTTAAATAATATTATTATTTAACTGAGATTATGGATACACTTATTGTGTAGCCCTCTATGCCTCTTTCTCAGTGGCATTAGGCGCAACAACCTGAAGTCCAAGGTCAACATCTAATAACAAGCCAAAACACCCATAGATAAAGAAATTAATTCTACAATAACATAATACCTCATACATCTGCATATTGTGTAATATAATATCTTTTTCATGATATCTCTAATCAAACAGGTTGCATGTCGGTGTCATCAACCTATGTACTCAATGTCTCTTTTTTTGACTTTTTGGAAATCGAAGTTGCCTACATAACGTCATGGTCATGAATTTATTTAGGTTATATCATTTTCATCAAAGGGCATAAGATATGAACTTCTGTTAAAGAACATATGGGACAAATCCTTTCTCATATTATTCATTGATGAAATATTACTCGCGATGCACCCAACGTATCCTACCTCACCGCGAACATATGTCATCACGGTTTTCGTCAATACATCAAAGTACACAACTTATAATACTCATTAATAATGATCTTAAAGTCTAAGGATCAATACACACATCTGCAGATAAGAACATCTAATGACACATGTAAATGTGGTTTCCCTACTGACGAGTCTCGTTCTCATAATATCCTACACTGGATATTACTAAGGGTGTCCACCATGAGAAGGTATCTCAAAGTCTTATGAGTCTCCACCCCTAATAACATATATTATTTGTGTCCCTCAAATGATATCACTGGTTGTCAAACATATATTTAAGAATATCGTCGTCACACTCCTGGGTTCTCATTATAGTGGAGAATTGTTATAACCATTTAGTGCGACAATTACTCTTAATACATTACCAGATACCATGTTACGCAGAAGAACAATCATGATGTGATAAGAAGTTTGTTAATATTCAAAACAATGAATACGAGTTATCATAAAGTACATAGAAGTTTGTTACAGGGCACCAACTCTAACATGATTCACAATGTTGTGAAGTTATGCATAAAGTCCTTACGTGATTTTAGTGCAAATGGGAGATTGTTGAATGTACACTATATATATATACATACGCAGTTGGGGGCTTACTCGAAGGGTTCCCTATAATCCTGCATCAGATCTGGGTTCAAATCAGGGTGGGAGAGAATTTCTGCAGGTACTGTAGCAGTACTGTAGCAGACATTGTAGCGACACTGCAACACTGTAGCAGTGTGGGTATTGTAGCATGTACTGTAGCGGGGTAATGTAACAACAATACTATTCATCACAAATGAGCTTTCGGATCACTGGGTATTTGGGCCATCAAGTAGGTGATGACGCAAGCATGACGTGCAGGCGATGACACAACACATGATGCAAGAATGGACTTCGGGCCATCCAATGGTGGGCCTATGGGCAATGTAATGGGTTTCATGCTCACTAGGCCTTCGGACAAAAAATGTATAATGTAATAAAGCAGTTGGTTGGGTGAGTTATCTTTTGGGAGGCTATGACCTGCCTTTCAGGCCTATGTGTGTGTTTAAATGTAATTATGCCCTCAAACACATAATATAACATACATACATACATATATATATAATGATATTATATAAGTGTATATTTAATACATGCATTTGATGTAGGTATTATTATGCGTGTATTAAATACACGTGATAATAAATATATATTTATTTCTCTCAAACGGTTTTATTATCAGTTACAATTCGTTATGAACAGATTGAATGACTTGAATTTTCATTGAATATGATTCAATGAATTAATGTCAATGAGAATAAATGTATATGAATACATAAAGACGGTTGACTCGTTTCATTTAATGAAACACGTCATGGATAACTATATAAAGGGATGTGATCCCTCCTGTTGATGACATCCGATTGTGAGCAAGCCTCTAAATTCTCTCTTACTCCCTTGTTGTTGTTCATCGTCTGAGATAAAAGTGCCAACACCCCTTCATCGTTTAGGTATCCTCGCGATACGATCGCACATCCATTGGTCGGTGTACCCCCTCAGAGGCAGAGTGTTTTTGTTCACTACTTCGTAATCTCCATTAAGCATTGTCCTTCGTTGATGAAGAAGAAGATTGTTGTCATTGGTGTTTTTCGAGTATTTTGTTTTACATATTTATTTACATGTTGATTCTTAAAGATAGATCTGCATTTGTTTGGGTTGTCTTCTGTTGCATATGATCATTTGATGATCGAACAAAACTCATCATATATAACGTGAATATAACACACATATCAACGTAAATATGACACGTATTTAACAAAAATAAAATGCAATATAACGAATACAACATTATATAATGCATATACAACGCAAATATAACACATATAACATAATATAGCTGAAATATAATTTTATATAATGCATATATAATGTAGACATAATGCATATACTAACTTAAATATGTGGTTGGTTGGGGGGCGGGGTTGGGGGTAGGTCACGGGATCAAGTCTCCGAGCCCGCGTGATTACTACAATTTTCTTTCCTCGTGTCGTGTTCTGTGGTGGCGAGTGTAATCAACCTTATACATACTAACTTAGATATAACACAATATAAGATAAATATAACATAATGTAATGTAAATATAATGTTATATAATGTACATATAATGTTACATAATACACATATGACAGATATATAATGTCACTTGCATTATGCAACATTATATCTACGTTATACAACGTTATGTTTACATTATCTCAAGTTATATATAGGTTATATTTATATTAAATATGTGTTATATTTACGTTATATAACATTATGCTTTCATTAGATAGATACGTAAATATAACACATATATGACTAAAACATAACTATATTTATATAAACTCAACACATAAAATTTATAATACCTTTAACAAATTTGATTATACTTCTTCAAATTAAAATTTGTATACAATTACTTGTTTTAAATATAAAAAAAATCATTAAATAGAAAACTGTCTACTTAATATAATTATATTTATTATTTTCAATATTTTATAAATGAGTCTACATTATAAATATAAATATAATTACAGTTATCATTATATTCTTTTAGAAAATTATATTTATTATAATGATAAATATAGTTATATTTACTATACAACTATAAATATAAATATGGCTTCATTGATTAAAACTACAATAAAATTTAAATTTATTATAATGATATACATAATAATAATATTATGATATTTGGTAATTTTATTATATTATATAAACAAATTATGAAATAGGAAACGTGTACCGTGCCCAGATCTGCTTCGCTACCGAACTCCCGGAGCTTCGTTCGTGACAACCGGACGGCCCCAATCCTCCCAAATCCCCCAAACCCTAGCGGCCTACCCAAGACTGTTGGAGTTGGGTGTCCCAAAATCTAACAGAAGGTATGTGTTTCCTTCTTCCCTAGATTTCTGAATTCCATCCGCTTTACCCGTTTATGCTTATATCCGAGACCACGTATCCCTAATATTACCCGCTCAAAGTCGATCCCTAACTTTTTGATTCGCTGCGCATGACACCTATAACCCGTGATAAATGATTCTTTATAATTGTTTCCAGATTGTTTATTGAAAAACTGTTTTTCTACGGCTCATTCAAGTGGTTTTCTTCTGAAATTCACGTGCAACTGTTTTCTTAGAGACAAAATGGACGCCACTTATTTTTTAAAACAGTTAATCATAAATGATGAGTGCTATAAGTAGTTTTGAATAAGTGAGGTCAAACTTAGCATAATATTTTTTCATATTTATTCAGATGTCCTAATCTCTTTGTGGATAAGTTGGTTTATTTGCTTGCAAATCAAAACCATTGGTAAATCAAACCGTGTTAAACAGAGTTGTTGTGTGCTTCTTATTATTTTTATAAATGTTTAATTGTATTATGTAAACCTCGCATGTGTATTTCCCCACTAAGGATCCAGCTGCATGTTTTCAGTCTTTGTTTCTCACAGTGCTGCTTTATACTGTGTTTTTTTTATGTAAAATTTTTACTCTTGAATAGGATTTTGTTGATGTTTTAGACAGTGCTTGTGTATTTCGCCCTTAAAATTTTGCACATGCATCTTCTCCCAACGTTTTTTACCCTCAACAACCATAATCATCCCTGTCCCTTGAAATCCAGTACCTCGATGAGAGGTATAATAATAGACTGTTTTAAAACAAATATTTAAATTGTTCCTGTAGATTGTTTGTCTGTGTATTTGTCTTCATTCTTTTAAAAACTAATATCGCTTCAATTATCTATATTGCTGCAAATTGTTTTTGTAAATTGTTTCTGTAAATTGTTTTTGATATTGTTCCTGTAAATTGTTCGTGCAATGTTTTTCTGTATTTGTTCGTCTGCTTTAGTCATCTGTAAATTGTTCCTATAAATTGTTCCTGTAAATTGTTCTTATAAATTCTTCGTCTGCATTATTTGTCTCATAGATACTCATGTTATGATTCATTCGCAATTGAAGAATGTGGATATGCTTTTTCTGAAAATTCATTAGATTTGAACTTACAAACCAAAATTATTATTTTTACTATCTAATTTTGCGTTTGCTTCCTTCACCAACATACTTCGACAAATAGATATAGTTCACATTCATATTATCTGTTCATGACATTCATACACTTAATTCTATTTCAAATTAGTGTTAAATTATTTAATTACACCACCAATTAAAACCCGTGCAAACGCACGGGGAAAATACTAGTGTGTGTGTGTGTGTCTTAAAAAAAATATGCGCCATTCTATCAGTAAACGGACCAGATTAGTATGCATCCAGTTTCTGTTGTTGTATATGCACAGGGGCTCTTCTTCTTCTTCTTCTTCTTATTGGTTTATGCCAAGAGCACGTGATTGTGGCTCTGAACTATATTTCATATTCACTTGAGCATTTTTTCATGGTTTGTTGAGTTTTACCTATTGTTAGACATGATTATCATTTTTGCATCTGAAGTATTGCTCGGCCAAAACATACATCTGCTTGTGGTTTTCATATTGGATGTTGGATTTGAAGAACCTTTTGACCCCACACCCTTATTTTAAGCTTTCACAAATATCCTGATCGTTTAATGTTGAGATTTCTATCAGTTGCACTATTTTGATTGCTTTCTTTCGCACCTTTTCAATTTTCCAGGCTTTATATTCTGGTTTTTTGAGTTCTCAATTCGTTAGGCGAGTTCAACAGCATGGCTTCGCGTTTCTGGACCCAGGTCTGTAGAATTTGTGTAGCACCCTAATGTTATTTTCATGGTATATGTGTTGTTGCACCTTGGAACCTGACCTTGTTGTTGTGCTGTGAGTAGGGTGACAGTGACACTGAGGAGGAGGAGAGTGATTATGAAGACGAGGTCGAAAGCGTTGAAGAACCTAGTGAACCTGCTGCCAGAGTTGCAACAAAAAACAGATATCTCCGGGTGACGGACAATGATAGTGATGGTTCTGATGATCCAAAGCGTGTTGTCAGATCTGCCAAAGATAAGCGATTTGATGAAATGTCATCTACCATTGACCAAATGAGGAACGCAATGAAAATCAATGATTGGGTCAGCCTTCAGGAGAGTTTTGACAAGATCAACAAGCAACTTGAGAAAGTCATGCGGGTCACGGAATCTGTGAAGGTCCCCCCTCTTTACATTAAAGCTCTTGCAACTTTGGAGGATTTCTTAAGTCAGGCCTTGGCTAACAAGGACGCCAAGAAGAAGATGAGCAGTAGCAATGCCAAAGCTTTTAACTCAATGAAGCAGAAACTAAAGAAGAACAACAAGCAATATGAGGATCTGATTACGAAGTACAGGGAAAATTCTCCAATAGAGGCAGCAGACGATGCGGATGAAGAATTCGAAGAGGAAGATGACGATGTTTCAGAGTTTGAGGAGGACCCATCTAAGATAGTTGATTCTGATTCTGGGGATGAGGACGAAGTTGTATCGGACGAGGATGATGAGGATGTGAATAGACATGATACTGGAGGAGAGCCTTGGCGGAAGACTGTCTCTAAGAGAGATAAGCTCATGGACAAGCAATTCATGAAAGATCCCAAGGAGATTTCATGGGATATGGTAAACAAAAAGTTCAAAGAGATTGTAGCTGCTCGTGGAAAAAAGGGCACCGGACGAATTGAGCTGGTCAAGCAGCTAGCATACCTAACCAGGTTTGCTAAGACCCCTGCACAAAAGCTTGAGATACTTTTTGGTGTTGTATCTGCACAGTTTGATGTCAATCTTAGCCTTAGTGGGCACATGCCCATAAATGTGTGGAAGAAGTGTCTGCAGAACATGCTTGTTATTCTGGACATTCTCGTGCAGTGTCCGAATATTGTGGTTGATGACACTGTTGAGCCTGAAGAGCGTGAAAGCCAAAAGGGGCCAGATTTTGATGGCACTATTCATGTTTGGGTAAATTTGGTTGCCTTTGTGGAGAGGATAGATGTGGAGTTTTTTAAGAGCTTACAATGCCTTGATCCACATACAAAGGAGTATGTTGAAAGGCTCAGGGATGAGCCTTTATTTTTTGTTCTTGCACAAAACGCACAAAATTATTTTGTGCACGTTGGGGATTTCAAAGCTGCATCGAAGATAGCTTTAAGGCAGGTTGAACTAATTTATTATAAACCACAGGAGGTTTATGATGCAATGAGGAATTTGGCTGCACTTACTGAAGGTGGTGCTGAGGCAGGTGATGAGGTTAAAGCTGCAGAAGAAAGCCGGGGTCCTACTGCATTCATTGTCACTCCTGAACACATGCCTCGAAAACCCAGTTTCCCAGAGAGCAGTCGATCTTTGATGAATGTTCTCGTCTCTCTTATTTACAAGTACGGAGATGAGAGGACAAAGGCTCGAGCAATGCTCTGTGATATTTATCATCATGCCATTTTCGATGAGTTTTCTGTTGCTCGTGACTTGCTGTTAATGAGTCATTTGCAGGATGGTATTTCACATATGGACATCTCAACCCAGATATTGTTTAACAGAGCTATGGCACAGCTTGGTCTGTCTGCATTTAGGGCTGGGCTGATTGCTGAAGGGCATGGCTGCCTTGCTGAGTTATATGCTGGGGGGAGAGTGAAGGAACTGCTTGCACAGGGCGTATCTCAAAGCCGATATCATGACAAAACACCAGAGCAGGTAGTGTTGGTGGCTTAATAATATAATTTTTTCTTCTCACAATGGTTTTGCAATTCTTGTTCTGCTGTTAACTGTTGTCGTTCTCACTTTCTGTACTACCATTACTGCAGGCTGTTCTCATTTCTCTGTTTGTGGAAACATTTTTTAAACAAACATCAGCGAACATTTATGTAGAGGTGGCAATTTGGGTTCACCGGTTGGGTTTATGTTGGTTGACTGTCCCGTGAACCCTTTTAAGCTTGCCCTAGCCCAACCAATTTAATTATACGGGTTGACCTGACTCAACGCATTTACAAAGAGGTTAACCCTAACCCGACCCACTAACCCGACTTTAAATATATAATATAGATTGCATCTTGACATGTTCGACTAGTTGATATCTCATAAAATTCAACGACCTAACCAAATTGAATTATCCCATTTAGACTAAAAGTAACCTAATTAATATGAAACATGTGTTATCCATGCTGTAACCCGACCCTCTTAGATCATTTAAAATAAATTATGTGTTGGAAACATGTTGAATTATTTCAAATTAAGTTGATTATAAAATTAATTATTATTATATTTTATTTATTTTATATTATCATTATATTTTTAATCGGGTTGCACGGGTTAGGCAGGTCAGAAATGCTCAATCTGAACCTGAATTGAATATGACTCGTGTCAGATTACTCAACCCGATTACAACTTGAACCCATTTATGCTCTCACTCATGTCATGTCTTGCTGGTTTAAAATGGTCACCACTACATGCATGTGGTTCCAAGCTGTTTATTAAATACAAGTTTTTATGAGTAGTGATTTTCTCCAAGAATTTAAAGGTGTGTTTGGTTTTAGAAAACATTTCTTGTTTTCATTTTCCGATAACATATTAAAACATATGCTGGAAAATGTTCTGGATACCAATGAGGAAATCAAATAAATACTTAAATTGCATATCCTTGCATTTTTTTTTAAGTATGATCTGTTTTCATAAAAATATCACATTTTCATTTTCATTTTCTAAAACAATTTCTTTTCATTCGCACAATCCAGTGCGCTTTGCATTTCCTTTTTCATTTTTTTTAATATATTTATCATTTTTATTTTGCATTCTTGGAATATGAAAATAGAAAACGTTTTCCAAAACTGAATTGCAATCTAAATGTGATTGGTATTTTAGAAACAGAACAAACACCACTTATTTTTTCCAAACTGCTTATCATAACTGTGTTCAATTTGATGTTTTATCAGGAAAGGCTTGAAAAGAGGCGACAGATGCCATACCACATGCACATCAACCTCGAGCTCCTGGAAGCTGTGCATCTTCTCTGCGCGATGCTCCTCGAAGTCCCCAACATGGCAGCCAGTGCCTATGATGCCAAGCGCTGCCGCATCATCAGCAAGACATTCCACCGGCACCTTGGGCAGAGCGAGCGGCAGACCTTCACTGGTCCCCCAGAGAATGTGAGGGACCACGTTATGGCGGCCACATGTGCCCTTGAGAAGGGCGACTACCAGGCAGCCTTCGATGCCATCTCATCCCTCGATGTCTGGCGCCTGCTGAGGAACCGTGACAGTGTCTTTGAGATGGTGATGGCCAAGATCAAGGAAGAGGCTTTGAGGACCTATCTTTTTCGGTATGCCTCTGCGTACCATTCTTTGGGGCTGGACCGGCTCGTGGCCATGTTCGGGCTGTCAGCCTCCCGGATCCATGGCATCATCAGCAAGATGATGGTGATGGATGAGCTGCGAGCGAGCTGGGACCAGCCCATGGGGTGCGTTGTGTTCCACGAGGTGCACCACACGCGGCTGCAGGATCTGGCATTCCAGCTGACCGAGAAGCTCTCGGTGCTAGCCGATGCTAATGAGAAGGCGATGGAGATGAGGATGGGAGGGGGTGGTGGGCTGGATGGGATGCCATTGAGGCGGAGGGATGGCCAAGATTATGCAGGTGCGGCGATCGGTGGTGGTGGGAAGTGGCAGGATGACGGCTTGTATCCTTCTTCCCAGTCTAGACTGGGTGGGGGTGGTGGTGGGCGTTTCGGGGTCGGTGGTGGGAGATCTGGGCAGAGCCACCAGGGTTTTGGCAGTGGTGGGTTTTTGAGGGATCGGGCCGGGGGTGGGGGCCGTGGCTCAGGAGGGTATGGTTATCAGAGCTCGCGGTATCGGGATGGTGCGTTGGGGGGTCTGGGCCGGGCTGTGTATCATCATGGCGGCTCGTCGGCGAGGGGCTCACAGATGGATTCGTCTCGCATGGTGAATCTCAGCCATGGGATCCGGGGTTAAGATGAAGGTGTCAATTGTCTTTCTATTGTGGCTTGTTTTATGTACTCTGCTTTTTTTTTTTTTTTTTTTTTGTAGCCTTTCTTTAGATCCGTGGACAGTCTTTTGAATTGATGCATGTTATTGTCGTGTTTTTCTTTTGTAGTACGTGAATTTGACCAATATTTAAAAGTAGAAAAAACATTTTAAATTTTCCGTTTTATTGTTATATAAATTTTTTATTTCTGTGCACAGTTAATAGGGTTAATATCAAGATATTTTTAGAGAACAATGAATGTGAAACAAGCTTATTCAATGTTTTTATTTGTTTTTTATAATTATAATATAACGAATTATTTAATGTGATACAATATCTTTGTTAATAATTCATTATATTGTAATTATATAAAAACAAATAAAAAACATTCAATAAATATTTATTTCTCATTCATTGTTCTCTATAAAAAGATGAGGTTACCGTGCTGCCCTTTTTTTTTCTTTCTAAATTCAAAAACCAATTCATATTTTTCATTAAACTCGCTTTCAAGCCACGTAAAAATGTTTTAAAATATTTTACAAATTCATCCTTGAATATCTTTGAGTAACTGATTACCAAATGTCTAACCAATTGAAACGACATCAAAATAGGGTTAGCATGGTTGCCATTGGATACATCATATGTTGTAGGGCATGATATGGGTTGTCTTTTCCGCACCATTCTCCGCATCTTGCGATATAAACATATTGTGTGATGTGATATATATCGTATCTTGTAGGCGCAATATGTTTCTTTGTACTCCCCTGAACTATGTATGTCATCGTCTATAATTTCATTGCATTCTAGGCCTCTTATTGTCATTTCCTCCGATATTCTACTGCTTTATGCGGTAAGCTAATGTTGTTGTCTTTGATTCAGTCATGCTCTATGATATGTTCCCACCATTGCATAAGCTAGATTTTCTCTTTGAATCGCTATATCACAACTTTTAAAATTTTTAATCTTCATTCAACCAAACTTCATCTTCTTCAGCCACTTCATGGTCATTCTCAATCAACCTCTTCAGAATACCGAGTACTATGAAAATCATATCTTCAACATAAATGATATACTCTAAAAATGTTTTTACTGTCATTTAATAATCCTTCAAGAATCACCAATATTGTCTGCATATATGTAATAATCCTCTCAACATTCATATTTTTCTAATAATCTCCTGAGCATCACTATGATGTTCAATCCATTGGTGATAGTTTGATAATAAATTCGGCAATCCAATATTCATTGGATCCAACAATCACCCCTTTTGGATTTGTTGACAACGCCCAAACTCATTATCTTTTTAACAACTTCGCTCATAATTTGAAATGTCTTCTCTATTCCATTAATAACAAATTCAAAGGATTGTTTTTCTTAGCTAAGAAATTTAATTATTCAATTCTAAGTCTATGTGTGTCATGCTCTATGTCGAAAACAAGAATGGTTAACGGAAGTTTCAAAGCAGTCAATTAAAGTCCATGAAACAATGTCTTCTCAACAATTCTCTCTTATACTCCACTATTAAAGTACAATTTTTATTGCAATATGTTAATAGATAAACATGAATAAAAAGGGGAAAGGGGAGCGTGCCTCATACACTTCAAGTAGCACAAGGATGTCGCGTCTTGAAGAGCCCATGTGTGGATTGCATTTGTTGTTAACAAGAGTGTCATGATGTAATGGCCCGGACCTTTATGGTCCATTACTTTGTCAAATTATGGTGTTTGGGGTGTCTTTGGACACTAGCGGTGAATCAGGAGGGCGTCGGTGTCGGTGGCAGGGTGTCACCGTGGTGTCACCTGTCGGTGCCACCGATCGGTGTCTCACCGATCGGTGTCGCACCCGAACGGTGCCACAGAGGGGTGTCAGGGGTTCTTTCCTCAATTTTCCCATAACGCCTCCTTTAAGTTTTAATACCTCTTTAAAGTAATTTAAGGCCGTTTTAAAGCCCATAAATGATATCTTAAATCCCTTAAGAGTGGAGCGACCCTTGACTTACCAAAACGTGTGACCTTTTAATCAGTTTCACACCCTTTTCCGTGTTTCCAGTTACACCCCTATTATGCGTTTTTCTCGCTTTAAATGTAACCTATCTAACTCTCCACTGTGCAATGATCTATCTCACTGTCTTCGAGGGAATTATTAAATCTAAATTAATTCCAATGTGTGCAACCACCCAGTCGCGTGGTAAAACCACGATCCGCTTTCCAAGCACTTCGAGATTTCACGTCCCGTAACTCTAGGATCTGGCCTTTATCACACCGAGATCTTCTTCTTCCTTCGTCTCTTTCTTTTCCATTGGTGGGCTTGGAGTCCTTCTGGAGACAAGTCGTGCCTGCGTGAGAGCCCTCATATTCGGTTCCTCTTGGAGTTTCCTACAGCGTCATCCACATTTCTTGGCGCAAGGAGAAAACTTCAATCCTTGATCATCCAAGTAGGGGTTATTCCTTCGTCTCTCTTTATTGTGCACCATGTGGGGTGTGTATAATGATGTTTCCTCGAGAAGTAGATGAACAAACTTTAACGAAGATAATAAACGGAATTTTAAAGAATGAAGGGGTGGGAAAGTCGATGTTGTTGTTGTGTTATACCCTTGTTTTCATGCTGTGAATTGTATGGACTCATGTCCACTAAAAATCGTGGTCGTTGGTGGTCCTTTTTTGCGCACTAATAAGGCTTTGTTTTTCTGGACAATCTTGGGATTGAATGACTGTAACATAGAAACTGGTTAATCACGTAAACTTGGTTGATTAAATGGATGCCCGATGAATAAGAACGCTTGTGTGATCACCCCAGTTAACCAAACGGAAAGAAGGAACTTAATGAATGATGTTGGCTAAATCTGAAAAAATTCCTGCTCTGTTCTGGTGAAATGCATGGTTGTTCTGTTTAATGCCTTGTGGGGTGACGTAGAGGGGAATGGAATGTCTGGCTGGGAGGTTGTTGGGTTGTGAATCTGAGGCCGTGTGGAGCAGGCGGTAAATGTTCTGGACCCGGTATATTGAAGCTTGGTTTGATTTCAGTACTTCGAGGGATCTCTCAGATTCCTTTTGATGTTGTTACTTTACAAGAGAACCGAGTGTGAATGCTTAAAAGCCTACTTGGGTGTTTTGTTTGAGTCGTTGCTTTTGGCTTGTGGTTATGCCTGATTAGTTGTCTGGTAGTAAAGAATTACTTAAATGGAAATCACTTGAACATATTAAATGAGAACTGGTACAATGGGGAATTGTTTTCCAAAAACTGGTTGTGCTATGGTTGTGGATGTTGTGTACTTGTGCATGTAGGGATAACAACAAGAGTGGTCGCGTATGAGATGGTTGTTGGTTTCGGGACCCTTAGGATGGGATGAGGGCTTGTTTACCTATATGTATAAAATTTAGTTTTTGTGTTTCTTATACGTACCTCACCCATGTTGAGCACTTCGTGCCGAACACCCCCATTTCACGAGGGAGAGTGTTATTTCCATCATTCCTATGAGTTGATGGTTATTAGATCCTTTCTGCTCCCTCTCCCAGGTAGCCCAAGACTCTTCGGGCAGGCTGTGACAACCTAAGGTTCATTATGGCCCAAGACTCTTTGAGCAGGGTGTGTTGTGGTGGTTGGCCCAGGTGTGTGCGGGCAGGTTTGTTTTCCAAGTGTCTTCAGGATGAGGTCCATGTGTCTTTGGGCGTGGCAGTGGTTGTTCTGGCCTAGGTGTCTTCGGGCGTGACAGTGGTTGTTCTAGCCCAGGTGTCTTCAAGCGTGGCAATGGTTGTTCTGGACCAGGTGTCTTCGGGCGTGACAGTGGTGGTTGTGGCCCAGGTGTCTGTGGGCGTGGTTATGCGTGGTCGTGATAACCCATAAGGTTGTTGTTGGGGCGGTAGTGGGACTACAGTGAGATATGTGGGGGTGGTCTGATGCGTAGGATGCCCTAAATAACCAGTGGGAAAGTGGTGCGGGGTACCCAAATATCAATGAGCTATTATTATTACTTTACCTGACTTGTGTTATTTAGGGAGTGTGTCTTGGTGATGCTGGGTGAATAGTTTTCTTGCTAGGTGTTTTGGTTGTCTCTATTTCTCACGAGACATTAGAATGTCTCCCCACTTGTGCATGAGAGTTATTGGTTTCTCTACTGAGTATACCTGTATACTCACCCTACGTATATAAAACCGCTTTCAGGTTTCCAAGAGGAATTTGAGGACTATGTCAGACCTTACTAGCTTAGGCGTTGGGATAGTCGTCGTTGCTGCTTTTCTTTCTTTTGGTACTTTCCTTGGAGTTTTCTTTTATTTTGTAGCACTTTATTTTGAACATGCATGTGGAAAAAGGGGTTTTGGCTTTACTTTTATTTTTTGTATTTGGAGTTGTTTGGTATTACCATCTTATCTCCAATATTGTTCTACAAAAAGGGTAATGCCCTCCATATTACGTGAGATTCTATACCCTTGGTGCTAGTCGCCACTCCGAGGCCTATTGAAGGCGGGACTCAGAGGTCATTATCTCTCCTTCAACTTGAAGAAGAAAGGGTCTGACAGTTTTTTGTCCCTTCCCTCATCTTGGGGAAGGCGGGTCATGACACATGATGATGAGAAGGGTGTCAATATGATAGAAACCATAAGACAAACTACTTGTATATTGTAGAAGAAGGAACCCAAATTACATGAATGGAGGAAGAAGACTGGAATAAGGGAGATGAGTAACTCGGGAGGCACTGCACTCCCACCCAAGCTGTAGTCAAATCCATGCCAATGGCCAAGTCCACAATATACCTTATCCCTCTTCACCCCTCTACTCACCCCCACTATTCTTATAGCAAACCCACCCTCTTCCATTATGACACATGTAGACACATGTGACCCCCACCCAAAATAGACCCCCTTCAATCAAAGACACTTTTACCCTTACTCCCCACACTATAACTCTGTATCTTCACTCGCTCCCCTTTAAAAATAGTCTTGTCATCAAGAATGAGTGAAGGGAACCAATTCTATTGTTTCTTGGATTTCTTCACCCTACGCAGCTTTGTTATCTTCAGCACTATCTCAGTCTTCTCCCAACAACACTACCCATAGTTTTGTATCGGCACATCAGTGCAGGAGGCTATAGGACCACCCACACCTAAAACCTAAACCCTTGCTTCAGCGGTCCTCCCTCTCTTAGGTTGTCAGGTCTGAGCACCTCCGTAACGTCCCGACCTGGGTGCCACATACCAGTGCCCTAAGCCAGACTGCCACATTACCACAAGCATGCCTCCTCATATGTCAGAGGCTGCCGACTAACAGCGAGGGTATGATAAGTCGATCATGGGGAGACTATACCTTCTTTTATCAGAGTAGTACATCAATAGAAATAAATAAACAACATCGGAAGCATATATAACCATAAACAATTCTAACATCTCAAGATAATCAAGCAAGAAAATACAATATCCAACTAAATCAGAAAACATGTCATGTTAACGAAAGTGTTAAGTGTCTAAAATGTAAACTAAAAATAATGACACCAACGACTCCCAAGAGAGTCTCGAACCAAATTCGATTCCCTCATCCAAGCTCCATCCAAAAATCAATAATCTAACCCAGATCATTTTCCCTTAACCTGTCCTGCAACGATAAAGTCTATTCAGGTACCGATCAGGCAGCCCGAGTAGGGTGTGAGTACGACTCAGTAGACCACCACCAACAATGTCTAATAAAAATTTAGTCAATGATAGTGTATACAGTTATATAAAGAAATATGCACAATGCAAAAATAAATAGTTTATCACATTTTTAAATATTCTCTATTTAACCACATAAACTCGCAGGTTCCTGAGGACACCTGATCCTCAATACCTATTTCGGCCCATGCCAGAGTCCAATACTTGGTTGAATTTCCATGTTACCATTCACCGTTTAATAACACATAATTGAATGAGCATGTTACCGTTCATAATATTTGGCCGAATGTCCATGTTACCATTCACCGTTTAATAGCACATAATTGAATGAGCATGTTACCATTCATAATATTTGGCCGAATTTCTATGTTACCATCCACCATTTAACAATACATGATTGAATGAGCATGTTACCATTCATAATACTTGGCCGAATGTCCATGTTACCATCCACCATCTAACAATACATAATTGAATGAGCATGTTACCATTATTACTACTTGGCCGAATGTCCATGTTACCATCCACCATTTAACAATACATAATTGAAAACATCATATATCTCAACAAATCATTAATTAATTCATTGATTAATTAATCATACTCTGAATTTCAATATCTCACAATTAATTCACCAACTAATCATCTAATTAACAATGTCAATCTCTCACAATTAATTTCACAATTAACTATCTCAATTCAAGACATCATTCTACCATAATTAATTCTACAATAAATTATCTCAAAAAAATCCCTAAATCTCATAATTAATCCAACCAATTAATTATCTAACTGGAAAACCCTTAATCTCATAATTAATTCCCTAATTAATCATCTAATTCAACAATACTTCAATTAATCAATTGAACACATTAATTAACCCAATTTAGGAATTCAATTTGCTAAAGAACACTATCAATTATACAATTTTCATACACGTATCAAAATCATGATTATGAGAATTGAATATTATACCACCCACCTCAATTCGTCGATGACTAATCGCCCAACATAAATCCCTAAAATTTGAGTGGCACAACGACGTAAAGCGAGATCCGAATCTCAAAACCCTAAATCAAGATTAAAGAAATCAAGATCTTGTAAACCTAGATCTAGATCTATAATCATAGATCTAGATCTCACCAAATAGATATAGATCTTACCATAACATTGGATTACATTGTTGAAATAAAGTAGAAAGAACAGGGGAATAACGAGGGAAGAACCAGGAGAGGGGATTCACTAACCGAGAGAGGAGTGAACCTTCAATCTGGGCTTCAATCCGTGAAGAACAATGGTTGGTAGGGCTTGCAATTTATCCAGAGAGCTCAAAAAATGTGAAAGGCCTCCTAAGGTTGAATGAGGGTTGAAATGGGTGAGTTTCAGGGGCTCAAAAGATTTTAAAATTAAAAAACGGGTGACTTTTAAAACCACACATGATTTGCTGGGCAGAGGCACATGTTTTTCCCTAACCGTGTGACCTAACCATGTGTCCGTTATTATGGGAGTGCATGGTTACTTCTATGAGGGCACATGGTTTGGGAAAACCGTGCACCAACCATGCATAACCCCAATTTCTTTCTTTTCTTTCCAATTTTCACCCCAACATACCCCAAAGCAAAACCCAAATCAAAAAGTACTCAACACATGAAAAAAGAATACCTGCAAACGAGCCCGAGAAAACTCTATAAAAGGTCAGTATCTTACAATCTCTCCACCTTATAACAACTCATACTCGAGCTGCACTCCCAAGCTTCTCTAAGATTCCGAGTAAAAAAGATCAGACCATTGATCCCTCACATCTGTTTCTCTCTCCCAAGTTTCTTCCTACTCACGTCCATGTTGTCACAATACATGAACTAATGACACAATCTTTCCCTACAACACCTTCTCACTATGGTCCAACACATGTATCATACGATCCTTAGAGGATGCATTGGTCTCAAGATCAACTTCCACAATATACCCAACGCATTTCCCAACTCACTATTCCCAACAACAGCAAGAACACCATCCAACAATGGTACTTAACCTTGCCATAAAAAATCACCCAGAAAGGACATACATCCACCACCTTCAAGGCCCACTTGGTCTTTCCTAAGGAATTTAAACATGCACCTTATAGGTTCTTCATTAGCATTCTGATACTACCACTTCCAACCCATGGTTTTGATCCATGCACTTACTACTGACACATCGTTCCCCACCTCATGAGCTTCATTAACACCGCTTTTTCAAGTAACTTAGCCACCACAATATTCATCGATCTTTGGTCCATCATGAGAACCTCATTAGTAAATTGTCGATGGCGTGCCTTCCACTATCCAGCTCCACATATATCGCTTCATAAGTGCAACCTCCAAGGGTCCCCATATCCAACCAAAACACATTCAGGTAGCTAAGAGTAAATATAAATCTTTCTCAGTGTACCTGAGATGATGTCAAGGTAGGGGACATGATCATCACTAATTAAAAGTACACTAAGAAGTCATTGATGAATACCACCACAAATCCTCCATCACCGATGTTACCTCCCATTATGGGAACACCTTAACCTATCAAAAGTCTCGGGCTTCCCTGCCCACCAACATCTCACCACAATGATCTAAAACCAAACAGTCCCTTTCCCAACTCACAACCGAGTTCTCAAAATAAGGAATTCTCACTACCCAAACTGCCCACATCAAGGGCCAAATAAACAAAACAAAGGATTCTTAATTCACAACATTAACACAGTTAACAAGATGGATTTACACAAAACCATATCAAGTCTTTCCCCCTTTTTCCCACCACATGGTTAAAACCAAGGCATTATCTCTACCCTTAACCACCATACATCTAAGTCCTGGCTAGAAAGGGTAAACACAATATCATTATTCAAGTTTATCATTTAGACACCCATTTATTCTCATCTTGCATCATTTTACAATATTTCTCAATTTCAATTTATGCACCATTTTCATTTCAATTTTACAAGTAAGGAAAAATAGTTCAAGTTCAAAAACTTACCCATAACCTTTTTTCCCGTGCGTGCCTAAAATGATGCATGTCACAATAACCCTGAGTGCCTAGAATGATGCATGCAAACTCAACTCTCATGTCATACCGGTCCATGAGTCAAATATCAAAAAAAGTCAACATCAATAATCACAACACACAATAAGTGCATCACCCAAGGTGAAATAATATTCAATTGTAACAGAAAATAGTAATAACAACAATTCCCACCTTGGGTGTAACACCCTAGAATAATAAAGGATTAAATGACTAAATGATATGACTCATGTCAACAAGGTGCACCTTCCTTTTTGGGAGCCTACCCGATTAGAACTCCATAGTTAAACGTGCTTGACCTGGAATAGTGATCAGGATTGGTGACCTTTTGGGAAGTTTCCTGGGGTGTGTGCGAGTGAGGAAAAACACACTAGAAAGGACATGTATTGGCTGTGGGGATTGTCGTTAGTCAGATGACCCGTTCGGGCATGTGGGTGGTCTCCAGGGTGGGGACCAAATGTCTGCGGGGCAACTGGTGGTACCTAGCGGGCCAGGACCTGACAACCATGTTAAGGCGGGGTGTATGTACTGTCAGCGGGACTCACTTGTTACATTTGGTATTAGAGGAGGTCAACTCTTTAGTGGACCTTGATTTTTTGAGCGCCCGTTTTTATTTGGGGATGTCAAGGAAGAAGGAGTAGGATTGTTGGGATTTGAGGTGTAGGAATGAGAAGGACATCATGAATTCTTTCTCGTTATAAACCTCGAGTTGCCATGGGATGTCTGGGTTTGTCGGCGTCCTTTGATTCTTATGGTTCATTTGGTGTTGTGGAAAATAAAAAGGGAGTTGGGAAGTGACCTCTGTGAGCTCATAGGGCCTAGAAAACCATGTGGAGCCGGGGACATTACCCAAGAATGCTCTCCACAACGGCGGTGAGACTGACATATGGCTATCAACCATATGTCTGAGTCATCCATCGATACTAGTTTCCCATTGTGAATTGTTCGGATCCTCCTTAATTCTGAAAATTTCTTTGAGAAGTCTTGTTTTGGAATTGTGAAAAATTGAATTTAAAATGGCAATGACTTTGTTTTGGCATGTAGAAAATGGTTTTTCATGACTTATCTTAAGAAGGGATTAGAAAATTGGGGATGTCAAGGTATAAGGAGTAGGATTTTCAAGATTTGAGGTTTAGGAGTGGGAAGGAAGTCATGAACCCTTGCTCGTTTTGAAACCTCAAATTGCCATGGGATGTCTCAGATTGTCGGTGTCCTTTGATTATTATGGTTTGTTTGGTGTTGGGGAAAATAAAAAGGGAGTTGGGAAGTGACCTCTATGAGCTCGCAGGGTCTGGAAAGCCATGTAGAGCCTAGGACATTAACCAAGAATGATCTCCATAACGGTGGTGTGATTGGCATATGGTTGTCAACCATATGTCTGAGTCATCCACTGATACTAGTTTCCCATTGCGAATTGTTCGGATCCTCCTTAATTATGAAAATTTATTTGAGAAGTATTGTTTTGGAATTGTGAAAAGTTGAATTTAAAATGGTAATGACTTTGTTTTGGCATGCAGAAAATGGATTTCCATGACTTATCTTAATAAGGGATTAGAAAATTGGGTTTTTATTAATTAGATTTTTGGGTAAATAGTAAATGGTTTAACAGGATGTGTTGAACTGTTGAAAAATATTTTGAACTAGACAATTGGTATTTGGAAATGGTTTTGAATGGGAGTGACATTTCTTTTATGGTGTTTCTTTCCCTTCAGTTTTAAGAATGTCTATTGTTGAACCTTTTCTTTTTGAATTCCTATTTCAATGGAAGTGTATTTTGTGAATTATTGATTCGTGTGTTATGTGTTGGGATTGATGATTTAAAATTTTGATTTATGAAGAGAGATAAAATATTAATGGAGGGATTTTCTCAACATTAATGGAGGATTTTCTCCCAACATTAATGAAGAGTTATTCCCAATATTAATTGGTGGAATAATGATGGAATTGTGAATGTTGACCGCATTTATTAGAGATATGGGCTGCGTGTCTATATAAGAGGAAGCGGTGACATGTTTTGGAATGTGGGCAGACAAAGATGTAGCTGCCAAGAGAAAAACGAGGAAGGGGTTGCCGCATTTGCGGTAACCGGTACGAAGCGAAGATGATGATGGCGAATGAAAGTGTGCATGTGAAGATGATGACGTACGACGATAGAGAGAGAATTGTCGATGACTGCGTGCAAAGAGATTCATGAAGATGCCATGTATCGAAAGTCCTCTTGGTTGCGGAGATCAAGCGACGTGTCCCGGTTGCGATGATCGGCGGTACGAACAAAATGTTATGTCATGGTGTCAGTGTTGTGTTGTAAAAAAAGGCCTTCGGGTGTGATGTGTAAAATTCCATCGGGTGATAAAAAGCCTTCAGGTGAAATCTTCTCTTTTCTCTTGTGTGTTTTTTGCAAAGACGACTTCCGCTGCGGCGCCGGGCTCCGCGCCCCAACATTATGTTCAGAATGTTTTTGAGTACGTTTAATTTTTTTAGTTATTATGGTGGGGAGACCCATCGTGGGACTCACCGGTTTCTGTGTTCACGTGTTTCTTATGGTGGGGAGTTCGTTCGGGCCTCCCTGTGTTGATATTTCGGTTTCATCTCGGGGATTGGTTTGTTTTTGACTGCCCGTTTTAGGCAAGTGGTGTGAGTTCTATTTGGGGATGTTTAAGGTATTCGTGTTTTAAGGTTGGTTTGGGCGACGCGAAAGCTTTATATCCTTTGGACCAATCAACTGGGGATGTTTAAGCTTTTAGGGGCGGGTGACACTTAGCGGAGAGTCCAATTCGGTTTCCCGAGTTCATCTTGTTACTCTTCCTCTCGTTGGTAGTGTTTTAAGACCTCTTCATTTATCGTTCTTTGGGGGTCTCCTTGAACTATAAAGGAACATCAATTTTTGTTTGGGGTCCGGCCTTGGTATGACTTTCTGAGGGCAGAAAGCGTTATGGTGAGGATAATTACCACACTCGAGTTTCAATTTTGCCTTGGTTCCAGCTCGGGTCGGGGGTTCAGGTGAGTCCTTGTTTAATTTTTTGAGTTTTATTGATAAAAATATGCATTTTGGGGTTGGCGGTGTCTGACGCACGGGCAAGGCACGGTTGCGAGACCGTGCGACCACACCCTGGTCACCGCGCGGCCTGCCCAGTATGTAGGATGAATTAAAAAGTTAAATGAATAATAAAATGTAGTTAAAACGAGTGTTAAAATAAAATAGAAAAAAGAAAATAAAATAGAACTAAAAGTATTGATAATATTATCAATGAGATCATTATTATTATCGTTATTAATATTAAATAACTATATTATTAACAAAATTATTATCATTACTACTATTAAAATTATCATTATCATAATTATAATTAAAAATGAAATAAACATTGTTATTATTTTTATCATTATGTTACAATTAATCGATTAATTATGATTACTATTATTATTTTGTTTATTAAAATTATTAGTATTATTTATTATTAGTAATAATGGGATATTTCAGCGAGTTTTAGGCCGGTGCACGGGCACCGCATGGTTAGTGGAGACCGTGTGGACCGCCCGGGTACCCGCACGGAAGCTCCCGGATCGGACAGAAGCCATTGCATGGTCCGCGCACGGTCGCTTGAGCTGTACGCGAACCGTGCGATTGTGGTATTCAAATAAATAAAATAGATTAAAGAAAATGAGAAACAAAATTAAGACACAACCTATTAACAATTATAATATTCATAGTATAATCATTGAGTGGTTATTATTATAATTATTGCGGTTGCTATGGATTTCAATAATAATTATTATTAAGAATTTAACTATTGTTGTTATATTATTATTATTGTCATAAATATTATAATTAAAATCAACATTATTATTGAATTTTGTCACTGTTATTATTATTATTAAAATTTTTATCATCATTATTTTTATTAAAGTTTCTTTATTATTATTATTATTATTATTAAAGTTATTTATATTATTAGTGTTAATAAAATTGTTATGAATATTATTATTATTAAAATGGAATGAATGTTAATTTTAACATTACTTTATTATTATTATTTTTTATCATTATCTAGAATTTTATTAGTATTATTATTATTAAGTCAATATTATTAGCAGTATTTTTATTAGGTTTTCTTTTCTTTTTTTTTGGTTTTGTTTAGGGTTTCCTCGCAGCCCCCATCTCCCCATTCTTCTCCTGCCCCCAGCGCGCAACCCCCTTGGCGCGACCCCTTGGTGTGCAGCACCCCACCTCCGGCCAACCCCTCTCCTCCGGCGCCGCCCTCTTCTCCGACCGACCCTCTCCCTATGCGCACTACCTTCGGCCGGTGCATCCCTGTCCGACGCCTCCTTCTCCTGCTATGCGCCTCACCGGCGTACCCCTACCTCCGACCGGTCCTCTTCCGGCGCACCCTCATTCGACCGACCCCCTTTTCCTGACCAACGACCTTCCCAGCCAGGCCACGCCCTCACCGACGCCTGTTCCGGTGCGCACCGTACAACCCGCGCTCCACTGGGTTCATGCACCCCTCTCCTGTTGACCCACGACTTCCGACCAACTCCCTCTCCGGCCGACCTGTGACCTCCGATGACCTCTTTGCCGACACGCGTAGCCTCTCCAGTGAGCCCCCTTCCGTTGGTTGGTTGCGGTGAATATTGTATCCATCAATCTCTCCTTTTTAGGGTTAAATCCTAAGTTTTTGCATTCAATTTTGATGCTTAGGGTAGGTTTTGACTCCCATTAGGTACGGTTGAGGTGCGTTAGAGGTTTCACACTGGTTTCGGGTTTGCGTTTGTCATTCCGCCATGGTTTTGAGGTAGGATTCCTTTGCATTGCCCCTTTAAATTTAGAAATACATTGATTTCTTGCATTTTTTATATTCCTTGAAGATTAAATAGTTATCTATTACAATGTTTAATGATTTTAATATGCTTGTTTTTCTTATTGTTTACATGTTATGGATTATATGTGAGGTGCAAAATGTGTTTTTGAAAGGACTTAAGGTGTGCGTGTGTTGAAAAAATGGTTTTTCAAAGGAGATGGGTTTGTGTATCATGTGTGAACCCATGAATAGTCTCTTAATTGTGTTTTATAAAGGGTGCAAGGGGTTTGATAAAATATGCAAGTGGCGTGGAGAATGATTTTAAATGGATTTGTGGTGTGTGTGGCTTGAAAGTTGGTTTTCTAGAAAGAAATGGGTTGGATTTTAAGTGTTCCCCTTTATTATGCTCCTTGAATGTACTTTATAAATTGTGCATGTAATTTTATAAAACGTGTGAATGGTGTGAAAGGTGTTTCTAATTAGTTTTTTCGTGTGTTGGATTTAAGAGGTTTTGAGTGGGTTTTGTGTGTGTAAAGCTATGAGATACTTTTTTTTTAATTTTTTTTATAAAATTTTAAACGGTTTATTAAATAATATGAATGGTGCGAATTATGATTTGGAAATGTTTTGAGGTGCACATGATTTTAAAAGAGGATTTTAACATGTGGTGCATTTTTGTCAAGTTGTGCACACTAAATGTTTTCCTTTAAATGGCCTGGTTGGCTCTTTAAAATGATTAGTGATTTATTATGGCATGGTTTGGTTTTTATAAACACATTGTGAAGTTCAAAGTGGTGATTTAATTCTTTAAATGAGTTTTTCACATTAGGTGCTTAATGGTATATGCCCCTTTGGCCCTTGTAAATGTGTTTTTGATTTGAAATGGTGGGTTGGATTGTTGAAATGGGCTTCCAAAGGTTTGTTTGGTTGCGGAAGTGGTTGGTGTATGGCATTCTATGAAATGAATTATTTTATGAAAATGATGGAAGGCCCGTTTGGCATTTTAAAGTGCTTCTTTTGGAAAACCCCTCTAGGAGGGAGCCATTTCCTAGTTGGTTGTTAAGTGGGTGGGGATGTCCTCAGTATGGGACTCCACCCATGTGATTCTTGTTTAAGGCATGGGGTACTCCTTGGGGAGGTTGGGGTGGTGCCAGTTGTGGTAGTGGATGACTGTATATATATGTCTATATGTATATGTGACTTGTTGTTTGAAATGTTTGGCATGCCCCCTTACAAACATAGCATGGGAACCTAGCATAACAAATAGGTTTACTGAGAACGATTACTGCACTAGTTAGATTACGCACTGCTAGTGGCCCATAGCAGGGGGATATTTTTGTTATTATTTCTATGGGATTGGACCCCTCGGTCAGGCCAGGTAGGGCGACGATCGGGCATTTGGGCGTTATGATGTCATCAGGTAGGGCATGCCTTCGGGATGAGTCACATGTACAATATATTCTGGTCTTCCTCTGAGTTCCTAGGTATTCCTATGATGACACGACACTAGACTCGTTAGCCATTGCCCTCATTGTGAGACTGTCTCCCTCGCTCTTGGTTTTGGAGTTTTCTTGGTAAAACTTGAATGTGTGTTTTCATTAAAAAGATTTTAATCCCTATTTTACTTTATAATGAAAAATGAATGTTTCTTAATTGGTTCACTTTTTAACCTTCTCTCCCATAAATTTAGCTTACCTTTGAAATGAATTTTTTTTTGAAAATGAGAGGGCAACGGGTTATGATTTGTTTATTTTGAAATGTATATTATGGAAGAAAACCTATGTTTATAGTTGTATTTCAAACATAAAAAATAAATGTTGCTTTATTTAAAGGATATGCATTGGGAATAGATTAGTCAGGTCTGCCTACTAAGTTTCAATACTCATGCCTATAGTGTTTTATTGTTTTTAGTTTCTACTGCAGGTTTTAGCTCGAGTTCAATCGCCTTGGGTGATGTTTGGTTTGGTTGGAGAGTGACCCATTGGGGTCACATGAAGGTTCTATTTGGCGTCAGGTTCAGCTTGGCTGTTTTGGTTTTGTTTATCATTCACTTTTATAGTCTTATAATTTTTTTTTTGTAAACAATGAAAGACACAAAAATTAATTTGAGTTTGGTTTGTTCCATTGTTTAACTGTTGTCCATGTTTGTTCATTGGGAAAAATCATTTCCATCGCCACTTTAATGATTCCCTGGCGCTAGTCGTCAGCCTGGGAGGATTGGGAATGCCTCTCGGGTCTTGCTGCTGATTGGCTCAGGTGACCAGTTCAGGGTCAACCTGGGTTGGTTCATGAAATTGGGTACTTGGGTTCTCTCTCATACACGGGTTAACTACTCTCACGAACGAGCTCACAATCAAGGCCTAACTATTCATAGTATCATGTATAACTTTCCCAAACAGTAAGACAAAATAAGAAGAAAAGAAAACTGGAGCTCTGATACCACTTTGTAACATCCCAACCTGGGTTCCACACACCTGTGCCCTGAATTAGACCGCCACATAACCTCAAGCGCTCCTTCCCATATTTTAGAGGCTTCTGACTAGTGTAGAGAGAGTCTGATAAGTCGATCATGGGGATACTATACCCTCTTTTTTCAGAGTAATACACCGACATAAATAAATAAACAATAACAGAAGCATATATAACCGTACACAATTCTAATATCTCAAGATAATCAAACAGAAAAATACAATATCTAACTAAAGCAGAAAACATGTCATGCTAATGTAAATGTCAAGTGTCTAAAATTAAAACTAGAAATAAAGACACTGACGACTCCAGTGTTGTTAAAGGCGCGTGGCGCAATAAGGCGCAAAGATCGCTTGGGGATGCGGCGCGAGGCGCGGCGCGAGGCTCAACTAAGGCGCATGTGCGCATAATTAAATATATACAATTTTTAACAATATTTTAAATTAAAAAAAAGCTTAAATTCAATCAAAATAATAAAAATTAAAATATTTACTGATAATATATATATTTGTATAATTATTATTGCAATTATATATATATATACACATATATCTTTTTAATATATTTTTATTGTTTTATTTTTTTCTTTGCTTTTCGGGTTAGGCAGAGGGTTTTCAGGGAAGAAGCACGCGGTCTTCTTCTCCAGTGGGAGCCTGCGAGGGCGACGATAAACAGGCGCGCGACACCGACATGGGTGTTCTTCGGTCGGGGCGTCGCGGTAGGGGATTTCCTATAGCCACGATTTCCGCGATTGGGTGCAGGCGCTGCGTGCCTCTTTATCGTCGCCATCACGATCGCCCTCCATGCCGCACCTTTGATTTTCATCGTAGCTTTGATTTCCATCGCCACCCCCGGCTTCCATCCGGTCGCGACTTGCCCACAATTTTTGCCGTCCCATACCCATAACTCTGTTCCCCCCGATTTCGGTAGCTTGTGCGCCTTGCATAGTAGCGCCTTTTGGGGCGCCTTTGGCGCGCCTCGGTGAGGTGGCACCGCCTCACCACTGGTGTGGTGCACCAGGTGTGCCTCGCCGCGCCTCACGCCAAGCCGCGCTGAGGCGCGCGCCTTTGACAACACTGGACGACTCTCAAGTGGGTCCCAAACCACGTTTAGTTACCTCACCCAAGCTCCATCCCCAAATTAGAAATCTAACCTAGGGCCTTTTCCCTTAACCTATTCTGCAATAATAAAGTTTATTCAGGTACCAATTAGGAAGCCTGAGTAGTGTGTGAGTATGACTCAGTAGGCCACCACCAACAGTGTCTAATATAAATCCAATCAATGACAGTGTATGTAGTTATATAAAGAAATAAGTACAATTCATAAATAAACAATTTACCACATTATTAAATATTCTATATTTAACCACATAAACCCCAGGGTTCCCGAGGACACCTAAACATTAATACCTGCTTCAGCCCATGCCGTTGTATGATCTATCCCCAAGGGATATCACATTTGAATTTCCATGTTACCATTCTTGATACTTGGCCAAATGTCTATGTTACCACTCACCATTTAATAACACATAATTGAATGAGCATGCTACCATTCATAATATTTGGCCGAATGTCCATGTTACCATTCGCCGTTTAATAACACATAATTGAATGAGCATGTCGCCATTCATAATATTTGGCCGAATGTCCATGTTACCATACACCATTTAACAATACATAATTGAACGAGCATGTTACCATTCATAATACTTGGCTGAATGTCCATGTTACCATCCACCATTTAACAATACATAATTGAATGAGCATGTTACCATTCTTACTAATTGTCCAAATGTCCATGTTACCATACACCATTTAACAATACATAATTGACAACATCATATATCTCAACAAATCATTAATTAATTCACCAATTAATTAATCATACTCTCAATTTAAATATCTCATAATTAATTCACCAATTAATCATCCAATTAACATTGTCAATCTCTCACAATTAATTTCACAATTAACTATCTCAATTCAAGATATCATTCTACCATATTAATTCTAAAATTAATTATCTCAAACACAATCCCTAAATCTCATAATTAATCCCCCCAATTAATTATCTAATTGAATAACCCCTAAATCTTGTAATTAATTCCCCAATTAGTCATCTAATTCAACAATACTTCAATTAATCAATTGAACACATTAACTCAATTTAGGAATTAAATTTTCTAAATAACTCTAGAAATTCTATAATTTCCATACACATATCAAAATCATGACTATGAGAATTGAATATTAGACCACCTACCTCAATTTTTCGATGGATAACATCCCAACAGAAATCCCCAAAAATTGAGCGACACAACGACTTAAAACGAGATCCGAATCTAAAAAACCTAAATCAAGATATTGTAAACCTAAATCTTGATCTAGAATCATAGATCTAGATCTCAACAAATAGATATATATCTGACCATAACAGCAGATTACATCAGTGAAAGAAAGAGGAAAGAACGAGGGAAGAATGAGGGAAGAACTGGGAGAGAATTCACTAACTAGGAGAGGAGTGGACCTTTGATATGGGATTCAATTCGCGAAGAACGATGTTCAGGAGGGCTTAGAATTTGTCCAGAGAGCTCCAAAAACATGAAAAACCTCCTAAGGTCGAATGGGGGTCAAAATGGGTGAGTTTTGGGGGCTCGAGGGATTTTAAAATTAAAAATTAGGTGAATTTTAAAACCAGTTTCCTGGACAGGGGCACTTGGTTTTCCCTAACCGTGTGACCAGTTATTATGGGGGTGCATGATTACTCCTAAGAGGGAACACAGTTTGGGCTAACCATGCACCAACCGTGCACAACCCCATTTTCTTACTTTTTTTTTTTCGATTTTCACCCCAACACACCCCAAAGAAAAACCCAAATAAAAAATTACTCAACACAGGGAAAAAGAATACCTACAAACAAGCCCAAAAAAACTCCATTAAAGTTCCAAGATATTACAACCTCACTCTTAATTAGTGATTTGAGTTGAAGCATCCCAAAGAACTCCATTTCCAATGGCCTCGCCGCATTGGATGGGTTGGAGAATGATCCCGTCTAGTTGGGGCATCTTCACATGGTCTGGTAGCTGCCAAGGCTCAACCTCACAGACCTCGCTAAATTTCCATGACCCACCTATATGGAACCAAGTACCCTCGCCTCCCGTGAAAGCAAGCTCCACATGCTACATGAACAGCATGGCTTGTATTTGGGTCTTGGGGTTGTGGATGCAAACCCAATTACAAATCTCTTTCAGGAGTCCATGAAAGAAATGTTCGATGTATCGTGGCTCAGGTTGGTGGGGTAGAAAAGAAGCCATATAATTGAATTGCTCAATATATTCCTAGGCTGATCCTTACAGCTGGAGAGCTGCAAGCTCTTCGTATGGATTTTGAATTTCCAAACCGATGAAACATTCAATCTGCTCCTCTTTGAAAACGGTCCAAGTTAAAGCTGGGCACACCTCGACCAGAATTGTAAACTAGTGAATAGAGAATCCCTCTATACTTATAAGCGATACTTTCAACTCCTCAACTGTTTGGTGCATGCAGAAATATAACTCGACATGCATGATCCAACCTCATGGATCCAGCCCGTTGAACATAGGCAGTTCTACTCACCGAATAGCTAGCAGAGGGTCAGTGGTATTGATAATCACTAAAGCTGCCTCGATCACCCCTCTGAATTATTTGTCACTACTTCATACTCTAGACAAGGGAGAAATAGAGTCTCTGACATACTCCAAAGAGGGCACAATTTCTTGAAGTTACATATTCTCCAGTCGGCGTCATGAATTTCCAAAATTCAGCCTGATCCATTTCCTTCACAAAAGAATCCACCATCAACTCCAGACCCGACACCATCGCTTCCAGGCCCTTCACGCGCTAGTCCACCCTTTATTCGATGCGTCCCAGACATTGCACCATTCCTTTAAGCTGATCTTGAGTTATGTCTCTATCTTTGTATTTGCCTTTGTCTCGTGAGGAGGATCCAACCAGTACGTGTATCCTCAAAAAGGAAATGACGGTGCATACCTTTTGTGATGCTAGGTGACCGTGAGTGCATCCACTATGCAAAATGTAGTGCATAGCTCATTGGAGCGTATCTTCTGCCATGTAATGTTTTTCCCCTAGTAGCATGAATCGTTCATGCATGCCTCCTTCCGTTGGTGTGTCCTTTCCCGTGTGAGTGAGATCAGTAAGGTACTCCTTGTGAACGTAACTGACAATTTACGGCTCTACAGGGTGAGAACAATGCGCGAATACTCTGTGCAGGAGTCATAAGAGTAAGAACGACAGTTTCCAGCAGAGTGCACCTCCTTCAATGAAGATCTAAACATCTTCTGAGAGTGCGCACCAGAGCTGAATGGAAGCTGACGGTGTGATTCGGAAGGTTGGACCAAGTGGTAGAAAACAAAATACAAACTACTTTTATATTGTAGAAGAAACCAGAATTATATGAATGGTGTAAGAAGACTGGAAGAATGGAGGTGGAAAACTCAGGAGGCACTAGACTCCTGCCCAAGCCATAGCCAAATCCAAGCCAAGGGCTGAGTCCATAACAGACCTAATCTCTCACCACCCCTCTACTCACCCCCAATATTCTTATAACAAACCCACCCTCCATTATCACACATGTGGACGTAGGTGCCCCCCCACCCAAAACAGGATCCCTTCAATCAAAGACACTTTTACCCCTATTCTCCAAACTATAACTCATCATCTATCATAATATGTGTTGGTGACATGAAAGGATTAGCGGGCTCCTTCCAATATACATGGAAAATAAAGAATGAAGTATTTGGAGATGCTGCTTGAAGAACTTGTTTAGATAGATTCAAGAATCCCTATATGTGATGATTAATGTGATGTTCTTCAAGTTAGAGACAAGTACTAAATGGTTGAGAGTATCATCCAAAACAACTTATAATAAATGGGAGAAGTCAGTTATCCAAATGGGGAGATTGAATACCTTAAGGTGAAGGTTATCTTAGAGTTGATGTTTTGAGATGAGTTTTGAATGATTGAGAAGGCTTGGAGTGAGTTAAAGAAGTTTTGAGTTTATTTGAGTGAAATCTGGAATTATGTAAAACTTTTGGTGCTGGAGCTGGAATTTGACCAAGTCTGATACGTTTAAGACTTTGTGAGTACACATGTAAGACTTCATACAAATCTTGTAAGACTTCTATAGGTGCGTATGAATTTACTGGATCATAAGACTTGCAAAGTCTTATGAGAATGATGGTTTTCTGAAAATTCACGAAGGCATGAGATTTACAATGATCTCATAAGACTTTTGTGACTTCGTAATACTCTACAAGCGAGTTTTTAATACTTCACAGTTTTCTAAAAATGGATGAAGTTTGAAAATCGTAAGACTTGCAGTGAAGTGTAATCTTTCATCGAAATCATGTAAGACTTTTGAGTGCACGTATGACTTTGAATGCACATATGACTTTGAGTAGGGGTGTAAGAATTGTATACTGTAGGGAGTTCGTAAGACTTGTTATGAAATGGTGGTGTCAACTGAAATATCTACAAAGGCATGTGATTCACAGGTAATTCTTAAGACTTTCTTATGAGATAAGATTCCAACCAAAATATTTGAGAATTCCAGAATTATTTATTCTGAAGAAATTAAATGAGATCGGAGCTTGAGAGTACTACGCCCCAAGTTGCTGTACCATATCGTACTACACAAGTTCATGTTCACAATGATGAGGAATTTAAAAGATTTAAAGCTGTGAATTTTGTGAAGAGGAATTAAAAGAGATATTCAAAATCGCATAAGGAAACACCCGAGTCTTAAGGGGATTCATAGGGGTGACCTTGACTAAGATACGAGGAAGAATTAAATGAGTTTCCAAAATTAAAAGATCGCCTGTTGAGATATGAGGAGTTTCCAAATTAGATATGAAAACAAAAATATTCATGATTATATGAATATAAAAAGAGAACAAGGAGAAGAAGATGAATATGATTTTGACACTTTGATTACTCGAAGAATTATATCCAGCTGAAGAAAAATAGAACTCGATATTGTACCTGCAGGAAACACACTTTTTGGTATTGAGGAAGGAGGAGGAGGCCTATGATACAATCATATCATAGAAGGTGATAAATTGAGGTTTGATTAAGAAGATCGAGAAGAAGAGTAAGGATGGTGCGTTCTACACCAAGGCAGAGTAGTCAAAGTCTCACTCGATGCTTTATAAAAGTATCCATTCACCGACTGTGTGAGGCATTCAATCTGGTTGTGAGGATCGATATGTGTGAGAAAATTAAGGAGAACCAGTGGGAAGCTGGTAACTATGTGATGCCGTCTAATGACCCTCTAGTGGGAATCTGGATCACATGATGGGATGTCATGTAAGCATAGTGTGAGACCATATCGTGTAACCACTTGCATTAATAGTGAAAGAATCTATATTTGGGAGGACTAACCAATCATGACAAGGAGTATACTTTCAAGACTAAACCTTGTAAATCTTGGTGTTCTTGTTTCTTTATTTACTACATAATCTGGGTGAGGTTAAGGGACACAAAGATGAGAGGATAAAGACTTTAATTAGTCTAAGAGGTTGAATTAAATTGGTAAGAATTCATAAAAAACAATCACTGATTCATCCCCTCTCAGTGATTCACCAAACCAGGGTAATTCAATTTTTATTAGAGCTGACCATGTATCCTCTAATTGGATCCATATAAGTTGTTTTAATAGATCTATATAAAGTGAATATTTCAGGAAAATATTGAAATGCCTCAGATGGAGAACTTAGTCCACATATCTGTTGAAGCTAAAGTGAAGGTCACAACCAAAACTCTAAAGAAAAGGAAGAAAAGGGAGACAAAAATAAGGGAGAAAAAAATTGAGAATGATCTTAATTGAAAATAAGGATTTATCACTACTTGAATCTTTTCAGAGTGAGAAGTATTTGTTTACCAAATCATACAAGAATGATACTTTTGAAGAAGAGAGTCTATTCTATGAGGATTTTTAGGAGGAAATGAGTACAACAAGACAATTAAAGACTTCCATTCTGAACTCAAAGATCACTTGAAGAAAATTACTAAAGAAGTGGTCACTTGTATATTTGGTGTCATCAAGGAACTTCTTGATGAAAAGGCATAACTGGAAAAGAAAGTTGAAGAAATAGAGAATGCCCTAAGTAAGAAATTACCAAAGTGCATTGCTCTCACAGACCATGTGGAATCAAATGAGCAATGGATATATCTTTTCAAGAAAAGTATTTCTCTAGTTGAATAAGTCTTGCAAAGGAATGTTGTGAGAAAGTGATGTTTGAAATTATGTTTTTGTAGTTATCCATGCACTTGAATAATTTTATAAAACCTCCATCAATGTTAAAGATGCTCAATTACAGGTTAAGACAAAAAGAATAAAAGAGCTCGATAACACTGTACAAGAATCAAGAAAAGTGCATGAAGAACAAATCAAGAAATTGAATAGGGATTGGGAAGAGAAACTGAGATCAGTTGAGCATGAGAAGAACTCTCTCAACACGAAGTGTCTTGATATTGAGGTGAGACTAAGAAATCTAGAATCAATACAAGTCATAACTTTCCATATTATTGAAAAGAGAGATGAGACTACACAAGTTCCTAATGAGAGTCATGGCTCCAAAGGGACTATCAGTGGAAATAAGATCTTGAAAGCATTATCTAATAAAGTAGAAACAAGCTCCAAGAAGAAGGTAACCCATTACCCATAAAACGCTTCATATACTAATTTTTTCTTACTTGATTGTACAAATTTCAAGTCAAAATCTGGGCATATATGGATGGTGAGAAATGCTAAAATATTCATCACCACATCAAAGGTGAATGTCAGCACATCCAAGAAAATAACCCCCCTATAAGAGCCCAAAAGGGTGGTTTTTCCACTCAAAAACAATAAGTAATTAAATCTAGTTAGACTGCATCCACAAGAAAAAGGAAGAGGTTTATTAGCTATTGCTGATGATGTTAGAGGTTTGGGAACAAATCCATAGAATGTTGAAACAATATGTCAACCTATGTAAATATTAGGAGGCCTTAGTTAAGGGGGAACAGAGCTAAAGAAAGAAGAGGACCTACTATCCAAAAATCAGTGCTCACAGAAAGGGTTGAATCTATCTACAAAATAATCTCAAATACTTCGAGAATTTTCATGACTATTGCAACATAAATGGCCATGATTATGAATATTGATGATATGTACCATCCATACATGAATATCATGCTGATAAGAAGAGGATAACACAACAAAAGAAGGAACAAAACCAAAGGAAGTTGAATGTAAGTCTGCCTTGGGGAGTAGTCAAAAGAAAAAGGTGAGTCAACCACTACCAATAAGTCAATAAAGTAAGCTCAAATGGGTGTCAAATCTATAGGGAATATATTATTATATTATGGAAGGAAAGAACACATTATGAGCCATTGTAAAATGATCATGAACACCAAGACAAAAGAGAGAAAGTTGAATCAAATAGAAGATTCAATCAAAGAAAGAAACAAAAATATTGACTTAATTAAAGACATCCCTAATGAAAGAGTTGGAGGAGTCACCTAAAAAATTCAACAAAAATAATTCCATAATACCATGTAAAAAATTCAAAAAATCTCAATATATGAAGGAGCGCCCAACTATTTTTACAGACTAATTGAGAATGGATAAACAAAATGAAGGATCAAGAAAGTGCTGAATGCAAATAGGTTTCTTCACATGGAGGAGAGCTCAAATTTCATGAGAGGTTGTCTAGGAATGATGCTTCAAGAGTTCTTGAAAATTTGTGTAGAAGATTCAATCAAGATTATCACAATGAAAACAATTTCATGATTATCTTGTCAACTCAATAAGAAATGATGAAAAACAAAGGAAAATCATCAGTGACTGAAATCTATTTATTAGCATGAGTGAACAAGTTTATTCCACATAAGAAAATGATTGTAAGAAAAGAGGAAATCCATACTATCCAAAGAAGGATAGAATTAGAAAAATCAGAAAGGGATCTAGCATGAAGAGTTATCATAATGAAAAATCTATAAAGAATGGAAGATCTTGGTTGAGAGGAAACTCCCAGCCTGACTGCTATTATTAAGGAGTAAGAAAACCCACTCCTTATTCCCATAATCTTTTGTGTTTGTACTAGTATGTAGGGAATTGAAGGAGAAAAGATAATGGGGGAGTTAGATGGTGCTATAACCACTGTATATATCAAGAAAGAAGTTTCCATCGTGGAGTAATGTTGAAAATTATCATCCATGATAAAGAGGAAAAGTGTGCATCCCTCGAGGGGAAGAAACCATGGAGAGGAGCCTGTCAAAATAAGTTTTATTCTTGTGAATCTGGAATCTGGACAACATCTAGAGAAAATATGAGGAAATGTATTCCAATCAAACTTGCTGCCCTTGGTTTTTTATATCAAAGTTGTTTAGTAAGGGGGATCAATGGTTTATAAAAAAGGTAAGTTAAAGGGGGAGTTTTATGCTTTGCACTTGAACTGTTTTGATGAATTTATTGAAGATGAGTGTAAGATATATATTTGATCATAAATCTTTTCAAATAACCACAAATTGAGAAACTAAGAATAGTGTCACACGATGGATTGGTTGATGGAAAACCTTGATGCCTTGGTTAAATATCTATTGTTTTCGATAATGGGATTGCCCACATAGACTTAGAGCTGAACAACTAAAGACTCATTACTAAGGAATTTGTGGTGCCGTCCTTCTCTCAACAAGTGAACCAGGTTGTAATTTTGGATGGGAAAAAGGGGGTAGAAGATGCTCTGTTAAAGAAGATATCACCCCTATATGCTTTTTCATTTATTTATAATAAGGAGGAGAAGAAAGGAGTTCAAACACACATATTGACTTATGAGTTGACATAGGGGGTTTGATGGTATTTCCAACAAATAAAATTGGGGGGGGGATTGATGTGCCCATGTTTGGATTTAATTTGTTTTCAATAAAGAAGTATACCATGATGATGAGAAAGATTGTCAATATGTGTTGGTGACATGAGAAAATGGGTGAGTTGCTTCCATTTTACATGGAAAAGAAATAATAAAGAACTTGGAGCTGCTGCTTGAAGAGCTTGTGAAGACATTCCAGAATCCATATATGCGAGGATTGATGTGATATTTTTCAAGTTGGATACAAGTACTAAATGTTTGAGAGTACTGCCCACAACAATTTATAGTAAGCGGGAGAAGTCAGCTTTCCAAATGAGGAGATTGAAGATCTTAATCTAAAAGGTGAAGGCTAGCTTAGAGATGACGATGTTTTGAGATGATATTTGAATTATTGAGAAGTCTAGGAGTGGGTTGAAGAGGTTCCAAGGTTATTTGAATGAAATCTGGAATTCCTTAAGATTTTGGTGCTGGAGCTGAAATTTGACCAAGTCTGATACACGTAAGACTTTGTGATTAGGCATGTAAGATTTATTATTGAGTTTGTAAGACTTCTTTAGGTGCGTATGATTTTTTTGGATCATAAGACTTAAAAAGTATTATGAGAATAAAAATTTTCTGAAAATTAACAAAGGAATGGGATTTACATTAATCCCAAAAGACTTCCGTGACTTCGTAAGACTATGAGTGAGTTCGTAAGACTTTATAGTTTGCTGAAAATGGATGAAGCTTGAAAACTGTAAGACTTATAATTGAGTGTAAGTCTTTCACAGAAATTCCGTAATAATTTTGAGTGTGAATATGACTTTTAATGCTCATATTAATTTGAGTAGGAACGGAATAATTTTTCCGCTGTAAGGAGTTTGTAAGACTTAAAAAGTCTTATGAATTGGCAGTGCCCACTAAAATATCACCAAAGGCATGAGATTTATAGGGAATTCATAAGACTTGTAAAAGTCTTATGAGATAAGACGCCAACCAAAATATTTGAGTATTATAGAATTATTTATTCTAAATAAATGTGATCAAATATGACGATGGTGGTGTTGTGATATTCAAGGAATTAAATATCACAAAAAGAGCGTGATTCAAGTTGATTAAAGAACCAACTAAGAAAGAAGATGGAGCTTGAGAGCGCCACACTGCAAGTTGTTGTTCCATGTTGTACTACATGAGTTCATTCTCACGTGGACGAGGAATCCAAAAGATTTAAAGTTATGGATTTTGTGTAGAAAAATTTAAGGTGATATTCAAAATCATATTAGGAATGAAACAACTAATTCTTAAGGGGATTCAAAAGGGAAACCTTGATTGGGAATTGAGATATAATCAAATGAGTTTCAAAAATGAGAAAATCAATGCCTGTTGTCGAGGTATGAGGAGTTTCCAAGTTAGATATGTAAATAAAAATATTCACTATTCTATGAATATAATTAAAGAATGAGGAGAAGATTAGTATGCTTTTGGCACTACGATTACTTGAAGAATTATATCCAGTTGAAGAAAAAGATAACCCGTTATTATATCTGAAGGAAGAATGCCTGCTGGTATCAAGGAAGGAGGAGATAATGGAGGCATACAATGAAATTGTATCATAGAAGGAGGTCAACTGAAGCAAATTGAGAAGAGAAAGGTCAGTGTATTCCACACCAAAGAGCAATCGAAGTCCTACTCAATAGTTTGTGAAAGGATTCATTCATTGATTGCATGAGACGGTCAATCCAGTTGTGAGGAATGAGCTGTGTGAGATAGCCATTGACACCAAAAATACGAGTTAGGGAGATGTCAAGGAAGACATGGCTGGTTCAAAGTGAATCCAGGTTAAAATGGCACAAAAACCCACTTAAGGGTTTGTATTTGAGAAAGTCAAAAGATTTTCGAACGGTGGAACCCTCGCAAAACTCAACTGGGCACACATAGATTGAGGCAATAACCTCCTCACATCATATGTCCAATTCATGGAAGTCCCCAGCCGCGCGAAGCTTGTGGTGGTAATCTCCATGCAACGTATGTCTATTTGCAGAATTCCCCTTCACAGAACTCATAATATTCCATGAAATCCTCCATATTTCAAAAAACCCAGGCCCTTGCCTCTACTGAGACAATAAATACCTCCTCCCATCTGACTTTTAAGGGGATGCGACCTTTCATATTTTGAGAAAATCTCTAAATTTTCAATACTCAAAACCTTCACGAGCAGGAGAGGAGATGGATTTTCAAAGGAAACTATCTTTCATGAAACCACATCTCATGGGTTCTTGAGAACCTCAACCCATGGTAGAGATGTATTTCATGAAGTTCTATGGCCTTCACATAAGAATAAACCCCTTTGTGGCTCTTGGAGTTTCATGAGATAATTATACTTCACAAAACCAACTCCATGGGAACCAAGACTTCACTTTGAGGTAGAGTCACCCTATTTCGAAAAACATGCATTTCTGCTAGACCCCTATCCCTCACAAAGCCCTCAATTTTTACGAAGCTCCAAACTTTGCGAGAACCATCCACCATGCTTCTCCATGATGTCTCCTTTCAGCCAACACTCTTTCACAAAAGTTGAGTGCCTAGGGCCCCTATACACATCAAAAATTGGTTCATCCGTACCCCAAATTCCTACGTGATAGGTACCATCAACCCTTGTATCTTCCCCTTTCTCATTTCAAGCATGACTACCTTGCCTTTTACTCCCAATCATAGACACCCTAATGCCTTTTACTTTGAAGAATAATGTCACGCCCTGTCATATGGAAAGGAGGTATGGTGTTGTGGTTCTCTAGAATCCTCTAGAAATATCTTCATCTCCACCAAGTTTTGGAATATTCTAGATTTCTATGGAGTGTTACAGAACACCCCTTGGTCCTTGAAGGCTCTGGAACATTCTAGACCTCTATGGAAGGTTGTGGATCTCTATGAGTTCTAAAATGTTCTATGTATATTCTAGTAGGCTAGAATACTATATAATATTGTGGTTGTGTACATATTCTAGAATGTTGTATACTTTTACACCCAACCCTATATAAAGGGAGAGACACCTCATTTGTAAAGACATACAGAAGTTGAGATCAATTGAGAGATTCCATTGCAATTGTATCTTGTGAGCTTGTTAAGCACTACCTTTAACGGTCCTTATCCGTTGTGAGTGTGGAAAGGCTGAACCTGGCTAGGCTTTGAGTGAGAAAGCTAGTCAGGTGCTGTATGAGAGCTTGGGGAAGTCCAAGTTCCATGATAATTGGTATCAAATCTTTGTTCAAGGAAAGTGTTCAAGAATGGAAATCTCTAGCGTGGATGATCTTAATTTTGTGGCTAATAAGGAGACCTTTCCACTTACCCCTAAGGAGACCAGGGGGAAGTCCCCTGATGCCGAGGCAAATTTTGTGGAGCGTCTCCTAAGGGATGAGGAGCACCTTGCTGATGTGAAGGAAAGACTCGATAATGTCGAGGGAGATGATGAGGAAGGGGAACTAGGCATTGTGGTCCTACGTGATGCGTTCTTCAATATTCAAGATCGAGTGGCGTCAGTTGAGTGGTATGCTAAAGAGAATTCTATGGATAAGGAGGACTTCATGGATTAGACAAAAGGGGTCTTGTCACAACATGGGGAGTTGATGGTCAGGTACGACCAAACTCTTGATCAACTTAAGAGAGAGTGGTACCATGGTGAGATGGCTAGTGGCGTGATTTTGAGAGTCACACCAAATATTTATGTGCCTATACTGAAGAACTTCAATGGGAAGTGAGATTTAAAGGAGGTAGACAACTTCTTTTGGAAAGTGGAGCAATACTCTGAGGTGATTGGATTGATGGAAGACATGAGCCGTGTGAAGATTGTCGTTATTTACTTTTGTGACAATGCATCTCTATGGTGGAGGATGAAGCACCAAGACCTCAAGGATGGTGGGAAGACACTTCCATCATGGGAAGAGTTCAAAAAATGGGTATATGCTTAGTTCTACCTTGACGAAGTGGATTGGGAAGCAAGAGATAAGCTGCAGACTTTGAAGCATATGGGGAAAATCCATGAGTATGTGTGGGAGTATGTCTATCTAAATCTCAAGGTACACGGAAAGCCTAATTATGATCAAATGTATGATTTCATCAAAGGGATACAACCTTGGGTACAATAATAGGTGAGGGGTCGAAAACCTAAGACCTTCATCGAAGCCATGTCCATAGATGAATCCTTATTGGAATACAAGAAGAAGGTTGAACCCCCTAAGACCAAGAAGGATTACAAGGGTAAAGGTGGGGGAGACCAAGAGAAGAGGTGGAACTAGGATTACCAAGAAAAGGAAAATTCCAAGGAATACACCAGGGAATACCCAAGAGGAGGATAAAATCCTCAAGGATGCTACTTTTGTGATGGACCTCATCTTTGGAGGGAGTGTCCCAAGAGGAAGGCACTCAACTCCATGTTCGAAGAGAAGGAGGATGTTCCCAATGGGAAAAAAATGGGGACAATGAGACTCTTCATTGCATTGGAGGTGAATAATCCACCTAAGGCGCCACCTAAGGATGAGTTGTTGTATGAAAATGTGGAGTTGAATGAGAAGACTACCTTTGTAATGCTCGACATGAGATCCACACACAACTTTGTGGATGAAGACGAGGTGAGGAGACTTGTGCTAGTTGTATAAAAGATAACTAGTCACATGAAAGCTGTGGATTCCACACCCAAAACTGCTAGTATCATTATCCATGGAGTTACCCTTTGCATTGGGGAATGGAGGGGAGCTATTAAATTCACGGTGGTTCCCATGGATGACTTCAAGATAATGTTGAGGATGAAGTTTTTTAAGAAATCCAAGGCCATACCAACACCACACTTGGAGAAAATGATGATCATGGAGGAGAGATGCCCATGCATGGTATCAATGAAGGTATGTGAAAAACATAACTTGTCTTTATTTTATTCCGTGAAAGTTAATAAGGGTTTCAAGAAGGTAGAGGATAACTTCTTGGTTCCTTTGAAAGAAGATGGGCCGGTGGACGACAACCATGAGTTTAGTAACTTAATGACACTAGAGTTTCCCAAGAGACTTCCACCTATGAGGGAGGTGGGTCATCAGATTGAGTTGGTTCTTGGATCAAAACCATCTTCCATGGCACCCTATTTCATGGCTCCACCTGAGTTGTAGGAGTTGAAGAGGCAGCTGAAAGAGATGTTGTATGATGGGAAAATCCAACCATCAAAGTCTCTATATGGATCACCCATGTTATTACAAAATAAGAATGATGAATCCTTGAGGATGTGAATGGACTATCGGTCATTGAAAAAAGTCATGGTGAAGAAAAAATATCATATCTCGTTGATAGTGGATCTCTCTGATCAGTTGGGCAAGGAATGAGTTTTCACTAAGCTAGACTTAAGTTCCAGATATTATCAAATTCGCATATCCATGGAGGATGTGACGAAGACCGCATGTGTGACAAGGTGCAGATCCTATGATTTCCTTGTTATTCCATTTGGTTTGACCATCCCAACTACATTTTGCACCTTGATGAATAAATTCTTCCACCACTACTTGGATAAGTTTGTGGTAGTCTACTTGGATGACATTGTTATATATAGTGAGATAATGGATTACCATATAGAACACTTACAAATTGTGTTCAAGGTATTAAGGGATAATGAGTTATATGTGAAGGAGGAGAAATGTTACTTTGTGAGGGATGTAGTTCTCTTATTGGGGAACAAGATTAAAGGAGGCAAGCTCATGATGGATCATGAGAAGATCTGTGCTATTGATGAATGAGAGAGGCCAAACAAGGTTACATTTTTGAGATATTTCCTTGGGTTTGTAAACTATTATCGGCGTTTCATTCGTGACTATTCAAAGAAGTAGACTCCACTCACTGACTTGCTAAAGAAGAACAAGCCATGAGAGGGATGAAAAATGCGAGGAGGCATTTTAGGGTTTGAAGAAGATGATCATAGAGGAAATAGTCTTGATCTTGGTGGATCCAACCAATCCTTTATGTGGTACACACAAATGCCTCATACTTTGATATTGGGGGAGTTCTCATGTAGGAAATACATCCCATAGCTTTTGAGATCTGGAAACCGAATGACATTGAGAGGAGGTACACAGTGCAAGATAAGGAGATGATAGCCGTGATAAATTATCTTCGGGTATGGATACACTACCTATCAGGGTCGAAGTTTGTGGCGAAGACCGAAAATATTGCCACAAGATACTTACAAACTCAGAAGAAACTGACTCCAAAGCATGAAAGATGGCAGTAATTCTTAGTCGAGTTTGATTATACATTGGAGTACAAGCCTGATACAACCAATGTGGTGGCCGATGCACTCAATAGGAAGATGGTAATCAACCACTTGTCATGTGTGGATGATGGGATCTTGGGTAGGATCAAGGAAGGAATGATACACAATCCTATACCTAAGAATGTCTTGGCCCTTGTGGTGGAGGGAAAGACAAGGAGATTTTGGGTAGAGGATGAAATTCTTCACGCCATAGGGAGGAGACCATATGTCCTAAAGTGGGGAAACCTACAGAGGTATCTTATCAAAGAATGTCATGATTTGAGATCGGTAGGACATTCAGGGTAGCATCAAACAATGAATTACCGGAGGAAGCATATTATTGGCTGAGGATGGAGGATGATGTGGAGTCTTATGTGAAGACTTTTCTTGTGTTCCACCAAGACAAGGTGGACAATCAGTTGCTCAGGGGATTATTACAGCCATTTCCCATTGTAGAGAGGCCATGGGATACAATTACCATGGACTTCACCATTGCATTGCTGAAGTCCAAAGGGTATGGGAGCATCATTTTGGTCATGGAAAAGTTCTTGAAGTATGCCACATTTATCCCCGCTCTAGCAGATGTGACAGTAGAGTTCACTGCAAGTCTACTCTTCAAGCATGTGGTGAAGTATTGGGGGATACCACGACATATCACTAGCGATTGGGATCCACGCTTCATAGGTAAGCTATGGATCAAACTATTTGGATTGTTGAGATCCATGATCCACTACTCTACCATCTTTTACCCAAAAACTGATGGGAATACAGATAAAGTGAATGCCTTATTATAATTCAACTTGAGGCACTTTGTGTGTGACAACTAGAGAGATTGGGTTAAGTTGCTCAATGCGGTCAAATTCTCCTATAATTTGAAATGGATTGAGTTGATAGGGAATAGTCCATTTGAGGCGATGACTAGAAAACAAACCCCCACTCACACAACGGTACTAAGGGAGAAGTACAAAGGAAGCAACCCTATCGCCTACTCGATGGAAAAGGAGTGGCAAGAGCAAGCAGACTTGATAAGAACCCAATTGCACAAAGCTACCAATAGGATGAAGAAGTGGTCTGACAAAGGGTGAATGGATGTGAGCTTCTATCCTGGGGATAAGGTGATGGTGAAACTTCTATCTCAGCAACACAAAGCATTCATGAGGGTGCACAAAGGGATTGATCCGACAGTATGAGGGGCCTTATGAAGTCGTGCACCGAGTTGGAGAGGTATCATACCACTTGGAGTTTCTTCCCAAGTTGAAGATCTACATAGTCTTCCATGTGAGTATGCTAAATCCATATCATGAAGACATGGAAGACCCGAAAAAAGGGGTTTCATCAAGGGAACCTACCACGATTGTCGATTCATATGATAAGGAAGTGGATCTAATAATCCACGATCATATAGTTCAAATATGTTGAGTGATAAAAAGAAAAGAATACCTGATCAAGTGGAAGGTATCACCAGAGTGTGAGGCAACCTGAGAACTTGCAGAGCACTTGTGTCAGTTCGTGAAGGCGATCGAGGAGCACCATCAAGATGTTCCGAGGACATCACCGAGATAAGTGGGGGAGGATGTCACACCCCTCCACATGGAGAGGACTTATGATGTTGAGATTATCTAGAATCCTCTAGAAATATATTCATCTACACCAAGTTCTGGAACATTAAATACTTCTCCGAAGTGTTACGGAACACCCCTTGGTCCTTGAAGGCTCTGGAACATTCTAGACCTCTACGGAAGATTGTGGATCTTTACGGGTTCTAGAATGATCTATGTATATTTTAGTAGGATAGAATAATCTAGAATCTTGTGGTTGTGTACATATTCTAGAATGTTGTATACTTTTCCATCCAACCCTATATAAAGGGAGGAGCACCTCATTTGTAAAGACATAGAAGTTGAGAGCAATTGAGGGATTCTATTGCAATTGTATATTGTGAGATTTTCAAGCAATTCCCTTAATGGTCCTTATCCATTGTGAGTGTGGAAAGAATGAACTTGGATAGGTTTTGAGTGATAAATCTAGTCGGGTACCGCACGAGAGATTGGAGAAGGCCAAGTCCCCCAGAGGTGACATGACATAGATAGTCATGCTTGAGAGAATGTAAGAGGTAGACATTCTACTATAGAGGGTGGGTTTTGAGGAGGTGGTTTTTAAACCAGAGAGAGTGGGTGGACCATGGTGGTTTGTGACATAGAGAGAGTGGGTAGACCATGAAGCTGACAGTGAGGGAAGAGCATCCCCTTGGCCACACATGGAGGCTGGTTAGTTGGATGCAGACCATTTCACAGACATAATCAAGGTCACGATCCTACATGCACGTGGGCGTGCATGGAATGGTGGTGGGAGAATGTCATGACCCAATTGTGGGGGTCTCATCTCACAACAGAAAGAATATCAAGACTGTGGTTCATGTGGTTTGTCCTTATATAAGATATGGAAGTCACTCTGACGATGTGGAGGATAGTGCGTGTCAATCCCGACACCACCCTGGTTGGGAGTTGAGGACACTCTCTTGATGAGTCCATGGTAGGATGAAACTAATGAAACTCACATCATTTAAAGAGTTGAACTACTAAACCCCACCTGTCGTGGAGGGGTATGGGGTGCCACACGAGTGAACTGCTGTTCTGAGACGCTCATCCTGTGACAATAAACACCCTAACATCGGGACCGCTGATTTCCACTCCTCCATGATAGTGTTTACACCATTTCCCACCTAGAGGTGCTTTAGTAGTAGGCATGTAATTCATAAAGGTGGCATTATCAAGGGAAACTACCAACCTTTCTTGGTAGAGAGGTATTTTGTTGGATCTTCTTCTCTTTCTTCGAAATGGCATCCTTGGGTGTAGGCCTCGTCACGTCTAAGCTGTATGAAATAAAACTGTAGATCCCAGCATTCTAGTTGTACAATGTTAGAATGCATGAGAACATCCTTAGCACATTATGTTAAACTATGGTCTTACCCTATGTGTTGAACATGAGATGCCCCATGTACGAACATCACGAGATGCCATTCCTCCCCCTCTGTGGGATGTCACCTTACAACCATCGCCCTCGGGAAGCTTTCATGTGTAATCCCCACACCATCCCTCATTGACTCTCCTTTCATGACACGAGTGTCCTTACCACACGTTGTTAAACTACATGGACCGGTCCTGTCACATGATCATAAACTGGGGAATCAAACTACATGAGTTTTGATCTCTGTTCCCAATAGGGTGTGTAGGAAACCTTCCCGTGGTTCAATCTCGACATACCAACCCATCTAGGGTACCTCCACGAGGTTTAATCCCAACACCCCAACATTATCACCAAATCGAAGTGTGAAATATCCCCCCTAGGGACACATTTAACCAAATCTCAAGTGTGAAATCTCCCCCTGGGGACATACTTAACCATCCACCTATCTCCACAAGATGTGAAACCCATGAACCACATGTCTCTACAAGACGTTAAACCTGTGACCCACTTGTCCCCATAAGACATTAAACCCATGACCCACTTGTCCCCACAAGATGTTAAGCCCATGACCCACCTATCCCCACAAGATATTAAATGTGTAACCCACTTGTCCCCACAATATATTAAACATGCGGCCCACCTAAACATAATCTCTACCCCATACAATAAACATGGGATGTCTGTGGTAAAAGCCTCATATGCCTATGCCCCTAGCATTAAATACCTCATGAACGACACATGATGACTTAGGTTCCACACCTAAGATGCCTCATATGAGATGCTTCCAACTTTCAAAGGAGAATACTTTTCAGATTCCCAACACGCCCAATGTTTAGAAATGCTAAGACATTCCCCACATTGCTATTTGTTTAACCAAAGGTTGATGCCTTTTTGAGATAGTAGCAATGTAATTAACTGATTACCACCTCAAGATGACACCAGTAATGAGTTTCACAAACATGAGGGATACCTGAACTAAGCGATGAGCTCCAAGGATGAATTCATGAAAGGAGAAAAAGGATGAACTGACATCCCATCATCCCGTTTTGATCAAGTAGCTGACTTTTCTTATTAAAGTAATGGAATCCATCCATCTTGGAAAGTAGGAATATGGGGCAACAAGAATTGTATCGCCACCAAAAGGAAATATAACGCATGTCCCTGGTGGAAAGCATTGGAAACAATAGAGAAGGAGAAATAGTGGAAAGATGGTTACTGTGTGATATAGTATAAATATCTTCCAGTTAGACTCTAGAGTACATGATCAGATGTTATGTAAGCATAGTGTGAGACCATGGTGTGTAACCACTTGTGTTAATAGTGAAAGAATCTGTGGTTGGGGGGACTAACCAATCACAATAAGGAGTAGACTTTCAAAGATGAATCTTGAAAATCCTTATGTTCTTATGCCTTTATTTACTACATAATCTGGGTGAGGTTGAGAGACACAAAGATGAGAGGATATAGACTTTAATCAGTCTAATAAGTTGAATTAAATTGGAAGAATTTGTAAAAAGAGATCACTGATTCACCCCCCATCTCATTGATCCACCAATTGTGGGCACTTTAGGTCCCAAGATTCAACATGTGATTTTCAAATGCAATCTTAGGAATTGATTTTATTGGAGTGTTTATCACTTGATTATCTATGGTCACATGTTTCAGCTTTACCAGGTTCTCTTCTATATTTTTGATAAAGTGGTACTTTATTTCAATGTTCTTAGTTCTTGAATTTTATACAAGATTCTTAGAATAATGACACTGCTGTTATCACATAAAATTGATACTGTATCTTTTCTCCCAAATCTTGTAGTTGTTTCCTCATACATAGTAGTTGGGTGAAAGCATTTGTATCAACTATATATTTTGATTTTGCAGTGAAAAAGATACATTTTCCTATTTCTTACTAAACCATGCTACACATTTTCTACCCAAGTAAAAATATCATCTTAAGCTAAATTCTCTATTATCAATCAAACTTGCTTAACCATAAATGTCACAATCTCCAACCCTTTAATGTATCTGAGTATTCTCTTAGTTGATAGTAAGTGACTCTTTGGGATCACTTTGATATCCATTTGGAAAAGATTATATATGGCCATGATGAAATACAACTGACTTCCAATTATCTTCATAAAATCAATAATTTTTAATTATTTATCCCTCACATCCTTTCAGATTCACACCCATAGAAATTGGTGTATTATATGGTTCACAGTATTCCATATGAAATGTTTTAAAAATATCCTTCACGTATTTATGCTGAGAAGTGAATGTGCCTTTTGTCTTCTGAAAGACTTGCATGCCCAAGAAAAATATCAATCCACATATTAGTGACATATCAAACCCCTTAGTCATTAATCTTGAAAATTGTTCATATTCTTCATATTTTGAATCACCATCATTTTACTTTCACAATATCTTTTCATGTATAGATTTTGATCCACTCCACCTATAGTAAACTTCAATTGTTTCATAAAGGAGTCCACTCTTGAGTGCCAAAACCTGGCTGGTTGTTTCAGACAATACAATATTTTCTTCAACCTTCACACTTTGATATTGTCTTCATCAATATGAAAACCGTTGGGTTGATCTAAGTGTGACTACTCAAAAATTCGAATTTCACATCCATCTGAAGCACTTTAAACTCCTAAACAACAATAAAAAGAAATATTTTGATAACTTTTAACTTTGCAACCATAAAAATGTCTCTTTTTCCATTAATTCCATCTATTTGTGCATAGACCTTGTATACCAATTTGGATTTATTCTTATCATTTATCCCTTTTTATTTTGATTATTTCTCTACAACTCCTTTGTTTCTATGGCATTCTTGTTTGTAGGCCTCAATATCAATTCCTATGTAACATGGTCCTCCATCTCGTCAAGATCCTTACACATTGTCTTGACCCAAATTTCATCTTTTGTTGCTTCGATGAAGTTTTTGGTTCGACTTGATAAAAGTAATGAGTTCTTTTTCAAAATGATTTGGTTTGTATCTACAGTTAGAGTGAATTTTTATTCCTCATTGGCTTCTTCATCATATAACTCAACTTTTTATTCTTAAATTTCATTGTAAATGTTCTAAGAATGTTCTTATTGAACCAAAGTTCAAATGGTGTGACTTCTTCATAATCTACATTCTTCCATACTTCAAATGATTTTGGAAGAGAGGTGAATTGCTGCTATATATGTCTGTGGGGATTAATGTAATTTCCAACGCTATACATATCAAAGAGAAATATAATCGTTATAACCCAATTTTCATGCATCGCTTCGTTCACTGTGGCATTCCCATTTAATAGTATCGACATTAACTCCATATTGTTTTTTGAATATAAATTGGATTTCAAATTTGATAGCTTATGTCCTAAAAATAGTAGCTATGAAAAGTGAAAATCTGTAATTTCATTACAATAGCTCTATAGTGATTTCAGCCCAATATTTTAGCACCTAAACATTCAATAGAAATTTCAATTCATTTCTCAATTTTATTGATTTTTAATGTTACAAAACTCATCCAATTCTGAGATCTATAGCTTGAGTTGTATCTCAAGTTATAATAAAGATACAATAGATACTGTAATTTGGAAATCTTGATCCATGTTCCATATAGTCATAATGTAAAACACATAAAACATTTTAACCCATCTCAGGCTGCATCACAACCTATTTCAACATGCCTAAATCATACTTTCATGCCCCAGATTAAATAATTGTCATGTATTTTCATGAAATTTGTAGACTTATCTTAACTATTCATTCATAAAATATCAATTCAATTTAATAAATATCTTCTAAATACTCAATCACAAACAACCATTAATAATACTCTAAAAGAGTATATTATCACTTTAATTTTCATATCACTAATCCAACATAATACAAAGATAATGAATTATAATAAAGTATTCTGTAATTATCAAAGATATATACCAAACATTACAAGAATATTAGGTGTCATCACCAATTTATTCTTAAAAACATTTCATTTAGTGGTGGTTTTATTAAACCCACCACTAAACTCAAAAATATATTTTATATTACAAATTAGTGGCAATTTTGAAACCCTCTCTTGCTTTCGTGTTCATTTGGCCCTTAGTTTCCCCTTTCCCCTCGCATCTGACGATTTCCCCATCCCCAAGCCATAAATCATCACTTCTAGTCATTGTTATCCCACTCAATCCTCTACCCCATGCCCTCATGCATCGAGTTTCACTTCCACGATACAAGCCACTCAATATTTTTCTTTATATCTTCTCTATTTATGTCAGGTGTGTTAGGACAAGTAGCAATACTGATTCATTATAGAAAAACCATTTGATGACACCGAAAAGGCACTGTATATTGACACTGTAGAAACACGAGTTATTGTAGCACCACATTGATTTATGATCTCATTTCGATTTAGGTCATACTCTAAGAATTGCCCCATAATTTTCTCTCAAAATAGTGAATTGTTCCACCTCTCCATTGATGCAGGGATTATTCCTGAACCACATATATCCTGTGTTTGTGATCTTCTTTTTTTCTTCTTCTTTTTTTTAATACTTTTTACTCTTCTTTTAGAAAGTTTTTTATCGTTGGAGATTTTGACATTGTCACAATAGGGTGTTCTAGCAGATCTTGAGAGTTTTAGATATCCTTCAAAATTTGATTTTAGATTCACATGGACAACTGATCAATTTGAGAGGAATGATTCTTATAGTTTCTTCTTGAGGTTTATATCAATATTTTAAGTTTATGGTTTATATATAGGTGTCTCCAAAACTCCTATCACAAGATGCGCAAAATTAAATTTTCTTAACTCTATTATGTAGTAGAAAAGCATCAAGGTCAATCCACATGGAAGTGGGATGCAGTCACAAATTGATGATGTTTTGATTAATTATTCAGGCAATAATGTGAGGAATGAAGATAAAAATGGGATAAAAGCAGGTAAGGAAAACTAAACGAACGCAAATCGTAAAAAGAACACGCAGAGGTATAAATTTCAATTGGGAATATTGTAAAATCATCTATTTCTTATCTAATTATTTCTAAAATTAATTTATCACGGAGTCAATTATGTAATCATTTCTTGGTCTGACAACGAATGAATCTATTGACCAAAAATCAATTCCTTGGACCAGTAATTAATTCTTTTAAAACCCATTTTTATTTAAAACCTCAAACGATGGTAATGGGCTTGCCCAATGGTCATGAGTTCACTCATTGTAATCCCTTTGGTTTTCCCTAATTAAATAATTTTTGGTTTGATATAATGTAATCATTGAATTATGAAAAGGGTTCAACAAAGAAATTATAAATAAAACCATAATATAGAAAGAAACCAAAAAATAGATCATTTATTATAACATACTATTCTGGTTAATTACAACCCCAATGCGACCCTCAGCCTCTCACGAGCATGGAAAGGGTGGAAGGGTTGAGAATAAACCCCAACCCCACCCATGGATAGAAGAATAATGAAGAGAAAGAAAAAGAAAATGAGGTGAGAACAATAGAAAATAAAATAAAAACACCTACAAAGATTCAAGGGAGAAAATGAGGTGAGAACAATAGAAAATAAAATAAAAACACCTACAAAGATTCAAGGGAGAAAATCACCAGAGTGATGATACCTCCCCTTATGCCAACAATCCTTTATTCGGATGCCCAAGGTTTGAGATTTTGGAAAAAATACTCACATGACGTGTAAAAGTACACAAATTATAGTCAGTCAAATGCGACTCTTCATATTTCTCCATCCGGGTGGTTGAACTGCCTTTCTGACCATTGAATTTGGCATGTTGGTTGTTAGTTGGTAAAGTATATGGTGTGTGTTAGTAGCAAACATGGAATTGTTGCAGAAATGACAGGAGTCATAATGACAAAATAGGTTTACGGATGAAGAAAAGACAGAAGAAAGAATCAATCATGACACAGAGATTTACGTGGTTGGGGAAATGATCCCTACATCCACGAAGAGGCAGAAATATCACTATAAATTAGGAGCACAATACAGAAACTATAGCTTGAAATGGGCTAATAAAGAAGATGAATTACTATTCCACCAACTGCACATATTGTCCACTATGATACAATGAATTGTGGATGAAAGTCCACATCAAAATAGTGCCGTGACCACCCAAGTACAAGGTTCTATAATGCCGATGGATAGAAGTCCATGGAGCTACAGTACTGCTGTCTCCAAATTCTGAGATGCTACAGTAGTCATGCCAAAGTCCACACTATTATAGTTTTCCATCGGTGTTAGCCGATCAGCTCTGCCACATTCAGTAAGAGTTGCTACAATATCCCAAAAATTAGATCGGGGGCCTTTAAACCTCGAAGTAGGGGCACCTTTCCCCCTGTAACCCTCAACGAGATCACTGCGGAGTTGTGACCTGGTGCATAGTATGGGCCTCAAGCATTTGGCCCAACATCATCCAAAACAGATTAGGATACACCAATCCAACAATCTCCCACTTGGAGACTAATCCGCTAGGATGGCATGATTTGATGCCACTGACTTACACAACTTAATCTGATCTCCTCATCTTCTTCACTCACCGTTGGCATGATTTCCACTCACAATTTGAATTTCAAGATGACGATTCATGAAATACCAATTGTTTTTATTTTTTGATCACATGGTGTCCTCCCATATTCTACCTCTTATCCTCTATTCATCAATGGAGACCAATAGAGGCACAAAAGTGCATCCACTTCTCTATTACCATTAGCTTCATCAACATATCAGCTAGATCGTTTGTTCCACAAATATTCTACAATGTCAGCAACCTATCCCATATCTAACATCTGATAAAATGATACTTCAACTAAATGTGCTTCATCTGAGCATGAAACATCGAGTTATTTTCAAGATTTATAGTACTTTGACTATCATAGTGCAATACATTTTCCTCCTGCTTTCTACCCAGCTCATCTAAGAATTTCTTCAGCCAGAACTTCTCTTTCCCAGCTTCTGTTACAATAATGTATTCTACCTCTATGGTGGATAAAGCCACCACCTTTTTCAATTGTGATATCCAGCTTACTACAGTTCCTCCACAAGTAAATACATAACCTATGGTACTCCTCCTATTGTCGACGTCACCTCCAAGGTCCGCATCCAAATACCCCTACAATGAATTTCCTTTCCCAAAGAATAGAGATACTTCCTTTATCCCCTTCATATACCTCAATATCCACTTCACAACTTCCCAATGTTTCTTTCTAGGGTTAACGATGTACCTGCTCACAACTCCCACTACATGAGAAATGTCAGGTTGAGTACATACCATGTAATACATTAGGATTCCAGTAACTAATGTGTATGGAACCTTATTCATGTACTCAAACTCTTATACCATCTTCAGTGATTGCTCCTTTGATATTTTGAAATGGCCCGCCAAGGGAATAGGGACTAATTTTGCTTCCAACATACCAAATTTTCTCAGAACCTTCCCAATGTAGATGACCTGTGATAACATTAAGTTTCTAACTATACAATCTCTCTTGATCTTCATCCCCAAAATCTTGCTAGCTTCTCCAAGATCCTTCATTTCAAACTCCTCAACCAACTGCACTTTCTTCTCATCAATCCTCTGTATATATGATAATGCAATGACCATGTCATCCACATACATAAGCAATATAGTATATTCATCACCAAATGATTTTATGTAGCAAAATTGATCCATTCCACATCGTTTGTATTCATTTTTAGTCATGAATGCATCAAACTTTTTGTTCCACTACCCGGGTGCTTGCTTTAACCCATATAAGCTCTTTTGGAGTTTACACACTAGGCCTTCCTTTCCAGACTCAACATATCCCTCTGGGTGCTGTATATATATTTCCTCTTCCAAATATCCATAAAGTAAAGTAGTCTTGACATCAAGCTACTCAAGGTATAAATCTTTTGATGCAAAAATACTGATAATCATCCGAATGGTGGTAAGATTTACTACATGTGAGAATATTTCAGTGAAATCCTCTCTTTCTTTCTCTTGAAAGCCTTTCACCACCATTCTTGTTTTTTACCTCCCATTTATATCATTTTTTTCCTCAACTCGATATAAACACTTGTTTTTCAATGATTTCTTTCCTCTTGGTAGAGGTTTCTATAGGTTCCGGGCACAAAAAAAGTGTGTGGATGGGTGTACCCAACTTTTTTTTTTCCGTTGATAACGATCAATTCAAGATCCGTCACAATAATAAAATGCCAGATCTTCAGAATAGAATGAAGAACGAAAAGAAAGAGGGAAGTCTCGGAACCATAAAGATGATCATAATATGTTGGTTATAATTAATTTAATTAAAAGGCAAGAATTACCTTGATGGAATTATCTCTTCGTTGATGTTTCCAGTCACGATCTGATGTGATCCGTCATTGCATCATATAATCCAAGTGTAGGATTTCTCTAGCGGTGATCCACACGTGCTCCATGTATCTCTGGACATCGCCGAAGGAATATTCGGGTGCTAGCACAAGAGAGACTTCGCTTGCAATGTTCGCCTTCTATCGCCTTGAGATCTACTTCCAAAGCGCTCTCCTTGATCCGGTGGAGGAGGATCTCTCTCGTAACTTGAGAGCGTTCTTGGAGGAAATGAATTCTCTCTTGGTTTGAGAGCTTTCTCCAGATCTATTGTGCACAACCATAGAGAATGGCTAGGCTAATGAGAATAATGTAATTGAGATTTTATTACTTAGAATAATAAAATGAATTAATTACCCGAAAGCATTTATTCATTTCATTTAATTCTTAGTAAGACCCCATGTCTAATAATAACAGTTGACTTATTATTATCACTTGACATACACCCAACGAATTACACCCAATATTATTTAATTAAATGAATAATATTATTTTTCACAAATCCCCAAAAAAACTATAGGGTGTGTATATTAATATACATGGAGTGTAATTTTTTTTCCATTTTCTTTATTTCCTCCACCACATTTATTAGACCTTGAATAATGACTATTTATTTCTTAAATAAATATCACTACATTACTCACTAATAAATATATTATTTCACCCACAATATATTCTCTTGAATAACTAGTGTTGAAATAAATATGATTAGGAATCCTTGAATAATTATTAAACCAAAATCGGGAATAATCTTTATTCAACTTGTTAAATGAATATTTAACTGAGATACTTGGACACACTTAGTGTGTGACCCTCTAGGCCTCTTTCTCAGTGGAATTAGGAGGTGCTTTCCTAAAGTCCAAGTTTAGCATCTAGAAACATGCTAAGGAACCCATAGAGAAAGAAGTTAACGCCTCAACGACATGTCACCTTCTACGAATACTTACCGTGTAATGTAATCCCTTTGTCTCAATATCTCAAATCAAGTGGATTGCATGATAGTGCCATCAACCCATGTGCTAGATTATTCTTTCTTTGAATTTCTAGAATTGAACTCGCCCATTTTTTACCATGTCCATAGATTTATTTAGGATTTATCAATTCCATCAAAGGGCCTGAGATATCAACTTTCATTATGGAACAGAAGGGAAAAATCCTTTCTCGCATTATCTATTAATGCAGTATTACTCATGACGCACCCAACATACCCTACCTCATAATGAATAGTTTTTCATCACATTTTTCGTCAATATATCTAAGTGCATGAGTTGTAATACCCATTAATAATAATCTTAAATTCTAAGGACCAACATACACATCCACATATTGGAACATCCAATGACACTATGAAATGTGCATTTCCTACTAGCGGGTCTCGTTCTCATAATATCCTCCTAAATATTACCAAGGGCACACACCATGAGAAGGTGCCTCAAATTTTTATGAGTCCTCACCCCTAATAGCCTGTATTATTTGTGTCCTTCAAATAACATCATCCGACCATAGAACATATATTCAAGAATAGTGTTATGGCACTTCCGGGTTCTTATCATAGCAGGGATCCGCTATGAACCTTTAGTGAAATAGCTATCCTTATGACATTATCACATAAATTGTCACGCAGAAGAACAATCAAGATGTGATAAAGTATTTATTAACGAATAAAGTAAAAAGTAGTTGGTTCTAGGCCACTAACTCCAACGGACTCCCACTTGGACTAGATCCAACTGCTAACAACCTTTAACCCGATAGCTCTCACATGATATTCATGCTTCTTCTGGGATAGGCCTTTAGTCATGGGGTCTACCATGTTATGTTCTGTGGACACTCTTCTCATGAAAACTTCACACCTTTGATAGAAATATCTCAAGAGGTGACACTTTTGGAGAATGTGCTTTGTCTATTGATGTAACCTTGGTTATTTTGCAAGATCCACCACTGCAGTATTATCACAATACAATGTGATAGGGTCTCTAATTCTAGGCACCACATCAAGCTCCTGGAAAAAGTTCTGAATCCAGACGGATTCCTTGGCTACATCAGAAGCCGCTATATATTCAGAATCCGCTGTAGAATCAGCGACAACTGGATGCTTTGAACTCTTCTAGCTCACAACTCCTATGTTGAGACATAAAACATATCCTGATTGCGACTTTAGATCATTCTGTTCTGTCTAAAAACCGACATCATCATGGCCTCTAATGACAAGCTCCCCGTCTCCTCCATACACCGGGAACATATTCTTAGTTTTTCTTAGATACTTAAGGATAGTCTTAACAGTAGTCCAATGCTGTTCTCCTAGATTTTCTTGATATCCGCCTACCATGATCAGTGCATAGGCAACATCAAGTCTGGTACATAACATGACATTCATGATGGATCCTATAGCTGAAGCGTATGAGATCTTACTCATCCTATCTTTTTCCTATTGTATCTGAGGACACATTTTCTTATAAAGATTTAGGCCACATGACACTAGAACCAATCCCCTCTTGGATTGTTCCATACTAAATCTCTTTAGTATCTAGTCAATGTATCTACCCCAACTTAGTCCAAAAAGCCTCTTGGATCTATCACGAATGATCTTGATCCCTAGAATGTAGGCTGCTTCACCTAATTCCTTCATGGAGAAACACTTTTTCAACCATTCCTTAACTGACTGTAAGACTGGTACATCGTTTTCAATAAGTAATATGCTATCAACATATAGTACTAGGATAACGACCACATTCCCATTAAATTGCTTATAAACACATGGATTACATTCGTTCTTAATGAAACCAAATATCTTTAGGGCTTCATCAAATCAAATTTTCCATGACCTAGATGCTTACTTTAATCCATAAATGGATTTCTGCAACTTGAAAACCCGTTTGGCTTCACCTGGTGTCACAAACCCTTCTGGTTGTGTCATATAGACATCTTCCTGAAGGTTCCCATTAAGGAATGCTGTTTTGACATCCATCTTCCAAATCTCATAGTCACGGTAAGCTGTTATGACACGTATGATTCTTATGGATTTAAACATAAAAACTGACAAGAAGGTTTCATCATAGTCAATTCATTGATGCTGTCTAAATTCTTTAGCCACTAGCCTTGCTTTATATGTGCTAGCTTGACCTTCCATGTCCAAATTTCTCTTGAATACCTATTTTCATCCAACATTCTTTACATCAACTGGATCATCGACCAGAACCTAGACTTGGTTATGATACATGAAATCCATCTCAGATTTCATATTTTCTAGCCATCTTGCAGCTTCTAATCTCTCTACTTATTCCTTATAGGATAGAGGTTCATCATCGTCCAACAATAATGATTCACCATACTCGGTGACTAGGAAACTAAATCTCTCTGGTTCCCTTACCTCTCTTGAGCTCCTACGCAGTACTTGTGTTTCTGGAACCTCTTCCACGGGGACCTGTGGAACTTGTTCCTATACCAACTCCTGTGTTTCTTGAGTATCAACTTCATCGAAGTTAATCTTTCTCCCACTATAATTTTTGAGGATGTGCTCCCTATTAAGAAATACGGCTTGTCTGACAACAATCACTTTTTTGTCTGAAGGGTTATATAAGTAATATCCTTTCGTTTCCTTGGGATATCCTATAAAGATACACCTTGTGCCCTGAGGTGCTATTTTGTTTCCCAAGAAGGCTTTAACAAACACCTCACATCCCCATACATGTGTGTGTGACAAAATGGGTTTCTTTATATTCCATATCTCGGAGGGAATTCCATTTTCCGCCTTAGTTGGTACTCGATTTAATGTGCATGCTGTAGTTTGTAATGCATATCCGCAAAAGGATAATAGAAGATCTACATGACTCATCATTGACCTTCACCATATCCAACAGGATTCGGTTCCTTCTTTCACTAAAACCATTCCACTGTGGTGTATAAGGAGCAGTGAGTTGATATAGAATCCCAGACTCCTGTAAAAGGTCGATGAACTCTTGGTTCAAATATTCTCCGCCTCAATCTGATCAAAACCTCTTTATCTTCTTACCAAGATGATTCTCTACTTCATTCTTGAATTCCTTAAATTTCTCCATGGACTCTGACTTATAACTCATTAAATAGATATAGACATATAAACTCAAATCATCAGTAAAAGTAATGAAGTAAGAATATCCACCTCTAGCTTCTACTAAAAATGGTCCACACACATCCGTGTGTACCAATCCTAGAAGCTCTATGGCCCTTTCACCTTGTCCACCAAAAGGAGGCTTGGTCATTTTACCTTTTAAACAAGCGTGACATCTATCAAGTGGTTTTAGCTCAGTAGAGTCTAAATAACCATCTTGGAAGATCTTTGTCAAACACTTCTCATTTACATGACCAAGACAGTGATTCCAAAATTGGGTGTTGTATGAGTCATGTGAGTTTGTTTTGTTATCGATTTCCAACACTTGTTTTTTGTAATTTAATACAAACAAACCATTATTTAAATGATCCATACCATAACATACATTGTTCTTATAAAAGAACCAACCCTTTTTTCCAAACTTGAAAATAAATCCATCCATATCCAAACATGATACAAAAATTATGTTCTTGATAACACTAGACACATAATAACAGTTATGTAAAACCAAAATCATCCCAGTTGGCAATAAGAGATGGTAATTTCCAATGGCTAACGCAGCCATCCTCATGCCATTGGAAGCTCGAAGATCTACCTATCCTATGGAAATCTTTCTAAATCTACTTGGTTCTTGCATTTGAATACAGATATGATCCCCACAAGCTGTATCTAATACCCAATGTGTAGAAATGGAAAGATTACACTCGATAACGAATGCACCTTTATTGTCCCCATGCTTCTGGGTGTAGTTCCTCTTCCAATGGCCTGACTTTCCATATTCAAAACATACCACCTCCCGTTCCTTTCCATGCCTTTGGATATTCCCCTTATTGGAGGGATGGTGCTTGGGGGCTTCAGACCGTTTATAAATCCTTGTCCCCTTTGCCTTGTCCTTTATTTTCTTATTCACCATAAGGCCTGGGGGTTTGTCACACCCCATGTTCTTATCTACCCGAATAATTAAGGTCAGAAGTTATGATAGACTCTTCTCATTATTTCTCATGTTGCAGTTGACAATAAAGCTAGAGAAGGTCTTGGGTAGTGATGATAGGATGAGATATGTACGTAACTTATCCGGGAACTTAATCCCTAAGATGTCCAGATGTTCAATGTAGCCAATAAGATTGACTACATGAGGCTTAGCTGGCACAGACTCTCCAAGATTAGTTGTGAACAAAGCATTGGAGATCTCATATCTCTCCTGTCTCACCTTCTCTTGATAGAGACCCTTAAGGTGACACATCATGGTATACGTGTCCATGTTTTCATGTTTCTTAAAGAGATCATTAAACATGGACAATATCATGAAACATTGGACATCTGTGGAATAATCCATATGTTTCATATAGAGAGATAGTTCCCCATCACTGGCCTCTTTTCCAGGTGCGATTGGAATAGGATCCTCCAACACATACAATTTCCTCTCGTGGTGAAGGATGATGCATAAACGCCTCTGCCACTCATGGAAATTGGTGTTAGGGAGAAATTTTTCCTTCTCGAGTATGGTTTACAATGATATGTTTGAAGTCTTTTTTCTTGATGTTTCTACAAATTAAGATGAGAAAAGATTTAGTAATTTATCATGTAAAATTGACACAAATAAATAAATTAATACTTATTAGTCTCCCACTATTTTATCAAAATCTAATAGCCCTCACCATTGACTTTGGAATATTCTATTGCCTGAATATTCTAGTGGAAAGGATCCATATTACCCTTATCATTACCCCAACTAGGGCTGGTCAAGAAACTTGAAAGGTTTTAGGTAGGCATTCTAAATGCCAACTGCATTAACTCGCAGCTCCTTGATCCGCTGAGTGGACTCCCCAATCCTGAAATTCTTTTATTTTGGATTTCCTCAACCTTTGCCTCTTGGTCACACCAAGTTCTTCTGTGGTAGTCAACCCTTGATGTGAACCAAGTAAATTCAACCCAAAACCTTGAATTTAGAATTCCCCGATAATTGAAAGCATCCCAACTAGGGTTAGTCAAACACTTTGAACTATGGTTCGATTCTAACCAAGATTATGGAAGGCTATACCGACTTAATATTTCCTTGCGGGATTTTATCCTTATACATAAATTGTCATTTTATTATCTTTGTTACATTCTTATTAATATTAAGTGGGATATACTTAAGTGATTAACCATGTCTAAGATAATATTTACGCATAAGCTAGTCTTATTTTAGTTCCATCTTGCATGCTTGTTTAATTCATTAATTGTGTGATCGTGACAACACACCCACAATAAATAAACCATGCAAGTGACAGAAATAAAATAAATGGTATGATCACGATCTTGTTCTATTGGTTAGTTTATCCAATGGTTGATAAACTAACCTAGGACCTAGGGGAGAAACACCTTGAACCTTTTGGGTTTGTGTTTATAGCTTTCCACCTATCCACCTTTGTATCTCCTTGGATTAGTTCACCTTGACTCATAATTTGAGCCGCCTCCACTAGCTTGAGAGCTTTATCCATTATATATTCTTTTATCTCACTCATAGGTGAGGGGTAAAATGAGTTTTTACATAAAAGAAACCTTAGGCACACATGACCTACATATTAATGAGGAGAAGGCTCACATGCCAAAAAATTTAATTTAAATAAATAAATTAAAAGAAACCATCCACATACAAAGGTCCTAGTCTAGCTCAGGATCATCCATGCATGCAACGATATTTATGCATAAATAAAACTAGCATTCAATTATTTAACCATTCCTATTTAAGATAAATCATGCTCGAATCAATTAATCATTTTTAATTAATCAATTATTTTATCTTAAATCATTTTCTGAATTCCCTTGATATTCTCATCCATCATAATTTTAAACAAATAAATTCATTTAAAATTATCTTTGTACGTAACTTGTACATTGGAGCCAACTCGGTGAATTCCTCTTCATGAATACCCAATGAGTAGAAATGAACATTACACAGATGTTAAATTAAATACACATATATAAAACACATATCACATGTTGTGCCTCAGCTTTATGCCTGCACCATGGTACACGTCTCAAGGGTTTGTATAATATAATAATAAATTTTAATAAATCTATGTAATTTGGATGAGTACACGACGTGTAGTTCCGACTACACGACGTGTACTATCGTTTACCATCCATCCGAAGTACCCGCCTGAGGATACGATGTGTAGATGTACTTCAAAAATCTTCAGAGTACATGCTGTGTCTAGTGGACCACACGCCGTGTAGTGTATACGTTACATGGTCTCCAGCAAGGCAATCTGTGTACGAGGTACACAGTCCAACCCTAACCCGAGGGGACTACACGCCGTGTCCTGTGGGCCACACGATGTGTAATCCGGAAACCACGTGCCACCTGTTCTTGGTCAACACATAGAGTCATTTAAGACTTTGATAAACTCCAACACACGGCTTGGTTTGGCGTACCAGTCCCGGTACATTGAACCTTGACTGCATGGAGTGTACTGCCGAATACACGCTGTGTGTTCTGGTGTTGTATGGCCAGGATCCTTTGTCAACTCCAGATGAGATCCTCTGTTTTATTTTAATCAAAATTAAAAGAAAAATATCGTTTTTGTACGGTGAACGAGAAATGAGAGAGGAGGAACAAATCTCAATATTCAGATTTCCAAAACGATTAACTTGAATTGAAACAACTAAATTATTAAATGCATAAATCATTGATGAAAAACTAAATAATTATAATCAACGATACGAACCCTCTGATACCACTTGTAGGTTCCGGGCGCAGTGTAAGCACGTAGATGGGTGTACCCAACTTTTATTTTTCTGTTGATAATGATCAATCTGAGATCCGTCACGATAATAAAACGCCGAATTTTTAGAATAAAAAGAAGAATGAAAAGAAAGAGGGAAGTCTCAGAACCATATATAGGATCATCATATGTTGGTTATAATTAATTTAATTAAAATACAAGAATTACCTTGATGAAATTATCTCTTCATTGATGTTTTCGGTCATGATCCGATGTGATCCATCATTGCGTCATAGAATCCAAGTGTAGGCTTCCTCTAGCGGTGATCAAAAAGTGTTCCACGTATCTCTGGATGTCGCTGAAGGGATCTATGGGTGTTAACACATAAGAGCCTTTGCTTACGATGTTCACCTTCGATCACCTTGAGAGCCACTTCCAAAGTGATCTCCTTGATCCGGTAGAGGAGGATCTCTCTCGTAACTTGAGAGCATTCTTGGAGGAAAGGAATTCTCTCTTGGCTTGAGAGATTTCTCCAGATCCATTGTGCACAACCACAGAGAATGGATAGACTAATTAAAATAATGTAATTGAGATTTTATTACTTAGAATAATAAAATGAATTAAAAACCCGAAAGCATTTATTCATTTCATTTAATTCTTTGTAAGACCCCATGTCTAATAATAACAGTTGACTTATTATTATCACTTGACATGCACCCAGTGAATTACATCAAATATTATTTAATTAAATAAATAATATTATTTCTCACAAATCCCCAGAAAAAATACATGGCGTGTATATTAATACACACAGTGTGTACTTTTGTTTTTTTCCCATTTTCTTTATTTCCTCCACCACATTTATTAGACCTTGAATAATGACTATTTATTTCTTAAATAAATATTACTTAATTACTTGCTAATAAATATATTATTTCACCCACAATATATTATCTTGAATAACTAGTGTCTAAATAAATGCGATCAGACATCCTTGAATAATTATTAAACCACAATCAAGAATAATCTTTATTCAACTTGTTAAATGAATATTTAACTGAGATACTTGGACACACTTAGTGTGTGACCCTCTAGGCCTCTTTATTAGTGGAATTAGGAAGAACCTACCTAAAGTTCAAGGTTAGCATCTAGAAACATGCCAAGACACCCATAGAGAAAGAAGTTAACTCTGCAATTACGTTTCACCTCATATGAATTCTTACCATGCAATGTAATTCCTTTGTCTCAATATCTCGAATTAAGCAAGTTTCATGCTAGTGCCATCAACCCATGTGCTCAATTATTCTTTCTTTGACTTTCTAGAATTGAACTTTCCCATTCCTTACCATGGCCATGAATTTATTTAGGCTATATCAATTCCATCAAAGGGCTTAAGATATCAACTTTCATTATGGAACAGAAGGGAAAAATCCTTTCTCTCAGTATCTATTAATGCAGTATTACTCGTGACACACCCAACATATCCTACCTCACTGCGAACAATGTGTCTTCACAGTTTTCATCAATACATCTAAGTGCATGAGTTGTAATACCCATTAATAATAATCTTATAGTCTAAGGACCAATACACACGCCCATAGATAAGAACATCTAATGACACTATAAAATGTGGATTTCCTACTGGTGGGTCTCGTTCTCATAATATCCTCCTAGATATTACCAAGAGCGCACACCATGAGAAGGTGCCTAAAATTTTTATGAGTCCTCACCCCTAATGGAATGTATTATTTGTGTCCCTCAAATAACATAATCCGACCATAGAATATATATTCAAGAATAGTGTTATAGCACTTCTGGGTTCTTATCACAGCAGGGATCCGTTATGACCCTTTAGTGCAACAACTATCCTTAGGAAATTATCACATGCATTTTCACGCAGAAGAACAATCAAGATGTGATAAAATATTTATTAATGAATAAAGTACATATTAGTTGGTTCTAGGCCACTAACTCCAACATTTTCAACTCCCAATTGTTGTTACCATGCAATGAGGAAATCTCCTTCTTCATAGCCAGCTCCCACTTGATCGACTCCTTTAACTGCATTTCCTCTTCAAAACATTCTGGTTCTCCACCATAAGTCAATAACATATAATGTAAGGATGGTGAAAACCTCTTCATAGACCTCCTCACCCTTGTTGATCTCCTCAACTCCACTAGAGGAGTAGGTTTCACCAGTTTCGATGTCTCATGCTCAAGTACACTTTCAAGCTCTATTTTCTCTTTGCACTCTGATTCTTTGTTCCCATTTTCATATTAAGATGCATGGAAATCCTTTTATGTGACACCTTCATTAAAATACCATGTTCTAGACCTTGATGACTATCTTGTTGAGATCATCCCAAAAGTGGTAACCAAACCCATAATCACCATAACCAATGAAGAAGCATGGTTTTAACTTAGCATCAAGCTTGTCCCTTACATTAGAATCAATATGTACATATTCCAAACTGATAATGACAAAATAGGTTTACAGATAAATAAAAGATAGAAGAAAGAATCACATAGGACACAAAGATTTATGTGGTTCAGGAAATGATCCCCCAGTCCATAGATAGACAGAAATATCAATATGAATCAAGAGCAAAATTATAAGGAGTATCTCAGAGTTTCTAACACACATAAACCCTATCCTAAAATGGGATAATAAAGAAGATGAATCACTATTCCATCAACCACACAGAAAGTACTCTATGCTACAATGAAAGGTGACTAGAAGTCTGCACTACTATAGTGACATGAACACCCAAGTTCAAGGTGATATAGTGGCTGATGGATGGAAGTCCACAGAGTTACAATACTATTATCTCTAAAGTATGAGCTACTACAATAGTCATGTCAAAGTCCATACTTCTATAGTTACCAGTCGGTTTCGGTCAGTCAGCTCTGCTACAGTTGGTTAGAGTTGCTACAATGTCCCAAAATTTAGGTTGGGGGCCTTCGACCCTTAGGCCACCGAAGTAGGAGCGTGTTTCCCCCACAACCCCCAACGATCTCACCATGGATTTTCAGCTTACTGTATAGTATGGGCCACAAAATTTTGACCTGAATTCATCGAAAATTGATCGGGATACACCAATACAACAAGTGTGTGGTGCTAATTTCTTTCAATGACCACTTTGAGAAGTTTTTACACAATGTATCGGTCATTTGGAATGACATGTAATTATTGAGAAGGAAGTTAGGCATGTACTCTAATTCACCAAGTTGTGTGTCTTCAAATATACACAACTTGTGTTTATAAATTACATTCCATGCAATCATCCACTTTTATTAAAATCTTCACTAATCCATGAATTTTTCCTGAAAAACCTATAATATGGCCAAAAATACCAAAATGAAGTATTTGAAGACATGGAAGTATAATTACGATATAATTTTTATATTTACTCTTTAAAACACATTGAAATACTATGCATAAATTAGGTGTATCAAACCCCCCACACTTGGTCATTTGCTTGTCCTTAAGCAAAGCCTTATGAATTTCATCATTAAAATTTTGTTACCTTTGTTAGATATCTTCTTTTGTCATTAAAAATGATCCCTTCCACAATTTTAATTCCCTCATATATCTAGAAAAACAAAAAAAAGGTTACTTCACATCCAAATGGAAGGTTATCACTTTTATAGGTCACACAATCAAGTTGAGATGTTAAACGTGGCGCTAAGAGGAATTATTCATCATTTGGGGATAAAAATTTGCTATCTCATTTTTTTTGTGTGTGATATAATTTTTGATTTTTTATGCTCAAATTTTGAAAATGTTAATCTTTTTTTGATTGAAAACAATTTATAAAGTTATGAAATTAAAACCATATATCAACCACTTTCACGACTCCAAAATTTTCAAAGTATTACTTCCCTAATGTTACAAAATGAATTTCAAAATATGAAGTTTGTTCATTTTAAACTACTTAAGTGAAATATCTTTTCTAATCCAAAAATATTTAACATGATATTATTGAAATATTTTCTAGTATATTTCTAAAATAATTACCCAAAGAGAAGTTTCACATGTAAAAAATTTGCAATTATCAAGATAATTCACCTAATCTCATTTCACTTAGTAAAAATTGTGAATAATGATTTAAAATACACTAAAATGATTCTAAAAAGAAAAATTATTTCCTTGGGAAGTAATGAGGTAAAAAATCATGGTTCCATGGACACCCTCCCCCACACTTAATGATACACATGGTCCCCCATGTGCTATATAAAGTGGGAGAAAAGAAGATGTCACATGAAACTCGACCAGGGGAATAATGAAAGGATTAGATAAAATAATGGGTGAGAAAATATTCTAAAATGCGTACTCCCCTATTTAGAAGATGATTATTAAGGTGAAAAAATTCAGTCTTGGAGAAGTCATATGTTTTCTGTAGAAAGGTTAGTGCAATGAAAACTTCCCTGAGAAATGACTGATTGATGATGTGAATGAAAAATGAATCAGTAGGAAAATTAAGCATCACATCAAGATGTAAAAGGATACATATAATCAATAATAATTTTCCATAAAAATTCTTGGGTTAGCCTCGGGAGAGGAAAGGTCTACAACTACTGATGATGATGAAGGATGAGGTGAATCAATGGAAGTTATGCCAGGGGGATCTTTGATTAGATATAATAGAGGTGTAGTGTAATCATGAACAAAAAGGTTTAGGTATGCACCCAACTCCTCAAATGTGAAGGTGTTGTGCTCATTATTCAACTCATAATATTTTCTCGGTGAAGCTAATGGTGGTGGGATGAATAAAGAAAAAGATAGAGGCAGAATGAGTCTTCCCAATTACTGTGAATTGTGACCCCAGGTTGAATGAAACTGAGCTTCATGTCTATCAAATAACTATTTCATGTCATCTAAATGAATCTTTATTTGTTCCAACTGAGATAGATCTAAAGGCTCAACCAAGGGTGTAGGTGGTGATGGGGATGTCAATGACACAAATGTGGGTGGTTTAGGGATGGAAAATGAAGGGTCTGAAGAAGAGGAGGCAAGTGATGGTGGGTCTACTGCCTACTGTTCTAGTAGAGGTACAAGATCATCATCAATCCTAGAGGAATCAGGATCTCCATCATCTACATTAGCTGTGATGCACTCCTGGATGAGAAAATATGTGTTCCCACACTTCTGGAACATCCCCATAAGAATAAGCAAGAGAAAGTATCTCATGAACTACCCCACTTATAACCCCTCCCAGGCATGCAATAAAGACGAGAGTGGCTGCTGAATCTCGCCACCAATAATCCATGGATTAATGACTAACATTGAGGGTATAGAACATACAAATGGGTGATGTTACCCTCATAAACCCCAATATCATATAAAGGAAACTACCAATAAACTCCATAATATAAATGAAAACCAATATCTCACAATGCATGTAAATTTTCATACTGATAATAAATCCTCAAAAATGAAACACCAAAAGAAAATTCCTATGTCAGCAACTCTGGTGACACAAGTAATGTCTAGCCTGGTCACTGGATCCCTCTTAGAAAGTGGAAAAATAGTTTTATATATAGGGGTGATAATACATGCATACTCTATAGGATCCTCCTCAAGACCTATCGTGAAAATGTGGAAGAAGAATGCTAATGGATCAATGAATAAATCACAGAACCAATACACACTTAAACTGATCAACTATCACCCAACCTTACCAAGGCACACTCATCCAATAACACATCAAAGTTTAATAACATAGTATCGAATAATATATCAAGAAGGCACCCCATAGTTGTTTCCCCATTGGTTTATCACTCTCACACCCCAATAAAAAACATAATGTGATTCAATCCCTTCCATAAAACCACATAACCACACCTCACACCACAACCATGAACACATCATATTCATTACCACATATCACATGCTAATCATATCATTATTTCAACTACATATCACCACATCATAACTGTATATCATATCCTCATCACAATAGAGTATCGTGAACATGAAGGACATCAACCTCGTGCCCTCCAACTACCATGCACAACCCTTGTCACATACGTAATTTTATTTTGAGTCATTTTTCTAGTTTATTTTGGTCTTGTATTTATCCCTTGGTTTTACTAGGAGTTTTTGGAGAAAAATGGAGTTTTTGGACCCTACAATAGGTGGCGTATTGTTGGCGCATGATTAGGGGAAACCATGCGCCTTGGATAGTGGCACTGTCCAGGCTGCACGACTTGTCGCACGACCATGTGCCCTCCCCCAGGAAACCATGTGGCCTCATTCCTCTTAGACAGAGAGGGATGCACAATTGTCACACAATTTCTAAAATCATGTAGGCTAATCATGCGTCATGTCCAAGTCATTAAAAATTGAAAATTTACCTTTTTACCCTACATTGATTTTAACCCCAAACCACCCCTAATTCGAACCATATGAGATTTGAAGCCCTAGGAGCCTCATCATCTCCCTATTCCCCCCTACAACTTCAATTTTTGGGTGGATTTGGTTTGGGATCTTCAAGAATCATCAATTAAGTCTCTATTTTCTTGATTTCTTTCTTCTTGCAGGGTTCTTCTTCCTCCCTCTTTGAGTTCTTCTTTCACCTGGAGATTGGTTGACCTAATAAGGGTTTAATCTTGAGTTGTTAGGTTTAATATTGATGTTTTTGGTTTGATCTTTCCTTTATAGGGTTCCTTTGTAGTGCGGTTTTGGTTTTACACCGAATTGTAGAATTTTCTGAGTTTGAGGTAGGAAATTCCATGTTTTAGCATTATTAGATGATTTTGGAATGCTTGCTTGTTTCCTTTAATGGGTTATATGGATTGTGTGAAAGGTGTGAAATGTGTTTTAAAAAGTTTTTGAGGTGCGTATTTGTTGAAATGTGGTTTTCCAAATGAAATGGGTTGTGTTTTATGTGTGCTTCCTTATTGTACTTCTTAAACGTGATCTATGAAATATGTAAGTGGTGCGAAGTGTGTTTTCAAATGGATTTGGTGTACATATAGATTTGAAATAGGCTTTGATTATGAGAAATGGTGATTTTTCTTGTGTAATCATATTTCTTGTTGTATGTGAAAGTAGTGTTCTATGTGACATGTGAAATGAGATTGAGCACAAAGGGAATCCTAGGTATCTATGTGGATAGACTAGGACTAGTATGCTAGTTGGATTGGTGTAGCCTGATCCTCTTTAGATGATGTTGGGATGAATGATTGCAGCCCATACTGCGCACCAGGCCACAAATCCATGGGTTGAGCTCCACAGTGAGCTCATTAGGGGTTGCAGGGGGAAACATGCCCCTACTCCGGGGGCCGAAGGCCCCCAAACCAAAATTTGGGGCATTTTAGCAGTTCTGACCGACTGTAGCAGAGATGACTGGTGACAACGACAAGGTACTATATATCCACAGAATTCCATCCACCATCCATTGTAGTAGCATGGACTTGGTTGGACAAGGAATTGTAGCGATGCAGACTTCCAACCACCTTTTACTGTAGCACAACAGACTTCCTGTGTAGTTGGTGGAATAGTGTTTCGTCCTCCTTATTATCCAATTTTAGGCTAGGATTTCTGGGTGTCAGCAACTCTGATTCTCTCCTTGTAATTGTGCTCCAAGATTTCATAGTAAAGTGATTCTTCCTCTCCATGGATGTAGGGATTATTCCCAAACCATGTAAATATTTTATGTTCATGTTCTTCTTCTTCTTAATTTGTTTCAACTTTTCTTCATCTGCAAACCTGTTCTGTCACTGTAACTCCTGATGTTTCTGCAACAAATGGTATCAGATGTTGAGTTCGGATTTCTAAATTCGAATGATGGATATGGAAGAATGGAAGGTGAATATTGACCACTTCGATGGAACTGACTTCATCTACTAGAGGATGCATATTGAATAATATCTTTACCAAAAGAAAATTCATTTGCCACTTCTGGGTTTAAATCCAATAGACATGGAGTATTTAGAGTGGGAGCTATTGGATTGATAGCTTCTGGGAGTTGTGCACCTTACATTGGCCAAAAACTTGGCATTCAACATCAGTAAGGAGAAGAGGATGATTGGGATAATACAAGATCTTTTGAATATGTATGAGAATCCTTATACAGAAAATAAAGTGCACTTGATGTGATGATTGTTCAATCTAATAATGGTTGAACGGAGAATTGTTGCAGATCAAATGAACAAATTCAACACCATTATAAGTCAGCTAACATTGATGGAAATTATGCTTGGTGATGAGGTATGTGCACTGGTTTTACTTTCTTCATTATCTAATAGTTGGGAAGCAACCGTAACACCTGTGAGCAGTTCTTTGGGGAATACCAATCTAGTTCTGAAGGATCCGAAGGACCTAAACCTCTATGAGTATATTCAAAGGAGAGAATCAGGTAGATTCTCTAGTTATGATCTGAACATTAAAGGTAGAGAAAGATATTCACAATGAGACAATCTTAGAGGATGATATAAGTCAAGATGAAAGATCTGAGACAAGGCAAAGGGGGATGATCCTACTTGATGGCCTTGTGGGAAGAAAGGACATGTCAAGGAGTGCATAGATAAATAGAAGGCACCTGAAACCAGTGGATCAAATATGATGGCTGAAGGAACTGATGACGTGTTATTGCTAAGAGTGGATAGCCTTATAGAGTCTTGGATTTTAGAATCAGGGGCGTCTTTCCATTCCATGTTGTAGAAGTGTTTCTTGAACAATTATGTTTCTAGAAATTTTGTCAAGGTACATATTTTTGATGATGAAACTTTGCAGATCGTGGGGAAGGGTGATGCATGGATCAAGAACAATAGTGGGAGTTTTCTGGTTTAAGAAAACATGATTCATATCCCTGATTTAAGAAGAAATCTTATTTCTATTAGGAAACTTGATGATACAGGATTTAGTACCACGTTCAGTGGTGGTTTTTATAAAATTACCGAGGGAGCTATGGTTATAGCTCGGGGAGCAAAGAGTGGTACCTTGTACAATATGACAGAAACAAGCATGGACATGCTTGCATTAATAATTTCAATTGGAGATTCTCAACTATGGAACTATAGGCTAGGCCACATGAGTGATAAGGGGATGAAGGTGCTAGAGACAAAAGGAATGATTCCAGAGCTAAAGTCAGTGGAAGTTGGTTTATGTGAAGATTTCATCCTTAGAAAGTAGACGAAGGTATCATTTACAAAAGGAGGCAGAACACCAGGGGCTAGAAAGCTGGACCTGGTGCACACAGATGTTTGGGGGCCTGCACCAGTTTATTCCCTTTGAGGGTCATAATATTTTGTGACATTTATTAATGAATCAACAAGGAAGGCATGAGTTTATTTTTTGAAAAGAAAATCTGATGTATTTAAGGTGTTTTAGAAGTGGAAAATCATGGTAGAGAATGTGTAACATCCCAGGTAAATAAAGAATAAAGAATTTTCATATTTATTAATATTTACGAATTAAATATTAATTTTATTTTAAAGGGGTTGCTATGTTCGATAGCGTACCCGATACGCAACGATGAGTTTCTTTGAAACTTACGTAGCACACTAGTAATAAAATAATATTATTTTAAATGTTAGTTAACAAGTAGCCGTTGTACTGGCGGGAATGGATAGAAATAACTAAAATATGATTAGATATGTTTTTAAATGTTTTTACATTTATCCAATAAAAGATAAAGGCTTAAAATATAGAAAGAATTCAATTTTAGGCGTATATGCCCTAGTTTTCACTAAAGGTTCACTTATCGCCTTTTGATGGCGTACTGTCATTAAATATAGTTTTGATCACTCTTATACATTCTTTTGGACCAAATATAACTCTTCTTTAGAATCGGGACATCAAAATTTACTTTGTGTAAATTTTTGGTACCTTTATGATAAAGTTCATTTTTTTTAATGAATAGTGTAAAATGTTGCATTTTAATTCAAAACCTCTTTTTAATCTAATTTATTTATATGATTAGATTATCTTTTGAATTGGTTTTAAAGTGAAATTAGAAAATATTTTTACCATTAAATCCAATAGTGGTCGTTGGAATTAATTTCACTTTGAAATCGGACTTAAACTAGTGTCAATCTTTTGATACTTATTGTTTCATAAAAACACGCTATTTGCTCTGACAGCGGGAATTAATTATTAAATTAATTAATTTGACTTATATGTTTTGAATTTTGTAAAATGGACTTCATTTTTGAATTCGGAATATCAAATATAGCTTAGGGTGAATTTTTGGTAATTTTCTGAAAAACTTCAATTTTTGATGAATAGTGAAACCACTAAGTGGTAATCAAGCAAACTGATTTTTCAGTTAAATGAAAGTTTACCGCTAATATGTATTGAATTTTGAAAATCCGACATACATGGTTGTCATTAAGAAGTAAAATGTGGTTCAATGAGATTAAAATAATTTTTTGGTGAATAGTAACTTATTAAGTTTTTAATCGCGATTAGAGGTAATTAGTGTAGTTTAAGGTAAAAATGGTATTATAAGAATGTGAAAACACCATGACACTTGTCCTACACCTATTGGGTGAGTCATGGCCGACCAAGACAAGCCATGGGCCAACTTGGGGACCCCATGGAGCCACTTTAGTTGGAAAATGACATTAATATATTTTTATTTAATGTTAAAGTGAAAATGACACTAACATAAATTGTTTTACTAAAATAATTTTTGAGTGGGGTTATACAAGTCCAAATTTTGATTATAAATAGTCATTGGAAATCTAAAAAGATTTCCTATATCATAGTATTTGTTTTATAATTTTTAGACATTAAATAAATTAAATTATTTATGACATAATAATGATGTAGCGATGACATCATTATTTGACAATTTAAATAAAATGGAAAGATAATGAAAAATATAAAACCTAAACATGGCCAAAACCAATTGGATGAGTGTATTTCGAACCCTTATCACCTTATCCACGAATTATATCAATGTGGGACCTTTTAAAACCGAAACACATTTTCAAATAAAGTAATATTTCTTTACTTTCCAAAAGTGCCCCTCCTCTCCTCTTATAAAAGGCCCCCACCTCTACCTCATTTCACACAATCCTAAAGCCTTTGGCTCGGCCAACCCCTGCCCAATTACTCTCTCCACATCCCTCTCCTCATCCTAGAGGATTCCCTTTGGGCAGAATCCTTTCAAAGGAAGCCTTTTGGCTCAAATCAAAAGGGAGTTACACTTTTAAAGGTAATTCATTCTCTCTTGTTCATTTGTTTTATTTTGCTTCTCCAACCCTCTAAACTCTTTTTATTTACTTATTTTGTAACAAAACCAGTATCCTCAATATACTAGGATGTTGTTATAATATTTATTTGAGCTACACTCTCACACAACTACATCAAATGGTTAAAGAACATACGGTTTCCGTGGATGGCGAAATTCTGCCTCCCGAAACGATGATTGTTCAATACTCATTTAACACCTTCAAGGGTGGCCATTATGATGTCACTATTTTTATATATGATATATAATATGTTTATGTTTTCTTTAAGCTTCTGTATTTTTTCATTTTTGGCATACCTTTATGGTTTCCATTATGGGTAAACACGATATCTTCATTTAAGGAAGTGCGGACTACCACCCCCTCAAAGTGATGTGATTCGTTAATGCCATATGTGGGACGTGTAAAGGATGGATTTAAAGTTATTATATATGATGTTATACTGGAATTATAATATACCTCTATATCATTATTATTTCTTTCCATTAAAGTATGAGATAGAAATGAAAGTAGCGTTCATGCGTACGTACGGCTTACCGTCTCCATGAACGGTGCATTTCATTTCTTATCCCCAAATGTAATGTACTATTAAAAGTACATGTATATAATGGATATATATAATTAATGATATATCTAAGTGATGAATATAATTCTGGAATTAAAATATACATACCTCTCATTTAGTTTTAATTCCATTAATATGACAAAAAAATGAAAGTAGCGTTCATGCGTACGTACGGCTTACCGTCTCCATGAACGGTGCATTTCATTTCTTACCTCTAAATGATTATTTAATATTATAAATACATGTATGTGCTGGATATATATGATACATATTATATCCAAATCTGGAATTTCATTCTGGATATAAAGAACTTTTGACCACATGAACAACATGTAATTGTAAGAAGTCAACTTTCGACTTAAGAACCAAATATTGACAAAACAAAAATTATTAACATAAATGGTTACATAATGTTTATAACATGGCAATAAGTGATATAAAAAGAATAATGAACTTTAAAAAGGTTCTTAATCAAGTATAAATTAACTCAAGTTTATTATTCAGGACGTTAAAGAACGATCGAGTCAAGTCGGACCCGAGGTAAGGGAACTTCTTAACCCAATTTCCATTCTTTTGGTTAATCTCCTACTTTCAAATTATGTCATGATATTATTATGTCTTATTTTGTATTTTTACTTTCTTTATGTGTACCTATAGTGAATACACATAATAGATCTATTTTTGATCTTTGTAAGGGACTTCGTCTCAATCTCCTTTCATTGAGGCATATTTCGTTTTATACACAACTTTCTTTTATACGGTGTATAAACTCCTTTGACTTTTACTTTTATACAAAAGGAATCTTTTTCTACGAAGCGTTTTACTAAACGACAAAAAGGAATGTTTTTTTAACGTACGCGGTGACAACGACCTTTTTCCGCCGCCACGAGTATTATTTGATATTTGGCTTTCTCAACAAGCCGTAATGTTTTTAGAATAAAATAAATACCATATACTCTTTTATGTATTTTGGTATTGAAAATGGTTTTGAAAAAGGATTCTATTATGTCAATATATTTATGATATATTGTGATCGAAATGTGGAAATGTTATCATTCCTTTATATTGGTTTTATGTTTTATGATTTTATATTGGTACTTGGACATTTTAACGGGTGGTTACGTTATAAACCATATGACGGGTGGTGCCGTGAATACCAGGACGGGTGGTTACGTTATAACCTCCAATGCATTTGGTATGGAAGTCGGCCGTATGGCTATTCCATTAAGTATGTATGGAAATTGGCCGTATGGCTATTCCATTAAGTGATATGTGTGGAAGTCAACCGTATGGTTATTCCACTTAAGTATGTTTATGTCCCATGTTACCTTTATATATTCTATGTGTTCTTTATATGGGTTTTATGGTAATCTTTTGGTTACAAAAAGGTAAGTAATGATACTTTATTCAGTGAAGATTTTTTTACTACTTCATGAAGGTGAAGGTATTACATTGATATAGTATACATGGTTTACTTGATGTTTGAAAAACTAACAGTTTTCATTCTTTTTGTATCCCTTACTGAGCTTTTTATGCTCACCCCAAGTTTTTCGAAATGTTTTTCAGAGGACTTAAAGTGGAATAAGGTCAAGGATGGGATCAAGGGAATTTCATGCTATCTAAAACATAGAATCTAGACATCTTTCTTTTTAAGAGTTTTTATTTTATGGAGACTTAGTAGAAGTTTCTACTTTGTAATCTTTTAAGATGTAATAGTTATGTTCTAATTCTCTAAAACTCTAAACCTGAAACGATCCTCAATGTGAATTATTCATTTAATTCAATATTAAGTAAGGTTTAAGGCTGGGGCCTTATAGTTGGTATCAAAGGACAGTTTAGACAACTTTAGGAGTTAGAAAAGTGTTAAATTATAATATGATAGAAATGATATAGCATTTACGGATTACCATGTTGCTTCGCCTAAGGTATTTCTATGTTCAGAATGGTTTTCCGAAGAGGAAACAAAGCAGCTATGTTGGGACGACATCAGGAGGAAGATAACCTTCCAAATCGGAAACCTGAGATGGTCGGAATCAGAACTGAACAGTTTGTTGCAGTGATGGCACAGTTGACTCAGGCTATAAATGGTTGTGGTATCCATGCACGAGATCAGCCAGATCAACCGTAGAGGAACATGTCAGTGGTTGAACATTTCATGAGGCAACATCCCCCATCATTCAGAGGATCATCTGACCCTGTGCAAGCTGAAGGGTGGATTAAAGTACTGGAGAAGATTTTTGATGTCATGGGGTGTTCAGAACATCAAAAGGTTAGTCTTGCTGTTTACCGTTTTGAAGGTGAAGCTGATCAGTGGTGGTCGATGGTGAAAAATATAAGGGATAGTGATGAGATTGAGGATCTTCACTTGGACGAATTCAAAGGTATGTTTCTTGAGAAATATTTTCCTAAGGTGGTTCGTCTTAGGATGGAAAAACAGTTCCTAGAATTGAGCAGGAGGATGATTCAGTGGCTGCTTATGAAGAAAAGTTCACTCGATTGGCAAGGTATGCTCCAAACTTCATACGAGATCTTGATAGTAAAATAAACCGTTTTTACTCAGGGTTAAAGACAAAGTATCGAAGGGCTTTAGCTTCTCGTGAGTTCAAAAGTTATGAAAAACTTTTTCGATGTACGGAGAAGGTGGAAATGGAGTTTGCCGATGATCAGGTGTTCTATGAAAAACAACAGAATAAGAGATCTAGTTGGCAGGAAAAGGGGAAGAATTCATCAAAGAAGCAAGGAGGTAAGAAAACCAAATATCCATCCTGTGAGAAGTGTGGTAAAATGAATCCTAGAGAATGTTTATCCAAGTCTGGTAAGTGATTTCGGTGTGGTAAGTCTGGTCATATTGCTCGTAACTGTAAGGAAGATGATCAAGCAGGAAATGAAAAGCCAACGATAAGATGTTTTAAGTGTAATGAAATGGGTCCTTATGCAAACGAGTGTCCAACGAAGAACTCAACTGGGGGAATGCAGCCAGACTACAAGCAGAAAGGGGTGGCGAAATCCTTTGCAACAACTTCAGCAGATGTTGGGCCATCGAATGAAGTGGTATTAGCTCCAGGGAGCTCAGTATTTTTCGAAGATTGACTTGAGGTCGGGGTACCATCAGTTGAAAGTAAAATAAGCAGACGTTCCGAAGACTGCGTTCCGTACTAGATATGGCCATTATGAATTTGTAGTTATGCCTTTTGGGTTAACCAATGCACCTGCTGTATTCATGGACCTTATGAATAAAATTTTCCATGAGTTCTTGGATAAGTTTGTGTTTGTGTTTTGAGGTTTGTGAAGAGGTTATGTGTGCCTTGTGATTCACAGTTGAAGAATGAGTTGATTTTTCATCATGGCAGTACTAAGATGTACAGAGGTCTACGGGAGTATTACTGGTGGGATGGAATGAAAAGAGACATTGCTGATTTTACTGTGAAGTGTTTGACATGTCAACAGGTTAAAGCAGAGCGGCAGTTACCTAAAGGGATGCTTCAGCCTTTACCAGTGCCAGAGTGGAAATGGGAAAACATATCCATGGACTTTTTTGTGGGATTACCAAGGACATCTCAAGGTAATAATGCAATCTGGGTTATTGTTGATCGCTTGACCAAATCTGCTCATTTCTTTTCTATACGAGATACTTTCCCTCTTGATCAACTTTCCCGTTTGTATCTTAAAGAGATAGTTAGGTTACATGGAGTTCCTCTCTCCATTGTATCGGATCGTGATCCCAGGTTTACTTCTAACTTTTGGAAAGGCCTTCAGAAGTCGTTGGGTACTGAATTAAATTTTAGTACAGCTTTTCATCCTCAATCAGATGGGCAGTCAGAACGAACAATTCAGACATTGGAGGATATGCTACGAGCTTGTTCTATGGATTATCAGGGAAGTTGGGACCAACATCTTTCTTTGGTTGAGTTTTCTTATAATAACTGTTTTCATTCCAGTATACATATGGCACCATTTTAGGCATTATATGGGAAGCGGTGTCGAACTCCAGCTTTCTGGGATGAAGTGGGTGAAAGGAAGCTGATGGGACCAGAATTGGTAGAAGAGATGGTAGAAAAGTTCAGTTGATTCAGAAGCACATGAGAACAGCTCAGAGCAGGCAGAAGAGTTATGTGGATAACCGGAGGAAGGATCTATCTTTCGAGGTAGGTGATCATGTTTTTCTCAAGGTTTCTCCTTGGAAAAGTGTGATGAGATTTGGTAAGAAAGGAAAGTTGAGTCCAAGGTTCGTTGGACCATACGAAATTCTGGAAAGAGTTGGATCAGTTGCATACCGAGTGGCTTTACCTCCGAGTTTATCTCAGGTACACAATGTTTTTCACGTTTCGATGTTGAGAAAGTATATGCCAGATCCATCTCATGTTTTGAGTCCAGAGGTAGTTTAGCTGGAAGAGAACCTATCTTATGAGGAAAAACCGGTCCAGATTCTTGACCACAGGGAGCAAGTGTTACGAAATAAGGTGATTCATCAGGTAAAGGTTTTGTGGAAAAACCATGTGATTGAAGAGGCAACGTGGGAATCTGAAAATGCTATGAGGGATAAATACCCCCACTTATTTTGATAAGTGAATAAAATTGCGAGGACGCAATTCCCAAAAGGGGGGAAGGATGTAACATCCCAGGTAAATAAAGAATAAAGAATTTTCATATTTATTAATATTTACAAATTAAATATTAATTTTATTTTAAAGGGGTTGCTATGTTCGATAGCGTACCCGATACGCAATGATGAGTTTCTTTGAAACTTACGTAGCACACTAGTAATAAAATAATATTATTTTAAATGTTAGTTAACAAGTAGCCGTTGTACTGGCGGGAATGGATAGAAATAACTAAAATATGATTAGATATGTTTTTAAATGTTTTTACATTTATCCAATAAAAGATAAAGGCTTAAAATACAGAAAGAATTCAATTTTAGGCGTATATGCCCTAGTTTTCACTAAAGGTTCACTTATCGCCTTTTGATGGCGTACTGTCATTAAATATAGTTTTGATCACTCTTATACATTCTTTTGGACCAAATATAACTCTTCTTTAGAATCGGGACATCAAAATTTACTTTGTGTAAATTTTTGGTACCTTTCTGATAAAGTTCATTTTTTTTAATGAATAGTGTAAAATGTTGCATTTTAATTCAAAACCTCTTTTTAATCTAATTTATTTATATGATTAGATTATCTTTTGAATTGATTTTAAAGTTAAATTAGAAAATATTTTTACCATTAAATCCAATAGTGGTCTTTGGAATTAATTTCACTTTGAAATCAGACTTAAACTAGTGTCAATCTTTTGATACTTATTGTTTCATAAAAACACGCTATTTGCTCTGACAGCGGGAATTAATTATTAAATTAATTAATTTGACTTATATCTTTTGAATTTTGTAAAGTGGACTTCATTTTTGAATTCGGAATATCAAATATAGCTTAGGGTAAATTTTTGGTAATTTTCTGAAAAACTTCAATTTTTGATGAATAGTGAAACCACTAAGTGGTAATCAAGCAAACTGATTTTTCAGTTAAATGAAAGTTTACCGCTAATGTGTATTGAATTTTGAAAATCCGACATACATGGTTGTCATTAAGAAGTAAAATGTGGTTCAATGAGATTAAAATAATTTTTTGGTGAATAGAAACTTATTAAGTTTTTAATCGCGATTAGAGGTAATTAGTGTAGTTTAAGGTAAAAATGGTATTATAAGAATGTGAAAACACCATGACACTTGTCCTACACCTATTGGGTGAGTCATGGCCGACCAAGAAAAGCCATGGGCCAACTTGGGGACCCCATGGAGCCACTTTAGTTGGAAAATGACATTAATATATTTTTATTTAATGTTAAAGTGAAAATGACACTAACATAAATTGTTTTACTAAAATAATTTTTGAGTGGGGTTATACAAGTCCAAATTTTGATTATAAATAGTCATTGGAAAGCTAAAAAGATTTCCTATATCATAGTATTTGTTTTATAATTTTTAGACATTAAATAAATTAAATTATTTATGACATAATAATGATGTAGCGATGACATCATTATTTGACAATTTAAATAAAATGGAAAGATAATGAAAAATATAAAACCTAAACATGTCCAAAACCAATTGGATGAGTGGATTTCGAATCCTTATCACCTTATCCACAAATTATATCAATGTGGGACCTTTTAAAACCGAAACACATTTTCAAATAAAGTAATATTTCTTTACTTTCCAAAAGTGCCCCTCCTCTCCTCTTATAAAAGGCCCCCACCTCTACCTCATTTCACACAATCCTAAAGCCTTTGTCTCGGCCAAACCCTGCCCAATTACTCTCTCCACATCCCTCTCCTCATCCTAGAGGATTCACTTTGGGCAGAATCCTTTCAAAGGAAGCCTTTAGGTTCAAATCAAAAGGGAGTTACACTTTTAAAGGTAATTCATTCTCTCTTGTTCATTTGTTTTATTTTGCTTCTCCAACCCTCTAAACTCTTTTTATTTACTTCTTTTGTAACAAAACCAGTATCCTCAATATACTAGTATGTTTTTATAATATTTATTTGAGCTACACTCTCACACAACTACATCAAATGGTTAAAGAACATACGGTTTCCGTGGATGGAGAAATTCTGCCTCCCGAAACGATGATTGTTCAATACTCATTTAACACCTTCAAGGGTGGCCATTATGATGTCACTATTTTTATATATGATATATAATATGTTTATGTTTTCTTTAAGCTTCTGTATTTTTTCATTTTTGGCATACCTTTATGGTTTCCATTATGGGTAAACACGATATCTTCATTTAAGGAAGTGCGGACTACCGCCCCCTCAAAGTGATGTGATTCGTTAATGCCATATGTGGGACGTGTAAAGGATGGATTTAAAGTTATTATATATGATGTTATACTGGAATTATAATATACCTCTATATCATTATTATTTCTTTCCATTAAAGTATGAGATAGAAATGAAAGTAGCGTTCATGCGTACGTATGGCTTACCGTCTCCATGAACGGTGCATTTCATTTCTTATCCCCAAATGTAATGTACTATTAAAAGTACATGTATATAATGGATATATATAATTAATGATATATCTAAGTGATGAATATAATTCTGGAATTAAAATATACATACCTCTCATTTAGTTTTAATTCCATTAATATGACAAAAAAAATGAAAGTAGCGTTCATGCGTACGTACGGCTTACCGTCTCCATGAACGGTGCATTTCATTTCTTACCTCTAAATGATTATTTAATATTATAAATACATGTATGTGCTGGATATATATGATACATATTATATCCAAATCAGGAATTTCATTCTGGATATAAAGAACTTTTGACCACATGAACAACATGTAATTGTAAGAAGCCAACTTTCGACTTAAGAACCAAATATTGACAAAACAAACATTATTAAAATAAATGGTTACATAATGTTTATAACATGGCAATAAGTGATATAAAAAGAATAATGAACTTTAAAAAGGTTCTTAATCAAGTATAAATTAACTCAAGTTTATTATTCAGGACGTTAAAGAACGATCGAGTCAAGTCGGACCCGAGGTAAGGGAACTTCTTAACCCAATTTCCATTCTTTTGGTTAATCTCCTACTTTCAAATTATGTCATGATATTATTATGTCTTATTTTTTATTTTTACTTTCTTTATGTGCACCTATAGTGAATACACATAATAGATCTATTTTTGATCTTTGTAAGGGACTTCGTCTCAATCTCCTTTCATTGAGGCATATTTCGTTTTATACACAACTTTCTTTTATACGGTGTATAAAATCCTTTGAATTTTACTTTTATACAAAAGGAATCTTTTTCTACGAAGCGTTTTACTAAACGACAAAAAGGAATGTTTTTTTTAACGTACGCGGTGACAACGACCTTTTTCTGCCTCCGTGAGTATTATTTGATCTTTGGCTTTCTCAACAAGCCGTAATGTTTTTAGAATAAAATAAATACCATATACTCTTTTATGTATTTTGGTATTGAAAATGGTTTTGAAAAAGGATTCTATTATGTCAATATATTTATGATATATTGTGATTGAAATGTGGACATGTTATCATTCCTTTATATTGGTTTTATGTTTTATGATTTTATATTGGTACTTGGACATTTTAACGGGTGGTTACGTTATAAACCATATGACGGGTGGTGCCGTGAATACCAGGACGGGTGGTTACGTTATAACCTCCAATGCATTGGGTATGGAAGTCGGCCGTATGGCTATTCCATTAAGTATGTATGGAAATTGGCCGTATGGCTATTCCATTAAGTGATATGTGTGGAAGTCAACCGTATGGTTATTCCACTTAAGTATGTTTATGTCCCATGTTACCTTTATATATTCTATGTGTTCTTTATATGGGTTTTATGGTAATCTTTTGGTTACAAAAAGGTAAGTAATGATACTTTATTCAGTGAAGATTTTTTTTACTACTTCATGAAGGTGAAGGTATTACATTGATATAGTATACATGGTTTACTTGATGTTTGAAAAACTAACAGTTTTCATTCTTTTTGTATCCCTTACTGAGCTTTTTATGCTCACCCCAAGTTTTTCGAAATGTTTTTCAGAGGACTTAAAGTGGAATAAGGTCAAGGATGGGATCAAGGGAATTTCATGCTATCTAAAACATGGAATCTAGACATCTTTCTTTTTAAGAGTTTTTATTTTATGGAGACTTAGTAGAAGTGTCTACTTTGTAATCTTTTAAGATGTAATAGTTATGTTCTAATTCTCTAAAACTCTAAACCTGAAAAGATCCTCAATGTGAATTATTCATTTAATTCAATATTAAGTAAGGTTTAAGGCTGGGGCCTTATAGTTGGTATCAAAGGACGGTTTAGACAACTTTAGGAGTTAGAAAAGTGTTAAATTATAATATGATTGAAATGATATAGCATTTACGGATTACCATGTTGCTTCGCCTAAGATATTTCTGTGTTCAGAATGGTTTTCCGCAGAGGAAAAAAAGCAGCTATGTTGGGACGACATCAGGAGGAAGATAACCTTCCAAATTGGAAACCTGAGATGGTCGGAATCGAAACTGAACAGTTTGTTGCAGTGATGGAACAGTTGACTCAGGCTATAAATGGTGGTGGTATCCATGCACGAGATCAGCCAGATCAACCGCAGAGGAACATGTCAGTGGTTGAACATTTCATGAGGCAACATCCCCCATCATTCAGAGGATCATCTGACCCTGTGCAAGCTGAAGGGTGGATTAAAGCACTGGAGAATATTTTTGATGTCATGGGGTGTTCAGAACATCAAAAGGTTAGTCTTGCTGTTTACCGTTTTGAAGGTGAAGCTGATCAGTGGTGGTCGATGGTGAAAAATATAAGGGATAGTGATGAGATTGAGGATATTCACTGGGACGAATTAAAAGGTATGTTTCTTGAGAAATATTTTCCTAAGGTGGTTCATCTTAGGATGGAAAAACAGTTCCTAGAATTGAGCAGGAGGATGATTCAGTGGCTGCTTATGAAGAAAAGTTCACTCGATTGGCAAGGTATGCTCCAAACTTCATACGAGATCTTGATAGTAAAATAAACCGTTTTTACTCAGGGTTAAAGACAAAGTATCGAAGGGCTTTAGCTTCTCGTGAGTTCAAAAGTTATGAAAAACTTGTTCGATGTACGGAGAAGGTGGAAATGGAGTTTGCCGATGATCAGGTGTTCTATGACAAACAACAGAATAAGAGATCTAGTTGGCAGGAAAAGGGGAAGAATTCATCAAAGAAGCAAGGAGGTAAGAAAACCAAATATCCATCCTGTGAGAAGTGTGGTAAAATGAATCCTAGATAATGTTTATCCAAGTCTGGTAAGTGCTTTCGGTGTGGTAAGTCTGGTCATATTGCTCGTAACTGTAAGGAAGATGATCATGCAGGAAATGAAAAGCCAACGGTAAGATGTTTTAAGTGTAATGAAATGGGTCCTTATGCAAACGAGTGTCCAACGAAGAACTCAACTGGGGGAATGCAGCCAGACTACAAGCAGAAAGGGGTGGCGAAATCCTTTACAACAACTTCAGCAGATGTTGGGCCATCGAATGAAGTGGTATTAGCTCCAGGGAGCTCAGTATTTTTTGAAGATTGACTTGAGGTCGGGGTACCATCAGTTGAAAGTAAAAGAAGCAGACGTTCCGAAGACTGCGTTCCGTACTAGATATGGCCATTATGAATTTGTAGTTATGCCTTTTGGGTTAACCAATGCACCTGCTGTATTCATGGACCTTATGAATAAAATTTTCCATGAGTTCTTGGATAAGTTTGTGTTTGTGTTTTGAGGTTTGTGAAGAGGTTATGTGTGCCTTGTGATTCACAGTTGAAGAATGAGTTGTTTTTTCATCCTGGCAGTACTAAGATGTACAGAGGTCTGCGGGAGTATTACTGGTGGGATGGAATGAAAAGAGACATTGCTGATTTTACTGTGAAGTGTTTGACATGTCAACAGGTTAAAGCAGAGCGGCAGTTACCTAAAGGGATGCTTCAGCCTTTACCAGTGCCAGAGTGGAAATGGGAAAACATATCCATGGACTTTGTTGTGGGATTACCAAGGACATCTCAAGGTAATAATGCAATCTGGGTTATTGTTGATCGCTTGACCAAATCTGCTCATTTCTTTTCTATACGAGATACTTTCCCTCTTGATCAACTTTCCCGTTTGTATCTTAAAGAGATAGTTAGGTTACATGGAGTTCCTCTCTCCATTGTATTGGATCGTGATCCCAGGTTTACTTCTAACTTTTGGAAAGGCCTTCAGAAGTCGTTGGGTACTGAATTAAATTTTAGTACAGCTTTTCATCCTCAATCATATGGGCAGTCAGAACGAACAATTCAGACATTGGAGGATATGCTACGAGCTTGTTCTATGGATTATCAGGGAAGTTGGGACCAACATCTTTCTTTGGTTGAGTTTTCTTATAATAACTGTTTTCATTCCAGTATACAGATGGCACCATTTTAGGCATTATATGGGAAGCGGTGTCGAACTCCAGCTTTCTGGGATGAAGTGGGTGAAAGGAAGCTGATGGGACCAGAATTGGTAGAAGAGATGGTAGAAAAGTTCAGTTGATTCAGAAGCACATGAGAACAGCTCAGAGCAGGCAGAAGATTTATGTGGATAACCAGAGGAAGGATCTATCTTTCGAGGTAGGTGATCATGTTTTTCTCAAGGTTTCTCCTTGGAAAAGTGTGATGAGATTTGGTAAGAAAGGAAAGTTGAGTCCAAGGTTCGTTGGACCATACGAAATTCTGGAAAGATTTGGATTAGTTGCATACCGAGTGGCTTTACCTCCGAGTTTATCTCAGGTACACAATGTTTTTCACGTTTCGATGTTGAGAAAGTATATGCCAGATCCATCTCATGTTTTGAGTCCAGAGGTAGTTTAGCTGGAAGAGAACCTATCTTATGAGGAAAAACCGGTCCAGATTCTTGACCATAGGGAGCAAGTGTTACGAAATAAGGTGATTCATCAGGTAAAGGTTTTGTGGAAAAACCATGTGATTGAAGAGGCAACGTGGGAATCTGAAAATGCTATGAGGGATAAATACCCCCACTTATTTTGATAAGTGAATAAAATTGCGAGGACGCAATTCCCAAAAGGGGGGAAGGATGTAACATCCCAGGTAAATAAAGAATAAAGAATTTTCATATTTATTAATATTTACGAATTAAATATTAATTTTATTTTAAAGGGGTTGCTATGTTCGATAGCGTACCCGATACGCAACGATGAGTTTCTTTGAAACTTACGTAGCACACTAGTAATAAAATAATATTATTTTAAATGTTAGTTAACAAGTAGCCGTTGTACTGGCGGGAATGGATAGAAATAACTAAAATATGATTAGATATGTTTTTAAATGTTTTTACATTTATCCAATAAAAGATAAAGGCTTAAAATACAGAAAGAATTCAATTTTAGGCGTATATGCCCTAGTTTTCACTAAAGGTTCACTTATCGCCTTTTGATGGCGTACTGTCATTAAATATAGTTTTGATCACTCTTATACATTCTTTTGGACCAAATATAACTCTTCTTTAGAATCGGGACATCAAAATTTACTTTGTGTAAATTTTTGGTACCTTTCTGATAAAGTTCATTTTTTTAATGAATAGTGTAAAATGTTGCATTTTAATTCAAAACCTCTTTTTAATCTAATTTATTTATATGATTAGATTATCTTTTGAATTGGTTTTAAAGTGAAATTAGAAAATATTTTTACCATTAAATCCAATAGTGGTCGTTGGAATTAATTTCACTTTGAAATCAGACTTAAACTAGTGTCAATCTTTTGATACTTATTGTTTCATAAAAACACGCTATTTGCTCTGACAACGGGAATTAATTATTAAATTAATTAATTTGACTTATATGTTTTGAATTTTGTAAAATGGACTTCATTTTTGAATTCGGAATATCAAATATAGCTTAGGGTGAATTTTTGGTAATTTTCTGAAAAACTTCAATTTTTGATGAATAGTGAAACCACTAAGTGGTAATCAAGCAAACTGATTTTTCAGTTAAATGAAAGTTTACCGCTAATGTGTATTAAATTTTGAAAATCCAACATACATGGTTGTCATTAAGAAGTAAAATGTGGTTCAATGAGATTAAAATAATTTTTTGGTGAATAGTAACTTATTAAGTTTTTAATCGCGATTAGAGGTAATTAGTGTAGTTTAAGGTAAAAATGGTATTATAAGAATGTGAAAACACCATGACACTTGTCCTACACCTATTGGGTGAGTCATGGCCGACCAAGACAAGCCATGGGCCAACTTGGGGACTCCATGGAGCCACTTTAGTTGGAAAATGACATTAATATATTTTTATTTAATGTTAAAGTGAAAATGACACTAACATAAATTGTTTTACTAAAATATTTTTTGAGTGGGGTTATACAAGTCCAAATTTTGATTATAAATAGTCATTGGAAATCTAAAAAGATTTCCTATATCATAGTATTTTTTTTTATAATTTTTAGACATTAAATAAATTAAATTATTTATGACATAATAATGATGTAGCGATGACATCATTATTTGACAATTTAAATAAAATGGGAAGATAATGAAAAATATAAAACCTACACATGGCCAAAACCAATTGGATGAGTGGATTTCGAACCCTTATCACCTTATCCACGAATTATATCAATGTGGGACCTTTTAAAACCGAAACACATTTTCAAATAAAGTAATATTTCTTTACTTTCCAAAAGTGCCCCTCCTCTCCTCTTATAAAAGGCCCCCACCTCTACCTCATTTCACACAATCCTAAAGCCTTTGGCTCGGCCAACCCCTGCCCAATTACTCTCTCCACATCCCTCTCCTCATCCTAGAGGATTCCCTTTGGGCAGAATCCTTTCAAAGGAAGCCTTTAGGCTCAAATCAAAAGGGAGTTACACTTTTAAAGGTAATTCATTCTCTCTTGTTCATTTGTTTTATTTTGCTTCTCCAACCCTCTAAACTCTTTTTATTTACTTCTTTTGTAACAACACCAGTATCCTCAATATACTAGGATGTTGTTATAATATTTATTTGAGCTACACTCTCACACAACTACATCAAATGGTTAAAGAACATACGGTTTCCGTGGATGGCGAAATTCTGCCTCCCGAAACGATGATTGTTCAATACTCATTTAACACCTTCAAGGGTGGCCATTATGATGTCACTATTTTTATATATGATATATAATATGTTTATGTTTTCTTTAAGCTTCTGTATTTTTTCATTTTTGGCATACCTTTATGGTTTCCATTATGGGTAAACACGATATCTTCATTTAAGGAAGTGCGGACTACCGCCCCCTCAAAGTGATGTGATTCGTTAATGCCATATGTGGGACGTGTAAAGGATGGATTTAAAGTTATTATATATGATGTTATACTGGAATTATAATATACCTCTATATCATTATTATTTCTTTCCATTAAAGTATGAGATAGAAATGAAAGTAGCGTTCATGCGTACGTACGGCTTACCGTCTCCATGAACGGTGCATTTCATTTCTTATCCCCAAATGTAATGTACTATTAAAAGTACATGTATATAATGGATATATATAATTAATGATATATCTAAGTGATGAATATAATTCTGGAATTAAAATATACATACCTCTCATTTAGTTTTAATTCCATTAATATGACAAAAAAATGAAAGTAGCGTTCATGCGTACGTACGGCTTTCCGTCTCCATGAACGGTGCATTTCATTTCTTACCTCTAAATGATTATTTAATATTATAAATACATGTATGTTCTGGATATATATGATACATATTATATCCAAATCGGGAATTTCATTCTGGATATAAAGAACTTTTGACCACATGAACAACATGTAATTGTAAGAAGTCAACTTTCGACTTAAGAACCAAATATTGACAAAACAAACATTATTAACATAAATGGTTACATAATGTTTATAACATGGCAATAAGTGATATAAAAAGAATAATGAACTTTAAAAAGGTTCTTAATCAAGTATAAATTAACTCAAGTTTATTATTCAGGACATTAAAGAACGATCGAGTCAAGTCGGACCCGAGGTAAGGGAACTTCTTAACCCAATTTCCATTCTTTTGGTTAATCTCCTACTTTAAAATTATGTCATGATATTATTATGTCTTATTTTGTATTTTTACTTTCTTTATGTGTACCTATAGTGAATACACATAATAGATCTATTTTTGATCTTTGTAAGGGACTTCGTCTCAATCTCCTTTCATTGAGGCATATTTCGTTTTATACACAACTTTCTTTTATACGGTGTATAAACTCCTTTGACTTTTACTTTTATACAAAAGGAATCTTTTTCTACGAAGCGTTTTACTAAACGACAAAAAGGAATGTTTTTTTAACGTACGCGGTGACAACGACCTTTTTCCGCCGCCGCGAGTATTATTTGATCTTTGGCTTTCTCAACAAGCCGTAATGTTTTTAGAATAAAATAAATACCATATACTCTTTTATGTATTTTGGTATTGAAAATGGTTTTGAAAAAGGATTCTATTATGTCAATATATTTATGATATATTGTGATTGAAATGTGGAAATGTTATCATTCCTTTATATTGGTTTTATGTTTTATGATTTTATATTGGTACTTGGACATTTTAACGGGTGGTTACGTTATAAACCATATGACGGGTGGTGCCGTGAATACCAGGACGGGTGGTTACGTTATAACCTCCAATGCATTGGGTATGGAAGTCGGCCGTATGGCTATTCCATTAAGTATGTATGGAAATTGGCCGTATGGCTATTCCATTAAGTGATATGTGTGGAAGTCAACCGTATGGTTATTCCACTTAAGTATGTTTATGTCCCATGTTACCTTTATATATTATATGTGTTCTTTATATGGGTTTTATGGTAATCTTTTGGTTACAAAAAGGTAAGTAATGATACTTTATTCAGTGAAGATTTTTTTTACTACTTCATGAAGGTGAAGGTATTACATTGATATAGTATACATGGTTTACTTTATGTTTGAAAAACTAACAGTTTTCATTCTTTTTGTATCCCTTACTGATCTTTTTATGCTCACCCCAAGTTTTTCGAAATGTTTTTCAGAGGACTTAAAGTGGAATAAGGTCAAGGATGGGATAAAGGGAATTTCATGCTATCTAAAACATGGAATCTAGACATCTTTCTTTTTAAGAGTTTTTATTTTATGGAGACTTAGTAGAAGTGTCTACTTTGTAATCTTTTAAGATGTAATAGTTATGTTCTAATTCTCTAAAACTCTAAACCTGAAAAGATCCTCAATGTGAATTATTCATTTAATTCAATATTAAGTAAGGTTTAAGGCTGGGGCCTTATAGAATGAGTTAGGAACAAATATGAAATGCTTGAGGTTGGACAACAATGGAGAGTATGACAACAATTAGTTCATGTAATTATGTTCAAATAATGGAATTTGGTGGGAGAATAATATTCCAGGAACACCATAACAAAATGGTGTAGCTGAAAGGATGAATAAAATACTAAATGAACATGCCAGGAGCATGAGGCTTATTCAGGGTAAACCAAGATCTTTTGGGCTGATGCAGTGAGCATGAAAGCATATCTCCTTAACAGGAGTCCATTTGTACCAATGAGAGAATTTCTACTCGAGGATATCTGGTCTGGTAAGGAGGTAAGACTCTCACATTTACGAGTCTTTGGAAATTTGGTATATGTACATATTGATGCTAATTCAATGTACATGCTTTATGCTAATTCCAAACCTTGCTTCTTCATTGGTTATGGTACTAAGGAGTTTGATTGCTTCTTTTGGGATGATCTCAACAAAATGGTCATCAGGAGCCAGAATGTGGTATTTAATGGATGTGTCATGTACAAGGATCACCATGCAGCGGAAGATAAAAATGGGAACAAAGAATTAGAGTGCAAAGGGCAAGTGGATATTGAAGGTGCACCTGATCACGAGACATCAAAACTGGTGGAACCTACTACTTTAGTGGAGTTAAGAAGATCAATAAGGGTGATAAGTCCTATGCATAAGTATTCACCATCCTTACATTATTTGTTATTGACTGACAGTGGAGCACCAAAATGATTTGAATAAGCAATGCAGTTGAAGGAGTCGAGAAAGTGGGAGTTGTCCATGAAGGAATAACTTTCTTCACTACATAAGAACAATACTTGGGAATTGACACATCTGCCATAGGGGAAGAAATCATTGTAGAACAAATGGGTGTACTGGTTTAAGGAAGAGAATGGTGGTAAGAGGAGGTTCAAGGCAAGGTTGGTGGTGAAAGGATTTCAACAGAAAGATGAAGTGTATTTCACTAGAATTTTCTCACCTATAGTGAAGTTTACCACCATCCGGGTGGTTCTCAGCATTATGGAATCACAAGACCTGTATCTTGATCAGATTGATGTGAAGATGACTTTCCTTCATGGAGATCTAGAGGAGTAAATCTATATGTATCATCTAGAGGGATATGTTGAGTCTAGAAAAGAAAACATGGTATGAAAACTTCAGAAGAGCTTATATGGATTGAAGCAGACATCCGGGTAGTGGAACAAAAAGTTTGATGCATTAATAACTAAAAATGTATGCAAATGATGTGTCATGGATCAATGTTGCTACATAAAGTCCTTTGGTGATGGATATATTATACTGCTTCTATATGTGGATGAAATGATTATTGTAGGATCATGTATATAGAGGATTCATGATATGAAAGTGAAGTTGGATGAGTAGTTCGAGATGAGAGATCTTGAAGAAGCGGGCAAGATTTTGGGAATGATGATCAAGAGATACCATGCAATAGGAACCTTGATGTTATCACATGTTGACTATGTTGGGAAGGTTTTAAGAAGATTCAGTATGTTGGAAGTAAAGCCGGTGTCTATTACCCTGGTGGGCCATTTCAAACTATCAAAGGATAAATCACCGAAGATGAAAGAATAGGTTGATTACATGGAAAAGGTTCCATACACATAAGCTATTGGAATCCTAATGTATGACATGGTCTGTACTCAAGCTTCCATTGTTGATGTAGTGGGAGTTATGAGAAGGTACATGGATAACCCTGGAAAGTAACATTGGGAAGCTGTGAAGTGGATATTTAGGTATATGAAGGGAAGAAAGGAGGTATCTCTATGCTTTGGGAAAGTAAATTCATTGAAGGGGTATGTGGATGCAGACCTTGGAGGTGACTTCAATAGAAAGAGGAGTACCGAAGGTTATGCATTTACTTATGGAGGAACTGCAGTAAGTTGGATATCATAATTGCACAAGGTGGTGGATTTATCCACCACAGAGGCAGAATACATCACTGTAACAGAAGATGGAAATGATATGGTTTGGATGAAGAACTTATTAGATGAACTAGGTAGAAAGAAAAAGGAAAATGTATTGCACTGTAATAGTCAGAGTGCCATATATCTTGTAAAGAACCCAATGTTTCATGACTAGACAAAGCACATTCAGTTGAAGTACTATTTCATTAGAGGTTTGATATAAGATGAGTTTATAATATTGCAAAAGATTTGTGGAACCAACAATCTGGTAGACATGTTGACAAAGCTAATGGTAATATAGAAGTTTAGGCACTTCTGTGCCTCTGTTGGTATCTACTGATGAATGAAGGATAAGAGGCAGAATATGGGAGAACACCATGGGAGAACAAAATGAAAACAACTGGTGTTTCATGAATCATCATCTTGAAATTGAAGTTGTGAATGGAAAACATGCTACTAATGAGTGAATAAGAGGAGGATCTCAGATTAAGTAACTTTTCTAAGTCAGTGGCATCAAAGGAGGTCAACATAGTGGATTAGACTACTAGTGAGAGATTGTTGGATTGGTGTAGATCCTCTTTAGATGATGTTGGGATGAATGATTATGGCCCATAATATGCACCAAGCCTCAACTCCGCGGTGAGCTCATTGGGGGTTGTAGGGGGAAACACACCCTTGATCTGGGAGTTCAGGGGCTGAAGACCCCAACCCAAATTGTGGGGGTACTGTAGCATCTCTGACCAAATGTAGCAGAGCTGATCGACAACACCAACAGGGTACTGTAGCTCTGTAGAATTCTAGATGCATTCCACTATAGCAGCTTGGAATTGGGTGTCCGAGGTACTATAGTAATATATACTTCCTACCACCTTTTACTGTAGCACAACATACTTCCTGTGTGGTTGGTGGAATAGTGCTTTGTCCTCCTTATTATCCCATTTCGGTCTAGGGTTTCTGGGTGTCAGAAACTATGATTCTCTCCTTGTAATCATGCTCCCGAATTTCATAGTGAAGTTATTTTTCCTCTCCATGGACGTAGGCATTATTTCCAAACCATGTAAATCTCTATGCCCATTTTATTCTTATTCTTCTTATATTTCAAATTTTCTTCATCTGCAAACTTGTTCTATCACTACAACTCCCAAAGTTTCTGCAAAATGGATCAGTGAGGTTGAGGCCCAGTTTCTTCTAGAAGGATTGATGATACAACACTAACTAAAATTGATAATGATTGGAGACCACTAGACCTTGGGATGGATTCCCCTCTAGTGGACCATGCATGAGGAAACTGTGAGTTATGGTTTCTATACCATGTTTCATCAAGATACAAGGTTCCTAGGGTCCCACTAGAGCTAGATCCTATAGGGATTTACCATGATGTGGAACTCTCTTATGATGTGGTGCTCACCATCATCATACGATGGAACCTTTTTTATTTATAATTGTAAATCATGTTTCCTTTGGAAATGTTTTATTTAAAATGTTTTCCTTAAAATACTTCCTTAAAATTTTTTCCATCTCCTTTATTAAAACTTTCATGTTAATTTATCTTCTAATGTTATGGCATGAAATATTTATTTTGTGTGGCATCATACTGGGCATTGTCTCACACCCTACATACACCCTTGGGTGTATTTAGAATTTTGTATGTACGACCTAGGTAAAGGCAAGATATTTCATGGTGGTGAAGGTGAATCTGGTTACTAGTATTCCTCCCTTGTAGGTGGTTGTGTGGAGGGTTATTTCCCTCTTGTTTCATGGAGGTTTTTGAGTGTGATCTAGTTGGTTCCCCTCCTGTTTTGGTACTTTGTTTTGTTTCGATTTTGGTTAGAGTTGTAAAATGTTTAACTTGGAATTGTTGTATCTCTTTTGGTTATGGATATTGATCTTGGAATGATATTTCTTATTGAGTTGTATTATTATTTTTATCATGGGTGAAATCATTCCCAAAATTGCATTGTTGATACCCAGGTACTAGTTACCAGCCCATGGGGATTGGGAACACCCTTCGGGCCATGCCATAGGTTGGGTTAGGTGTCGGGTTAGATGGAACCCCAACCTGGTTCGTGAGAAAATGGTACCAGAGCATGGTTTTTACCCTTTCTTTGGGTCATGTTATTTGGTAAGTGTATGGATATATAGGATCTAGAATTGTCAGGGATTGTGGTTTTAGTTGTAAGTGGGGTTTTTAGCCAACACACCTCATAACAGACCTTGGGTCACCATGTGATGTTGGGAATTGGATTGACTTATCCTCCAGGTGAGACGTACAGGATGAAAACTATATATGAAAACTGGGTGGAGGTGGATTGGTTTGGTTTAATTATTATTGTAATGGATTTGGTTATGTTTTGATCCATAGAAGTGTTTGAGATTTGTTGTTACTGAAAATTTTCAGAATGGTGTATTGATAGTTTTTCCTTGTGGTTGTTGATTGATGTAGAAAGATGCCTCCATGGAGAATTCCTATGCAACCATGAGAAGAGTCTGGAGAGAGTTCTCCCTCACCAATTTATTAGAGATTAGTGAAAGAAATGGTTCAGGTTGTCCAAGGTTTAGGTCATGTAGAGGGCTCTATTCCTGCTCATGTTGGGGAATCCAAACCAGGTCATGAAAAGGAAAAGGCTCAGGATTTTCTCAAGAAAAAGGCTCCTACCTTCTAGGGTAACACATACAACCAAAAATCATAGGAGTGGATTGAGAAAATAGAGAGTATGTTTTAGTTTCTTGATACTCTTGAGGCAGTTAGGGTGAAGTGTGTTTCTTTCTTATTAGAAGGTTCCATTCAGAGGTGGTGGGACTTAGTGGTTCATGTTAGAAAGCATGAGAAAATTTGTTGGAAGGATTTCAAGGTTGTCTTAAACAAGAAACATTTCCCAGAGACCTTGGCATTAACCAATACTCAGGAGTTTTTAGATCTTCACTAGGGGGATCCGACTATGATGGAGTATGCCAATATTTTTGATGAGTTGGTTCGGTTTGCAACCTAGGTGGTTTCCAATGAGAAACTAAAGGCTCAAAAGTTTGAAATGTGGTTGCGGCCAGATATCCAATCTCAAGTATATTTTTTATCAAGTTGAAGACTTATGCTGAGGTGGTTGACCATGCTTTGATGGTGGAGATCGATCATAGTGGAAAGTATAGTTTTTATGGATAGTGCTAGAAGCAGGCCAGGGCGGTGGAAGTTCATATGAAAGGAATAAGAAGTGTGATGAGTAGAAAAAGAGGGGAGGTGGTAGTTCAAACCATTCTTTCTGACTGTCTTCATCTGCAGATTCAAATGCTGGGTCAGTCTTGTGCCATTGGTGTGGAAAGGCAGGGCATGTGCGGTCTTCATGTTCAGCTCCACCCAGACCATGCCATTAGTGTGGGACTATGGGACACTTATAACAGTTTTGAAAGGTGGCACTTCCATATCAGAGTGGTGTAGGATCTGTAGCTTCCAGAGGGATGTCATCCCAGTCAAAACCATCCAAGATAGCGGGTTCTCAATTTAGAAATCTTGGGGGCAAGGTTATATCCACTTCTAGACAGAGTTATTTCAAGGCAAAGCCATTGGACAATGGTCATTTTTAGGATCATACAGAGACTAGGAATCTTCATGCTATAGATCAAGAACCAGAGGAATTAGATACAGGACCTATGATAGTTCAAGGTATCATTCTTATTGCATCATATATAGTCATTTCTTTGTTTGAAACTGGTGAATATGTTTTGTTTATCTCTTATCATCTTGTAGATGTGTTGAAATTTTCAACCGAACTTATTCTATATGCGATGGAGTTCGTGAATCCGCTTGGAAAGAAGCAAGAGTATGGTTTTAGGTGTCCTTTTTATGCACTCACCATGTCATTTGTCGATCTAGAATTGGATTTCCTAGTTTTGAAAATGGACCTCTTTGATGTGATCCTTGGTATGGATTGGATGGTGCATTTTCAGGCACACAACGATTATTATCATCGGTGAGGGAGTTTCTTGGAACCTGATGGGAATACCCAAGTTTTTTAAGGTGAATGGGATCCTTGGTTAGGATGTGCTGGACCTCCACTTTTGGAATTGGAAAACCTCATTTTTCAGATCTCTTCACTCGTGTTGGAGGACAATGATGGTATTCCTAAGGGTGGATTACCTCTTGTGGTTGATGAGTCCCCAGAGGTATTTCTAGATGATGTTTCAGGTTTTCCTTCATAGCAGGACATGGATTTTACAATTGATTTAGAATTGAGAATACAACCAATATTTCTTCCCTCATATCATATATCCCCCACAAATTTTAGGGAATTAAAGGTATAACTGGACAATTTGGAATCCAAAGGATTCATTCGCCAGAGCGTGTCTCCTTAGGCTGCCCCTATCTTGTTTAATAAGAAGGAAAATGTATCTCTCTAGTTGTGTATTGATTACCATAATCTGAGTAAGGTAACGATTAAGAATAAGTATCCCTTTCTCTTCATTCATGACCTTTTCAATCAGTATAAAGGGGTGATGTGGTTTTCCAAGATCGATTTTCACTCTGGGTATCACCTGGTCAGAGTTAGAGAGGTGAATCTTCCGTAGATGGATTTTCGAAGTAGGTATAACCACTTTGAGTATTTAGTCATTCCATTCGGGTTGAAGAATGATACAATGATCTTTATGGTGCTCATGAACATGGTGTGCCGCCAATATATTGATTCCTTCATCATGGTATTCGTTGATGACATCCTGGTCTACTCCGGGACCAAGAAGGAGCATGAACGACATTTGAGGATTATGTTGGGCACTCTTTAGTATCATTATCTCTATGGTAAGTTTTCCAAGTGCCCATTTTGGATTAGGGAGGTGAAGTTTCTAGGTCATGTGATCTTTGAACAAGGGGTTTCAGTGGACCCTGAGAAGATTAGTGCTGTGATGTCATGGGATAAACTGAAGAATGTTTTTGAGATCAAAATTTTCCTAGGCTTGGTAGGGTATTACAGTCAGTTCATGAGAGATTTCTTTCGGCTTGCTTCACCCATGAAGATTCTCACCCGAAAGGGGGTGAAATTTTAATGGAGTTCAGAGTGTCAAGATTCTTTTGAGGAGCTTAAGTAGCGGTTGACCACAACCCCTATCTTGATCTTGCTGGAGTCTAGAAAGGGATATGTGGTTTATTGTGATGCTTTAGGTATGGGTCTTGGGTGTGTGATGATGCAGTATGAGCATGTGGTGGCGTTTGGTTTTCTCCAAATCTGACCAAATGAAAATAATTACCCAACCCATGACTTGGAATTAGCGGCGGTGATGCATAACTTGAAGACAAAATGTCATTATCTCTTTAGGGATAAGTTTATGCTCTATTCAGATCATAAGATTTTGGCATAAATTTTCTCCCAAAAATATCTGAATCTATGGTAGCATCATTAGGTTGAATACCTTCATGGGTTTGATTTTGATATCATATATACCCTCAGAAAATGTAATGCGGTAGAAGATTCCTTGAGTAGAAAAGTGATAGTGAATGCTTTGAAGGAGTCCATTGATGAGTGAACTTTGATGGGTCTTTTTCCCAGATGCATATGGAGATCAAGGAGCACAGTGGATGTGCATTTTTGGCCAGTGTACAATTGACACCTTCTCTTCTAGATTTGATTCGGTAAGATCCACCAAGTGATGAGTTTTTTCATAATTCTTTGTAGTTTATGAATGGTGGGGAGGTACCTTGTAAATGTTCATTGTATCCTAAGGGAGTTCTATGTTTCAAGGGTCTCTTCATGGTTCTGTTTTCATTACGGAAGGTGGTGATACAATATAGACACTAGTCATAGTGGTCTGTTCATCCTGGTTCCACCATGATGTTTTATGATGTACATCTTCAATTCTGGTGGATAGGTATGAGGTGGGACATATCTAACTTTTTATCTAGGTGTTATACTTTTTTAGCCGGTTAAAGCAGAGCACCAAAGACCCTATGATTTTCTTCACACATTTTCCATTCCAACTTGGAAGTGGGATAATGTCACCATGGATTTTATTGTCATCTTACCCTGTACACCTTGGGGGAAAAATTCCATTTGGGTAGTGATTTAACATCTAACCAAATTGTCCCATTTAATTCCGACCAGGGATTCATCCAAAGTGGATGAGTTAGGTTGATTTTATGTACTAGAGATAGTGAGGCTTCATGGTGTTCCATTGAAAATTATTTCTGATAGGGACCCTCATTTTACCTCATAATTTTGGGAAGGCCTTCAAAAGGCATGTGGTTCCAGATCAAGTTGATCATGACATAACATCCTCAAACGGAGCGGACGAATTAGATCATGGAAGAAATGCTCTGAGCATGTGTATTGGACTTCATAGGCTTGTGGGATATCTATTTGGGGTTGGTTGAATTTTATTATGATAATAGTTACTAATCCTCAATAAAAACAACACCCTTTGAGGTGATTTATAGTCATCCATGATGGTATCCTTTATGTTGGGCTGATGTGGGTGAGACCGCATTGTTGGGGCCGAGCTTGGTGCAAGAAATTCCTGATAAAGTTAAGGTAACCAGAAAGTATTTTTTGACAGTGTAGAGTCACCACAAATCTTATTTCGATCATCGGTGTCACGCCTTGTAGTTTTTTTGTGGGTGACCGAGTGTTTCTAAAAGTGGTACCTCACTTGGGTCACCACCATTTGGGTAAGAAAGGAAAGCTAACACTGAGGCATGTCATTACTTTTGATATTATTGAGAGAGTTGGTAATAATGCATAATTATTACCTTTACCTTCTTAGTTGACATCAATTCATGATGTGTTCCATGTCTCTTAGTTAAATAAGTACAATTCAGATCCATCTCACATGTTGAATTGGGAATAATTAGAGATGGAATCTGATTTGTCTATGGTTGCACGGATGATGTGGATTGGGGATTCCTAGGAGAAAGTGATTCATGGGAAGTCTGTAACATTGGTTTGAGTTCTTTGGTAGCATAGTAATGATGAGCATGAGACCTCGGAAATGAATTCTTGGGTTAAGGAGAAGTATCCATTTTTATTCTCAGATTAGACTTTGAGTTGACTTTCTGGGGATGGAAAGTTTCCATGGTGTAGAGAATTGTCACTTCCATGATTTTATTTTTAGGTATTTTTCAAGTTTATTTTGATATTCTATTTATCCTTTAGTTTTCCTGGGAGTTTTTAGAGAAAAATGGAGTTTTTGGACCCTATAGTAGGTGGTGCATGGTTAGGGGAAATTGTGCGCCAACCTAGGGGAAGCTGTGCACCTTGGATAGTGGAATTGTCCAAGCTACACAATTTTCCACATGAGCATGCGCCCTCCCCCCAGAAACCATGCGACCTATCCAGGTCATTAAAAAATATAAATTTACATTTCTACCTGTTTCATGCTCAAATTTACCCAAGAGAAGAAGGTAGGACGATCCTTGTAGTTTAGCTTGGGTTGTCGAATCCTCAGAGACCTAAGAAGAAACCTATAGACACGTACATTCTAAGGACTATTTTTGGCTATGAAGTGTCCAACTTGGGTTGATTTTAGATGGGTTTAAAGGAACTCTAAGAGACTTAAGTGAATTCAATTTAAAAGAATTAGTTGATCCTAGGTTATCACTTGGGGTGGATTGGACGTATTCCCCTTTCAATTATTTCAATTTCTTATATTTGAGTTGAGTTAATTTAAGGAGATCAAACAACTTCATCACTTACTGATTTTATACCAACACAACATAATACTAATCACCTATACACTTGAAGGATCAAAGTTTTGAGCACTTCAAGGTAAAGGTTCGTATTAGCACTTGAAGTGTGTGACCTTAAATTCAACAAGGACGATAGAGTTTAAAAATCATCAAATAAAAATCTCAATTAAAGAAATGATTAGAAATTAATGGGGTGATAAATAACATCCAATCCATCCCCTTTATACTCCCTTGGATCAACCCATAAGTGGGTTATCCCTCCATTGATTCTATGGTTTCAATGGAAGCGGAAAGTAGACTCATGAGGGAGGAAATGAAGAAGTAAAAAACAACACAATAAAATAACGATCACTCCACCGTTGTGTGATAATTTCACAAGGTTTGGTGTGAATAAATTCACACCTTGATCCAACGGTATAAAATTGATATGAGTAACAACAGAATAAGAGGAGAAGAAGAACTTTTATTAAGAAACTAAAGTGAATTGAACAACTTACATGTGAAAGGCAAACTTGAGACAACAAAATCGCAGCATAACATTACAATGAAAGAAAGCTCAAAAAGATGAAAAAATCCTCCACCATCACTGCCTTAAATAGGAATTTTGGGAGCCTTGGGTCGAGCCTCCAACAGAACAAAGCATCCCACTTGATTATGGTAGGCCTAGGGTGGTGGAAAGCTTGTGGAACTTGGACTTTTCCACACTTGACTCGAGGTGGCAGCCATCTTTCATCCACCGAACAAACGCGCTTGTAAGACCTTCTAGATGGCCGAATTAGAGTGGGACATAGAATAATAAAATGGATCCCCAGATGTATCCTAACCTCCTGTAAATTTGGGCCCATTTGGAGTTGTGGATTCTGAGATATGATCATATTGGTAAGACTTTTTTCTGGGCCGCAGAATCTGGCCCAGAATTTTATCTCCAAATTGGGCCGCCTTAATCACCACCATGGAGACCGAATTAGCACTGGTTCTGGAAGAGTTATTTGTTCCTATACATGTCTTCTAGCATCCCACGAAATTTGGGATTTATTGGGCTGATATGTTGGGCCCCACATTCACATCAGTGGGATGACGTCCAATATGACTTCTCCAGAATTGTTTTCTTTCATCACAAAATATCTCCATCTTCTTCCATGAATTATCCATTGATCCCTGAATCAAAAATGTTCATATTGAAGTTTAAATCAATTTACCAAAATATCAAATTAAAATATGGATAATTACATTCCTTAAAATCAGATGAATCATTGGGTACTTTAAATGATGTTAAAAAATGTACCACAAAATAGTGCATTTTAAGAAGGAATTACAATCATAATGTGAAATGACGTTCAAAGTATAAAATGCACTAAAATGGTGTTTATGAATAATAAAGAACATTAATATTATATATATTAACAATTAATATTAGCCTCATTTAGTGGATAATCACACCCCCAACTTGAGATTTGCTAGTCCCGAGCAAAATGTATCTCAAAAATATGAAATTTGAATTCCCTTTTCCAAAAACATTTTAACACACAATGATCACAAAAAACCCTTATACCAAACAATCGTGAACCCCATCAAAATATTTTAGTACAAGATAGTTTCATAAGTAGATCCCAATCCCAAGCCCATTCCTTTGTTCAAATTCATTGCCATATTTCATCCAATATCAATTAAGTATGAGGATGTGTTGTGTATCATAATAGATAGGGGGGTTCATCTTTATTCAAGGGGGAAATGATGAAAGCGCTAGGTGGAATCACATTTCAATATTAATATGAGTATTCAATTTTTTTTGTATTATATTTTTTTTGTTTTTTGTTTTTTTTTGCAATTTTTCCATGGTAATTGAAATTCCACTCTAAAGAGTCAACCCCTATAGCGAGACTTTGCCGATGACTCCTAGGCTCAAAGACCTTAGGGCACCAAGTGAAGCCCACATACTCGGGCATCATATCGAGTTAACTTAGTCAAAAAAAAAAATTCAAATTACCAAAAATAGAGATAAAATTACTTACTCTGGGCCAGACAACTATGGAGTCACGATCCCCAAGTGCCGAAAGCCACACATTAGGTCATTTCATTGCTCTACGTGCAAATTTATTGTTTTTTTAATTTTTTTTATTGAATACTCATATTACAACTAAAATGATCACCAAACCTATGCTATTTATTTGGGGGACCCCATGAACTCAAACTAATATCCCACTATCCAAAGGACGTGCATTGTGATCTTTTTTTTATTTAGATGAAAATATAAATGATGAAATATCAAATTGGACAACCACACTTTCCAAAATCTATGCTCATGAAATTATACAAGGATTAAAATTTGAATCGGGGCATGCTAAATTATTTGATATTCAGTTTCAAAGTGTGCAATGTGTATTACCATGTTCAAAGTTAAAGGAACGTTTCCTTCCATTTACACACATTTTTTTTCAAATCATTCATTTTTTTGACACAAAAGAATTTTTTAATTTTATCTCCCCCCCAACTTAAAATAACACTGTCCTCAGTGTTTGAAGAAACACAAATTTAGGAGTAGAGGCAGATAAGGGAAGTTCAAAAAGGAAATTGAAATATGAGGATCATGAAATGAAGTCACCTGGTGGTTGAAGTTGAAGTTCTTACTGCTCCAATTTAGTCCCTTGATCTCGATGTCACTCTGACAATTCCCTAGTAGAAAAAGGAAAAAAGAAAGAAAAAAACAATATATATGTATATATATTTATTTATATAATAAAGAAAGTAAAATATAAGTATATATATAAAAATTATAGAATAAGGAAGCACAAAAAGCCGTAGGTCAGTGGTAAGCGCGCGCCCCTGTCTCCCTTCGGTCCCGGGTTCGAATCCCCGTGGCTTCGCCGGTTGTGATGGGGTTTGCCCCACGACCTACGATGTGACCTTTTTTTTATTATTATATTTTTATTTATTTTTTTTGTATTTTTATTTTAACCTACAAAAAAATAAAAATAAAATAATATAAACTGATGATACATTGTCTTCTTTTTAATTTTTTGGGTAATGTATTACTCAAGGATCACACCACGTGACACAGATGAATATGACGCTCCCCTTTCGTACCCCTCTATACTCATAATAGAAGAACATGTCAACAATCTATTTTTTTATTAAATATCAAAATGATTAATTAATCCTATTTAAAATATAAAGTTGATTAAAACAACAAAATTATAGGAAACTTGAAAACCATGGGTTTCCTCCCATGAAGCGCTTTGTTTAATGTCGTTAGCCCGACATGAACACCCCTAACTTACCCAATACCAACTTTAAACATTTTAAGGACCACATGTTTCACCACTTCTACTAGTTTTATATTGATTTTATGTTTATAATTTGTGTCATGTACAAACCTATATTCTACAATGAGTGGGAAAATCCAAGGAATGTTTGAAATGGTTGATCTAGTTTTCACTGTAGTTTTTCCAAAGACATCAATGGTCATTCCAACTTTTTTGGTTTCAAGAGAAGAATGAATTCAAACTAAAAGTTCATGGTTATATCCTATGAAGGGATACTTGATCATGGAAGGAAGGACAATAATTTTGAGCTCAGGTTGGATAGTACATTCAAACACAGGTTGAGATTTTGAATCCAAATCAGTTTCATTTTCCAAATTTCTCAACAAAATTGGTTCCTTTTGAATAGAAGATTTAACCAAAAAATTGGAAAGATCAGTGTTAAGAATGTTTATGGACTCAAAGTTTTTGATTTCTCCCAATGGTTCAGTAATTTTTTGTTCTGAAGAATCAATGGAGTGATATTCAGGACACTCAATCCATGATGTCAAATTCTCCTCTTGTGAATACAAAAAATCAGTTTCTTCTTGATTTAAAATCCCACCAACAATTCCTTGATCCTCCTCATCTTCCCCAAATCCAAAGGTTTTCTTTTTAATAAATTCATGAGAGGTTTGTGGGAAACTAGACACTTCACATAAGGTTATGAAAGGGATAATTTGTGTAGGGATGGGTTCCTCACAAGTTTTAATGCTTTGTATTTCTAACCTCAATGTTGAAACATAAAAATTCATTTTCTCCATTTGTTGACACAATTTTTCAAGTAATGGTTGTGGATCATTATGGGCAAGTGGTTGAGAAAGATGGTCTATTCCAGGTGGATAATTAAGTTGTCGGAATTGCATAGGAGGGTGTTCAGATTGGCTTTGTGGGGATTGAAACTCATTATATGTTGGAATGTTTTGTGGATCATAGGATTAAAAACATTGTGGTTCATTAGGTTGTTGATGATCCCACAAGTAGAAATTAGGACGGTCATTGTACATCACACATGGGGTTGGGTAATCAAAGTAGGGATAGGTTTCCCATGTTTGGAATTGTTCAAAATTAATTTCCATAGGAGTGAGGGGGTGAGAAAAGAGAAGAGGGATGAAAAAAAGGTGATAGTGTCTAAGATAACTTAATTAGGTCCCCGACAACAGTGCCAAAATTTGATTCACGCTCAAATTTACCCAAGAGAAGAAGGTAGGACGGTCCTTGTAGTTTAGTTTGGGTTGTCAAATCCTCAGAGACCTAAGAAGAAACCTATAGACACGTACATTATAAGGACTATTTTTGGCTATGAAGTGGCCAACTTGGGTTGATTTTAGATGGGTTTAAAGGAACTCTAATATACTTAAGTGAATTCAATTTAAAAGAATGAGTTGATCCTAGGTTATCACTTGGGGTGGATTGGACGTATTCCCTTTTCAATTATTTCAATTTCTTATATTTGAGTTGAGTTAATTTAAGGAGATAAAACAACTTCATCACGTACTGATTTTATACCAACACACCATAATACTAATCACCTATACACTTGAAGGATCAAATTTTTGAGCACTTCAAGGTAAAGGTTCGTATTAGTACTTGAAGTGTGTGACCTTAAATTCAACAAGGACGATAGAGTTTAAAAATCATCAAATAAAAATCTCAATTAAAGAAGTGATTCGACATTAATGGGGTGATAAATAACATCCAATCCATCCCCTTTCTACTCCCTTGGATCAACCCATAATTGGGTTAGCCCTCAATTGATTCTATGGTTTCAATGGAAGCGGAAAGTAGACTCATGAGGGAGGAAATGGAGAAGTAAAAAAAACACAATAAAATAACGACCACTCCACCATTGTGTGATAATTTCACAACGTTTGGTGTGAATAAATTCACACCTTGATCAAACGTTATAAAAGTGATATGAATAACAACAGAATAATAGGAGAAAAAGAACTTTTATTAAGAAACTAAAGTGAATTGAACAACTTAAATGTGAAAGGCAAACTTGAGACAACAAAATCACAGCATAACATTACAATGAAAGAAAGCTCAAAAAGATGAAAAACTCCTCCACCACCACTGCCTTAAATAGGAATTTTGGGAGCCTTGGGTCGAGCCTCCAACAGTACAAAGCATACCACTTGATTATGGTAGGCCTAGGGTGGTGGAAAGCTTGTGGAACTTGGACTTTTCCACACTTGACCCGAGGTGGCATCCAGCTTTCATCCACCGAATAGACGCGCTTGGAAGACCTTCTAGATGGACGAATTAGAGTGGGACATAGAATAATAAAATGGATCCCCGGATGTCTCCTAACCGCCTGTAAAATATGGGCCCATTTGGAGTTGTGGATTATGAGATATGATCATATTGGTAGGATTTTTTTTATGGGCCGCAGAATCTGGACCAGAATTTTATCTCCAAATTGGGCCACCTTAATGGCCACCATGAAGGCCGAATTAGCACTGACTCCTCAAGAGTTATTAGTTCCTATACATTCCTTCTAGCATCCCACGAAATTTTGGATTTATTGGGCTGGTATGTGGGGCCCCACATTCTCATCAGTGGGATGGTGTCCAATCTGACTTCTCTAGAATTGTTTCCCTTCATCACAAAATATCCCCATATTTTTCCATGAATTATCCATTGATCCCTGAATCAAAAATGTTAATATTGAAGTATAAATCAATTTAACAAAATATCAAATTAAAGTATGGATAATTAAATTCCTTAAAATCAGATGAATCATCGGGTACTTTAAATGATGTTAAAAAATGTACCACATAATAGTGCATTTTAAGAAGGAATTACAATCATAATGTGAAATGAAGTTCAAAGTGTAAAATGAACTAAAATGGTGTTTATGAATAATAAATCACATTAATATTATATATATTAACAATTAATATTAGCCTCATTTAGTGGATAATCACATCCCCGACTTGAGATTTGCTAGTCCTGAGCAAAATGTATCTCAAAAATATGAAATTTGAATTCCCTTTTCCAAAAACATTTTAACACACAATGATCACCAAAAACCCTTATACCAAACAATCCTGAAACCCATCAAAATATTTTAATACAAGATAGTTCCATAAGAATATCCCAATCCCAAGCCCATTCCTTTGTTCAAATTCATTGCCATATTTCATCCAATACCAATTAAGTATGAGGATGTGTTGTGTATCACAATAGACATGGGGGTTCATCTTTATTAAAGGGGGAAATGATGGAAACGCTAGGTGGAATCACATTTCAATATTAAGATGAGTATTCAATTTTTTTTGTTTTGTTTTTTTTTTGCAATTTTTCCATGGTAATTGAAATTGCACTCAAAAGAGTCAACCCCTATAGCGAGACTTTACCGATGACTCCCAGACTCAAAGACCTTAGGGCACCAAGTGAAGCCCATATACTCGGGCATCATCTCGAGTTAAATCAGTCAAAAACAAATTCAAATTACCAAAAATAGAGATAAAATTACTAACTCTGGGCCAGACAACTATGGAGTCACGATCCCCAAGTGCCGAAAGCCACACATTAGGTTATTTCATTACTCTACGCACAAATTTATTGTTTTTTTTAATTTTTTTATTGAATACTCATATTACAACTAAAATGATCACCAAAACTATGCTATTTATTTGGGGGACCCCATGAACTCAAACTAATACCCCACTATCCAAAGGACGTGCATTGTGATCTTTTTTTTATCTAGATGAAAATATAAATGATGAAATATCACATTGGACAACCACACTTTCCAAAATCTATGCTCATGAAATTATACAAGGATTAAAATCTGAATTGGGGCATGCTAAATTATTTGATATTCAGTTTCAAAGTATGCAATGTGTATTACCATGTTCAAAGTTAAAGAAATTTTTCCTTCCATTTACACACATTTTTTTTCTTCAAATCATTCATTTTTTTTGACACAAAAGAATTTTTTAATTTTATCTCCCCCCAACATAAAATAACACTGTCCCCAGTGTTTGAAGAAATAAAAATTTAGAAGGAGTAGAGGCAGATAAGGAAAGTTCAAAAAGGAAATTGAAATATGAGGATCATGGAATGAAGTCACCTAGTGGTTGAAGTTGAAGTTCTTGCTGCTCCAATTTAGTCCCTTGATCTCGATGTCACTCTGAGAATTCCCTAGTAGAAAAAGGAAAAAAGAAAAAAAAACAAAACAATATATATGTATATATATTTATTTATATAATAAAGAAAGTAAAATATAAGTATATATATAAAAATTATAGAATAAGGAAGCAGAAAAAGCCGTAGGTCAGTGGTAAGCGTGCGCCCCTGTCTCCCTTCGGTCTCAGGTTCGAATCCCTGTGGATTCGTCGGTTGTGACGGGGTTTTCCCCACGACCTACGATGTGGCCTTTTTTTTATTATATTTTTATTTATTTTTTTTGTATTTTTATTTTAACCTACAAAAATATAAAAATAAAATAAAATAAACTGATGATACATTGTCTTTTTTTTAAATTTTTGGGTAAGGTATTACTCAAGGATCACACCACATGACACGGATGAATATGACGCTCCCCTTTCTTACCCCTCCATACTCATAATATAAGAACAGGTCAATAGTTTATTTTTTTTATTAAATATCAAAATGATTAATTAATCCTATTTAAAATATAAATTTGATTAAAACAACAAAATTATAGGAAACTTGAAAACCATGGGTTTCCTTCCATGAAGCGCTTTGTTTAACGTCGTTAGCCCGACATGAACACCCATAACTTACCCAATACCAACTTTAAACATTTTAATGACCACATGTTTCACCACTTCTACTAGTTTTATATTGATTTTATGTTTATAATTTGTGTCATGTACAAACCTATGTTCTACAACGAGTGGGAAAATCCAAGGAATGTTTGAAATGGTTGATCCAGTTTCCACTGTAGTTTTTCCAAAGACATCAATGGTCATTCCAACTTTTTTGGTTTCAAGAGAAGAATGAATTCAAACTAAAAGTTCATGGTTATATCCTATGAAGGGATACTTGATCATGGAAGGAAGGACAATAATTTTGATCTTAGGTTGGATAGTATATTCAAACACAGGTTGAGATTTTGAATCCAAATTAGTTTCATTTTAAAAATTTCTCAACAAAATTGGTTCCTTTTGAATAGAATATTCAACCAAAAAATTGGAAATATCAGTGTTAAGAATGTTTAGGGACTCAAAGTTTGTGATTTATCCCAATGGTTGAGTAATTTTTTGTTCTGAAGAATCAATGGAGTGATATTCAGGACACTCAATCCATGATGTCAAATTCTCCTCTTATGAATAAAAAAAATCAGTTTCCTCTTGATTTAAACACCTACCAACAATTCATTGATCCTCCTCATCTTCCCCAAATCCAAGGTTTTTTTTTTAATAAATTCATGAGAGGTTTGTGGGAAACTAGACACTTCACATAAGGTTATGGAAGGGAAAATTTGTGTAGGGATGGGCTCCTCACAAGTTTTAATGCTTTGTATTTGTAACCTCAATGTTGAAACCTCAAAATTCATTTTCTCCATTTGTTGACACAATTTTTCAAGTAATGGTTGTGGATCATTATGGGCAAGTGGTTGAGAAAGATGGTCTATTCAAGGTGGATAATTAAGTTGTTGGAATTGCATAGGAGGGTGTTTAAATTGGATTTGTGGGGATTGAAACTCATTATATGTTGGAATGTTTTGTGGATCATAGGAGTAAAAACATTTTGGTTCATTAGGTTGTTGATGATCCCACAAGTAGAAATTAGGATGGTCATTGTACATCACACATGGGGTTGGGTGATCAATGTAGGGATAGGTTTCCCATGTTTGGAATTGTTCAAAATTGATTTCCATAGGAGTGAGGGGGTGAGAACAGATAAGAGAGATGAAAAAAAGATGATAGTGTCTAAGATAAATTAATTAGGTCCCCGGAAACAGTTCCAAAATTTGATTCACACTCAAATTTACCCAAGAGAAGAAGGTAGGATGATCCTTGTAGTTTAGCTTGGGTTGTTGAATCCTCAGAGACCTAAGAAGAAACCTATAGACACGTACATTATAAGGACTTTTTTTGGATATGAAGTGGCAAACTTGGGTTGATTTTAGATGGGTTTAAAGAAACTATAATAGACTTAAGTGAATTCAATTTAAAAGAATGAGTTGATCCTAGGTTATCACTTGGGGTGGATTGGATGTATTCCCTTTTCAATTATTTTAATTTCTTATATTTGAGTTGATTTAATTTAAGGAGATCAAACAACTTCATCACGTACTGATTTTATACCAACACACCATAATACTAATCACCTATACACTTGAAGGATCAATGTTTTGAGCACTTCAAGGTAAAGGTTTTTATTATCACTTGAAGTGTGTGGCCTTAAATTCAACAAGGACGATGGAGTTTAAAAATCATCAAATAAAAATCTCAATTAAAGAAGTGATTAGACATTAATGGGGTGATAAATAACATCCAATACAGCCCCTTGATACTCCCTTGGATCAACCCATAAGTGGGTTAGCCCTCCATTGATTCTATGGTTTCAATGGAAGCAGAAAGTAGACTCATGAGGGAGGAAATGGAGAAGTAAAAAAACACAATAAAATAACGATCACTCCACCGTTGTGTGATAATTTCACAAGGTTTGGTGTGAATAAATTCACAGATTGATCCAACGCTATAAAAGTGATATGAATAACAATAGAATAAGAGGAGAAGAAGAGCCTTTATTAAGAAACTAAAGTGAATTGAACAACTTACATGTGAAAGGCAAACTTGAGACAACAAAATCGCAACATAACATTACAATGAAAGAAAGCTAAAAAAGATGAGAAAATCCTCCACCACCACTACCTTTAATAGGAATTTTGGAAGCCTTTGGTCAAGCCTCCAACAGTACAAAGCATCCCACTTGATTATGGTAGGCTAGGGTGGTGGAAAGCTTGTGGAACTTGGACTTTTCCACACTTGACCCGAGGTGGCAGCCAGCTTTCATCCACCGAAAATATGCGCTTGGAATAACTTCTAGATTGCCAAATCAGAGTGGGCCATAGAATAATAAAATGGATCCCCGGATGTGTCCTAACCTCCTGTAAAATTTAGTCCCATTTGGAGTTGTGGATTCTGAGATATGATCATATTGGTAGGATTTGTTTCTGGGCCATCTGGCCCATAATTATATCTCCAAATTGGACCGCCTTAATGACCACCATGGAGGCCGAATTAGCACCGGCTCCTGCAGAGTTATTTGTTCCTGTACATGTCTTCTAGCATCCCATGAAATTTGGGATTTATTGGGCTGGTATGTTGGGCCCCACATTCTCATCAGTGGGCTGGTGTCCAATCTGACTTCTCCAGAATTGTTTCCTTTCATCACAAAATATCCCCATCTTCTTCTATGAATTATCCACTAACCCCTGAATCAAAAATGTTCATATTTAAGTGTAAATAAATTTACCAAAATATCAAATTAAAATATGGATAATTACATTCCTTAAAATTAGATGAATCATTGGGTACTTTAAATGATGTTTAAAAATGTACCACATAATAGTGCATTTTTAGAAGGAATTACAATCATAATATGAAATGAAGTTCAAAGTGTAAAATGCACTAAAATGGTGTTTATGAATAATAAATCACATTAATATTATATATATTAACAATGAATATTAGCCTCATTTAGTGGATAATCACTACCCTTCCCTGATTTTAACCCTAAACCACCCCTAATTTGAACCATATGGGATTTACAGCCCTAGGAGCCTCCTTCTCTCCCTCTTGGCCCCAAGAACTTTAATTTTTGGGTGGATTTCATGTGGGATCTTAAATAATCATCAAGTAAGTCTCTCTTTTCTTGATTTATTTTTTCTTCTAGGTTTTTTATTCCTCCCTCTTTGAGTTAGTCTTTCTCCAGTAGATTGGTTGACCTCATAAGGGTTCAATCTTGAGTTTTTGGGTTTAATATTGATGTTTTTGGTTCGATCTTTTCTTTATAGGGTTCCTTTATGGTGAATTTGTTGTTTTCCATCGGATTCCAGAAGTTTCTAAGCGTAAGGTAGGTGATTCAATGTTTTAGCATTATTAGATGATTTTGTAATGGTTGATTGTTTCCTTGAATGGGTTCTATGGATTGTGTGAAAGGTACAAAATGTGTTTTAAAAAGGTTTTGGGGTGTGTATATGTTGAAATATGGTTTTACAAATTAAATGGGTTTTGATTCATGTGTGCTTCCTTATTTAACTTTTTAAATGTGATCTATGAAATATGTAAGTGGTGTGAAGTGTGTTTTCAAATGGATTTGGTGTGTGTATGGATTTGAAATAGGATTTGATTATGAGAAATGGTGGTTTTTCTTGTGTAATAATATTGCTTGTTGTATTTGAATGTAGTGACCTATGTGACATGTGAAATGAGATTGAGCATAAAGGGAATCCTAGGTATCTAGGTGGGAAGACTAGGATTAGTACACTAGCTGGATCAGTGGGGATGAGATCTGATTTATTCTAGTAGGATTGACGATACAACACTAACAAAACTTGATAATTATTGGAGACCACTAGACCTTGGGATGGATTCCACTCTAGTGTCTCTTTCATGAGGATTCTATGAGTTATGGTTTCTGTAACGACCCAAAATTTTATCAATAAAAATTTATCTTGATCTAATTAAATGTCTTACTATGTAAAATGATTATGTAAAACATATGTACTTCCTTGGTTTTATGTTTTTGGATTTTAAAATACCGTTATGAATTGTGACCATTGCTAATATAGCCGTTGAACAATGATCACATGATTAGTATAAATATAGGGCTTTAACAAATCCAATTTACTTAGACAAAGGAATCGATGGACTCATCCAGTAGAATTGCTCCATACGAAGCCCATTTTTTAGAGCTTAGAAAGGAGGTGGAATCATTGGGATTCGCTCTTGACCAAGCCCAAGTTGAGATCGAACATGTTAAGCTTGAGCGGAACCGCCTATGGGAGAAGTGGAAGTTAATAGAGATTACCACCCAAGCAATGTTATCCAAGCCACCCCAAGAGTCTATCACCATCACACACCTTACCCTTCTATCTTATGCAGGTGTTATAAGGGGTTATGTAACAAGACCTCATCACTATGATTATGTACATTATTTTTGTATATAATAAAGAATATACATTCATTTTATTAGTGTTACTTTGTAAATGGGTTTTAAAGCACAAATAGTATTATTTGTTAATATTCAATTAAGAAATCTATTTTGATGAATTAATGGATTTTTGAATTATATAATATTTTAATAAAATGTAATTATTAAATTACTTTTTATTAAATATAAATGATCATATAATTTTTATAATACAATTGCAATTTTTATTAAAGTTTGAAAGCTGTTTTTGTCAAAACCAATGAATTTTCGATAAATGTCGGTTTTTATTTTAAAAGTAAAAATTCACATATTTAGAAAATTATTTAGATAAAATGAATATTATTTTTGGAATCAGGATGTTGAAATTATCCAACGGTAAATTTTTCATAATTTTCTGAGACAGTCGAATTTTTGGGTAAAAATTAAATACCGTTTAAATATATAATGTGTTTTATGACATCATAATGGCCCAATAGTGATGTAATAAAATACTATAAATGATATTTTAAGCCAATATATGTTTTATTATTAAAATAATGTGATTTTAGGTTTATTTTATTTATTTTACCAAGCTTTAGTGGATCCTTCAAGACTTATAAAACATTTTAACTTTTTAAATTGATTTCCTTGAGAGTGTGACTCACCTACACATAAGAAAACCTATTATTTTAAGAAGTTCGTCCATTGAAATTATCAAATATTATTTTACACTCCCCTTTGGAAAAAACCATGGGAAAAAACCATGGTATGGTTAATGGTTTGGATTAGTTTAATGTGTGGTGTCCCAAACCAAAATAATAAATAATTTTTCCTCCTTTCCTATATAAACCCACCCAAGCACCCACTTACTCTTCACTCAAAGACTTTGGAGTTCATCCAACCTCTGACCTTCTCTCTCTAGAATCCTCCCAAGGCACCCCAAGCTCCCAAGAAGCCACTCTCAATCCTTTCCCATGCCTTTGGGATCACACTTCCAAGTAAGGGATTCCTTCCTTTGTCATTTTATCCAAGTATCTTAATATTGTTATGTCCTTTTATTTAAATTATAAATGTTGGGGTATGATTTATCACCTCTCCCATACTTACCTCCTTATTTTTGAATGATGGGAGACCCCTTTATCTCTCATTAATGCCTTCCATGTACTCCCGTTACCATGCTGAAATTCCGTAAGGAATTTCTCTCTCTTCATTTACATTCAATCAATTATTTTGTATTATGAATATAAATTCCATTAATTATGTTGGGACATGTATCTATATGACCCCCTTACTTTCCATTTCATGTAAATATGATGATATACCCTTTTCTCTCTCATCAACCATTCTTATGAATTCTTATGTCACATCGTTATGCTGCAAAAATTACACCGCGATTTTCCAAGCCAAAGTCATTGTATAGTGAATACCATGCCCATTTATCTATCAAGGGTATTCACCTTTATACACATTTACTTATTGATTATGTAGTTTCATGTATTAATTTTACATTCCTTTATCGTGGAATAAATGACGATGTTTAATGAGTCCATGTTATATGATCCATGTGGCACACTTATGCATTAAATGAAATGTTTAAGAAGGGTGCGCCCTGATAGCGCTCCAATGCATTGGGTAAAGATTAGTATCATGATACATTAAGTGCAATGAGGCTTTACTCATTCTAATTCAAGTGCAATGAGGGTTTACTCATGCTCTATGTGCAATGATCCTTGGCTCATACTAATACCATGTTAAGTGTTGTTGTCACATTTCCATGTTATGATAATCATGCTATATCATGCCTTATGTTCATGTTTATATTATGCTCCATTGATATGCCTATTTCCTAACATGTAATTTATTCTTCATGTTATTCCTTTTTTACTCCATTACTGGGCTTTATAGCTCACCCTTTTCTTATGCATGTCCTCAGGTTATCCCATGCAATGCTAAGTACGAGGAAATGTAGTGGTCATGTAAAGGAAGTTTTCAATAAATATGTTGTGTTTCATGTTTTAAGTTGTTATGTAATGTTCCTAATCCCCAAAGACACTATAACTATTGATCTTTTATGTTGTATTAAGTGAATATTTTATTTAATAAATCATGTTTAAGTGTGTATTAAAAATTAGGGTTGTTATAGTTGGTATCAGAGGATAGGTTTAGTTATTTTTTGGATTAGGATTAGAAAACCCTAGTGAAGACTTAGAGATAAGACTAAGTATAATAAATACATCCCTAAATTTTAGTGATTATTGAGTAAGTGTTTTATCAAGAAAATACATCCCTCTTTGGATATGAGTAGGTAGAGGTGGCTCTGGCACAAATGTACCTAGGAGTAAAAACTCCAAAAAGGAGTTTTAGGCTTAACCCAGGGTATCCTGGTACACGACAATAGGCCTTACTGCACTCTCGGTTATGACACTCCCGAGGAATATGCTTTGGTAAATTCACAAGCTTATTATGAACTATTATTAACTAAATTAAAAAAATGCCCCTAAGAATATATGTTAGAAAGTATATCATGGATAACATAGATTGAAGCCTATAGATTCATAAGTTAAGGAATAAAAGTAATTTATAAGTCATCCATTTTTGTCCTTGGATTAAACTTTATGTGTTACTCCTAACTTTTCTTTTATTCCAGCCAATGACCGGTAATAGGAGGACTCGAGCTAACAACCGATGTGAAGATCAATGTGATGACTGTTCTAATGAGATGCCCAATCTGATGGGAGAAGGAATCACAAACTTTGTCATGATACTCTCTCAGTTAACTCAAGATTTGAATAGAAACATGGGTCAAGAGTAACGTTCAACCCCCCATAAGAAAGAACAAGTCACAATTGAGAGCTTCATGAGACAAATGCCTCCCACTTTTAATGGATCATATGATCCCTCAATTTATGAACAATGGATTAAATCCATTGAAAAGATATTCTCCATCCTTCAATGTTCCGAACAAGATATGGTTCTTCTGGCCGCTTATCATATGGATGGTGAAGCCGATAAATGGTGGACATTGATTAAAAATATGAAGCATGAGGAGGAGATCGAGGCATTGGAATTGAAGGATTTCTAGAAAATGTTTTTCGATAAATATTTTCCACGCACCCTCTGACTTAAGATGGAAAGGTACTTCCTTTCCCTTTATAAACAGGACGACGAATCCATTGGAGCATATGAGGAAAACTTCACAAGTATTACACGATACACCTTCGGCTTTGTCGTTACCCTCGAATGCAAGGTTGACCGTTTCTTTGATGGGATGAAACCTAGCCTACGGAAAGCCCTGGCGATCCGTGACTTAGATAGCTATAAGGAAATTGTATGATGTGACCTCAAGGTCGAAATAGAGATCAACTAATCTCAGGGGTATCATGGGGATAAGAAGCATAAGGTGGACTTAAATTATAGAAGTTCGATGGATAAATCCAATGGTGCTAAGAATATCCAGCACTCCACTTGCCAAAGGTTCTAAAAGAAGCACCTTGGAAATTGCCTGAAGGGGATGAGAAAATTCTTTAGGTGTAGAAGAGAAGGGCACCTAGCTGTTAACTGCCAACAAGAAAAACCTACGGCTGCGATAGAGGAGAGGAATTCTCCGTTAGACTCTCAGCGTGTTGTTCATTGCTTTAACTAAAAAGAACTAGGGAACCTTGAAAATCAGTGCCCTAATCCATGAGTTTTCGGAGGCAACCAATAACCTTCAAGGTAGAAAGGGAAAGCTTTTTCCATCACTACCAATAAAGTGAACCCCAACAAAGAAGTGGTGATAGACATGCTAGTTATTCATTCAAGAATAGAAAACGTAATTTTTGATTCTAGTTATATGCATTCTTTTATATCCCAAAAGTTTAGTAGAACAATCCCAACACCACCACAAATCATGGAAGTAAAGATTTCGGTGAGTATGGAAAATGGAGAAATTATTACATCCCATGAATATAACTGCTCCCCGGTCACAATCTATGGATTGAACTTTCTGGTGAACCTTATCATACTCTATCTGGTGGAATTTGATGCAATTCTTAGCATGGATTGACTTTCCTTATATAGATCCAATATAAATTACTGAGAGGGAAATCACTCTACATATGGAGAATCGAACCCCAATTCTATACAAGTGAAAGGAGGAAGATTAATCTTCTTTAGCACCATCATCTCAAGCATGAATATTAATACCCTATGAGCACGTGTATCTGGATCAGATGATTGAGTCTAAGGAAGCAACCATACTTGAAGACATGATTATTGTGAGGGAATTCACTAAAGTGTTTTCCAAGGAATTGTCTGGTCTTCATCCTAGAAGAGATGTTGAATTCTCAATTGATCTTATACCTATGGAATTTTCAATATCCAAGACTCTGTATAGAATGGTTGTTGTGGAGCTTGAGGAGCTTAAGAAACAACTACAGGAGAATCTGGATAAAGGGTTTATATACCCAAGTGCTTCACCATGGGGTGCACCAGTCCTCTTCATCAAGAAGAAGGATGGGTCAATGCACCTTTGCATTGATTATCGTGATCTCAAAAAAATCATGATAAAGAACAAGTATCCTCTTCCCAAAATTTATGACTTGTTTGACCAGCTATGTGGATCACAATACTTATCCAATGTGGATTTGTAGTTGGGATATTATTAAGTAAGGGTGAAGAAGGAAGATGTCCCCAAGACTGCTTTTTGTACAAGATATGGGCACTATGAATTCATAGTAATTCCTTTCAAACTCACTAATTCTCCAACAATATTCATGGACTTGATGAATAGAGTCTTTAGATATTACCTTGAAAAATTTGTGGTAGTATTTATAGATGATATTCTAATATACTCAAAAAACAAGGCGGAGAATGAGGAGAATATAAGAACTTTACTAGAGACCTTGCGAAAGGTGAAGCTCTATGAAAAGTACAACAAGTGTGAGTTCTGGTTGAAAGAGGTCTCATTATTGGGTCATATCATCACCAGCAATGAGATATTTGTGGATCCCTCCAAGACAGCTGCAATTGAGGGATGGCAAGGCCAACATTGGTAACAGATATCCATAGCTTCTTAGGGTTAGCTGGATATTTTCGCCGATTTGTGAGAAATTTCTCATGATTGTCCAACCCTCTTACCAAGATAACTTAGAAGGGAGTAAAGTTTTCTTAGAGTGATGAATGCGAAGAGAGATTCAAGGAGTTGAATAGGAGGCTTATCACTGCGCCTGTGCTCACATTACCCACAAGTGGAGAAATTTTTGTGGTATTTAGTGATGCTTCAAAGAAGGGCCTGTGTTGTGTGTTGATGCAGAATGACAAAGTCATTGCCTATGCTTTAATTCAATTGAAAGTTCATGAGCAAAACTACCCAACACATGATCTGGAGTTGGCTGTAGTAATATTCACTTTGAAAATTTGGCGGCATTACCTCTTTGGGGAGAACTGTGAAATATTCATGGATTACAAAAGCCTCAATTATGTATTCACACAGGAAGAGTTGAATATGCGCCAACGAAGATGGTTAGAGATGATCAAAGAATATGATTGCTCAATCCATTACCACCCTGGGAAAGAGAACAAGGTGGAAGATGCTCTAAGTAGAAAGGACCCAACAATTCTGTCATTGATGAGAATTGAAAAGGATCTAATCTTCTTAGATTTGATGAAGATGGACATGAGAATCATAAAGAATGGAACATCATAAATCCTTTCACAAATGATTGCTCAACCATCTCTTTTGGAAAGGTTAATGGATGCTCAAAAGGATAATGTGGGAATTCAAAATAAAGTGGAAACTATCAAAAAAGGGAAATCCTTAGAGTTCAATGTCAATGAATAAGGAATTGTGAGATTTGGGAAAAGACTATGTGTTCCATCAAGTCTGGAGCTGAAGAAGGAACTTTTGGATGATGCACATAGTTCGAATTTCTCCATTCACCCAGGAAACACAAAGATGTATTAATATTTCTAAGAGAATTATTGGTGGGATAACACGAAGGAGATCATTGAGTATACATCAAAGTGCCTTCTATGTCAGCAAGTGAAGGTTGAGAGGCAGGAGTCTAAGGGGATGATGAAACCATTACCCATACCAGTATGTAAACGGGAGAACATCACCATGGACTTTGTCACCAGACTTCTGAAGACATCCAAAGGCAACAATGCTATCTGGGTTTTTGTGGATTATCTTACAAAGACTGCATACTTTATTACAATTTGGGAGGATTTCTCATTGGACTAACTGGAACGGATATACATCAGAGATGTGGTAAGGATACATGGAGTACCACTATCTATTGTATCCGATCGAGATCCAAGATTCAACTCTAAGTTTTGGAAGAGTCTTCAACATGATCTGGATACTGAGCTGAACTTCGGTACGGATTATCATCCTCAAACTGATGGCCAATCTAAGCAGACTATCCAAACACTTGAGGACATTTGAGAGCATGCTCAATGGACTTCAAGGGAGGATGGGATCAACATCTCTCTCTTATTGAGTTCTCATACAACAACAGTTTCCACTAAAGCATCCAAATGGATCCTTATGAATCCCTATATGGGAAGAGGTGCAGAACACCGACATGTTGGGATGAAGTTGGGGATAGAAAAATCCTAGGTCCAGAGATGGTTGGAGAAATGGCGGAGAAGGTTAAGACCATCCAATAACATATTAAAGCTTCTCAGAGTCAAAAAAAGAGCTATGCTGATAATCATCAACGAGACCTAGAGTTTGACGTCAGAGACAAGGTATTCCTCTGTATATCACTATGGAAGAGAGTTATGAGATTTGGGAATAATGGAAAGCTTAGTCCAAGGTAAATTGGCCCTTTTGAGATCTTTGATCGCATTGGAGTAGTGTCCTATCGACTAACACTCCCACCGAACCTATCTCAAGTACATGATGTATTCCATGTATCACAATTGAGGAAGTACATACCTGACCCATCGCATGTACTCAATACAGAGGTGGTACCACTGGAGAATGACCTATCCTATTAAGAGAAGCTGGTGAAGATCTTAGATCGTAGAGAAAAATTTCTACGAAATAAGAGAATGCCCCTCGTCAAGGTGTTGTGGTGAAACCAAAAGTTTGAAGAAGTGATGTGGGAATCAGAGGAAGTGATGAAGCAGAGTTACCCACATCTTTTTTAGTGCAGGAAAATGAAATTTTGAGGTCAAAATTTCTTAAGGGGGAAATATTGTAACGACCCAAACTTTTATCAATAAAAATTCCTCTTGATATAATTAAATGTCTTACTATGTAAAATGATTATGTAAAACATATGCACTTCCTTGGTTTTATGTTTTTGGATTTTAAAATACCTTTATGAATTGTGAGTGTTGCTAATATAACTGTTGAATAGTGATCACATGATTAGTATAAATATAGGGCTTTAAAAAATCCAATTTACTCAGACAAAGGAAGTGATGACCTCATCCAGTAGAATTGCTTCATACGAAGTCCATTTTTCAGAGATCGGAAAGGAGGTGGCATCATTGGGATTTTCTCTTGACTAATCCCAAGCTGAGCTTGAACACATTAAGTTTGAGCAGAACCGCCTATGGGAAAAGTAGAAGTTAATAGAGATTACCACTCGATAAATGTTATCTGAGACACCCTAAGAGTCTGTCACCATCGCACACCTTATCCTTCGGTCTTATGTAGGTGTTATAAGGTGTTATTTAACAAGACCTTATCACTATGATTATTTTCAATAGTTTTTTATATAACAAAGAATATGCATTCATTTTATTAGTGTTACTTTGTAAATGGTTTTTAAAGCACAAATAGTATTATTAGTTAATATTCAATTAAGAAATCTATTTTAAAGAATTAATGGATTTTTGAATTTAATAATATTCTAATAAAAAATAATTATTAAAATAATTTTTATTAAATATAAATGATCGTATAATTTTTATAATACAATTGAAATTTTTATTAATGTTTGAAAGTTGTTTTTGTCAAAACCCATGAATTTTCGAAAAAATTTTGGTTTTTATTTTAAAAGTAAAAATTCACATATTTAGAAAATTATTTAGATAAAATGAATATTATTTTTGGAATCAGGACGTTGAAATTATCCAATGGTGAATTTTTCATAATTTTCTAGGACAATCGAATTTTTGGGTAAAAATTAAATACTGTTTAAATATATAATGTGTTTTATGACATCATAATGACCCAATATTAATGTAATAAAATACTATAAATGATATTTTTTGCCAATATATGTTTTACCATTAAAATAATGTGATTTTAGGTTTATTTTATTTATTTTACAAAGCTTTAGTGGACCCTCCAAGACTTATAAAACATTTTAACTTTTTAAATTGATTTCCTTGAGAGTGTGACTCACCTCCACATAAGCAACCCTATTATTTTAATAATTTAGGCCATTTTCCATATAAAATATTGTTTTCCACTCTCCTTTGGAAAAAACCATAGGCTGGTTTGTGGTTTTGATTAGTTTAATGTGTGGTGTCCCAAACCTAAATAATGAAGAATTCCCCCTCCTTTCCTATATAAACCTACCAAAGCACCCACTTCCTCTTCACTAAAAGCATTTGGAGTTCTTAAAACCTCTTCCCTTCTCTCTATATAATCCTCCCAAGGCACCCCAAGCTCCCAAGAAGCCTCTCCCAATCCTTTGAGATCACACTTCCAAGTAAGGGATTCCTTCTTCTCTCATTTTATCCAAGTTTCTTAATATTTTTATGTCCTTTTATTTCAATTATAAATGTTGGGGTATGATTTCTAACATCCCCCATACTTCCCTCCTTATGTTTTAATGATGATATAACCCTTTATCTCTCATTAATTCCTTCCATGTACACCCGTTACCATGCCGAAATTTCGTAAGGAATTTCTCTCTCATCATTTACATTCAAGCAATTATTTTGTATTATGAATCTAAATTCCATTAATTATGTTGGGAAATGTATCTATATGACCCCCCTTACTATCCATTTCATATAAATATGATGAGATACCCCTTTCTCTCTCATAAACTATTTTTATGAATTCTTATGTCACGCCATTATGCTGCCTAAATTGCACCACAATTTTCCAAGACAAAGTCATTATGTAGTGAATACCATGCCCATTTCTCTATCAAGGGTATTCACCTTTATGCACATTTACTTATTGATTATGGAGTTTCATGTATTAATTTTACATTCCTTTATCGTGGAATAAATAATGATGTTTAATGAATCCATGTTATATGATCCATGTGACACACTTATGCATGAAATGAAATGTTTAAGAAGGGTGCGCCCTGATAGCGCTCCATCGCATTGGGTAATGATTAGTATCATGATACGTCAAGTGCAATGAGAGTTTACTAATGACAATTCAAGTGCAATTAGGGTTTAATCATGCTCCATTTTCAATGAGCCTTGAATCATGATAATACCATGTTAAGTGTTGTTGCCACATTTCCATGTTATGATAATCATGCTATATCATGCCTTATGTTCATGTTTCTATTATGCTCCATTGATATGCCTATTTCCTAAAATGTATTTTTTTTTCATGTTATGACTTGTTTACCCCCTTCTGGGCTTTATATCTCACCCTTTTCTTATGCATGTCCTCAGGTTATCCCATGTAATGATAAGTACAAGGAAATGTAGTGGTCATGTAAAGGATGTTTTCAATAAAGATGTTGTTTTTCATGTTTTAAGTTGTTATGTAATGTTCCTAAGCCCCAAATACACCATACCTATCGATATTCTATGTTGTATCAAGTGAAGATTTTATGTAATAAATCATGTTTAAGTGTGTATTAAAAAGCAGGGTTGTTATAGTTTTTATACCATGTTTCACTAAGATATAAGGCTCCCAAGGTCCCACTAGAGCTAGAGACTATAGGTATTTCCCATGACGTGGCACTCTCTTATGATGTGGTTCCCACCATCGATATATGGCGGAACTTGTTTTCTTTATCATTTTAAAGCATGTTTCCTTTGTAAATGTTTTATTTAAAATGTTTTCCTTAAAAGGCTTCCTTAAAAATGCTTTCGTTTACTTTATTAAAACTTTCATATTAATTTATATTCTAATGTTATGTAATGGAATCTTTCTTTTTGGTGGAATCCTACTAGGATTTGGATCACACCCTATATACACCCTTGGGTGTATGTATACTTTGTTATGTATGACCCAGGTAAAGTCAAGATGTTCTGTGGTGGTGAAAGTGGATCTGGTTGCTTGTATTCATATTTTACAGATGGTTGTGGAGGTGGCTTGAGGGTGATGGACCTCTTGTTTCATGAAGGTTTTTAAGTGTGATCTAGTTGTTTCCCCTCCCATTTTGGTACTTTGGTTTGTTTCGGTTTTGGTTAAAATTGTAAAATGGTTAAATCAGAATTGTTGATCTATTTTGGTTGTTGATATTGATCTTGGGATGATGTTTCTTATTGAGTTCTATTCTTAATTTTTTATCATGGGTGAAATCATTCCCAAAAGTGAATTGTTGATACCCAGGTACTATTTAGTAGCCCGTAGGGATTGGAAACGCCCTTCAGGCCATGCCATGGGCTGGGTCAGGTGTCATGTTAGATGGAACCCCGACCTAGTTCATGACAACCCTCACCATGCATCACATCCTCTATCTCATCACCATTATATTACATCAATTCAGTCCAACTTCTAGCTGTCAGAACTAGTACATCACTTTAGGTAATCACAATCGATATTATGTTTGAAGGGAGAGAAGAGGGGAGAGAGTAGCCAGCCATCCATTCCCTCACCAACTTGGATGTTGAAAAAAATACTCATAAACCAAAAAATTTAGGCATTGGTAAGGTTATCCGACTTAGGTGGTGTGTGTAAAAAATCACAAGGAAAATACAACATATACATATAACCACACACAAGCCCCAAAAAAGAGTTTTTATCGAGGAAAAACTACTCAATCCCATAACTACCACCACATAGTCACTACAGATCACTAAAAAACCTTTCCATTTTTACAACACAACCAACCCCACCTTCCCACACAAAACAACCACAACAATATTCACAATTTCCCCCTTTAATCATATCATTTATCCATTTCAAGACTTATCATTTTACCAGACACATTGAATTCATTATTCCATTCATTCCCATATTCAAATCCAAACCATTTATTATCCATTAAACAAATTTTATCCCATCCTTTAAAAATTAATTAACAACCATATTTTATTAAATTCTAACGCACACCCATTACCACATGCATTATTATTGTTCAAATTCCATACCGTCGAGAAACTATAACACACCCAAAAAAAAAACAAGTAGCCATTGCATGTCACATGCCAACATCCTCCACACCTATTAAAAATACGAATCCTTTCCAAGTAACCAACCATACCACCATTACTACACCAACAACCACATCTTCTCTTACCCACCATGATAAGCCAACTGCAATATTGTTGTACATGTCATGATGACACCTCAAAACCAGTCACACAAACCTCCAACCAATACAACCATAAACAAATAAAACCAAAACCACAACAACACACCACAAAAAAACCACCAACCAATAACATCAATCAAATTCGTTTTAATCATTGTTTCATAAGAATTAATTGTGATGATCATGACCATCAACACCAAAATTCCATATTACCAAGAAACCATTTCATTAACATATTTAAATTATTAACCTTTTATGGAAGGTGGTTCCAACAATGTATTCATAGTAGCAAAATACATATCATAAAATCAAACAAATCTCAATATCCACATTAATTAGCAAATAATTATACACAATAACACAAAATCTCATAAAACACATACGATCACCCACCCCCCTCAATTTTCTTTAGCCAATTCATTAATTTTTTTAGGTTAATCCTTAATATCCACCCAAATAAACTAAAAGCATATTATGCCCATAATTTAAAAAAATTAATGTGGGAGAAGTATCAAATCCTCTACCTCAATCGAAGCTTCAAAAATCACCGCACATGAAATAGATAAGGAGAGATGATCAAAAGTAAAAAATCCTAAGGAAATCCCTAAAAATATAGATCAAAAAACCCCCATCAATCCATGACCCAAGGTCAAAAAAAAAACCCAAACCAAACTACTTCCATAACCTCTCCAAGAATAATAAAATAGAGGAAACCAATAAGAAAAAAGAGAAACTCACATTAGTTCACCAATGACTGATATTTCAAAGCCAAGGAATAAATACAAATAAATAGAACTAAAATACCACTAAAGATGCACCTATGATATCATAGGGTTCAGGGAAAGGCAAGGGAATAAAAATTTAGATGATATTTTGAATTTATATTAAAGAGGAAAACTAGTAGGGTCACAACGTGATAGGTAATAATAAATCTGTGATGGGGATAAATTGAACAAACCCCCCCAAATTATGCTATGAATACCCATATATTCCCCTATTTAAAACTAAACCACTCAATTAATTTGATGTAATCAAAGAAGGGCCATGTTGTGATAAGAGATCCATGGTGAGGTGATACCCAAAATGCCAGTACCCCAAAAATTGACCTCCAAGTCTCACGCAGCGATAGAGGTGGCCATGCCATAATAGCCACTCATGGAGGAATAAAAAACAGCCCAAAAACTATTTCACAATGTGACCTACACCCCTCATGTCATGAAAAGTTCATGTGTGAGGGAAAAATTTCCATACATAAGGGTATTCCTTCAATACATAAAGGTTTTTATATTAACCAAAATTCACTTTAAAAGTCTTTATACTGTGGATGAATCTCAACACATCGTGAACTTACTTTATCCTCAAAATAACACAATACCTAACTCTGATGGAATGCACCCAAATTCAAAAAACTTCCTCACATTGTGACATAAAAACTTATTCCATGACTCAACCCTTTATGACGTGACACACCAAACTGAAAAACCACCCTCTTCTCTAGCCATACCTCCATGTTGCTACTCCCAATTACACACCGTGATTCACTTCCTCCAACTGAAATATTAGCTCTAACTCCACCTATATTCCTCCAATTATCTCTTGAAACCTCCAATAACCAAAATACATAAAGTAATAGACCTAGATGGTTCATACTGTTACATTATATACTTTTCAAATGATTCTCTTCCTTAAGAATCAAAAAAAAACCTAGAAAAAAAACAACAACTACAAACATGGACACACCCCTAGGAGATACCTCCCAAATAGAATGATGAAATTACTAAAGCATAATGTAATATAGAAAATGAATGATCTCAAATAAATCAATACAAATTAAACATATTATCATCAAAGAAAAACAAGGTTTAAAATAGATTTGGGGTATTAAGTTCACATCTGTGACTCACGTTCCCACACAAATTCCCCCAATCCACTATGCCTCCACAAAATTAAAACCAAGGGAATGACAGGACCACACAAAACCTTCTCCCAATGATCCAGAATCTCAACGAACTACTCCATGAACATCACAACATCCTCTACATCCAAATTTCCCCAATAAATGCCATGAGAGTTGTCATGAATATATCTAAAAATTTGTGACACATGGAAAACATCATGGATATAGTCCAACTGTGGGGAAAGCACCAATTGATACACTACCTCGTTGACGTGCCCTAAAGCCTCAAAGTACCGATGAGCTAGGTTGAGAGCTTACTCCCTTATCAAAACCTCCACTACCCATGATGTTGGGAAACCATCAGGAACATATGATCTCCAAACTCTAACTCTATAATTCTACTCATCCGACCCACATAAGAATTATGACAGCCCTGAACCACCTTCATCTATTATTGAATCATCTACACCTTTTCAATTGCTCTCTACACCATATCTAATTTAAGGAACTCTGACTCCCCAAACTTGATCCAACACAATGAATATCTGTAAGGCCATCCATACAACACATCAAATAGATCCATGCCAATGGTTTATCTACGACATATAAATCACTTCATTCATTATATAATTCCCATTTAATAGTATCAACATCAACTTTAGATTGATTTTTAAATATCAAAAAATGGATTTTTTACTTTTCTTCAGTTTACATGTTTGTAGATAGGTTTATATATTTACAAATCATTAAATAACACCCAAATCTGACTTTGATAACTTATATAAAAACAGTATGCATGAAAAGTGAAAATAAGGAATTTCATTATAGCATCACTATAGCGATTTGGGCTCAATATTTGAACACCCAAACAATTAATCCAAACTTCAATGGATTTCTCAATTTTTTAAATAATTATCTAAGATTTTTAATGTATCAAAACCCATCCAATTATGAGATATGTATCTTAAGTTATGGTAAAAAAATAGTAGGGATTATAATTTGGAAATCTTGATCCATGTTCTATTATATAGTCATAATGATATATGTGTTATATAACACATAAAAGATTATAACCTATCTCAGGGTAGATTATAACCTATTTCAATAGGCCTAATGATATTTTTATGCCCTCTATGAAAGGATTATTTGTGTATTTTCATAAAATTTGTAGACTAATCTTGACCATTCCTTGTTTAAAATTTCAAATCAATTAAATCAATATCTTCTAAATACTAAATCATGAACAACCATTAAAAACACTCAAAAAATACATATTAATACCTTAATTTTCATAGAAATAAACCAATATAATACAAAAATAATTAATTATAATAAAGTGTTTTGTGATTTTCAAAACCATGTATCAAGAAATATAAGAATATTAAGTGAAAATAGTGGAATACACTAAAAAAAATTCATTTCATTTAGCAAAAGTTTATAAACTAAAAAAATATTTTATATCATTTACCACTTTTTTTTAAAATAACCTTGAAACCCTCTCATGCTTCCCTATTAATTCAACCCTAAGTTTCCCCTCTCACCTCACACTTAATGAACTTTGTTTCATAAACTGACACATTCCAGAACTGGCTTTCTAGAACCTCACTAGTAGAGCAAGTTTATGATGTTCCAATACTGGTGACACTTTATGTCAACATTTGGATGAAGGAAATAGACTCTAATGAATCATGATGAATCACCTTGATCTTAGCAGAACTTTCAAAATTCACTAAAAAATGGAAAAATAAACTCACACCCACACAGAAAAATAATAAGAGAGTTTATATGGTTCAGAATTATGCCTATTAAATGGGAGAAACACTAATTATATTTATTAGGAATGAAATAAGAAGAATAAACAATTACATGCTACTTGAACAAGTGACCCCACTCACCTATAAATAGAAAAGTCCATATGTTTGATCTGGTGACACCACCTTATGATCCTTACAGACAACCCTCTACTTGATCGAGGCCACCACCATATACTTAGCCAATGTACTGCCTCAACTTTCAATCCTTGGTGGATAGTACAAGAAATTCATTTTACTCTTACAAATCCCTTTTACCAATCTTACACAACCTTATAAAACTCTAGGTTATTCATATACATGATCAGTGTTACTCTTATGAAAGTTCAATTGCTTCTTCCACACTTATATCATCCAGAATCTATCATCACCACTCATGCTATATGGGGTTTCAGACATCCCTGGTTTTTCTTGACATGAACTAAACCACTGGGGCCCCACCTAGGATAACAATAAGAAAAGTGTATCACCTCAATACCACCTCCAATAGGATAAGAGATGGTGACTTTCCCCAAGTAGTCATGTAACATAATATGGGAGGCCTTAGCCTATATCAACTTGTAATATACACATATCTCCAATGCACAAAAATAATTAACAACACTAGTGATGTATGTGTGCGTGTATATGTATATACACAACTAAACTATATAGAATATATGCATGAGACATGAAATAAAAGTATAATGGAACATAGGTAAATACCAAAGGAACTATATATCTAACAAACCTCTAAATCCAATGGATACAAGACACTGGAAAGCTCCTCCGCACTATGTATACTTCTAAATCAGTCTATAGTCACAATGATCACCACCACCATCAAAAATCACTATGATTACCACACATTTACAAGTGTCATATCTGAACAAGCTACACCATATTCACATCCACTAAGACCATCTCTAAAACATGCTTCATTTTCACAAACACAACATGCATGGACATAAAACTCATGCAAGGGTGAGTATAAACATCTCATTAGGACACCTTGAAACCAAGAAAGAAAGAAAAAGAAACCAGTTTGATCAAAACAACTGGTGTGAGGGAGTTACTATAAGGAAGAAAAATAAAATCTAAATATTATCTACCACTCGATGTCTCAGGGACACATAGAATCCCTATTCACCCAAAATCTAATCCTCAAAGGTCACATCTCATGAGTAACCAAGGATTCTTAGATAAGTGAAAATCCCACAAAGACTAAATTTGATAGTCCCACTATACATCATATCTAGAAGGCAACCACAGGGTTCTTACAGAGTCACAATTCTTGAAACATCTGATTTCCTTATCCCTTTATCTATATCACCACCAAAATTGAGTAAGAGGAACCTTATATTCACCAAAGTATGTGTGCCAATCAAGGAAACACTGCACCTTATTTTCCACAGATACCGTGTTACCATTATAGAAACCTATAGGGGAATCAACACCTAGACCAAGGATAAGTTTCTTCCAAGGGAGTACTAATCCATATCATTATACCACCTAGGCATGGTCAAACCCATGCCACCTTATAGAAACTATATAAAAGGACCCATGATTCTTGAGTAGCACACAAAAAACAAGGGGGTACTTAACTCCATAGACAACAATTAAGGGAGGACCTAACTCCATATTTAGAGTAACATTACCCCAAGTAAAACACATCGGATGAGGTAGTACCTAACCCCATGAATTCTTCGATCATGATGCTCAATCCCTATCATCGGCCCTAAAAAACTAAGGAGAATAAAATGATTGTATCACCTCGAGTCTCACCTTTGATGCCAAAGAGAGGTGGACCATCATGTTATATATAGAAAATAATTAAAGATGAACTGCTCATGTGTCTAAATCTGAGTACTGAGTAGGGATACATAAAGATACACTAAGGCTATAAAATTACACAATATATACCTTGGGGTTACACATTATCTATCCCCTAAGGGGTTATCTGGTCATGTATTTTTTTCACATGGTATGAGAATTCAACCTACATGGTGTGTCCTTTTATGTACATGATGTGTGGGACCAATAGGGAAATTTACATGTATCCCTAACACATGGGTCCCTATCATCTTGGGGCACATGGTGTGTCCAAGGTGGTATACAATGTGTGATACACATGTGAGCACTCTATGTGTACCACCACCCAACTGAGTCATGGAGACCCTGACTATATGATGTGTCTCCATGGACACATGATGTGTGGAATATAAATGTCACTATAGGTGGGTACTACTACCTGAGTCAGGTTGTGTACTCCATACATAGTGTGTACTAAAACTACATGCCATGCAGCTGAGCGTGTACTCAAATTACCAACTTAATCTACATGACATGTGGATCCACCCCACATTTATTGTGATATTTATAATCTTATAAAACCCTATTTCATCATCCATGGGGTACATGAAAGGTGTTCTTAGGAACTACATGTCATGTGGTCATGTTCTTCACCCACATTTACAGGTTCTTCTGATTTTCATGCTGATGTTTCCTAAAATCATTGCCAGTTATGTCATGGTGCTACCCATCACTATTAAGGATCATATAGGGTCCCTCTAAATACATGCTCTATCACCATATTCTTTATTCTATGGAATAGGCATGGTCTGATTTTACAAAATATCACTTGTGCTTCCTGTATTCACCCTTCCACTATTTCCATATCTGTGATGATCCCACCACTACCAGAAATACACTACTCTATTGTAAAATTGAGTTCCCTAGAACCAAATTAAACAATTTTTTTAATTACCATATCATGTATATAGTGAGTTATGAATGATGTATACTTACCAAGTCAAGTTAATGACTCATATTCATCACATTACATTATTTTGTGTTACAATTTAGTGATAATTTAGTTATGAAATTTGTGAATCATTTGTGAGGTCATAAGTGTTTTTGGGTGATAAATGAAGGGTTAACCTATTAATGGTATTAAGTTCAATTTTTAATAAGTTTAACCGAAGTATAAAATCATTTTAAAGGCCCAAAATGTGAGAGAAAATATTTTCATGAATTATCTATCCTATCTTCTCTCTCAAATTATATAGAGAGAAAATAAAGGAGAGATCAAGGATTGATCGATCCATGTTCATGAAATTTTATCTTGATCTCTTGAAATCATAACGAATTCAAAGAGCATCTAATTATCCATGATAGAACCCAAATTTCATAGGTCGATGATTGATCTGTAGGACCCTAGAACACCCTGAGAGGGGAGGGGTGAATCAGGGTGTCAACTTTTTCTTTTAAAGTGAAATATCTTGTTCTCACATTAGTAGGAACTTGTAAAACCTATTTGATATAATCGTGTAGTTATAAAATATCCATATGTAGAGAGACAACAAAAAAATTATACTTAGTTCACCACTAAGGGACAATTTAAGGATAATACACCGATAATGTGTCAGTTGTACCTAAATCTACTAAGATTTACTAGTTATTGTGGAGTAGAGAAGATAATACACAATCAATCTGTGCCAAGAACACCGCCTTTACAAGAATTATAGGGATAAACACTACCTCCCTCAGAACACTTCCATCGACTCTACCTAGCTCACTGCCTTGGGTGAAGTCTTACTCAATTTAATGACTTAAAGGTCACATTAGTAGATTTTGAATTTAAGTCTTTTTCTCTAATTATAATGAGATTATGCTTGCATCATAGTCCTGATTTTATGCACATGAAAACACCATTTACTTAAACCAAATATTCAACACTACTATTTATGAAGCTCTAAGCCTTTGTAAAACCCCCTTTATGTTTCAAAGAAATTACAACATTATTGAACCCACACACCTTTAAAAAGATCAAAACCTCCATGAAGATAACATCCTTTGTGGAACACTAATACTTTGTAAAACTTACTGTCTTTGTGAAACTCCCTTTTTTTAAAATCCTTAGCATCAGTTAAGACTTAACCAGTCTTTTCTTGATACTCAATCTTGCAAAGATTTTCTGGTTCATGAAGCTCCCAACCTTCACAAATTTAGTGAGATATATACTTTTCTCAAATTCTATTCGAGTTTTAAAATGAGGGGTGGATTCCTATTTTTTTGGAAACGCTGGGAGTCACAGTTACAAAACATGTTTGTAGATGAAGAAAAGGTAGTAAAAGAAGAAGAAGAAGAAGAACATGAACACAATGATTTATATGGTTCGATAATAATCACTATGTATAAGGAGAGGTAGAAATATCAATATGATTTAGGAGTAAAATTATAGGTAAATTACATAGTTTCTAACAAATAAAACCCTTCATAAAAATGAGATAATAAAGAGGATAAAGCAATGTTCTACCAACCACATAGAACGCCTACTGTGCTATAGTGAAAGGTGGTTGAAAGTCCGCAATACTATATTTCTATGACAATCCAAGTCCAAGATGCTATAGTGTCCAGTGAAAAAAAGTTCATGGAGATACAATACTACTATATCTAAAGTATGATATACTACAGTAGTCGTGACAAAGTCCGTATTGCTACAGTAACCTATCGGTGTTACTTGGTCAGCCTTGATATAGTAGTCAGAATTACTGTAGTTCCCTAAAATTTGGATTGGGGACCTTCAACCATTGGATCCCCAAAGCAGGGGTGTGTTACCCCTGTAGTCCCCAACGAACTCACCGTAGAGCTCGATCTGTGAGAGTTTCCTCCTGGTGAATAGTACGGACCAAAAGCATTCAGCCATTATCATCCAAAATGGATTAGGCTACACCAATCCAATAATCTCATACTTAGAACCTGATCCACTAGCCAACCTACTTTGATGACACTAACTTAGACAACTTACTTAATCTAAGCTCCTCCTCTTCTTCACTTATCGGTGCGTGCTTTCCCTTAAAAGATTGAATTTCAAGCTGACAATATAAGAAATACCATATATTTTTCCTTTTTTGTTCCCATGGTTTCCTGCCATATTTTCCCTCTCATCCTCCATGCATCAGTGGAGACCAACAGAGGCACAAAAGTGCCTCAAATTATATTTTACCATTATATTTTTCAACATGTATTCTAGACCGTTAGTTCCATGAATATTCTACAATTTTATCAACCCATCCTGAATCAATCCTCTAATAAGATAGTACTTCAACCAAATGTGTTTCGTCCAAGCATGAAACATTGGGGTCTTTACAAGATGTATCACACTCTGACCATCATAGTACAACACATTTTCCTCTCACTTTATACCCAGGTCATCTAATAATTTCTTCAACCAAACCATATCCTTTCTAACTTCTGTTACAATAATGTATTCTGCCTCTATGGTGGATAGAGCTACCACCTTCTGTAGTTGAGATATCCAGATCACTGTAGTTCCTGCATAGGTAAATAAATAACCCATGGTACTCTTTATTCCATTGTTATCACCTCCTAGGTTAGTATACATATACCCCTATAATGAATTTACTTTCCCAAAGCACAAATATACTTCCTTTATTTCCTTAATGTATCTCAATATCCACTTCACAACTTCCCAATGCTGCTTTCTAGTGTTATCCATGTACCTGATCACTACTCTCACTAAATTATCAATGTTAAGTTGAGTACAGACCATGACATACATTAATATTCCAACAACTAATGCTTATGGAACCTTTTCCATATACTCAACCGCTTCTGATATCTTTAGTGATTGCTCCTTTTATAATTTGAAATGGCATGCCAGGGGAATAGAAAATGGATTTTATTCTAGTATACTGAATCTTCTCAAAACCTTTACAATGTAGTTAGCCCTTGATAAAAATAAGGTTCATGTTTCATGATATATCTTTATCTTCATCCCCAAAATATTTCTAGCTTCTCCAAGATCTTTCACCTCAAATTCCTTATCCAACCACCTTTTCACCTCATCAATCCTCTGCATATATGATCCCACAATGAGAATGTCATCCTCATATAAAAGAAATATAATATATTCATCACCAAAAGACTTGGTGTAGCAACATTGATCCAGGAGAAATTTTTTGTATGCATTTTTATTCATGAATGAATCAAAATTTTTATTACACTACCCGGGTGCCTGCTTCAACCCATATAATCTCTTCCACAATTTTCACACTAGGTCTTCCTTACTAGACTCAACATATCTCACTGGATACTACATATATATTTCCTCATCCAGATCTCCATAAAGGAAATAAATCTTGACATAAATCCACTCAATATGAAAGTATTATGACACCATAATGATGAGAACCACCCATATAGTGGTAAGCTTCACTATAAGTGATAAAATTTCAGTAAAATATACTTCTTTCTTATGTTTAAATCCTTTCACAACCAACCTTTCTTTATACCTCTTATTTCCATCATGTTCTTCCTTGACCCGATATACCCACTTGTTCTTCAATGCTTTCTTTATTTATGGTATAGGTGTCAACTCCCAAGTGTTGTTATCATGAAATGAGGAAATATACTCTTTTGTATCCAACTCCCACTTTATTGACTCCTTCAACTTCATTGATTCTTCAAAGCATTATGGTTCTCTACTACCCATTAATAAAAAATAATATAAGGATGGTAAATATCTCTGCACAATAATTCTTACCCTTGTTGATCTCTTCAACTCCACTTGAGGAGTATGATCCACTAGTTTTTACATCACATGATCAGGCACCCCTTCTGTAACATCCCAAGCATCTACGATATGTTTCCTTTTGAACAATGCAATAGCTTGCATTGTACGCAAGTTTGAGATTCTAACACACCGCGACCAATCAAAGTAACCGTTATGAATAGTAATACCCACTTTTTGAAATTTTATAAATTTTATTATTCAAATTGGACTTTATTTTTGGATTCAAAATATTGAAATTATCTTAGGGTGAAGTTTTGGTATTTTTCTGAAAACTTTCAATTTTTGATGAATAGTGAAAAACACTGAGTTATAGTTTAAAATCGAATTTTTATTTAAATAATTATTTATTTTATTTAAATTTATTTTAGGTAAAAATAGATACATAATACATATATAAGTTCAATGTAATTCATTGGAGTCAGTTTATAATAATTTTAGATATATAAAATTTTATTGAACTTTTCACCGTCTTTTACCCACCTCATAGGAGAATTTGCAAATTCACATAAAACTTAATTTTACAGCTTCTGTGAGTGGAATTTCAAAAATCTGAGAGACACAGTTGATATCAGTAAGTAAAATTTGGTTCAATAAGATGAAAATAATTTTTGGTGAATAGTAACTTTTTACTTTTATTTACCACGGTTAAAAGTAAATAGGGTAATTAAGGGTAAAAATGATATTATTATTACCCTAACACATGTACTAATTATATTAGATAAGTGTAATTCGACCAAAAACAACCTTAGGAATAAAATATGATCTTTTAGGTCCACTTGGATTAGATTAGGACACTTATTATTATTTTATTTAAAGAAGAGTTAAAAGAGTTAAAATCAAAGTTTAATAACTAAATTTTTTTAATATAGGGTTACACATAAGATAAATTTGAATATAAATGTTCATTATAAATATAAAAATATTTCATACATAATGGTATTTTATTTATATTTTTTAGACATTAAATAATTTAATTTATTTATGACACAATGATGATGCAGTAATTACCTAATTAATGAAATATTAAAATAATTGATATTATAAATATCCAAATAAATGTATTTTGAGACTTTTTATTAATTCCACTAATTTTTTAGGATAATATAACATATTAGGGTTGTTTAGATGAATTTTTTTCAAAGTAATAATGCTGTTTTGAATTTAGAAAAAACAAAATACCAAATAGTGTCAAAATTGACATAAAAGAGTTTTTAAAACAAATATTATATTATTAATTGATATTCTGTTCCTAAAAATATAAGGTTTATCCAAATGACTTAGATAAGGTTATATATATTAATAATGAACCACTTGGGGTTTTCTTGGCTTGTTATAGTAAGTTTATTAACCATATAATATAAAAATACAAAGAGACATGGTAAATGTCAAACTATTTAACTAAGAGTTAAATATAAATGATAAGGTTAATATGGTGACTTAAACTTGTATAAAATGTATTGGTTGAATGGATTTAGACCCATCCCCTTCCTATACTCTAAATAAGTTACTTTGGAGCCATTATAAACCGAATATGAATTTATTATAAAATAATATTTTAAGTTTTTCCTAAGGTTCCCCTTACCCCTCTTATAAAAGGGAACTCCCCCTTCTCTCTAATTCACACCTTCAAAGCCTTTTGGATCAGCCAAACTCGTCCCAAATATCCTCTCAAATTTTATACTTTCATCCTATAGGCCTTCCTTTAGTCATAAAGCCAACCTAAGGAGACCTTTTGATCAAATCAAAAGGAAGAACCCGAAAAAGTGGTAAATATTTCACCACCCTATTTCCAGTTCTTTTATTCTTCCACTTCTTCTTTCCTTGTTGTTTCCATTATAAAATAATAAATCTAGTATATTATATATACTGTGATATTATTATAAATATGTTACAACCATATTAGTTATTTTATCTATCCTTTGAATGAAAAAGTCACCACACGTGCGTACGTACGGCTTACCGTCTCCAAGTCGTGGTGTAGTTTGTTATTCAAATATTTCATCATTTGGATGAGTATAATAATCAGTATAAATGATATTAATAATAAAAATAACATTATAATGATTTTGTATATATGATATACCATCCAATTATATACGATTTTAATATCAAAAGAATGATATTGTCGCTCGTGCGTACGTACGGATTACCGTCTCCACGAACGCGATGAGATTCATTCCCCATCATATCCATTCAAGAATAATTTTCATTTGATGTTTAAAAATAATGTTTAAGGACTTGATATAATTCTGTATACGAATAAAATACAACCTACCCATAACAAACATGGATTATGTAACAAAACATATAAAAGAAAACGAGTAAGTTAACACCCGAAACGACGGTAATACTAAAATATTATTAAAAAAACAATGTTAAAAGATAATATATGATATAATATTAATGTATATGATTCTTTTATAATTTAATAACAATTATTTCACCATTATATAGGAGTTTAACATTCCCTTGACTAAGGAAAAGTACAAGGTAAGGGTTAATTTCACAATCTCTTCATTATCTGAGGTTGTTTATATGTAATTATCTATTGGGACCTCTTTATCATCCACATCCATGTTTCTTAAAAATGTATTTCAAAACATTTTTACTATTTAATAGAAAATGGGTTAAAGTCATTTATACCCTTATTTGACCTTATACGTTTTTGAAAGGAATCTTTCCGTCGTTTTCCAAAGAAGGTACTTTATAACCTTTTCGACAAAATTAAGGAAAGAATGTTTTTTTAACTTATACAGAAGGTGCAGCTATATTCTTCCGTTATAACATCGTCGAAGATTACCTTAAAATCTTATAGGAATATTTTTAAAATAAGGTTTTCTATTATACTTACATGAATTTTAAATTATTTCAAAATAGAAATAGATATTTCTCTCAAACAGTTTTGATTTCATCTATGTCAACATCCTTTGATGGATTTTAAGCTTATTTGAAGTTGATTTATTATAATAAAAAACTTCCATATTTTATTGAATGTTTTGTGATATGCTTGGCTTTGGATGTGTTATTTTTATACCATTCATGTTTTATGGATAAGGTATTGACATTTCGTATGCTAGTTTTAATATGAATGTTTATGTTATGTTTAAACATTTTCGTATGGGGAATGCATTGGACTTAGTAAGTGACGTGTGGAGCCTACTATAGCTCCTCGGTGCATCGGTAGGTCTCATGAGACAAACTAGTGTCTTGGCACAAGGCCTTGACAAAATCTTATTTGTAGTCTTGGCACAAGGCCTTGAATATGTGGTTATGATAGTCTGGAATTATGCATTCCATCACTATGAAAGTGGTTATTGATATTTCATGTGATTATTCGACTAGTAGAATATCCACGTGAATAAGTAAATGACATTATTTATTTTTATATTTTCCATATTATGGTTAAGTTCAAGTTTAAAAGGCTTTTGTTTTAGTTATACATTGCCTTAAATGTTTATACTTATTTATGAAAGCTTCTGCTATATTGTTATCCTTACTGAGCATCTGAGCTCACCCCTTTCTATGTTTTATTTTTCCCAGGATTTGAAGAAGTATTTTATGACTGACCTGCAGTAATAGTCTGAGGGGATATGAGTGTGGTCTATGGAGACAATATGATGTTGTTGTTTTTATTTCATGATGTAATGTAAACCTTATGAATGTATCTAGTATTTCCAAGGCTACTAAACTAATCGGTCTTTCGAGAATTTATCTTTTATGATCATGACAATGTTACGTAATGCACTGTCTCTAGGTAACTGGGGTCGGGGCGTTACATCTTCATGCTCCACTTTCTCATGTCACTCTGATTATTTATTCCCATTATCAACTTTAGCTACATGATAGTCCTTGTACATGGCAGTTTCATTAAATACATCATTCTATCTCATGAAGACCATCTTGTTGAGATCATCCTAAAAGTGATAACCACACTTCTTAGCACCATATACAATAAAGAAACATGGTTTGAACTTAGAATTAATATTTTCCCTCGAATAATTATTAATATGTACATATGGTAAAAGACTCGTAAGTGTGAGATTATTACCTCCTTACTAGACCAGAGCTCCTCGGATAGACATTATCCCATAGGTATAGATGGACTCTTGTTGATGAGATACACTTCCATGTTTACTACATCAGCCGAAAAAATCTTGGGTAACACCGAGTGTAGCCTCAAGCTCCTGACACATTCATTAAATGTCATATTCATCCTTTCTTCCACACCATTATGTTGTGATGTTTCTAAAATACTATTCTCCCACAAAATTCCATTATTTGAATAGAATTATATGAACTCATTACCACCGTACTCTCTATGGTTTTCAGACCTCAAACATTTCATCTTTTTTTCTAAATCATTCTCCACCATGGTATCCCCCTTCCGAAACACCTTAAACACATTATATTTCCTTTTCAAAAATTAAACCCATACCTTCCTTGTAGATTCATCGATAAATGTCACATAATATTGCAACCCTACAAGGGAATGTACTGGTGTAAGCCCCCAAAACATCATTGTTCACCAGGTCCATCTTCCCTGCCTTTAGTGTTATGCCTCCTTTTGAAAAGGATACCTTCTTCTACTTTCCAAGGATACAATCTTCACATAATCCAACTTCCACCAACTTTAGCTCTAGTAGAATTCCATTTATTTCCAATACCTTTACCCATTCTCACTCATATATCCTAACCTGTGTTCCATAGTTGTAAATAAGTGATAGAGTTTATTGATGCAATCATGTCCATGAAAGTATCTTTAATGTTATATAGGGTACCATTTTTTACTCCCTGAGCTATGACTATGCCTCCCTTGGTGATCTTCCATGTACCACCAGTGAACATGGTGCTAAAAGATACATCATCAAGCTGTCTAACAGAAATAACATTTCTTATCAGTCTAGGGATATAACTCACATTTTTCCAAACTAGAAAACTCCCACTGTTGGTATTGATTCGCACATCAACCTTCCCCACAATCTGCAAAGGTTCATCATCAGCAAGATATAACTTACCAAAATTTCTAGAAACATAATTGTTCAAGAAACCCTTATCTTACATGGAATGGAAAGATTCCCCTGAGTCTAAAATCCAAGACTCTATAGGTCTATCCATTCTTAACAGTAACACATCATTAGTTCCTTCAGCCACTATGTTTGTTGCATTGGTTTCAGGCGCCTTCCATTTATCTCATCATTACTTCTTAACATGTCCTTTCTTCCTGAAAATCCAATAGGTATGAATATCCCCCATTTCCTTATTTTAGCTATTTGTTATTGATTTTTATCTTCCTCTACAATTATCTTGCTGCACATATATTCCTCTTACTTCAACATTTAGAGTAGAACTATAGAATCTTCCCAATTATCTCCTTAAAATATCCCTACTGATGATCTAGTCCCGTACATCCTTTAGAGCCAAATTTGTATTCCCCAAATAACTGCTCATGAATATTACAGTTACTTCCCAAATTTTAGGTAAAAAAGACAGTAAAACCAGTGCACATACCTCATCATCAAGTGAAATATCCACCAATGTCAACTAACTAATGATGGTGTTGAATTCATTGAATTGATCTACAACAATCCTCCCTTGAATTATTTTCATATTGAACAATCATCACATTAGTTACACTTTGTTTGATACCGAAGGCTTCTCATACATATTCACTAAATATTTCCTCATCCCAATCACCGTCTTCTCCTCACTAATGTTGAATTACATGTTTTTGGACAATGTAAGGAACATAACTCTCAAAACCTGTTGATTCAGTAGCTCCCATTATGAATGATCCATGTCTGTTTTCTTTAAACCTAGAAGTATAAAATTCATTTTCTTATTGTAAATATAGTCTTCAATTTTCATTCTACAGTAGATGAATTAAGTTCCATCGAAGTGGTCAATCTTCACCTTGACTTTTTCATAGAAATCATTTAATTTGAGAAATCCAAACTCAATCTTTGATACCAGTTTCTACGAAAATTATAGGAGTCATAGTGATAGAACAGGTTTGTAGATGAAGAAAAGATAGTAAAAAAAGAATATTAAGAACACAAACACAACGATTTATGTTGTTCATGAATAATCCCTACATCCATGGAGAGGTATAAATATCACTATGATTCGAGATCAAAATTTTAGGGAGATCACAGTGTTTCTAACACAAATAACCCTAGCTCAAAATGATTTAATAAAGAGTACGAAACATTGTTCTACCAACTTCATAGAAAGTATGCTATGATATAGTGAAAAGTGACTGAAATTCTGCACTACTATAGTGCTGTGACCACCCAAGTCCAAATACTATAATGGATAGTGGTAAGAATTCCACAGAGCTACAATATCACTATCTCCAAAGTTCAAGCTTCTATATTAGCCTTACCAAAGTCAGAACTACTACAATGCCTTGTTGGAGTCGCCTGATTAGCCATGCTACAATGGTCAGAGTTTCTACAGTCCCCCCAAATTTAGGATGGGGGTCTTCGGCCACCAACCCCCCAAAGTAGGGGTGGGATGCCCCTGCAAACCCCAATGAACTCACTGGGGAGCTCGACTCTTGAGAGTTGTGGCCCGGTGCAAAGTACAAGATAAAATAATTTGACCCAACATCATCCAAAATAGATCGTGCTACACCAATCCAACACTTATTTATACACTTAGTCCTTCATGAAGATCCCAATATCCCAGTGGATATTTCACAAACCTCCACATTCATGTTCACGGAGCTCCTAGTCTTCACAAAGCTCCAATGAAATTTTACCCTTTCTCAAATCTTCTCATCGTCATGTAGATACCGTTATCCCATCGTGTATTCACAAATCTTCAAACCTTCATGACACCAGATGCCTTCACGAATATTGATATCTTCTCAAAAATACAATCTTCATGAAATCCATGTCTTTACCATATTTCCGAAGATTAAATACTAGAAATCTAATTTTTTTTAATCTTGTCCCTTCCTCTAGATTTTGAGCTAAAAAATTTGGAAAATAATGGGGAAAGATTCCAGCTTCAACAATAAAGACATTTGCATAATAATATCACTTTCCTTGCAAACTCCATAATCAACCCTAGTGTGGATTTAAAACAAACACAAAATACACTCTGTTTCTAGCTACGAAAATCTGTGGTTCCAACACGATCAAACTTCCAAAATGCATATAGATGATCTAGAGGGTTCTGCGTTGGCTTCCTTTGAACTATGATCACTGACGATGAGTGAAACATGTTTCTGGTACAATATTGATTTAATTTCTCTATTATTTATTCTTTGTTCTTAATTAAATTGCACATGATCTATGGATGAATCTAGGCAGGGGTATAATAGATTTGATGTTTCAACACAAATCTATACCCAGAAATTTCAATATACCATATTTAACACTCCACCAAAGCCTCTACTTCCTTTAATTGGTATCATAGTGAGACATGAATTTAATTAAGTTGAATTAAAAATTTAAATTTTCATTTATTTACGAAAAGGGTGTCGACATGGTCCTACTTCTATAAACGGTGGCTCGATCAGAGATCTAATGACCGAATTATGGTCATATAAAGATCGAAAAGATAATTGTTTAGGATTAAAACTAAGAACTCCCTCCCTCCCTCCCTACCCCCTATATATATATATTGTTAGTAAGAGTTTATTTTGCCGATGACCGATGATATCTAGTCAGAAGTGATGGATGAAACCCTGCCTGTGCGGGGTGTTTTCCAAGTCTTCATAGAAAATAAATAAAAGATATTATTATATGTTTATATTTGTTATATTATATATATAATAATATTTAAAGACCCAAGAATATATATAAATATATATATCCTCATGATTATATATATATAAAATATTATCATTTGATTATATATATATATATAATATTTTTAGGCGCATGATAATATATATAATATATATAGATGTTTTATTATATATATATATATATATAATATAGGTGTTGGAAAGTGGGGAGGGATTAGATATAAACACCACTCCCATTTTATAAGCCTTGTGGTAGGATTTTGGAATGTTCTTTAAAATAAATAAATAAATAAAACTAATAAATGGGAGAAGGGGAGTCTTGGGATGCCATTAGGATGGGGTGGCATAATATTACCTCCACTTTTCCCCCTAAGCCTAATTCATAGTCTTGTTTAAAAAAAGAAGTTACATGGTGTGTCATACTGCGTGGGAAAAAGTGGGGATTCCCTTTTTAGGGAGATATAAGCACCACTATTTTGTTTAATAAAGTTTTTATTATTTTGGGTTCCCCCTTGTGGCCTATTGAAGACCAAATTATGGGGATATGACAGGAAGATATACATATAATTTTTTTTCATGTGGTGCCCCATGGGGGTGCCCTAGCCTCTACCGATACACTAGGTGCACGCGTGCACCACCTACTCAGAACCCCTATCGGGTCGGACCGATCCTAATAAGGGTAGGACAGGTTTTTCCCAACTCATTTGGACCTTCAGAGTTTTACACTATGATCCGAAATCCCTCTGGGGGGGGGGGTTAAAAATACCCAGGAAGCCTGGATAAATCCAGAAAAATTATAAAATATTTAAAAAATGTTAGTAATTAAATTGAAAAATTATAGGTATCATGTGACAATTTTTTTGTGAATTAAAATTAAATTAAATTTATTTTAATTCATGAAGAATACCCTCAAGATGAATTAATCACAAATTTAATTAATATACATATGTTTAATGCGTAGTGATTGATCATGATCCTTAAACTAACCAATTCATGTATGATATTTGTTTATTTATTGCAATTCATGGTTTGTAATAATTATTTAGTAAATTTCTATTTTTGTATTTTCTTTTAAATCATTATATGTATAAGGGCCCATGTGACTAGATAAAAGCTATTTATCTATTTTCTATATTCCTGAGATCCCCTCACCTATGTGTGAGTATTATTTTATAACAATAAGGATGATCAGTGATGAATATTTCATTGAGTTTTGGAAATGTATTAGACATGAGATTAACACATTGGATGGGTGAGCATTGCAACTCGAGTTGTAAGAATCACGGCTCAAGGAGTTACCCCTAGGGTCCATGTTGATCCATTATTTTCTCAATAAATCAACCATTAGTATCGAATCATGATCATGTTGTTTAATTTTATTTATGTATGGTTTATTATTTTATGTATGTGTAGTTTTACATGAAATCACATAAAATAATAATCTTGTATAGATAAAATGATCATGCACAGTGAATGTTTTTTCTATTTATAGCATTGTTAAGATGTGAGTGTAGTCACATAGTACAATCAAGTGTAAATAGTAATGGATTACATTCACCAATAATAACAAAAACCCTCAAATAAATATTAACTCACAATTCCTTACATCCATTAAATTTGAACAAAACTAGGTGTACGAGGTGCATGTCAGCCCAAGTTGAGGGTGCCTCTTACCAATTGGGAGTTATTATGAGAGATATGGGTTGAATTAACTAAATATGGAATCAAATAAGTATTCATTTCTAGCCTGTTGCATCTTTTGATACAAAGTGTTGAGTAAATCAAGTTTATGGGTTTTAGAAGTTGATAATTCACTCAACAATTTAAGGAGCCATGAGGTAATATAGTTGGCCATTAAAATTCTTACCTTTAAACTCTTTGAGTAGTGGAATAACCATAACTTAGACTATGAGGATAGGTTTCAAGGATCTTTTCTACTAAAATAATCAAGCTATTGAGTATTCCAAATCTAGTAGTGAGGGATTCTAGGTTTGATAAAATATTGGGAGACATATAATGATTTAATTAATCAATAATGTCTAATTAGAAATTAAGATAAAAGTACTAATCTGATAAAAATTATTTTGTAGAAAATGGCAAGTAATACCAAATATATACTATGATTACTATTAGACCAAGAACATGTCCTTACTGTCTTGAGTTTCCAAGAGTAGTATAGATGCATGTGAAAAATACTACGATATAGGAAATTCAAGGTACCAGAGTCCCCAATACCCACTGTGCTACCTCAAGAAGTGAGGGTGTGAAAAATTCTTACAAGAGACTCATGTATGACACATTTGATGTTTACATCATAATGATATCATCAAATTATAATGTGATTTGTGGATACATCATCAAGATATGGATGATATTACATGTTATCTCATCTCTTAAAAGTTTGCAAAGAGAAAGTGAAGCAAGATTTGATATGGTGACGATTACACTGAAAACATGTAAATTGAAAGATTCATCATGATATTTTAATACATCCTCTAGTTTTGTTTAATATTAAAAAATGAATATTATGGATAAAAATTATTTATTACCTTTTGGGAATGGTTCACCAAGAAAATAAGAACTTAAAGAAAGATTAATATTTAGTTCTTATGGTGAATAATTTGAAAGACAAGGTAAAAAGGCCAATGAGAAATGAAAATGCCAAAGAAAACTTCAAAACGAAATTCAAAATAGAAGAGGAAAATAATTATACAAGAGATTATTCACTTCTCAATCATGAGATAAGTCTATAGAAGGTTAAATGTAATAAAATGATTTGAAGAAGAAAGTAGTCAATTATTCTTCAGGTTTATTCATCAATGTATGTGATGTTTCTATCATACTTATTGGGTATTGAATACAATATTCCTATCAAATTTATTTATTTAAATATAATAACCAATCAATAAAATAAACTTTATAAGAAGTAATATGAATTATCCAAGCGAATGAGAAAGGATGATTCCTAAGTCAGCAGTGAGAAGTACACAACTTCTAATTTCCAATATTAATGATTATAGTTTAAATTTTATTGAGTATTACTGAAACATTTATCTCACATTTACATTCGATATAAGGATAAATTCTTCTATTTTTGGAATTAATGTTGTTTGTGGTGTCTAAATACTCAACCAATAGTTTAGTAATGTTTGAATAATTGGAAATAACTGATGAATATAAAATGTAATCCTCAATTATAATCATATGTGGATAGATAATTATTTTTTAAGTAAAAATAAAATTATATGTCAAGGATATACCCAATATGGTATTTAGACTCTCTGGAATTAAACACATTAGGTATTATCAACACATTGTCTTATTTGGTTTTGGACAAAGATACCTTTAGAAATAAAGGTAATCCATAAAGATTTCAGAATTACTTTAGCTAGAGATAAAAAACTATTACAAGGTAAATCTAGTGGTAAATACACTTCATAATATTCCTTTAATAGTTTTAAGGAATGTAAAAGTGATGTAGGGAATATGCATGGTTAGAATATGAGTAGCTTCAGGCCCATGTGATGAAGAATATATTGATCAAACATTAATCGATAATTACAAATGTAGATTTTATTTATTCCTAAACTCAAATTTCCATATACACATAAGATAAATGATGTTAGTAAAAATATGATTTATAATTAGTCTTACATTCATACATTGGTTCTTAAAATTTATCATTCAGTCACACATTTCTTTATACACATCAAAGTTATGGTGTTGGTAAGGGGATCAATGATGAGTCTTACATGGAAACACTAATCATTAAAATGCAGTAGGGAGTAATTCCTAAATTCACATTTCCTTATACACATAAGATTCATCATGTAATTAAAAGGATAATCAATTTTTAGATTTATTTTCTTTGTAAAAACTTCCATTATTTTCAAGAAATTCTTTGCAAATAGTGGTGTTATCCCATAACAATATACCAACTATAATGAAAAATTGATATCATACAAGTTATAGTACGATATAAACCCATCAATTTCATAATCACATGTGTTTAAATGAAAAGTTTTTTTAGGATATAAAAAAAACTTGCAACAAGAAAAACACAATGTGCATCTAATATAATTATCCTAAATTTGATATTGCAAAAATTTCTAAGATATAAAAGTTATAGTTAAGTAATAGACTATATTTTTATAAAAGGGGTTCATATCTCTATTTGAGATAGTGGGATAATTATTGAATGAGATTTATTCAATTCCAAAGATTCACAAGTGGTTGGTATAGGAACAAGTTCCACAATACCTTGTGGAAAATGAATGTTCCAGAGACATATACCACACAGGAAGGATAAAACCATGGTAATGGTTTTACATTCACTATAGTCGGTGATACATTATTCATTGATAATAATGGTTCCTATAAGTAAGTAGTGAATGAAAATCATATATGATTGAAAATATTATACTAATTCAGGAAAATGGTTTCCATGTACCAAAATAAAGTTTTTATTCTATAATTGATGTAATGTCATTGATGGGTATTTAAAAGAAACTATAAATGGGTGGTATAAGTGTGGTACCAATAAGTCTCAATTGGTTATACCAAATCAACATGACTAAATCAATTTAAAATAAACTTATTATAGAAATTTTATATGATCATTACATTGTGCATTAGTTTTCACGACCACCTTTCTTGGACGGTGTCTATACGACACAACCAGAAAGGGTTGATGATACCACCTAATGAGAATAAGGAATAACAGTTTTAGAGTTCCATTTATGGATTAATACAAGAATTGCGATCATAGAATATTCATTTGGAATAAACATATTCCAGGTGTCTATAAGAGGTTATTGGGAACACCATAATTTTCCAAGAAAAATATGTTGAAAACATATGGAAAATTGGAATTATTCTTATAGTTAGTTTAAATTAGGTTGAAAGAGAATCTTCAAAGATTGACTTAAAGTTTAAATTCAAGTTTAGGGAACAATATTTACTGAGGTATATCTATGAGTTACTTTGACTAAGTTAATGTACATATACTGACAATATATTGGAACAATTTAAGAGAGAATTGTTTCCAATATCACATGACATTAATCTCTCCAAGAATACATGTAAGAGACACAGAAAGTGATTAAAGTGGTAAGTATAATTCTATATGAATATATAATGGATATATCACTTATGCCATGCTATGAACTTGATATTGTCAGCATATGAATTATGGTAGGAAAATATCAATTAAATATATGAGAACTTCATGAGAAGCTATCAGAACAATCCAATTGTACTTGAAAAAGTATAAAGTATATATACCTAGTACTTGGAGAGGACAAGTCACTAGTTATAAGGAAAAATAGTCTTCCTTTGGATCAATATGATCTAATATTATAGTAAGGCTAAGGTAATGAGCAGGAGAATCTCATTCAAGCTAGTGGCATCCATATATACAAATACCAAGTATGTTATGGATTCTGATTTATCTGAAGAAGCATTGTAACATTTGTAAAAATTTGTTCTAGTTCTTAGAATCATGTCGAGTAAGTAAAGTATTATCATAATTATGATAAACTTATTATAATGGTACTATCCAAGATGTTAAGATTAGTTAGAGAACAAAAACAATATACTCAAGGATATTATTTCTTGAGGAGTCTTACTTAAGGAGGTGAAGTCATAGATAATAGAGTATCCATGTAAGGAAACATGTCAAAGCCAATGAATAAATCCATAACTCAGTAGAAAAATTATCTTATCATGTGAGGGATAACAAGTTGATCATTAGAAAGTTGGATCTACTACAACCGAGAGTGTTGTAAAAGTGGGTTACATAGACCCAACTTAAACAATACTTTTTGATTACCATATCATGTATTTAGTGATTTATTCATGATTTATACTTACTATAATAAAATCAACACTTCTGTGCCCACTATTTACATGGTAATTTCCTTATATTATTTGTCATATTAACAGGTTATAGAAGTTCCTAGCTATAATGAGTACCTCAAAATACTATGAAATTAATCTTAAATATATGTCATATGGTCTGGAAACATTATACTAACTGGACACAGATGATGTATGACTATCAAGTGTTGGGGGATCATAAGCATTGAAACTTTTTCTCATGAATTTCACACTCGGTGATCTTGAGTAGAAGAGATCACAAGGATCAACCTACCAATAGGAACACCACATGTTTTCACTGGTTATTCCTATCCATGAACATGTGTATTGGTCTCAATACTTGAGATCAATATTAATGTGTAATATTTGATCATATACTTTGATTCAAGATGAAAACCATAACATTTATGTTATGGTGAGGTAGCTTGCATTGGGTGTGTCATTGGTGGAATGAAATTGATTGAATGATCATGATAGTTTTTTTCACTTTAGAAAGGATGAGATTTCTCAGGTCTAATTGAATAGGATAGTAGTACATTTATTAAATCCATGTCCATGGTAATTAAGGATAAGTCTCTCTAGTATGGCCAATGAATAGTAAAGCAATAAAGGGTGATGACATGAATTGTGTGTCCTGCTTTATGAGCTATAATGCGATAAAAAGATAATATTATAGATAGTGTGTTCATAGGAGATTATCATTACCATGACTATACCTTAACTCCTTAAGGGCCATGATGGGTTTCTAGAATCAGCTCCTGATTTTTGAATAGTATTCACTACTATCTAGATAAGGGCCTAGAGGGTTACACACAAAGCATATTTAGAAGATTTTTCAATTCTAGTGAATTAGATTTTAGGATATTATGGGCCCCACAGTGGTGGCTGGGTAATGTTGAGGCTTATACAATCACAAAGGAAATAAAAAATTCAATATTATTTGAGTTTAGAATAATAACCATTGAATTTATTTAATTATTATATTAACAAGTTATTTAGTGAATATCTAAAAAAATATTTTTTGAATGAATATTAAATATTAAATATTTGAGGTTTGTTAAATATTTATGTGGGAGAAACGAGTCAAGTTAATGAATCATATTTATCATGTAACATTATTTTGTGTTACAATTTAGTGATAATTTACTTATGAAAATCGAAACTCCTTTACGAGGTTATAAGTGTTTTTTGGGTGTTAAATGAAGGTTTAACTTATTAAAGGGATCAAGTGTAAATTTTATTAAGTTTAACCTAAGTAAATAATCATTTTAAAGTCCCAAAATGTGAGATAAAGTGTTTGCACGAATTATTTCTCCTCTCCCCCATCTCTCAAGTCCCAGAGAGAGAAAATAAAGGGGAGATCAAAGATTTCTCGATCCAAGTTCACGGATCATTAGATTGATGTCCTATGATCATGAAAACATCAAAGAGACTTATATTCTTAGTGATAACACCCATATTTTATAAGTTGATGATCGATCAAGCTTCTATAACCAATGTGGATGATATATAGGGTTCCAAGTTTTGTTTCTTCAAGCAACGTTTGCTGACAGCGAGCAAAACATGTTTTCGATCAAAATCATTCAAGTCATGGTTTCAATTTAATTTTTAATTTTTTAATTTTTAATTATTATAATTAAATTTCACATCATTAGATGAATCTATGTTGTGGTATAACCTATTTTATGTTTTGACACAATTACATACCAAAAATTTTTAATATACCATATTTAACGCTTCTTCTAAACTTGAGTTTTATTTATACTCTTCCATCCCAATCATATTGAATTCAAAAAAAATAACTAAATAGAATTCCCCTAGAGATCATTCAATACACCAGTTAAGAAGGGTAATCAAAGAAATAATGAGTAGTGTGAATACCAATCACCCAAAAACTTTTTCACAACACACACTATATATATGAGAAAATAAGAAGAAATTTTTAAAGAAGAAGAAAACAATTATGAGGGGGGGGGTATGTGGGTAATAATTTTTTGAAGAAATTCCATGAGTTAGAGAAGTGAACTCTCTAAAAAAATATAACAATATCAAGGGTTGGTAATTTATGAGTAAAATAATGATAAAATGAAGATCCCAGGAAGGTGTTACACCACTGGGGGGGGGGGTTGAATCAATGGTTCCCTTTTTATGTTTTATGTTCCTTATAAATAAACCTCTATTAACCTGTTAGGATCCTATAAACTCTTATATAATTAGTTAGCCTCACTCAAATGCAATAAGAAATAAACTACACAGGGGCATGTGATTTTTACAATGTTCAACCTCAATTTTAGGTCATACTTCTTACTGTGATTAGTTAAATTCCCTAATAAAAATTCTCCATGATATACAAAAGTGTTTGAACAACGAATCTTCCCGACTCCTTCATACAATCTATAAAAACATAGAGTGACACTATACTTTCCAAAGTACCACTAGAACACCAATTTATCACTTCTAGTAAAAAATAATTCAAACCAACATGAGAAAGATCAATTGTTTTCTCTTTTTTTCTTCTGCAATAGTTGATGATGATCTTCCTTCATGAGCCTTCAAGATGAATAGATTTACTTGTGATCACTTCCTCAAGAAATTTGATGTTTGATGATCAAAATCATATTGGTCCATGTTTCTCACATTCCTTAGATCTTTAATGATATGATCTTCTTCCTCAATAACCAAAAACTTGAGTTCTACAAGATCTATAAACTTTTCTAAAATCTAATAACTTTGGTCTCTATCACTCACTTTTTCTCCAGATTTGATACCAATTTTATTCAATGTAGAAGAGTATCAACTTCTCAATTATCGTTGCTACTTTTTTATCTTTATTTTATCCCTTTTATATTCATAATATATATGAATAATATTTACATAACAATTTCTAGAAACCTATGATGATTTTAGATTATATAAAATATCCTTGAATAATAGTAGCAATTACCATGAAGAATAATTTCAAATATTTGAATTTTAAATCTCCATGAAATTCAAACAATCTTCTCATAAAGTCACTATCAATAATATATTTTAAATCATTGTGAATCTCATGATTTTTATTCCTTCTAAGCTTCTACAAAATCCAATAGAATTAAAATTATATCCATGATATCTTGATTTTTGAATCACAACATGGCACTTTCCATTCTTCCACAGAGCTCATAATATTTATCATCTTGAATCAAAATTTATTAGAATAAATGTGGTATTTAATATATGAATAAAAAAACCATATCCTCATCTGATCTAATGTTTAATACATTATTTATAGATATTTTTAAAAGTATATAAACGTTAAAAAGTTAGGGAAACACTCTTATGAAGTCCCAAATACTTTTCTAATTCTCCATGTAGGAGTCAAAATGAATATTATAAACTCGACACTTACTCTTATGAACTTGGAAATCAATATTAAGAAGTCTTAAAAACCCTTAAAAAGTCTTGGGAATACTCTTACAAACTCACCCTTCATTAATTTTGTAAACTAGTTTCCCTTATGAAGTATAAGAGTACTCTTATGAAGTTTATGAACTCACAAGTTACTTTTATAAAGTATAGATTTACTCTTTTTAAGTACAAGGGTACTTTTATAAAGTGGTTGGATATTCTTATGAATTATGATTCTACTATTCTAAAGTACCAAAATACTCTCCTAAAGTACTTCATGAATCTTACAAAGTCATACCTTTTCCATATTTTCAACATTAGTTACACTGGAGACTCTTATGAAGATGTACTTAGTCAATATTCCCTCCAATTTTTCACCCTAAGAATAAATGAATAATTACCTCAAAATTTTCAAAGGACTATTCCAAAAACATCAACTAATCTAAAAAACATTCAAACTCTAAAAAAAACTCAAACACTGCCTTTAATCTTTATAAATAGTTGAAAAAAAAAACAATATTTTTTAACAATTCCATTGGGTTATTCAGTCCCCCCTTTGGATTTGTTTCAACCTCAACAAATCACTTCAAGAAACATAAAATCATATCCCTTAATAAAGATAATTACCTTGACACTATACCACATGATAAATTATTGTTTTTGAGAGAATTACATCCCTAAGTGACAAGAATATTTTAGCTAATTTATCTAGATTATCTCTCCCTTAATCTAAATATTCAACCACACTTTTTATCACTTTTTTTTTTCATAACCACATATTTGGATTTGGAATAGAAAATATGCAAGTTGTGCCTCTTTACCCCCTTCTAAAATACATCTAAATCATAATGAGGTAATTTCCATATTTCCTTAAGTGATAGGGGAATGTTGAACATAGAATTTCAACCTTATTTAAACATACCTATCTATTGGAATAATTTGGTTAAAGATATTTGGAACTAGATTTTTGGTATAAAAGTTTTCCAGTTTTATATCTCCACCAACCACCATTTATTTTATAAAATGATATCTGATATCAATGTAATTGGATATTGAATGTTTTATTGGGTTATTTGATAAATATATAGCATTATGATTATCACAATAAATTTTTAATGGCCTCTTAGTTTCAATATTCAAATTTTACAGCCGCACTTGCATCCAAATAATCTATGTACAAGAATGTGTATCACCTACATATTGTGACTCAACTATGATCAATGTCACTTAATTATAATTTTTTCTATACTAACTTAAAAAACCCTAACCAAGAAAGAAAATTTCACTTAAAGTGGGTCTTCTATTAGTACAATCACCTGATCAATCTATATTTATAAAGACAAACAAGTTCAAATATACATTGTTTATATACAAAAACCCAAAATTCAGTGTTCCTTTCACATATCACAAAATTATTTTAGAAAAAAAGTAAGAGATACTCTTTAGGATCATTGTAAAACCCTGCACATAGATTCACTACATAATTTATATATGGAATTTATGTTTTTTTGGTAAAGTAGACTTCCAATGATTTTTCTAAATTGATTTTGGTTAACACTGTCTCTAGATTCATATCTATAGAGTTTGGTTTCAACTAAAATGGTAGTTGAAACTTTTTTTGAATATTCCATGCCAAACTTTTTCAAAAATTATCTTGCATATTTTTCTTAAGATAGAAATATGTAATAATTTTTTTGATAAATATCTAATCCCATAAAATATACTATCTCACTTAGCATGTACATCTCAAAGCTCTTTCTCATGTACTAAAAAAACTATTCATAGATATAATATTTTTCTTCAGTAAATATGATGTAATCTATATATATAATGACTATCAGAGTACCTATGTGAAGATTCTAAGGAACAATGGAAGCTTTAATGACCATGCCCAATAATGGGTTTCCATTAGTTTCTTTGAATTTATACTTATAACCTAAAGAATAGAAACCTAAAAATCTATGTGATAGGATTTTCACATATAAATTAAAATTAATTTATATATATAAGAATTAAATTTTCCTACAATTCTCTATTTTTTGAATTTTTTTTAACCACTCCCATTGTATTGTCATTTCAATGAAGGATTAATGGATATAATCCCTCTAGCATTAATCCACACATTCTCCACAAACCTCATGATTTCATCATAGAATCACTGAGTTCTAGAGTGAATGATTCTCACCACTTGAATCATTATCCATTGATCATAAATAGAAATTTATTCTCAGATTGAAGGACTCTCTTTGGTTCTATGATGATCTTGAGAGGGAGAAGGATAACTGAATATCTCTATTCTCAAAACTGTTCTTGAGAGTTTACTCTATAGGGATTGTAGGATTCTCTCTTGAGAATGTTGTGCACAATAATAATCTCTCTCTAGAAATGATATAATTGGGTTTATGTAGCTAGGTTAGAGAATTTGTAAGTGAACATATGCCCTTATCCAATCTCTTAACCCTTAGCGAACCCCACATCAAACAACAATAATAATAATATTATTTCCTTGATGTAAAAAATACTCATGGATCATATTAATATCATTTCTTAAATAAATAAATTATTATTTATTCAAATGATATCAAATATATTATTCCCACAAGACTCATAACTTGGTCTTTTTATCTTCCTAAGAAATTATAGAATCTTGATTAATGACTATTTATTTAAATAAATAAATATAAATGAATTATTTGTTCAATAAATAGATAAATATCATATTCACTAAATTTATGAATAAATATTTATTTAATATTAAACTCATATATATATTCTCTTGAATAACTATTGTATGGATATTTTCAATCAGAATAACATGGATAAATATTATTCCAAAAAACTAGAAAATAATATTATTATAATATTAGATCCTAATAAAATTTAATCTAGGTTTTAGATACACTTAGTATGCGGCCCTCCTAGACTCTTTCTCAATCACATTTGGTTAACTCACCTAAATTAATAGATTAGCATCTAATAGTATGTCTAGGCTCCCATTGGGGAAGAATATAAAATTTTCAATGAAAATAACCTCCTACGAACACTCACTGTATAATATTATCCCATTGTGTTGATATCTCATCCAAAAGGTTTCATCAAACATGTCATTAACATATATTCTTGATATATATTTTCTTTAAATTTTCTAAAATGAACATGTCAATAACACCGCCATGTCCATGGACTTAATCATTCAGTTCCATTCCAATCAAATGGTTTGAGATATCTACTTCCATTAACTCAGAAGGGAAAAATCCTTTCTTGAATTATTTTTTAATACCATATCACTTGTGATTCACCCAACACATCTTTCCCCATAAAGAGAATATATTGTCATGGTTTTAATAAATACATATAAGTACATGATTCATTATATGTATTAATAATACCAATACACACATATGTAGATAAGAATATCTAATGAAAAATATGACATGTAGAATTATGTAGGCAATTCTATTCTCATAACCACCTCTCTCATAGATTACAAAGGTAAAACTTCATGAGAAAAAGTCTCAATGTCTTATGAGCCTCCTAAAAATAATAGCCTATATCACATATGTCATTTAAGATAATTCCATCCAACAATAGAACATGTATTTAAGGATATCTTTACAACACTTTAACATTCTTATCATAGCAAATAACTGCTATAGATATTCAATGTAACAAATACTCTAAGGATATTATCCCATTGAATGTTGTGTATAAGAACAATAATTATGTAATAAGATATTTATTAATATTAAAAACCATGAATATATAGTTAATAAAAAGTAAAAATTAGTTAATTGTGGGACACCAACTCCAATAGACTCCCAATTGGACTGGAGACAACTGCTAATTAATTTTAGTCCACTAGCTCTCACATGATATTCATGCTTATGATAAGATAAAGCTTTAGTCAATGGGCCAACCACATTCTCCTCCATATAAACTTTTCTTACTATGACCTTTAACCTTTGATAATAATACATAAAGTGGTGATATTTCCAAATTATATGCTTCATCCATTGATGTGACCTTGGATCCTTGGCTAGAGCCACCACTGTAGTATAATCATAATACAAATTGATAGGGTCATTATTATTAGGCACCTCATCAAGATACTTGATGACGTTGAGTATCCACACTACTACTTTAGTTACTTAATAAGATGTAGTATACTCATAATTGGATATAGAATCAGTTACAAATTGCTACTTTGAGCTCTTATGGCTCATAGCTCCTCCATTGAGGGTAAATACATATCCTGACTATGATTTTAGATCATATTAATATATCTCAAAACTAGTATCTATATATCCATTGATAACTATCTCCTAATCTTATCTATAAACCAGGAACATATCCTTAGTACACCTTTGATAATTTAGGATTGTCTTGAATTTCATCTAGTAGAGATATCCTGGATTTTCTTGATAACTACCTACCACACTCAAGGTGTAGGAAACATCAAGCTCGAGATATATCATGAAATACATGACATAACCTATCATGGAAGTTTAAGGTATTCTACTCATCCTCTCCCTCTTCTATTATTTTTGGGGACACTTTTTCTTATAGAGATATATACCAGGTTTCATCAGTGCCAATACCCTCTTAGATTGTTCTATACCAAATCTGTTTAATACCTTGTCAACATATGTGCCCTGACTTAGTCCAAGAAGACTCTTAGATCTATCAAGAATGACCTTGATCCCTAGAATGTAGGCCTCTTAACTTAATTCTTTATGAGGAAACATTAATTAAACCACTTATTAACGGAGTATAAGACTAGTATCATGTTTCCAATTAGAAAAATGTCATCAAAAGTATACTAATAGGAAAACTAATGCACTCCTATTAAAGTTTTTGTAGATACAAGGATGAAATTTTTTCTTTATGAAACCAAATTCCCTTATGGATTCATAAAAATTAATATTCCATGATAAGTATTATCACTTTAATCTATAAATGGATCTTTGAAACTTTAATACCTTTTTGGTATCATATGTAGTCATAAATCCTTATGGTTGTGTCATATATACATACTTCATGAGGCTCCTGCTAAGGAAATATATCTTGACACCCACCTGCCAAATCTCATAATCATAGTAAGATACCATGGAAAGAATAATATTGATGGATTTTATCATGGAAACTGGTAAATATTTTTCATTACAGTCTATGCATTTATGTTTATTAAACCCTTTAGCCACTTTTCATGCCTTATAATCACTAAATTTACCTTTAATGTCCAGTTTCTTCTTGAAAACCCATTTGCAACCAATGAGATTTACAATTACTGGAGGATCTACCAGAACTCAAACTTAGTTTTGTTATATGTATTCCATCTCTGAATTAATGGATTCTTACTATCTTAAAAATTCTAAGATACTTACCTCCTTCTTGTAGTACATAGGTTCATCATTATCAACCAATAATGAGTCACCATCCTTGGTGACTAGAAAACCATATCTCTCTACTTATCTATACTCTCTAGTGATTCTATGTTGTACTTGTATCTATGGAACAACCACTTTTATAGGGGCATTGTGGAGCTTATTCTTGTTCCAAATCCTATGTATCTTGAGCATCAAATTCATCGAAGTCAATCTTTCCCTCGCTATCTCTTTTGAATATGTGATCCCTCTCAAGGAACATGAAATATATTTCCACTATTACCATTTTATCCAAGGGGTGGTATAGATAATACCCCCTGTTTCCTTGGGATGTCCTATAAAGATACACTTTGTTCTTTAGGGTTCCGGTTTGTTTCCATAAGAGACTTTAAAAAACACCTCACATCCCCATGTATGTAAATTCGTCATCACAGATCTCTTCCCATACATTAAATCATATTGAATCTTATTTACCACTTTAGTTCAAACTTGGTTTAGTATGTATTCCATCATCAAAAGGATAATGAAAGATATTTATAACTCATCATAAACCTCACCACTTCCAATAAGCTATGATTCCTCCCTTCACTAACACCATTCCACTATGGTGTACATAGAGGAGTGAGTTGAGATGAAATCCCAAACTACAGTAAATAGTCAATGAACTCTTGGTTAAAATATTCTCCACCTCAACCCGATTAAATTTTATCTATCTTTCTACCAAGATAATTATCAACTTCATTATTTAATTCCTTAAATTTCTCAAAGGATTCTGACTTATACCTCATTAAGTAGAAATATCCATATTTAATCAAGTCATTGGTATAAGTAGTAATGTATGGGTATTAAACTATAGTTTAATGGGAAAAGTTCCACCCACATATTTGTGTGCTAATTCAAGATGCACTATATCCCTTTTACCCTTTCCACCTAAAGGTATCCTTGTCATTTTACCTTGAAAACAAGCATGGAATTTGTCAAATATTTTACTTAGAAATAATCTAAATGCCCATCTTAATATAAATTTTCCAAGTGATTCTTTTTTACATGAGTAAGCTGATGATTGCACAACCAGGTGTGGTATGATTCATGTTAACTGGATTCATTATCAATTGCTAACACTTGGTTATCATATTCATGTATATAATGTTCATTATCAAGATTCTCTATCCCATAAAAAATTATGTCTTTTTAAAAGTAGAAAATTTTATTCCCAAAATTGAATAAAAATATATCCATGTATGAAATTAACACAGATATGAAGTTTTTGGTAAGAGTAGGCTCATTATAATAATTCCTCATGACTAGAGTCATTTATGTTGGCAATTTAAGGTGGAAGTATACTATAACCAAGGTGGATATCCTTTCTCCATTGGAATCTAGAAGATCCACCTCACATATAGAAAACTTCCTTAATATAATTGTTTATTGTATTCAGATAAAAATATGAGCACAAAAATATGCATATAATACCCACCTTATAGATATATAAAGGTTAAACTTTAACAAATGCAGTTAAGTCTTCCACTTGCTTCCTTACAGTGGTGTGGTTCTTCTTTCGATGGCCCTTCTTGCAACATGAAAAACATTCTACATCTTTTTCCATTGTTTTCCTCTAGATATTCCTCTTATTTAATAAAAATCACTCAGAATCCTTAGATTTGGAGTGATTTTTAGGGTTTTCACATACACTTACTTTTTTCTCCATAAGGAGTCTAGGATTTTTACGCCTCATGTACATATATATTTGGTGAATCAAAGCGAGGAGTTCCAAGAGTGACTTATCAATATTTTTCATATTATAATTAACAATAAAACTAGAGAATATCTGAGGTAGTGAGGTGAGCACATGGTTGGTGTGTATTTTTTTTGGGTTTATGGTTACCATTTGGTCAAAATTCTTGAAAATCAGAAGACATATACACCCAAGTCACCACACTCCAATATTAAATATACATAAAAAACACAATCAAGAAATATCGATTGTAATGACTAGAAAGTAAATTAATCACAAGAATAACAGAAGAGATTATGGTGTTTGGAATTTTTTTTAATCCATGGGGGAATGGTACTTCACTTTATCCAAGTAAAATAGAATATTAAAATGTGAATTTTTTTTAATCACAAAATGATCATAACCTAAAAATATAGGAGTTCCTAGATAGTGATTTTGGTCTCCACTACCTCCCTATCTATCTGGTTTCCATACACCTTAGACGATCTTCATATAAGATCCTCTATTTGGTCAAAGGATCCCACCACCTAATTGGATCATCCAGTGTATTGTTCCCACTTCTTGAAGCTAATGCATGATATACCTTCAGGTGTATATTTTAATGAATCACCATCCAATTGATTGGATTCCGTTACACCTTCCTAATCATCATTCACCAACAAATTTTAGATATCCTAAGTCCTACTATTTTCATTCCTCTATCCCTTATGATGATTGAAAATTAGACTACCAAAGTTACTCCTTTTAGTGGTCTTAGTTTCATTAAATAGAAAATTAAACTCACACATCCAAATAATCTCCCACTCAAGATTAATTTTATTATTCTTACTGATAAAGTCATCTTTTTGTTCCATAGACTCCCATTCTTTACTTTAATTTTTATTAACCAGCTAGATGATTCCTTAAACATACTTTTTGGTTATCAAAGTCCTACTAAGGTGAAACACTAACTTTTTCAGCATGGTCACAAGATTTTAGAATCCCTTTATCATTTTTAGGTCTAATAATCTATCTTCTAACAAATTTTAGATGAAGTGGAACTTCTGTTATATGTGTTTATTCTAAGAATGAAATATCTGATTTTTTTCCAAGTGAATCATTCTTTGTGAGTCATAAAATAATGTTCTAGATTTCAGTATTCTTTCATGATCCTCCAATCACGCTTTCAACCAAACCAACTCCTTCACTACTTCTATCAATTAGATGTACCCTGTTTCTATTATCAAGAGTATGACAATTGGTTGAAGCTTCAACATCCAACTCACTGCCATTCCACCAAAGGTAAACACTCAACCAGAAGTTCTCTTCCATGAATATGAATCTCCACCAAAGTAAAATTCTACAAAACCTTGAAATGGATCATCTATTCCAAAGTAAAGTTCCATGATTTTGGAACCCTTTAACTATCATAAAATCTATTTCACAACCTACTGTTTCTCTTTTCTAGGATTTGATATAAACAAGCTAACTAATCCCCCTACTTGTGTAATATTTGAATGATTACATACCATGGTATACATAAAGATTTTGACAGCTGATGCATATGGAATTTTCTCTATGTAATTGAACTTATATTTAATTCATCTTTATTTCTCCTTGATAAGATTGAAATGTCTGTCCATGGGTTTGAACACTAGATTTTCCTCACTCATCCCGAATCACTCCACTATCTTTCAGATGTAATCTACCCGAGTCAAGTACAAATAGCAAAACTTAGGTTTCTTGCAATCCTTATCCTTAAAATCTACTTCACTAGATCAAGGCACTTCATCATGGAACTTCTGTACAAATCAACTTTCATCTCTTCAATCCTTTCCTTTACTAAAACTACAATAATCATATCATTGACATAGAGAAGTAGAATGATCCAACTTCCATCACCAAATTCCTTTCAGTAAAAAAATGATCATCATTGATTTAAATGAACTTTTTATCCTCTATTAATTCATTGAACTTAATATTCCAATTCCCTGATGCTTGCTTCTAACTATAAAGGCTTGATTCAACACACATGTCCTAGGTTTTGGTGAACTTTTAAACCAATCAATTACTCCATCAAAATTTCCTCATCTAATTCCCTATAAATAAATGCATTTACAAATTCTCTAGATAAATTCCTTATGATGAAACCATACCCAACACCATTCAAATGGTTATGTGATTAAATAAAAATGAAAATATATTCAATAAATCTACAAATTCTATTTTATAAATGCCTTAGATGACTAGATGAACATGTTTTCATGACATGTTTGTCTCACCCAAATTTACCCAAGTTTTTAGGGTTAAGCGGTCGCTTGTAGTTTAGCTTGGGTTTTCGAATCCTCAGAGACCTAAGAAGAAACCTATAGACACATAAATTCTATGGACTATTTTTGGCTATGAATTGGAAAAATTTGGGTTGATTTTAGATAGTTTTAAAAGAGCACTAATAGATCCATGTGAATTCAAATTATGAGAAAATGAGTTGATCCTAGGTTATTACTCAGGGTGGATTGGATGAATTCCTTTTTTTAACGATTTCAATTTCATTAATTCGAGAAGGATTCATTCAATGAATTCAATCTAACCTCGTAAATTACTGGTTAAAAACATTCACAAACACATTCTAATCACCTATACACTTATAGGATCATTTTCTTGAGCATTCCAAGGTAAAGGATCTTATTAGCACATAAAAGTGGGGTGAATAAATTTAATAAGGATTAGGAAGAGATAAAATCATTGAATAAAATAAACTCAAATAAAAGAAATTAATAAAAATTTAGAGAGTGATAAATAAAATCCAATACAGCTCCTTGATACTCCATTGGATCAAATCATAAAAGAGTTATCTCTCTATTGATGACATGTTCTCAATGGAAGTGGGAAGTAGAGCTACGAGGGTGGAATTGAAGAAGTAAAAAAAAATAACGATCACTCCACCGTTGTGTGATAAATTTCACAAGGTTTTGCATTAATAAATTCACACCTTGAGGAAATGGTATAAAAATAATATGGAGAAGAACAGAATAAGAGGAAAGGAATAACTTTTATTAAGAAACTAAGGTGAATTGAACAACTTACATGAGAAAGAAATGCGATTACAAACACAAAGTGATAGCATAACATTATAATTAAACCAAGAAAAAAATATTCTCAACTCCTCCATCACCACAACCTTAAATAGGAATTTTGGAAGCCTTGGGTCAAGCCTCATCTTTACAAGTTTCCTAAATTAATGGTGGTGGGCCTAGGTGGTTGGAAAATTAATGGAGAGGAGACTTTTACACCCTTGACCCAAAGTGGAAGCTAGCTTGAATGCAAAAAAAATTCTCTTAAATGAACTTTTAGATGGATGAATTTGAGTGGACCATATCCCCAGATGTCTCCTAACAACCTATAAAATTTCATCCCAAAAAGTTTTTGGTTTGCGAGATATGATTTAAATGGTGGGATGTTTTTATGGGCCACAAAATCTGGCCCAGAATTTCATCTTCAACTTGGGCCACCTAGAAATATATTAAAACATCCAAATTATCTTGGTCCACAATTTAATTAAATGTTTACCATGATTTAACCTATCATTATTTAAATGTTTAGAATAATTTGGATTGAATCTTGACTACTACAGTAATTTAATTGGGATGCTATCCAGTTCACTTCACCCAAAATGTTGTTGGTTCAAGGCCCACTTTGGTGGTCTTCCAATGTGAATCTTCAAGTGCTCCAAAAAAAATGAATTATTACTTATATCATTGGAGACCTAAAAATAAAATATGAAAATAAAATCAATACCATTTTATGTTTTATGAGGTGTTCAAGAATGTACAATGTAATAGTGAATTTCAAGAAGGAATTGCAATCATAATGTGAAATAATGTTCAAAGTGTAAAATGCACTAAAAATAGTGTTGATGATTAATAAAGCACATGAATATTATAATATAAAAAATGAATATTAGAGTCTTTCAGTGGATAATCATACCCCCAAATTGAGTTTTACTAGTCCTGAGAAAAATATATCTCAACAATATGAAATTCAAATTCCCTTTTCCAAAAACATTTTAATACAAATTTCTCACCCAAAGACCTCATAATAAACAATTAAAAAAACCATAAAAATAGTTTTAAACAAGATAGGTCCAGAGGTATATCCCAATCCCAATCCCATTCCGTTGTTCAAATTCATCACCACATTTAATACAATTTCAATTAAGAATTATGAAGTGTTGTGTGTCACAAAAGACACAGGGGTTCATCTTTATTCAAGGTAGAAAATATAGAAGCTCTATGTGGAATCACATTTTAATAGTAAGATGAGTATTAATTTTTTTTTCAATTTTTCCATGGTAATTGAAATTGAATGAAATCAAGTCAACCCATGTAGCAAGACTTTTCCGATGACTCCGAGGCTCAAAGACCTTAGGGAACCAAGTGAAGCTCACATACTCAGGTATCATATCGAGTTTATTTAATCAAAAACAAATTAAAATTATGAAAAATATAATAAAATTCCCAACTATGGGCCAGAAAACTATGGAGTCACAATCCCCAAGTGTTGAAACCCACACATTAGGTTGGTCTATTGCTTTACTCGCCATTGATTTTTTTCTTTATTTTTTTTGATTTTTTGAATACTCATGTTAAATTTAAAATGATCACCAAAACTATGCCATTTATTATGGGACATCAAGAATTTAAATTAATTCCCCACAATCCAGAGGATGTTCATTGTGTTTTTTGTTATTAAATTGATGAAAATATAAACAGTGAAAAATCACATCTGACAACTGCACATTCCAAAATCTATGCTCATGAAATTAAACTTGCATTAAAATCAGAATCAAGGCATGCAAAATTATTTGATATTCAATTTCAAAGTTTTAAATGTGTATTAACATACTTTATGGTTAAATAAAAATTTCCTTCCATTTATACACATAAAATTTTATTTGACATGATTTTTTTATTATTTTCACCCCCAAATTAAAATAACACTATCCCTAGTGTTTAAATAAATTAAAATTTTGAAGGGGATATAGGTAGAGGATAGGAGTTATAAAATGAATTTGAAATAAGAAACATGAAACAAAATCACCTAGTGGTTGAAGTTGAAGTTCGTGTTGCTCCCATTTAATCCCATGATCTCTATGACACTTAGAGAAGCCTCATAAATGATGGTAGTTTTTATTTATACACCTATGATATGCCTAAAAGTTCATGAATATCAAAAGCCCATGAATATTACACACCAATACAATTAGAACACAATGGGAACCACTTGAGGTTCTCTTAACTAAAAATAAACAAAAAAAAAGGAAAGGAAAAAAATGCACCTGTGAAATTTTGCATACTTAACACAGACTCAAGGTATATATATAAAATATATATATAAATACATATATATACAAATATATATATATATATATAAATACATATATATATATATACAAATATATATATATATAAATACATATATATATATACACAAATATATATATATATACAAATATATATATATATATATAAATTATGGATGATGTGTGTAGGGTAGGTCGTAGGTCAGTGGAAGGCGCACTCCATTATCACCCTAAGGTCATGGGTTCGAGTCTCGCGGGAGGGTTTTCCACCTTGACATACGAATTTCCATTTTGCACATAAATATATATATATATATATAATATTAGTATAAATATTTAAAAATAAAAAGTAGGAAGCAGTATGTATTGTAGGTTAGTGAAAGGTGTGTGCGACTCTTTCCCAAAGGTTGTGGGTTCGAGTCCCGCTGTGCCCGCCTTTGACATGCGAGGAAAATTTTTGTATAAAAATATAAATGTATATTTTTTTCTTTTTCTTATTTTTTAAATATTAATATACACATATATAGATCACATAAAATAAAATATATATTACAAAAAATAAAAATAAATTAAAAATAAATAAAATAAATGAAGAAACAAAAAGAAAGAAAAAGAGATGAAAATATATTTATTATTATTATATATATATATTTTGAAATTGATTTTTTTAAAACAAAAATATAAAAAAAACAAAAAAATAGGAAAATAAAATTAAAGTCATGTTGGTGCTGGGTTTCCTCCCAAAAAGAACTTAGTTTAAAGTCGTTAGCTTGACATGAATCCCCCCAACATACCCAATACCAACTTTCAAAATTCTACGAACCACATTTTTCTCCATTACTACAAGATTAAGATTGAGTCTCAATTAGGTTTTGTGGGAAGTTTTGGAAATTGATTAATTAAAAATCATATAGGTCCTAGTGAATGGGCTAATCCCATGAATATTGAAAAGTGACCATCCAATTTTTTTTAATATTTCTTAAGACATCAAGGAGAATTTTATTATCATTAGAATTGAGAGAGGATGGAATGAAAAATGAAAGGTTTTTGTCATCCCTTATGATGGAACACTTTGGAGGGGAAGGATGGACCATGATTTTGAGATTGGGATAGATAATGCTTTTAGACACAGAACGAGACATTGAATCAAAATTAATTTCATTTTCAAAATTTATCAATAGAATTGGTTCCTTTTGAATATAAGATTAGACCAAAAAATTAGAAATATCAGTGTTAGAAATGGGTATGATCTCAAAGTTTGTGATTTCTCTCAATGGTTTGGTGATTAGTGTTTTTGAAAAATCATTAATGGAGTTATATTCATGAGACTCAATCCATGATTTCCAATTATCATATTTTGAATCCAAAAAATAAATTTACTCTTGATTTAAAGACCCTTCAACAATTACTTGATCTTATTAATCTATCCAAAATCAAAAGGTTGGTTCTTCAGTAAATTCATGAGAGGTTTTTGGGAGAAAATATTCTTCTATCAGTGACAAGGAAGGGAAAAAATGAGTGGGAATGGGTTCTATAACTGTTTCATTGCTTTGTAGTTAAAATATAAATGATTAAACCTCAAAAGTAATTATATCAATTTGTTCACATAGTTTCTCAAGTAATGGTTGTACATTAGGCTGGACAAGGGGTTGATCAAAATGGTCTACTCCAGGAGGATAATAATATTGTTGGAATTGCAGTGAAGGATGTTCACATTGGATTTGTTGGGATTGAAACTCATTATAGTTTGAAATGTTTTGTGGATCATATGAGTTAAAACATTGTGGTTAATTATTTTTTTGACTACCCCACAAATAGAAATTATGATGGTCATTGTACAATACACTTGGTGTGGGGTATTCAAAGTAGGGAGAAGTTCCCCATGTTTGGATTTGTTTAAAAGGGATTTACATAGAAGTGAAATCAAGGATGAGAATAGATATGTGGGGTGAGAAAAGTATGGTAGTGTCTAAGATAACTTAATTAGGTCCCCAAAAATGACTCCAAAATTTAGTATCACCCATATTTACCCAAGTTTTTAGGGTTAAGTGGTCCCTTGTAGTTTCGCTTGGGTTGTTGAATCCTTAGATACCTAAGAAGAAACCTATAGAAATGTACATTCTATAGAATATTTTTGGTTATGAAGTGGCCAAATTTGGGTTGGTTTTATATGGTTTTAAAAGAGCACTAATATATCTATGTGAATTAAAATTATGAGAAAATGAGTTGATCCTAGGTTATTTCTCAAGATGGATTGGATGAATTCCTTTTTTTAACGATTTCAATTTCATTAAATTGAGAAGGATTCATTCAATTAATTCAAAATAACCTCATCAATTATTGGTTAAAAAACTTCACAAATACATGATAATAACCTATACACATATAGTATAATTTTCTTAAGCACTCTAAGGTAAAGTATCTTATCAGCACATAAAATTTGGGCGAATAAATTCAACAAGGAAGAGGAAGAGAGAAAATCATTGAATAAAAGAAACTAAAATAAAAGAAATTAATAAACATTTAGAGAGTGATAAATAACATCCAATCCATCCCCTTTATACTCCATTGGATAAAACCATAAAATATTTATCCCTCCATTTATGACATGTTCTCAACGGAAGCGGGAAGTAGACTTACGAGGGTGGAATTAAAGAAGTAAAAACAACAAAATAATGATCACTCCATCGCTGTGTGATAAATTTCACAAGGTTTGGTGTGAATAAATTAACAACTTGAGGAAATTATATCAACGTGATATGGAGAAGTACATAATAAGAGGAAAGGAATAACTTTTATTAAGAAACTAAGGTGAATTAAACAACTTACATGAGAAAGAAACGCGATTACAAAAACAAAGAGACAACATAAAATTTCAATGAAACCAAGCACAAAATATTCTCAACTACTCCACCACCACTACCTTAAATAGGAATTTTGGAAGCCTCAGGTCAATCCCCATCTGTCCAAGTTTCCTCAATTAATGGTGGTGGGCCTAGGTGTGTGGAAAATTAATGGAGAGGAGACTTTTCCACCCTTGACCCGAAGTGGAACCCAACTTGCATCCACCAAAAAGAGGTTCCAAAATGACCTTCTAGATGGCCGAATTTGAGTGGGACATAGAAGGTGAAATGGATACCCAAATGTCTCCTAATAGTCTGTAAAATTTCAACCCAAAATATTTTGTGGTTTGTGAGATATGATTTAAATGGTGTGCTTTTTTTCTGGGCCATAGAATCTGGCCCATAATTTCATCTTCAACTTGGGCCACCTGGAAATCTATTAAAACATCTAAATTAGCTTGGTAAACTTTTTAATGAAATGTTTCCCATGATATCCCCTATCTTTAATTAATTTTTTAGAATCATTTGGGTTGAAACTTGACCACTACTGTACTTTTATTGGGCTGTTGTCCAATTCACTTTTCCTAGAATGTTGTTGGTTCAAGGCCCACTTTTGTGGTATTAAAATGTGAATATTCAAGTGCTTAAAAATTATGAATTATTCTTTATAGAATGGGAGACCTGAAAATAAAATATGAAAAATAATATCACTACAATTTTATGTTTTATGAGGTGTTCAAGAATGTATCATATAATAGTTCATTTTAAGAAGGAATTAAAATCATAATGTGAAATAATGTTCAAAGTGTAAAATGCACTAAAAATAATGTTGACGATTAATAAATAACATGAATATTATAATATAAAAAATGAATATTATTCTATTTCAGTGGATAATCACACCCCCAACTTGAGTTTTTCTATTCTTGAGCAAAATATATCTCAATAACATGAAATTAGAATTCCATTTTCCAAAAAATTTTTAATACAAATTTCTCACCCAAAGAACTCATACCAAACAAGTAAGAAACCCATAAAAATAATTTAAAATAAGATAGGTCCAAAGTTATATCCCAATCCCAAGCCCATTCCTTTGTTCAAATTCATCGTCACATTTCATCCAATCTCAATTAAGCATGATGAAGTGTTGTGCATCACAAAAGACACGAGGGTTCATCTTTATTCAAGGTAGAAAATATGTAAGTGATAGGTGGAATCAGATTTTAATAGTAACATGAAAATTCATTTTTTTTTATTTTTTGTTTTTTTTTCAATTTTTCTGTGGTAATTAAAATTGAAGTAAATCGAGTCAACCCGGGTAGTAAGACTTTACCGATGAATCCCAAGATCAAAGACCTTAGGGAACCAAGTGAAGCTCACATACTCAAGCGTTATATCAAGTTTACTAAATAAAAAAAATTTTATATTACCACAAATAGAGATAAAATGCCCAACTCTAGGCTAGAAAACTATGGAGTCATGATCCCTAAGTGCTGAAAGCCACACATTAGGTCAGTCCATTGCTCTACGCACAATTGATTTTTTTGATTTTTTTAATACTCATGTTAAAATTAAAACTATCACCAAACCTATGCCATTTATTATGGGACACCAATAACTCAAACTAATTCCCCACAATCCAAAAGATGTGAATCGTATTTTTTTGTTATTAAATTGATGAAAATATAAATGGTGAAAAATCACATCCGACAACCGAACATTCAAAAATCTATGCTTATGAACTTAAAATTTGATTAAAATCAGAATCAAGGCATGCAAAATTATTTGATATTTAATTTCAAAATTTTCAATGTGTATTAACATGTTTTATGGTTAAAGAAAATTTTCCTTCCATTTATAAACATAAAATTTTATTTGACATGATTTTTTTAATTCTTTTCACCCCCAACTTAAAATAAAACTATCCCTAGTGTTTACATAATATAGAATTTAGAAGGGGATATAGGTAGAGGATATGATTTATAAAAGGTATTTGAAATAAGAAACATGGAATAAAGTCACATGGTGGTTAAAGTTGAAGTTCTTGTTGCTCCCATTTAATCCCTTGATCTATATGCCACTTAGAGAAGCCTCATCAATGATGGTAGTTTGTGTTTGTACACCTATTATATGTCTAGAAATTAATTAATCTCAAAAGACCTTGAATATTACACACCAACATAATTAGAACACAATGATAACCCCTTGAGGTTCCCTTAACTAAAAATAAAAAAAAAGAAAAGGAAAGGGAAAAAAATGTACCAGTTAAATTTTGTATACTTAACAAAAACTCGAGCTATATATACAAAAATTTATAAATTAATATATATAAAAATATATATATACAAACACTATTATATATATAAATTATGGATGATGTGTGTAGGGAAGGTCATACGCCAGGGGAAGGCACTCTCCATTATCACCCTGAGGTCGGGGTTCGAGTCTCGCGGGGGTTTTTCTGGCTTGACCTATGAATTTCCCTTTTACGCAAAAATATATATATATAATAATATTAGTATAAATATTTAAAAATAATAAGTGGGAAGCAGTATGTCTTGTAGGTGAGTGAAAGGCGTGTGCAACTCTTTCCCAAAGGTTGTAGGTTTGAGTCCCGCCATGCTTGCCTTTGACATATGAGGCAAACTTTTGTATAAAAATATAAATATATATATTTTTTATTTTTCATATTTTTTAAATATAAATATACATATATATAGATCACATAAAATAAAATATATATTACACATAAGAACTGAAAATTTAAAATAAATAAAATAAATGAAGAAACAAAAATAGATAAAAAGAGATGAAAATATTTTTTTATTATATATATATATTTAAAATTAATTAATTTTAAATAAAAATACACAAAAAAACAAAAAAAATAATAAAATTAAATTAAATTCATGTAAATGCTAGGTTTCCTCCCAGAAAGTGCTTAGTTTGAAGTCATTAGGATGACATGAATCCCCCCAACTTACCCAATAAAAACTTTCAATATTTTAAGAACCACATTTTTCTCCACTACTACAAGATTAAGATTGAGTCTCTATTGGGTTTGGCGGGATGTTTTGGAAATGGATTCATAAAAAATCATATTGGTCCCAGTGAATGGGATAATCCCATGAATATTGAAAAGTGACCATCAAATTATTTTTTTAATATTTATTAATACATCAAGGAGAATTTTATTATCATTAGAATTGAGAGAGGATGGAATGAAAAATGAAAGTTTTTTATTATACCTTGTGATGTAATACTTGGTAGGGGAAGGATGGACCATGATGTTGAGATTGGGTTGGATAATACTTTTAGACACAGAACGGGACATTGAATTAAACTTAATTTCATTTTCAAAATTTATCAATAGAATTGGTTCCTTTTGAATAGAATATTCAACCACAAAATTGGAAGTATCAGTGTTAGAAATAGGTATGGGCTCAAAGTTTTTGATTTATCTCAAAGGTTTGGTGATTAGTGTTTTTGAAAAATCATTAATGGAGTTATATTCATGAGACTCAATCCATGATGTAAAATTCTCCTATTTTGAATCCAAAAAATAAATTTTCTCCCAATTTAAATAACCTTCAACAATTCATTGATATTATTCATATATCCAAAATCCAAAGGTTGGTTATTTAGTAAGTTTATGAGAGGTTTGTGGGAGAAAAAATTCTTCGATTAGTGACAAGTAATGGACAATATAAGTGGAAATGGGTTCCATAACCATTTCATTTATTTATAGTTCTAATATCAATGACAAAAACTCAAAGGTAATTCTATTAATTTGTTCATATATTTCTCAAGTGATGGTTGTGGATCATGCTGGACAAGGGGTTGATCCAAATGGTCTAATCCAAGAGGATAATAATATTGTTGGAATTGAATTGTAGGATGTTCATATTGTCTTTGTTGGGATTGAAACTCATTATAGGTTGGAATGGTTTGTGGATCATATGAGTTCAAAATTTTTGGTTGATTATGTTTTTGACTATCCCACAAATAGAAACTAGGATGATCATTTTACAACACACTTGGTGTGGGGTATTCAAAGTAGGGAGAAGTTCCCCATGTTTGGATTTGTTCAAAAAGGATTTACATAGGATTGAAATCAGGGATGAAAATAGATATATGGGGTAAGAAAAGGATGGTAGTGTATAATATAAATTACTTAGGTCCCTTGAAATATCAACAAAATTTAACCTCACCCAAATTTACCCAAGTTTTTAGGGTTAACGGTCACTTTTAGTTTAGCTTTGGTTGTCAAATCCTCAGAGACCTAAGAAGAAACCTATAGACACGTACATTCTATGGAATATTTTTGGATATGAAGTGGCCAACTTTGGGTTGATTTTAGATGGTTTTGAAATATAAATAATAGATCTATTTGAATTAAAATTATGAGAAAATGATTTGATCCTAGGTTATTGCTCATGGTGGATTGGATGAATTCCTTTTTTTAATGATTTCAATTTCATTAACTTGAGAATGATTCATCCAATGAATTCAAAATAAACTCATCACTTACTAGTTAAAAACCTTCATAAACAAATTCTAATCTCATATACATTTGTAGGATAATTTTCATGAGCACTCCAAGGTAAAGGATCTTATTAGCACATAAAATTGGGGATAATAAATTCAATAAGGAAGAAGAAGAGAGAAAAAAATTGAATGAAAGAACATAAAATAAAATAAATTAATAAACATTTAGAGAGTGAGAAAAAATATCCAATCCAGACCCTTTATACTCTATTAGATCAACACATAAAATAGTTATCCCTCCATTGATGAAATGTTCTCAACAAAAGCGGGAAGTAGACTTATGAGGGTGGAATTAAAGAACTAAAAACAAAAAAATAACGATCACTCCACCATTGTGTGATCAATTTTACAAGGTTTGGTGTGAATAAATTCACACCTTGAGGAAAAAGTATCAAAAATATATTTATAAGAATATAATAATAGGAAATTAATAACTTTTATTAAGAAACTAATGTGAATTGAACAACTTACATGAGAAAGAAATGTGATTATAAACACAAAGCGACAACATAACATTACAATGAAACCAATCACACAAGATTCTAAAATCCTACACCAAAATTAACTTAAATAAGAATTTTGGAAGCCTTGGGTCGAGGTCCATATGTCCAAGTCTCCTCAATTAATGGTGGTAGGCCAAGGTGGGTGAAAAGTTAATGGAGAGGAGACTTTTCCACCCTTGACTTGAAGTGGAAGAAAACTTTCATCCACTGAAAAGATGCACCAAAATGACCTTATAGATGGACAAATTTGTGTGGTCCATAGAAGGAGAAAATGTATCCCTAGATTTTTTATAATAGGATGTAAAATTTCAGCTCAAAATATTTTATGGTTTGCGAGATATAATTTAAATGGTGGGATGTTGTTCTTGGCCACAGAATCTGGCCCAGAATTTCATCTTCAACTTGGGCCACATGGAACTAAATTAAAAAAACATAATTATCTTGGTCCTATATTGAATTAAATGTTTACCATGATGTCTTATATCTTTAGTTAAATTTTTATAATCATTTATTTTGAATATTGACCGATACAATACTTTTATTGGGATGTTGTCCAGTTCACTTTACCCAGAATATTGTTGGTTCAAGGCCCACTTTTGTGGTCTTCCAATGTGAATCTTTAAGTGCCCCAAAAGAAATAATTATTCCTTATATAATTGGAGACCTAAAATTAAAATATAAAAATAAAATCAAGAACGTTTTATGCTTTATGAGGTGTTCAAGAATTTACCATGTAATAGTTCATTTTAATATGGAATTACAATCATAATGTGAAATAATGTTCAAAGTGAAAAATTCACTAAAAATAGTGTTGATGATTAATAAAGAAAATGAATATTATAATATAATCAATTAATATTATACTAATTTATTGGATAATAAAATGTCAAATTAATTGGGTTTTGGATGATTAAATTTATTTTAGGGTAGACCAGTGACGATCTCCCAAGGAGTGTTGGAAGTTTAAAGTGTGAATTCTCAACAAGTTTTTTTTAAAATAAAACTGGAAATAGGGGGAATGATGTTTCAAAATAAAATGACTTAATTTAAAGAGTTCAATAGTTTAAAAGAAAAAATGGCTTTTGATAGAAATAAAATAAAGTGATAATTAAAAGTTAACTACACAAAATTTAAAGTTCACAGTTTTTAGATATTCATTTAGTTTTAGAGTAAGTCTTTGGTTGAGGTTAATTGGAATCATGATTCCCCTATGGGACTTGATATCAAAGAAATTAGAAAAAAACCCTAACATAAAAATCATGTATACACGGTTTATCCATAATGCATTGTATAAGAGCTTTAAAATAAAATTTAAATCTCAAATTAATGGGATGGAAAAGGATTATTATGTTTTCTAATCAGAACAACACAAGCATACACTCAAAATCTCATGAAAATTAGTTAGGAATAAAGATTATTTCATTCTCATGCATAAACACAATGAACACAAATTTGAAATAATGTAATATAAACTTGATTAAACATTTTAAAACCCAAGGTACACCAAATTAGTAGCTAATATGTGTGTCAAGACTACCTTGAAAAGTGCATAACTCCCTCACAATTATCACCCACTATTTAGCTCACCATCGAGAGGAGGAGACTTGAGTAGATCTTCATCTTCATCCTTGATATATCTATGAGGATAGGGATATCCAAAAATTCTATGATGATGAAAGTAATCCTCTAAATTTTCAGAATGATATAACTTAACCCCTTGGTTTAACTTATAAATGGGGTTCCCAAGGTACCAATTTATAGGAAAATTAGAAGGTGGTTTGAGCACCGTGTTTTTGAAATACCAATAGGAACCAAGATTTAGAAAAGGATAAAATATTATATATATTTTAAAAAAACAACAGAGTTGTTTCCCCATATCTTTAATATCTCTTATAAAAATTTGGTAATAATTAGAGTCCTATAACTTTATATATGTCTAAATTTCAGAGGTAACATTGAGACCATGAACAATGAATATTCTATCCAATGATAACACATTTTAGGCCTATAAATAGATGCATTATACTTCCTATTATTTTATAGAATTGTTTTACACATGATTTTTTATCCACCCACTGATTTCCAGCCCAATTGGATGCATATATTAGGCGTAATGTGGATTTACGTTTATATGTGTGTAGTTTTAGACCAATTTTCTTTAACTTAGTCATGGGATCTCCAATTATAATGTGATCATCCAAACCAGTGAAATTTACCTTTTTAATAGTATTAAATATTATCCAACTGAATCAAATGATATGTGAAGTTGATTATTATATTTTGAATTTATAATTAAAAAATAGTTTAACAAAGTGGTTTAAAGGTGGAAATAAATAGTAAATCACTACATGATCACACCCCCATACCTAAAAATTAAACTTTTGGGAAAAGTTAAATATTAAAAAATAATTAATAAAGATATCCCCTTATTCATAGAAACTTAACATTAAAACAAAATTCAATTCATGGTAGAAATGTGAGAAAATCAAGAACTACATCAAGTAGTTAATCTCAGTAAGCATGAAAATGAGTGTCTCATAAATTGTATTAAAATAATTGTAAATACCTTGAATCCAGTATCCCAGAACCAATGGTTACTTTATTATGTTGGAATAAGATACAAGATATCACATCCCAAAGGACTTAAAAATTTAGTAGTCATGGTAAACTAGATATATAATTTAATATCACATTAAATTTGAAAAAATAAATTAAAACACAGTGAAAGTAAATATTCCACATCCTTGAACTCATTTAAAGATTCCTCCTTCATATCTCAGGGAAAGGAAAAAATAAAGGGTTAGATCATATGCTTAGTAAGGGTTACATGCAGTAGAAACTATCATGAATCAATAAGTAATAAACAATATGGAAAAGTAAATAACTGAAAACACATGCCATTTAATAAATAACCTAATAATGAAGAATAATATGGAAGGAATAAATGATGATCAAATAATTAAATATAAATAATTACATGATCTTGAAGCTAATACATTGATAATATCAATGTAGTAATATCATGGATAATAATAACTGAATTTTAAATTAATGAAATTATTAATATTAGACGTCACAATCTCAAATATCATGATATCTCTACTATAAAAACCATGTGCCAAGACAATTTAATTGATGGGAAATTATACAAAATAAACTCATTTAATTTGGATATCCTAATAATTTGCCTCATGAGACTATCAATACATTGAGGGGCTATATAATTCTGGGCCCCAACTCTCACTGTATGTCCAATGCATTCCTTATATATTAAATAATAAATTTAATTCATGAATAATATGACTTATCAATAAATATCTATATTAAACAAAGAATAAATATTATCATTAATTCCCCAGTCAATCAAATAAATTTCAAAGTAAAAAAATATATGTAAAAATGATATATGGTTTAAGAAATAAGTATATCCATGATAAAAAATATGGATATTTAAGGAAAATATAATGTAAAATGATCACAAGAAAGTGAATATTTCAATGGAAAGTTAATGGCTACAAAATTAATCAAGAATGTGAATTTTAATAAATTACTTGGTAAAACTGATCACAAACCATCCAATGAAAGAATACGCATGGTATCATTGCAACATATCCCTTGTATAGTATAAGTAAAATAAAGTCTTATTGTTATTGATGAATAAAAATACCAAAAAAATACCATTAAAACATTATTGAGGAAAATACCCTTTTCACTTTGAAAATAAGTTTTAAAAACTAGAAATTTATAGAATATTAGGAATTTTTTTTTCTTTGAAACAAAATTTATAAAATTGTAAATAAATATTTAAATTAGCAAGCGATCATGACAGCAAAAATATTTTGTGCATGCCGAGTATGTTAAAATAAATATTTCTTTCACAATCTTTGTAAAAAGTAAAAAAGTACCTTATTCAGAAAAAGAAAAGAAGAATCCTTTTAATTTTTTTTTGTAAAAATTAAAACATGGGTAAATATTTTTTTAATAAATAATTGGATAATATTAAAAATATTCTTTAAAATATTTTAAGAAAAATATGGATATGGAAGAAAAATCATTTTTGAGCGAAGAAAGAAATAAAGTTAGATTTTTTTAAAAATATTTTCTCAATCATTTTAAGTACCAAAGATAGGAAAATGGTACTATTACTTGAAAATTTCACGAATAAATATAGGATAATATAATTAAATTGTTTTATTAGACAATGATCAAATAATTTCCTTCAATGGAAATTTAAGCATAAACAATCCCAATTAAAATGATATTGAAGCATAAAACCTTATCGCTTTGGAAAATTTTTAATCATAACCCCTATAAAATAAATAAATTAAAATGAAACATTAAATAATATTAATATAAATGTATTCATGATATGAAATATCAAAGGGGTAGTATATACACCTCATAAAAATAAATAGGTGCATAATACCAAATATATCTCAATGGAGTGGAAATTGAGATAAAATATCTTTCAGATATTATAAAATTGAAGTGATAATTAATAAATGAATTTATTATGTGTATAAAATGTAAATACACATAAAAAATTGGAAATAAAACATAAAATAATCAAAATACATTACACATATAATCTTATAACATTAAAGACTACGAAGAAGTAATATAACCCAATGAAAATAAATTGAGTTATAAAATTCCTTACCACTTGGTAACTTTCATTTCAAAACAACTTGGATGAAATAATTAAAATTGAAACATAAAATACTATGAAATATGAAGGATTCATGATATTACATAAAAAAGGGCCAGTATATACACTATATAAAATAAGTTAGGCACATAACATTAAAATATGCCTTAACGAAGGGAAATTGAGATGAAGTCCCTTATAAAGATCATACCATTAAAGTGAGAATTAATCAATGAATTTATTATGTATATAAAATTTAAATAAATAAAAAACATGTGTTAATAAAATATAAAATAATCAAAATTCATTACAAACATAATCTTTTAATATCAAAGGCAATTAAGAAGAAATATAACCCAATGAAAAGAAATTGAGTTATGAAACACTTACCACTTAGTATATTTTGAGTCAAAAACCCATTAGATTAAATCATATGAATTTAAACTTAAAATAAAATGAAATATTAAGGATTAATTTTATTACATTTAAAATGGTATTATATACACCATATAAAATAAATTAGGTGGATAACATTACAATATGCATTAATGAAAGGAAATTGAGACAAAATCCCTTACCTCATACTCCCCTTTAGTTGAATTCAATTTAAACTCATGTATAATGATTTTAATCATTTTATTAATTTATAATAGAACCATATTAATATTTATAGTATCATATATGATTATATTATAACATCTTACTACACATTTTTTAATAATATTTAATTATTACTATTATTTCGGGTGTTAACTGCTTCATTTTCTCATGCATGTTTTATCATGAATGTTCTAGTTCTTATGCATAGGATATAGACCCATAATATAATAAATGATATTAATGTTATAAATATCACATTTCTTCATTAGGTAACTTTTTATAACCATTCTTTAAAGTTGAACATGGAAAATGAACCAGATCGCTTCGTGGAGATAGTAGGATATATGTATGCATGAGCGATGATATCATTCCCTTAATGGGTCAAATAGTAAGTAATAGAATGATATATTAATTTAAAATAACTAATATAATGTAATATGTATCATATATATTTATTATTTCTATCATTATGGCTATCCGGTTGATTCAGTGATGGAAAACAAATTACATTGGTTTCTGAGGTGGTAGCCCGACATACACACGAGCGATGTCTTTGTTTCCCATTTGAAGGAGGAGGATATGGATAAATATCATGCCATAAAAATAATAAAACATTATTATATGTGATATAATAGTGTTATTATATTTTAATATTTAATACATAATTTAAGGTGATAAAATAAGTAAAAATTAGAAGCTTAGTGAAGATGATTACCTTCTCTTAGAAAAACCTCATTTGTATCTCTTATTAAAGACCTTAGGATTGGTATTTTGGGAATAAAAAAACATACATAATATGTATAAGTATGTTAGGGAGATATTTTGGTAGGTTTTTTTATGATAAATGGCTTGAGAGGTGTAAATAAGTGAGGGTAGGTGGTTCCCTTTTATAATTGAGGAGGAGTGACATTTTTTAAATACTCAAAACTATTTAATAATGGGAAGTCAATATCTCCCAAAGTGCCTCCAAAATTGATAAATAATGGGGTGGAGGGAAGTTAAGGTCAAACTGTAGCTCTAACATAAAAAATAAATAAGTTTTAAACATGTTATTCCCTTATCCTATAATTTTACTTAATTTTACCATTTTAGTTTTCACCACGATAACTTATTTATTTATTTATTTTCCCAGGTAATTTATATTTTAATAATAAAAATAAATGAGCCTTATTAGATAATTTTGAATCAATAATTTTAAATATGAAATAAAATTTATAAAATAAAATTCCTATGTGTGTGAAAAATTAATTTTAAGATGGTTTCTTGTATCACATAAAACCCTATTTTACCCTTAATCACAATAATTAATTTTTTTACTGTATTCACTATAAATTATTAAAAAAATTAAGTTTATGTTATTAAATAATATTAATTATTATGATTATAAATATGAAATTAATTTTTATTAAATTTAATTCACAAAATGTGGAATAATTTAATTTAAAATCAAATCCGCATGCATGATAAAAAATACGGTTTTCCAAAGAAAAACATTTCTTGAATACAAAAAGTTTTTATATAAAAATTTAATATAAAATTGATTAAAATAACTAAATTGGATTATTAATAATATAATTGAAATAATTTTACTTTTAAAACAATTTTAAAATAAAATGGTACTTTTAAAATGCTTTAAATGAAAAGGCATCTTTTAATAAAAATCATCATTGTTTTAGTTTTCAATGAAAAATTAATCTTTATAGAAATTATAAAAAATTAACTATAAGATAATTTTAAAATGATCATTTAAAAAATGAATTTTATTTCTTCAAATAAATTTTCTAAAATTGGTAAAAATATATTTAAATAAGTGGGAAAAACGTGATGAAACCACTTTTTAGGAAAGTATAGTTTTTAACCATAAAAACGGATTCATTATTATCCCATGCTTAGAAAAAAATATTAGATGAATGATAAAATATTTGATTTAATATATAATATATATATTTCATTAAAATCATTCACCAATAGTGATCAATTTAATTCATTATGATATAAACACATTGTGTGCATAAAAATAGTTTTTTAGAAAAACATTTCTTTTAATTTCAAAATGTTTTTTATTTTCATTTATAAATAGTTAATAACCAATAAATTTATTTTATACATGCATAAACCATATAATCTTCATAATTTAGTTAGTCCTATTCATAGCCTCTAATTTAATAGTTAGGCTATAATGATCATATTTAAATAATATATTTCTAGATTCATTTAAGCTCGGTGTTGCATGTCATATATGCTATTAAACACAATGTTCATATTTTAAAATATCAGGGCATTACATTCTCCCCAAATTCAATAAATTTCATCAACTTAATTTGAACTTTCACTTGAAAAAAACAAAGGTTTTCTATTTAAAAATTCCTTTGTGAAAAACCCACATTGTAGTAGGATTAATAAAACTTCCTCTTAAAAAGAGGGAAAGGGAAATATTGAGGTCATATAGAATAACACATAACTAGGTTTCCTTATAGGAAAAAATTAGTGAGAAGTAAAAATGTGGACATCAAATAAAAGTATAAATAATTTTAGTGAGTGATAGAGATCATTTATCATAAGAAAGTGAATTACGAAGGGAAAGTTAATGACACAAAACCATAAACTGATGAGGTTTCAAAAAGACCATTGATTCACTAGAAACATAGGTAAGTGTATAAAATTCTTATTTCAAGGTCCTTTTTCCTAAAGTTGAGATATTATTTTACTACCAAGATAGAGGACACCATAAAATATACTTACTTGATATATTTTTATTTAATAATCACAATTTCATCCTTTGGGTGTGTTTAGATGAATTTACACTTTATTTATTACTACAAGAAATGAATATCTGATATGAATTTTTATTCCTAAAGCACTAAATATAACTTTTAACAGATCATAAGATTTAAAAAATTGTAATAATTTATTCCTCCTATCATTAAATATTTATAAAAACTGAAATGGTTACCTCAATATAAGATAATAATAAAAAATTATAAACCTTCATATGAAGAGATATTACATTTTTACTTCAAAATTTTCACCAAAGGTTTAACTTAGATTATTCCAAAAATAATTAACCCTAAATACTAATTAACCTCAATATTCTCAATATTAAATATTTTTTTCACCTCAAAGATGATATCATACCATTTAAATTACATCCCCAAAAGTTTAATTACATTCTTCCCAAATAATCATTTATGTTAAACCTAATGGTTATATATAACTTAAACCATAAAATTTCTCCCAAAATATTATGAATTACCTCAAAATAAAAAAATTTGATCCTATAATATGATTCCCAAAATCAACTTCATATTTAACTGTCAAACTATTTAAGTAAAAAAAATGTCATACTAACCAGCACTTTTCCTGACATATAGGTTGTCCCTTTTCTAAAAATATTTTAATATCATTCCTATAACGTTCCCAAAAATATGATTAATATTCTCATAAATAACATTAATCATCAAATCAATTTTTAATCCCTAAGGTTTTCTATACAGTTTATTTTTTTCATAAATCAAATAATCTTAATTGACTATTATTAGGATAACATCAATGATTATATTAACCCTAAATGTTTTTGATACCATTAAATTTATGAAAAGGGAATTACTCATCAAATAATACTTCATTTTGAACCTAAGGGTTACATATACCACAAAAATCTATTGAAACTCAATAAATGTCTCCCAAGTAATTCCCTCACATAGAACCTTAAAAGGGGTATCTGTGATTTTAAAATTATAATAAACCTTAGAATTATCATTCCAAGACCCTTTATGTTTATCCCATATCATTATGTAATATCATAGGTTTCCATCAGTTCTATTCTTTAATTCATTATAATTGTTCATAGAGAAAAATGAATTAACCCAAGAATATCCCTCAGGAGTGTCAAACTAGGTGTGCAGTAAGGCCCATTGTCATGCACTAAGTGATGATCGAGTGAAATCTCAATTCACCCTTTTTGGAGTTATTACCCTTAGTTACAGCTATGCCAAATCCACAACCACTTGTAGTATCTAGTTAGGTATGCATTGCTAGGAAAAACCACATAATATCTACCTTATCAAAACCATAGAATGTTATTCCACAATTAGGCATATCCTCAAAGTCTATCATAGGGTTATGTTTTCTAATACATATTTTTCTAAATCTAGTTCCCAAGGTTTCTACTAGAATTTCTCAGATACCAACTATAAATACCCGGACTCCAGTTGCCCGAATTCGATGGTTACTTTATTACATAAGAATAAGATAAAATATATTAGATCCTAAAGGACCGAATAGTTTAGTAGCCTCAGAAAACTAGATATATACTTTAATCTCACATTAAATTTGAAGACATAAATTAAAACATTGTGTAGTAAATATTCTGCATCCTTGAATTCATTTAAATATTCCTTCTTCATATCCTAGGGAAAGGAAAAAATTAAAGGGTGAGATCAGATGAACAGTAATGGTTACATATAATGGAAGATATCATGAATGAATAAGGAATAAAAAATATAAAAAGTTAAATAACTAAAAACACATTCCATTTAATCAATAACTTGATAATAAAGAATAATATGGTAGGAATAAATGATGATAAAATAATTATATTTAAATAATCACATGATCTTGAAGCTAATCCATAGATAATAATAACTAAATTATCAATGAAATAAATGCTTAATATTGGACATCATGAACTCATAAATCATGATATCTATACTATTAAGAACTTGTATCAATATAGTTTAATTGATGAATAGGTATACTGATATGTACATTTCATGCACACATTTTTGATATATAAATATATTGATTTTGATAATATAATTGTTAATTATTTCCTGTACATTTAATGATTTTTTCTATCCCTAATAAGATACCTTGATTTATGGAAAATCTGAAAAAGGAACTAAAACAGATCAATGTTTCTACTAAAGGAAGGTCTCTATGATAAAGGATGTCAATAAGATACTTTTGAGGGTTAAAACTGAATAACTGAGGCATAATAGAGCTTCTAGATATGGAAAATGTCAATTCATGATGTGAAATTATTACAAGATGTGAAATAAATACAAGACATGATCTGAATATAAGTGGTGAGTAATATTAGAGGATACCATGAAAATTCATGATGCGAAGCCTACTTTCACACCGTGAAAGTGGCTAGATAGACCTAATTTTGGCCTTTTGAAGAGAATTTTCAATAGTGGAGAGCACTTATGACTCAGACTACTGTTCAAAACCCGAGAAAGACCCGAGACTCATAATATTCCATATTTATTTCAATATAAATGAAAAATGAGATCCCAAGAGTCCTATAAATAGAGAGATACACTACTGCTACTGAGAATGATTTTGGAGAACAAAACTTTGGGTGAGAAGCTTCACTATAAAGGATCCTCACAAGTTTTCATCTCCACATTTTAGTATTATTTATTTAACTTTCCTCATTCCTCTTTACTCCCTCATCACTAGGTTGAGGGGGTAATTCCTACCCTATTCTAGGATAATGTAGCTGAAGGGGTAAGGTTCTATTGGATTTCATTATTTATTTCATTCATGTATTAGGGTTGTTTAAATTTTGAATAAAATTCCAAACTATTTTTTTTTCTTTTATCATGAACATTGATACTTGAATTTGAAAGAACTTCTCAATTACACAACTGATTACCCTAATTGAGGCATGAACATTGTCAAATTTTGGTTAATTAGGTTTAAAATTGGTATTGAGACAAACTCGATTTGGAGAATCACTAATTTATCTAACCATAGGATAATGGGAATTACCGCATCGAGGAGAGGGTTTCATGACCATTGAATCTACCTCATCCTAATTCCAACACTAATACTGAACAATTGTTCAATTTCAAAATCCAATTTAACCCAAACCCCAAAAGAAACAAAACCCTAGAATTCTTTCAAACCTAAATTCAAACCTACCTAAATCAACTTTGATTTCTATCTCACTTTCTTCAAAATATTTTCAAAACCAAAACTGTTTTCTTTCCACTTTCTTAAAATAAAGTAAATAAAAATAATTTATTTTAAAAACCAAAATTACTAACTATGATTTATCATGGGTTTAACCTTATTCTTGTTTCATATTACATTCTTATTAATTTTCTAAAGTTATTGAGTTTTATAAATTTGTAATTTTATTAGTCCCATAGGAAAATAATGATTCCCTTTAAGGTTATCAAAACTTAATATGTTTCTGGGGTAGACTACAATTTAGTTTTAGGTTTTTAATTTTAATTTTAATTTTTTATTTTATTTTATTCTCTCTATTTTACATTGGTTGTGTTCATTCTATGGTTTTCATGATTTTAATTTTTTATACATAACAACTGTACCCAATCCAAAAGCAAAGAAACCCTCAAGTTCGATTGAAAACCAGAAAAAAGTATAAGAAAGAATAAATATGTGACCATGGATAGTAAAAATAATAAAGATACCAGGGGAGTTCAAACCTGATATCTGAGGCTATGTACGTTCACTGACTACAGGTGGCCATCAAACATAAGACTAGAACTGAGTATCCTGGAACCTCCCATTTACAGAAAATCAATTTTAGATCAAACTTTATATAATCCATATAGACTTGAACAATGTAAAATTAACTATATCACCCATGAAGATATGAATTCACATATGGGAATATTTCTTGAGCTCTATGACACCTTATAATTCTATAATGTCTCAAGTGATGTGGTAATACTTTGACTGTTTTGATTTTCATTGATGGATTGAGCTTGTGAGAGGATACAAAGTTTTCCCGCTCATTCTATCTCCACATGGGATGATCTAGAAAGGAAATTTCTCTCTCTATTCTTCCCTCCTTCAAAGTCAATGGACATATGGGTAAATATCCTTAACTTTAGTTAATTTTAGGATGAATCTCTTTACATTTCTTAGGAACATTATAAAGATATAACCCGTAAATTCCTTTACCATGGTATAGAGCTATGGATAGTAATCCAAACATTATATAAATGTTTTTCATAGGGAAATAAGTCAATTATAGATGCTTCAGTTGGAGGATTATTGATGAAGAAATATCCAAAGGAGAACTATAGTCTACTAGATGATATATAACAAAACAACTTCAAATGATAGACTAAGGTAACACAACGAAGATTCATCCACCCAGTCAAAAATAATACCTGTATGGTGGGACAAATGGAATCATTAACGAAGAAGATGGAAATAATGATGGGCCAATAAAAAAACCCCAAGGTATGTATACAAAAGAAGTAAACTATTTTGATTATTATCAAGGTAATAATTTTCAGGTTTTGTATCCACAATAATAAGGGAAATGTTACTAATAGTGAGTACTGGGTTGTCAAGCACAACATAGACCATCATTGTAGAGCCAAGTCTACACACTATAGGATACATTGGCTACTTTCATGACTTCCATCAGTGATTCCATCAAATAATTGATATCCTATTCAAAATATCATAATGAATCAATAAAATATCTGAAGGAAGACTCAAAGTATTAGATGGATGAACTCCAGAATCTTGAATTCCAAGTTGGCCATATCGCTGAACAGTTTAGATAAGGCCATGAGGAGTACTATATGAATTCCCCGAAGTGTTCCCACATGAATATTTTAAATTCATTACTCTAAGGACTAGAAAATTCACTTAGTATCATCCTGAACCAATAAAAATACAATAATAAAACCAAGAAGAGTTGGAAAAGGGTAAAGAACAAGTATATGAAGAAGATGTAAAAGAAGAACCACCACAGTACAATCTGAGTCTACTTTTTCTAGAGAGAATAGTGAAAGTGAAGATCGATGCAAAAAAAGGTAAATTTATTGATCACTTTAAAAAATTACATATTAATATTCCATTCAAATAGGTCCTCACCAACATGATGACATATGAAAAATTCATGAAAGAATTTGGGATCAATAAGAAGAATATGGAGGTGATTGGAACCATTCTATGCACAAAAGAGTGTTCGACGGTGGTATCAAAGGACCTACCTAATAAGCATTAAGATCTAATAAGTTTTTTGACTCCTATCTTTATTTGACCAAGTAAATTTAAAAACTATTTTTGTGAATTAGGTGTGAGTTTCAACATCATGTCATACATCTCTTTCAAGAGTCTAGGACTAGAAAGATTAAAGCCCATAAGATTTTCACTTTAATTGGAAGATTTAATAGTGAAGTAATCCCAAGAGGTTATCAAATATATTATAATTAAATTTGATAAAATATAATTCCACATTGAATTCTTAGCACTAGATATGGAAGATGAGCAAACAACACTCATTCTGGGTAGACTATTTTTATCCACTGAGAGAGAACTAATTGAAGTACATAGTGGAGAAATCTATCTGAGAGTTGGTAGAAGTCAAGTTTCAATATCCATAAGGTGATGGATAAATATTATATTAGAGAATATAAGGAGTTTATAGAATAAAAAATACCTAAAGTTGAAGATATCACTGAAGTTGAAGAAGTGCATGAGGTAGAAATTGTTGTGTATGAGGATACTCAAAGTAAAATTACTAAGAAGAAGAAAGAGAATATGATAGGTCAAACCACTAACATGGGAAAAGTGACTAACTCCACCAAATTTGAAATAGTACAATAGGTATGGATGGCACACAATCTTCAATTTAGTTTTTCAAGATAAAGAAGAAATAGCGAATAGATTGATGGAAACCAACCAAATGCTAGCATTAGGAAGAGTTAAGATATTTAGAGGGGGAGGATAAGGATTGAACTATATGCACAAGTTACAAATGAGGCCATTTATATACCATGAGTTGGTAATTTTTTTGATATTTCATTACCTAAGCTGAAGCTGAAGGAGTTAAGGTCGATCCAATGATGCTAAACAAAAATGCTTTTGAGAGGAAACCTGAGTTTTTAGTATTTTTATTTATTTGTTTTTAAGTGAATGAAATCTCCCACAAATATTTTAAATTTCATTAATAATGTCCTATATTTTCACTTGTTAATTTTTATTTTATAGGACCATGAAAAAATAAGAAAACAACATCAGATGAATTTACAGGACCAATACACATCATGAAATACATTCACATCATGAATTCAAGAAAATACATGTTGTAAAAGTTACTCAAGTTGTGAATTAAGTTTAGGTAGGACTTGGGAAACTAAATTCAAAGCATCATTCAAAAGGGTAGTATGAATTTCAATATGATTTTTTTATTACATTCTGCACATTTAATTTATTTATATATTTTAACTACCAATTGTATGCCTAAATTGATTCTTGCTTTAATCAACTAAACTAAGAGATATAATTTTCCTAGGATACTTTCCATGCCATTATTTTAAATTTCTTTTTCAAAAAATTTGAATTAGAAAAATGGGGAAAATAATTAGTGGAGACAAACATGTGGTTTTGGATTTCAAAAATCATGATTTAGGGAGCATGTTAATTATTTTAAATAATTTTTTTGAGATTTGGAAGTCCTTAAATTTATAACATTTTCATTAATTTATTTAAATATTCATATGTATTTCCATTATTAGTTATCCCAACCATTTATATCATTCCCAATATATCTTCTGAGCTTAATATTTACCATTATTTCTTAAAGTATATTTTTTACGAGACCTGAGAATATTCTCTTCTAGAATTTCTTTTCATCTTATCAAAGTTATGACTGAATAGAATCACTATTAATATTATCATAGAATCATTTGTTTAGCTATTTATCCATGGAAATAACTTTCATTAATCCTTTTTTAAATCCTATAGAAGCCATGAGAAGCCTTGTTAGGAAACGATCCAAGTTACAAAACAATTTTATCCATTAATACCTTCCTCTAAATATTGTGCATTATATTTAAAAGAATAAGTGTAAGGGAGATACTATCCATTGTAGATGTGTCATTGAGGATATTTTTCTGGGGAGTTTTCATGAGATCTTGGTAGATTCTATATTACCATTCACTATATATATCATTATTCACCTCTCTTGTGAAAAAAAAATATATTTAAAAAAAAATTGGTTGTGTCTTGGGAGGATAAAAAATCAAAATTACAAGACCAACAATATTTTGATTGTTTGTGGTTAGGTGGTGGATATGAGATTTTTCTTAAACAAAATTTTTGAAAAAAAAGAAGAAAAATAAGATAGGTTGATTCATTCATCACACTTACTTTTATCATGACCCCACTTTGAGATTTTTGGGGGGAAGATAGAGACGACATCTATAAATGGAAATTTTTATTGAGCTTATATTTTGATATTATACATTATGTATTTAGAGTCAAAAATCTTTTTTAAGATTTATTATTTTCATAGCATTACCCACTTTACCAAAGCCTCATATTCATTTGAACCTAACGATGAATTTCTAATGATTAATTGTGATACCTAACTTTATACAGTAGAGATACTAGATGCTTGCATGATTATGGTAATTGATATGTTTTTGAGATATGTACTGAACTGTATTAAAAAATTTACCCAGATGATGAGCAAAAAAATTAAAATCGAGGTAAATTGAAAATGGAATGCTCATTAATAATGAATTGAAAAATGAAAATTAATGAAAATGTGTGGATGTTTCAAAATAGAAAAAGTAAAATAATCGATTGATTTTATTCCTTAAAAAATGATACATTTATGAATTTTCCTATATGATACTTGAATATTTACTTTCTAACTTAATCAATTTATTTTATTATAATTTAATTTAAATCATAGTAGGGTGAGTTTCCTTTATAGTATGTTAATATTCCCTCATCAAGGACAAGACTGAATTCAAGTGTGGGGGATTTTTATATGTACATTTCATGCACACATTTTTTATAAAGAAATACATGGATTTTGATAATATAATTTTTAATTCTTGCCTTTAAATTTAATGTTTTGTTTATCCTTGGAATAATACCATGATTTATTAAAAAAAGGAATTAAATAGATAAATATTTCCACTAAAAGAAGTCCTCTCATGATGAAGGATGTCAATGAGATACTTTTGGGGTTTGAAACTAAAGAATTGAGGTGTAATAGAGATTTCAGAGCTGGAAAATGTAAATTCATGATGTGAAATCATTACAAGATGTGAAATAAATAAAATATGTGAGATGAATATAGTATATGAATAATTTAAGAGGATACCATGAAAATTCATGATGCAAATCCTACTTTTACATCGTAAAAGTGGCCAGACAGACCCAATTTTGGCCTTTTGATGAGAATTTTCAACGAAGAAGAAAAGTTATGACCCAAAATACTTCTCAACACATGAGAAATACCTGAGACTAATAATGGGATGTATTAATGGAAAAAAATTCAACATAATATCCTAGGGGTCCTATAAATAAATATCTACACTACTACTACCATGAATGATTCCAGAGACCAAATCTTGGGGTGATAAGCTGTGCTGTGCAGGGTCCTCACCAGTTTTCATCTCCACCTTTTATTATGATATTTTATTATTCCCCATTCCTCCTAAATCCATCATCAACAGGATGAGGTGGTAATTACCACCTTGTGATAGGGTAATATAGCTAAAGGGGAGGGTTGTTTTGGATTTTATTCTTTATTTTGTTCTTGTATTAGGGTTACTGCAATTTGGAATAAACTTCCAATATTATTATTTTCCTTTTATCACTACCATTAATATTTTAATATGAAATAAATTTTAAATTTTTCAACTGATTAACCTAATTTAGGCATGATCAATGTAGAATTTAGGCTAATCAGGTTTAGAATTGGTATTGAGAAAAAATCAATTCGGCGACACCCTAAATTACTCGACCATGGGAAAATGGTAATTTCCGCATTGAGGAGGGGATTTCATGACCATTGAATATAACTTATCCCAACTATGAAACCAATATTTAATAATCATTTAATTAGAAAATCCAATTACACCCAAACCATAAAATCTATAAAACCCTAACATGCTTTCAAATTTGATTTTAAACTAAACCAAATATTCTTTTCTTTCTCCCTCTCTTTCTTTAAAATGTTTCCAAAACCCAAAATATTTTATTTTCCATTTCTTAAAATCAATTAAATAAATCCATTTTCTTTTAAAAATATAAATTAAAAATTATAATATCTCATGGTCTTGACCTTGATCTTTCCGTATACTATATTCTAATTAAATTTTTTCATTTATTGAGTTTTATAAATTTGTATTTTAATTAGCCCTGTAGAGAAATAATGATGCTCTTTAGGGCTGTAATATACACCAGAAACATATTTAATTTGGATAGATAACCGATTCTCCTTATGATACTATTGATGATTCGAGGGGATATATAATTTTAATACCCACCTGTCACTACATGCCTAATATATTCCTCATGTATCAAATGATTTATTTAATTCATGAAAAAATGTCTCATCAACAAATATTTGTATTGAGTAAAGAATACAAATTATAATTAATTCCCTATTCAATAAAATAACTTTCAAAGTAAAACAACATTTTTCAAAATGATATACAGTTTATGAAATAAGTATATCCATGATAAATAATATTTATATTTAAGGTAAATATAATGTCTAATGATCACAATAAAGTTAATGTTTAAATAGAAAATTAATGACTATAAAATTAATCAAGAGAGTGAATGTAAGTACTTTATGTAATCAAAATGATCATAAACCATCCGGAGAAAGAATAAGGATGGTATAATTGAAACATATCCCTAGTTTAGTATAATTTAAATAAAGGATCATTGTTTTTGATGAATATAAATTCCATAAAAATATCATTAAAAAATTATTCAGAAAAATACACTTTTCACTTTAAAAATCACATTTAAAAACTAAAAATTTCTAGAGTATCTGGACAAAAATATTCTTTTAAAATAACCTTATAATATTATAAATTAATCTTTAAATAAATGAGTGTTCATTATGGTAGAAATATTATTTCATGCCAAGTATGTTAAAATAAATACTCCTTTAACATTTTTGGTAAAAATTCAAAAAGTACCTTGCCTAGAAATTAGAAAGAATATTACTTTTAAAAAATTTAAAAAAAAATTCAAACATGGGTAAAAATTTATTTATTAAATAATTACATAATATTAAAAATATTTTAATAAAAATTTGTATATGGAAGAAAAATCATTTTCGATTGAAAAGAGAAATAAAGTTGGATTTTCTTAATGACATTTTTCAACCATTTTATGTACCAAAGAGAGGAAAATGGTACTATTACTTGAAAATTTTATGAATAAATAGAGTATAAGAAAACTAAATGGGTTTATTATAAAATTATCAAATAATTTCTTTCAATGTAAATTTAAGCATAAATGATCCCGATCAAAATGATATTGAAGTATAAACCCTTTACACTTTGGTAACTTTTGAATCATAACCCCATGAAATAAATAACTTCAAATGAAACATAAAATACCATTAATATAAAGGGATTAATTATATAATATATCAAAGAGGTATCATATTCACATCATAAAAATATATAGGTTCATACTACCAAATACATCTCAATGGAGTGGAAATTGAATGAAATATTTTACAAAGATCATACCATTGAAGTGAGAATTAATAAATGAATTTATTATGTGTATCAAATGTAAATCCACATAAAAAATTGGAAATAAAATATAAAATAATAAACATACATTACACACATAATCTTATCATATAAAATGAAATAAAGAATTAATTTAACCCAACAAAAAGAAATTGAGTTATGAAATTCCTTACCACTTGGTAACTTTCAAGTCAAAACTCCTTGGATAAAATAATTCCAATTGAAACTTATAATTCCATGAAATATGAATTATTAATGATATTAAATGTAAAAGGGACAATATATACACCATATAAAATAAATTAGGTGTATAACATCAAAATATGCCTTAATAAAGGAAAATTGAGACAAAGTCCCTTACAAAGATCATAACACTGAAGTGAGGATCAATCAATTAATTGATTATGTGTATAAAATGTAAATATAAATAAAAAATTGGAAATAAAACATAAAATAATCAAAATTAATTACACACATAATCTTATAATATCAAATATAATTAAGAAGAAATACCACCAAATAAAAAGAAATTGATTTATGAAACACTTACCACTTAGTATATTTTGATTCAAAACCCCAATGGATGAAATAATTTGAATTGAAACTTAAAGTACAATTAAATATGAATTATTTATGATATTAAATGTAAAATGTAATTATATAAAATGTATATAAGAAATTATGTTCATAACATTACAATATGACTCAATGAAAGGAAATTGAGACAAAATCCTTTACCTCACACTCCCCTTTAGTTAAACATGATTTAAACTTTTATATAATGGTTTTAAGAATTTTATTATTTTATAACATAACCATATTCATGTTTATAATATCATATATGATCCTATTATAATATCTTATCACCCGTTCGTTAATAATATTTCATTATTATAATTGTTTCAAGTGTTAACTACTTCATTTTCTCATACATGTTTTGTCATGAAAGTTCTAATTCTTGTTAATAGGATATAAATACATCATATAAAGAATTATATTAATTTTATAAATATAAAATTTATTCATTAGTTTCCTTTTTATAACTATTCTTGAAATTTGGATATGGAAAATAAATCACATCACTTTATGGAGGTGGTAGGCTGCACGTATGCATGAACGATGATACCATTACCTTAATGGGTGATAGGGTAAGGAAATGATGATATATTAATATAAAATAATTAATATCATGTCATATTTATCATATATATTCATTATTTATATCATTATTACTATCCATGTGATTCGATGATGGAAAAAAATAACATCGGTGTGCGAGGCGGTAGTCCGCTATACGCACGAGCGATGACTTTGATTTCCATTTAATAGAGAAGGATATGGATAAATATTATTTCATAAACATAATAAAATCTCAATATATTGGAGTTACTAGTGTTATTATATTGTAATTTTTAATACATAATTAAAGGTGATAAAAGTAGAGGAAACAAATAAGGAGCTTAGTGAAGATGATTACCTTCGCTTAGAAAAACCTCCTTTGGGTCTCTTATTAAGTACCCTTGGATTTGAATTTTGGGAATACCAGAACCTATAAAATGTGGACAAGGATTTTGGGGAGATATTTTATAATGGTTTGGTCAAGATAAACATCTTGATATGTGTGAATAATTAAGGGGAGGGGGTTCCCTTTTATAAATGAGGAGGAGTGAAATTTTTATAAATAATCCAAATCTATTTTTTTTTATTTTCTAAAATCCACTTTATGGTTAGTGGTAACCGCACAATTCAAGATTCAACTACAAAAACATTCATACTTCAAAAAAAAAAGACCCTGGAAGACATAATGCATAATAACTAGATTCAGAAAATAGTAGCAAAAGAGCAACCCTTCATTGTCACCTCATCAACATCCCCCCAACAAAAAACCATCTAACCATTGAGAACAAATTTAAAATTTGAATTTCAAAATTGAAAATTCAAACAGCCACCATCATTACCACCTCGGTGGATGCAACGCCTTGCACAGTGCATCCTGACCACCGTACATGTCTCACGCTATTGCTGAAGAAATTGTCACAGGAACTAGAATCTCACCACCATCATCCACATCATCACTGTCTCTGTAGATACACCATAATAGGATATCAAGGGACATATGAAACAATAACACCAATCGAAGCAACTTCACAACAAAGAAGAACAATCCCAACATGAAACCATGAACCAAGAGGAATCCACTGTAGGAGTCACCCCCTACAACGCCGATGACCTAACCGATCGAACTGCATATCCCAAGACCGATTGGAAACCACCACGCAAGTCCGATTGGGAGAAGAGTGGTGGAATACTAGAGAAAGAGCGGAGAACAGAGCAAACAATGGCTGTGACAAGGAATTCTGACCATCGCCATGACCACCGAGCCCGACCATCCAAGCCACCACCAAGCGAACCACAACAAAAGAGGGCCAAACAGGACTGGAACAAACTATAATAAATAGACCACGACCAATAAGGGAGACCACAAACTAGAAAGGGAAAGCAAAAGGTAAAGAAGGAGAATGGGTATTATGGAGAAATCCAGAAGGGAACGCCCTCAACCCTACCACCTTCACCACCCCAAATCAACCTCAAACGCCATTGATATTGAACCGAAGTGGGGTCTTTCACAATGGGCCAGTCAATAAGATAAGAGGAGGAGGGATTAAACATAATATCGGTTCCAGGAGACAAATACACCATCAGAAAAGAATACCAAATGAGAAAGGAGAAGAAGAAGCTCGCTAGAACATCATATTCTGAGATCTCCGAGAGGCATCGAGTCAAGCCAAGATGGGGCTTGTTCACGATGTTACCAAAAAAAAGAGAGAAGTTCGCAGTGAATGAGAGGTGGAAGGAGAGAAAGGAAATGAAAAGGAAATAATATTAAGAATGACTAAGAAGGACCTCTCACCGTGAGGGGACGATGAGAGAGAGGGAGCAACGACATTGGAAAAACCCTAGCGCAACGGGAGAGCGGGGGCCCTTTTATAAATACTCAAAACTATTAAATAATGGGAAGTCACTCTCACCCAAAGTGCCTCAAAAATTGATAGATAATGGTGTGGAAGGAATTTAAGGTCTATCCACACTTAAACCATAAAAAAATAAACATGTTTTAAATATGGTATTCCCTTATCCTATACTTTTATTTACCTCTACCATTTTAGTTTTCACCACAATAATTATTTTTTAATTTATTTCCATAGGCAATTTATCCTTTAAAACTAAAAATAAATGAGACTTATTAGTTAATTAGGACCCATTATTTTTAAATAATAAATCCAATTTATGAAATTAAATCCCTAAATGTGCGGAAAATTAATTTTAACATAGTTTCATGTATTGCACTAAACCCTATTTTATCCTTAACCATGATAATTAATTTTTTACTGTCTTTACTATTCATGATGGAAAAAAAAAATAAAATTTATATAATATAAATTATTCTAATTCAAAATATTTAATAAATTTTATCAAATTAAATTCATAGAAGTGGTAAAATGTAATTTAAAATCTGACATGTAAGCATGATAAAAAAATGCAATTTTCCAAATAAAATGATGTCACAAATACAAAAAGTTTTAATATAAAAATTTAACATAAAATGCATTATAATGACCTAAATTGTATTAATAATTATTTTTAACAAAATTATACTTTTTAAATATTTTAAACGAAAAGGAAATTTTCAATAAAAATCAGTACTTGTCACTATTCATAAAAAAATTGATCTTTTCAAAAAATTATTAAAAATTAACTCATAGATAATTTTGAAATTATTATTTTAAAAAATTTAGTTAATATTTTCAAATATTTTTTTTTAAATTGGTAAAAATATATTTGAAATAAGTACAAAAAATTCGACGAATCCACTTTTTAGAAAAATACAGTTTTTAAGCATAAAACCTTATTTATTATTATCCCATATTAGAAAAGATATTAGATGAATGATAATTTTTTATTGAATATATAATATATAAATTTAATTAAAATTATTCACTAATAATGATTAATTTAATTCATTAAGATATAAACTTACTATTCCCATAAAAAAGTTTTTTAGAAAAACATTTATTTTAATTAAAAATGATTTTTATTTTCATTTCTAATCTATTAGTAACCAATGAATTTATTTTATACACGTGTAAACCATATAATTTTCATAATTTAGTTACTATTATTCATAGAACCCAGTTTAATGGCTAAGTTAAAACTTTCATATTTAAATAATAAATTTCACAGTTCATTGAAGCTCGGTTTTGCATTTTATATACACTATCTAACATAATATTCTTTTAAAATATCAATGAGTTATAGGAAAAGTGATGAAGATGCATGATACTAGTCTTATAAAGTTTTTCATAAGTCAACCATGCCACTAAATCCCCACACGTGTGTGTGACAACCATTTCATGTTAATCTTTCTACTTTTTATCTAGTAAATAAAGGCCATTTTAAAAATTTTCAACTCATCCAATTATTTCCACAAAAAATACCCTATAATCTTTTTAATCAACTTTAAAAACCCACTCATTTAATAATTCTTAGAAGTTAAACTTAAAGTTTCTAACCTTGGAATCCCCTTGTGTTGTACATTTCATCACTCTCCTCATTATTTATTATTGATTTGTTTTATCTTTTTTTTTGTTTTTTTGTATTTGAGGGCTTACAATATCAAGATAACAGGTACAATTGCATAGTTAAATCTGGTAAAATAGTGAAATTGATTGGATAAGGAATGAAATTATTGAAAAATAATTTTGGAAATATGAATAACATTAAAACAACTTATATATACCCTTAATTAATAAGAAGAGGTTCACATATCCTGGTTGTGTGCAATGAGGTGCGGAGATATTAAATAACATGATTTTACTATAAAATACTCACACATAAACTATCAAATTGTCAAATGTTTTATAGAGATACAACCAATAATATCATTTCCAGATAAAAAATTATTCTAAAAAAACCATTAATGCGTAATTATTTTTTAAACTCACATGAAATGAATGAAATATATTTTTTTAAAATGTTAAAACAACATGAAAAAGGGAAATTTTATATAAATTTTCAATAAATATCATAACGATATAGAAATTTAATATGATTATTCTGGAACAGAAGAAATATAGGAATATAAAAAACATAAATATACCCTGTGACAAGAAAAAAAGAAAAAAAGAAAAACCACAATAGTGATAACGAAATTTGGAAATTATCCATCCCACACCCAAAAAATGCAATGTACTCACAATAATTAAAGAGAATGTGTAAAGGAAGGATATAACCTGATGGGTATCACTAATATATGGATTAATTATTTAATTAAATTATTACAATTATTTATAAAGATAATAAAATATACCAATAATAATAAAATAAACAACCTTATAGTCACACTACTTCTTATTATTTGTTTTATTTATTTATTAACCTGTAAGAAAATAAAAAAATTAATACATAATTAATAAAATTACATGACATGTACTAAATTATATAGTTTGTACTTATTTAAAAAAACTTTAGGGAACAAGATTCTCCCTACTGCCAGGAGTGGGGTTCGAATCGGAGGCCGGTCGATTCCACCAGTTACTAACAACCATTGGGGTGGAATTTATACCACTGATTTTTATTTTTATTTTTTTAGTTTTTAATATTTATAAAAAAATCTCACACTATATGAAATAATAGAGTATACATGATGTTTTATTTTATTTGTATGAAATAATATGAATTTGAGTTTACCAGGAGGACTCGAACTCGAGTATTTTAGAACCTATGTAAAGACCCTACTGGTCAATCCAACATTATCTTTGATTTTATTATCATTTTTTTTAATTTTAATATTTATGAAAATATCACACACACATGGCACATGAATTATATAGATATACTCAATGTGTGGTTTTAGTTTAGAGAAAAATATGTAATTGTATCAACTAGAAGGACTCGAACCTGGGTCTTTTGGACCATGGGTTGTGACCCTGTCAGCCAATCCAACCACATAGAGGGTTAAATTTATTTTTATATTATTTTAATAATTATGAAAATATCACATGTATTTTAATAAAAATAATAAAAACATATTCATACACTACACAATGTGTAAAATTTTAAATGGGAAGAAGTGGAATGAATATGAATCCCATGGTTGGTGTGAGATTTAAACCAATGACTAGTTCAATTCCACAGAACATCCTCAACTAGCAGAGCATCATTCAATAAACTATTTCTTTTATATCTAAATTTTTATATAGTATTAAAAATTATGTTAATGGATATATATAATGTATAAAAAAAAGAAAAAAAAATAAAAATAATTAATCATGCACCAATGGTTATATTGGGGATTGAACCACTAATTAGTCACTTACCAAAAAATGTTACAACCCTAATCATAGGATTTATTCTTGGTTTATTCATTTATTTATCACACACACACAAACATATATTTATTAATATAAAGTTTTATTATTTTATTATTTTTCTTTTTTAGAATATAGTTATACATATAATTATTTGCAATATTATTACTTTATTATTACATGAAATTCATATATTATATATACTTATAAATATATAGTATTACATGACTTTGTACAATCCTAACACACTTCATGTAAATAATTTTTAAATTAATTAAATACAAACTAATATATATAGTGGTATTTTTTTGAATGGATGTGTTTTCTTTTTTTGTTTATCCTCGATAATTGAAAAACATGATTCATAATAGGTCAAAAAAATTGATAATGCAAATAAGTTCCCATATCAATGCATTTTCACACTACAATACAAGGTTAAGAAATATAAACTATTTAAAAAATAGGGTTGAATAAGTATAAATGAGATGAAACTCATTTTCATCATCTAGATAGGTGTTTTAAATTAAAGGGAGAAATAAAGGAAAATGGAGGTAATTGAACCCATTTATCTACCCAAGGGAATCATCCTTAGACAAGGATTCAGCTTTTTCAAGCCCGAAAGAGTCCCCAATTGTCAATAAATCCTCATAATTTTAAAAATTATCAATTGATAAACATGAATTCTTTTTTTAATTATTTCATAATAACTATCACAATGTTCAATATATGGCATATTTATTAAAGATAAAAAAGAAAGAGAAATTGGAAAAGAAAAGGATGAAAGAGGAGGAAAGAAGAAGTGTCGTTGTGGCACATCATTTTTATGATAAAAATGTCACACTTGAAGATAATAGATATTATAACCAAACCTTATATATAAAATTTTAAGTGATAAAAATAAAAAACCCAATATTTATATAATACACAAAGTTATTATAAAAAACACACACTAAAAACTAAAGATCTCCCTGACAATGATGCCAAAATTTGAACACATGGCCATGTAACATAAAATCAATTGGGTTTTGGATGATTAAATTTAATCTAAGGTAGACCCCAACTCATATCCCAAGGATCATTGGAAGTTCAAAATGTGAATTATTAATAATTTTTTCAAAAGGAAAACTAAAAAAAGGGGGGTTTTGAATTCTATTTCAAAATAAAATGACTAAATTTAAAGAGTTTAATAATTGATAAAAAAGTGAGTTTTGAGAGAAATATAAGAAGGTGATAATTTCAAGTTCACTACAAAACATGTCATGTTTATAGTTCTTAGAAATTCATTTAGGTTTGGAGCAAGTCTTTTGTCGAGGTTAACTTAAATCCTGGTTCCCCTCTAAGACTTGATATCAATGCACGTAGAACCAAACCTTGACCTAACAATAATATATCCAAGGTTTATCCTTGATTAATGGTATAATATCTTCTAAAGAAAATTGGAATATGATTTTTTTAAATAAAAGGATTATTTTATTTTCCAATTAGAACAACAGAAGTCACACACTAAAAATCTCACACCGATCAGTTAAAAATAAATAGTATTTAATTATCATGCATCAAAACAAAGAATTAAAATATAAAATAATGTACAATACACTAGATGAAATGGTTTTAAACCAAATTTAAACAAAACCAATAGCTAATATGTGTATTGAAACTCCCTTGAAAAGTTCATATCTCCCTCACAATGATCACCCACTATTTAGCTTTCCATAGAGAAGAAGATGTGGTTTGAGTGTAAATTCATATTCATCCTTGATTTATCTATGAGTATAGGGATATCCATAACTTCTATGATGATGAAAGTAACCTTATAACTCTCTAAATGGTATAAATTCACTCCTTGTCCAAACTTACAAATAGGTTTCCCATGTTACTAATTTATAGGAAAATTGGAAGGTTTTTTGGGAACTATGTTTTCAAAATACCTCGTGGAACCCAAATTTGGCCAAAGAGACAGTATTATATCACTTTTCACAAAACTAAAAAGTTTTTTCCCAACCTATTGACTATATATGCTAAAAATTTGGAAGTAATTTGAGCCATATGACTCAATATATGTCCAAATTATAGAAATAATCTTGAGACTATGAATTGTGAATATTCTATCCAATTATAAAATGTTTTTAGTCTATAAATAGATGAATTTATCTCCCTAGTTTTCAAGAGAATTGTACCCCATATGGTTTTTCATTAAGCAATTGATTTTTAGTTTAATGGGATGTACAAATTTGGTGCAATGTGGATTTTAATCCATATGTGTGCTTGGGATATCATGCATGTTTGGCCTATTTTGCTTCAAATTAGTCTTGAGCTCTCCAAATCACCTCTAACTACAATGTAATCATCAAAACAAGTGAAATTTACCATTTTAAAACCATTAAATATTAACCAATTGAATTGAATTATAACTTTAATTGATTATTATATTTTTAATTTACAATTCAAAAATAGTTTAACACAGTGGTTTAAGGATGAAAATGAATAGTAAATTTCTATGCGATCACTAGATTGACCTTATACCTATATTTACCATATCCTTTCTCCTTCAGCTTACAAAACCATTTGTTTTTTAATAATTTCTTCCCCATGGGGATCTTCGTCAGCTCCCATGTTTTACACACATAGATGGAATTAAGTCCACCCCTCATGGATATCTCCCACTATTCCAAGTATTTCAAACACCCTACATCTTCTAGGAATTAGAGATCTTCATTATCTATTATGAGTAATTAGTGAAAACTATCAACATTGTTTTGCACTGGGTGTCTCTCCCTGATAGATATCTATAGTTGTCCTTATGGGCATTCTTTTAGATACTGTAACTTTTGGATTTGTAACTTCTAGTGACCTTGATTCTGTTGTCCTTAAACTCTTTGATAAATCTATCCTGGGAAACACCATCATAACTTTTCCTCCTTATTTTAGTAAATCCTGTAGATGGTCTGATTTTTTCAGTATTTTCATGCTCACCATATTTTCCAGCTCATTTGTAACATCCAAATGTCCATCCAGATGAACATGAACTTTATATGATATTTTTATTTCATAAAAAATTTATACTAGCTTCCAATACTTCAATAGTACCCCTTCATGGAATATTACATTTCAAATTATGATGATTTTTTTGTGATTCATTATCTTAGAGTTGAAAACCAAACTCTTTATCACTATATCCAACAAATTAACACACTTGAGACTTATCCTCCAACTTGTATCATTCCTTAGAATAAATTTGGGTATAGTAAAAGACTCCAAAGAATTTGAGGTGGTTGGAATCTACCTTCCTTATGAACTAATAGAGATCGAAATTTTTTCGTCCAATTGGAGGCGATGGACTCTAAATGATTAATCACATCACATAATTTATATATTCCACCCAAAACCTCTTAGGGAATCCTACATGAATCCACATACTCTTTTCCTTCTTCACTGAATTATAGTTTATCATTTACAAAAAAATTTAATCTTTTGGATTCCCAAGTACAATCTTCTCAAATAAAATCCCCTTTTATCAGCAGAACCTCAAAAACTTCTTTCTTTCATACTCCCAACCATTTTCTAACTATAAGAACTTCAATTTTCATCCTATTGCTTTCTCCACCACTCCATTAGAAAAAAGTCTTGAATACCTTGTACTTGTTCCTTAGAAAGTACACACACACTTTTCATGTGGAATTATTAATAATTTACATATAGAATTATTATCCTCCATGAGAATGAACCAAAGATATCCCCAAACACCTTTGTGAATAAAATATAACTTTCAATGCTTTGGTGTTTTCTCTTCCATTCAAAAGGAAACCTTCCATTTCTTTCTAAAGACATAATCCCTATATGTTCTGTACTCCATGCTTCTAGCCTTCAATAATCCTTTTGTAGAAAATAATTTCCTTCCTATATCACTTAGATGAACTAGATTATCATGTCATAACTTCACATAAGTTAACTCTCCAACATGCATTTCTCCTTTTGGTGAACCCGTAAGGTATAACATCCCATCCTTCACTTCTCTTCCAATGACCATGTCGACACATGAAATTTTCCACACACCATCTACAAGAGTAGTACAAAAACATTCATCATCAATTAGTCCAATAAAAATTAATTTCTTTATTAACCCTGGGGTGTGTAGCACATCCTTTAAGTCCGACGTCCTGCCATTCCTTGTGAGAACTGAAACATTTACTCTCCCCACAATCTTGAGAGCCTTGTCGTCTATAATATGCACCTTGAAATACCTTCTAAAAGTATAATTCATCATACACCATATGTAAGATGTTGAGTGGAATGAATATTTAGAGTCTAACACCCAAGACCCTAATAAATGAGTGGAATATAGGATAAAGTCACTCATATCTTCTGAAATAGGATTCAAAGAACCATTTCCAAAAGCACACTTTTCAGAATTCCTCCTCCTTTCATTACAATCCTTTTAAGGTCTCCTTTTCTACTACAATGATATCATAAGGGTACACTATCCGCAAATGTTACTCCTTATATCACTCCTACTTTATTTTTCATTTCTTAAGAATTTTACATCCAGTGGTATGTCCTATCCCTTTCGCATTGTATGCAATTAAAGAATATGTATGAATATCCTTTTGATAAATCTACTCATTTAAGACTAGGTTTCTAAAATTTGTAAACTTAAATTTTACCTTTTTTTAGATTTACTTAAAGAATTTACTATCACATCCCATGATTCTAAGAGAACCCAAAATGGGTCTCCAAATATTACCTTCAATGAGTCCAATTGACTTCTAATGACATTGAATTTGTTAGTATGATCAAAAGTCGAATTACCTCCTAACACTATCATAATTAATAGTATCATTTTCTAGAAAACCTTGTTCATCACTATAGAATTATCATACATATCATTGAGGGTCTTCATGAGTTCTGATGCTATCTTTACTTCCCATATGTTATATGCTATATTCTATGAAAGCGACATTCGTATCAACCGTAGCTTTTTCTTATCCAACCTCTTCCATTCTTGTACTTTCATCGATTCTATCTTGGAACCAACCAATGAATGAAAAACTACTTATATACACTGAAATTATATATATGGATCTTCTAGAAACCAAAAATTTTCTCATTATACTCTATCCCTATTGAAATTGTGACCTCCAAATATTTTAAGACAATGTAGAGAGAGATATCTAGAATTACTTACTGATATTATGCTGTAAAGTAAAGGGAAGAATATTTCTGCTGAACCAAGATCTAAAACACCTTTATCAAATCCAGTCTTTCCCAAAACACTCCAAAATGAATCTGATACCACTTAGGGTTCACAGTCATCATTTAGTTAACGCACCAAATGGTATGCTACCAGAACTTAATACGTCAAATAAAAATATCCATAATGACCCCATTATACAAAACCTAGAACTTGTAAGACACATGGAACCAAGTCACTACACCGTAATACAAAAACATCTAGGAAAATCATAGAAAATAACTATTAATTTCAACCATCATAATATAAACTAGGAATAATAACCAAACAAGATATCACATGGTTAAAACATTTTTCCTAATCCACAGGGTAATTCCACTTCAATTTATTAAAGGTAAAGAGATAAATACAATGTGAAGTGTTTATTTTTAATCACAAAGTGATCTCACCCTATTAATATAGTATTTCCCACCCAATGATTCTGATCTCCACCACCTCCCTATCTATCTAGGTTTCCATACACTTAAGATGATCATCACTGAAGATCTTCTATTTGGTAAAAGTCTCTCACCATGTCAAATGGATCATCTAGTGTACTTTTCCCCCACTTCCCAAAGATAGAGAAAGATATACCTACTGGCATATCTTCTAATAAACCATCATCCGATGTATTGGTTTCCATGAAACCTTCTTGGGTGTCTTCCATTAACAACTTTGGGAGATCCCAAATTCTTATACTTATATTCTAACATCCCTTATAGTGATTATAAATTAGGCTAATAGAGATCCTCATTTTGTTTAGTTTTATTAACTAGAAAACAAAACTCACACATCCCAACACAAATAATTTGGAAGCTTGATGACCAAGATCTTCAAATGACCAATATAACTAATCATATTGACTATAATGAGGTTCATATGACACAAATTATCCAAGATTTCACATGAAAAGTTCCTTGGAGATCTCATGACACACCTATTTACCCATATCTTGATAGTTATTGTAGAGGTGAGAAAACACGATATACACACCGATTTCTTCATACAGTTTCAGTATTTTATTATTCATAGATAATAACATAATACAATGAACATCTAACACATCATACAAGTGTTTAGGTAGACAAAGAGATCTTCATCACTAGCCATCTTAAAATGCGCATGATGAACAAATGAATCTAGCATGTAATATATTATCTATTAGTGTAGTATGATGCACAAGTGATCATACCACTCCTAGAATATTACAACCTGAGACACCCTGAGAGGGGTGGGGTGGATCATGGTGTTAAAATTTCCTTTTGTTTTTTTGATCTTATTCCCACATTGGTAAGAACTCATCAAACCCATCAATGTTAGTTTCAAATCCACCATGGAAAAGAAATAAAAAAATTAAAGCAATCAAGAAAAGTTTTTAATTGGTTTACCACTAAGGGATTGTCTAAGGAGAATACATATTAAGTAGTATTGCTATAATAAAATACAATAATCTTATATGGTTTTATAGATACACTTCTTCGATCACAGTCACTCTGTTCCAGGAGAACCAACTTTACAAATGAATTTAGGGATAATGCACTGCTTCCCTTAGATCAATTCTATAGACTCCTATTCTATACACTACTTAGGATGAATTCTTCATCAATTTAATTACTTGACGTTTGCTTCCATATCATTAAGAATATATGCTCTGATTTTCATCATTATGGATTAGATATGATGATACAATTTAATCCTCCATCTAAAGAGTATCTATTAGAGATATTTCCCCCAAATACCACCTTTCATACAGGTATGTTTTTCCTTGTCAAATTCATGTAACTCCCTTTTCCTGAGTGACTTTTCCCAAGTACCTTCACATAACTACCTCCGTGAAACTTCTTTGATAAACGTATGGTTCCTACAACTCCCTTTCCAAGTTGAGTTATCCCAAGTATATCTCACATAAATAATTTTCTCTTTTATATTCATGGAACAATGTTTACACTATTACCTCTAAATACCTTCCTTTTCTTAGGTAATTTCATGGAACTTCTCTCACAAAACTCCCTTTCACACAACTCTCTTCACCCAAATATTTCACTCAAGTAACATTCATAAAAGTTAGAATTAAATGAAAAGGGAGTTCTAATCCTAAATATTTTTTAGTTCCAAATGAGAGGGGTTATTTGATATTAATAGGCAAACCTCAACCTTCATGAAACTCTTCCATGATCCAACTTGCATGATACATCTCCATTTTCTATTCATGCACAACTCTATTAGCACACCATGTTTTCACAATTTATATTTGTTAAAGTGATTTAAATTAGTAAATTTTACATGTATTACTATGTAAAACCACTATAATGGAGAAAAATTGATTAGAATTTCATGAATCTCTATCATTTTCACTAAAATCATCTTTTCTCTTCAAAACTTCTCACTCAAAAAATTAGAAAACACTGGGAAACTATGTCATCTTTAAAACATTTGTAATTATTCTTTCAGATTTCCACTTCCTATAAATCATCTACCTTAGTATTTAAACACCTTGATCAACCTTGAAATAGATTAAAAATAAACACATCACTAAAAATCCAGTTTGAAACATCTTAGTTTAAACATATAAGTTACTTTCGGTGAGAATATTATCTTTATTCGGTATAGATTGTAGTGACAATGTTGTGGTCACATTAATTTCCATTTTATAAAACAAAAAAACATCTTTTGGTACTTTTCCTTGATTAATAAAATATTCAAGGTGTAATAATTTTATTATATTATTATTCTCCAACCATTTTATCAATTCTCAATAGCACTCACCATTGGACTTGAAATATCATGTCACTTGGATATTCTAGTAGAAAAGATTCATATTTCCCTTATCATAACCTAGAAGAGGGTTTGTTAAATTACTCAAAGGTATTTCCGTAAGTGGTTCTTTATAATTTATTAAAATCATATCTCCTTGATCAATTGAGTAAACTCCCTAATCCTGAAATCCTATACTTGAAATTCTTCAACACTTTCCTCCATGTAACAATAAATCTAGCAAAAGGTTAATCCTTTTGATTTTGAATTTGTTAAGTCAAAAAAAAGCATTCATTAGAAATCCTTGATAAATTTAAGTTTCCTAATGAGGTCAATAATAATAATTTTATCCATTATTTAATTCTAAATCAATTAACGGAAGGCGATATCTGACTTAATATTTACTTTGAGATATTTTTTTTATCTATATGAAAAAATATTATTAATTTTATCCTTTTTTATACTCATTAATATTATTTGGATTTTATATAAGTTTTTAACCATGTATTGATAAAATAATTTACATATAATCTATTTATTTATTTCCATATTTCATGTTTACTAATTTATTTATTTTATGTGATCATGATGAAACATTCAATTAATATACATAATTAACCAAGAATTTGATAGAAATAAAATAAATATATGTGGAATGATTATGTTCTTTTCTAATGTTCATTTTATTAATAAAATGATAAAAATACCCTTAACCCTAGGTTAATAACCCCTTGAGTCAGGACTTGTCTCAAGTTGTTTCATTACACCATTTCTTTTATGTATCACCTTGGTTGGTTTCACCTAGGATACACCTTGAACCACCTCCACTCACCCATGAGTTCCATCCTTTACATATGCTTACTCACATTTAGGTTAGGGGAGCTAGGGGTATGGGGATATGTAAAAGAGACTATGGAAATGAAAATCCATACATAATAAAGAGGATGGGATGATACACAAATCATCATTTTAATTTAATAATAATTATAAAAAAAAACCCAAATAATAATAATTAAATTAAAAAAACATCTAGCACATACATAGGTTGGTCAATCCCATGATCATCCATGCATGAAACCAATACACATTTAAAAAATCATCTAGTATTTATTTCAATTTTTTCTTTATTAAGATAAATTATACAAATTAATAAATTTATTATCTTATTAATTAATTAATTCATTTATCTCAATTGTATATTCAAACAAACCCAAAGATTACCATTATCTTTAATTTTAAATAAATTAAATACATTTATTTAATTTAAAATTAATAAAGTACATGATGTTTATTGGAGTTAATATAGCGTGTACCCTTTCGAACTGCCCATTGTATTGTATGGGCTTTATCGTGTAATTTGTGCTTACATGACATTTAAAATACATGAATTGTCATGATATTACATGATGAGTATTTTCATAAGTCAAGAAAAGTATTCATCTTGACATTTATAACACACATCATGCATAAATATATGTGGCGTGTACCACTTTTAATGCTCATGAAGTACAATATGAGTATGAAAAACATACACAACATGTAGTTCTGAAATTAATTGAAATTAATTAATCACTTAATACTATTTAAAACCACATCACATAGAATTTATTCTAGATATATTCCTTGTAGTCTAGTTTAATGCTCCAATTAATTTCTATTTAATTCACACAATGTATTTCCTATCTCTACATGTACTCCAGGTGAATGAGTATGAGTAACATGATGTGTACAACCTGTTATATTCCATGTAACATGTTCTCTAGCCATCCATGATACATTCCTAGATAAATGGATTGTAATATATGAAACATTCCTATCGTAGGTAATGCTAAAATAAAATTTACTTTCCTAATGTAACACAGAGACTGACCAGGGTTGACTCACTTGAGGAGCTTCTCAGTTTTTCACCAACTTATTCTAATTCACTAAAACTATTTATTTTTGTTGTTTTTATTATTTCATGAAAACAATGATAATTTTTTTTATTTTATTTAGAATAAAAAGGCATGATGAATGGAAATTTAAAACTATACTAACATGAAATGCTAAAAAGAATGAAATTAGGAAGAAAGAACTGGGTTTTAGGTTCGGTTTTGGGGTAAATAATTATTCTCCATTATTTGTTTAATTTAGTTTGTCAATTTAGCTATAAAATCTCATGCATGAATCATTATCCTTTTATTTAGAAATTGTAAAATCTTGAATGAATTATGAAATATAAATTCCACCTACTCCTATAATCAATGTTGAAGACACACCTTAGTTGAGGGTGTGCTATCTTATAGGACCCGACTCTATCAAATTCCATTTCATCCATTGATTGGATCAACTCCAACATGTGAAGAGCTAATAATTTTAATAGAGGGAAAAATTAAAATAAAATAAAAAGAAATAAATTTTAGTTGCATGTCATGGGGGAAAATATTCATTACCACACATTCCACTAAAATCTACCACAAACACAAATTTGAATTTAATAAAGAGTTTAATAACACCTTAGTCTCCCCTAGGCCAAGCCTCGGGTCTGCCCATCATTTTTGTGGGTAAGAGGACACTTTTGTAGATATAAATAATAGAAGAAGAGAGTAATAAAATAAAAATAATAGGGATAAGAAAAGAAGAAGAAGAAAACACACAAATGAAATTACAAAAATAAAAATAGAAGAATAAGAAGAGAGATATAGATTAATAAAATAAAATAAAACAGAAATTAAATATAATATATATATATATATATATATATATAATTTTAAAAGAAGAAAAGAAGAAGAAATAAAAATAAAATAATAAAAAGGAAAGAAGAATAAAATAAGGGGATAGAAAACACTTTAAGAAAATAATGCATGGATTATATTAAGAAATAAAAATTACAAAGAGAATAAAACTAACACAAAAAAATAAAAATAAAAAATAAAATAGAGAAAACAATAGCAGCAGCATTGGACAACCTTCGCGGGATCTCCTATGGTCGTGGGAACTCAACCCCCTTCATCAGTGGCTGAGGGAATTCATTTATAGGAAAAAAAGGATCCTCCTTAGGTCATCAAAACAAAATCCCATAATGAACCAAAAATCATAAAATCTTTAACATAAAGATATCATGGAAATTTTAAATATTGAAAATTTTGATCTTCTGAGAATATTGGGATTTCTGGAGCTTTCATCATGGATTAGTACATTGCTGAATAATTTTTCTTCTGTTAATGGGATGTTCTTTGACATAGTGCCAGTAGTGAAGGATAGTGGAGTATGGATTTGGGGTAAAAAAGATTCTCATTCATCCAGCCTTTAAATAGGCCAAATTAATCTTGAAATGGACTTTATGGGGCTCGATTGAGGTACAGGAGGTGATCCCATGGTGATCAGTGGTGCGATGATGGTTCTACAGCTCGATCCGAGCTCTCCTGGTGCAGAAATAGTGGATATCAAGCACCGAAGATGGTGTCCTAGGTTTTTTTAAGGTGGAATGTGGTGGAGGATTATGATCCTAGGTGTTCTAGGCGAGGAGAGCATGATTCAGTGGGGAGAGGCGTTGTTTTTATAAAAAAATGAACCGTAACCACAGTTTTTTGTGCCCCATATTAAAATATAGAAGAGGATGACACCTAAATATAATACAAGGTGTGAGAGAACCATCCAAAACTACCTATAATGGGAATGTGATTCTATAAGACACTGCACCCACATGTATGTAGTCTGTACATACATACAACCCATGCGGGCTTTCAGGACCACTATGCTTCCATATAGGATTGAATCCCCATGGGCCACTCCTACATGTGATTTGATCCCCCATACTCTGCCATGGCTTGTGCTGGCCCTCCTATGTGCTCACATGGACAGGTATCCCCTTTCAGGGCTACCTATAAGGAATAGAGTCCTATGATTGAGGGTTATCCTTACTTCCATAATTTTTTTTGGTACTTGAAAAATAATAACACTTGTAAAATTTCAAATCACATAAAAAATTCCAAATAAACAATTTATTAAGTCCAAATTCATTTCAAAATTCAAAATCATCACCCTTCATTTGAATCAAATTTAATTCTTCATTCATAAAATCACACTTTTCAATAAAACATTGATTTTTATGGGCATTTACATTGAAAACCATTAAAAAACCATTTTTTTTTAAAAATATGCATGAAATTTTTGTGTGTCAAATATCCTCACATTAAAGCCATTCTTTTCCTTAAGAATAAAACATCAACAAGGAATTTATAGGGAATAAATGTTATCAATATTAAAATTTCAATCTAACAAAATCAAATAATTATCAATGTCAAATCAAATTTTTAATAAATCAAAATAAAATATCAATTCAATTTCTCAATTTTAAAAGAAACAATCAAATCATGTATTTTACTTTTACCTTTTGAAATTGATGGAAAATTCTCTTCTCATTCATTCAAGTTCCTAAATTTATTATTATCAAACATTCTAAATCATGATTTACCTCTCCTTTTAATATTTTCACTATCACTCATGATATAATTCAAGTGGAGTTATGATCATATCATGAGAACATGATCCTTATCCATAGGCTGGTAAAAGAATTAATTTATCCACTTTGTAAAGAAAAAAGACACTTAAAGTCATGTGGACATGAAATTATGGTTCTAATGACTTTGAGGCTTAAGGTTGGTAGGAATTGAAGTTTAAAAATTAAGGTCCAAGGAGGAGGTTTATGTCTTAAGAACAATGCATGATATAAAAAGTAAAAGTGTAATGACATTATCCCCTTCAAATTAGTAAATCCCATTTTCCCCAAACTCAAAGTAAGGTTATGTTCAAAATAATTCATAATGAATGATTTTTTTGACCCTATTTATTTTTTATCTACTTTTATACTCTTTTTTTTAAAAGTTTTTTTGTTGAAATTTATGCTTATAATAAACCTCACACCCACCACCTAACCATGTATTATAAAAATATTAGTCTATTAATTATGATTTTTTATTCTTCTAAGTCCTAACCCATTATTTTCATTTTTTGGTTCTTTTTTTCATTATCTATCCCTTTTTTTAAAGAGGGAGAAAAATAAAGAGTAAAATAAATATAAACCTTTCTCAATACCCATATTAAGCACCCCACACTTATTTCTTAAAATGTAAATCATACCTTTATTCATGACTTACTTCACCCCCACACTTCAACTTTAAAATATCATGCAAATACTAAGAGTAGGGTAGGAATGGATAAAAAATGTCTTGAAACATGGATCATCCCTAACAAGGTCATTCATGGTCTCTATGGAAAAAATAGGGATTAATGTAAAGGTGGTTTTCAAGGATAATGGATTTTTAAAATATGCCTCAATCATTTTAAATGCGTTTTTTCATAGTCATAACTTTGAAAAATTTCAATGAAATTTTTGGTAGGTGGCATGTCCCAAGATCAATCAAGAAATATGCTCAAAAATAAATAGGAAGTGCTTGGTATATAAATCCTATCAGGAATGGGATATATAACATTGGAAAATCACTCAAGGAATGATTAATAATAATGGATAAATTCACATAAATTTTATAAATTCAAAGTGTGAAAAATGTTTGGGAAATTTCTTTTACATTAATCAACTAATTCCCTCAAATCATGAGTCCTCAATTCAGTATCTATGCTTCACTTTAATAATTAAATTCTCCATTTTAATCATTCAATCTCATTATAATTGATTTATAAAACATTTAATCACAAGATTCCTAAGAAACTCATGTATTCTATATAAGTCAAGTAAAGCATGAATTCAAGTATGGGCATACAATTTCAGTTTAAAGCTCAAAACATGTTTTTTAAAAAATATATAGTGAGTTTAAAAGATAAAAAATAAAAGTGAACTCCCTTTGGAAATGAATATTTTTTATTCTTCCTATACTGTTTGAAACTTCCTTCTTCCATCATGAACCTATAAAATAAAATCACTCAATTAAGTATAAGGATCATGTCATTTATACTAAAAAATATAAGAGGGAGTTGGATGTATGATGGACTAATTCCTATGACTGAAATTAAAATATAAATTACTAGAAATCATGTGAAGATAAATCTTGGGATGATCCCCCTAGAGAGACCTGAATTTTTACTTCCTCCAAAGGAAAATACCAGCTTTTATCCATTTTCTAATGGTGGATGGATGTTCTTTGACTTGAACCATGACATATGGATTTTCCCAGATTATGATTATTTATTGGTGGTAAAGAATGATCCATGCACATGGTATACCAGATCCATCCCCATCAAAATTAAGTGTATATTTCATGGATGGGTTAGGTTGAAGTATGAATAATCCTCATTGTTTTTTTACTTATGAAACCTCATTCTTCTTTTCCAGTGCTGGATCAACACAGGCAGTATAAATTGTCGATTTAAAGGGAAAGTTAGGATGTAATTTTATATATATTTTTAATTTGAATTATTAATAAGTAATTTATCCCTTTAAATATGAGTAGACTCTCTATTTATTTCATTTTTATCAACTTATTGGATTTCTTCATGGGCTTCCTTAAATGCATGTTCATAAAAATTAAGGATCTCCATGTGTTCCTCAACAGGTGCATGCTCAATTTCTTCATCTTACTCTAAGGCAGTTCATGAATTGACCAAATATGAAAATTCTAAACAATAAAGAGAGATACTCAAATCATATTAAATAATATTAGAAAAATAATTTAAAATAAGATCATCTCCCTGATATATTTTGGTTCAATCACTGCCTTAGAAGTGAGTTCCTCTTGAAGTTAGATCTTAGTGGACGAAGGCAGGTAGTCAGGATCCTCCATATTTTACTCAAAATCTATAAGGCCCCAACCTTAAACCTTACATAATCTTGTGTTATCACAAGATTACACGTTGAGGATCTTTTCAGGTTTAGAGTTTTAGAGAATTAGGACATAACTATTACATCTCAAAAGATTACAAAGTAGTCACTTCTACTAAATTTCCATAAAATAAAAACTCTTAAAAAGAAACATGTATAGTCCCATGTTTTAGGTAGCATGACTTTCCCTTGATCCCATCCTTGACCCTATTCCACGCTAAGTCCTGTGAAAAAACATTTAAAAAACTTGGGATGAGCATAAGAAGCTCAGTAAGGGATACACAAAGAATGAAAACTGTTAGTTTTTCAAAACAACAAGTAAACCATGAATACATTATCAATGTAATACTTTTCACCTTCATGAAGTAGTAAAAACTCTTCACTGAATAAAGTATCATTACTTACCTTTTTGTAACCAAAGGATTACCATAAAACCCATATAAAGAACACATAACATATATAAAGGTAACTTGGGACATAAACATACTTAAGTGGAATAACCATACGGTCGACTTCCACACATATCACTTAATGGAATATCCATACGGCCAATTTCCATACATACTTAATGGAATAGCCATACGGCCGACTTCCATACCCAATGCATTGGAGGTTATAACGTAACCACCCGTCCTGGTATTCACGGCACCACCCGTCATAATGTCCAAGTACCATTATAACACATAAAATATGGAAAATATAAACATTTCAATAACAATATTTCATTTGCAATAACAATAAATAATTCCCAGATATTGAATTAATCAATCCATTTTCAAAAACCATTTAAAAGAGATTTTTGAATCAAAGTGTCCCATACCACATTGAAGCTTTTAATGGAATTATAATTTTAAAAAATTAATGTCCATATAAATAAATACTGAAAACCATTTTGAAAACACGGACATAAAGATAATGATTTAGAATAATAAATCTTTAAAACATTTAAAGTGATATTTTTGTTAAAGAGTTGTTAACAAAATGAGAGACTCTTGAATACAAATAATAGCGGAATAACATTTAATCCGAACTTTATAATATCATGAGAATAAAAGGATTCATGATATAATACTCCAAAGGACAGTATATACACCATATAAGAGTGAATTGGTGCATAACAACAATGAACCCTCAATAGAAATGTCAAATGTGATGAAATCCATTATAAAGAAGGTATCCTTAAATTAAGGAAAGATCAAACTCAAAAATATGTGTGACAAATATAAATACACCCAATATAAGTGGATATTAAGTGTAAAACAATAAAAGGTCATTCACACATATTCAATGGATGACATATTCAATGACTACATGTTCAACCCAAAGAAATCGAAATTGGGTTAAAAAGTTCCCTTGACAGCCTAACGACATCACATCAAAATGAGTTGATGAGAGATAAAAAGTGTATCTCATCACTTGGACATAAAATTTACATCAATAAGGATATATGAGAACATATCCCAACATAAAAATATGTAAATTAAAATACCCAACAAAAGAAGTCTTTTAAAAAAAAGGAGGGTGAAAGGTTCCCTTACCGACTTGGGTATCTTTCAAAACATACACCCCATGAAGGAAGGACAATAGATCATTGATGTAAATACTCATAAACTAAAGTATATTACACAAAGAGTATAATAATTGGAAGTACATACACCACTCAATGGAATTTGTGGCAAATGTAGCATAAATCTCATGGGAATAAAAGTGAGATGAAAAATCCCTTACGAAAACTCGGCAGCCTAACGACGCCACATAAAACTTCCGAATATGGATTGATGAGAGAGAATAGGGTCTCTCATCTCATGAACATAAAAATTACAGTAAATTTAATATAAAAGAACATCCCAATCATAAGAAATATGAGCTTAAAATAAATGACATAAAAGAGTGTACTTAAAAAGAAAGAGAGTTGTAGGATCCCTTACCTCGGGTCCGACTTGACTCGATCGTTCTTTAATCTCCTGAATAATAAACTTGAGTTAATTTCTACTTCCTTAAGAACCTTTTTAAAGTTCATTATTCCTTTTATATCACTTATTACCACGTTATAAACATTATTTAATCATTTAAGTTAATCATGTTTGTTTTGCCGATATTTGGTTCTTAAGTCGAAAGTGGACTTCTTACAATTACATGTTGTTCGTGTGGCCAAAGGTTCGTTATATCCAGAATGACATTCCTGATTTGGATATCATATATATCATATATATCCAGCATATACATGTATTTATAATATCACATAATCATTTAGAGGAAAGAAATGAAATGCACCGTTCATGGAGACGGTAAGCCGTACGTACGCATGAACGCTACTTTCATTTCTATTTCATATTTTATAGAATGGAATCATAATTATATAAAGGTATATTATAATTACAGTATAATATCATATATAATATCATAGTTCCATCCTTTATACATCCCACATATGGTATTTAACGAATCAAATCACTTTGAGGGGGCGGTAATCCGCACTTCCTAAAATGAAGATATCGCGTATACCCATAATGGAAACCATAAAGGTAAGACACAAATGAAAAATACAGAAGCATAAGTAAAACATAAACATATTACATATCATATATAAAAATAGTGACATCATAATGGCCACCTTTGAAGGTGTTAAATGAGTATTGAACAATCATCGTTTTGGGAGGCAGAATTTCGCCATCCACGGAAACCGTATGTTCTTTAACCATTTGATGTAGTTGTGTGAGAGTGTAGCTCAAATAAATCTTATAACAACATCCTAGTATATGGAAGATACTGTTTTTGTTACAAAAGAAATAAATAAAAAGAGTTTAGGGGGTTGGATAAGTAAAATAAAACAAATGAACATGAGAGAATGAATTACCTTTAAAAGTGTAACTCCTTTTGATTTGAGCCTAAAGGCTTCCTTTGTAAGTATTCTGCCCAAATGGGAAACCTCTAGGATGAGGGGAGGGATGTGGAGAGAGTAAATGGGCAGGGTTTGGCCGATCCAAAGGCTTGAGGAGTGTGGGAAAAGAGGTAGAGGTGGGGGCCTTTTATAAGAGGAGAGGAGGGGCACTTTTGGAAAGTAAGAAATATTACTTTATTTGAAAATGTGTTTCGGTTTCAAAAGGTCCCACATTGATATAATTATTGGATAAGGTTATAAGGCATCGAAATCCACTCATACAATCGGTTTTGGCCATGTGTAGGTTGTAGATTTTTCATTATCTTTCCATTTTAATTAAATCGTCAAATAATGATGTCATCGCTGCATCATTATTATGTCATAAATAATTTAATTTATTTAATGTCTAAAAATTATAAAAAAAACTACTATTATATAGTAAATCTTTTTAGCTTTCCAATGACTATTTATAATCAAAATTTGGACTTGTATAACCCCACTTAAAAAATTGTTTTCGTAAAACATATTATGTTTGTGTCATTTTCACTTTAACATTAAATAAAAAGTAATTTATGTCATTTCCCAACAAAAGTGGATCCATGGGGTCCCCAAGTTGACCCATGGCTTTTCATGGTCGGCCATGACACAACCAATGAGGTTGGGACATGTGTCAAGTTCATTTCGTTTTATTAAAGCATTATTTTTACCTTAAACTATACTAATTACCACTAAACGCGATTAAAAACATAATAAGTTACTATTCACCAAAATTTTTTTTTATCCCATTGAACCACATTTTACTTCTTAATGACAACCATGTATGTCATATTTTTGAAATTCAAAACACATAAGTGGTAAAATTTCATTTAAACGAAAAATCAACTTTTATAATTACCACTTAGTGGTTTCACTATTCATCAAAAATTGAAGTTTTTCAGAAAATTACCAAAAATTCACCCTAAGCTATTTTTGATATTCAGAATTAAAAAATGAATTCTATTTTACAAAATTCAAAACATATAAGTCACATTAATTAATTTAATAATTAATTCCCGCTGTCAGAGCAAAGAGCGTGTTTTTATAAAACAATAAGTATCAAAAGATTGACACCAGTTTAAGTCTAATTTCAAAGTGAAATTAATTCCAATGACCACCATTGGATTAAATGGTAAAAATATATTCTAATTTCACTTTAAAACCAATTAAAAAGATAATCTAATCATATAAATAAATTAGATTAAAAAGTGGTTTTGAATTAAAATACAACATTTTACACTATTCATTAAAAAATGAACTTTATCAGAAAGATACCAAAAATTTACACAAAGTAAATTTTGATGTCCAAATTCTAAAGAAGAGTTTTATTTGGTCCAAAATAATGTATAAGAGTGATCGAAACTATATTTAATGACAGTTCGCCATCAAAAGGTGATAAGTGAACCTTTAGTGAAAATTAGGGTATAAAAGCCTAGAATTGATTTCTTTCCGTATTTTAAGCCTTTAGCTTTTATTGGATAAATGTAAAAAACATTAAAAAACATATATAATCATATTTTAGTTATTTCTATCCATTCCCGCCAATACAACGGCTACATGATAACTACCATTTAAAATAATATTATTTTATTATTAGAGTGCAACATAAGATTCCCAAGAAACTCGTTGTTGCGTGTTGGGTACGCCATCGAGCATTGCATCCCCTTTAAAGTCATATTAATATTTTATTCACAAATATGGATAAATATGAAAATGTCTATTCTTTATTTACCTGGGGTGTTACATCCTTCCCCCCTTTTGGGAATTGCGTCCTCGCAATTTTAAAATTGCGCTTGGAAACATCCTTGAAAGTCCCGCATCGGAAGAAGAGTCGGTAAAACAACCACTTTAAAATAAAGAAAGATAAGCACAGAGGTCACCCGAGTTAACCCATAATAGGATTCCAAGTATGAAAATATGGACATGGAGGAAAAAACAAAGGGTCATGTTCTGATGGAGAGTGATAGAAAACACGTTTAGGAGAAAGTTAACCACGAGAAAATCACAAACTTATGATGGGTTAAACGGTGTTGGGTTCCCCAGTAGGAAAAGTTAATAGACAACATTTTTGTTTTAAGTTACTTTTTATTGAGGAATTTATTCAAAAGGAAACATAATCACTTATCATGTTGACTTTCAACTTTTACTAGATTCCTTAATCAAACTCATATTTTTTTCCAAAAGATGAGTATTTAGGGAGACTTGTTCGCATTAAGAGTACTATAATCAACTTCTAGAGAATCACCTAATCCACAAAAGAGAACTATATACATACCATCTCTTTAGGCTTTAACCAAAACCAAAACCAAAAAGGTTAGTACAAGGTCAGATAATCCAGAAAAGGATAACCCCTTATAAAAAGAAAATCTATTCTTAATCTCCAAAATTTGTCCAACAAAACCCAAAGTTCAATGAGGACCATCCGATAAACAATTTATCCATAAAATTCTTCAAAGTAAACCAATATAATATTGAAACCCAAATATTTGAAGGATTTAGTCACATAGTATTCCAAGTCAAATCGTAACATTTATCTCCAAACAACATCAGTTCCTCCTAAAGTCTCTTATTGAAAAGTAATTAACCTAATCACATATCCTCCATGATAGGTTAATCATTTTCCTAAATAACCCAAAATCAACTTACTCTTAATTCATAAAATCATATAACTAAAAAGAATCAGTCAAACTAACCAGGGAATTCACGTAGTCCAGTGGTAGGCGATAAATACCAGTCGCACTTTGGTTGTGGGTTCGATTCCCGCAGCTTTGTCCGACGCGACGGGTTGTCACACGGTCTGCGTGTTGTCCTTTTTCCAAAACTATATAATTCTTAAAACATTACCCAAAATGAGATAAAATATTCAAAAATAATCATAACATATTTTAACCTCAAGTTTATCTCATTCCTTTCATTTTCCATCATATCATAGAGTAACCCATAATTACCTCAAAAGTAAGGATCATATAAACCCTAATGGTTACCTTTTTAATTATTACCTGAACTTCCACATCGATTGGTCATCTCGTACATGATGCATTAGAGAACATAGCAAGGTTCACGTGGTTGATCATGACTCCTTGATAGTTGGTTTAGAACAACCACGAGTTTCCTCATTGAATACCCCATTTCATCGAGTCTCTTAATCAGAGAACCACCATAGTTTCCTTCAAACCAATTGTCACTTTGGTGCCTACGAGATCCATCCAATCACTAAAAACAGAAATGTCAGTGTGAGTATATCAACCAAAGCATCATGTACTAATGAGGAAGGTAAACACTAAGATATACTTACTCATTCACTTTATCTAAAACTAGGACTCTTTCTGAAATCCTAACCATTTTGGTAATGTCACTTATGCTTAAAGAATACCCTAACCTCTAAAGTTATCTAAACCGACCTTTGATACCAACTATAAGGCCCCAACCTTAAACCTTACATAATCTTGTGTTATCACAAGATTACACGTTGAGGATCTTTTCAGGTTTAGAGTTTTAGAGAATTAGGACATAACTATTACATCTCAAAAGATTACAAAGTAGTCACTTCTACTAAATTTCCATAAAATAAAAACTCTTAAAAAGAAACATGTATAGTCCCATGTTTTAGGTAGCATGACTTTCCCTTGATCCCATCCTTGACCCTATTCCACGCTAAGTCCTGTGAAAAAACATTTAAAAAACTTGGGATGAGCATAAGAAGCTCAGTAAGGGATACACAAAGAATGAAAACAGTTAGTTTTTCAAAACAACAAGTAAACCATGAATACATTATCAATGTAATACTTTTCACCTTCATGAAGTAGTAAAAACTCTTCACTGAATAAAGTATCATTACTTACCTTTTTGTAACCAAAGGATTACCATAAAACCCATATAAAGAACACATAACATATATAAAGGTAACTTGGGACATAAACATACTTAAGTGGAATAACCATACGGTCGACTTCCACACATATCACTTAATGGAATATCCATACGGCCAATTTCCATACATACTTAATAGAATAGCCATACGGCCGACTTCCATACCCAATGCATTGGAGGTTATAACGTAACCACCCGTCCTGGTATTCACGGCACCACCCGTCATAATGTCCAAGTACCATTATAACACATAAAATATGGAAAATATAAACATTTCAATAACAATATTTCATTTGAAATCACAATAAATAATTCCCAGATATTGAATTAATCAATCCAATTTCAAAAACCATTTAAAAGAGATTTTTGAATCAAAGTGTCCCATACCACTTTGAAGCTTTTAATGGAATTATAATTTTAAAACATTAATGTCCATATAAATAAATACTGAAAACCATTTTGAAAACACGGACATTAAAGATAATGATTTAGAATAATAAATCTTTAAAACATTTAAAGTGATATTTTTGTTAAAGAGTTGTTAACAAAATGAGAGACTCTTGAATACAAATAATAGCGGAATAACATTTAATCTGAACTTTATAATATCATGAGAATAAAAGGATTCATGATATAATACTCCAAAGGACAGTATATACACCATATAAGAGTGAATTGGTGCATAACAACAATGAACCCTCAATAGAAATGTCAAATGTGATGAAATCCCTTATAAAGAAGGTATCCTTAAATTAAGGACAGATCAAACTCAAAAATATGTGTGACAAATATAAATACACCCAATATAAGTGGATATTAAGTGTAAAACAATAAAAGGTCATTCACACATATTCAATGGATGACATATTCAATGACTACATGTTCAACCCAAAGAAATCGAAATTGGGTTAAAAAGTTCCCTTGACAGCCTAACGGCATCACATCAAAATGAGTTGATGAGAGATAAAAAGTGTATCTCATCACTTGGACATAAAATTTACATCAATAAGGATATATGATAACATATCCCAACATAAAAATATGTAAATTAAAATACCCAACAAAAGAAGTCTTTTAAAAAAAAGGAGGGTGAAAGGTTCCCTTACCGACTTGGGTATCTTTCAAAACATACACCCCATGAAGGAAGGACAATAGATCATTGATGTAAATACTCATAAACTAAAGTATATTACACAAAGAGTAGAATAATTGGCAGTACATACACCACTCAATGGAATTTGTGGCAAATGTAGCATAAATCTCATGGGAATAAAAGTGAGATGAAAAATCCCTTACGAAAACTCGGCAGCCTAACGGCGCCACATAAAACTTCCGAATATGGATTGATGAGAGAGAATAGGGTCTCTCATCTCATGAACATAAAAATTACAGTAAATGTAATATAAAAGAACATCCCAATCATAAGAAAGATGAGCTTAAAATAAATGACATAAAAGAGTGTACTTAAAAAGAAAGAGAGTTGTAGGATCCCTTACCTCGGGTCCGACTTGACTCGATCGTTCTTTAATCTCCTGAATAATAAACTTGAGTTAATTTCTACTTCCTTAAGAACCTTTTTAAAGTTCATTATTCCTTTTATATCACTTATTACTATGTTATAAACATTATTTAATCATTTAAGTTAATCATGTTTGTTTTGCCGATATTTGGTTCTTAAGTCGAAAGTGGACTTCTTACAATTACATGTTGTTCGTGTGGCCAAAGGTTCGTTATATCCAGAATGACATTCCTGATTTGGATATCATATATATCATATATATCCAGCATATACATGTATTTATAATATCACATAATCATTTAGAGGAAAGAAATGAAATGCACCGTTCATGGAGACGGTAAGCCGTACGTACGCATGAACGCTACTTTCATTTCTATTTCATATTTTATAGAATGGAATCATAATTATATAAAGGTATATTATAATTACAGTATAATATCATATATAATATCATAGTTCCATCCTTTATACGTCCCACATATGGTATTTAACGAATCAAATCACTTTGAGGGGGCGGTAATCCGCACTTCCTAAAATGAAGATATCGCGTATACCCATAATGGAAACCATAAAGGTAAGACAAAAATGAAAAATACAGAAGCATAAGTAAAACATAAACATATTACATATCATATATAAAAATAGTGACATCATAATGGCCACCTTTGAAGGTGTTAAATGAGTATTGAACAATCATCGTTTCGGGAGGCAGAATTTCGCCATCCACGGAAACCGTATGTTCTTTAACCATTTGATGTATTTGTGTGAGAGTGTAGCTCGAATAAATCTTATAACAACATCCTAGTATATGGAAGATACTGTTGTTGTTACAAAAGAAATAAATAAAAAGAGTTTAGGGGGTTGGAGAAGTAAAATAAAACAAATGAACATGAGAGAATGAATTACCTTTAAAAGTGTAACTCCTTTTGATTTGAGCCTAAAGGATTCCTTTGTAAGTATTCTGCCCAAAGGAAAACCTCTAGGATGAGGGGAGGGATGTGGAGAGAGTAAATGGTCAGGGGTTGGCCGAGCCAAAGGCTTGATGAGTGTGGGAAAAGAGGTAGAGGTGGGGGCCTTTTATAAGAGGAGAGGAGGGGCACTTTTGGAAAGTAAGAAATATTACTTTATTTGAAAATGTGTTTCGGTTTCAAAAGGTCCCACATTGATATAATTATTGGATACGGTTATAAGGCATGGAAATCCACTCATCCAATTGATTTTGGCCATGTGTAGGTTGTAGATTTTTCATTATCTTTCCATTTTAATTAAATCGTCAAATAATGATGTCATCGCTGCATCATTATTATGTCATAAATAATTTAATTTCTTTAATGTCTAAAAATTATAAAAAAAACTACTATGATATAGGAAATCTTTTTAGCTTTCCAATGACTATTTATAATCAAAATTTGGACTTGTATAACCACACTTAAAAATTTTTTTTCGTAAAACATATTATGTTTGTGTCATTTTCACTTTAACATTAAATAAAAAGTAATTTATGTCATTTCCCAACAAAAGTGGATCCATGGGGTCCCCAAGTTGACCCATGGCTTGTCATGGTCGGCCATGACACAACCAATGAGGTTGGGACATGTGTCAAGTTCATTTCATTTTATTAAAGCATTATTTTTACCTTAAACTATACTAATTACCACTAAACGCGATTAAAAACCTAATAAGTTACTATTCACCAAAAAATTATTTTTATCCCATTGAACCACATTTTACTTCTTAATGACAACCATGTATGTCGGATTTTTGAAATTCAAAACACATAAGTGGTAAAATTTCATTTAAACGAAAAATCAGCTTTTATAATTACCACTTAGTGGTTTCACTATTCATCAAAAATTGAAGTTTTTCAGAAAATTACCAAAAATTTACCCTAAGCTATATTTGATATTCCGAATTCAAAAATGAAGTCTATTTTACAAAATTCAAAACATATAAGTCACATTAATTAATTTAATAATTAATTCCCGCTGTCAGAGCAAAGAGCGTGTTTTTATAAAACAATAAGTATCAAAAGATTGACACCAGTTTAAGTCTAATTTCAAAGTGAAATTAATTACAATGACCACCATTGGATTAAATGGTAAAAATATATTCTAATTTCACTTTAAAACCAATTAAAAAGATAATCTAATCATATAAATAAATTAGATTAAAAAGAGGTTTTGAATTAAAATACAACATTTTACACTATTCATTAAAAAATGAACTTTATCAGAAAGATACCAAAAATTTACACAAAGTAAATTTTGATGTCCAAATTCTAAAGAAGAGTTTTATTTGGTCCAAAATAATGTATAAGAGTGATCAAAACTATATTTAATGACAGTTCTCCATCAAAAGGTGATAAGTGAACCTTTAGTGAAAATTAGGGTATAAAAGCCTAGAATTGATTTCTTTCCGTATTTTAAGCCTTTAGCTTTTATTGGATAAATGTAAAAAACATTAAAAAACATATATAATCATATTTTAGTTATTTCTATCCATTCCCGCCAATACAACGGCTACATGATAACTACCATTTAAAATAATATTATTTTATTATTAGAGTGCAACATAAGATTCCCAAGAAACTCGTTGTTGCGTGTTGGGTACGCCATCGAGCATTGCATCCCCTTTAAAGTCATATTAATATTTTATTCACAAATATGGATAAATATGAAAATGTCTATTCTTTATTTACCTGGGGTGTTACATCCTTCCCCCCTTTTGGGAATTGCGTCCTCGCAATTTTAAAATTGCGCTTGGAAACATCCTTGAAAGTCCCGCATCGGAAGAAGAGTCGGTAAAACAACCACTTTAAAATAAAGAAAGATAAGCACAGAGGTCACCCGAGTTAACCCATAATAGGATTCCAAGTATGAAAATATGGACATGGAGGAAAAAACAAAGGGTCATGTTCTGATGGAGAGTGATAGAAAACACGTTTAGGAGAAAGTTAACCACGAGAAAATCACAAACTTATGATGGGTTAAACGGTGTTGGGTTCCCCAGTAGGAAAAGTTAATAGCCAACATTTTTGTTTTAAGTTACTTTTTATTGAGGAATTTATTCATAAGGAAACATAATCACTTATCATGTTGACTTTCAACTTTTACTAGATTCCTTAATCAAACTCATATTTTTTTCCAAAAGATGAGTATTTAGGGAGACTTGTTCGCATTAAGAGTACTATAATCAACTTCTAGAGAATCACCTAATCCACAAAAGAGAACTATATACATACCATCTCTTTAGGCTTTAACCAAAACCAAAACCAAAAAGGTTAGTACAAGGTCAGATAATCCAGAAAAGGATAACCCCTTATAAAAAGAAAATCTATTCTTAATCTCCAAAATTTGTCCAACAAAACCCAAAGTTCAATGAGGACCATCCGATAAACAATTTATCCATAAAATTCTTCAAAGTAAACCAATATAATATTGAAACCCAAATATTTGAAGGATTTAGTCACATAGTATTCCAAGTCAAATCGTAACATTTATCTCCAAACAACATCAGTTCCTCCTAAAGTCTCTTATTGAAAAGTAATTAACCTAATCACATATCCTCCATGATAGGTTAATCATTTTCCTAAATAACCCAAAATCAACTTACTCTTAATTCATAAAATCATATAACTAAAAAGAATCAGTCAAACTAACCAGGGACTTCATGTAGTCCAGTGGTAGGCGATAAATACCAGTCGCACTTTGGTTGTGGGTTCGATTCCCGCAGCTTTGTCCGACGCGACGGGTTGTCACACGGTCTGCGTGTTGTCCTTTTTCCAAAACTATATAATTCTTAAAACATTCCCCAAAATGAGATAAAATATTCAAAAATAATCATAACATATTTTAACCTCAAGTTTATCTCATTCCTTTCATTTTCCATCATATCATAGAGTAACCCATAATTACCTCAAAAGTAAGGATCATATAAACCCTAATGGTTACCTTTTTAATTATTACCTGAACTTCCACATCGATTGGTCATCTCGTACATGATGCATTAGAGAACATAGAAAGGTTCACGTGGTTGATCATGACTCCTTGATAGTTGGTTTAGAACAACCACGAGTTTCCTCATTGAATACCCCATTTCATCGAGTCTCTTAATCAGAGAACCACCATAGTTTCCTTCAAACCAATTGTCACTTTGGTGCCTACGAGATCCAGCCAATCACTAAAAACAGAAATGTCAGTGTGAGTATATCAACCAAAGCATCATGTACTAATGAGGAAGGTAAACACTAAGATATAATTACTCATTCACTTTATCTAAAACTAGGACTCTTTCTGAAATCCTAACCATTTTGGTAATGTCACTTATGCTTAAAGAATACCCTAACCTCTAAAGTTATCTAAACCGACCTTTGATACCAACTATAAGGCCCCAACCTTAAACCTTACATAATCTTGTGTTATCACAAGATTACACGTTGAGGATCTTTTCAGGTTTAGAGTTTTAGAGAATTAGGACATAACTATTACATCTCAAAAGATTACAAAGTAGTCACTTCTACTAAATTTCCATAAAATAAAAACTCTTAAAAAGAAACATGTATAGTCCCATGTTTTAGGTAGCATGACTTTCCCTTGATCCCATCCTTGACCCTATTCCACGCTAAGTCCTGTGAAAAAACATTTAAAAAACTTGGGATGAGCATAAGAAGCTCAGTAAGGGATACACAAAGAATGAAAACTGTTAGTTTTTCAAAACAACAAGTAAACCATGAATACATTATCAATGTAATACTTTTCACCTTCATGAAGTAGTAAAAACTCTTCACTGAATAAAGTATCATTACTTACCTTTTTGTAACCAAAGGATTACCATAAAACCCATATAAAGAACACATAACATATATAAAGGTAACTTGGGACATAAACATACTTAAGTGGAATAACCATAAGGTCGACTTCCACACATATCACTTAATGGAATAGCCATACGGCCAATTTCCATACATACTTAATAGAATAGCCATACGGCCGACTTCCATACCCAATGCATTGGAGGTTATAACGTAACCACCCGTCCTGGTATTCACGGCACCACCCGTCATAATGTCCAAGTACCATTATAACACATAAAATATGGAAAATATAAACATTTCAATAACAATATTTCATTTGAAATCACAATAAATAATTCCCAGATATTGAATTAATCAATCCAATTTCAAAAACCATTTAAAAGAGATTTTTGAATCAAAGTGTCCCATACCACTTTGAAGCTTTTAATGGAATTATAATTTTAAAACATTAATGTCCATATAAATAAATACTGAAAACCATTTTGAAAACACGGACATTAAAGATAATGATTTAGAATAATAAATCTTTAAAACATTTAAAGTGATATTTTTGTTAAAGAGTTGTTAACAAAATGAGAGACTCTTGAATACAAATAATAGCGGAATAACATTTAATCTGAACTTTATAATATCATGATAATAAAAGGATTCATGATATAATACTCCAAAGGATAGTATATACACCATATAAGAGTGAATTGGTGCATAACAACAATGAACCCTCAATAGAAATGTCAAATGTGATGAAATCCCTTATAAAGAAGGTATCCTTAAATTAAGGACAGATCAAACTCAAAAATATGTGTGACAAATATAAATACACCCAATATAAGTGGATATTAAGTGTAAAACAATAAAAGGTCATTCACACATATTCAATGGATGACATATTCAATGACTACATGTTCAACCCAAAGAAATCGAAATTGGGTTAAAAAGTTCCCTTGACAGCCTAACGGCATCACATCAAAATGAGTTGATGAGAGATAAAAAGTGTATCTCATCACTTGGACATAAAATTTACATCAATAAGGATATATGAGAACATATCCCAACATAAAAATATGTAAATTAAAATACCCAACAAAAGAAGTCTTTTAAAAAAAAGGAGGGTGAAAGGTTCCCTTACCGACTTGGGTATCTTTCAAAACATACACCCCATGAAGGAAGGACAATAGATCATTGATGTAAATACTCATAAACTAAAGTATATTACACAAAGAGTATAATAATTGGCAGTACATACACCACTCAATGGAATTTGTGGCAAATGTAGCATAAATCTCATGGGAATAAAAGTGAGATGAAAAATCCCTTACGAAAACTCGGCAGCCTAACGGCGCCACATAAAACTTCCGAATATGGATTGATGAGAGAGAATAGGGTATCTCATCTCATGAACATAAAAATTACAGTAAATGTAATATAAAAGAACATCCCAATCATAAGAAAGATGAGCTTAAAATAAATGACATAAAAGAGTGTACTTAAAAAGAAAGAGAGTTGTAGGATCCCTTACCTCGGGTCCGACTTGACTCGATCGTTCTTTAATCTCCTGAATAATAAACTTGAGTTAATTTCTACTTCCTTAAGAACCTTTTTAAAGTTCATTATTCCTTTTATATCACTTATTACCATGTTATAAACATTATTTAATCATTTAAGTTAATCATGTTTGTTTTGCCGATATTTGGTTCTTAAGTCGAAAGTGGACTTCTTACAATTACATGTTGTTCGTGTGGCCAAAGGTTCGTTATATCCAGAATGACATTCCTGATTTGGATATCATATATATCATATATATCCAGCATATACATGTATTTATAATATCACATAATCATTTAGAGGAAAGAAATGAAATGCACCGTTCATGGAGACGGTAAGCCGTACGTACGCATGAACGCTACTTTCATTTCTATTTCATATTTTATAGAATGGAATCATAATTATATAAAGGTATATTATAATTACAGTATAATATCATATATAATATCATAGTTCCATCCTTTATACGTCCCACATATGGTATTTAACGAATCAAATCACTTTGAGGGGGCAGTAATCCGCACTTCCTAAAATGAAGATATCGCGTATACCCATAATGGAAACCATAAAGGTAAGACACAAATGAAAAATACAGAAGCATAAGTAAAACATAAACATATTACATATCATATATAAAAATAGTGACATCATAATGGCCACCTTTGAAGGTGTTAAATGAGTATTGAACAATCATCGTTTTGGGAGGCAGAATTTCGCCATCCACGGAAACCGTATGTTCTTTAACCATTTGATGTAGTTGTGTGAGAGTGTAGCTAGAATAAATCTTATAACAACATCCTAGTATATGGAAGATACTGTTTTTGTTACAAAAGAAATAAATAAAAAGAGTTTAGGGGGTTGGAGAAGTAAAATAAAACAAATGAACATGAGAGAATGAATTACCTTTAAAAGTGTAACTCCTTTTGATTTGAGCCTAAAGGCTTCCTTTGTAAGTATTCTGCCCAAATGGAAACCTATAGTATGAGGGGAGGGATGTGGAGAGAGTAAATGGGCAGGTGTTGGCTGAGCCAAAGGCTTGAGGAGTGTGGGAAAAGAGGTAGAGGTGGGGGCCTTTTATAAGAGGAGAGGAGGGGCACTTTTGGAAAGTAAGAAATATTACTTTATTTGAAAATGTGTTTCGGTTTCAAAAGGTCCCACATTGATATAATTATTGGATAAGGTTATAAGGCATCGAAATCCACTCATCCAATTGGTTTTGGCCATGTGTAGGTTGTAGATTTTTCATTATCTTTCCATTTTAATTAAATCGTCAAATAATGATGTCATCGCTGCATCATTATTATGTCATAAATAATTTAATTTCTTTAATGTCTAAAAATTATAAAAAAAACTACTATGATATAGGAAATCTTTTTAGCTTTCCAATGACTATTTATAATCAAAATTTGGACTTGTATAACCCCACTTAAAAAATTGTTTTCGTAAAACATATTATGTTTGTGTCATTTTCACTTTAACATTAAATAAAAAGTAATTTATGTCATTTTCCAACAAAAGTGGATCCATGGGGTCCCCAAGTTGACCCATGGCTTGTCATGGTCGGCCATGACACAACCAATGAGGTTGGGACATGTGTCAAGTTTATTTCATTTTATTAAAGCATTATTTTTACCTTAAACTACACTAATTACCACTAAACGCGATTAAAAACATAATAAGTTACTATTCACCAAAAAATTATTTTTATCCCATTGAACCACATTTTACTTCTTAATGACAACCATGTATGTCGGATTTTTGAAATTCAAAACACATAAGTGGTAAAATTTCATTTAAACGAAAAATCAGCTTTTATAATTACCACTTAGTGGTTTCACTATTCATCAAAAATTGAAGTTTTTCAGAAAATTACCAAAAATTCACCCTAAGCTATTTTTGATATTCCGAATTCAAAAATGAAGTCTATTTTACAAAATTCAAAACATATAAGTCACATTAATTAATTTAATAATTAATTCCCGCTGTCAGAGCAAAGAGCGTGTTTTTATAAAACAATAAGTATCAAAAGATTGACACCAGTTTAAGTCTAATTTCAAAGTGAAATTAATTCCAATGACCACCATTGGATTAAATGGTAAAAATATATTCTAATTTCACTTTAAAACCAATTAAAAAGATAATCTAATCATATAAATAAATTAGATTAAAAAGAGGTTTTGAATTAAAATACAACATTTTACACTATTCATTAAAAAATGAACTTTATCAGAAAGATACCAAAAATTTACACAAAGTAAATTTTGATGTCCAAATTCTAAAGAAGAGTTTTATTTGTTCCAAAATAATGTATAAGAGTGATCAAAACTATATTTAATGACAGTTCGCCATCAAAAGGTGATAAGTGAACCTTTAGTGAAAATTAGGGTATAAAAGCCTAGAATTGATTTCTTTCCGGATTTTAAGCCTTTAGCTTTTATTGGATAAATGTAAAAAACATTAAAAAACATATATAATCATATTTTAGTTATTTCTATCCATTCCCGCCAATACAACGACTACATGATAACTACCATTTAAAATAATATTATTTTATTATTAGAGTGCAACATAAGATTCCCAAGAAACTCGTTGTTGCGTGTTGGGTACGCCATCGAACATTGCATCCCCTTTAAAGTCATATTAATATTTTATTCACAAATATGGATAAATATGAAAATTTCTATTCTTTATTTACCTGGGGTGTTACAAAATCCATAACTTGTGTGGTATAGTCCTCCATATATAGAAAAATATGATAAGGTTCTATATATTTTACTTTATAAGGGACAAGGAGATCAAGTTTCACCTCATACTCATTCTCGAAGTCATCCAGATCTTATTGATATCCCACATGCAGCTCATCTAGTAGTTCTTCCTCATCAGGGATCCACTCTATATTATTATGGTCATATTGGATGTGGTTATTAATATGGTTAGTATTTGGATACTCCTCAATCTTGGCCTTAAATTCTTTTATATCCTTAGAAAAATTAGGAAAGTCCATTGGCTCATCTTCTGGTTCAGGTTCAGGTTTCTTGATGGATATATTGAAGTTCTTAGTTATCCAATACATTTTTTATTATAAATCTTTTACCACATCTTCTAGCTTTTGAATATCATATATGAGTTTTTGTTTAGCCACTTGTTCTTGAAGTTTCTTTTGGGAAAATTACTTAAATGTGTTGGGAGAAAAAAAGGATGAATCTACTTGTGTTTTGTCCAATTAGGGATAAAATTATGGGAAGTACTCCCAAAATTCTGTTAACACTCTGGCCAATCCTTTAACCACTAGTTGATCGAGGGTCTCTTTGAGATACTGAATGAGGTCCTTGAATTACCCATCTTATAATTTGTCTCTAGGATCCCCTGATCATTCTAGACCATATGGAAACACTATCTTCTACAGATCAGGATGATTTAGTTACTAGTTCTTACACTTGTTAGTTTTTAGTCCATGTATAATAATAATTATTTGAATACATCATGGAAAAATAATTTTTTATGTTTTTTAAAAGAACTATGATAATATATCAATAGTTTAAAAGTAGAAAAAGTAAATAAACTTTTGATCAGACCCCTAGGAATGATGCTAGTTTTGAAATATGCCTATCATAGGGCATGAAAAAAGAAAATTTATTTTATTAATGTAGCACAGAGGCTGACTAGAGTCTTCTCACTTGACGAGTTTCTTAGTTTTTCACCCAGTTATTCCAATTCACCTAAAATATTTTTTTTGTTGTTTTTATTATTTTATGAAAATAATGATGAATTTGGGGTTTTTTTATTTTTAAAATAATGAAAAGACATACAAAATGGAAATTTAAACTTATAATAACATGAAATGATAAAAATAATGAAATTAGGAAAAAATAACTTGGTCTTAGTTTCAGTTTTGGGTTAAATCATTATTCTCATTTTTTTTTAAATTTAGGTTGATAATTAATCTATAAAATATCATGCATGAATCACTATCCTATTATTTAGAAATTTTGAAATCCCAAATGATTTAATCAATCTAAATTCTACCTCCTCCTATAATCAAGGTTGATGACACACCTTGGTCGAGGGTGTTCCATCTTCCTGGACTCAGATCTATCAAATACCATTTCATAAATTGATTAGCTAAACTCTATCATGTGAAGACATAATCATTGAAAGACAGGGAAAAGGTTTAACATAAAATAAATATAAATAAATTTTGAGTCACATGTCATGGGGGGAAATCATCATTCCCATGTGTTCCACTTAGATTTACTAAAAATGTAAATTAAACTTTAAGAAAGAATTCAGGTACACCTTATCGTCCCCCAGGAAGATCCTTAGGTCAACCCCTCATTATTTAGGGTAAGTGGTCACTTTGGTGGATATAAAGAATATAATAATAGAGAAATAAAATAAAAAAAATAGGTATGAGAGAAGAAGAAGAAAACACACACATGAAATCAAAAAAATAAAAATCGAAGAAGAAAATATAGAGAGATAAGAATAAAATAAAATAAAATAAAATAGAAAGAAAATATATAATATATAGAGATAATGTTAAAAGAATAAAATAATAATAAATAAAAAAGATAGAATAAAAAAATAAAAATAAATGGGATGGAAAAAACATGAATAAAACAATTCATGGATTATATTAAGGAAATAATAATTACAAATAGAATAAAATTAAAATAAAATAAAAATTAAAAGAGAAAAATAAAATAGAGAAAATAACGACACCAATATTGGACAACCTTCATAGCCTATCCTCTAGTCATGGTAACTCAACCCCTTCTATAGTGGATGAGGGTCTTCATTTATAGGAAAATGAGGATCCTCCTTCGGTCATCAAAACAAAATCCCTTGAAGACCGACATATCATTAAATATTCAACATGAAGATATCATGGAAATTTTAAATATAAAATTTTTGATCTTCTGAGAATATCGGGATTTCTTGAGCTTATAACATAGAATGGTACATGGCTATACCATTTTTATCTCATGCATGCGATGTTCTTCGATGTGGAAGATTAAGATGAGGATGGTGGAGCATGGCATCGAGTAAATAGAGCTTCTACTTCATTCAAAATTTAGAGTGGCTGGATGAAGCTTGTAATAGACTTCATGGGGCTCAGTTGAGGTGCAGAAGGTGATCCCATGGAGATCAGTGGTGTGACGGTGGTTCTCCAGCTCAATCTGAGTTCTCCTGGTGTGATAATGGTGGATCTTAGGTGTCGTAGAATGTTGGTGGTGATTTTTGAAGGTGATAGGTGGTGGAGGATGAAGGAATTGGGTGTTTGAGGTGAGGTAAGATGGATTTGGTGAGGAATGGCATCATTTTTGTAAAAAATTAATAGTAACAATAGTTTTTTAGTATCCCACATCAAAATGTAGAATATGCTGGTTCCTACATATAAACCAAGGTGTGGTATCACCATCCAAAACTACTTGCAATGGGGATAGGATTCTGAAAGACACTACACCCACATACACGCGGTACACACATACATGAGGACTGTTCGAGCCTTCAGGCCCACTATTCTTCCCCCCACGGGCCACTACTACATAGGATTTGATCCCTTATTATCTATTGAAACTTTCATTGGCCCTAATGAGGCCTCACATGTCCAGGTGACCCCTCTAAGGGCCACATATATAGAATGGAATCTTATGGTTGAGAACTGACCTTGCTTTCATAAATTTTTTTTGGTACTTGAAAAATAATAAGAGTTAAAAAATATTAAATCAGATAACAAAATTCCAAAGAAACAATTTCTTAAGTCTAAATTCATTTCTTACTTCAAAATCATCACCTTTTTAACCATTTGAATCAAATTTAATTATTTATTCATAAAAAACCAGTTTTCAATAAAACATTTATTTTAATAGAAATTTAAATTGAAAACCATTACAAAATCATTTAAAAACTTTTAAAAATATGCTTGAAATTTGGGCATGTCAAATACCCCCACACTTAAAACTTATTTTTCCTCAAGTATAAAATATCTACAAGGAATTTAGAGGGAAAATGTTATCAATATTCAAATGTTAAAGTAATAACATCAAATATTATCAATTTCAAATCAACTTTTCAAAAAATCCACATAAAATATCAATTCAATTTCTCAATTTTCAAAGAAAAAATCATATCGAATATTTTACTTTTTCAGTTTTGAAATTGATAGAATCTTCTATTCTCATTCATTTAAGTTCCTCAATTCATTATTATATCATGGGAACATGATCCTTATCCATAGGCTTGTAAAGGAACTAATTTATCTACTTTTTAAAGAAAAAATGCACATAAAATCATGAGTACTTTTAATTATGGTTGTAATGACTTTGAGACTTAAGGTTGGTAGGAATATATTAAAAATTAAATATCAAGGAGTAGGTTTATTTCTTAAAAAAAATGCATGATATCAAAAATAAAAATATAATGACGTTATCCCTTTTAAATTAGAAACTACAATTTCCCCCAAACCCAAAGTAAGGGTATGATCAAAATAAGGCATAATTAATTATTTGTTCACCTTCTTAAAATTTTCTCTACTTTTATACTCTTCTTTTTTTAAAATATTTTTTTTCATTTTTTTAGAAATTTATGCTTATAATAAACCTCAAATCCACCACCTAACCACATATGATAAATATTATTGGTCCAATTATGGTGATTTTTTATTATTATAAGTCACAACTCATTCTTTTCATTTTTTGGATCTTTTTTTTATTTTCTCTCTATTTTTATTCAAGAGGGAAAAAACAATAAAGAGTATAATGAATATAAAACTTTTTGAATCCCCATATGTATCACCCACACACTTATTACTTAGAATATAAATCACACCTTTATTCATGAATATCTTCACCCAAACACTTCAACTTTAAAATATCATGCAAATACTAATAATAGGGTATTACTGGATAAAAAAATGTCTTGAAATATGTATCATACCTATCAAGGTCATTCATGGTCACTATGGGGTAAAAAAGGATTAATGTAAATGTGTTTTTCAAGGATAAGGGATTTTAAAAAGACACATCAATAATTTTAAATGTGTTTTTTCATTGTCATAGATTTGAAAAGTTTCAATTCAATTTTTGGTAGGTGGCATGTATCAAGATTAATCAATAAATATGATCAAGAATAAATAGGAATTACTTGGTCTAGAAATCCTTTCAGTAATGGGATATATAACATTGGACAATCACTCAATGAATTATTAATAATAACAAATAAATTCACATAAATTTTAGAAATTCAAAGTGTAAAAAATGTTTAGGGAAATTTCATTTTAATTAACCAACTAATTCTCTCAAATCATGAGTCCTCATTTTAATATACATGCTTCACTTTAATAATTCAATTCTCTATTTTACTCATTAAATCCCATTATCATTGAAATATAAAACATGGAATCAAAAAATTCCTAATAAACTCATATCTTATAGTTAAGTCAAGTATAACATGAATTCAGGTATGGGCATTCAATTTTAGTTTAAAGGTCAAAAAATGTGTTCAGATAAAGATATAGGGATTTTAAAAGATAAACATTTAAAGTGAACTCCATTTTAAAATGAATCTTATTATTCTTCCTCCACTATTTGAAACTTTTTCCTACCATCATGAAACTATAAAAGAAAATTACTCAATTAAGTACAGGAGCATGTAATTTAATCTCAAAAATATAAGAGGGAGTGAGATGTATGCTGGACCAATTCTTAATACTGAAATTGAAATAAAATTCCTATAAATCATGTAAATATAAATCTTGGTATGATCCCCCAAGTGGGCTATGAATATTTACTACCTTTAGAGGGAAGTACCAACTATTATCCACTGTCTGATGGTGGATGGATCTTCTTTGACTTAAAACACCACATATGGATTTTCCCAGCTTGTGCTTCTTTATTGGTGTTGAGGTATGATCCATGGATATAGTATACCATATAAATATCCTTAAAAATTAAGTATATATTTCATGGATGGGCTAGGATTAAGTATGAACCATCCTCCTTCTTAGTTTCTACTTATGCAACCTAATCCTTCTTTTCTAGTGCTGGATCAACATGGGATGAATGAATTGATTATTTAAAGGAAAAGTTAGCAGGTAATTTTATTTGAAAAAAATATAAATTTGAATTATTAATAAGTAATTTATCCCTTTAAATATGAACAACATCTATCTTGATTTCCTCAGGCTTAGATACTTGGATTAATTTATGGGTTTCCTCAAATACGTGTTAATTAAAATTAGAGATCTTTATGTGTTCCTTAATAGCTGCATGTTCAATTTCTTCATCTTCCTCTAAGGTATGAAAATAATTTACAAAATATAAAAATTAAAAAAAAAGAGCGATAATAAAATCATATTGAATATTATTAGAAGAAGAATTTAAAATAAGATCATATCCATGAGTTGTTTTTGGTTCAATCACTGCCTTAGTGGTTAGTGCCTCTTAAAGTTGGATCTTAGTGGATGGAGTTAGGTAGTCAGGTTCCTCCATCTTTTCTTCATACACCATCACTTGTGTGGTTTCATCCTCCATGTATAGAAAAATATGCAAAGTCATTAAATATTATACTTTTTAGGGAATAAGGAGATCAAGTTGTACCTCATACTCATTCCATAATTCATATAGATCTTATTTATCTCCCAAATGTAGCTTAACAGACAGTTATTCCTCATCATGGATCCACTCCAGCTTATCGTGGTCATCTTGGATTTGATTCTTCAGATGGTTGTGCTATGGATACTCCTCAATCTTGGCCCCAACTTCTTATATTTCTTTAGAGAAATCAAGAAAGACCATTGGATCATCTTCTGGTTTAGGTTCAAGTTTCTTGAGGGATACATTGAAGTTATCAGTTATCCAATCCATATTTCCTTATAGATATTATACCAGCTCTTACGACTTCTGAATATCATAATTGAGTTTGTGTTTATCCAAATTTTCCAAAAATTTATCACGGTGAAAGTCTTCAAAAGTGTTGGGAGAAAAAAAAGACGTCTCTACTTGTGTCTCAGACATTTATGGATAAAATTCTGGGAAGTACTCCCAAAATTCAATTAGCTCTCTGTAAAATCCTTCAACTACTAGTTGTTTGAGGGTCTCTTTGAGACACTAGATGAGGTCCTTGAATTAATCCTCTTTTCTAATTTGGATACGTGATCCCCTAATCTTTTTATCCCATATGGAAAAGATATCTTCTATATACTAGGATGATTTAGTTAGTGGTTCTTGAACCTGTGAGTTTCCATTCCATTCAGAATAATATTCATTTGAATAAATCATGTAAATTTTTATGTTTTTTTTATGAAAAAAATAAAAATATATCTACAATGTGAAATTATAAAAATTAAATAAACTACTGATTAGCTCCTCAAAAAATGATACCGGTTTTGATGCATGCCTATCTTAGGGTCTGTAAAAAGAAAATTTATTTTCCTAAAGAAACAAAGAGGCTAACCAGAGTTGTCTCACTTGGAGATCTTCTCTATTATTCACCCAATTATTCTAATTCCACTAAATATTTATTTTTGTTGTTTTTATTATTTTATGAAAACAATGATGAATTTGGGTTTTTGTTTATTTTATAAACAATAAAAATATATTAAGAATGGAAATTTAAACTTATAATAACATGCAATTCCAAAAAGAATAAAATTAGGAAGAAAGGACTTGTTCTTAGGTTCAATATTGGGTTCTTTCATTATTATACTTTATTTTTTTAAATTTAGTTCTATAATTTAGATATAAAATCTGATGCATGAATCAATATCCTTGTATTTATAAATTATGAAATATCAAATTCCTTGAGCAATCTAAATGAAACCTCCTCCTATAGTCAAGGTTGATGACACACCTTGGTTGAGGGTCTGCCATTTTCCAAACATGACACCATTGAATACCATTTTATCAATTGATTTGATTAAATCCATTGTGTGAAGAGATAATCATTTGAATAGATAAAAAATAATTAAAATAAAAGAAATAGAAATAAATTTGAGTTGCATGTCATGGGGGACAATCTTCATTCTCATAAATGCTACTTAGATATACCACAAATTAAAATTAAAATTTAATTAATAATCTAAGAACACCTTAACCTCCCTCAAGCCAAACCTCAGGTAAACCCCTCAATTTTGAGGGTAATAGGTTACTTTGGTTGATAAAAATAAGAGAAAAAGAGAGAAATAAAATAAAATTAATAGAGTTGAAAAGAGAATAAGAAGAAAACACACAAATGAAATAACAAAAATAAAAATAGAAGAAGAAGAGAGATAGAGATAATAATAAAATAAAATAAAATAGAAAGGAAATATATAATATATATAGATAATATTAAAAGAATAAAAGAAGAAGAAATAAAAAAAGAAGAATAAAATAATAATAAAATAAGGGGATGGAAAACACATTAAGAAAGAAATGAGTGGATTAAATTAAGGAAATAAAAATTAAAAAGAGAATAAAACTAAATCAAAATAAAAGTAAAAGAAAAAATAGTGAAAAAAATGGAAGCATCATCAGCAAACATTCACAACCTCTCATTTGGTCAAAATAACTCAACCCCCTTTGGCACTGGATGTGGATATTTATTTATAGAAAAAGGAGGCACCTCCTTTGGTCATCAAAATAAAATCACCTAAATACCTATGGATCTTAAAATCATTAACATGTGAATATCATGGAAATTTTAAATATTCAAATTTTGATATTCTAAGAATCTTGGGCTTTCCCGAGCTTGCAACGTGACTTCAATATGGCCACACCATTTTTATCCGTTGCATGGTATGTGATTAAAAGTGGAAATAATAATGTAGGAAGGTGGATAATGGTAGCGGGGAAACATAGATTCTACCTCATCTATCCTTTTAAGTGGCTGAATGAAGCTCGAAATAGAATTCATGGGGCTTGGTCGAGGTGAAGGAGGTGATCCCATGGAGATCAGTGGTGAAATGATGGTTATCCAACTCGATTTGAGCTCTCATAGTGTGACAATGGTTGATATCAGGCATCACATATGGTTTATGGTGATCATAAAATGTGGAATTTGGTGAGGGATGATGGATTTGGGTGTCATAGGTGAGATGAGAGGGATTCGGTATGGAGCATCACCTGTTTTGTAAAAAATTAAGTGTAATAATAGTTTTTGGTATCCATATAGAAATGTATAATAGGATGGATCCTGGATATAAGACAAGGTGTGAGATAATCATCCAAAACCTCTTGCATCAAGGATCCCACTATTCTTCCCCACGAGCTTGAATCCCCGCAATCCACTCCTAAATGGGATTTGATCCCTCGTGCTATGTCATGGCTTGTGTTGGCCCTCCTATGGGATCACATGGATGGGTGGACCTTTTAAGGTATGCCTATATGGAATGGAGTCCTATGGTTGAGGGATGTCCTGGCTTGCATAAATTGTTTTTGGAAACTAAAAAATAACAACACTTAGAAAATTTCAAATCACATAACAAAATTACAAATAAACAATTTCTTAAGTCCAAATTATTTTCTAAATTCAAAACCATCACATTTTTAACCATTTTAATAAAATTTAATTATTCATTCATAGACTCACTTTTTAATAAAACATTGATTTTCATGGGAATTTACATTGAAAACCATTAAAAAATCATTGAAAAACTTTTAAAAATACACATGAAATTTATGCGTGTCAGTCTACATAATCATTTGTGAGTTATAAAACATGTATGATAGCTACATGATATTTATTATCATCTAGCCTATGTTTCTTGGCTAGTAGTCAACACATAACATGTAATTTATGCATGCCGTATATGTTGACCACACGACTTCTGCGTTTCCCGCGGAATGAAACTATGTGTGTTACATGATATGTATTCCAACTACATGCCATGTAGCCCATAAATCCTTGTTCCATATAGACCTGATAAACATGTGGTGTGTAATGGTTTGGAAAACTGTTCTCTAAATGATGAGTTGTGATTCGTGTAGGTGTATCTTGGTGCAGTGAACATGGGTACATGATGTGTAATTTTTAGTTAAACATCGTGTATCCATGTTATCTGGATATAGTCTATGACTCCTCCTAATGGTATATCTTATTTTTATTCATCATATCTTGGCCCTTTCTTGGTTATAAGAAGGTGAAAAAATAAATAATATATACTTTTAAACTTAAGAAGGAAAAATAGAAATAAAAAACTAATAAAATATCATAATTAAATTAATGATTAATAAATAATTATAAATTAATATGTGACCAATATAATATCACTTGAAGGTTCCAGGGTATAATGAAATTAGTCGAGCCCATGTTCAATGATAGTTTTTCATCATTTTATACATATTCCTCTTTAAAACCTGATGAATAATATCCTTGAAACCCATAAGATATGATATTTCACATATAATTTATAATTAATTTAGATATATAAGAATTAATTTTTCTTGAAATTATCTCTTCATTGATGAATCAGTTGAATACTCTTGTTTTACAATCATTGTAATAAAGGATCTAAGGGTAGAATCCCTCTAGCAGTAATTCACACATGCTCCATGAGTCTCAAAATATCACAAAAAAATATCTAGGTGCTATCATTATTGATTCTTACTGCTTGCATCATTATTTTTTGATCACAAAAAGAATTCATTACAAGATTAATGGATTCCATTAGGTTCTCTTGTGATATTGAGAGGGAGGAGGGGTAACAAAGGCCTCTTTTCTTTAGATAATTCAAATGAGTTTTCTCTCTAGGGATTGATAGGATTTTCTCTAGAGAATGTTTTGCACAATAATCATCTCTTTATATAAATGATATAATCAGGTTTATATAGATATTTTATAGATTCCTAAACTTCACATAGGCCCTTATCCAACCACTTAATCCTCAACAAACCCCACATCAAATGATGACAACGAAAACAACAACAACAACAAAAACAACAACAACATTATTATTATTATTATTTCCTTAACATGCATAATAACCGTAGAGAATATTAAAATCATTTATTAAATAAATAAATTATTTATTTAAATTATATTAAATATATCATTCCCACAAGACCCTTAACTCAGTCCTTCAATCATCCTATAAATTTATTGAACCTTGAATGATAACTATTAATTTTGATAAATAAATATTATTACACTATTCATTCAATAAATAAATAAATATTATATTGACTAAACTTTCAAATAAATATTTATTTAATAATAAAATCACATATATATTATCTCAAATAACTGGTGACTAAATATTTATAATCAACATAACTTATCCATAAAACCAGAATATAATATTTATTCTAATATTAAATTCTAATATAATTCAACTAAGGTTTTTGATACAATCAGCGTGTGAACATCTAGGAACCTTTATCTGTGGTATTAGTATAACTCAACTTAAGTCCTATATTAACATCTTTCAACACATCTAGGATCCCATCAATAAAGAAGTTAAATTTCATATTAAAAATAACCTCATTTGAATGATCACTGTGTAATTAAATCCCTTTGTCTTGATATGTCATCAAATAGGTTTCATCACATGTGTCATCAACCTATATGATTGATACATATTTTATTTGAATTTATTGAAATGAACACGTTGACACTACCGTTATAACCATTGAATTAATTACAAAATTACATTTCAATCAAAGGGTCTATGATACCTACTTCTATTAACTTAAAATAGAAAAAACCTTTATTGAATTTTTCATTAATGTAATATCATGCAGGACATGTCCAATACATCCTACCTCACCACAAGCATATATTTTCATAGTTTTCATCAATACTTCTAAGTATGTGACTCATAATATGCATTAATAATAATCTAAAGTCTAAGGATCAATTCACACATCTATAGATAAGAATATCTAATGACAAATATAACATATTGAATTCCAATGGGTGGGTCTGTTCTCATAACATCCTATAATAGGGATTTTAAAGGGTGAAATTTATGAGAATAAGTTTTAATGTCTTTTGAGCATCCTAACCATGATACCCTATATCATCTATGTCTATTCAAGTGATGTCACCCTACCATAGAAGACGTATTTAATAATATAATCATAACACTTCATGGTTCTTATCATAGTGGAGAATTACTATGAAATTTCAACACAATCAATACTCTAAGGATATTATCACATTAAATTTTATGTAGAAGAAAAGTCATCAAGTGATAATATATTTATTAATTTTTAAAACCATTAATATAATAGTAATAAAAAGTACAAATTATTTACTTCTAGGGAACTAACTCCAACACTATGGATATTTATCTCACATTAAGTTTACTATCAACCTTACCTTTTAAGAAATACATTTCTTTTATATTACCATATAATTTGGAATACTAGGATCTAGGGAACTGTTTCAAGCCATACAAATATTTCATTAACTTTAATACCATGCTTCCATTACTACCTAATATGAAGCCCTAATGTTGTTCAAATAAAACTTATTCTTCAAGGTTACCATTTAGAAAAGAAAATTTTATATCCATTTGATAAACCTTTTAATGTTTGTATACATACAACTCTAAGAAAATATTGATTGTTTCCAACATTTCTATTTATTAAAAAGTTTTTTCAAAGTCAATGTCTTCTATTTGAGAATAACCTTTTCATACCATCCCAAATTTTTTTCTTGACACCTTACCTTTCTTAATTAGTTTATTTATAAAAACCTAACTGTTTCCAATAAAATTTTTAGTTTTAGGTCTCAGAATAATACCCCAAGTAATTTTATTTTCAATTTTATCATGATATTAATTAATATCTTGCATTCACACCACATGATAAATTTATTCATTTATTGTTTTAGGTTGAATTTTTGAAATGAGTGCAGTTTGATTTTAAATCCTCAGCCTTACTTTTGTTTGGACAGGAGCCTATTGATTTCCAATTATATTTTCAGCTACAATATGTTTTTTTAGTTTGTAAAATTTTGGTCTCATAGTTACCTATCCTTATTATTATTCCTCACTAGTATGATCATACTCAACATCAAATTTTATGGGTGCTTTATAAGCTTCTTATTAATTCCATTGATATTAAATTTTCATAGTTTTTTATTCATTTTTTTAATTTTTTATCAATTTTTACATATATTTTTCCATAATTTTTAATAAAATGGACATCAAAATAGCTGAACAACCTGTGAGTAATTTTTCTCTAACATATGTATCCACTGCCATTAAATAATTTTCACATAAATATCTGTTATACTTTTTTTTCAAAATTTTCCCAGATCACCGCTCTTATTATTCATTAAAAAAAGGTCTACTAAAAACTCTAAAATATTTAACAGTTGGATTCTTATGATACCATATCTCATAAGGTGTCATACGTGTTTTAGTCCTCAACAAACACCTATTTTTATGTTTAAGAAAATATACACTACTTATCTTTAGAAATATTTTGAGATGTTGTGTTCAATTGACATAGTTTAACCCATTTCAACCGTGATTATTTTCCACCATGTACTATATTGATGCTTGATTCCATGTTTAGAAAAATAATTTTCAAAATAATCAAATGTATACACCTTATAATTAACTGATCTCATCTTCTTGATAAAAATTAATAGATCTTTCCCAAATTTCCTTCTAAATATTTTGAACATTTGAACTAATTTTGAATTTTACTTGATAAACATGACATTAGTCAACTAAGTATGATCATCAATGAATATAATGAAATATAGATCACCTATAGTAGATTTTTTTCTTATGGGACTATATAAGTCAGTATGAATAAGTTCAAGTTCTCTGGTAGATATAATTTACACCCCTTATGAGAACTTTGAGTCATTTTCCCCTTTTGACATGATTCAAAAAAACCATCTATATCACTCTTCATCTTGGATAGATCTCTTGAAATATAATGATTTTGAATTTTTCTAATAATTCGTTAACTAAGATGATTAATCCTTCTATGCCATATCTTTTTTTCATCTTTGTTAATAAAGTAACAGTAATTGGTAGGATCACTAATTTAAAACATATTACCATTTTTTTGTTTTCCTTGGGTGACGATCCTTCCTTACTTTATGATTTTGGTGATACATAAATCCTTATTGAATACAAATTTATTTCCATAATCACAAATTTGACTGACACTCAACAAATTATGGTTCACACCTTTAATAAATAACACATCATCAGACTTCAATTCTTTGGCTTCAACTTTTGCTAACCCAAATCCTTTGGTTTTAAGGGAATTATTATTGACAAAATTCACTACTCCACCTTCATTATTTTTAATGTATCTAAATTTTTTGTTTCATGTGTCATTTTGGAGGAACACCCACTACCAAGATTATATAATTTGATTCTTTTGTAGGCTTTCAATTTAACTTCAGCAAAGCATGAATTTTCATATACAAAAAATTTCTATAACCCTACTAATTACATATACCAAAAATTATTCTAAACATTAAAATATGTTTTATGTTGGTATATTAGATAAATTCTTGATAACATATTGCTTCCTTTAATATTTTATTCTCAACTTATCAAATATCCCCCCTTGATTCATACTTCTTCCAGGGAAATGACATATTGAACCAAAATGAGTAGTCTTTGTGGTAATAACCCCCTGACACTAGAATTTCTATTTGAACCTTGATCTTCTATACCCATAATAACACTATCAAGTAAATTGTTGTTGTTTGATTTACATAAATGGTGGTTGTATTTGATTAGGGGGAATTTTTATTTTTTATATATTTTTCTCTTACTTTGATATAAAGAAGTGTTTCTCACTTGTCTTCTTGGTCCCAACTGGTCCAATTTTAGTTTTATAACCTACAATATTATAGTTATAAAGTTTATTTTGAGTTTTATTAGGAAAATAATTAACTATTCTCTTGTAACCCTTCTTTTCTCTAGGTTGAGGTGATTTGGATTTTAATTAAACAAACTTGTTAAAGTATTATATTATTTTATTCAAATCATTATCATCTTTAAGTCACTTTGATTATTACTTAGTTAATTATTTATCTCTTAGATAATGTTTTTCTTCAAGTTATTTCACAATATTTTCTAGATCAACCACTTTCAATTTGATTTTTTTTATCTCAATGTATACTAATTATCTCTTGTATTAATCCTCCTTTACTTAATCCATGTTTTTTTTCATTCACCAGAATCCAATTCTCCTTCATGAGATTTGTGTTTTTTGGAAGATAATATTTTAATTAATTCTAAAAAAATTATTTCCACTTCTTTGATTTACTTTCATCATCATCACTGGTCAAAGTTTTAACTGAACTTTGAACATGAGATATAATATTAGTGAACTTCCCAATAGATTGTTATTATGATTAACTACCTTATATGGAGTCATTTTCTTCCTTTTTTTCTTATCAAACCTCTTATCTTGTTCTATATTACTTTTTTTTATTCCACCATATTTGATTTGATTTTATGATGTTTCTCATAATGTTCATCTAATTCATATTATTCAAACTTCTTCTTTGTACAATTTATTTTAAAATTTATAATTTCATTACACCTATAAAATATTGGTGGGAGTTTAAATTTAATTTTTCCCTTTACCATATAAAATTATTTGATAGAAGAGTAATAATTCTATTGTAATCTTTATCATCATAATCACTTGATTACACAAATTCCTGATCTCTGATTTGAACTTTCTCATGGCCTAAAAATATATCTACTCTGATTTTCATCTTGAAGGATAGATTTTTTCTCATTTCATAATTAATGAGAATATTATGTAATTTATCCAAATATAGAACCTCTCTATATTTTAATATTGAAATATTATTATCAAATATATATAGAAAATTTATCATCAAATTTTTGAAAATTATGGAATCATCTATTTTTTCACCATACCCATGGATATTATTGACAATTTCATTAACCCTTTTGAAGTATTAATTAATATTTTCTTCATAATACATATTAATATCCACAAATATACTTATCCAAATTTTTATTTTGGTCTCCTTAACTTTTAAATTTCCTTCATAATTGCTCTCTAACTTTTCTTAAATTTACTTCATAGTTTGGAACCTTGTAAATTTCTATACCTTTTTTGAAAGTAAAATCAAAATGAAATTATGAGATTTTCCATAAAATTAAATATTTATCTTATCTAAAAAACACATAGGATCATCTGTCGAAATGGGTGGAAATCCCTCAGTTGCAACATCTCTATATTTCAGACCAAGAGATAGAGGATAAGGAAAAATTATATAATTTCAACTGTGATAGTTATTTATATTGTATACATAAGCACTCTTACTATTAAATAAATTTAGATTGTCTATATTTAGCATATTTATACTACTTACATAGGGAACCTAGTTTTTTTATGATACCAATTAAAGAGGCCATGAATTTATTGCACTATTGAGAGGGATGAGTGGTGAATCACTGGTTCCATTTTTATGATTTCTCTTTCTTATAAATCATCCTTTATTGAATATTTGGGATCTATTCTACTATTGTGTAATTAATCAGTCTCACTCAAATGTGGAAAAAAATAAATAGCATAGGGGAAAATAATTTTTACAAGTTTCAGAATGAATGTGAGAGCCTACTCCTTATTGTGATTGGTTAAATAACCCAATCAAAAAATTATCCACTATATGTGCAAGTGGTTATAATAGGAATTATCCTAATACCTTTATAAAATATCTAATAGGATATAGTCATATTATACTTTCTAGAGTCCCATTAAACCACAAACTTTCTGCTACCAGTACAAAATATTTCAAACCCAGATAAGAAATACCACTTCTTTTCTCTTAGTTTCTTCTACAATAATTGATGAAGATCTTACTCCATAAGCCTCCAGGATGAAGATATTTTCATATTCACACTTCCTCAAGAACATATGATGATCATAATCAAATTAATTAGTCTTTATAACCTTCCTTATATATTTATTAATATGTTTTTTTCTTATTAACCAAACACTAGGGGTTTTCAAGATCTCTTCAATTTTCTGAAATCTCATAGATTTAATCTTTCTCACTCACTTTTTCAGCAATTTAGATATCATTGTTCTTCAATGTAGTGGAGCATTAGCTTCTAAATTCCCAATTCGGCCCTTCTTTATATTTTCTCCCCTTTATATTTATAATATCATATGAATAATATTTCCATAAAAATTACTGGAAACTTCCCATGATTTTCAGCTGTATCAAGTATTCCCAAAGAATAAAAGAAATAACCCTAAAGAATAATTTCAAATATTTGAATTTTAAATACCCATAATTTCTTCATGATATTATCATATAATCCTGATTAATATTATATTTTAAATTTCAAATGAATCTAGGGATTTTTCTTTCTTCAAATTTTTCATGATATCTATGGGAATTTGAATTCCATCATTGTCAGTTTTATTTTTTCATCCCGATGTGGAATTTTCCATTTCTATATGGAGATTATAATATTTCTCAGCTTGAATCAAAATTTATTAGAATAAATGTTATATTTTTTCTATAAATAACAACACTATAACATTTTCTGATCTTATGTTTAGTCCATTATTTCTAAATATTTTTAAAAGCATATGAACCTTATGAAGTTAGTAAAACACTCTTATGAATTCCCAACTTACTTTTCCAATTTTATTTATAAGAGTCTAAATGATTCTAATAAAATCAAAAATTACTTTTATGAACTTGGTAAAAACTCTAAAAAATTCCAAAAATACCCTTACAAAGTCTTTATAATACTCTTATGAAATCACCCTTTGTTAATTTTGAAAACTGGTTACCCTTCTAAAGCATAAGAGTACTCTTAAGAAATAGGAATTTATTCTTATAAACTCACCATTTACTCTTAAAAAGTGTATATTCACTCTTTTTAAGTATAATAATACTCTAAATAAGTGGATGAATAATCTTATTAAGTACCAAAATAATCTTCCAATTTAATTCATGACTTTTAATAAGTTATTCCTTTTCTATATTTTCAACATCAGTTGAACTGGATGACTCTTACAAATATTTTAATCAATAAATATTCTATGAAATTCCATAACCACAGAATAAATATAGAATTACCTCAAAAATTTAAAAGTATTATACCAACAACCTCAATAGATCTAAAAAACATCCAAACACCACAAAAAAAATCCTTAACTACTACTTTTTATCTTCATGAATAGTTGAAAACAAATACAATATTCATTAATAATTCCATTGGGTTCTTCAGAGATGAAAATCATGAATAATAAGGAAAATTAAAAGTAAAAAATCCTTAACTTATGGAATAATGAACTTTACTTTAATCTCATATTCATTCCATGGTTTTGTTTTTCATCACCATATGATGTAATCATTAACATTGTTGAAAATTTGGTCCCATTCCCTTGATATGATGCTAGCTCTTCTAAGATTCAGTCCCTATACTCTTTCTCGATTTAAGGTCATGTTGACAAAAAGTATGGTTAACCATAGATAAAAATCACAATAAATGTTTTATAGTAGGATTATAGGGTTCAAATATCAAATACAATTAAATAATTAATTATTTTACATATGCACCTGCAATGACCACCTAATGGGACCTGTAACATGAATGGAGCTCATGCCAACCCAAGGTAAATCCACCATCTCAAACTCAAAGGTGAAGTCAAAATTTACATTTAATTCTCTGTTTAGGTGATCTCACCATCCATGCTTATGGGATAACATTTATTTAAAAAATAAATATTAAATATCCCATACAAAATCCATGATAAAAAATTCATCAAAACTTATATTAGTGGTAAAAACTGCATCCCCAGATTGATGAGAAATTTCAAAAAAAAATCTAAGGTCATCATCCTTGGTAAATTTACTATTTTACTCCTGGGGAGGTCCCAGGACTTTAAAACTCAAAATAGAGCTATGACTTGATTGGAAAAAATCTGAGTCTCTACATCCTCCCTACCTTTAAACTTTTTTCCCCAAAAAATAATCAAATGGATCTAATAAACACATAAGTTCTCAAAATAACGCCATTCACAAAAAAACCACCTTCGCATGAAATCCTTTCATATTGGAGGTCTAAGATCTAAAAAATATTAGTATAAAACATCATAGGAGGGGAAAATCCTCTTTCATCACTAGAATTATCCTTTTTATCCCACCTTAGAGAAAAAACATAATAAAACATCCATATAATCTATGTGAGTTTTTTCAAGACCCAGCACCCAACAAACAATTCCACATCTGAAGGTTGAATTACCACATGGGGTCAAGTGGATTCATTAACCAATGAAATCTGTCTTCAAATAGTTTCTTGAAAAGGTTATTATTGGTTGTATCACTTCACTTACCAACTTTATAATGTGTTCCCGATGGTTTCTATATATGCACAACCCATTCAAAATGATCTTCTAAACTGTGCACTTTATAAAAATTTCTCACCAACACCCAAAGGGTTATAAAGAGACATGCTCCTATATACCCACATCATCTTCTCTTTCATCTCCTACTAGAAAGGTACCAAAATCAACATCATCTAAATCATGTAATAAGAGAAACATGGGATTTACTTACCAAACTCTTCATAAAAATTCATGGAAATACTTTATCTGTATCCCAACCACCAACAAATTCACACCCACTATCGAAGATAATATGGTTGTATGTTTATCTATCTTTCATAAAAGCTACTGATGATAATATCAGGAATAAAACCAACCTTATAAAACCACTCAACATCATACCATTTCTCATGGGGTGGACTAATATAACACAATCCAAAGCATTTAGTCTTAACTATTCTAATGACCCTTTGGATTTATAACTTAGGATAACACCTGCTAAAATGAGATAGACTAAAAAACAAAACCTTTAGATAAAACCTCCTCCCCCATCACATATAAATAGTTTCCATTTGTTAGGTAAACCCATAAATATCCACTATAAATGCCACACTGAATACTGTATTCTACTAGGGTAGTCTCCACTTAGGATGTTCATCGCTATATAAAACACAAACACTAATAAAAAATACATATTCACCTGGGGAAGTGGTTTACGTGCTCCGAACCTTTGGGAAAACCCTTTGATTCCATCACCTAAGAACAATGTTATCACACTAGACCACTAAGTTGATACCACCACCATGGTCCTCTCTCACACAAGGTAAGAGTGTGGGGGATAAAACCTTCAATTAAAGATGAGAAATGTCTCCCTCTCTATAAAGGAGTTAACTACTTTGAAGCTATATGTTTATGAACCTCTTCCTTCATTTGAGAATAAAGTCCTTTTCTTGAGGTGTCAACCACTATTCCACTATGATTCCACTCTAATTCCATCAAAAAACATGATTTTAACTTCATGAAGGCCAATTCCACTCTATGAATCATGATCCCACACTATGATAGTTCATTGCACAATTGATAATATCATGGTAAGACCAGTAAAACTCACCAAACACGTAATGGGATCCTCCATGAACCAACACAGGGAAAGGTTTGATCTTGGTGATCTATAAAAACCATAAGGATGATCATAATTACACTAAAAAATGATAGAATTCTATCTCTGGAATGCATGAAAATTCATACATCAGTCTTATATTGAGGGACAACTATGGGTCAATCATTAGAATAATTTTTAAATTCCTCTACATTCATAGCAAGTTAATTCTCATTCATGTATAGAGAATATAAATCCATTTTTTCCATTTAATGGGTATCTGAATACAACTTATTGAGGGTGTGATTTAATCATCACATCTAAGGGGATCCTACCCATGGTTAGGGGTGGGACCTGCCTAACTTACTAAACAGCACATCACTACACAATACTATCATTGGAAACTAATATATATCGAGGAATGTACCACTATAGATCTTCTATTCTATGAAGGAATATCTTTAAATACCTCTTTACCCACCAAGGAAAAAATCACTCCACTAAAAAGGGTGATTGAAAGATGGTCACCATCAGTGGAAACTCTCCAGTTGAAAAAGGTCTCGCTAGGGGTTCCACTAGAATCTCCAGTCCCTTAAAATAGGATATAGAAAGAATAAATAATGCTTTTACCATCTAGTATGATATTATATAAATAGAGGAAATTAATTATACTATAAAATTAACCCATAAATACCTAACTATATCCATCCATTATGATCATATTCCCACATCTCTGACTATCATCACATTGTGTGTGATAGGGACTAACCCAATGTAGTTATCTTGGGAGTGGATCAATTCATTGTTCCTCTATGAATAATCTCACACCATTGGATCAACCTTAAAATAACTTCTTGGAAGTCATTGAAGTCTAAAAAAGGGAGGTGTATGATCTAAACATTATCTCCAACATGGATATCCATCCATGAAAGTGATTTGGCTATCTTCATGTGAAATTATAACCTCCTTCCTCATCCTAGGTGAATCCCCACAAAGAATACTCAACTACCAATGATTTCTCAAGGGACTCTGTCATAGATATGAAAACATAAAAAAAACTCAAAAAATATTTCTTTTAAGTCTCTACACAAACCTACATGATCAAATAATTTCACCACGAAACATGTATAGTGAACACATCATGAGGTCTGTGGTCCTCGATGTGTACTCGGACACACTCATGCTACCCTATGGAGGGTCCAACATCCTTAGATGAAACTAAATCCTTAATATTCACTCAATCTCTTACCATGGTGGAGCATTCCTATCATGATATTGATAAAAAAATCATATACTAATAACCTACTATGTCATGTAGGGATCATAATTCAAGAATCACCACCTAATTAGTAAAGGACTTAATCTATCAAAAATGTGAGTCTCAAACTCCAAATAAACCTTAGTTCCCCAAGGATTGATATTTCCTCAGTCATTATAACACAAAAAACATATCCAACACACTGGTAGTATTATACAACTCAATAAAATCTACCACATACTCTACAAGATGACATGCACTAAGAACAAAGGGGAGATAAACTGTATCATATCTTGAGGAAAGTATATATCTCAACCAATTCTCATAAACAATGACTCACTACTCACTAACCAACAATGAGAGGCCTAAAAATAGGAAAGATCTCATCAAAACCTTGAATTTTCACACAAACTGGCTATTAGTAGGTATCACCCTTCATTTGATAGGATGAATCCATAAGGATTTGAGAATATCTATATGATTTTACACATGAATGGAAAGAGATATCATAATTGAATATTATATGACACCTGTTCACACTTGCTTATACCCTATAATCGATGTCTAAGAGCTATGGGTTGACTAAAAGGTTATTAGAGTCTCAAAGAAAGGATATGTTGGCCACTGAACCTACACTGGTCTATCTATTCTAATAACCAAACTCATGACCCCCTTGACACCACTGCTCTAAATTCCCATACCAGTCCTCACGTGAACACTAAATCCAAACTCTGTCCCCATGACTCAACCTGAATATGATACCATTTTTAGATGAACCCACCCACATGGGCCCTACCCAAACTGGCAGTAAGATGAGTGTTCCATACCAAGCTTACCTCTAATAGGTCTGGGGATGGTGACTAATATTGAGTTTACATATCACAAAATATGGGAGGCCTTAGCCTATATCAACTTGCATATCTCTAATGCACAAAAATAACCAAAAGAACCAATATATATATATATATATATATATATATATATATATATAAAACTAAAATATATATAATACATGTAAGAGATATAAAATTAAAGAAAAATTCCACATAGGTAAAACCAAAGGAACTGCACATCCAATTAGCCTATGAATTTGATAGATACAATACACTAGAAAGATCCTCCTCACCGTATATACTCTTGGATCGATCACCTGCCATAATAGTCATTGTCACAATCATGAAACACCATGCTCAACTATGAACTATCAAATATCACTAGGAATTAGTTCAAAATAATCCAAACCATCTCCACATCCACTAAGACAACCTCCAAAATGTGCATCATCTATAATGAATCAACATAAAGAAAAGATAAAACAACCAACTATCTCAAAATGCCTAGTATGGGAGAGTAACTAGAAGGAAAATAAGGAAATATCTATATATTCTCGATAATTAGAAGTATCATGAATAAAAATAAACCTCAGTCACTCTAGATCTAATCCTATAAGGTAGTGTCTCACAAGCAACCAAGGATTCTTGTAGAACTAGATAATCCCATAAATAATGAATTCAATAAGACAACTGTACATCATATATCAAAGGCAACCATAGGGCAATTGAGGAGTCATAAGTCTCGAAGTATGAGTTCCACTAAACCTTATATACACCACCACCATAATCTAGTAAGGGGTACCCACTCCTTACTAAAGTATTCATATAAGTTGGGGAAGTAATGGACCATACCATCAACCGATAACGTGTCACCATTGTAGAAACCTATAGGGGAATACACACCTCATCCAAGGATAGATGTCATCTAAGGTATAAATAACCCCTACCATAATACAACCTAATCATGTGTAAACCCATACCACCTCATAGAAAATATAACATAGGAGTTATATCTCATCAAGTAGTGTAATAAAAATGAGGGGGTTATTGATTTAAACCCTTATTAAAACATAATAGTTAAAGGAGTACCAAAATCTATCAGTAATATGGGGGACCTATGACACATTGAGTAGCACACAACATATGAGGGAGTACCTAACCCCATGAACATTCTAATCACCACACTCTATCCCTATCATCATCCCTATGGATCTAATGATACTAAACTACTAATATCACCTTGAGTCTCACCTACGATACTGAAGATAAGTTTACTATCGTGTTTTATATGAAAACATACTCAATATGGACTAATCATGAATCCAAATATGGATTATGATCAAGGATACACAAAGAGTCACTTCAGCTAGAAAGGAACATGACATGTACCATGGGGGTACATGATGTATAACCCCTTAGGAGACATTTTTTATTGTACTTCTCTTCACATGGCATGCTAATTTAAACTAAAAGTTGTGTTTTATGATGTAAATTGTATGTGGGAACAACTAGGTATTTGATATGTATCCCTAATACATGAGTCTATGTCATTTTTGGTTACATAGTATGTTTAAGGTGGTACATGATGTGTGATAACCATGTGATAACTCAGTGAGTACCGCTAGCTAACTAAGCTGTGTAGTCCCTCACTACATAATGTGTCTCCATAGGTAATCAAAGTGTGGTCTATAGATGTCACTATGGGTGTGTAATACTACCTAAGTCATGTTATGTAGACTATACATGGTGTGTATTGAAACTACATTCCATACGAATGGAAATGTACTCACTTGACCAACTTAATCTACACATGGTGTGAACAAACACCACATTCTATATAATATTTATATTCTTCCAAAACCCTAGGGTTTTATCCATAAATGTATAAAACATGTGTTACTTTGAATTACATTCCATGTATTCATGTTCTTGAACCAAAAAAATAAATTATTCCAATTTTCATGCAGTCACCACCTAAAATCTTTTCCAATTGCATTATGTAACCACCCATCATCATTAAGGACCATTGGGGGTCCCTTCAAGTTACTAATCCATCAAAAAATTATTTCTTCTATGGAATTAGATTGGTTCACTATTACCAAATGTTTATTGTGTTTCCTAAAGTCATTCTTCTACCACTGCCATTCCTAGAACAATCCCATCACTATTAGACATTTGCTGCTCCACCATCTCGATCATGTTTAAGTTAAAACCCAGTCAAAGAGAAGTTTTTTAGTGATCATTCAACATTTAAGGGAATAGATGGAATATAATAAATTATTAATGATGTGAATATTAGTCACCCAATAACTCATACACAACAAACATCAAACATATATATGAAAACAAGAAGGATTCCTTGAATATGGAGAACATAGTGATGAAGAAGGGGTGGAGGATGCAACATGTAATCATTGTGCAAATAATACCAAGAATTTGAGAAACAAACTACCAAAAAACAATAACAAGAATACCAGGGTTGGTAATACATGAGTAAAATGATGATAAAAAATAATCATGAATAATGATGAAAAGTCAAAGTGAAAAAGCTCTACCTCTTGGTACAATGATAATTACTTCAATCCATCATTAAAACCATGGTTTTTTTCATTATTACATTATGATCCAATCATCAATGTCATCATGGACCATTTCTCATTCCCTTGATTAAATTCCATCTATTTTAATATTTGTTCCATCTCCACTCTCATGATTTAGGTCCATTTTTGAAGAAAACTATAGTTAACCCTAAAACAAATCATAAGAAGGGTTTTATAGTAGGATTATGAAGGGACATGGTATGCTGAAGAAGTATGAAAATAGGTAAACTTCAATGTTTTCACAAAAACTCTATCTTAATACATATAATTTTATATGAGAATACCCAATTAATTCCAAGGATCTTGTGTAATTAATTTTATCATGAAGAACAAAATTAAAATGGAACCTGGATGGATAGTTCAATCTTGGTGCACTTCACTCCTCTTTGGATCACTATAGATTGAAGTATCCAAGAGAGGATACCTCAATATTATCCACACATGTTCTAAAATATGTACTCACACATAGGTGAAAGGAATTTAGGACATGGGAATTACATTTTTATCACTAAAAATATGGGAAAACAATATCTTATACATTCAAATATGGAGGGATGATGTGAATATATTATAAAAATAATATTTAAGAATTTATTATTAAAAAGAAATCAACATTGAAATAATTGAAATTAAATAATTAAAAACAAATCATGTATGGGTCAATCGAAGCTAATGATTAGTGAATATTCAATAATATTGTATAATAAAAATAAAAAATGTTAAAATGACACTTGAGTTAATTTTTAATGCTTTAAATTATTTTTAAATAATAATCTATACCCACCATGACACCAAACTTTTTTCATAAATTTCACATATTTTTCTTCTAAATTTTGAAATTTCTTTGATTTTTAGGGTCTGTAAGAACCATAAACGATTCCTTAGATAATAATTTTGGCCTTGGGTGAGTATGTTTGTTTTAGTGGGTCAGATCAAGTTTGAACCAGCCTAACCCATGTCATAGTACGCTGTGGGCCCCTAAGTTGGGGGGGGGGTATCAATGGGAAGTCTACATACTTCTTTCATAGCAGGAGATATACCACTTTAAAAAAAGACAAAATATTTTTTATAAATTGAACTACCCACCCCTTAAACATGTAGGTTTTTTCAACAGTAACCTCCCCCAATCAACATGGGTGGGTTTTCCATGCGGGGTGGCATGACCTAGTGTGATTTTTTTTATAATTTTTTATGTTTTAATTATTAATAAGGCTTGATCATAACTTCCCTGAGCATCCCCTCCCTAAAAATCTATAGGTAACCCCTCATTAACCTTTCTTTTCAGCCAAACCCAACATGCCCACTACATGAACAATTTTATTTTTTTATTTTTTTAATTTTAGTTAAATAAAATAAAAACCAAAAATCCAAAAATAAAATATAGCTCTGAACAAACATTCCTTGGTATTTTAAACTCATATCGACATTCCATAAGTGGTATTTAAATTATATCAAATACATCTATCTTAATTACAACAAATTTAATTGAAATATTGAATTTAATTCTTGCACAACCACTTTGATACCATTGAAGTAATTGGGTATGACATGAAATCATGAAAACTGATAATTTTCAAAAAAATTAACACCAAATCTATCCTAAGACAGTTTAATTATTATGGAAATACCCATTTAATTTGAAGGATCTCATGAAATTAATTTAAGTATGAGGAAAAAAATAAAAATGATATCTGGGTGGATGATGTAATACCGATGTACTCTTCTCATCTCCAAATCATAATAGCTCAAAGGATCTAGGATAGTATCCCTCTATATCATCCACACATGTTCAAAAAAGTTGCTGATATGTATTTCCTCAATCTCTAGGGTGCTATCATGGAGAATTGAAGACACTTATGACATACCTTAAATCATGGGATGAATGAGTAATCGTTCTGAGGAGACGAGATCAATATCATCTTGTTTTTTCTTTTTTGTTTCTCCCTAAAAAACTTTATAGAGATCTTAGGTTACTCAAATTTGTGAAAATTTGATATTTGATTATTCAAGAGTCTAAAATTCATTTAAATACATAGGTTACACTTTTTAAAATTTCACTTTGACCCTTGGAAATTTATAACCTTAGTTTTAGACCATTCTCTACTCCTATGAATTAATTAAATTTGACATAAATGTTATGAATAGTTTATCACTCACTTGAAAGACTTTAATGTGTTATGAAATAAAATACAAACCATTAACTCTACTAGTTTTCTCCTATAATTATTTAATGAACCTTTAGAATTCATCATTCATTCAAAAAATAATATTTTATAATATTCAATTTTATAATTAAATAACTTTTGAATAACCTAATAAATAAACTCAATAATAATTATTATAAACTTGAATAATATAATATAAATTTTCTACTTGTGATTATTTACACTCACACATTCATTGACCTGCGCACTTAGGGATCACTTCATTATAAACTCCAATTCATTTCAATTGCTGAAACTTCTAGATACACTATGCAAGTGACCCTCTAGGACGTTATCATGATAACTGTGAATCATACTCATAGAACAAGAGTAGTATCTATAAACACATCATGACCCCAAAGAAGATATGGAAAAGTCATATCTACGAGAACCTCTTATGAATGCACACTATGTATTATAATATATTTGCCTCATGATATAATATAAATAAGGTGCATAATTTGCATAATCATACTTTAATGATTTATTTATATTTGTTGACTATTATTGGATATACTTTCCTTTATCTATCATAGACATGTATTTATTCAAGGCACTACTATCTTAGTCAGGAGGAAAAATATATCTGCTACTTTTCAGAAGTAATAAATCCTTTCATGATCATTCAATCAATGTCATACCACTAATAACACACAAAGAACAAGATACCTTTCCACAAAAATAAATTTCATGGGTTTTCATTACATCAAATTACATGACTAAATGATACACATTGATAATGAACTCAAGTTGAGATACGAATACACATGTTTGAAAATAGGAACAACCAATGAAAACCAAAACACATGACATTTCTATTGATAGGCCAATACTCATGATCTCATCTAGTTGAGATCACCAAGTTTGAACTTTATGAGAATAAGTATGAATTTTTATGAGCCCCCAATGTTTGATATCGAGACATAATCTATGTCCCATATGTATGATGTATCTAGACAATACGACCTATGTTTAATATTACCATCATAGTATCTCAAGGTTCTCATTACAATTGGTAACTACTATACCCTTTTTATATGATAAATAATCTTAGGAAATTACCATGTAAATAGTATATTCATAAGTGATAACACTAATATGGTAAGATAACATCATTCATAATTATTCATATAAATGATATGGTAATAAAAAATTAGTTCTCAAGATGGGTATAGGGAACTGACTTTTAAAATGTAACACCACAATGTTTTGTTGAAATATTTTTTTCAAATAAATTTAATCTTTTTGATATTTTATGTTACATGAAACACTAAATTTATCTTTTGTTACACGCAACACCGAGTTTAAATGAAATATGACATAATATTAAAATATTATTATTAAATATGATAGTTATAACTTAGCCATTGGAATGGTAGGTATGATAATATTAATTAAATTATGAAAATATATGGTTTAAATATGTATATAAAATTAATTCTTTGGTGACTGATTAATTATAAATGAAAATAAAAACTATTTGAAAATAAAGGAAATCTTTTTCTAAAAAACTATTTTTTGTACACAAACATGATTTACCTTAATAAATTAAAGAAATATATTTTGGTGAATTATTTTAATTAAATTTATATATTATATATTCAATAAATTTTTTAACATTCATCTTATGTATTTTTTAGACAAGAGATAAAAATAAATCCAAATTTATGCTTAAAAAACTACATATTCTAAAAAGCATTTTTGATGCCTTTTGTACACTCATTTTAAAATATTTTTTAAAAATATCAGAAAATTAATTTGATAAAATAAAATTATTTTTTGAAATAATCATTTAAATATTATCTTAGGGCGAATTTTTGATAATTTTCAAATAAATTAAATTTTCCGATTAATTATGAAAATGTTGGTTTTTATTAAGAATTGTCATTTGTTTTAAAGATTTTAAAAAACAGAAAAATTGATTTAATATGGATTTAAAAGTAAAATTAGTTCAATTATATATCTAATAATACAATTTAGGTTATTTTAATCAATTTTATATTTAATTTTTATATAAAAACATTATAAACTTTTAAACATTATCTCTTTAGAAAACCACTTTCTCATCGTGTCTACATGATTCATTTCAAATTATAATTTACCAATCCATTAAATGAAATTTGGAAAAAGGTATTCCATATTTTTATTAAGAATAATTTATATTATCTAATAAGTTCAAATTAATTTTTGACCATAATGAATAGTAAAAATAATAAAAATTATTTACCGTGATTAAGGTAAAAACGGTTTTATTGTGGTTAAACTAAAAAGATAAGTGTTAAAAATGACCCAAAAACTTTTCCAAAACCCATATTCCAAAAATATTTAAACTTAATATCTTCTAAGTTTTATAATTACATATTTTTGATCCTTATGGAATGTGAAAAATAGGTCTATACCTGTTTCCTTTCAGAAATTACAAGTGTGCCACTCACCTCACTTATAAAAGGCCACCCTTATACTATTATTTTTAAACTTTTAAAACAAATTGGTTTGAAAAAAATGACCAAATAAATTCTTTAATTAAATAATATCATCCTATAATCCTTATTTTTCACATAAATTCATCCTAATAATCATTTTGGCGCAAACCAAAAGAAGTTGTTCGAAGATGATGTAATATCCCTAACCGAGTGTTTTATTTTATTTCTTCATCCATATACTTAAATTATTATTAAAACATGATGATATAATAACCCTAGTATATTAAATTTAATTAGATTTTTTTATGTTAAGGTAATAACCTACAAACAGAAGCACTTCCATCAAATGAGTTATGAAATCATCATTCGTGTGTACGGTGGACTACCACCTCACGAATATATATTATTTATTTTCCTTCAAAACTTATCATATATGGATATAATAATGAATTTCATGTTTATATATTATATTTATGATATTATTATGATTTTATTAATCATGATATCACATATTCCTTTTCTTACTTTCTATTTCATGAGAATATGATAACACCGTTCGTGGGTTTGGAGGACTACCACCTCATGAAACAATATGATTCATTATTCATATATGATTTATATAGAAAGTAATAAGAATAGTATTAAATAAAAACATGTTATATATATGGAATAAAAATTATTCTATAAATTTAATATATTATTTACCTTTATTTTATTTCACCCGTCAAGAAAATGGAAACATCATTCATGCGTACGTATGACCTACTATCTCCATGAATAATGTATTTCATTTTCTATATCTAACTTTTATGGATTACTATAAATACATATATAAAGAAAATATATGATATTTATTTCATGTTTAAAATTCTGGATATTATAGAACCATTATCAAAGTAAGCGGACAAAAAATAACAAATCAAAACATGTACAAAAAACAAAGCTGTTATTATCGAAAAAATGAATTTAACATGGAATTGTTAATAAAAGGGTAATAAAAGTTCATAAGTAAATCATATATTGTATGATATATATAATTTTGGTTCTATAATATATGTATAATAAACTTATATTTATTATACAGGAGGTTAGAACGTGTAAGAGGGAAGTCAATACTTACAGTGAGGTATTTTCATCTCACTTTTTACTTCCCTGAGACACACGCTATATTAAACACCTATTTAATTTATTTTTTTTATATAATGACAATTAATTTATTTCATAATTATTCTCCTAATTTTTTTTAGGATTTACATATCGATTTGAGGATCTATTTTTCATGGTGTTTACAGTTCAAAAGTGACCAAAGCAATAAGGGATTTTTGTCTCAGTTTTCTTTCTTTGAGATATATGTTATGTTATGAACCTATATTTTTTTATGAGGTGTATATAAAATAACTTTTCCATGTAATATCATGAATTTATTTATTCTCATTATATTATAAGTTTCATTTAAATCTATTCTTTCATAGGTATTATGATCCAAAGTTATAAAAATGGTAAGGGTTTTATGTTACAATCTCATCATTTATCAGGATTACGCATCATTACACTTAAAATAATCAAATATAATGATATATATCTCAAGAAACTCATGTATTTTATTATCCTATGGTTATTTATAAATTATACATGTTTTCCCTTAATTTTTATCTCTTTATGTACTCAAGATGTAAAAATAATGTTTTTACGAAAATCAACTTTATTTATATCTTTGGTTTAAAACCCTTTTTCTTTAATAAACAAGTTTTCTAAAAATGTTTTCAATTTTTTTTATATTATAAAAATGATTTATTAAATAAATTTTTACCATTTTTTTAATTTTTAATTTTTTTGAAAGGAATCTTTATTTTTTTCCAAACAAGGCCCATTTGGGTTTTATTGAAAATGTGAATGAAATATTTATTTTAACATGTAAGGAATAAACATAAGTATAGAGATGTCATGAACATTATTTTATTTGAAGAATCCATTAGAAGTTATTAATGGTTATTTTGAAATAAAAATATTTCCACATTTTTTTATAAATTATTAATTTTAAAAAGATGATTTTTAAAGAAAGGATATTCTCCTCAAGAAAAGTTCCAAGTGATTTTTATTTCAAAATAATATTTCTTCTCAGATGAAATAATTTGATGATACTTATGATTTACTAGGGATATGATCCATGATTACCATTATTATTCTTTCTCTGAATGGTTTATATTTATTATGACATAATGTTTATGAAACGAAATTCTCTTCCATAGTTTATTCCATGATGAAATTCTTATGAAACCTAATTCTTTTTCCATAGGTTATGTTATGATGAAATGATTATGAAAACCAGTTATATTCCATAGGGTTTTATATGATGAAGTTTTTATGAAACCCGTTTCTTTTTATGGATTCTAATATCATGAAAGTTTTATGATCATGTGGGACACATATGTATGATTTTCATTATATGATGGGTGGGACCTATATCTCCCTCCAATGAATTGGGTAAATATTGATATATCATGATAAGAAAATGACTAGAATGGGGAGTGAACCTAGTTTAATAAAGAACTATGTCCACTGTGATAGTCTTGAGAGTGAACCTTGACTACTACGATGGTTTGAGGATTGAACCCAACCTACTATGATAGTCTTGGAAACGAGCCATGAAATATGAAGGAAATGATTTTATATTCTTATTTGTATGCCAAAAATCTATATCTTATTCTAATGTTATATTCTCATGGTTCATTTTATTTTATTTCCTTATGATTCTTGTCTTATAAATTGCCGATATTTATTCCATGACCCAAGATTATGATATTTGATATTCATGGTATGGTTTTCAAATGATATGATCATGTTATCATACCCTTATACCCAAGTTATGATTACATATCTCCCTTGTTTACCCTTACTTATAATCTAATCTCACCTTTTATTACGTTTCCTTTCCCTAGGTTATAAAGAAAGGTTTTAAGTAGGGTATATCTAAGAAGAGTACCATGTGGGAAGATCTTTATGTGAGATGTTAGAGATATTTCAAGAAATAAAAAGGTTTTGTGACTAGTATTCAAAGACACTAAACCAAAATATTCCTTAGGCATGTGTTTGTATAATTTAATAAATAGTCATCCAAAATATGTAATATCTATGTATGAAAAGTTCGGGCCTTTACAATTGGTATCAAAGGATAGGTTTAGTTAACCTTTGGAAATTAGGATGAGAAAACATTAGTGAGATACCTTGGGAAATTTATAAGGATATATCTAGGGAAATGTTTGAGGAAAAGTATAAGGAAGAGTAAAAGAATAGGAAAATGTCCTAGAATTTTGGTAATTATAGATAAAGTGGTTTCTAAAAAATTATATCCATGTCTAGATACTATAAGGGGACGTGTCTTTAGAATTGAGGTACCTAGGAGTAATAACTCCAAAAAGGACACATTGAGATGGAATTGATCATCACCTGGTACACAACAACGTGCCTTATTATACACCTTTTTTTAACACTCCTATGGGATATGATTTGGAAATTCATAAACTCATGAACCATCATTAAATATTTGAATAATGACCATGAATGACCTAGTTTAAACCTATGTTTTCATATATTTAAAATAAGGTTTCATGAGTTAGACATCCTTTAAGTGATTTTTCATGATTATGTGGTTTACCAATATGATTATTATTTATGATACTATAATTTTTGGTTTTAGTCAATGGATGGAACTAGGCGGAATCAAGTTAACACTAAATTTGATGGAAAACTAAGTGATTATGAAAAAAAATTGATGATGACTAGAGAGAAAGATATTGTAATTATTACTAATCATAAATCATGATATATGATTAAAAATCTGAACTTTGATGAGATTACAAACACATTAAATAGGTAGAATATGTAATTTTATGAAAGTTAATGTGGTAATAAACATAGATTAAATAAGACTTAGTTTCTTATATGTCAATAAGGTGGGAATAATAACATGGAAGAATATCTCAAATGGAGGGAAATACGTTTTCTATATGGAAATAAATGTTACACAACAATGAATTTAGAAGGAATTTGATGTCCTATATATGAGGAACTTGGGAATTATTTGAGTCAATACCCTAAACTAGGGGTTAACCCCTAGACCAAAGAAGTACCTATGTTATGAAAAATCATTGAAGTAAAAGGGTTTAAGTATTTATGTATTTGGATTAAAGAATTATTTTGCAGAATTATTTTACTAATGGTATTTTGGTTATAATAATTATGAAAAATCTAAGGATTTAGTTATTTTTTAAAAGCATATATGTCTCCATGTAATATTAACTTAAGAGTTATGGACTCCATCATGGGTTTATAAGTTTAAGGTTAATCATAAGTTCATACTCTTAGAAACCCATTCTAAGATTTTATGGGATGGGAGTTTATAAATATTAATGATATTTTAAGAGACATTTATAACAATAAAATCCTTTGGTTTTGAAGAGGAATGAATTTTATGGACATATGATTAAAGGAATTGGAAACCTTTAGGGATTATGTTATCTTTTATGTTAATTTAATTACGTGTTATTGAAATTTCAAAAAGTTTTTATTAATATAGATTTGTAAAGAGGATAACCTGCACACTGAGTAAAAACTTGTTGCATCCAACAAAGTTTCAGGGATTAAACCCACAACTGAATGGTGAAAAGGGTATAACACTTACCATTGACCTATATAAAAGTTTTTTTATGTTGGAACAACATAAAGATGGATATTTATGAGCATGTATCTCAATGATTAGTATGATAGAAATTCAAGTATGAGATAAAATGGTCTAAAAAGATTCTATTACCATTATCCATGCTAGAAATAAAATGGGAAGACATCATTGTGAGGTTTTTCATCGGAATACCAAAAACATCTAAAGGGAATAATGTGAGATGGGTTATAGTGGATCACCTTATGAAGTTAGTACACTTTATCTATATTAGATAAGATTTATATTTGGTTAATATTTCTAGGATATACATTAAGTAAGTGTTAAGGACTACCTAGAGTACAATATTCTATTGTATCTAATCAGGATCCAAGGTTTACCTCAAAGTTTTGAAGAAGGATTTAGTCAAACCTAGATATAGAGCTATGTTTTAGTACTATATATTATCCATAGACAGATGGTCAGTTGAAGAGAATAATTAAAACCCAAGATGATATGATAAGATCTTGTTCTATGTATTTTTAAGGCGGTTGGGATCAACACATTATTCTAGTTGAAATTTTATATAAAAATAGATTTCACTAAATCATTCTGATGGATCCTCATGAAGATCTATATTAAAAGAAGTTCAGAATTCCAATGTACTGAAATGAAGTTGTAGAAAGAATGATATTGGGACTTGAGATAGCTAATGAAATGTTAAATAAGGTTAGAGCCATTGAACAACACATAAGGGAATAAAAAATTCTACCAAAAGGTTATGATGATAATCATCAATGATATCTAGAATTGTAAGTTTGTGATAAGATGTTCTATTAATTTCTCTTAGGAAGAAAAGAATGAAAACTGTTCCCTAGGTAGATTGTTCCCTCTGAAATACTTGATCTTATTGGGAAAATATCTTATCATTTGGGAGTTCCACTGAACCTCTATTAGGTTCATGATGTGTTCCATGTATCTTTCCTGAGGATGTACATACCCAATTCATCACATGTACTAAACTCAGAGGTTATAACCTTGGAGCATGATCTTTCTTATTAGAAAAAACTAGGTGAGATTCTATATTATACAAAGAAACTTCTATGAAAAAATACTACTCACCTGGTAAATTTTTTTTAATGAAAGCACCATCTTGAGGAAGTCACGTGGGAACCTAAGGATGTAATGAGGTTGAAGTATCCTCATTTGTTCATACCAAAGTGACAAATTTTGAGGGAAATTTTCATTTTAAGGGGGTAGAATTTAACATCCTGAAATTTTAGTGAAATATATTTTTTTCAAATAAATTTAATATTTTTGATATTTTTTATTACACATAAAACTGTGTTTTGCTTGCATTACTCGCAACACTGAGTTTAAATGAAATGAGACATACTATTAAAATATTATTATTTAATATTATAGTCATCACATAGCTATTGGAATGGTGGGTATGAATAAGATTAATTAAATTATGAAATTATATGGTTTACAAATGTACATAAAAGGGATTATTTTGTGACCAATTAATTAAAAATGAAAATAAAAACTATTTGAAAATAAAGGAAATATTTTCCTAAAAAACTATATTTATGCACACAAATGAATTTTACCTTAATAAATTAAAAAAATAATTTTTTTGAATGATTTTAATTAATGTTAATATTATATATTAAATCAATTTTTTATCATTTGTCTTATTTGTTTTTTAGACAAGAGATAATAATAAATCCAATTTTACTATTAAAAAATTGTAATATTCTAAAAACCAGTTTTATTGCCTTTTGTGCACTCATTTTAAAATAATTTTTTGAATATTTTAGAAAATTAATTCGATAAAATAAACTTCATTTTTTAAATCATTATGTAAAAATTATCTTAGGGTGGATTTTTGATAACTTTCCAGAAAGGTAAATTTTTTGATGAATAGTAAAAAATACTAGTTTTTATTAAGAATTATAATTTATTTTAAAGCTTTAAAAAACATGAATTTTTTTAAGATGGTTTTAAAAGTAAAATTAATTAAATTATATATCTATTCATCCAATTTATGTAAATTTAATAAATTTAATATTAAATTTTGATATACAAACTTTATAAATTATCGTACATTTTCTCTTTGGAAAATCGCTTTCTCGTCTTCTCTAGGGGATTAATTTTAAATTAAAATTTAAAACTTATGTGAATAGAATTAAAAAAAAGTATTAAATATTTGTAATAATAATAATTTATATTATATAATATGTTTAACTCAATTTTTTACCATAATGATTAGTAAAAACAATAAAAATTATTTAAGGTGGTTATGGTAAAAATGGTTATATGAGGGGTTAAACTAAAACGATAAGGGTTAAAAATGTTAAAAAACACTTCCAAAACTCATTGGATGGAAATATTTCAATATTATATCTTCTATGTTAGATAATGGCCCATTTTGGAGCCTTTTCTCATGTGAAAAATGTGGGTACACTTTTTCTTTTCAAAAATTACAAGTGTGCTACTCACCTCACTTATCAAAGGACGCACCACTCCTATCCTCTTCACACTTTCAAAACTCATTGGTTCAGAAAAAACCTGATCAAATAAATTCCTTAATTCCATTCTATAATCCTAGAATCATTATTTTGGTCAAAAATCTATCATAATAAGCCTTTTTTTGCAAACCAAAAGAAGTTTTTCGAAGAAGAGATAACATCCTTAACTCAGCATTTTATTTAATTTCTTCCTCTACCTACTTAAATTATCGTTAAAACATGATAATATAATAAAATAAGTATCTTAAATATACTAATATGTTTTTATGTTAAGTCAATGACCTAAAACGATCACTATTTCCATCAAATGGGTTATGAAATCACCATTTGTGTGTACGACGGACAACCACCTCGTGAACCAATGTTATTCATTTTCTATCACCGCCTATCACGACTAGATATAATGATATATTTATTATTTATATATGTTATTTATTATATTATTATGATTATTTAATCATGATATCACATATTCCTTCTTACTTTCCATTTTATGGGAATATGATAATGCCAGTCATGTGTACGATAGACTACCGCATCGTGAAGCGATGTGATTCATTCTTCACATATGATTTGCATATAAGGTAATAAGAACAAGTTTAAATATTTTTTTATATATATGACATAAAAATTATTCTATAAAGGTAATATATTATCTACCTTTCTTTTATTTCACTCATTGAGATAATGGAAACAACGTTCATGCGTACGTACGACCTATCGTCTCCATTAACGATGTATTTCATTTTATATCTCTAAATTTTATGGAATACTCTAAATAAATATATAATAAAAATATATTATATTTATATCATGGTTAAAATTATGGATATAGTGGAACCATTATCAAATTAATATGACCAAAAATAAAAAATCAAAACATGCATGAAAAACAAAGTTGTTATTACAAAAAACATGACTTTAACATTGAATTGTTAATAAATAGGTAATAAATGTAATGACCCAACCCCAGTTTCCCAGAGTCAGTGCATTATTTTAATACATTGGCATGATTACAAGGAATCAAGTCCCAAAGGACCGATCAGTTTAGCAGTCTTGGAAAATAAATTACATACATTAACTTTACATTAAAATTTCAAACATAAAACACAACATAGATAGTTCTTTGAGAACACCATTATTACCTTTAGATTAACCCTACATATCAATAATAATACACTTCTTGGAATACTGGGAAAGTAAAACATAAGAAAGGGGAGAGCTCAGATCCTTAGTAAGGGTAAATAATTTAGCGGAAGCTATAAACATTTAAGGAAAGATGTGTGATAAAAACAACAGCCCTTTTTAAACATAAAATTGAACATGAAATGGTAAAAATAAATTAAACATTACCATATAAACATGCACATGGATATTCTACTAGTCGAATAATCACATGTAATAACTAATTTCATAATGAGGGAATGCCTAACACCGGACATCATTACCACATAGTCAAGGCCTTGTGCCAAGAATACAAATAACATTTTTGTCAAGGCCTTGTGCCAAGACACTAGTGTGTCTCATGAGACCTACCGATGCATCGAGGAGCTATAGCGGGCTCCACCCATTACTTATTAAGTTCACTGCATTCCTCATATGAAAAGGATGAAACATAACATAAACATTCGTATTAAAACTAGAATATGAAATGTAAATACTTTATCCATAAACCATGAATGGTATAAAAATAAAACATCCATAGTCAAACATATCAAAAATATTTAAATACAATATGGATGATTTGTATCATAATAAATCAACTTCAAACAAGTTTAAAATCCATCAAAAGATGTTGACATAGATGAAAATGATTTGTAAAAATCTTTGAGAGAAAAATATCTTTTTCATGAAAACATTTAAAAGTCACACAATTTAAAAATGAAGACATTTAAAGATAATTTTGAATCAAAGTGTCCCATACCACTTTGAAACTTTTCAAAGGAATTAACATTTTAAAAACATTCATGTCCATATAAATAAATCCTTAAAAACCATTTTGAAAACATGGAAATTAATGAGAACGATTTAGAAGAATAAATATTTAAAACATTTAGAATGATGTTTTAGTAAAAATTACATTAAAAATAATCCCTTTGAAAACTCTTTTATGAAACTTGGACATGGATAATAAATATTTCCCAGTAGATACTTATGTAAAAACAACCTCAGATAATATAGTGATTGTGAAATTAACCCTTACCTTGTACTTTACTTTAGTCGAGGGTACATTTAGCCTCCTGTATAATGACCATAGTATGTTATTAAATTATAACATAACTATATTAATATTTATGATATCATATAGGACTCATTTATGACTTTATACTCCTCATTTAATAATAATTTCCATGTTAAAGTAACATTTTGGGTAATAATCTCTTTCTTTATTATACACATTTTAACTTATTATTCTTGTTCATATCACTTAGATCATTATTTTAATACTTACAGAATATAAAACATGATTTATATATCATATATATTCTGAATATAAATATTTATAATTGATATATTTGTTAAATGGAAACACCGTTTATGGAGACGGTAGGCCATACGTACGCATAAACGTCGTTTCTGTTTTCATATCGTATTGAACGGAAGTAAGTGATTGAGATATATGTAAGTATATATATATATATATCCAGTAGAATTATCATTTCATATATTAAATACTAATTAATAATATATATTTTTATAATCATCGTTTAATGGTGAAAGTGGAAATGAATCTCATTGCATCGTGGAGACGATAATCCGCAAGCGACGATATCATTTTCTTAGTGATTAAAAGGTGTAGAAATTGATGGTATATTAATTTTATAGAGACATTATCATGTTATTTTTATTATTTATATACATATAACTCATCATTATATCTATCCAAATAACATAGTGTTGAGTAACAAATTACACCACGGCGTGGAGACGGTAAGCCGTACGTACGTACGCATGGTGACATTATTATTAATAGGATGGATAGAATAACAAATATAGTTGTACCATATTTATAATAACATCACAGTATGTATAATGTACTGGAATTATTATTTTTTAATGGAAACAACAAGGAAAGAAGAAGTGGAATAAGAAAAGAACTTGAAAGCGGTGATGAAATATTTACCTCTTCTTCGGGTTCTTCCTTTTGATTTGATCAAAAGGTCTCATTAGGTTAGCTTTTTGACAAAAGGAATGACTCTAATATTAAGGGAGGATATTTTAGAGGATATTTGGGTAGGGTTTGGCTGATCCTAATGGCTTGGGAGGAGTGAATTTGAGAGAAGGAGTAGTGCCCTTTTATAAGAGGGGAGAGGGGCACCTTAGAAAAAGATTGAAATATTATTTTATAATAAAGTCATATTTAGTTTATAATGGCTCTAAATCGATTTATTTAGTATATAAAGTGGGTATGGTTCGAAATAATCTCAAACAATAGGTTTTAGACAAATTTAGGTTTCCATTTTAACCTTATCTTATAGATTTAACTCTAAGTTAAATAATTTAACTTTTCCCGTGTCTTCTTGTATTCTTACACTATATGGTTAATAAACTTATTATAAACATACAATAGAACATAAAGTGGTTAATTAATGATAAAAATATCATTATATAAGTATTTTGGCCGAACCTTATATTTTTTGGAATAAAATATCAATTAATAATATAATATTTGTTTTAAAAACTCTTTTATGTCAATTTTGATACTATTTGGTATTGTGTTTTTTCTAAATTCAAAACAGCATTATTACTTCAAAAACAATTCATATAACCAAACCTAATATGTTATATTAACCTTTAAAATTAGTGGAATTTATAAAAACTCTCAAATTACTTTTATTTGGGTATTTATAATATCAATTATGTTAATATTTCATTAATAAGGTAATTACTGCATCATCATTGTGTCATAAATAAATTAAATTATTTAATGTTTAAAAATTATAAATAAAATAAAATTATGTAGGAAATATTTTTATATTTATAATTAATATTTATAGTCTAATTTATATTGTGTGTAACCCAATATTAAAATTTTTTAGTTATTAAACTTTGATTTTAACTCTTTTAACTCTTCTTTAAATAAAATAAAAATAATTGTCCTAATCTAATCCAACTGGACCTAAATGATCATATTTTATTTATAAGGTTGTTTTTTGTCTAATTAAACTTATCAAATAGAATTAGGACATGTGTTAGGGTAATAATAATATCATTTTTACCCTTAATTACCCTATTTACTTTTAATGGTGGTAAATAAAAGTAAAAAGTTACTATTCACAAAAAATTATTTTCATCTTATTGAAACACATTTTTCTTACTTATATAAACCGTTTCTCTCAGATTTTTGAAATTCCACTCACAGAAGCGGTAAAATTATGTTTTATGTGAGTTTGCAAATTCTCTTAGGAGGTGGGTAAAAGACGGTGAAAAGTTTAATAAAATTTTATATATCTAATATTATTACAAAATGACTCCAATGAATTAAATTAAACATATATAGGTATTATGTATCTATTTTGACCTAAAATAAATTTAAATAAAATAAATAATTATTTAAATGAAAAGTCGGTTTTAACCAATAATGCAGTGTTTTTCACTATTAATCAAAAATTGAAAGTTTTCAGAAATATACCAAAAATTCACCCTAAGCCAATTTTGATATTATGAATTCAGAAATGAAGTATATTTTACCAAATTTAAAACATATAATTTTCATTTATTAGTTTATAATTAATTTCCGTTTTCAAAACCATAAAGCGTATTTTTAAGAAATAATAACTTTCAAAAGATTGACACTTGTTTATGTCCAATTTCAAAGTGAAATTAATTACAATGGCCATTATTGGATTAAATGGTAAAAATATAATCTAATTATACTTCAAAACCATTAAAATGTATAATTTAACACTATAAATTATTTTGATTAATAATGTTGTTTTCAGTTAAAATATAGTATTTTTCACTATTCACCCAAATATGAATGTTATCAGAAAAACACCGAAAATTTATTAAAACTAAATTCTTATGTACCGATTCTAAAGAAGAAGTTTATTTTGTCAAATTTAGTATATAAAAGTTTCAATTATTGGATTTAAAAAGGGTTCTCCATCAAAAGGTAGTAAAATTATATTTTTTGAAAAATACTTCTTTTATCTGAAAAAATGAATTTTTTTACATTATGTCTAAGAAACTAATAATATGGATTCTAAAATTATAAGGATTATATAAAGTTAAAAATTAAATTAATACTATTCATAAATGCTTTTGAACGGCTAGTTTCGTAATTCATGGTGCGCTTGAACTCAGTGTTGCGTGTAGTGAAAGTTATTGAATTTCTTTGAAAGAAATAACGTACTATGAAATCATGGGGTGTTACAATAAAAGGTTGTAAGTAAATAATAAATTGTATTATATATATAATTATGGTTATTTAATATAATTATAATAAACTTATATTTATTATACAAGACTTTCTAACATGTATGAAGGACTCTGAGACTTATGGCAAGATATTTTCATCCCACTTTTTTCTTCTACAAGACACATGCCATATTCACCACCTATTTATTTTCTATGATGTTTATACTACCCATGAATTTATTTTAATATGATTCTAAAAAAATTATGTGGTTTTATATATCCATTTTAGGATATCTCTTTCATGGGGTTTACAGTTCAAAAATTACCAACGCGGTAAGGTATTTTTGTCACAATTTGCCTTTTTTGAGACATATGTCATATTATGCACCTATCTTATTTTTTGAGGTGTATATATAGAATATTTTACATGTAATATAATGAATTTATTTATTCATATGATATTATAAGTTTTATTTAATTTTATTATTTCATGGGGATTACAATTCAAAGGTACCAAAGTGGTAAGAGTTTTATGTTACGATCTCATCATTTATCGAGGCTGTTCATGATTATGCTTCTAATTATGAAATATTATGATATATCTCTTAAGAAACTCATGTATTTTATTATAATATTTTTATTCATGGAGAATTAATTTTTTCCATTCATTTTCCTCTCTTTTTGTACTCAAGTGTTTAAAATAATTTTTTTTAATAAAAATAATCTTTATTTATCACTTTAGCTGAAAACCCCTTTTCTTCCAAATCCATGTTTTCTAGAAATGTTTTCAAAAATATTTTTAACATTATCTAAATGATTTTTTAATGAAAGTTTTACTCATGTTTGAATTTTTAAAAAATGTTTTAAAGGAATTTTCACATTATTTTCCATAAAAAGCCCATTTGGCTTTTACTGAAAATGTGAAAGGAATATTTATTTTAATGTGTAAATCATGAATAGAAATTTAACGATCTCATAACCAATATTTTATTTTAAGATTCCTTTATAAAATTTTCAAGGTTATTTTTAAATAAAATTATTTTCACAATATTTTATGAATTTTTAATTTTAAAAATGTGTTTTTCAAAGAAATGATATTTTCCTTAAGAAACATTCCAATTGATTTTTCTTTCAAAGTAATTTGATATATAAGATGAAATAATTAGATGTTACTTTTTATTTACTGGGTATATGATCCAAGGATACCATTCTTATTCTTTCTCTAAATATTTTATGTCTATAATGACATAATTTTTATGACTCCAATTTATATTCCATGGGTTATACTATGATAAAATTATCATTTGACCCACATCTTTTTCATGTTTTATACTGTGATGAAATAATAAAATGATTATGAAACCTATTTCTTTTCTATAGGTTATGCTATAATGAAATGTTTATGAAAACTATTTATTTCCATGTGTTCTAATATGATGATTTTTTTATGATCTTTTGGCACACAAATTTATGATTTTATTTATGTAATGGATGGGACCTATATCTCTCTCTAATGCATTGGGTAAAGATTTATATATCATAAGATAAATAAGACTAGAATAAGTAGTGAACATAGTTCAGTAAGAGACTCTGTCCACTATGATAGTCTTGAGAGTGAACCTTGACTACTAGAATTTTCACAACCCCCTCCCACCAAAGATGCACCTCCTGAGATGGAAATGGTGAAAGGGCGATAATGACCCCCGAGTCCCGCCTCCAGTAGGCCCCGGGTTGGCGACTCGCACTAAGGGTATGAGTTTTCACAAATATGGGAGGCATTAACCTTTTATTATTTTAAGATCGGGAAATAGGACAAGTCAACCACCAAAAAAGAAAAGAACAAGTGTATAGAAATAAACCCAAACCAATCCCACATGCATGTTTTAAACAATTTTTATAACAAGGTGAAAGTACAAGAAAGCTCAAAGTACAATACCAAAAGAGAACAAGAGTACAACAACTGCAACAACTCAAACTGTCCGACTAGTAGGGTCCCGCACGACCCTGGTAGTACTCCTGGAAACCTGAAAGTAAACGTAGGGTGAGCATACAAGTATACTCAGTAGGGAAACCTAAAGCTCTCGTGCACAAGTGGGGAGACATCCTAATGTCCCGTGAGAACAACAGAAGAAACCTAGCAAGGAATTCTATCCACCCAACCTCACCAGCCACACTCACCAAAACACAAACACAACAGGTAGTAGTAATATATAAGAACAAGAGAATTGGGTACCCCACACCATTTCCCTTTAGTTAGCTGCTCTTCCTAACGGCGAATGTCCCGACGCTTCCACACTCTCCCCACCCGCACACACCTGGGCCTCACAACCACATATCCCACCCACACACACCTAGGCCTCACAACCACACATCCCGCCCACACACACCTGGGCCTCACCACCACGTATCCCGCCCGCACACACCTGGGCCTCACAACCACACATCCTGCCTGCACACACCTGGGCCTCACCACCACGTATCCCGCCCACACACACCTGGGCCTCACAACAACGTATCCCGCCTGCACACACCTGGGCCTCATCCCAAAGATTCTTGGGAAATAGTAAAACCTGCCCGAAGGGTCATGGGCTAGAACCATCCCAATCGAAACCTACCTGAAGATTCTTAGGTGTAAGGTCACCTCAAGACATCACAGCCTAGAGAAGAAGAAGTAGGAAGGAGCTAGTAAATAAGGGAAAACACCCTCTCCCATGAAATGAGAGTGTTCGACACTAAGTGCTCAACATGGGTGGGGTGCGATAAAACACAAAAGATACAGATATATATATGTATACCAAACACACAGCCCAACCTATGGCTTCTAAATAGAGAAACTAAGCATGTGCCTCGACACTTCTACTATGAAGCATGCATACAACAACCAATCCCAACCCCATTTAGGTTTTCACATTTCAGCAGACATAGTTTATTAGTTCCTTAACTATTGGGAAACTATCAACAACCAAGCACATCAATAGTTCGTAAAACATATCCCTGCCATCCACAAATCAAGTTAGGAAAACACAAGCAACACAACCAAGTCTTTCTTATCAACCAACCAACCCATTAATTATTATTCCCATTTTAAAACATCCAACTTTACGTGATTAAACAATTTCCACATTCCACAAAGTTTCCATCCATAAGAAAAATCCATAAGGAGAGGGAAACATTAAATTGCATAAGAAAAGGCCCCCAATGACCATGATTTTTAGTAGGCGGAAGCTCATTCAATTCATAACATAACATCAAAGGATACAAATAATGTAACTGCATTCAAAAACTTCCCATCCTAGTTATATAAGCCAGTTATTATCTTCATTAAAACGGTTCAAAAGTGTTTCACGTAAACAATAGGAAACCCACCCCGCATGATGCACAAATTAGAGAGACTAAGGTAAGATCCATACCTCAACAGGTTCCGATCACAACACTCCCCCGGATCAACCCTAGAAGACGTCTGTTAGTGTCCGTCTCTTCTGTTGGGTCCCAGAAAAACCTCCTTGGGTGGAAGTTGGAAAGGAAAGGCCGAAGGAAAGACAATGGTTCTAAGCTCGGAATTTCCGCCTCATCGTTACAATCCCTGGGCCGCTGACGGATCGTAAATCGGAGCTCGAACAAAGAAGTTATGGAAGAAAGAGCCTTCGAGTCTCTTGGGAGAACTCTGATCAGAGGAAAGGGGAGGAGAGGGGTGTGTTGAAAAGGAGGAGGGGACCCCTCCTTTTATAGGCGATAAAAGAGAAATTACACGATGTGTAATTTATGGTACACGGAGTGTACTCGGTTATTTCACATGGTCTCCATGCGGCTTCCAACACGGCTCCGCGGCCGTTGACTGGTCAACACATGACTATGCGTACGCGGGGAAGGACTACACGACATGTATTACTGGACACATGGCCTGTACCCATTTATTTTACATGGCAAGGACACGGCTCCAGCATGGCACATGACCATTGACTGTTCAACACACGATTACACGTACGCGGGGAGAGACTACACGATGTGTAGTTTGGGGTACATTGCGTGTACCCATTTATTTCACACGGAAAGGACACGACCCTCAACACAGGGTATACCCGGAAAGGGGGTACACAGGGTGTACTCAAACTACATGGCGTGTAGTTTCAAAATTCTGGAAAATTGTGGGAAAAGTCCATTTTACCCTCCAGAACAATTCGTGGCCTTCTTTTTTGACAAAGGAATGGGCCGGAGAGGTCCGAGCCATTACATCAGATACCTCTTAAAACATTCTCGTCCCCGAGAATTCAAAAACCAACCCAGAGGAACCCAACAAGATACCTCTTAGGGTTCTCGTTATAACAGGAACCCAACCAACAACCCTAATCATACGTGTTGGGAATTCCATCTCCTATGTCGAGATATTATCTGCTTTACGCAGCACTGACTCGCCTGCACGGTTTTAATCGCATCCACATTAATGCGTCTCGATTAAGGATTAGGCCTTCCCACTTCCATATATTAGGATTTTCCAACTTACACTACCCCCAACATCACACATCCAACACACTGCCTGAACACGTGGTTTGGGGAAATTTCCTTTTCCTATGTAGAGATATTATCCGATTTAGGTGGCACTGAATCGCCTGCATGGGTTCAATCGCATCCTCATAAATACTTCTCGATTAAGGATCAGGTTTTTCCCTTCCCCACACGCCTGATCATGTTACACGCTCCGAGAGAACAAGGAAAAAAAGGTCTCACAACCGACAAGCCAAGAATTCCATATATAAAAGGTATAGGGTACAACATCAACACAAATATAAGAAGAAAAAGGGAAAACACAAGTCAAAAAAACTCTGGGTACTGGGCGTGCATCTGAGTCTCCCGCTCCCAAGTGCTCTCATCGAGGCCGCCATGCCTCCACAACACACGAACCAAGGGAATGGTTCGCCCACGGAGCACCTTCTCTTTATGATCTTCAATTCTGACTGGTCGTTCCTCGAAGGTCGCGTCGTCTCCCATATCTAACTCTCCCCAGTCAATAACGTGAGAGTCATCGTGTAAGTACCGACGAATCTGGGAGACGTGGAAGACGTCATGAACTTTCTCCAACTGAGGTGGTAGGGCCAGCTGATATTCCACCTCACCAACTCGCCTCAGCACCTCAAAAGGTCTGATGAACCTAGGTGAGAGCTTGATCCCTTTCCCAAACCTCCTCTGCCCCCGTCGAGGGGAAACCTTCAAGAACACATGATCTCCCACCTCGAACTCTAAGGGCCTCCTCCGATGATCAACATAAGACTTCTGTCGGTCCTGAGCCGCTTTCATCCTCTCACATACTAGCTGGACTTTCTCTGTGGTTCTCTACACTACCTCTGGCCCAAGAGCACCTGTCTCACCAACCTCTACCCGGAAAATGGGTGAACGACATGGTCTTCCATACAAAGCCTCAAACGGTGCCATGCCAATAGTAGAGTGGAAGCTGTTGTTGTAGGAAAACTCTACTAAAGGCAAGTGTCGTATCCATGATCCTCCGAAATCAATGACGCATGATCGAAGCATGTCCTCCAATGTCTGGATAGTCCTCTCCGTCTTCCCATCGGTATGGGGGTGGAAAGCAGTGCTAAGGCGTAGCTGGGTGCCAAAAGCATGTTGTAACCCCCTACAGACTCGTGAGGTAAACCGAGTATCCCGATATGAGATGATAGTCTTTGGGACTCCATGAAAACAAGCCACCTTGTCTACGTACCTCTATGCTAAGGTACTCACTAGGCATGACTCCTTAATTTCTAAGAAGTGAGATGATTTCGTCAGTCGATCCACCACTACCCAAATAGCATCATAACCACCCTGAGCTCTGGGTAGTCCTGTGACGAATTCCATTGAGATGTCATCCCAATTCCACCCGGGGACATCTAAAGGATGAAACAAACCACTAGGAACACGGTGTTCAGCCTTCACTTTCTGACACACTAAACATTTAGCCACAAACTCTGCCACTGCCCGTTTTACCCCGGGCCACCAAAACTGTTCCCTCAGGCCTCGGTACATTTTTGAAACTTTTGGATGTACTGCCAAGGATGAGATATGGAACTCACGAAGAACTCACTCACGCATCGCCTCCGGAACAAACAAACTTCGATAGAAAAGCATCCGATGTCGTCTGTCCTCTGACCATCCTTCTAGAGCGTTCCCCCGATCGACACGATCCTGCATCACTTCCGCCTCAGAGTCCCCCCACTGAGACTCTTCCACCTGCTGCAACGAGGAGGACTGCACCGTCATCTGAAACAAACAACCTCTAACAACTTCTTCCCTTTCATCCAAGTGCAAGGCAGCTAACTCTCCCATCGCTTTCCAAGCATCAGTAGATTCCCGAACCACTACCTTATGCGACTTCCTGCTCAGGGCATCAGCCACAACGTTGCCCTTACCTTCAGTGTAAGAGATCTCAAAGTCATAGTCTTGTAGAAACTTGACACATCTCTGCTGCTGCAGGTTTAGGTCACGCTGGGAGAAGATATAACGCATGATCTTATGATCTGAGAAGACCACAAAGTGCTCCCCAAAGAGGTAATGTCGCCACAACTTCAATGCGAACACTACTGCTGCAAGCTCTAGGTCATGGGTGGCATAGTTACGCTCATGAGGGCGTAACTGCCTAGACCCATAATAGATCACTACTTTCTTATGAATTAGCATGAACCCCAGACCAAGGCCAGAAGCATCACAAAACACATCATACAACAATCCTTCCTCTGGAAACTTGAGTACGGGAGCACTGACCAACTTCTCCTTCAGGTATTCAAAAGCATTCTGGCACTGCTCGCTCCATAGGAAGACCTGGTTCTTCCTAGTCAAAGCTATAAATGGAGCAGAAACTCGAGAGAAGTCTGAAACGAACCTCAAATAGTAACCTGCCAACCCCAGGAAACTATGAACTTCCGCCACACTCTTGGGTGCCGCCCAAGAAAAAACTGCCTCCACCTTTGACCGGTCCACTGATACTTCATGCTGAGACACCACGTGCACAGGGAAGTGTACTTCTTGCGTCAAGAACTTACACTTGTACAATTTACCATAAAGATGGTGGTGTTAAAGGACTTTCAAGACTTCTCTGAGATGCTCAACATGCTCCTCCTTTGATCTTGAGTAGACCAGGATGTCATCGATAAACACAATGACGAACCGGTCCAGAAACTCTTGGAAGACAAAGTTCATAAGTCCCATGAACACTGCTAATGCATTCGTAACTCCAAATAGAATCACTACAAACTCGAAGTGCCCATACCTGCACCTAAAATCCATCTTAGAGATGTCACTGTCCTTTACCCTTAGCTGATGATATCCCGATTGCAGATCAATCATAGAGAACCAACCTGCTCCCCTCAGCTGGTCGAAGAGATCATCTATCCTTGGGAGGGGGTAACAGTTCTTGACCATTACCTGGTTCAACCTTCGGTAGTCTATGCATAGCCTGAGACCACCATCTGACTTCTTCATGAACAAAACTGGAGCACCCCTTGGCGACACGCTGGGTCGAACAAAACCCTTCTCCATCAGATCGTCAATCTGAATCCACAACTCCCGCAACTCCGAGGGTGCCATTCAATAAGGGGCCATCAAAATCAGATGGGAACCGGCCTGTAAGTCTATCCCAAACTCAACGTCACGTCAGGGGGGGGGGGGGGGGGGGTAGAGTCACAAACTCCTCAGGAAAAACATCGAGGAACTCCCCAAAAACCTCTGGGACATCCATCATCTTCTTATCAGCTGGAACCACTGATAACCCGCCTAACAAGGAAAGGAGAGGATCCACATGCCGGCTTCCCGCCTGATAGCTTCTCTCACCAACAAAAGATACGTGCTGCCCATCCAAGTCGGAGAACACGACTCTTCTCCGGAAGCAGTCGATAAAGACACTAACAGAAAACAACCAGTTGATGCCTAGGATGACATCGTATGGCTGCATCTGTAACAGAAGAAGGTCCCCACTAGATTGATTTGGTCCCAACGTCAGCCCACATCCCTGGCAAACACAAGATATGCTGGTCTGGCCTCCAACTGGTGTACTCAGCACCAGTGGTACGGAAATTCTCTCTACGTCTAGTCCCAAATCATGGGCTAGACCAGGTGCAACAAAGGAGTGAGAAGCTCCCGAATCGAACAAAGCAGAAACGAGAGTGCTGAACAAACAAATCGTACCTCACACCACCTCTGGTCCTGCTGGAGCCGCCAACTCTGCTGCGTGCAACTATCCACGCCCAGATCCTCTGCCTATCTGATGTCGTCCACTTCCCCGACCACACCCTGGTCGAGGTCCCTGAGGATCACCCTAAGGTCGGCCTCCTTCTGCAGAGTCTGACCTCAGAGGGGCATGGTCCTACTGCTGCTGGAAGGGACTCGCTGGCAACTGGTGCTATTGAGGTGGGCGCTGAACCGGCCCGCCTCCACCGTACTGAGCTCGGGTCGGGCACCGACTCTGAACGTGCCCAAAACCTCCACAAGAAAAACACTTAGATCCTGGGATCGTGAAAAAGGGACGAGGACCCGAAGATCTGAACTGGAACTGCTAGGGCCTGCTCCCCCCTGGCTTGAACCTGGAAGGTCCCGTCGCAGGAGGCCTGCTGCTGACTGCCTTCCCCTTCGACGAACCTGGATGGATCCCCTCTCGTGGTGCACCTCCCAGCGAGTGCATCCTCTCTACAACCTCTGCCTTCTTCTGTACTACCAAGTATATTGGAAGGTTGAAGGGGGTGACAACATACTGGAGCGAAGGACGAAGTGCCTCCTACAAACGTCTTGCTCGAGACTCCTCATCTGGAAAGAGATCCAGAGAAAAGTGTAGGAGATCCTTGAACTTGATCCCCAGCTCTCGTACTGACATAGTCCCCTACTGAAGGGAGAGTAACTCCTACCACTTCTCTTCCTTGATCATGGAAGAAAGGAATTACTCTAGGAATTCCTTCTCAAAGTCATCCCATGGAACCTCTGCCTCTATCCTCTCTTCGAGGTAGAGCATCCACCACTGTCACGCCGAACCTCTCAGATGACTGACTGATAGGGGGACCCAGTACTCCCTCGGAGAACGGATCAAGGTAAAAGAGATCCCTAGCTCCTCAAGCCACCCCTCCGTCTCCGTATCTGAAGTACTACCCTCGTACTTCTTGAGGGTTTGCCGCTGGAAAGAACGAAGAGTCTTCTGCCACTGGCTATCTTCCTCCTCTCGGTCAATCCTCAACTGATAGACCACCTGAATCTGCTGGGCCTCGGCTGTCTGAGCCACCTGGGGATGAAGTCCAGGTTCCATAGTTGTACGGTAAACAAGGATCTCTTAAGCCCAAGTAGTAATGAAAAAATCAAGGTTTTATTTTATCATTTTATTTCAATTTCTTTCCCAGAACACCCAAATCAAGTAAAACACAATCATGATGATGCATGTACCTTCCCTAGGGTCTCTACCATGCAATAAATGTAGTTTCAATTGGTCGTTCGGTAGGCTCAGAGTCCTTGCATCGGATCACGGGGGGCCCTAAAATCCTGTGTCCTAGCCAGTCTTCCCGGGCCTATGTCATGCACCAAAATTAACTAACACTATTTCCCTACCATCCCATGAAATTCTCACTGTGCCTAACTCCAGAATCCATCCTATCTCTCAACCATCAGCCTCTGATACCATTCTCTCACGACCCCCTCCCACCAAAGATGCCCCTATTGAGCTGGAAATGGTGAAAGGGAGATAATGACCCCCGAGTCCCGCCTCCAGTAGGCCCCGAGTTGGCGACTGGCACCAAGGGTATGAGTTTTCACAAATATGGGAGGCATTACCCTTTTATTATTTTAAGATCGGGAAATAGGACAAGTCAACCACCAAAAAGGAAAAGAACAAGTGTATAGAAATAAACCCAAACCAAGCCCACATGCATGTTTTAAACAATTTCTATAACAAGGTGCAAGTACAAGAAAGCTCAAAGTACAATACCAAAAGAGAACAAGATTACAACAACTGCAAAAACTCAAACTGTCCAACTAGTAGGGTCCCGCACGGCCCTGGTGGTCCTCCTAGAAACCTGAAAGTAAAAGTAGGGTGAGAATATAGGTATACTCAGTAGGGAAACCTAAAGCTCTCGTGCACAAGTGGGGAGACATCCTAATGTCCCGTGAGAATAACAGAAGAAACCTAGCAAGGAATTATATCCACCCAACCTCACCAGCCACACTCACCAAAACACAAACACAACAGGTAGTAGTAGTATATAAGAACAAGAGTATTGGGTACCCCACACCATTTCCCTTTAGTTAGCTGCTCTTCCTAACAGCGAACGTCCTGATGCTACCAAACTCTCCCCGCCCGCACACACCTGGGCCTCACAACCACGTATCCCGCCCGCACACACCTGGGCCTCACAACCACACATCCCGCCTGAACACACCTGGGCCTCACCACCATGTATCCCGCTCAAACACACCTAGGCCTCACAACCACGTATCCCTCCCGCACACACCTGGGCCTCATCCCGAAGATTCTTGGGAAACAGTAAAACATGCCCGAAGAGTCTTGGGCTAGAACCACCCCAATCGAAACCTACCCAAAGAGTCTTAGGTGTAAGGTCGCCTCAAGCCATCACAACCTAGGGAAGATAGAGCAGGAATGAGCTAGTAACTAAGGGAAAAACACACTCTCCCATGAAATGGGAGTGTTCAACACTAAGTTCACAACATGGGTGGGGTGTGATAAAACACAAAAGATACAGATATATATATGTATATCGAACACACAACCCAAATTATGGATTCTAAATAGAGAAACTGAGCACGTGCCTCAGCACTGCTACTTCGAAGCATGCATACAACAAGAAATCCCAACCCCATTTAGGTTTTCACGTTTCAGCAGAAATATTTTATTAGTTCCTTAACTACCGGGCAACTATCCACAACCAAGAACATCAATCATTCGTAAAACATATCCCTGCCATCCACAAATCAAGTTAGGAAAACACAAGCAACACAACCAAGTCTTTCTTATCAACCAACCAACCCATTAATTATTATTCCCATTTCATTACCACACCCCACCATTCATTAACTCTTCCACTTTTATTTATTATTCACAACCCATAGCCTCTTCACATTCAAACCCATCCCTGCAGCCCCACTGCCAACCACAATAACCAGAGTCACACCGAAACCCATACATAATTATCCCTTTAAAACCATTTATTGCAGCCCCGCTGCCCGTTACCAACATAACATTCACACCAACCCACAACCAAGTCAATCGCAGCCCCACTTCTCACCTGATCCATGAAAACCCACAAAACACCCCCACTACATGACACATATCCAAGCCAACACCCACATGTTCATTATTACATTTTTTTCAACCGGGGTGATCACATAAGGGTTCCATAATTTGAAACAGCCAACATTACGTGATTAACCAATTTCCACATTCCACAAAGTTTCCATCCATAAGAAAAATCCAGAAGGATAGGGAAACATTTAATTGAGTAAGAAAAGGCCCCCAACGACCATGATTTTCAGTAGGCAGAAGCTCATTCAATTCATAACATAATATCACAGGATATAAATAATGTAACTACATTCACAAACTTCCCATCCCCGTTATATAATCCAGTTATTATCTTCATTAAACCGGTTCAAAAGTGTTTCATGTAAACAAGAGGAAACCCACCCCGCATGATGCACAAATTAGAGAGACTAAGGTAAGATCCCTACCTCAACAGGTTCCGATCACAACGCTCACACGGATCAACCCTAGAAGACGTCCGTCGGTGTCCATCTCTTCTGTCGGGTCTCAGAAAAACCTCATTGGGTGGAAGTCGGAAAGTAAAGGCCGAAGGAAAGACAACGGGTCTAAGCTCAGATGTTTTGCCTCATCGTTACGATCCCGAGGCTACTGACGGATCATAAATCGGAGCTCGGACGAAGAAGTTATGGAAGAAAGAGCCTTCGAGTCTCTTGGGAGAACTCTGCTCAGAGGAAAGGGGAGGAGAGGTGTGTGTTGAAAAGGAGGAGGGGACCCCTCATTTTATAGGTTAGAAAAGAAAAAGTAAACGACATGTACTTTATGGTACACGACGTATACTCGGTTATTTCACACGGTCTCCACGCGGCTTCCAACACGGCTCCGCGACCGTTGATTAGTCAACACACGGATACACGTACGTGGGGAAGGACTACACGGCGTGTAGTAATGGACACATGACGTGTACCAATTTATTTCACACGGCAATGAAATGGATCCAGCACGGCACACGACCGTTGACTGGCCAACACACGGTTACACATACGCAGGGAGAGACTACACGACGTGTAGTTTGGGGTACACGGCGTGTACCCATTTATTTCACACGGAAAGGACACGACCTTCAACACGGGGTATACCCAGAAAGGGGGTACACGACGTGTACTCATACTACATGGCGTGTAGTTTCAAAATTTTGGAAAGTGTGGGAAAGTCCATTTTACCCTCTAGAACACTTCGTGGCCTTTTTTTTTGACAAAGTAATGGACCAGAGAGGTATGGGCCATTACAATAATGGCTTGGGAAGTAAACCCAACCCACTATTATAGTCTTGGAAATAAGCCTTGAACTAACAAGGAAATGATTTTCTATGAAAATGTGTATGATAAAAATATTTTTATTATGCCAATGTTATATTCTCATGGTTCATGGTTTTTTTTTATTTCTTTATGATTCATCTTTTATTAAATACCAATATTTATTCCATGACTCATGATTATAATCTTTGATATGTATGGTATATTATTAAAATGTTATTCTCATGTTCTCATACCATTATACTCATGTTATGATTATATATCTCTCTTTTTTACCCTTACCAAGAATCTGAGATCACCCTTTATTGTATTTTCTATCCCCAGGTTATGAATAAAGGTTTTAAGCAGGGTATGTCTAAGAAGAGTAGTATATGTTAATATATTTATGGGAGATGTTGAAGATATTTAAAGAAATAAAAATATTTCATGTCTAGTCTCCAAAGTAACTAAACCATTATGATCTTCTATCATGTGTTTATGTAATGTAATGAATATTCATCTAAAAGATGTAAAATCTATGTATGAAAAGTGTGGGTATTTGCATACAACACTCCCATATTCACTAAAACCAACTTACTAACCATTAACCTATTATATCTCAAATTATAAGATCTTACTTCTAATGAGTTATGAATTTAGTCATTGGGCTTGCCATGTTTTCTTATATGGATACTCAATTATCTATGATTTCACCTCCTTAAATAAAACTCCATAAAGAGATGATATCCACAAGTATACCCACTTTTCTATTTTTATAACCTTTAAATCTTGGATAATACCATTTTCATACTCTTATCATAATTTATATTACGATAATACTTAATTTTTTAGGTATGATTCCAAGAATTGGAACAAATTGTTGCATATTTCAACTACTGCTTTAGCTGCATCAAAGGCTGCAACATACTTAGTATTTTTAGATATGGATACCAATTTCTTCAATGAGATCCAATTTCTAATTTCTTTATCCTAATTGTGATATAAAATCAATTGATATGTATAAAGACTAGTTTTATATACCCTTGATAATGAGTGTTCCTTCCTCTCCAAGTATTAGGTATATAGACCTTATAGTTTCTCAAGTACCAATGGATAGTTCTGACTATTACCTATAAATTATCCTATATTTAATCATTATTTTCCTTGAATAATATATGTATTGGAAATATCAAATCTAGTACATAAAATTGATTATGCGATAGATCCATTACCAATGTTTATGGGGTTATATGAACAATTATAATCTTCTCATATGTCTTACACATATCTTCCTAGAGAGATTTATTCCACGAGATAAAGGCAAAAATCCCCTCTTGAATTTTACAAACTTTTATTTTTCAATAAATTTTCATTATATGTACTTTGACTTGGTTTAATACTTTATGTCAATCTTTGGAGAGAGTTTTTCAATCTAGTTTTAACTAAATTTAAGACTAATAATTATTTTACATATGTCATAACATATTTTACTTGGAAAACCATGAAGCTTCTACTAACCTCTTATAAACACATGGAAAAATAATTATTCCATGATTTAATGCATGAAATTATTCTTAAATGGATCATGGTATAATTAATATAATAATCATGGTAGTTACTATGAAAATTTGAATCCAAATGGATCTCAACATCCCTATTGGTGAAAGGATTTCAACACAATCAACACTTTAACTGATTGAAAGCCTTTAACAACCAATAATTCTTTATAGGTAAACTCTTTACTATCAATTTCAATTTATCTATTGAATACCCATTCCAAACTAGTGTAATTTACATGAACTGGATAAATTACTAAAACACAGACTTGATTTTGGAATATAGAATCCATTTTCTAAATTTATATTCACTTTTCATTTTATCTTATTTTTATTTACTACTTACTTATAGGATAAGTATTTATTATTCATAAAAAAATAATATATCAGCTAACATAGTGGTTATAAAACCATATAAATTTTGTTTTATATTTCCTATGAATTTAATATCTTTGTAACATCCATTTTCCATGAGTAATTATGGAACTTTTTCCCATTCCAATAATTTGTGCATCTTGAGCCTTGAATTTATCCAAGTCTACTTTGGCCCCATTTTCTTAAATAGATATGTGAATCCTATTATATAAATATATTATTTCACTTGAATATATTTTTTCTATCTTAGGTATTTATTTAATATTTTTAAAAAAATTTAGGATATATAACTAAGATACAACTTGTATTTTTCTTGATACAAGTTTGTTTATTAATATACCATTAACAAACAATTTTAATCTAAACATTTTTTCATGTCATAATTGGTTTATTTTATATTATAACTCACATGATATTCATTCATCAGTACATTTGGCATAAGGTTAAGGGTTGATGCCACTATTTTGTGAAGCATATCTCAAAAGGATGATAGAAGACTAGAAAAAACTTATATAACTCATCATCGATTATACTTTTACTAACATCAAGGATCTGATGTGTATAAGGGAATGTAGTTTAGGAAATAATCCACTATAAATTTTAATTATGTATTAATGATATGTTTATATATTCATTGACCTACCAACCTAAAGCATCTCTTATATTTTAACAAATAATATTTATTACTTCCCTTATACATTCCATAAATATTTTAAAGGAATATAATGAAGTATATGAATTAAATTTTTGATTCTATTTGAAATAGTTCACTTATATCTTAATGAACCATTTATAAAATATTTGTGTATTTATCACCTTTAATGTTAAAAGGTTTCTTTATCACTTTAAACCTTATAGGTATTCATGTAAAATACCTAATAGTTTTATCTCAAAACACATATAAACATCCTTTTTTGTATTTAATTAACATTTTATTTGGGATTTAATTGAATAATAATTATCTTACCACAATTGGGTATTATTTGAGTCATACATTTTATATCTATCACTAATTTAAAACATAGGACATCTGTAATTCTGGTATAATTAAACAATTAATTAAGTATGTTTTTCCATGACAATTTTATTTTGATCTTGAAATAAAATCTAATTGTGTTAAAACAAAACTTGAGATAATGTTTTTGGTAACATGTATTACATAATAATAGTTTTAAAATACCTGAATCTATCTACTAGGAATTCAAGGATATGATATTTTCTAGATAAAGTAGGAGTCAAGCTTCATCAGTTACTTAAATTTCCACATGGCACTTGTAATGTTCTATAACTTCCTTAGTTTCTATATTTGGATAAAGTTATATAATAATCATATTGAATCTAATACCTAATAATTAAAACATAAATATCACATTTAATGATTAATATACATAAGTATAAGCATCCACTTTCTTATTCAATTCATTTTAATTTCACTTCCAGTGAACTTTCTTACAACATGCAAAGAAAATAGGTACTGATTTGATGCTCTCCCTATTTTCATTTAGTTTTTTACAAGGATCCAGTGAAGGTGCATTTGGAATCACACTTTACATTGAAAATTTCTCCTTGTATTTCTTCTTGCTCACTATAATAAATAAATATTTAAATTTCATTAAGTTATTATATTCTTAGAAAACCTTAGCCAAAAGATATCAAGGTGATTTATCTATACTACTCATTTTATAGTTATCAACAGAATTGGAGTAACTGGGTGATAAGGATGAGATAATGATATGTATTTAAAGATAATCATTCATCTTGAATCCACATTATGCCAATAATTATATGTACTCTATCATATTGAGAACATGATGAATAACATATATTCTATCTTTAAATTTACACGTGTTCAACGTAATACTAATTTCAATCATTTATTGCTTTAATTTCTCCTCACAAACTTCTCAAAGATGGAAAAACATAGTATAAACATCCATGTCCTCATGTTACCATTGAAATTCACTAGACATTGATGATAATATTATCATGTAAATATCAAATGTGTCATCTATAAGTCTCCTATATTCTTCCTTCTTACCCAAACTTTCTTCATGAGGTGTCTCATTAGGTAGTAGGGACTCCAAAACATACAATTTATTTTCATATCATAGTACTATTTGAAATCACTAGTAGTACTCTAATAAATTATTGTCGGTGAGTAAATGTTCTTTTTCAACATTTATTATAGTAAATTTGTGCTATTACTAGCCATTTTTCTACAAAACGAAACTTATCAGATTAATAATTTTATCTTTATTGTTGATATAAATATTATATATCTATTAATCTTAAATTCATCCCATTATTTCATCAAATCCTATCATCCCTCAACTACTAGATTTAGAATAATCAGTCACTTGAGTATTATTGTGGAAAAATCCTTAAACCTATCTTCATGGATAGAGCTATGTCATCACCACTAATTTAAGATTTTAAGATAGGATTTTGGTTGGAAAACTATAATAAATCATCGACCATTGATTTTTAGAGTGGAGTTCCATCTTCTATGAATCCTTAACTTAGATTCACTCAATTATTGCCTCTAAAATTGTACCAAGATATATATGGATACTTATTTGATGCCAGTTTTAGTTAAATTGATCCACCAGTCTTGTTAGAACTCCCAAATAGGAGGTGGCACCCTAAACTGTTGATAATGATCAACCCTAACCTATGGTTCCATTTTAACTTGAGTGGTGGAAGGCGTTTATGACATAATATCCACTTCGATGGATTTTTTAATGTTTTATTTTTCTTTTTGATTTAAATATGATTATATTTATCATTTCTGTTACTATGTGATCACACACACAACTTAACCATATATTAATAAAATATTAACATCCTAAATTTATTAATTTTTATCCATTCATGCTTGTTAAATACCCTATATTGTCGTATAACATCCAAACATTAATATAATATTATAATTACCCTTTCATGACAAAAATAAATAAATAAAGATGTGATCATGGGTTGTTTTTCTACTCATTTTCCATCGAGTGGATGATGGATCAACCATTTCCCTAGGGGAAATACTTAAGCCATTAACCAAAACAAGTTACAATACTCATATAAATCTGGTTCATTTTTATTATTTGTTTCTATACCATCTCTCAAATAAAACCACATCACCGTATACCCCTCTAATTTTTATAATATATATTGAGACACTGGTGAGGTGAATTGGGGATAAAATAATTACATTTTTATCACTCAAAATGTGTATAAATAATCCCTTACACATTTAAATATGGAGGGAATTTGCATAGATCATCTAAAAATTATATTAAATAATTAATTATTAAAAAATAATCATCATTCCAATAATTAAAATTAAATAAATAAAAGTGAAACATGCATAGGTCAGTTGAAGATCATGATTAGTCAATATGGAAAAATACTTCATAATAAAAATTAATGATGATAAAATGAAACTTGAGGGTATTTTTAATGGTTTAAAGCAACATTAAAATATTTCCAAATAATAATTAGTATATCCTATGATACCCAAAAATTTTCATAAATTAAAGATAATGTACCTTTAATATTTGAAAATATTTAGATTTTTTTGAGTCTACATGGACCCAAAATGGGCCTTGAATAATAATTTGGGCCTGAGGAGAGTTTTTGGGGCCATTCTGTTCAGGTTTGGACTGACCTATCCTAACCCGGGTCAAGTGACCTAGTTGATGGTCGGGTCATGACATGATGTGAGCCCCTAAGTGTTTGTGTGTTGGGGGGGGGTCGTTATCCACACACAATACATGTTCCTCCCGCATAGTGGACGAGGCAACCATTTTAATAAAAGATATTTTATTTATAAATTGAACTTCCTTGGCCTTAAGGGAATGTGTCTTTGTCATCAGATGCATTCCCCCAATCAATGAGGCTGATTTTTCCACATGACTCCACAAAGCCCCATGTGATATTTTTTTAATATTTTTTATTTTAATTCTTAATGTGGTTTAATCATGATCCTACTTAGTACCTCATCTCTATCCATATACAGGGATCCCCTCTTCAATATTTCTTTTTTGTCCACACACTGTTCACCTTTTGTGCGTATGGTTTCAGTTTTTTTTATTTTAATTATGTAAAATAAAAACCAAAATCCAAAATGAAAATAGACTGGTGAATGACTGTTACTTGGTCATTTTAGCTCACATAGATATAGTCTTGGTGGAATTTATATCATATCAAATCCATCTATCTAAATTAAAAAAATTTAATTGAAATTTGAAATTAAATTCTTAAATGAATACTCTGATACCATTAAAGGAACCTGGTATGCTGTAAAATCATGAAAAAAGGTAAATTTTAAATTTTTTAACACCAAATATTTTCTATGTAAATTGAATTGGTATTTAAATACCAAATTAATTCCATGTATATTATTCAATTAATTTTAGTCTAAATAAATAAATTAAAATGATACCTGGGTGGATGACACGATCTTGGTGTACTCCTATCATCTTCAGATCACCATGGCTTGAAGGATCCAAGTGAAGATACCTCTAGTTCATCCATATGTATTTCATAAAGTTTCTAGTTAATTTTTATTTGTTCTCTGGGTGCTAACATAGGGAATCAAAGACACTTATGACATAACTTTGATTATGGGAAGAATATGGTATTGATCCAATGAGATGTGATTAATATGATCTTGTTATTTATTGTATTTCACTCTCTTAAACTTGATAGAGAGATTATGAGATTATAAAATTCATGAATTTGAAAAATTAAACTATTAATGAGTCTAAAATTCATTTAAATATTTAGGTTCTACTTTCCAAAATTTTTCTTTAGCCCCTTGAAAGTTATAAACTTAGTTTTGGACCCTTCTCCACACTTATGAATTAATTAAACTTGTCATAAATGACATGAAACTTTTATCACTCATTGGTAAAACTTTAATGTGTAACATGATTATATACTAACCATTAAATCCACCTATTATCTCTCATAATTATTTAATAAACCTTGAGTGCAAAATGTTCATTAAAAAAATAATATTTTCTCACATTAACTTTTATAATTATACAAAATTTTAATTCCTTGAGAAAAAAATTCAATAATCATTATTATAAAAAGAAATAATATAATTGAATTATTTTACTTACGATCTTCACACTTGGACAATCATCAACCCACGCACTTAGGTCCCACTTCATCTTAAAATCCAATTCATCTATATTAGTGAAAATTCTAGATACTCTTTTTATGTGACCCCAAGAACCTTATTACGATAGCAGTGTATCGTAGTCATAGACCAAGAGTAGAATCTAATAACACATCATGACCCCTAAGTATAATAACCCATATTTTAATACACTTTATTTCATGAATTATTACATAAATATACACTTAATACAACCCCAAAAGATCTTGAGGCATAGTGTCTTTGGGTAATTAGGTACATAACATAACAACATGAAACAAAAATACAAAATTATTTAAAAGCTACATAACATGCTTTTATATTACCGAGATAATCTAAAACTATATGGGATAACCTAGGGATGTACATAATAAAGGGGTGAGATACAAATAAAAGTAAGGGGATAATCAAAGAATAACATAATGAAGGTAATATATGTGAGTCAATAGGTATATCAACCGGATATAAAATGGATGAGAATCATAATCAGGAACATCAAAGCATGATATATTATGATAACATGAATACGAAATAGGAATGTGACAACACTATAAAACATGAAACCATAAACATAATTCAATGATAACCGATAATAAATCATAGCATAATGTGCTTTGGATAAACTCCAATTCACAAAACATGGAACCTCATGAGATAAAAACATTACCTAATGCATTGGAGGGCTATATAACTTCTGGCCCACCCATCCCATTAAAAACTCCCATTAGTATGTCCCCATACTAGATCATTTTTAGGAAATCATTTCATCTTTCCATGGATTTAGAGCATTGGGAATATTGGGATATAAAGAAATTCAACATGGATTTTTCTCAAGATGCAATTTAGAGAAAGATGTAAATTCAAGAGCTTGAGGATATTGGATTGTCATCATATGAGAAGTCAAGGATCTACAAGGAAATATGAAAATAATATCATGATAAATTAATCCAAAAAATGGAGTTTTATGTAGGGGATAAAGAACTAATCTATAGTTCATGATTAAAGATGATGCCTAGTAAGTTACATTTGAGATGTTTAGGTCCATATATTGTATCTAATGTTCTTCCTTATGGTGCAGTAGGGGTTACACAAGAATAAACAGGAAGGAGCTTTTATAGTTAATAGGAAACATTTGAAGCAATACACTGAGGGACTTACTACCATTTAAGTTGATTTAACCACACTACATAACACCATCATAACTTGATAATATCAAGATATTCATAACTCTTTCACTTTTATATTATTTTACCTATTCAAAATTCTATATTTCATGCGCTCATATCATCTCATATGTTCACATTGTGGATAATACAATATTTTAAGTGTGGGGGTGGGGATAAAAGTTTTAGGTAGATATTTAGGATTTTCATTTATGTGTTGTGTGTGTGTTTTATATTAGGTTTTCTATTAAATTTTCAAAAAAATAAAAAAATAAAATAAAAGTAAAATAAAAAACAATAAAAAACATATCATGTAACATGATAATTTATATACAAAACATATGTAAAATGCATTTTTATAAAATTTATTGGTATCATGATAATCATGACTAATATTTCATTAATAAGGGTTTATTTTTATAAAAATGGAAGTCATCAATGATTTGATTGGTTCTGTCATTATAAAACCTTTTAGACTTTAACTCCATTCTTTGTGATATTTGTTCATGGTAAATTGTTCCATTGATTTATGCACACAACTATTCATGAAACCATAACATGTAAAATTTTTATTACTCAATTGAAGGTATATTCAAGTTAGGTAAAAAAATTAATCTTATATCAATAGTTGATCTATACATTTGTTTCTATTATGATCAGTTTCATTACTATACCGAAATGACCTATGCATGTGTAATTGATTTTCAATAGTTATACACCCTCAAAAAGAAATAAAAAATAATTTAAAAAAACCCAAAACATATTATCTTAATAAATAGCGGAGTGGTGAAATGTAAAACACATGTAAATAGCTAGTTTGAGATTTTTAGGTTTGACTTTCAAGAATGATTATGTGAGTGAATCTTGAAATTTGATTAAAAAGGAATATAGAATAGGTTTAGTGGAATTAAACTAGGTAAAAATAATTGTTTTACTTGACTTGAATATAATGAATAAAGGTCGGAGACATAATCTTGAAATTTTTGACACACACACACACATGTGAGGAAATAATTCTATGGTAGACCTATAATTTTTTTTTCTATGATTAGTGTCATTAATTTGACTAGATTTTATTTTGATATAATATATGACACAATGAATTTAAAATTTATTGATATTTAATATTTATGATATAATTAATTTTCCTATACTTTCATTGTGGATTGGGAAATATGAACATGCATATCTTGTCACAATTTTATGGCATACAAAACATGCGACTTTTTTAAAGAGTGAAAAAGGTCAAGTGTGGGGGAGTTGATAAAACACAATTTTATTAAATATTATATTTATAATAAATGAAATAATTTTCTCACATTATTTTAAAGATTTTTATTTATAGAATATTTTGGATTAGATTATTCATTTTAAAATTTGATGAAAATTCCAATTTTCACCCTTTAAAGTTCACTATAGTATTTTAGTTATAAATATTTTTATATGAATTATCTAAACTTATTTTTTTAAATTTTTTCCTCACTAAATGAGATAAAATTTTTATTTATGCTATATGATATGGATCGTTCATTTGATTGGGGTAAAGGTTCCATGAATTCAAATATGGACTGGACTCGCCAAATTAGATACCAATTCCTTATTTGGAACATAAATTATTTATTCATGATTTTATTAGCACCAAATTTGGAGAGAAGATAGAGGAACAAATTAGTCAAAAATAATCTTTATATATTGATAACTTTTTCATGTGTTCTGGTGGTCAAACATGTTTTTTATGTTGTATTAAAATATTTTTCCGAATTTCCCATTCAAACTTGAAAAGTCTTGAAAACCTAGCCACTCTTCCACTCTATAAATTTGTGTTTTTTATTTGTAGGCTATGGTACCTAAATTTTTGTATTGGGAGAAGAATATAAGTGGGTAAATTACATTTCAATACAACATTATATAAGTGAATCACTCAAGATTTGATCTCCTCCAAAATAATCATCTTTTCCTCTTCTTTGCTGCAATACTGTTGTTCTTGAAATAAAATCTCCATTTTTATCCCATTTCTTCTATTATTTTCAATTTTATTATTCTCTTATTTATTTATTTGGGATTTAACTCAAGAGTATAATTTTTTTGGGTTATATCATTTCTAAACAATCTTGAATTCAATTCATTTATATGATGACTACACTACCCATAGAAGTGTAGTTTTCTTAGTAATCGATCTACCTCTTAAATTATTTATTTATTTATTTTGAATAAATGAGCTACTATAATTAAATTATTAGGATCTATGAATTTTGTTTTTTAATTTAAAATAATCTAATAAAGTAATTGAATAATTAATACAAAAACATACAAGATCGAGTAATGCGTGAATTGTGAGAGTGCGATCTTAATCAGTAAAATAAACAACACAGGATTAACATATAGAGTTAAAAAACAATTCAAAAAACTCAATTAATCCTCATTTATAGAATTTATATATGCAATAATTTACCAATAACCATGATATATCCTCATAACAATAATCAAATCAGTGTTCCATTATTGCATGTTCTGAAGCTTTCCTAGGGTTTAATTAATTTCATCTTGGTGGTTAAGTTAATTATCATAGGTTTTGGGGGTTAACAAATTTGGGAATCATAATTATGTGTATTTTAAATGTAATAATAATTATTAATTATAAAGTGAATAAGTATAGTTATATTTATTACACCTTCTAAAAATAGTTTCTAAAAAAAATCTTCTCGTTTCATTTTCTCAATCTAATTTAAAAAAGAAAAAAAGAAAAAAAAATACAATCTTTTTCCAGCATAAATATTCATGATTTATAAATTTTAATCATCCAATAATTTTAATTATGTTTATGTTTATGTTTATTTTATTTACAAAATACCTTTACTATGCCGTTTTAATTACTTCATCCTTTGAGAGACGACCTTGGTCAGCCACTATGCTACACCTAAATAACCAAAAACCAAATATCATTTGAGAGTGCCCACAAAAGTTCCTTTTACCGAGGGAAAGGAAACATAATAAAGGGTGAGATAAGATACTAAATAAGTGTAAATAAATGAGATAAGTAAGTGTAACATGAAGATAAGAGTATGAGATCACGATAATAACATTTAAAGATCATACCATGCATATCAAAGATCATATACATGAGTCATGGAATAAAGATGGGAAGATCATAAGACATGAATCATAAAGGAATATGGGATCATAACATTGAAATAATACATGGAACTTTTGGAATACACATAATCATATAAAATAATTTACATATTGGTCAATGTACACTTCCAAGACCATCATAGTGGATGAAGTCCATTACAAAATCGGGTTCACATCCCGTTCTAGCCATGTATTACTGAATTGAGTTAACTTATCATTCTTTCCCTATATTACTAAACCGAGTTAACTATACATTCTAGTAATGTTTATCTCATAATATATAAATCATTACCCAATACATTAGTGCATTATTTTGGCATACCCATCATGTAATCTATAACAGGATCACCCAACAATATCTGGTCCACCCCATTGTATAATCTATAATGGGATTACCTATTGCTATTTGGACCACTCAATAATATAATCTATAATGGTATTACCTAATTATATCTAGTACACACCATCATATAAGCAATGTCAATGAACCACAACATGAATAAAGTATAAAGAGATTTCATGTCATCATAAAAACCCATAAAACAATTATTCTTTCCTAAACTAATTAACCCATGGAAAAGAAATGGGTTTCATGTCAATATATTTGAAAAATGATTGAACCATGTAAAAGAAATGGGTTTCATAAACATCATTACATCAAAAAATAGTTCATTTAGAGGAAGAATATGATTGGTGTCCTTGGATCATATCCACAGTAAAACATAAATTATATCAAAAGGATGTCATTTTATATGGAAAATAATTTTGAAACATGATTTAAAACATTTATCGAGGAAGATATGATTTCCACTTTGAAAAATTCTTTTAAAAATTTAAAACCTTTTAAGACCATTTTCTTAGAAAATAACCATGAAAAATTATAAAATAATATTTAAAAATCATTTAAAAAACTTTATAAAACATAAATTTTTTTCAAAATTACTTTCTTTGAAAATAAATTTAAAATAAAAATAATTAAGAAAAAATTTTAGTTTGAAAATATTATTTAAAACGAATAAATACAGATTTAATGAATGGAGTTTTCATGATAGTAGAGAATTCCATACATGACGTATATTTAAAAACATATATTCCTTTCATATTTTCGGTAGACGTTAAAATAGACTTGATCAGAAAAAAAATAAGAAGATTACTTTCAAAAACATTTTTCAAAAAGTTAAAACATTGGTGAAAATATTTGTTAAAAGTTATAGGATTATAGTATAAAATTTTGAATACATTTTTAGAAAACATGGTTTTGGGAGAAAATAAATTTCTGATCGAAGAGAGAAATAAAGTCATATTTCCTTAAAAACATTTTCTTAATTATCTTAAGTATGAAAGAGTAAAAAAATAAAACCATTAATTGAAGATTTCATGAATAAAAATTTGATAAGAAAATTCATGATTATTCTTGAGATATGGATCATAATATTTCATCAATGGAAGCATAATCATATACAATCATAATAAACAATGAGATTTTAGGAATAAAATATTACAACTTTTGTAACTTTGAATCCTAATACCCATGAAAGAATAAAATTACATGAATATTAAAATACCATTAAAATAAGTATATTAATTATATAATATGTCAAATAATTAGTATATACACCTCGTATAAGAATATAGGTGTATAAAATAACAATTGACTCAAAGAAGAAAAATTGTGACAAAAATCTATTACTAATTTGTTAAATTTGAAAACATAAACCTGCGAAAGAGATATACTAAAATGGATGTTTTAATACAAATAATTTTAAGTATAATAATCATAAAGTATAATTATGGGCATTATATGCACCATATATAAGAAAAATGTGGTGAATATAACATGCGTCTCACGAAAGTAAAAAGCGAGATGTAAATTTCTTAATACTTAAGTAACTCTTAAATAATGAGATTCCTGAAATAATAATATAAATTGAATCTTTTAATATAATTAAATAAATTAAATTCATTATATAGAATGTCATAGTAATTCATATACACCACACAAAATAAATGAGTGATATAGGTCTTGCAGAAATAAAAGTGAGACTAGAAATCCCCTTACCTTAAGTCTTAACTCTCATCATACTTTTTCAAACCTCATGTATAATAAAATAAATTTTATTATAAATATATAAAAAAACCATAATAATATATATAAGACCATATATTATTTTATTATGACTTTATATTACACATTTATTAACAATTCTATGTTAAAGTTGTGTTTCAGGTAATAACTATTTTGTTTTTTCGTATAGGTTCTGACTTGTTATTTTTGGTCATCTTACATTGATAATGATTTACTAATTTAAAAAATTTAAACCATTATATAAATATCATATATATTCAGTATATATTTATTTATAATAATCTATAAAATATATAAGTAGGAAATGAAATACACCATTCAGGGAGATGGTAGGCCGTACGTACACATGAACATTATTTACATTTTCTTATCATAATGAAAGAAAGAAAAGTAAATGATATATATATATATATATATTATCATTAAAATAGAATTATTATTTAATATAAATCACATATGTATATTAAACATATCCTTAATTCATTTTATGTAAAGTGTGAATGAATCACATTACTTTGCGAGGTGGTAGTCCGCTGTACACACGAACAATGTTATCATATTCCCACAAAATAGAAATCATGAAGTTATGTGCTATATAACAATTAAAGAAGTTTAATAATATCATAAATATTATATATATCATATATAAACTATAAATACATCATTATTCTCAACCGTGAATTGTGGTAATGGAAGAACGAATGACCTCAATTTATGAGGCGATAGTCCACCGTACACATGAACGATGATTTCGTATCACATTTGATTGATGTTTGTGAAGTTTTAGGTGATGAAATTAATATAATAAAATATTATTATATTTAATATATTTATTTTACTATATAATAATGATATAAAAAGAATTTAATGAGTTTTAAGAAGAAATAAACCAAAAACATTCATTAATGAACATTACCTTTTATTCGGGTATCTCCTTTTGGATTTCATCGAAGGACTTCCTTGGTTAGATATTTTACATATTAAGGATTATAGTATTAGATGAGGGATGTTGGGAAGTGATTTTTGTAGGGTTTGGTCAAGAAAAATGTCTTTATAGGTGTTAATAAGTGGGGATAGTGAGTGCCCTTTTGTAGTGGAGGAGGAGTGACATTCTTATAAATACCAAACATGTAAACACTATTGGGAGGTCTAACTTACCTAATGTGACTATAATAATGAAATATTTTAGATAAAAGAGTGTATATGGTATAAATATTTTCATAAAATGGGTTTTTGATGTGTTTCTTGGTCATTTTTCCCCTTAGTTATAAAGATTAGTCCATTGGTAAACTCGTTTTTCTCTCAATCACTACAATTAATTTTAACTTTTTCAGTACTTATTTTGGTAAAAAATTAATTTGAACTTATTAGAAATTATAAATCACTCTGATTAAAAATATTTAATCCATTTTTACAAATTATAATAATATAATTGGAAAAAAATAATTTAAAATTAATTCTACAGACCATAAGAATTAACAAGTTTTTAAAGTAAAAATGTAAAAATGTTTAAAATGTTTTTATATTTTATTTCAATGTGAAATTGATTCCAATTACCTAAATTGGATTAATATATTTAAAATTGATCTAAATATACTTTAAAATAATATAAAAATATAATTTATGTATATAAATAAATTAAGAAAAAAAAAGTTTTTAATTAAAATACAATATTATTCACTATTCATAAAAATGAAACTTCTTAGAAAATTAAAAAAATTCATTCTAAGATAATTTTTTTTGTTACGATTTCAAAAATAAAGTTTATTTTTCAAATATAATTTATTATATTTTAAAAATTTAGTTTTAATATAAGTGCACCATTAAATGGTGGTAAGAAAACCTTTTAGAAAAATATATGTTTTTATGCATAAAATTGTATTTACCCTTATATCTTGTCTAGAAAACATATAAGATGAATGTTAAATATTTTATTGAATATATAATATATACATCACATTAAAATTATTCTTAAGAAATGGTTTGTTTAATTTATTGAGATAAAACATGTTTCTGCATAGATAATAGTTTTTCAGAAATATAATGTTTTTATTTTCAAATAGTTATTACTATCTTTTATAATTAAATAGTAACCAAATAATTCATTTTATATACATGTATGAACCATATTTTCATAATTTATTTAATCTTATTCATAAATTCCATTCCAATGGCTAGGTAATAATTATAAAAATATTTTAATAATAATGATATTAATAGTATATCATAGTTAGATAAAACTCAGTCTTGAGTGTAATAAAAGATATTGAAGGAACTTGGTATTGTGTGTAATGTAAGAAAAACTTAGTGTTGTGTGTAACAAAAGATAATATATATATTTAATGTATAACAAGCTTAATTTGGTGTTGTATTTAAAGTAAGTTTAACTTAGTGTAGTGTGCAATGAAATACATCAAATAATTTTAATTTATTCAAAAAATAATAATTTATAAAAAATTGGGGTGTTAAATTCTAACCCCCTTAAAATGAATTTTTACCTTGTTTTTTTTGGGTAATAAATGTTTTAATAGATGAGATTCCTTTCATAGGAACCCACATCACAATAATGAATAATGAAACATTCTTTAAAAAGGTAAAGTTAGAAACATAATAGTTACCCAAAGTAACTAATAAATAGGTTTAAAAATAGTAGAAAATTAGTGGAAGGTGAAGATTTGGATATGGAAGAACAATATATTTAAATATAGAGAGTGATCTAGATCACTGATCCCAAGAAATTGGGTGATCTAGATAAAGTTAACGATAACAAAACCATAAATCTGTGATGATCTAAGGGGCCATTTTATTCTTAAAAAATAAAGGTACTAGGTTATAATTTTTGTTCCAAGATGATTTTACTAATATTTAATAATTTTCACAAGGATATATACTTACTTGATTTATTTCCATTTCATAATCACAATATCACCCTTGGGTTGCGCCTTGAAAAAAATTTCACTTCATCTCTTGATCCAAAAAATGAAGGTGGATTTTTTATTCCTGAATCACTAATAAATCATGATATCCATAAATAAGATTATAATTAATTTCATATATATTTAGTTATCATCATATTAAAATGGTTAGAACATGTAATCCAATATTCATAAATTGTTATATGGCATGATAATAATTTAATCTCTAAGAGATCATCTAAAGTTTAACTTAAAAAATTTAACAAATGGTTAACCTTGAAACCCTTTTGAAAAATGAAAAATCCAAAACTTTAGAAATAGGGTCACTAAATTTCTCAAAATAAGATTAATATTGACCCCCATATATCATGAAGTATCTCTTGGTTGTTACATACCAAACATGTGAATACCTTCATCATGTATTCTCTTGAAACATAGTAATAATTTGAATTACCATAAATCATTATGGAAAACATTCATACTTCATCATTATTTATATTATTGAATATATTACTTAAATATAAAAATGTTGTAAACATTATCCATGATATCATAAACCAAATTTTCAACAAATCATTAATCTATTTACAAGGTAATCAGTACTTTATTCTTATCCCATATCTCTTTATCCAAACTAAATACCATTTTCTCAATACCAAGAACATATTAAGGGTTACCTTACCTTAATATAACCTTTCCATTAAATCCCTTTTATAGGTACTCAGTATCATTTAACATATTTTGTATTATTTTTTTATCCTTATACCGATATAACTTGTGATTTCATTATTTTATAATCCATTTAGATAATCACTTAAAATTACACATATATGACATTTAACTCCTTTACAATTTTACACTCTATGACCTTATTTTTCATAGAGATAACATCTTCCCCTCCATTTGAGATATTCCTTTATGTTTTTCTTCTCACATTATTGATATGTAGAAGTCGTGTCTTCATTCCTATATGTTCACTACTACATGAACTTTCATAAAAGTCTATCTTCCTATAATTTAATGTGTCTGGAATCTCACTAAATTTCATGTTGTTAATCATATATCATTATAATTGATTAGGCATAATCACAATATCTTTCTCTCAAGTCATTATCCAATCTGGTTGTTCATAATCACTAAATTTTCCTTCATATTCAATGTTCTCATGATTCCTTCTGGTTCTAGCCATCGAAAAAAACCAAAATCATAGTGTGAGAAACACTAATAATAGTAGGGAACCAAATAACCCTGAAAAATCACTTATAGGATGTCTAAATCATAACACCTATTTCTTTAATCTATGACACCATAGGTGTATCCTAGGTTATTAATAGTCATCTTCTATTTAAATATTTCATGATATTGTGTAATGAGTTTTTTGAATTTCCAAATCATATCCCCAAAGAGTGTCAAACTAGGTGTTAAATAAGGTTCATTGTCATGCACTATTTCCTAATTGAGTCTAGATCAATATGGTATTTTTGGGAATTTTTACCCCTAGGTAAATATGTTCTAGAGACACATCCAATTATAGTATCTATATAGGGATGTAATTGATTGGAAACCACTTTCTCAATAATTTATCAAAATTCCAATACATTTTCCTAAACATTGTCTCATCCTAATACAATCATTAGAGACATCCCTAAACATATCCGTAGAAATATCCCTAGGGATATCACTAGAGTTTTCTCACTCTATTTTCCAAAGGTTGAACAAACCTCTCTTTTGATAAGAACTATAGAAACCTAGGATTCCAATACATGGATATTACATCATTTTTTTATGAATATTCATTACATTACACAAACAAATGCCTGGGGACTTTAATTGGTTAGTGACTTTGGAAAAATTAGAACATAATCTTCTAACTTGGTGAAATATATTCAATATTTCCCACAAAGATCTTCCCATTTAGTACTCTTACTTTAAAAATTTCTACATAACCTAGGAAAAGGAAACATAATAAAGGGTGGTCTTAGATGCCCATGAAGGGTAAATAAATGAGATATATAAGCATAACATGAACATAAGGGTATGAGAACATGATCATTACATTTGAAGATCAAACCTTTCATATTAAAGATCATATACATGAGTCATGGCATAAATATGGGAAGATTATAAGACATGAATCATAAGGGAATAGGTGAGCATAACATATAAATAAGATATAGATTTTTTGGCATACATATAATAATATAAAATAATTTTCATATTAGTCAGGGTATACTTCCAAAACTATCATAACAGACAAAGTCCATTTCCAAATCGGGTTCACATCCCGTTCCAACCCTTTATTAATGAACTGAGTTCATTTATTGTTCAATCCCTATATTACTGAACCAAGTTCACTACCCATTTCATTCATGTCTATATCAAGAGATATAAATCATTACCCAATTTATTGGAGTTATATTTGGGTGCATCCATCCTGTAAGATATAACGGGCTCACCTGACACTATTTGGGCCACCCTATCTTATTAGTTATAACGGGATTACATAGAACTAACTATGCCACCCATCATATAAGTTATAATGGGATTAATCAATTATATCTAGGACACCCCATATTATAAGAAATTTCCATAAATTATATCATAAATAAATCACAAATATCTTGAATATAATTATAAAAAATCATAAAAAAATTATTCTTTTATAAACAAATTAACCCATGGAAAATAAATTGGTTTCATATTAATATCATTGAAACATGATTGTCCTATGGAAAAGAAACGGGTTCCATAAACATCATGCCATCAGAAAATAAACCATTCAGAGGAAGAATATGAATGGTATCCTTGGATCATATCCCTAGTATAAGATAAATTATATCAAAGGATGCCATCTTAGATGGAAAATAATTTTGAAATATCATTTAAAACATTTCTTGATGAAAATATTCTTTCCAATTTGAAAAATTATTTTTAAAATTTAAAAACTTTTAAAAAACATTTTCTTTGATAATAACCTTTAAAACTAATAAAGGATATTTTTAAAATCATTTAAAACACTTTTAAAAACATAAAACATTTTAAAAATTAATTTATTTAAAAATAAATTTAAAATAAAAATATTACCAAAATATTTAAGAAAACCTTTTATTTTGAAAATATTCTTTAAAACATATAATGGAAGCTTTAAAGAAAGTATTGGTCATAATGATAAATAATTCCATATATGATGTATATATAAAAAATATATTCCTTTTTATATTGTTGGTAGAATTTAAAATCGCCTTGATAGGAAAATAAAAAAAAGTATCCCTTTTAAAAACATTTTTTCAAAAATGTAAAACATGTGTAAAAATGTATTTTAAAAAACATAGGAGGGTATTAGAACATCTTTGAAAACATTTTTAGAAAACATGGTTTTTGGTGAAAAATATTTCTCACCGAAGTGGGAAATAAAGTTGAATTTCCTTAAAGAAATTTTCTTAATTATCTAAGTAACAAAGAGTGGAAAATGGTACCATTAATTGAATATATAATGAATAATCATAGGAGAAGAAAATTAATAATTTTTTTTGAGATATGGATCATAATATTTAATCAATGGAAGTATAATCATATACAATCTCGATATACGATGAGATTGTATCAATAAAATCTTACCACTTCGATAATGTTGAATCCCAATCCCTATGAAAAAATAACTTTACAGGAATCATAGAATATCCCAAAAATAAGTATATTCATGATATATAATTTCAAAGGATTATTATATACACATCATAAAATAATATAGGTTTATAATAAAACGATTGTCTCAAAGAAGGAAAATTGTGACAAAAAACCATTACCACTTTGGTTATATTGAAACTATAAACCCAGGAAAAAGAGATCCTAAAATGGATGTGTGAATACTCAAAATTACAATTATATGAATCAAAAATTAAACTCATGGGCAGTATATACACCTCATATAAGAAATAAATAGTGAATATAGAACGTGTCTTACAAAAGTAAAAAGTGAGATGTAAATTCCTTACTACTTGAGTAACTTTTTTATCATTATATCTATGAAAGAATAAAATCAATTGAAACTTTTAACATCATGAAATAAATAAAATTCATGATATAATATGTCATAGGGAAGTATATACATCGCAAAAAAGAAATGAGTGGCATACATCTCACAGAAATAAAAGTGAGACTAGAAATTTGATGCACGCCTGTCATGGGGCGTGGGAAAACAATATTTAAATTTACTAAGTATAATATAGTAGTTAACTCAAGGATGTATCTTGAAGAGGAATATACAAAAAATAAGGTTGTCTCTTTTTATTGTTTTTATGAAAACAATTGGTTTTAACTAATTTTGAATGAAGTGAGAGAAATAGGTAGTTTGATTTTATTGGATTAAAAAAATTGGGAAAGATGGTGATCGGAGTGGGTTTGGATATACCTAGTGCTATGCTATGATGATTTCCAAGTTCATCCTTTTTTTTAATTTATCTAGTTAGAGAGAGATTAATCTACTAATTTATTTATCTACCTTGGAGATATAATTATTATAAGAATATTCCTATTTGAAACCTCAAGTTGGTCTATTCTTCTTCTCATGTACGTAAACTGTCAAACACTCACCACCCAATCCTAATCTATTCCACTGTATAGAGAAGAGAATTGGGTGGAGGGAGATATATATTATTATCCAAAGTAACTAAAATATCAAAACTAAAACCTAATTCAACCACATTTGAAATTTAAAACTGAATTATTAATTGAAACCGAATTTATAAAGATGAAGGTATCTTATTAAATTAAATCACAAGATCTCAAACAAAGCACATAACTATAACCTCCCCCTTTCCCGATCACTCAATGAAACTACCCCTCTGTGGATAGGGAAGTTGAGATTATGTGAGAGAGGAGAGAAATTACAATAAAATAAAAAGAATTAAAATAAATAAATCTAAAGAAGGTTGTCGTCCAATGATTCCATTTACAGTTGATTAGAGGGTGTGTGGATGGAATAGAATGAGAGGTAAGAGGTCCTCTATGTTTATATGAAGGATTTTCCTCTAAAAACTAACACATTGTATCCCCTATAAATGACTTATTAACGCTTTATCTCCTTCCTTAAATATGTTCATAAATGTGTTGGTCATATCCCCTCAAAATTGAAAAGTATTCGATAATGTGTGGAGAGAGTTATGTCCATTTCACTATGAAAATTTATTATATCCAGTTAGCTTCTATAGATTTCAAACATTCTGATTTTCATGCATTAATGAACATTAAAATGACATATTAACACATTAGAGGCTTCATTAATGTTTTTTAAAAATGTATTTTGCATCCACCCACCACATTTGAGTGTAATTGGCCACCTCATGTAGGAGTTATGAATTTTTTATTGGATGTTTCTTTTTCTGGGTGAGATTTCCAAGAAGCTTCCTACAAATAATGTCATCCAATAACCCCAAAAATGGTTTTAAAAATCAATGAAATTTATTTTAAGAACATACCTATGAGTCTTCATTCTATTTTAGGTGGAATCAAATCAATGGGAGGTGTGTAGACTAAGCTGTGATTCCACTATGGTGGTGGGGTCCACACTGTCCACCCAAAAATTTTTCTAACTTCAATGAATTTTTAGGGCTTCTAGATGTTCAAATAAGCTATATTTCCTAAAGAAAAAGTTGTTGAAAATATATCTAGGATTCATAAAAAAAGAATAACTCAAATTGTATAAATATTGTAGATGTCATTCCGAAAATACCCTTGTGTATAAAATCTTCTAAAATTCCAGAATTGAGTGCTTTTCACATTTTATCCCAAAATAACCCATAAATACAAAATAATTGTAAATAAGCTCAAATTGATAAAATTTGGAGGGATTAAATAATGGATATGAATATAAAAATAATTAAAATATTAACTCCATCAATTCTACCACACTTAAACCATGATTTCCCTCAAGTATACAATATCAAAATTAATTTTAAAAGGGCACCAATGTTACCAATATTCAAAATACAAAGTAATAAAATCAAAATAATTTAAATTTCAAATCAAAATTTCAAAAATCCACATGAAGTATCAATTTAATTTTACATTTTTCAAAGAAAAAATTAATTTATGTATTTTACTATTCTTATTTGAAAGATGATGAAACTTTTCCTTTCATTCATTCAAGCTTCAAAATTTATTATTATTATACATGAAAAGTCATGATTTAACTCACGTGAATATTTTCTCTCATCTCTCATGGTACAATTCAAGTAGAGTTATGATCATATAATGAGAACATGCTCTTTATATATAGGCTTGTAAATGGACTACTTTATCCACTTTTTAATGACGAAAAGCACATAAAATCATGAGGACATGTAATAAAGGTTCGAATGACTCTGATACTTAAGGATGATAGGATTTGATATTTTATAAATTAAGGATCAAGGGGAGGATAATATATTAAGTACAATGAATGATATCTAAAGTAAAAGTTTAATGAAATCCCCCCCTTCAAAGTAGAAACACCCACTTCTCCAAAACTCAAAGTAAAGGTTATTTTCAAGTAAGCATAATGAATTATTTGTACACCCTCTTGAATATTTTTTTCTTTTTTAATTTTTAATTTTATTTTTTTGAAAGTTATTATTATATCAAACCTCACATTCATCACCTAACCACATACGATCAGGATATCATCAGTCTGGAAAATGGTTGTTTATTATTTTCCCAAATAATAACCCATTTTTTCCTTTATTATTATTATTATTTATTTTATTATCAATGTTTTTATTCAATAGGATAAAAACAATAAATTGTACAATGAATGAATCAGAAACCTTTATTTATTTCCACAAAAGAACCCCCACACTTTATCCTTTCAATGTGAATCATCCCTTCCACCATGATTCCCTTCACCCCCACACTTCAACTTTAAAATATCATAAAAACACCATGATTAGGGTAGTAATGGATATAAATGTTTTGAAATATGGCTCATTACTATAAAGGCCATTCATGGATTCTATGGGATAAATAAGGATTAATGTAAAGGTGTTCTTTAAGGATAAGGGATTTTCAAAAGGCGCCTCAATCATTTTAAATGTGTTTTTGCACAATCATAGATTTGAAAAGTTTCAGTATAAGTTTTGGAAGGTGACATGTCCCAAGATCAGTCAAGAAATATGCTCAAGATAAAATAGGTTGTACTTGGTTTGTAAATCCTCTTAGAAATGGGAAATGTGATATTGGACAATCACTCATGGCATGGATAATAATAACAAATCAATTCACATGAATTTTAGAAATTCAAAGCATGAAAAGTGTTAGGGAAATTTCATTTACATTTATAAATTAATTACTTCAAATATTGATTCATTATTTAAATATCCATTCTTAAAATCAATAATCATATTCTTCATTTTACTTATTTAATTTCATTAACATTGAAATACAAAACATGGCATCACTAGATTCCTAAGAAACTCATGTCTCCTAAGTAAGTCAAGTAAAAAATGAATTTAAGTGTGGTAATGAAATTCTGAATTAAAGCTCTAATTTTTTTTTTCAAATTTGGTAATATATTTGAAAAATATTGAATTGAAACTATTACTCTCCTTGAAAATTGTCAATTCATACTTGGTCTGTTCAGGAGGTTCTGGTTGAACCTTTTCATGACGTGTGTTCTGGTAAGTATCTCCATTTTTTATCCTCACATCATCTTCCTTAATAGAACTTAAATATAATAAAAAATAAATGATAGTGTAGGACTACTCAATCCTAATTTTATATGACAGAGGGGAAGAGTAGACTAAGGTAGAAAAAAAATTATAGGTTGCCTCCCAAAAGTGATCTTGGTTAATGTCGTTGGCTCGAATAAAAAAATAAAAAATCCTAGAATTTATGACTCTCTCCCCCACACTTAATTGATGCAGTGTCCTCAATGAATTTAAATTTATTTTTTTATGTAAAAATTACTGATTTTCATCATTGTAAAGAATGATGCAACCTGTAGGGTCTTTATTGGTATTTAAGGTGAAGGAGTGTGATCTACTCCATTGGTTCTGAGGTATGGTCCCATGGAACTTCTTTAGCCTCTACCCATTTACAGTGAACAGGTTTTCTCCTCCTTCATTTTTTATTTTCACTACACCAAAGGGATACATATGAATAATAGTAAAGGGACCTTACAATCTAGAAAGAAGGTTAACTAGTATAGCTTAAGTATAGATTTGTATAGAAGCACTTGATCTCTAGGGTGGAAGGTTTTTGGTTGAATCATCTTATCCTGGTCCATCCGTGTTCTCTATTTATAGATCATTGAATCATCAAAATATTCTATCCTGATTTTCTCTAGCTCCTATAAAAGAAATCTTCTCTCTTTTACATCTTTCTCATGGTCCAAATTTACCACTCTAACTACCCAGTACACTTTGTGCTCCAATTCCATAAGAAGGTGGAAACTCTTTCCATAAACCAATATATAGGTGATCATACCTATGGGAGTCTTGTAGGCTATTGTTTATGACCATAAGGTATTATCTAACCTTTGGATCCAGTCCTTCCTATTGGGGTTAACAATATTTTCCATAATTCCTTTGATTTCTCTATTTGAGACTTCTTCTTTCCCATTTTTTTGGGGATGACATGTTGTTGACGTTTTATGATGTAACCCATAAATTTTAAGCAATGATTATATTTTCTTATTGTAGAAATGAGTTCCCTGGTCACTAATGATTTTTCATGGCACTCCAAACCTACATAATATGTTATCCTGAACAAAATCACAAAAAACATTGGCATCGTCACTTATAGTTGCTTTTTCTTCCACCCATTTTGAAACATAATCCACAACTAAAATAATATATGAATTTCCAAATGACATTGGAAATGGTCCCATAAATTATATTCCCCATACTTCAAAAATTTCACAAAAATTTATTGGGTTTTGAGGCAGTTTCTATCATTTTGAGATGTTACCTGAAAATTGGAATTTTTCACATCCTTTACAAAATTGTTATACATATTTGAATAAGGTGGTCCAATAGAGTCTATATTCTAAAACTTTTTAGGATATCCTCTAAGGTACAAAGTGGAATACACATGATAATTTATGAAATAATTCAAAACAAGATTTAATTTCACTTCCTGGTAAGCATCTTCTTATGATTTGATCATTACAAATTTTCCACAGAAATGGTTCATCCCAAATATAAAATATTGATTTAGATATAATATTATGTTATTGATGAGAGGTTAGATTATAGGGTACCTAATATGTAAACAAATAATTGACAATGTTGGTATACCATGGTACTTCTACTCTAATCAAGTATAATTGCTCTCCTAGAATTTGATCATTCAGTGGGTATTTTTTTGGAATTTCAATTTCAGCAGTGTTTAGAAGTCTACTTAAGTGATCGAACAATTTGTTCTTGGATCAATTATTGTCTTTTATTTCTATATTGAAATCCTATAGTAGTATCATACATATCAGTAGCCTCAGTTTAACATAAGTTTTCATCATTAAGCACCTAAGATCTACATGATCAGAAAACATAATTATTTTAGTTTCAAGAATATTTGATCTAAATATTTTTAAAGAAAATAAAACTGCTAAAAGATTTTTTTCTATGGTGGTTTAATTGAATTGGGACACATATAAGGTTCTTGAGGAATATTTAATGACTTGGGGACTTCCCTCAATTCAATGAGAAATGACTGCTTCGACTGCATGGTTAAATGCATCACAAAGTAGTTGAAATGGTTCTTCCCACTTTAGTGGCTATATTACGGGTGGTGAAATCAATCTCTTAGTCAACTTTTCAAAGGATTCCCTAAATTTACCATTGAAATCAAAATCAGCCTCTTTTAAAAGTAATCTAGAGAGTGGGAGAGAAATATTACTGAAATCTTTGATAAACCTCCTGTAGAATCCTGCATGTCCTAAAAATGATCTAACATGTTTCACACAAGTAGGGTAAGGCAATGAATTTATTACTTCAATTTTTTATTTATCCACTTCAATGCCTTTTTTTAAATGAAATTACCAAATAAAATTCCTATCTCAACCATTAAATGACACTTTTCAAAATTTAAAACAAGATTTATTTTTATATAGGTTTTCAAAACTTTTTCCAGATTTTTCAAACACTGGTCAAAAGAATCTCCAAAAATTGTGAAACCATCAAAGAAAACTTTGAAGAAATCTTCAATGTGATAAAAAAATATACTTACCATGCACTTATGAAATTTAACTAGAGCATTACATAATCAAAATGGAATCCTTTCATATGCAAAAGTACCAAATGGATATGAAATGTGGTCTTCTCTTGATCCTCAGGAGTAATGGGTAACTGGAAATATCCTGAAAATCCATGAAAAAAGAAATAATGAGTTGTCCCTACAAATCTCTCTAACATATGATCAATAAAGAGGATAAGGAAATGATATTTCTAAGTGACATAATTTAACTTCTGAAAACTGATGTACACTCTCCAGCTATTATGAATTCTCACTGGGATTAATTCATTCTTTTCACTCCTCATAGTGGTCAGGCCAATTTTCTTTGGAACTACATGAATTGGGATAAACCACTTTGAATATGAAATGGAATAGATGATCCCAACCTTCAGGATATTCTCAATATCATTCTTCATGACCTCTATCAAGGTGTAATTTAGCCTCCTTTAGGGCTATCTAACATGTTTGGAATCTCCCTCAAGAAAAATGCTATGTGATAATTTTTTGGATTTATTCCTGGGATATCATATAAGATCCACCCTATTTCTTGTAAATCCTCTCTAAAAATATCAATCAAATATTTTTCTTGGGTTTTAGATAGATTATTTTTAATTATCACTGGTAAATTTTCTTCCTCCCCAATGTACACATTTTTCAAATTAGTGGGGAGTGGATTTAATTCCAGATTAGTGGGTTGCTCAAGGGATAAAATTAAAATGAAATTCTCCACTTCTAATGGTTGTAAGTACTGCACACAAGAAACCATATCATATTCCTCATTAAAAACCAATTCATTAAATAAATCATATTTTACCTCTTCTTCTCATATGAAACCAGAATCTCTAGTGTTTTGAGAATTCACATGTTCATTAATGGAGTGATTCTCTCATAATTATAAGAATTCATGGAACATATCTGATTATTCGGTGGTTTTAGTATCAAATTCATAGGAAAGTGTATATAGTGGGTTATTGTTGGAAGGATTTTTCATTGTATTAATAATTTTGAAGTGTACCATACTGTCTCCAAGCTCCATTTTGAGTGTTCCTTCATGGGAATTGATGATAGTTCTTACTTTTTTCCAGAAGGGTATCCCTATGATGATGGGTGATTAGACTGGTGCTCGGTATTATTCGATGGTGAGGACATAGAATTCCACCGAAAAGATCAATCTTATGACTGCTACAAGTACATCTTCTACAAATATAGTTGAAAAATAGTGGATCTATTTGCTAATTGTACCACCACTCGAGTTGGTTTTAGTTCTCTGATCTGCAAGGATGAAAATAATGAGTGAGGAATAAAATTTATCGAAGATACAAGATCACATAGTGCATCAGTAAAATTTAAAGAACCAATAGTATATGGAATAGAGAATTTCCCTAGATCTTGAAATTTTTGCGGTATCGGTGGTGTGATCAGTGCCGATATGCTTCTTCCTAAGTTGATTATTTCATTCCCATCTATCCACCTTCTTCCAGTGCATAACTCCATCCAAAAGTTTTCATAATTAGGGTTTTCCATATTTCCTTAAGTAGTGGTATTTTAATCTCAAATTTACAGAAGGTTTCCTAAACTTCTTGTTGAATTTTTTCTTCTTCACCCTTCTTCGACTCAACTAATACAGATGGTAATGGTGTTGGGATATCCTTTTTCTCACTTTTTTGTTTTTTGCAAAGGTTTTTTGGCCTTTCCTTCCTAAACTTTGTACTTTCTCCATTTTTTATGGTCTCCATATTTTGGTTGGAAGAGTTGATATTCGGGAGGTTTCTTTTAATCATTATCCTCACATTGTTTAGGTGGTGAGAGCTCCTTCTTGCCTATAGTTGTGATTTCACTGACATTCACCTTTAGATTTGGAATTGTTTGTGATGGTAGTTTACCTTGGTTATTGTTTAGAACATCCATAAGTATTACAAACTGATCAGTTAGCTTGTCAATTTTATGTTCCATTCATGCGAATATGGTGTTCAATTACTGATCATCATTTTCTGGTACACTTGTGGATGGTTGACATAATTATTTCACTAGAATGGTGGTGGTTGGATGGTTTTTTGTTGTTAGAAGGGATACTTGTATGGTTCTTGGAATGGTGATGGGTTTTGATATTGCTGCTAAAAAGGTGGCCTAGATTGGTTCAATTGAAATACATACCCTGTTGGGTCTGCGGTTGGAATAGATTTTGTTGATAGGTAGTAGCACAACTTTCAATCCACTACACTTCTAGACATTGATCGGTACAATGATAGGTAGAATAGCATAAACCACATACCTAAGTCAGGAATTGGTGTTTCTTAACTTGGTTCAAAAAAAAATTTCTTATAAAACTTTTCATTTCCTTAAATGTTTCTTCAAGTAAGGGTGAGGAAGAATTTGAAGTCCTTACCTCATGAATGCCTTTGGTTCTCATACCTCTAGTTCCAAACTTCTATGATTTTTGTGCAATATTCTCAATCAAAACTCAAATATCTATGGGTGAATTTTCGATTAGAGCTCCTCCAGATGAGGCACCTAGTAGAATCCTATCATTGTCTAGCAATACTTGGTATAAGAACACAAGGAATTGGTACTCTTCCATTTCTTGGTGTGGGCAGCTTGCACATAGTTTATTGAAATGTTCCCATAATTCATAGAGAGTCTCTCTAATCGATTGATGTATGACATAAATCTCATTTTTATTATAGTGCTCCTAGATATGGGAAATAATCTCTATAAGAAACATATTTTGAGATCTTCCCAATCATAGATCACCCTCAGTTGTAGATTGTACAACCATTCCTTTTCCAGTCCATCAAGTGAGAAGGGGAATGCTGTCAATTTTACTTATTCTTCTATGACTTATCAGGGTTTGAAGTTGGATCAGAAATTTGTAAACTCTTGGATTTGTTGATTCACGCCTTCACCTGAAATACCATGAAGTTTAGGTAGCACTTGGATCATGTTAATGCATAGTTAAAAATGATTTTCTATGGTAAGGATAATGATTTGGTTATTTTTTTTAAAAAATTGAAGTGAATAGATTTTGTGCAAGGTTTGGTTAGGATTTTCATCCATTATTACAGGTTTAGAGTGTTCATTAAAAGCGTTACTTTAATCTATGAGGTGTATATCATCAAAATCTATTTTCATATTTTTTTTTTCTAAATTGGGTTATTTTACGTTCAATTTCAAGATCAAATGGAATTAAATGGTTGTTTGAGATACGAGTCATTATAAAAAAAAATTAAGGTTTTGAGGCACTGCCTCCCTAGAAACAATTCCAAGTTTGACGCATGACTATCGTGGGGCATGGAAAAACAATATTTAAATTTATTAAGTATAATATAGTAATTAATTCAAGTAAGTCTCTTGAAGTGGAGTGCACACAAAATGAGGTTGTCACTTTTTATTGGTTTTATGAAAAAAATTGGTTTTAATTAACTTTGAACAAAGTGATAGAAAGAAGTAGTTTTATTTGTTTGGTTTAAAACAATTTAGAAAGACGATGATCAGATTGGGTTTGTCTAGACTTAGTGCTGTGGTATCATAGTTTCCAAGTTTTTCCTTTTTTCTTCATTTTTTTGTTGGAGAGAGATTCATCTACTGAGTCCTTTCTCTCCTTTGACCAAATAATTATGATAATAATATTCCAATTTGAAACCTCAAGTAGGTATATTTTTCTTCTCGTGTGCATAATGACTATCAAACACTCACCACCCAATCCTAATATATTCCAATATATATAGAAGATAATTGGGTGAAGGGAGATATATATTATCAACCAAAGCAATTAAAATAACATAATTAAAACCAAATTTAACCAAATTCGAAATTTAAAACTGAATTATGAATTAAAACCATATTTAGAAAGAAGAAGGGATCTTATTAAATTAAATCACAAGAACTCAATCAAACCACATATGTATAGTCTCTCCCTTTTCTGATCACTCAATGAAACTACCCCTATATGGATAAGGAAGTTAAAATGAAGCAGGAGAGGGGATATATTATAATAAAAGAAAAATAAGGAAAAGAAATAAATCTAAAGAAGTCTGTCATCCAATTCTTACCCCACTGGTCGATTAAAGGGTGTGTGGATGGAATGGAATGAGAGGTAGAAGATCCTATCCTTTTATAGGAACAATTTTAGTCTGAATGTTGAAACATTATATCCCCCATAAATGAATGATTCATGCATTCCCTCTGTTATTTTTTTTCATAAAATTTTTGTATCCCCTAAAAAGTTCAGCAAATTTGGAATTGTGTGAATATAGGTGTGTCTATTTCACTCTATCAATTTATTCTATCCAGTTAGCTTCTCCAGATTTAAAAAATTCAGATTATCTTACATTAATGACAATGAAAATGACCTATTCATGCATTATAGGCTTTATAAATGTTTTTCCAAAACGTCTTTCTCATCCACCCACCATATTTCAGTGTAATTGGCCACCTCATGTAGAAGTTATGAATTTTTTATTGGATGTTTATTTTTATAGATGATATTTACAAGAATCTTCCATAAAATAATGTCATCAAATGCACCCTATAATGGTTTAAAAACTCCATTAAATTTATTGGAAGAATGATCCTATGAGCATTCATTCCATTCCTAGTGGAATCATAGCAATTGGAGGTGTATAGATTGAGTTGTGCTTCCATTACTGTGGTGGGGTCTATGCTATCTGCCTAAAACATTTCCTAACTTCAATGAATTTTTAGGCCCTATAAATGTTTTAATCAGCTCTTTATCATTAAGGAAAAGTTGTATAAAATAAATTTATGACTCATAAAAAAACGAAACACTCAAATTTTATAATATGGTAAAAGGTATTCAGAAAATACCCTTGTGTATAAAATCTGCTAATATTTCCGAATTGAGTACTTTTCACATTTTATCCCAAAACAACCCATAAATCCAAATTTTTTGTAAATAACCTCTTATTGATAAAATTTTAAGGGATTAAATAATTTAAATTAATATAAAAATGATGAAAATATTGGCTCTATCAAAATCCCCACACCTTAAGTCATGACTCTCGTCGTACTTGTTCAAACCACTTGTAAAATAAATATAAGTTTATTTTAAATCTATCATAGAACCATAATAATATATATAATACCATATATAATTTTATTATGTCTTTATATTACCCATTTAATAAAAATTCCACGTTAAAGTCACGTTTTAGGTAATAACCACTTTGTTTTTTCATATATGTTCTGACTTTTTATTTTCAGTCCTATTACTTTGATCATGGTTTAATCATTTAAAAAATTTAAAAAATGATATAAATATAATATATATTCAGTATATATGTATTTATAATAATATTTAAGATATATAAATAGGAAATTAAATACACAGTTCAAGGAGACGACAGACTGTACGTATGCACGAACATTGTTTCCACTTTCTTGTTATATTGAAATAAAGAAAAGTAAATGATATATATACATATATTTTCATTATAGTATCATTATTATTTCATATATATGACATATTTCTATTAAACCCATCCTTAATTCATTCCATGTAAAGTGTGAATGAATCACATCGCTTCGCAGGACGATGTCCACCGTACACATGAATGATGTTTTCGTATTCCCACGAAATGGAAAGCATGAAGTTATGTGTTATATAATAATTAAAAAAGTTTAATAACATCATAAAAATCATATATAATATATAAAATATAATTCCATCATTATTCCCAACCTTTAAAGGTGGTAATTAAGAAAAAACAACATCATTTCGCAAGGCGGTTCTCCACCGTACACACAAGAGATGATTACATATCCCATTTGATGAAAGTGTGTGAAGTTTTAGGTAAAAACCTTAATATAAAAACAAATTATTATATTTAATATACTAAGGATATTATATAATTATTATATAAAAATAATTGAAGTATTTTAAGGAATGAATAAGACAAAAATGTTTGTTGATGAATGTTCCCTCTTCTTCGAGTATCTTATTTTAGTTTGCATGAAAGGACTTTCTTAGTTGGATTAATGCATGATGTAAGGATTATAGATGAGATTAGAAAATTTGGGAAGTGATTTTGGCAGGTTTTTTTCTAGACAAATAAATTGAGAGGTGTGACGAAGTGGGGAGAGTGAGTTCCCTTTTATAATGGAGGAAGAGTGACATTCTTGTAAATACTAAAAAGAAAAACACTATTGGAAGGTTTCATTACATAACGTGCCTCAAATAATGAACCATTTTAGATCAAATAGGGTATATCATCTAAATATTTCCATAAATGAGTTTTTTACATGTGTCTAGATCATTTGGCCCCTTTAGTATAAAATTTAGTCCTTTGGTAAACTCGTTTTTCTCTTAATCGTTGTAATCAATTTTTACTATTTTCATAAAAAAATTAATTTTAAATTATTAGACATTATAAATTTTTCTTAATCCCAATATGGAATCCATTTTTCCAAATTATAATATTTTAATTGGAAAAAATTAATTTAAAGTTAATACCACAGATTGGACGAAACAATATGTTTTTAAAGTGAAAATGTTTAAAAGTTTGAAATGTTTTTATATCCAATTTTATTCTAAAATTGATTAAAATAAAATAAATTAAATTAATATATGTAAAATTAATCTAAATATACTTTAAAAAAATATTATTTATATTTATAAATAAATAAAGCAAAAAAGCAGTTCTCAATTAAAATTCAGTATTTTCACTATTCATCCAAAAATGAAACTTGTTTAAAAAATATCAATAATTAATCCTGAGATATTTTTTATGTTATTATTTCAAAAATAAATTTTATTTCGTCAAATTTAATTTATAAAAGTGTTGAAATTTAGTTATAAAATAAGTGTTCTATTAAAAGGTGAAAAAACTTCCCTTTAGAAAAAATACATCTTTTTATGCATAAAATTATATTTATTCTTATCTATTATATAGAAAACACATAATATGAATATTTTTTAGTTTATTGAATATATAATATATAAATTCCCTTAAAATAATTCATCAAATTTTGTTTTTTTAATTTATTTTGGAAAAAATGTGTTTGTGCATAAAAAATAGTTTTTTAGAAAAGGAATATATTTATTTTAAAATATTAGTATCATTTATAATTTATTGGTAACCAAATAATTAATTTTATATATATGTGTAAAACATATTTTTATAATTTATCTAATACTATACATAACTTCCATTCTAATGACTAGGTGATAATAATAATAATATTTTAATAATAATATTAATGGTATATTGTAGTTAAGTAAAACTCAGTCTTGTGTGTAACAAAAGCTATCCAATGAACTTGGTATTATGTGTAACACATGATAGAATCAGTGTTTCATGTAACTTAGACAAGCTTTGTGTTTTGTGTAGCACAAGATTAATTTTTGTGTGTGTGTTTAAAGCAATATTAACTTGGGGTAGAATGCAAATCAAACCATCAAATAATTTTAATTTATTTGAAAAAAATAATTCATAAAAACTTAGGGTATTAAATAGATTCTTTTAAACTACCTCACATATACATCATATGACACCACCTTCACACACTACCAAGCTATCACCTGGTTCAACATACTCTTTAGAACGAGTGTGAAAGTGTGGGTGACTGGTACTTTTCATACATGACACTTGGATACTGATAAGTTTTGGTCACACAATATTTACCCCTCCTTATACAAATTGAGGTAATTTTGGAGTAATATATTGGATTTAACTTCAAAAATGAGGGAGAATAATCCATGTTCTTGGTATCCTTCCTGCTCTCAAGGATTAAAATCAAACAATTATTCCCATTTTCTTCCATTAACTGATAAAAGAACCCTAATCCTTTTACTACTTTAAATTCCATAATCATCTGTTGATCCCACCATATACCAAGTAAAGAAATGAATAAACATCACCTATTATTTATTTTAATCACTCGTTGTTTTTTCTAGATATTTTCTATCTATTTAATCATATGATTTATCATTGAATTAATCATATGAAATATCTTCTTTTGAAAATTTCTCACTATTATTGCATGAAGCTCTTGGATCAATGAGGATATAAATGAAATGACTATATGTTAACCATAAAAACTCTATCTACTTATAATGTATGACGGTGAATTCAAATGATAAGTAGGAAGTGTTTTTACAGTGCACATGTGGTAATCCTCTCTAAGTTCTAGGTATTCTTCCTTATTTTATGGATTAAAATAAAAAAATTATACCCATTTTCATCCATTACCAGGATGAAGAATCCCAATCATTTTAATATTTTGATAACTATGAGCCTCTATCATAGGAATTTTTCAACACAAATAGCCAACCTCATGTTCACTAAAATATTCCTTCATATAAGAAATATTCAAAAAGTTATCATACATAATAGAAAGTTTATGATAATTATTAATTAGGTTAATTCACCTGATTTCTCATTCATTGTTCCCTAGTTATATAAATTTTCACTCGTAATAGTTTCTTCTCCCAACTGACTCCATTGAGGATTCCCTCAACTTTCATTTCAACCTCAGTTTCAATTATATTGTTATTCAGTTTTTCTAGTAGCTTGAACAACAACCACATGTTTACCCTAGGTTGTTTCTTTTCATGTAATCTTTGTTTAAAATAATATCTTTTTAGAAATCATCACCAATAATATTTGAATGTTGTGTTCCCCTTATTAGAATTATCTCAAACAATCTCATTTTCTTATGAATATCTTTTGGGTGTTTATTTATTTTTTATACATAATGATTATTTTATGAATATAATAGGATGTATATGAATAAAAAATGGACACACTCTAATCATATGACAAAAGAGTATAAAGACGGAGTTAAATATTTCATGAACTTTTATATGAATCATGCATAAAACCCTTCTAAACTCCTTTATTTGTGGTTATGTTGTTGTTATTGAATATAAATTAGTTCGAAAGAGTTGGAATAACATTTTATTTTTCAAGGAATATATCAGATCTATAAATGCTGAACTAAACATAGAGATAAACTGAATGTACACACTAATTAGAATGATACTTTATTTTATGGATAATTTGATATGAATACCAGTGTAAATGATGATGGATATCATATGGAATAAATGAAAATAGAAATTTAAGACAATATTCCTGATTGTACAAAGTCGTTTGAGAAGTTATAAAGTTTTTCAAAGAGACTATTATATACCAGTTATTCTAAATATATTACATTTTCAATTTTATTGAAGTTATATAATTTGAAAGTTGAAATGGATGGACAGAAACGAGCTTTACATGAATACTTGGTCTCCTAAATGATATTATACTAGAAGAAAATGAAATTACTTGTCGAACATATGACACTAAAAAAATGCTATGTTCAATGGGCATGATATCTAAAAAATACATGCATGTCAAAATGATTGCATATTGTTTCTTAAGGACCATGATTTACTCAAAAAATTCCCTAAGTGTGTTATAAATTAATACAAAAAACATGAATTAATTCCTTAGAAATATATATGGTACTTTCTTATAATTACATGGTTTATTTGAATATATGTATGTTAGGAAACCATGTGAAAATTCATATGGAACATAGATAGAAAAATTGAATATGGGAAACTACATCATCCAACAGACTCTCATTAGTGTAAAAAAATTGATTATGAGTGTCTTGAATTTGTAAATGAGCTAAGAAAATTATTTCTTGCATTATCTATAGATGTAATAAATCCTTTTGGTTAATAGAGTAGTACCTATAGTACATGACCAATTATGTTGGTAAATTATAAATTTTCACCACGATTATGCATGAAACGCAAATAAATTATGTTATCTCTCCTAATTTTTGGACCAAAAATACCCAGTAATGATATTGATTTCTATTTGGACCCATTGATTGAAGATCTAAAATTTATTTGGGATATAAGTGTTAGAATTTATGATTCTCATAGAAGTGAATAATTCACATTGAAGGCCATGTTTTATGGGATGATAAATGAATTTCCTTCTTATGGAAATTTTTCGATCTATATCATTAAAGGAATGTTGGGGTGTCCCATTTGTGAAGAATTCACACACATAGTTTGGTTGAAACATTCCTTAAAGACTATATTTTCAGGACATTGGAAATTTTACCTCAATGACATAAATACCGATCTAGGATGAAAAAATTCAGTGGGAATACGAAACAAATTGAAACATAATATCCACTAATGGGTGATCAAATTTTATATAAAGTAAAATGTATTGAATTTTTTTCATTAAACCATTTTTGAAAAATATTATGAAATCAAATTGGAAAAATAAATCAATTTTATTTGAATTAAGGTACTAGAATTTATTGTATGTCATACATTTTATTGATGTCATACATGTAGAAAAAAATGTATTTGATAATGTTATTGGAAAGTTACTAAATATAAATTGAAAAATATAATATGGAATCAAGGATATGTTGGACATGATTGACATGGGGAGAAGGGAAGAGTTGGAACTGGTGAAGCATACAAGGTGAAAATTTCTTCCTTCAGTAGTTTATACTCTATCCAGACACGAAAAATTATTTTTTTTCAATTTATTTAATGGGATAAAAGTTACATAGGGGTATTATTAGAATATAAATAATGCCATTTGAATGAATAATTTGAAGTTACAGGGTATAAAATAACATAACTGTCATGTTTTGATGTCCATCTCTTTACATTTCATTCTTCCTAAAAATGTATTACATAAATTAACCATACATTGCTTCCTTTTCAAATCCATATTCCGTAAAATTATAGACTTGGTGAAGTTTCCAATCACTAATAAGGATATTGTAGTCATATAATGTGAATTAGGAATGTTTGTCCCACCATCAGTCTTTAATATAGTGGTTTACCTAATGGTTTATTTTGTTAGAGAGGTTAAACTATTTGGTCCAATCTATTATAGATGGATGTATCACATTGAATGATATATGTATATTTTGAAAGGGTACATCAAGAATCAAAGTCATTGAGAAGGTTTTATTGTAGATTGATATGTGGTTGAAGAAATTGTTTAATTTCATACCAATTACCTTTCAGATGTTGATAGCATCGTTCTCCCAAATCCTAATCATAGTGGATGCCTTATGGGAGAATGGATTTCTGGTAGAGATATTGTTAAAATTACCATCATAGAGAGGGAGAAATATCAAATTTACATTTTATATAATAGTGAAGAGGTTTCTTCATAAGTTGAATCCTAAAATTTAGTTATTATAAATTTGAATCCATTAAGGATTGAAATATGGATATCAAATACACATAATAAAAAGTTTATAGGATAGTTCCAAGATCATATTTATAATGAGTAATTTGAAAATCCAAATCCAATTGCTCAACAACTTTTATGGATAAACTGGGGAACACATTAAAATTATATATATTACATTGGTTTTATACTTAATGGTTTTACATTATATATAAAGGAAGGTTATGAATGGGGTATGATGCAAAATAGCGGAGTTACGCTTGTGGAAGAAGTAATGAGCACATCTAGTTCTAAGGATATAAATCCAATTTATTTGAATATTTACTATTTCGGCATCATCCAACTGATATACGAGTTGGATTATAAAACATTTCAAGTACCAATTTTCTATTGCAAGTTAGTTGACAAGATGAGTGTAGTGAAAGACCATGAATTGTAATTTGTGAAGGTGTTTTTTAGTGTGTAAGGGTATCAGGATGAGCCATTCATAATGGTATCAAAAGAAGTGAAATTATTTTATTTCACAGATACATCAAAAAATAATTGGTTAATTGTCATGTTGGATACCAAAACCACTAAAGGTTCATAGGAAAATTCAATTGAGGATGACCCTTTCATTATGTTATCACAATCATTTCACGACAATACCAATGTAGACAATTCCTTTTACATTATACGGGACTACAAAGAGGGTATTTGTATACTAAATAAAAGATCAAAATAACTTTATCCTTTAAATAAAAAAGCGATTTCAATGATAAGGTTAATGTGTTTTTAATATACTATGATTTTCCTCATAATATTATGTGTTCTCTACCGCATTTATACAATCTAAATTAAATATTTTACTAGTCATGAAGATAATGACTTAATGACATAATAATTTTACTAATCATAAGGAAGAAAAAATGGTTGATGATAAACCTATAGAGTTATTAGGGGATCAATAAAAATTTGTTGAAAAAATAAGAATGTAGTATCACTGTGTTAAAAAATTATCAGGGCAAGGAGAAAGGGTATAAAATTTTAAATTGTCTAGAGTTGATGCGACCAACCTGTTGACCTCAACAAGTCAATGTTCATTAGTTATATTGAGGTCAAAATAATAATTCATATACCAATTGATATAGATACGTGGAACCATGTATAACTTGTTTTGATGGAAAAATTTTGGGAAGATATTATGGTAATGTGATGACATAATTTCTCAATTTTACCAAGAATTATATAATGAAACATTGATCAAATTTTCATTATCCCTTATAGAGATCATTTATTTTAGTTGATTTAAATAATAAATATGTCTTAATATCCATTAAAAAATATCATTGGGGATTTCAGATACTTATTACAAAGTATCATCTCATAGATGCTGAGGGGAAAGTAAAACCATACCCATCATTCACTTCTATACACATTATAAAACATGATACATGGAAATATTTCATGAGTTGTCGTAATGAGAAATTATTTTAGGTGAAATTTAGTCAATAATATTTTATTTTAAATTATTTATTTTATAAACTTTGATTCAATACTGTTAATTTATGAAATAGAAAATGAGTACTAAAAATAAACAACGTGTAGTAAAACTAATGTACCCTTACTATAAAGAAAGGATGGGGTAAGATCAACTTGAAAATAAAATGGTATGAATTTAAAATAAAAAAATAAAAGTTTTATTTGATATGAAAAAACATATTTACTTTTTTTATATTCGGATTTATGAATCAAAATCTGAATCCACTTCCATTCCATTCCATGTTCTATAGAAGGAGGCCTATATAAATAAAGAGAGTAAACTAACTGATTAAAAACCACTAGTAGTATGTGAAAACATGTGTAAGTATGAAATAGTAGTAATTAATTATTATTTATAATAGTATTACATAAAATATATATTTATATGAGTATTGTTTTATATGGTTTAGACATAAGAATCAACATCAACCACACCTAAAGAAAAACTACTTTCAGTAGCTTTGATGTAGCCAGAACAATATGGACATGTTAGATGTCTAGGTTTTTGAGTGTCACCTCGAACATATTTCTAGAAGAAAAAGCTATAGAGAGGAAAATATGATATTATGAAAGGAATGTAGGAGCAAATAGATTCTTTGAAATATATTATTCCCTAGTCTGGTTTTGTGGACCAATGTATGTAAAATGATCAAAGAAAACCAATAGTAGAACAAAGATTATTACTTGAAGTGCCAAATGACCCCATTTGATTTAAGGATAACCATTACCCTAAACCACTTAAATTACCTAAGGTAATTATTTTTTCATCAATATTTATTCTAAATGTGAATCGAGAAACTCCAGATAACTTTATATCACTAAAATTCTATAGGGTGAAGTTATATGTGATTTATATCTATCAACACCCACACATCACCTTGTTGCGAGGGGTAAGATATATAATATCATAGGAGACATATTACATAACAATGAAATCCCAAAAGATCATATGAGAGTGGGTATTGAAGTGTCTCACAAGTTGATATCCAAGTTACTTGTTCCACTTGATGATATGGATATTACAATGATCAATGATTTCATAGAAACTTTCATAGAATGGGAATATAATATTACAAAGATATATTAGTTATGTATGTAATTTTTTTTCCAATGAAAAACCTTGAACAGTTCATGAAAAAAGGTTTTAAATGAGGTATGGTATTATAGATGGACAAAAAAAAGGGGAAACAGAAAGTCATATCAATACAATCTAGCGAATCAACTAAGAAAAAAAAGACCTTTCAGGAGTACCTTCTTCCTTTTAGTTCCAATACAAAATAAATTAATACTACAAGTTCATGAAGACACCAAATTCAAAGTTGGGTATATGTCCTACATTCAATACAAAGAAGAAATATTTGAAAATTTCATTAGATACTTGGTTTTTTATAGAGTATAAATGATATTATTTAGTTTCAATGGATGAGAGTCTCAGTTGTGAATACATACATGAGGGAAATTTTTATAATTTTTCTATACAGAAAATGACCTACTATGTTTATTAAAGTTAATAAGTATTCTTATTTTCTACAGGTTTTTATATTACTACTAAATAAAGGGAAAAACTTTCAGAGCATGATTTGGATTCATTAATCCATGTATATTTTCTATGCAAGAAATTTATTTGGAAGTGAAAGAAATTGATAAGAAAAAAGATGAACTAATTGAGGTGTTTAAGAAGAAAATAACATACGATAGACTCTTCTTGATTTATATGATGTAGGGGTAAAAATATCCAATCTAATTAAATGAAATATTTTTTTATTAATTATTACTTTTTTTAGGAAGTACTAGATACTAATTGAAATTAAATTAGATACCCAAAATATTTATATTTTGGATCTAATTCATAGATTTTCATAAAAATGAACATACATGATGTTTATTATGATTTTTAATGCATTGCAATCAATATTTTACAGATAAAATTCAAATTATATGTCTTAGTTTGTGTTTTAATGACAGTTTTTTATGATAAGGCAATATATAAATATAGGCTAAATCATGGAATGAGTTCAGTCACTAACCATAAAAATCCTATGGATTTATTCAAATGGAAGCATATTAAGGTATACATAGAAATATTTAAATATCAAAAAATATTTCAAAACAATTTAATTATTTTGTTCAATGTATATAAAGTGTCTAAAGCGAGGTAATTACAACAACTGTGGATATTACATTTGATTTTTTTGAAAGATATCATAAACCATCAAAAGACTAGCATCCTCAAATAGGTAATTTACAAAGGTAATTAGAATTTCATTAAAATTATTTATTAATCATTTGTTTTTCTATACTTTCTAAGTATAATGAAGATTTCAAACAATCTATATATTCAAAATAAGAATTAAATATACTTAGAGATGAGTGGGCATAGTACATGGTGTTAGAATGTTTTTCAAATTCAAATTTAGGTGATTACCTATTATGTTTGTGGTATAGTATTGGATATGAACTTAGAGATACATTTGGGATATTAATTATTAGTATTATAATGCTTATATATTATTTTTGACACGTTTCTCAGGGAGAAGTAAAATGGAAGGTTACTCTATAGATTTGACAGAGCAAGTAACATGTTTGAAACTACTTATTATTATGATAGGTTGGATTTTGAGGATACAATTGAGATATTGGTGATAGGGAAATGGGCCAAGAATTTATAAATAAATTATTAAAGGATGAATTCCTACTACTTTTTTTCTTTTTTTTTCTTTTTATTTCAAAAGAAATTTTGAGGAAAAAGTGGGAAACCCGAACATGTCCAAAGCATAGGTGTTAAACACAAAAAGAGCCCACAAATTTGTTAAAGACAAGACTAAGAATGTTAGAACCAACCAACCTATAAAGCTTCCAATAAAGAGTGGTTACCTGAGTATTAGGGTCATTCCTTAGAATATCTTCAAAGTGATCCACCATCTTGCCCCATGCCTGGATATATTTGTTCACATTGATCTTTACTTTTTTAAAACCTTGCGTTAAGATGTTGTCTTATTTATTGATCCACTCCAATTGCTTAACATTAGTGCCATCTATACTTGACCTCTCGTATATTCTGTTGGAAACCTCCTGTGAAGAATTAATCTGGATGCCTTCTTCTGGAACTTCATCCTTAGATCATAGAACATGTTATAATTGAGTCTCCACTTCCATTTTTCCCACCACTCCATTTACGGTTCCATCCAGTATTGGACCTAGGTTCAACTCCTTGACTTCACCATCAGAGGCCTTGAGTCCCTTACCAAGAGCTTGCTCGAACAACTCTATAGGAAACTGTTTATCACCTAGAACGCTTGTTGGGTTCCCCGGATATTTCTCTATGTCATTTTTATTTGTCCTCCCTGATGATCTAGTAACAATTGTCTTTGGGATATTCGAGTAATATTTTTGGAGTCGAGCCTTTCCCCCCACCCTTAACTGGGAACTTCCCAGTGTCAAGGTTCCCTTGCTTTCCCTTTCTCAAGCCAGGCCCGACTGCCCTGTCCCCTTGTGAATCATCCTCATATTCCATCATTTCTAGAGAGTCTGCTTCTTTATCACTTAGTTTAGTGCCCACAGAGGACCTCGATAAGTCCTACTTTCATTTCCATTTTGGTATGTGAGTTTTACATCCACCTGGGTTGGAATTCTACTTCCCCAGAGAAATTATGGATGTGAAACGATTGTGATGATGAATAGACCCTGAAGGCTCTTGTTAGCTTAGACATAGCACTCTTGCATCAGTATGGGCATCCTCACTAGATACAGTGGATAGCATGACCTCCTATCCCTTAACTTTCCCTCCAGACATTACCTTATCAACATAAGAAGGTCAATCCAAAGGCTTATGCTCGTCTTTCTTAACCTCGTCCAAGTCATTCTTCAGCCTAGAAAAAATATCCACCACCCATGGATCATGAATCCTGGATGCGGTGGGATTCATACACACCTTCTCACCCGACTTATGCAAGCCTGGATCCTGCCATGACAAGGTCCTACCAACCGAGAGCTACGCCCCTACCTCCATATGATTTGCTGCCCTTTGAGAGACTTCAGGATGCTCTAATACCATATCCACAGTAGGGGTGGGGCTAGATAAACCTGATGCAGGTATCCCCCGAGATTTTTCCTTCCCATCCAGGGCCTCTTGAATGTGTAAGAGAGGCATGAGGGATCCAACATCCCATAATCCACCTCTACTCACCTCCTCAATCCCACTTTTTGGACCTAAAAATGAGTCTAAAACTTGCTGGTCCCTTTGAACGTGTCGACACTCTGATTCCAAATGCCCTAACCCTTTGTAGTATGAGCAAAAGGCAGGACAAGACTCAAAAACTACAACTTGTTTCTATCTAAACTCTTCCCCAACCACAATCCAGATCCATTCTGTCTGGGGATTTGATATGTACACCTCAATGAAAATTTTAGGTGCAATCGGGTGACAAACAGTAGTAGTACGACTATTAGAGCATAAAAACCTGCCTACCATGTTCTCCAACATACAATTTATAGATGGATTTTATAAATTCAAAGGTAATTCTGGGAAACTTACCCACCCCGCTGAGGTAGGAGCATCCCGTATCATGTTGAACTCGAAATACCAATGAAATAGGTAGAAATGGAACCCGTTGAAGTAGTGTGGAGTGATGGAACATGCAGTAATCAGGTAGGCCTATGAAGCAAAATGAACCATCAAATTCCATTGATCTAAAGTCCAACCACCAATCATTTGAGAAGACCCCATGAACCGAAGATGAATCGGTCGAATGCATCGACCGAAAGAAGTTTATTATGGAAGAGAGCCACCAACGTCAGAATGTGTAGATATGAAGCCTTGAAGAATTCCTTCGATGAAAGTTCCCACTGAGGAGAGACATTGAGGAGATCAAGAACCTTAGGGGAAATCAAAATCGTAGTTAAAGGAGAAAGAAAATCCGGGTTAGTAAGCGGTATGAAGGGATGAAGCCTCTAAGAGGACTTCTGTAAGGGATCAACCCCCCCCCCCCCCCCTAGAGGGGGGGGGGGTGGTGCCGGGGGCGTGACCATTACTGATAAAGGAATTCCTAACCTTGAAGGAATCCCTAAAACCTCTCTCCCTACTTATTTAGTTAACTTTATCATCATTTTATCTACTATTTTTAAGTTAATTTCCTCATAATTTTTAACTTATAATTTTTTAGTTTTTTTTAAAGATATTTTGGGAATTAATAATTTTGTTTCAACTATCTAAAACAAGCCAAAAAAGAGAGAACACATTCCTTTTGGATGGAAGAGGAAAACATATACTACTTGAAACATGAAGTGAATCATAAGGATGCATCTACTAAGGGATTAAGAAATTGTTGTTGTCAAAGTATGAATTCCCAAAATATATTTCCTAAACATTGACTCGAATGATGTAGGAATTATACACACCTCAATCTGATGCATGGTGTTTCCTATATGACTCAAATTGTATGTTTTTAGTTTGTAAATTACATTTAAGCTCAAAACACACATCACAAAATCAAAACTGAGAAAACACATCCAGATTATTTTTATACTTTAGGACAATGATCTATAAGTAATTTTTGAATTTTAGGAATCAAAAACACCTCAATTAGATACATAGTGTGTCTGTTATGAATCAAAGTGCGTGTTTTAAGTTTAAAATTGGAATTTTAGTTCAAAACACATGTGACACACTTAAAACCAAGTAAAAAATTCATATTATTTTGATATGTTTTGAAAATAATTCATAAGTCATTTGTGACATATAGGAATAAACTACACCCCAATCTGATACATAGTGTGTCTGCTATGACACAAAGTGTGTGTTTTCAATTTAGAATTGGCATTTTAGTTCAAAACACACATGACATACTCAAAATTGATAAAACAAATTTAGGTTGTTTTTATACTTTAGAAAAATGATTCGTAAGTCATTTGTTACATGTAGGAATCAAAAACACCTTAATCCAATACAATGTGTGTTTGTTATGACTCAATGTGTGTTTTTATGTTTAAAATCAACATTTTAGTTCAAAACACATCTGACATACTCAAAACTGAGAAAATACATCCATATTGTTTTGATAATTTTTAAAAATGGTCTATAAGTCATTTATGATATATTAGAATCAATTACACCTCAATATGATACTTAGTGTATCAAGTATGACTCGAAGTGTATGTTTTTAGTTTATAATTCACATTTTAGCTCAAAACACACATCACATACTCAAAACCAATAAAACACATTCATTTTTTTATACTTTAGGATAATGATCCATAATTCATTTTTGATGTATAGGAGTCATCCACACATCAATATGATACAGTGTGTCTAGTATGACTCAAAGTGCATGCTTTTAGTTTAAAATTGATATTTTAGTTCAAATCACACATGACACACTCCAAACTGAGCAAATAAATTCATATTTTTTGATACTTTATGTAAAATATCCATATGTTATTTGTGATGTGTAGTAATTAACCACACCTCAATACAATATATGGTGTGTTTATTATGACTCAAAGTGAATGTTTTCAGTTTAAAATTGATATTTTAGTTCAAAACACATGTGAAAAAAATCAAAAGAATGAAAACACATTCAAATTATTTTTATAGTTTAGAAAAATGTTATATATGTCATTTTTATGTGTATGATTCAACCACACCTAAATCCAATACATGGTGTGTACGATATGACTTGAAGTGTATGTTTTTAGTTTATAATTTATATTTTTGTTCAAAACACACATCACATACTCAAAACCAAAAAAACTCATTTAAATTGTTTAGATATGTTAAGAAAATGATCCATAAGTCCTTGGTGATGTGTAGGAGTCAAACTCATCTCAATCTAATACATATTGTGTCTGGTATAACTGAAAGTGTATGTTTTCAATGTAAAATCGACATTTTAGTTCAAAACACATATGAGATACTAAAAACCAATCCAACACATGCATATTGCTTTAATACTTTTTAAAAATGATCCATATGTCATTTTTGATGTGTAGGAATCAACCGAAACACAATTCAATACATGGTGTGTTCAGTATGACTCAAAGTGTATGTTTTTAGTTTAAAATTGATAGTTTAGTTCAAAATACCCTCCACAAACTCAAAACATGAAAAAAATTCAGATTATTTTAATACTTTAGAACAATAATCCATAACACATTTTGATGTGTATGAATAAATTTCACCTCAATCTGATACATGTTGTTCCAGTTATGACTCAAAGTGTATGTTTTTAGTTTAAAATTGACATTATAGTTCAAAACACACTTGACATTCTCAAAACTAAGAAAACACATTTATATTATTTTGATACTTAAAATGATCCATAAGTCATTTTTGACATGTGAGAATAGACCACACATCAATATGACACACAATGTAGCTGATATGACTCATAGTGAATATTTTCAATATAGAAGTTTCATTGAAGTTTAAAATTCACATCAAAAAGCCAAAATAGAAAAAACAAGATCAGAATATTTTCAAAATTTTAGACAACAATTAATAATTAATTTTTGATGTTTGGGAATTGACCACATGTCAATCCGACACATGATGTGGTTAGTATGAATCTATGTATATGTTTTTAATAAAAAATATTCATTTTCATTTAAAACATATATCACATAGCCAAAAAAATAAAAAAAACTCATATTTTTTTCAAACATTTGGAAAAAAATCCATAGTTCATTTGTGACGTGCATGAATTTAGCACATGTCAATATGAAAAATGATGCGGTAGGTATAACTTGATGTGTGTGTTTTCAATATAATAGTGTCATTTTAGTTTAAAATATGCATCACATAGCCAAATCTAATCAATCAAGATTGTATTGTTTTCAAACTTTTGGAAAACAATCCATAATTCATTTATGACATTTAGGAATTGAACATACATAAATCTAATAGACAATGTAATAGGTACAACTCAAAGTGTGTGTTTTCAGTTTAAAATTGATAGTTTTGTTCAAAACACACATTATAGACTCAAAACTGAGAAAACATATTTAGATTGTTTTAATTATTTAGAGAAATGATACATAACACATTTGTTATGTGTAGGAATCAACCGCACCTCATTCTGATAAACGAAGTGCCTGGTATGTCTCAAAGTGTATGTTTTTAGTTGAAAATTGACATTTTAGTTCAAAACACATGTGACATACTCAAAAATGAGAAAAAATAATTATATTATTTTAATAATGTAGGAAAATGATCCATAAGACATCTGTGATGTGTAGGAATCGACCAAAGATCAATCTGACACATGATGTAGCTAGTATGACTTGAAATTATTGTTTTCATTATAAAAGAACCATTTAAGTTTATAAGTTGCATCACATAGACAAAACTATGAAAACAAGCTGATATTATTTTCAAAATTTAGGAAATAAATCATAATTTATTTTTGATGTATAGGAATGGATCAAACATCAATTCGACACACGACGTGGTTAGTATGAAGCAATGTCTATGTTTTCAATATAAAAGCATCATTTAATTTGAAATTTATCACATAACCAAAATATAAAAAAAGGGATTATATTGATTTAAAACTATAGGAAAAAGACCCATAATTAAATTTTTTCATGTAGAAATCAATTGTACATAAAATGATAGATGATATGGTAGGTATGACTCGAAGTGTGTGTCTTCAAAATAGAAGTACCATTTTAGATTAAAACGTGTATCACATAGCAAAAATGAAGAAAATGAGATTAGATTGTTTTCAAAATTTTGGAAAATGATCCATACTTCATTAGTGATGTGTTGAAATTAACCACAGCTCAATCAGATACATGATATGCCTGATATAACTAAAAGTGCATGTTTTCAATATAAAAGTGTCATTTTAGTTTAAAACATGCCTCACATAGCCAAAACCAATAAAAAGTGATCATATTATTTTCAATATTTAGAAAAATGATCCATAATTTATTTGTGAGGTGTAGGAATCAACCACATGTAAATACGACCCACGATGTGGTTGGTATGAATTGAAGTGCACGTTTTCAATATAAAATTTTCTTTTTAGTTTAAAACGTGTATCACATAGCCAAAACTGATAAAACAAGCTGGGATTGTTTTCAAACTTTAGGAAAAGTATCCATAATTCATTTATGACATGTATGAACTGATATCATGCCAATCCAATTCACTTTGTAGATTACTAGAATCAAAGTGTGTGTTTTAAATATAAAAGTGAAATTTTTGTTTAAAACATGTATCAAATAGTGAAAACCATGAAAACGAGCTCATATTTTTTTCAAACATTAATACAATGATCCATAAATCATTTTGGATATAAAAAAATTTACCATACATCAATACGACACATGATTAATTGACAATATCATTAATATATAAATATATAATAATTAACAATATAATTTATCATATGTAGATTATATAACATTAAAATTAATTTCTTTATTTACTATTACTGAAATAAAAATTGGTTGTATTAAAAGGACAATATTTTTTTTACGAAGTTAGATATTTGTAGAAATCACACTATAAGATTTATTTTTTTTATATTGGTTGTGATTTTTTTGTATGAATTGTAAATATCACATCAATGTAAATGTTTTGTATGTAAATTTTGAATTGAAATGACAGTGAAATGTTATATTTGTATTTAAATGTGATTTTTGATATATTTTTATTTCAATTTGTTTGGTTTCTAATTTTGTTTAATGTTATAGAGATGTTATAGCTATGCAGAAGGTACATGTCCTTTATCAGCACTACTAAAAGTGCCGATAAAGGGGAACTTTATTAGTACTCTTACTAGTGATGATAAATTCACACTTTATGAGTGCTGTAAAAAGCGTTGATAATAATCCCCTTTGTGAGTGCTAGTAAAAACTATGATAAAGGACCCCTTTATCAGTGCTAATAAAAATCACTGATATAGGATACCTTTATTATTGCTTTTTTGGCAATGATAAAGGAGTCCTTTATGGGTGATTTTACTAGCACTGATAAAGGATGTGTTCTTTTAACATCACATATGTTTTCAATTCTTTTTTAACTAACAAATGTCTTTTTTAATGCCATTAAAAGACCTATTTATAGTACTAACTTACTTCCTAACCCAACATGAAAGAAAGAATCTTGGTTAGGAGTGATGGTCTTTCAGGGATTTTTGGGATTCTGATGGTGGATGGGCTTGTATTGTACCTTTGGGTGTTTTCTATGTCAATGTTTCATTTTTGATATATATATTTTTTCTATAGTGTGGTCTAGTTTTTTTCCTTTGAATTTTGGTTTTTTTGGATCCCTATTTCTTACTCTAGCTTTTTGGTTATCTTTCTAGTAAGGTATCATGGTGGTCTTCTTCGATGGAGGTAGTGAATTGATGATGAGGTGATGAAATTTTCTCATTATGGTGATGAGTGAAAGAATTATGGATCTGAGAAGTGATTGTATCTCTTTGATGTTTGATATAAGATGTAGGTTTGGGGATTCAATTTTGGCGATGGATGTGTTGAATTTTTTTTGGTCCCTTTGATTTTTGATATGGATTTTTATTGGTTTGATTCATTTGGAGTCGACTAAAATTATGGCGTGGATTAGTGAATTTATGGTTAAATTCATTCAAGGTTTCTTACTTTTAACCCTAAAAGTAGTATTTTATTAAAAACCTAAAAAATTAACTGGGAATGAAAAGTCCCTTATTTGATTTATCTGAAACCACTCATGGTTGATCATAGAATGAGGTTTTACTATTTTTATTTAATTTGAGTTATATAAAACATATATAAAACCCATTAGTGATATTTCATTTATGTAATTAAGTTTTTAATTAATATATAATGTCATGAAATTTTAAAATTTTGAAGAACATAACTTTCTTATGGTACATAATAGGTATATCATATAATAAAATATAAAGTTTAAAGTTTTGGTTAACTAACTTCCCATATTACTATCATATTACATGGCATAGTTAAAACTAAACCAAAGTTGTACTATATGAATATTCATATGTGTCATTAATATAGTATGGGATTTATGATAGGGCATACCAAAAAGTCATATTATGAAACTTTAAAACACATTATAAAATATCAGCCTATCCATCATGGTGGAACTTAGTGGTAGCTTCCCATGTGGTTCTGGGTGTGGTTTCAAGTTCTATCCTCATTGATTACTTTCCTGCATTTGTGTGTTGCATGATTTTCTTTGTAATATAGTACATTTCCCCTATATCAATGTAAATACAATATCATCCTAGTATTATATGAATTTTTTCTTGTTTTATTAGTGTTTCATATTATTAAAAGTATGATTATTATGATTAATTGAGTTAATTTCATTAAACTATTTATAATGAGGATGATTCTAGAATTTATATTTCAGTTTAACTTGTATGTTTTATTTTGTTTCACATGATAAATTTTGCTATTACATATGATAATTTAAAGGGGGTTAATGTAATTTTTAAGTTATATGGTATTTTTTTAAATTCATTTAAAAAATAAAAGTGTTTTTAAATATTATAATTAAAATGAATTTATCTTTTTGAAAAAAGGGTTTTTTTCTAAAAAATAGAATTTTCTTAAATTTTTAACTAAAATGTATTATTTTATTCCTAAATATTTATATATAACATTATTTTCTTATCTTAAATTGTATTAAATCAATTATTCATAGATACAAGTTTGATTTCAATACCTTGGAATACACGTCAGCATGTTAAGGGTTTAAATTTGTTTTTGGATTTTTCAATTGAAAATTGGTTTGTGGATAGAATAAAAAATATAAATATCTAAATTTTAATTTTAGATGATGTTTGAAGAGACATGTTGTATTTAATCACTTGATTTTGAAATAGTTTTCTACTCAATATTTATAATGTATTTTGAACAGGGAATCAAACATTACAGAAAGTTTGAGTAGTTATGTCCTTCATTAGAATGAATAAGGTATAACCCCAATAATTTAAAAAGAAATTTTGAATTTGATAAATTATTATTTTGAAATTTTAAGGAAACATCATGAACCCCATAACACATAAGTGGATACTCCAATTAATGTTGTATATATCAAGCTAATAAATTATGCTTTAAAAATTTTAGGATAACATTATAAAGATGGTAAAACATTAATGGATGATGTGGTGGGGAAAAATATTAGGGAAAAATTATCTGAGAAACAAAAAATAATATTTCTAAATTAATTAAAGAAAAAAAAATCAAGAATTGTATATGGGATGTTTCCAGTATCCAAAGATGTCTTTTATACTAAATTTATAGCATATCAATTGCCCATGTGGAATTATTTATAAAGAAATGTCAATGATCTTAGAATTTTTGTATTATTATTTTGTTAAATATAATATCACCAAATCATATTATCAGATATATAAATTCATTAACAATATTGGTCTGAGTTATATAAATACATATTCATGTCCCAATGATTTTATTCTATATTGAGGAGAAGGTTCAAATAGGGAAGGGTGAAAAATATGTTGCATTTTTATATAACAGTCAATAAATAGTGATTCAAATATGAATCAATATACTATGAATAAGAAGCATAAAAAGACATATCATGTAAATATTTTTCATTAATTTCCATTAAAACAATTTTTTCAGAAATTATTTTTGTCCTATAAAACTTTTGAGTATATGAAGTAACATGCCTTGGATAAACAATTATGGGTTCTTGTGACATTCAAAAGAATAAAAATCTTGGAAAACCTTTGGGAATTTAAGAAGCAATTATAGAATATCACCAGTTACTTTGATTACTTATAATCTACCTCCTTATATATGTATATAATAGAATTAATTCATTATATTAATGATTATTCTTAGAAATAAAATTTCTATAAATTAAATTGATGTCTATATTCATCTTATTATCTTAATGTTGTAGGAGTTATATAATGATGTTTTAAAAAAGTATAATGATTCTATTATATTTTTTTGAGTGCATGCCACTATAATTTATAAGATTAGTGATGTTTTTAGACTAGGGAATTTTTATAGATGGTTTAATCACACTAACTTGGGTTTTCTAGTTTTGAATTTTGATTTTGAGTCTCATTGACTATCCTAATGAAATTTTATTTCATGTGTCATCATTGATTTCTTAACACATATCATAGAATTTAGGTTAAAATGGAACAATTAAATGAAAAACAAATTTGGGACTTCCACCAAAATTATTATCTAGATCAAAAAATTTTAAACAATTATCAAATGTTGATATTGAGTATGGAAAAGATTTTCAGTCTAATGTTGGTGGGAATTGAGTCTATACCCCATCAAATGTAATTAGAAAATAACAATGGAAGAAAAAGTTCATATTTTTTCAAACATCTATTTGGATAATTTCATTTGTTATATCATAATTTTTACGTCGTGCACATTGAGAAGAATATTTGTGATAATACTCATTTTTACATTCCTCAACGAGTAAGGAAAATCAAAAGATTATATAAATGATCATAAATATATATACGTAATGAATATTAAGTGAGGTATATGGTAAAATAATAAATTAAAGTATCCTATAGTAATTTACACATTAAAACATTTAGGGAAATTATAATTTCCTTCAAATATTAATAAATATTAAAGTACCTGATGGATATTCAAGTAATATATCTAGATGTTATGACTTAAAAAATCATAAGTTACATGGATTTAAAATAAATGACTCATATATATTGATGAATCATTTTTTACCTATTAGGATATGACTTGATTAGATTACTGAGAGGGGGAGGGCATGAATCAATGATCCGATTTTTATTTTATGAGTTTATACTCTTCAAAATAAACCTATTAAACTGGTAAAGGTTCTTGATCCAATCATTTTAAACTCTCAACCTTTCCTCATATACAAAAATTGAAATATAAAGAACAATAAATAATATTTACGATATTTTACACCCATGCACACTCCTTTACATGTTTCTTAGTCCCCCCAATATGGATTCAATTCACTACTTCACAACCATCTTTACAATATTGAGTCTATAGTGTTCCACTTATAGAATCCACTAGAAAATATAACTTCACTATTAAAATGAATATTCAAAATAAGAAAGACCTCATATGTTTTCCTCCTATATATATAAGTGAATCAATGAGATTGTGAGTGTACTCATCCAAAATATTCAATAGTTATTTATTCACAATTGATTTGAGACATCCTATAGGTTTTGATAGAAATACATATTATTACCTTGATATAGAAAGTATTGATCCAAACTTATTCTTCATGTAGATGATCTACCTCACTAGAAATACTTTATACATGCTTCCTTATCTTTTTTTTTTCTATTACTCATCTCTCACGAACATACAAAGTCTCTCATAAATTCTACACAAACATGAATCAATCCTCTCATCTCAAATAAGAAGGTTCCATCTCAAATAATTTATCAACCTTTCATCTTATTAATGTGAAATTAATTTTCTCATTAACTACTTAAAAAAACTTCCATAACCATATTTTAAGAATAAATACTCATGGAACTAACCATTCATAATGAAGAATGACTTTAATATCCATTTATCAACCACATTAAATGTTATATAACTCCTTATAATTCCAATTGAATCATAGCCTAAAACTATGAACTATGATTATTAAATCAACGAAAAACCATTTAAGTATCGTCATAATAATTATAGACATGTTCCATGTGTTTTTCCTCGATACAACTTGCACTATGGATTGGTATAGAGTTATTGTAAATTTTACCTCAACACACCAAAGACCACATATATGGTCTCATTTTTCTATCCTTTTTGTCATGCGAAACCACATTTTAACCATAGACACCTTCACTATGGGAATAGGACTGGCCGTTTCAATTATTTTGAACTAAAATTATTTACCTGTTGACTATGAATTTCTCTAGTCATTTTAGGCTTACCCATTTCTCATAGGTAGAAATCACAAGAAAAAAAAACTTGTACCATGAGTGTGGGACGGGATATTTTTTCCTTCTCAAACTACATGTAGTGAAACTCCTAGAACATAACTTCCTTATGACTTTTTTAAGCTTAGTTGTGTTTCACATGTGAACCTTGTGTTCAAAATGGGGACCACCATAGTCACAGTCCCTATCTATCTACCCATTTTTGAATTTTCTTCTCACCATGCCTTATTTAATGGGAATGGCCTGCTCCTAAAAGCTTTTCCAACATCACCACGACCTGCTCTAGGGAATGGAATTTCCTATATTGGGAAATATCCAATATTCCTTCCATTTTTTTGGACACAATCAATCATGTAATCAACCTTTCTATTATCAATGGTTTACTTCCTCATTGTTAAAAAATATAACTTAATCCTTTAGGATTGACTACAATCTCCCCCTTTATATCTCATTGAAAATACCTATCTTCACAGAAATATACACCCATTATTAATAATGAAATTCAAAGGTTAATGAATAGAGTCTTAATTTTTCTTCTCAACCATATTCTCATCCCTTTAATCTTTTCAAAGATAGTTATGAAATCACATGTTTCCTTATTAAAGAGCCTTTGATCAATCCAATCTAAGTCTATGTGGGTTATCCTAGTGTAGAAAACAAAGGTGATGTAATAAATGTGTTCTATGTTATCCATAAAACTCTTCATGTGATGACATGCTAAAAAAACATTAGAATCTTTAATAAAGAGTATTAAGATAAACCTAAATATTATGTGCACATCTTAACACACCATCAAAATAGTTCAAATGAGTGAAATATAGATCTTTTATTTTCACCGAAAGATCAACCAACACCCCTTGAAAAATATATTCAACATATTCATAACAATAGAGTTAATGTGATATTCTCATACTTTATTTCTAGATTTCTCTAAGCTTTCTAGAAATTCTATATTTGAAAGCTTTTTTCTAAAAGGTATCCCCCCATAAAGGGTTACACTCATATATTATTCTCATGGAGAAATAATCCACATTCATATAACCATATTTGTTATCTCAAAATGGAAGCCTCAATAATCTACTTAAATTACCTAGTAGTTACCAAAAGATATATAAAAGATTAATGGAATAAGGAGAGACCACTTAGTGCCTAAAGAAAAACCCTTAGGTTGAGATATTACTCTCAACCTAGGCTGTTATTTCCTTCCAATATCAATATATTTCTTATATGTAGAATATTTCTTCATTTCAGGATTCAAGACATCCTCACTTTCATTATTTTTAAGTAACCTATTTATTGTCTCTTATTTAGCATGGAAAATAGTCATAAAAGTTTTTGAGACATTCCCAACTTTCTCACACCTTTCACACTTATTCAGATTATTTCTTATGGATGAATTATCATGTACCGATTAATATTATTTTGATACAAACTACTTTATCTAAATTTAATCCACTTTTTCTCACTGAAAATCTCCCTAGATTATTTTCTATTTACAGGTAAAGAAATATTTAACCAACCTGAGTAGGATTTGTGACCATACCTTCCACAAAACCAACAATGTCCTTTGAATTTTGATCTTCTTATCTGATTCTAGACTAGTTTAGAATGGTATTATTTCTATCCTCCTTAATCCTTCCTTCGAATAAGAGGTTGTAATTTCTTTGAAACAATATTTTATTCTTTTAATCTCAAAGGTTTCCTCTTATATTCCTAAAACTAAACTTTATATGGTTTATTTGTAATGCCTGAAACATCAAAAGAGATAGATTTATCTTCAAGATGATTACCTGTAGGCTTACCTTGTTCATTTAATCCTCTCTTTGCACCTTTATGAGAATATTCTCCTCTGGCCTCAGAATATTTTCTAAATCTCCTATCGCTACATTCAATCAACTTTAACTATAAACCCAATGGATTTTGTATTGTAAAGCTCCTATAATGTAACATTCAAATTTTCTTCAAGGTTACAAATTATATTTTCTTTTTTAGAAAATTTAAACTTTTAGATCTAGATTTCTTCAACAAGGGATGATTCCTTATTGACTTTATCTTACTTTTATTAATTAATAAACCCCTTTTCCTTTTTGATAAACTCACTCAATTGAGTATCCATTTCCTTGTTATACTTTAATAATATTTTTATGTCTCTATTAAGTTGTGATATCTTATATAGAAAACATTCAAACTTATTATTTAGTGCCAATTCAAGCTATATTCTCTCTTCTAAATTGTCACTTCTTAGTGGATAGAAATATTTCTCCACCTGAGCAACAAGAGTGTCTTCATTGTAAATTTTTTTGGATGAGCCGTCAATATTTTTCAGAAAACATATTGTTTTGGTGATGGAATTATTATTATTATTCTTTTCCTTTTTCTTCTTATGGGTTCTATCTTATTCATCATCTAATTCCGATTTATCAACCCATTTCTTTGGGAAACAAATTTCAATATGACCAATAACATTACAATTAAAACATCTAAGAAATTTTTTACCTTTTCCATTAATATTTTCCTATAAGAATATCTTTGATAAAAGACCAATAATATTATTGAGATTTTTATCATACATTGAATCAATAATATGTTTAATAATTTTATTCTTCTCTTTTTTCATGGCTTCAAAGAAAACCTCCTTTTTGTCATGGTTTTTTAAAACTGGTGCCTTCCTCATCTTATATGCGATAATAATATTGTGTAGTTAATATAATGAAATGTATTCATGATATTACAGAGGGGATACAATAGGATCAATTAGATCTATAAAGACACTAAAAAAATTCTTCACAATAGTGGAATCTTCAGGTTTCTCACCAAATCTATAAATATTACTAACTATTTTATTTACACGACTAAAATGGCTATCAACATCTTCTTATCTAACCATGTAACACCCCAATATGTTACAATATTTTCCTTTTAGAATAAATATAATTTTTTATAATTATTTAAATACAAAGATAAAAGTACGCTACACACAACACTAAATTAGCTTGCATTACACACAAGGCTATGTTTTACTGCCTTTTAATGGAGAAAATATTTTAAAACTAACTTTTGACAATTTTATAAATTTTATTTTTATAAATGATTATAATTTTTGAATTCATAATGTTGAAATTATCTTAGGGTGATTATTTTTGGGATTTTTTGAGAAAATTTGTATTTTGATGAATAGTGAAAATTACTACAGTTTAGTTAAAAAAATCATGTTCATTTAAATAATGATTAGTGTTAAATTATATTTTAAGTTGGTTTTAAAGTAAAAGTAGATAAATTATTCATATATTAATCTAATGTAATCCATTGGAATATTTTTTATATTTAAATTAGAAATAAAAACTTATTGAACTTTTGAACATTTTTGCTTTAAAAACCTGCATTCTCGCCACGTCTGCAGGACTACCATTAATATTAATTTTCCAAATTCTATGATTTAAATTTTTAAAAACTGATATAAAAATTTGTAATCGTATAATATTTTTATTTTAATAATATAGAATTAAAATTTTTACCAAAAAGATTAGTGAAAGTGAATAAAATTAATTACAGTGATTATGGTAAAATTAAGTTTAATAAGGAACTAAACCTTAATCTTAAGGACCAAAATGACTTGGAAACTTACAAAAAATAAATTTTATGATAATAATTAGACCATATACCATCTTGGTTATAATTTTATTAGTTTTTTGGATATTAATAAATGGAGGTACCCTATATAAAATATTAAGTAAAGAAAATGACAAAAAAGAAAATTTCCTTACCTTTAACATTTATAAAACTTTGAGATATGTAAAAATCATCATATTTTAGGTTATACATATCATTTTTAAATATAAATGGGTTATTATTATCATAAAAATTTATCAATATTTTTAGAGATTATTTAGTTGCCTAAAATGATTAAGAAATGCCAACATAGTGATTGTTTAATTAATAATTAACTAAAATAATGATACTATACATACTAAAAGTGAAAAGTATTGATTGAATTTTTATCATTAATTATTGTTTTACATTAATATATCATGTTAAAAATCCTTAAAATTAATTTATTTGAATTCCAATATTTTTTTGATAATTGAAATTTAAAATTAAATAAATAATGTCAAAATTGACATTATTGTTATTTTACAATAAATGATATTTTCTTAAATGATTTAAAATTAATAAAAATCCTATATTCTGAAAATTGATTTTAATTGTTAATAAATATTAAATATGAACTATTAATGGACCAATTTATCTCTTATAATTAACATATTGACCCACATACTATAAAAACATTGTTAACACAGTCTGGGTTTGAGTAGTGTTTTATCGCGTCACATGCGTTTGTTTTAAAATTAATTTCCAAAATACATGTAATTTTTTATTTTATTAATTATATATCATATTAATAATTCATTTTCTCTATTTTTTTAAAATATTACTTTATTTTTTTCATAATATTTATATTAATTAGATTAGAAAACTAGATGATTTAATAAAAACAAAAATGACAAAATTGGAGAATCTAAGAAGTTAAGAAACCAAATTATTAAAATGAAAATATTTTTCTGTGGTTGGGGTTTTAATATAACATTAATCCTCTTCAATACATTATTTTTTTTATTTTTTGAGGAACCTTAGGTAAGGCAGACCTCCCATTAATGAATACCTTTTGGTATTTACAAGAGTGCCACTACCCGTCCACTATAAAAAAGAAAACACTCTACCCATTACTCACACATATCAAGACACTTGAACTCATCCAAAATCTGAAAAAATAGTCTCCCAACATCCCTAACCTCGATATATAGGCCTCACATCAGGTAATAAGTAATCCAAGGAAGCCTTTTGGTACAAACTAAAAGTAGTTACCTGATTAAGAGGTAACATCTTCTCTGAAGATCTCTAGTTTAATTTCTATTCTCCACCACATAAAATATACTTATTATATGATTATATAAACATTATACTCAATATAATAGGTTGTTTTTATGTAAAGGGTGCGAACTAAACTTACACACACCTCCATTTAATGGGTAGCGGACATACTATTTCTATGTGCGGCGAACTACTGCCCCACGAAATGATGATTGATCATTTTTCCTTTACATCATGGTGGAAATTATGATGGAAAATCTGATTATATATATGATATATATGATATTTATAATGTCTTTATTATTATTTAATTTTTATTTAAAACATAACATTATGCTTTCCATCTTATGTAAATACAATAAATTCGTTTGAGGAAGTGTTGACTACCACCACTTCAAAGCGATATGACTCGTTCATTCCATAGATGGAAAATATAAATTTTGGTTTTAATAGAACTATGTAAAATATTTAAAAAATATATGATACTAGAATTATAATATACATATATATCATTTATTTTTTATTCTTTTAATACAATAAAGAAATGAAATCATCTTTCATGCGTATGTATGACCCACCGTCACCATAAATGGTGCACTTCATTTATAATATACAAATATTATGGACTAATATAAATAAATAAATACATAATATATATGATAATTAAGTCACATTATAAATTATGGAGATGATGAAATGATGATATAATTAATAGTAACAACAGATCAAAAGTCATAACATATATGAGAAAACTAGGAAATTAACACCCAAAATAGTTAAAATAATGAAAGTGTGTTAACAAACGGGTAATAAAATATTATAAGAAGTTAAAATATGATATTATTAACATTATTATATTTATTATATAAGTTAGTAACATATTTTAAACCACTATACATGAGGATAGAGACCACAAAAAAAAGTAAGGTTAAGGTAATGGATTTTGGCTCAATTTACATTCCTTTGAGACTTATTTTTGTTATGCACAAGTTCATTTTTGTATACTGTCTATAATACCCTTTGACCTGATATATAATGAATATAATTATTCTAGTGATATTATAATTTTCATTTAATTCATGTGTAATATTTATTGAAATGTTTCAAAGTGGTATGAGAAACTTTGTAATGTTTAACGATTATTTTTGATCAAGAATGTTTTAATGTCAAAAACCCTTGTTGTTACTTATCCTCGTATGAGGTATTATTTATTAATTCATATTATTTATTAAATATGGATATATGATAAGGAAAAATTTTCATTAATTAAATCCAATTATTTTATTTAAGGAATGATTTGGACATGTAAAACATGGGTTGGGGACCATTTAAGGTAAGCCCTACGGGTTGGGGATTATTAATGAAAGCCCCTTGATGCATCGATAGTCTCATGAGAAAAAATTAGGTTCAAAAAAACCTTCATGTTTTTAACCAGTATGTTATAAACTATCTATTGAAAGGTCTTGACAATAGAGTTAAGGTTGGAAAAACCAAATTGGCTTGTAACCAGTATATTTTAAACTGTCTTATGAAAGTTCTTGATGGTAATGGTTCCATGTACCAAGGAAATATAACGTCAAATAATTAATAATTTTCTTTTTAGAACTTAGTTATTATTATTATCTATGAGATTTTGTTTCGACATATCTATGGATAGTTTCTATTCTTGGGTTTATTGATTAAGTGGCATGTGTCTCAATTTCTTACCTTTCCATATTGATGTTTCCTTGTCCAGTTATTTGAATGGCTTGTGTTATGAGTTATTTACCTTTCCATGTTGGTTTATTTCCATTGATTCATTATTTATTCCACTTTAATTAACTTTAATGATCATTTGATCTCACCCATGTTACATTTCCTTTCCCTAGGTTATGAAGAAGAAAACATTGAATAAGATTTTAAGATGCAATTTACTTAACTTTATTATGTATCATGCTTTATTTATTTTCCCAATGTATTATGGGAATCATGTATCTAATATGGTATTAAAAGACTTATAAAATGATCGATACTTCGATATTTTATTCTTTTTAATCATTGCAATGTAATAAAATAATAAAACGACTCTGGGTTTCTAGGGTTGGGGCGTTATAGTTGGTATCAAAGGAAGTTTAGGAACAACCTTGGAAACTAGATTTAGAAACATTAGATTAGGGAAAATAACCCTAAGATAAACATTGAGGATAAGTATAGAAGAGAATCCTAGAATTTTGGTAAGTTAGAGATTATGTGGTTATTCTTAGGAAGACCTCCCTATCTGGATACTACAAGTGGATGTGGTTTTGGTACATATGTACCTAAAAGTAACAACTATGAAAAGGTGTTTCAGGCTTGACTCATGGTATCATAGTACATGAGGCCTTACCTCACACCTAGTTTTACACTCCCAGGGGATACACTTAGGATAGTTTACATTTTCTATACCTACTACTATGAATGATTTAAAAGTAAATATTTCCCCAATGTAACTAAAGTTTATTATTTTAGGATTTACAATGCATAAATTTATGTTATGAATTATACCATATTTGGAATTATATATTATGATCTAATCCAGTGTATTAAATTGTTTAGAAATGGAGTTTTGAAGTATGAATGATGTCAATACTCATAGAAAATACAGGGATTTACCTCCCAAATAAACCAATATGGCTGGAATTTGAATGGAACAAATTATGGAGATACTAGGGTAAATTAATCAGGTTATGATGAATAACCTCACTCGAATGGAGAAACATCTTCCACAATGAGAATATCCAATGCTGGATCACTTTATGTGATAGAAGCCCCCATTTTTTAGTGGGACTACTAATCCAATTGTAGCTAAGCAATGTATTAACTCTCTGGAAAAGATATTTATGGATTTGGGATGTGGTGAAAAGGAAAAGGTTACACTTGTATTGTACTATCTTAAAGACAATGATGATCAATGGTTCTTATTGATCTAGAATACTAAGGAGGAATAAGAAATTTAACTCATAGATTAAAGAAATTTTAAGGATACATTATTTGATAAATAATTCCTTTGAGATAAAAAAAAACAAGTAGAAGAGGAAGTTCCTTAGATTAAAGAAAAAAGAAGAAGAAATTGTTGCAGATTACGAGGCTACATTTAAAAAGTTAGCTAGGTATGATATGGATTGTATACACAACATTAAGTGCAAGATCAATCACTTATTTAAAGGTATTAATATAAATATTTAAAGGGAACTGGTTAATAAAACCTTTTCTTCATATGATTAAATAGTTTTATGTTCTATAAATATAGAGAAAGAATTGTATATATACTATAGCTTAGAATGGAAGCCTGAGAAGAAGAGGATGATGGATAAAAAAGTGGATAAGGGAAAGTAGAGAATGAAGGATTTTCCCACATGTGATAATTATGGATAGAAACACCCTGGTACATTCTTGAAGGGAATTAGAGTTTGTTATAAGTATGGATCAAAAGACCAAGAAATTCATGATTATAAGGGAAAGAAAGAAAATTACAATGTGAAATGATTCCACTATAAGGAAATTGGTCACTATGAAAATGAATGCCCCAAACATCAAGGGAAAATACCTCAGAGGATGCCAAGGGATCAAGGCCATTATTATGTTATTGATACAACTAAAGTGTAATGATTAATGTGCCTATATATTTGGATATTTTTAGTAATGTTGTAAAAGTATTTTATCAGTGATATACAGGTTATAAGAATAATGAAATATATAAGGATTTTACCGCGGTACTTTTTCGTTAAGGATTTGAGATCATCTGCTGAATGGTACCAAGAAAAGTTATTCAGTAGAAAGTTAATTTTTTTTACAAAACACACAATTAAGGGAAAGAAAATGTAACACCCCAGGTAAATAAAAAAATATGAAATTTTCATATTTATCCATATTTTTGAACAAAATATTAATATGACTTTAAAGTGGACGCTATGCTCAATGGCGTACCCAACACGCAACAACGAGTTTCTTGGGAATCTTACGTTGCACTCTAATAATAAAATAATATTATTTTAAATGGTAGTTAACATGTAGCCGTTGTATTGGCGGGAATGGATATAAATAACTAAAATATGATTATATATGTTTTTAAATGTTTTTACATTTATCCAATAAAAGATAAAGGCATAAAATACGGAAATAATTCAATTTTAGGCGTATATGCCCTAGTTTTCACTAAAGGTTCACTTATCACCTTTTGATGGAGAACCGTCATTAAATATAGTTTTGTTAACTCTTATACATCCTTTTGGACCAAATAAAACTCTTCTTGAGAATTGGGACATCAAAATTTACTTAGTGTAAATTTTTGGTATCTTTCTGATAAAGTTCATTTTTTAATGAATAGTGTAAAATGTTGTATTTTAATTCAAAACCTCTTTTTAATATAATTTAGTTATATGATTAGATTATCTTTTGAATTGGGTTTAAAGTGAAATTAAAATATATTTTTACCATTAAATCCAATAGTGGTCTTTGGAATTAATTTCACTTTGAAAACAGACTTAAACTAGTGTCAATCTTTTGATACATATTGTTTCATAAAAACACGCTATTTGCTCTGACAGTGGGAATTAATTATTAAATTAATTAATGTGACTTATATGTTTTGAATTTTGTAAAATAGACTTCATTTTTGAATTCGGAATATCAAATATAGCTTTGGGTGAATTTTTGGGATTTTTCTGAAAAACTTCAATTTTTGATGAATAGTGAAACCACTAAGTGGTACTTATAAAAACTGATTTTTCCGTTTAAATGAAATTTTGCCATCTTTGTGTTTTGAATTTCAAAAATCCGAAATACATGGTTGTCATTAAGAAGTAAAATTTTGTTCAATGGGATAAAAATAATTTTTTTGGTGAATAGTAACTTATTAAGTTTTTAATCGCGATTAGAGGTAATTAGTGTAGTTTAAGGTAAAAATAATGTTTTAATAATATGAAATGAACTTGACACATGTCCTAACCTCATTGGATGTGTCATGGCCGACCAATACAACCCATGGGTCAACTTGGGGACCCCATGAAGCCAGTTTGGTTGGAAAATGACATTAATATCTTTTTATTTAAAGTTAAAGTAAAAATGACACAAACATGAAATGTTTTACTAAAACAATTTTAACATGGGGTTATACAAGTAAGGGTTTTGACTATAAATAATCATTGGAAAGATAAAACAATTTCCTACATCATAGTATTTTTTTATAATTTTTATACATTAAATAAATTAAATTATTTATGACATCATGATGATGCAGCGATGACCTCATTATTTAACGATTTAAATAAAATGGAAAGATAATGTAATATCTAAGCCCTACACATGTCCAAAACCTATTGAATGAGTGGATTTAGAACCCTTATCACCTTATCCTCGAAATAAATCAATTTGGGACCTTTAAAATCCGAAACTCTTTTGAAAATAAAGTAACATTTTGTAACTTTACAAGAGTGCCCCTCCTCTCCTCTTATAAAAGGCCCCCACCTCTACCTCCTTACCCACACTACCAAAGCCTTTAGCTCGGCCAAACTCTGCCCATTTTGTCTCTACGCTTCCCTATATTACTCCTTGAAGCCTCACTGTGGGCAGAAGTCTTCCCAAGGAAGACTTTGAACTCAAACCAAAAGGAGTTACCCGATTTTAAGGTAATGTCTTCACTAGAGTCCTTTTGTTTTATTTTGCTTCTCCAACCCCCTAAACTCTTTTTATTCATTTCTTTTGTAACAACTACAGTATAATAAATATACTAGGATGTTTTTATAAGAAGTATTATAGCTACACTTTCACACACCTACATCTAATGGTTAAATAACATACTGTTTCTGTGGATGGCGAATTTCTGCCTCCCGAAACGATGATTGTTCAACATTCTTCTAACACCTTCAAAGGAGGACATTAAAGATGAAACTATATTTATATATGATATCTAATATGTTTATGTTTTACTTAAGCTTATTTATTTTTCATTTATGTCATACCTTTATGGTTTCCATTATGGGTAAACACGATAATTTCATTTTAGGAAGTGCGGACTACCGCCCCCTCAAAGTGATTTGATTCGTTAATGCCATATGTGGGACATATAAAGGATGGATTTAAAGTTATTATATATGATATTATACTGGAATTATAATATACCTCTATATCATTATTATTTCTTTCCATTAAAGTATGAGATAGAAATGAAAGTAGCGTTCATGCGTACGTACGGCTTACCGTCTCCATGAACGGTGCATTTCATTTCTTATCCTCAAATGTAATGTACTATTATAAGTAAATATAATGGATATATATGATGTATGTTAAATTTTAATGGTTAATATAATTCTGTAATTAAAATATACATATCTCTCATTTAGTTTTAATTCCATCAATATGACATAGAAATGAAAGTAGCGTTAATGCGTACGTACGGCTTACCATCTCCATGAACGGTGCATTTCATTTCTTACCTCTAAATGATTATGTAATATTATAAATACATTTATATTCTGGATATATATGATATATATGATATCCAAGTCATGAATATCATTCTGGATATAATGAAACTTTGACCACACGAACAACATGTAATTGTAAGAAGTCCACTTTCGACTTAAGAACCAAATATCGACAAAACAAACATTATAAACCTAAATGATTACATAATGTTTATAACATGTCAATAATTGATATAAACGGAATAATGAACTTGAAAAAGGTTCTTAAGCAAGTATAAATTAACACAAGTTTATTATTCAGGACGTTAAATAACGATCGAGTCAAGTCGGACCCGAGGTAAGGGATCCTACTCCTCTATTTCTTTTTAAGTACACTCTTTTATGTCATTACTTTTAAAGCTAATATTTAAAGTTATTGGGATGTTCTTTTAAATTACTCTTACTGTAATTTTTATGTTCATATGATGAGATACCCTATTCTCTCTCATCAATCCATTTTGGAAGTTTTGAGTGGCGTCGTTAGGCTGCCGAATTTTCGTAAGAGATCAAACCTCTCTTTTTTTAAGTACTCTCCTTTATGTCACTTCTTTTAAGATCCTATTTGTTATGTTGGGGGATGTTCTTTTAAATTCCTCTTTCTATAAACTTTATGTTAATATGACGAGATACCCTATTTGATCTCATCAATCCCTTTTTGTAAGTTTCATGTGGCGCCGTTAGGCTGCCGAGTTTTCGTAAGGGATTTTTCATCTCACTTTTATTCCCGTGAGATTTATGCTACATTTTCCACAATTTACTTTGAGTGGTGTATGTACTGCCCATTATTCTACTCTTTGTGTAATATACTTTCATTTATGAGTATTTACATCAATGATTTATTGTCCTTAATTCATGGGGTGTATGTTTTGAAAGATACCCATGTCGGTAAGGGAACCTTTCACCCTCCTCTTTTTAAAAGACTTCTTTTGTTGGGTCTTTTAATTTACATATTATCATGTTGGGATATGTTCTCATATATCCTTATTGATGTAAATTTTATGTCCAAGTGACGAGACACACTTTTTATCTCTCATCAACTCATTTTGATGTGACGCCGTTAGGCTGTCAAGGGAACTTCTTACCCCAATTTCGATTTCTTTGGGTTCAAAATGTAGTTATTGAATATGTCGTCCTATGAATATGTGTGAATAACCTATGATTGTTTTACACTTAATATCCACGTATATTTGGTGTATTAGTTTGTCACACATAATTATGTAATTGATTTATCCTTAATCCAAGGATACCATCTTTGTATGGGACTTCATCTCAATCTCCTTTCATTAAGGCATATTTTATTTTATACACAACTTTCTTTTATACGGTGTATAAACCCCTTTGACTTTTACGTTTATCCAAAAGGAATCTTTTTTATACGAAGTGTTTTACAAAACGACAAAAGGGAATGTTTTTGTCGTACGTATGCGGCGACAACGACTTCTCCGCCGTCGTGACCATTATTTGAGTTTCGTCTTCCTCTACAAGCCATACCTTCTTTTTTAAAAGAAAAATAAATACCATGTTTTACTTTTCTTTTATTTTGGTATTGAAAATGGTTTTCATAATGTTTTTATATCAATGTGTTGTATTGATATCTTGTGATTGAAAGGTGGAAATGTTATGTTTTCTTTATGCATGTTTTACGTGATACGATTATATTGAGGTTCTTGGGCATTATTATGAAGACGGGTGGTTCCGTGATAAACTAAGGGCGGGGAGCCCGATATAGCTCTCCAATGCATTGGGTAATGCGAAGGAGTGAAACGTTAAGGTTTCTCCGAAGAGATTTAGGGAATATACTGTGATGGGTATTCCAAACGTAACCAATAGGGTTACTCCCTACGTAAGAATGTTATGAATGCCTCAAGTTACCTTTTTGTCTTATGTTTTCTATGATTTATTCATGGTTTGATGAGGTATGTTAAAGTGCCTATGTTTTATGGGTAAAGTATGATTTAATTCTTATGTATATATGAACTCATGTTTCCTTTCCATATTTTTATAACCCTTACTGAGCTTTTTATGCTCATCCCAAGTTTTTGAAATGTTTTTCACAGGTCAAGGGAAAGGTACATGATGTGATGATAGTGTCAAGGATGTGTCAAGAAAGAATCCTTGTTTTATTTTTAATATGTTTCCCTTGATGGGAAGAATGAATACTGTCTTTTATGTAACCACTTTGTTTAAATGTGGAATGTAATGCAAGTTTTATGATCTAATTCTCTAAAACTCTAAACCTGAAAAGATCCTCAATGTGTAATCTAGTAATAACTCAAGATTAAGTAAGGTTTAAGGCTGGGGCCTTATAGTTGGTATCAAAGGTCGGTTTAGATAACTTTAGAGGTTAGGGTATTCTTTAAGAATAAGTGGCATTACCATAATGGTTAGGATTTCAGAAAGAGTCCTAGTTTTAGATAAAGTGAATGAGTAAGTGAATCTTAGTGTTTACCTTCCTCATTAGTACATGATGGTTTTGTTGATATACTCACACTGACATTTCTATTTTTAGTGAATGGATGGATCTAGCAGGCACCAAAGAGACAACAAGTTTGAAGGAAACTATGATGGTTCTATGATTAAGATACTAGATAAAATGGGGGATTCAACGAGGAAACTCGCGGTTGTTCTAAACCAACTATCAAGGAGTCATGATCAACCACTTGAACCTTGGTATGATCTTTAATGCATCATGTACGAGATGACCAATTGATGTGGAAGTTCAGGTAATAATTATAAAGGTAACCATTAGAGTTTATATGATCCTTACTTTTGAGGTAATTATGGGTTACTATATGTTATGATGGAAGTGAAAGGCATGAGATAAAATTGAGGTTAAATTATGTTATGGTTATTTTTGATGATTTTATCTCTTTTTGGGGAATGATTTGAGAATTATATAGTTTTGGAAAAAGGACAACACGCAGACCGTGTGACTACCCATCGCGTCGGACAAAGCTGCGGGAATCGAACCCACAACCAAAGTGGGACTAGTATTTATCGCCTATGGGGAATGATTTGAGAATTATATAGTTTTGTAAAAAGGACAACATGCAGACCGTGTGACTACCCATCACATCGGACAAAGTTGCAGGAATCGAACCCACAACCAAAGTGGGACTGGTATTTATCGCCTACCACTGGACTACGTGAAGTCCCTGGTTAGTTTGACGGATTCTTTTTAGTTAGATGATTTTATGAATTAAGAGTAAGTTTATTTTGGGTTATTTATGAAAATGATTAACCTATCATGGATGATATGTGATTAGGTTAATTACTTTTCAATACGAGACTTTAGGAGCAACTGATATTGTTTGGAGATAAATGTTACGATTTAACTTGGAAGACTATGTGACTAAATCCTTCAAATATTTGGGTTTAAATCTTAGATTGGTTTACTTTAAAGACTTTTATGGACAAATTGTTTATCGGATGGTCCTCATTGAACTTTGGGTTTTGTTGGACAAATTTTAGAGATTAAGCATAGATTTTCTTTTTAAAGGGTTATCCTTTCTGGATTTTCTAATCTTGTACTAACCTTTTTTTGGTTTTGGTTTTGGCTAAAGTCTAAAGACACGGGATGTATATAGTTCTCTTTGGTAGATTAGGTGATTCTGTAGAAGTTGATTATAGTACTCTTAATATGAACAAGTCTTCCTAAATACTCATCTTTTGGAGAAAATATGAGTTTGTGTAAGGAATATAATAAAAGTTGAAAGTCAACATGATAAGTGATTATGTTTCCTTATGAATAAATTCCTCAATAAAAAGTAACTTAAAATGAAAATGTGGTTTATTAACTTTTCTTACAGGGGAATCGAATACCGTTTAACCCATCACAGGTTTGTGATTTTCTGGTGGTTAACTTTCTCCTAGACATGTTTACTATCACTCTCCATCAGAACATGACCCTATGTTTTCTCCTCCATGTTCATGTTTTCCTACATGGAATCCTAGTATGGGTTAACTCGGGTGACATTTTTACTTCTCTCCCATTCTTTTAAAGTGATTGTTTTACCAACTCTTGTTCCGATGTGGGACTTTCAAGGATGTTTCCAAGCTTAATTTTAAAAATTGCGAGGACGCAATTCCAAAAAGGGGGGAAGGATGTAACACCCCAGGTAAATAAAAAATATGACATTTTCATATTTATCCATATTTTTGAATAAAATATTAATATGACTTTAAAGGGGACGCTATGCTCGATGGTGTTCCCAACACGCAACAACGAGTTTCTTGGGAATCTTATGTTGCACTCTAATAATAAAATAATATTATTTTAAATCGTAGTGAACATGTAGCCGTTGTATTGGCAGGAATGGATATAAATAACTAAAATATGATTATATATGTTTTTAAATGTTTTTACATTTATCCAATAAAAGATAAAGGCATAAAATATGGAAATAATTCAATTTTAGGCTATATGCCCTAGTTTTCACTAAAGGTTCACTTATCACCTTTTGATGGAGAACCGTCATTAAATATAGTTTTGTTAACTCTTATACATACCTTTGGACCAAATAAAACTCTTCTTGAGAATTGGGACATCAAAATTTACTTTGTGTAAATTTTTGGTATCTTTCTGATAAAGTTCATTTTTTTAATGAATAGTGTAAAATGTTGTATTTTAATTCAAAACCTATTTTTAATCTAATTTATTTATATTATTAGATTATCTTTTTAATTGGGTTTAAAGTGAAATTAGAATATATTTTTACCATTAAATCCAATAGTGTTCTTTGGAATTAATTTCACTTTGAAAACAGACTTAAACTAGTGTCAATCTTTTGATACATATTGTTTCATAAAAACACGCTATTTGCTCTAACAGCGGGAATTAATTATTAAATTAATTAATGTGACTTATATGTTTTGAATTTTTTAAAATAGACTTCATTTTTGAATTCGGAATATCAAATATAGCTTAGGGTGAATTTTTGGGATTTTTCTGAAAAACTTCAATTTTTGATGAATAGTGAAACCACTAAGTGGTACTTATAAAAACGGATTTTTCCGTTTAAATGAAATTTTTCTATCTTTGTGTTTTGAATTTCAAAAATCCGACATACATGGTTGTCATTAAGAAGTAAAATGTGGTTCAATGGGATAAAAATAATTTTTTGTTGAATAGTAACTTATTAAGTTTTTAATCGCGATTAGAGGTAATTATTGTAGTTTAAGGTAAAAATAATGTTTTAATAATATGAAATGAACTTGACACATGTATTAACCTTATTGGATGTGTCATGGCTGACCACGACAACCCATGGGTCAACTTGGGGACCCCATGAAGCCACTTTGGTTGGAAAATGACATTAATATCTTTTTATTTAAAGTTAAAGTAAAAATGACACAAACATGAAATGGTTTACTAAAACAATTTTAACATGGGGTTATACAAGTCAGAATTTTGACTATAAATAATCATTGGAAAGCTAAAAAGAGTTCCTACATCAAATTATTTTCTTTTATAATTTTTATATATTAAATAAATTAAATTATTTATGACATCATGATGATGCAGCGATGACCTCATTATTTAACGATTTAAATAAAATGGAAAGATAATGTAATATCTAAGACCTAAACATGTCCAAAACCTATTGGATGAGTGTATTTCGAACCCTTATCACCTTATCCTCGAAGTACATCAATGTGGGACCTTTAAAATCCGAAACTTTTTTGAAAATAAAGTAACATTTTGTAACATTACAAGAGTGCCCCTCCTCTCCTCTTATAAAAGGCCCCCACCTCTACCTCCTTACCCACACTCCCAAAGCCTTTGGCTCAGCCAAAATCTGCCCATTTTGTCTCTAAACTTCCCTCTATTACTCCTTGAAGCCTCACTTTGGGCATAAGTCTTCCCAAGGAAGCCTTTGAGCTCAAACCAAAGGGAGTTACCCGATTTTGAGGTAATGTCTTCACTTGAGTCCTTTTGTTTTATTTTGCTTCTCCAACCCCCTAAAGTCTTTTTATTCATTTATTTTGTAACAAATCCAGTATCATCAATATACTAGGATGTTTATATAATAAGGATTCGAGCTAAAATTTCACACACCTACATCTAATGGTTAAAGAACATACTGTTTCCGTGGATGGAGAATTTCTGGCTCCCGAAACGATGATTGTTCAACATTCTTATAACACCTTAAAAGGTGGCCACTAAAGATGAAACTATTTTTATATATGATATCTAATATGTTTATGTTTTACTTAAGCTTCTATATTTTTCATTTATGGCATAACTTTATGGTTTCCAGTATGGGTAAACACGACAATTTCATTTTAGGAAGTGCAGACTACCACCCCCTCAAAGTGATTTGATTCGTTAATGCCATATGTGGGACATATAAAGGATGGATTTAAAGTTATTATATATGATTTTATACTGGAATTATAATATACCTCTATATAATTATTATTTCTTTCCATTAAAGTATGAGATAGAAATGAAAGTAGCGTTCATGCGTACGTACGGCTTACCGTCTCCATGAACGGTGCATTTCATTTCTTATCCTCAAATGTAATGTACTATTATAAGTACATATAATGGATATATATGATGTATGTTACATTTTAATGGTTAATATAATTATGGAATTAAAATATACATATCTATCATTTAGTTTTAATTCCATTAATATGACATAGAAATGAAAGTAGCATTCATGCGTACGTACGACTTACCGTCTCCATGAACGGTGCATTTCATTTATTACCTCTAAATGATTATGTAATATTATAAATACATGTATATGCTGGATATATATGATATATATGATATCCAAGTCATGAATATCATTCTGGATATAATGAACCTTTGACCACTTGAACAACATGTAATTGTAAGAAGTCCACTTTCGACTTAAGAACCAAATATCGACAAAACAAACATTATAAACCTAAATGATTACATAATGTTTATAACATGTCAATAATTGATATAAAAGGAATAATGAACTTGAAAAAGGTTCTTAAGCAAGTATAAATTAACAGAAGTTTATTAGTTGGGACGTTAAAGGACGATCGAGTCAAGTCGGACCCGAGGTAAGGGATCCTACTCCTCTCTTTCTTTTTAAGTACACTCTTTTATGCCATTCCTTTTAAAGATCATCTTTATTGTTATTGGGATGTTATTTTATATTACTCTTACTGTAATTTTTATGTTAATATGATGAGAGACCCTATTCTCTCTCATCAATCCATTTTGGAAGTTTTGAGTGGCTGCGTTAGGCTGCCGAATTTTCGTAAGAGATCAAACCTCTCTTTTTTTAAGTACTCTCCTTTATGTCACTTCTTTTAAGATCCTCTTTGTTATGTTGGGGGATGTTCTTTTATATTCCTCTTTCTATAAACTTTATGTTAATATGATGAGATAACCTATTTTATCTCATCAATCCCTTTTTGTAAGTTTCATGTGGCGCCGTTAGGCTGCTGAGTTTTCGTAAGGGATTTTTCATCTCACTTTTATTCCCGTGAGATTTATGCTACATTTGCCACAATTTCCTTTTAGTGGTGTATGTACTGCCCATTATTCTACTCTTTGTGTAATATAATTTCGTGTATTAGTATTTACATCAATGATTTATTGTCCTTCATTCATGGGGTGTATGTTTTGAAAGATACCCATGTCGGTAAGGGAACCTTTCACCCTCCTCTTTTTAAAAGACTTCTTTTGTTGGGTCTTTTAATTTACATATTATCATGTTGGGATATGTTATAATATATTCTTATTGATGTAAATTTTATGTCCAAGTTATGAGACACACTTTTTATCTCTCATCAACTCATTTTGATGTGACGCCGTTAGGCTGTCAAGGGAACTTCTTACCCCAATTTCGATTTCTTTGGGTTCAACATGTAGTTATTGAATATGTCGTTCTATGAATATGTGTGAATAACCTCTGATTGTTTTACACTTAATATCCACGTATATTTGGTGTATTAGTTTGTCACACATAATTATGTAATTAATTTATCCTTAATCCAAGGATACCATCTTTGTATGGGACTTCGTCTCAATCTCCTTTCATTGAGGCATATTTTATTTTATACACAACTTTCTTTTATATGGTGTATAAACCCCTTTTACTTTTACGTTTATCCAAAAGAAATATTTTTTATACGAAGCATTTTATAAAACGACAAAAGGGAATGTTTTTGTCGTATGTATGCGGCGACAACGACTTCTCCGCCACCGTGACCATTATTTGAGTTTCGTCTTCCTCTACAAGCCATACCTTCTTTTTTAAAAGAAAAATAAATACCATGTTTTACTTTTCTTTTATTTTGGTATTGAAAATGGTTTTCATATTGTTTTTATATCAATGTGTTGTATTGATATCTTGTGATTGAAAGGTGGAAATGTTATGTTTCCTTTATGCATGTTTTACGTGATACGATTATGTTGAGGTTCTTGGGCATTATTATGAAGACGGGTGGTTCCGTGATAAACTAAGGGCGGGTGAGCCTGATATAGCTCTCCAATGAATTGGGTAACGCGAATGAGTGAAACGTTAAGGTTTCTCCGAAGTGATTTAGGGAATATACTATGATGGGTATTCCAAACGTAACCAAGAGGGTTAATCCCTACGTAAGAATGTTATGAATGCCTCAAGTTACCTTTATGTCTTATGTTTTCTATGATTTATTCATGGTTTGATGAGGTATGTTAAAGTTCCTATGTTTTATGGGTAAAGTATGATTTCATTCTTATGTATATATGAACTCATGTTTCCTTTCCATATTTTTATAACCCTTACTGAGCTTTTTATGCTCATCCCAAGTTTTTGAAATGTTTTTCACAGGTCAAGGGAAAGGTACATGATGTGATGATAGTGTCAAGGATGTGTCAAAAAAGAATCCATGTTTTATTTTTAATATGTTTCCGTTGATGGGAAGAATGAATACTGTATTTTATGTAACCAATTTGTTTAAATGTGGAATGTAATGCAAGTTTCATGATCTAATTCTCTAAAACTCTAAACCTGAAAAGATCCTCAATGTGTAATCTTGTAATAACTCAAGATTAAGTAAGGTTTAAGGATGGGGCATTATAGAAAACCCTTAATATTTTCCTAATGTTAAGATAATGATGAAAAAATTATTGATTGGATAAGTGATAACTACCTTGGAACTGATTAATGACTTGTCCACAAGTGGTCTATGCTATTATTGATGGAGTATAAAACAATTTTTGATTTAAGGAATATATCCAATAACATGTGTATTATATGAGGAATAAGGAAGAATGCATGTTTCCAATAAGGTTTTTATGGTAATCTTATTTATTACCATATTTCAAGAAGATACACGAGGAAGTTATTCACGTGATTGGAATGTGAAAATTTAGGGCTCCTTCATGTTGATTAAAGGATAATGATAAGTTCATTTTGGAAATTCAGTGACCTTCCTTCCAAAGTGCTAGATCATAATTTGTCTGAATATTTAACCGTTTATAAAATGGTTTAATTTGATCATTGGATGAGATTTTTGGGGGTAATGTATCACTTTACCATACAATGCATCATGTGATAAGAGATGAAGTAGAAATAATTCAAGGTATAATAAAAGGAAAAGATTATATTTATAGAACGTATACTTACTTATATTTTTAATAAGTGAATTAATTCCAGAAATCAAGAAAAAAATGTTTTCAAACAATTTTTCCCAATTATAATCATTTTTGATGATATCAATGATCTTTAATTACACCACTGGTTTATGTTTTTGTGGTCAACAATATTCAGTTGAACATGTTCTCTATCACTCCACCAGAACATGATAGTTATATTTCTCTTCCATATCCAGGTTTTCACTAATTTTACCCTATTTTAAATCCTAGTTTGGTGGATAAATTCACGTTCCATTTTCCTCTTATTAATAGTATGTGTTATTGAACCTATTCATGATGTGGGTCTTTCAATAATAGTATTTTAAAATATTAAACCCTTGATTACTAAGATCGAGTTTAAATTACAAGGATGAAATTTAATAAAGGTGTGGAGAATGTAACACCCCAATACGTTAAAATATTTTCCCTTTAGAATAAATATAAATTTTTGTTACCATTCTTTATGCACAAGGATAAAATTACGCTACACACAATACTGGATTAGCTTGTATTACAGGAAAGACCGAGTTTTACCACATTTTAATGAAGAACATATTTTAAAACTAAATTTGGACACTTTTATGATTTTTTTTAAAAATAAACATCTTTTTTGAATTCATATTGTCAAAATTATCTTAGGGTGAATTTTTAATATTTTTCTGAGAAACATCATTTTTTGATGAATAATGGAAATTACTACAATTTAGTTAAAAATAGCCTTTTTGTTTAAATAATGATTTGTGGTAAATTATATTTTAAGTTTATTTTTAAAGTAAAAATAGATCAATTATTAATATATTAATCCAATTTAGGTCATTGGAATCATTTTTATATTTAAATTAGTTATAAAAACTTATTGAACTTTTGAAGGTTTTTTACTTTAAAAACTCACATTCTCTCCACGTATATGGGATTAGCGTTAATATAAATTTTCCCACTCATGTGATTTTAATTATGAAAAATAGAGATACATGGTTATAATTAGTATAATATTTTTGGTCTAATAATATCGACTTAATTTATTGACCAAAAATATTAGTGAAAGTGATTAAAATGAACCAGGTGATTAAGGTAAAATTAAGCTTAATAAGGGACTAAACCTTAATCTTAAGGACCAAAATGACTTGGGCACTTGTACAAAAGCCATTGGATTCCAATAATTCGACCATATCCCATATTTTTTATAATGTTATGGGTTATTGTGATATTATTAAATGGAAGTTCTATATATGAAAGGTTAAGTAAGAGAAAAGACAAAATGGGAACTTTCCTTAACTTTAACATTTATAAAACTTTGAGATATGTAAAAATCATTATATTTTTAGTTATACATATAATTTTGAAATATAATGGGTTATTTTTATCATAATAATTTATTAATAATTTTTAAATATGATTTTTTTACTTAGAATTCTTAAGAAATGCCAATGTAATGATTATTTAGTTAATAATTGACTAAAATAAACGATACTATAAATACTAAAAGTTAAGTATATTGATTGAATTTTTGTAATTAATTATTTATTAAGTGAATATATCATGTTACAAAACATTAAAACTAATATATTTTAATTCCAATTTTTTTTATATTTTAATATTTAAATTAAATAAATAATGTCAAAATTGAAATTATTGTTATTTTACAATAAATGATATTTTATTAAATGAGTTAAAATTAATAAAAATACTATATTATGACAAGTTATTTTTAAGTTTAAAAAAATATTAAATATGGTCTATTAATGGATCGATTTATATTTTATAATGAACATATTTTACACATATACTTTTAAAACATTGTTGACATGGTCCAGGTTTAAGTAGTGTTTTAGTTCCTCACATGCACTTGTTTTAAAATTAATTTCCGAAAAATATATTATTTTTTATTTTAAAAATTATATATAATATTAATAATTAAGTGACTATATATTTTCTAATAAATATCACTTTATTTTAGTCTCAATGGTTAAATTAATTATATTAGAAAACTAGATGCTTTAATAAAAACAAAAATGATAAAATTGGGGAATCTTAGAAGTTAAGGAATTTTTTTTAAAAATGAACATATTTTTGTGTGGTGGAGTTTTTAATTGATAATTATTCCTATTTAATCCATTATTTATCAATTTTGGAGGCATTTTAGGTAATTTAGACCTCCCATTAATCAATACCTTTTCATATTTTGAAGAGTGTCACTCCCCCTCCACTATAAAAAGGAAAGCACTATACCCCTTACTCACACCTATCAAGACACTTTGAATAATAAAAAATCTGAAACAATAGTCTCAAAAAATTATCCCCTAGACATATAGGCCTTACATTTTCTGGAATCAATCCAAATAAAACTTTTGGTACAAGCCAAAAGGATTTACCTGATTAAGAGGTAATGTCTTCTCTCAAGATCTATAGTTTCATTTCCATTCTCCACCCCTCAATTCTAATTATCCCATTAATATATATCAAAAAAATTATCCCAAATATATTATGATTTTATTTATTTAATTTTTTTACCTACACTTAACCACACCTCCGTCTAATGGGTAAAAAACATACTAATTCTGTGCATGGTGAACTACTACCTCATGAAATTATGATTGTTCATTTTTCCTTTACATCCTATCATGGTGGAAATTATGATGGAAAATTTATTTATATATTATATATATATGATATTTATAATGTCTTTATTCTTCTTTAATTTTAATTTCAGAACAAACCTTTATGCTTTCCATATTGTGTAAATATAATAATTTCGTTTGAGGAAGTGTGGACTACTACTCCCTCATATCGATAAGACTCATTCATGTAATACATGGAACATATAAAGGATGGTTTTAATAAAAATATGTAACATATATAAAATATATATGATATTTTAATTATAATATACATATAAATCATTTAGTTTTCATTCTTTTAATACAACAAATAAATGAAAGTAGTGTTCATGCGTATGTACGGTCTACCGTCTCCATGAACGGTGCACTTCATTTATAATATCCAAATATTATGGACTAATAAAAATACATATATAATGAATATATATGATAATTAAGACATGGTTTAAATTATATATATTATGAAATAATGTTTTAATTAATATTAAGAACAAATCACAAGTCAAAACATACTTGAGAAAAATAGGCAATTAACACCCGAAACAGTTAAAACAATGAAGGAGTGTTAACAAACAGGTAATAAAATATTGTAAGAAGTTAATATATGATATTATTAACATTATTATAGTTATTTTATAAGTTATTAACATATTTTAAACCACTATATGGAAGTATATATACCACACACCAAAAGGAAGGTTAAGGTAAGAGATTTCATCTCAATTTACATTGCATTGAGACTTATTTTTTATGCACCAATTCACTTTTATATGCTGTATGTACTGCCCTTTGACATGTTAGATCATGAATCTACTTATTATAATGATATTATAAGTTTCATTTAATTGATGGTTAATTCTTATTTAAATGTTTCAAAGTGGTACGGGACACTATGGAATGTTTAAAGATTATTTTTCCTTTAGATTTTTTTAATGTCAACAACCATTTTTGTTACTTATCCTCCTTTGAGGTATTATTAATAAATCCATATTATTTATTAAATATGGATTTATTATAATGAAAACTATTAATTAATTAAATTTATTATTTCATTTAAGTAATGACTTGTATAGGTAAGATACGGGTTGGGGACCATTTAAGGTAATCCCTACGGGTGGGGGACTAGTTAATTAAATCCCCTTGATGCATCAGTAGTCTCATGGGAAAAAATTAGGTTGAAAAAACCCATTGAATTTGTAACTATTATTTTATAAAATTTCTTACGAAAGGTCTTGATAGAAGAGTTAATGTTGGACAAACCAATTTTTTTGTAACCATTATGTTTTAAATTGTCTTGTGAAAGGTCTTAATGGTAATGGTTCCATGTACCAAGGAAAAATAACATCCAATAATTAATAATTTCATTTATTGATGACTTAGTTATTATTATTATTCCAAGATATTTTTCATTAAAATATATATGGATAGTTTCTATTCTCAGTTTTATTCATTAAGTATCTTGTGTTTCAGTTTCATACCTTTCCATATTGACATTTCTTTATCTAGTTATTTTAATGGCTTGTGTTATCAGTTATTTACCTTTCCATGTTGGTTTATTTCCATTGATTCATTATTTCTTCTAATTTAATTACCCTTACTAAGAATTTGATCTCACGCTTATTATGTTTCCTTTCTCTAGGTTATGAAGAATAAAACTTTAAATAAGCTTTCAAGGTTTAAGTCTATTAGATTTTATTTTGTATAATGTTTTATTTCTATTTCAAATGTATTATGTGTATTATTTATGTAATCTAGTCTTCCAAGACTACTAGAATGATCAGTCCTTTGGAATTTGATTCCCTGTAATCATTCCAATGTAATAAAGTAATACACTGGCTCCAGGATTCTAGGGTTGGGGCATTACAGATCATCTTAATTTCATAAAATATTCTCCTCCAAATTTGATGCTTGGATTCATTCAATTTAACATTTCCCTCAGAAATTCTCTTCAATTTATCTTATATATCCTTTAGAGTTGCAAGAACCATCACCTTGGTGTAGGCCTTCTATGAAAAATTCATCAAAATATATTTTGTGCCTTTGTATCCATATACATATTTCTTATATTAGATTGTATAATATGGGAATTATTAATATTAGGTTAAAAAAATTACAGTATCATTACATACCTCAAGGTTGAGAGAATGGAGATAATGAAGCATTATATTACTCCAACAATGATAGTTTTTTAGTAAAAAATAATAACTCCTCAGATGTTTAAATATTTTTTATTATTCATTCTTATTAGATAAAATAGGTACACTTAAATTTCATATCACTTGTTTGGATCTAACTTGATTGAATAAATGAGAGAAGAGGGGGTGAATCAGTGATCCTTTTTTTTATTTTATGAGTTTAGACTCTTTAAATTCAATTGCTCAAACTTGTGAAGGTTATCGATCCACTTGTTATAAACTCACAATATTACCTTATATAAAGAAGAAAAATATAAATAACAACACAAGATATTTACAATTTTTTACACCAATTCCCACTAATTTCCATGTTGGTTAGTCCCCCCAATATATATTCACTTCAATACTTTAAAAACATCTTTACAACACTGAGTTCAATATGTTTTACTTCCATAATCCAATGGAAGATATAAATTCACAACAATAATGAAGGTTAAAAAAATAAATACCTAGGATGTTGTCCTACTCCACATATTGGTGAATCAAAAAGACTGTCTGTGTACTCCAAGATCTTCAATAGTCATTAATGTATAGTTACTAGTCATGATATTTCATCTTGTTTCTGAGAGAATTGGATCTTATTATGTTGATATATACAGTGTCATGCCTTACATCCTATTCATGCTGATGATATAACTCCATAGAACTACTTTATGTGTAATCCATTCTATTCTTATTTTTCACTACTTTTTCTCTCATGAACATAAAACATCTCTCACAAATTCTTCAAAAATGGGGTTTGATCCTAACTCCTAAAATATAAAGGCTCCATCCTAAATAATTCAGCCACTTTTCATCTCCTTAATGGGTAATTCATTTTCCCATAAAATATTTAAAAAAACTTCCATAACTATAGTTTAAGAATAACTAATTTTGAACCTCACCTATCCTCATGTAGCATGGATTAAATCTTCATTTAATCCACCATATAAATATATATATAATTCCGTCAAAATATTCTTGAGTCAAGACCTAAAATTGTGGCCTATTATTATTAAACCACTGAAGAACCATTTAACCATTGTCACAATAATTATATATGTGTTCTATGGGGTTTCCCATAACACTCCTGAAACCATGTCCAGATGAAGAGTTTTTGGCAATTTTTCCTCACCATGCCGAAGACCACTAGTGTAGTATCCTTAATCAAGTTTCTTTATCAATCCGAACCACCTATCAACCATGACTACCTTCACCACAGGTGTGATACTATTTGTTTTGTTCATTTTGAACTACATGTATCTAAATTTTACCACAACTTACTCCAACCATTTTCTGTATCCTCGTTTCTCATAGGTAGACATCATACACACCACAACTTATACCAAGGGCATGGGATTGGCTATTTTTACCTCCTCAAAATATAGGTAGTGAAATTACTAGACCATGAATTCCTTGATCCCATTTGGGTTTTTTGTGTTGTATAAGCAAAACTTGTGTTCACTACGTGGACCACCATGGGTTTGGTCCTTGCCCATCTACCTATTTTAGGCATTTTCTTAACACCACACCATATGCAATGTTCATAGACTACTCCTATAATCTTCTTCTACATCACCAATTCCTCCTCTAGGGTGTGTAATTTCCCATATTGGGCAGCCTCAAAGATTCCTTCTACATTCTTTGGGCATCATAAATCTTATCATAACATTTTATATTATTAAAGCTTTAATTACCTATTATCAACAAAACCAAGTCAATTGTTTAGGCGTGTTAACATTACCTTTGGAAATTCACAATTTACTATCTAATAAAATAAATATAATTCTAGTTAACCTTTTCATATTATATATATAACTTTTTGATAAAACCTTAAACCTTATTGAATTTGAAAAAATTTAGGAATGAATTGTAAGGATGATTTTTCAGTTATATATGATATTTCCCCCACCATTTTTATTTCAATGATTCATTTAACTATAAATTTAGTAGAGAAAGCTAATGTTAGAAGACTAGTACATCATTGTTGGATGTATCCCATAATGAGTCATTTTTTATGTTATTATCTTTCAAAATTTATAATTTTCCTAGTAATAATTAAAATATTTATCATGTTTATTTCTTACTTTTCTTCAATTAGTACCAAGGAAATTTGAAGTATTATATTAAAAATAAAGCTCAAACAAAAGATTCTATTATTGATGTTTACCTTATTGGAAAGTGGATAATATTTTTAAGGTATCTATATTCAATGGAGATAATATTCAACTAATTTATACAAGATGAGGACAATACAACTCATTCTTAGTATAATAATAAATATTTAATCTTTTTAAATGTATTCCAAGAAGTTGAAAAGGTGTCTTCACTTTCATTGTTATATTTTTAACTAAGGTAAGTATAAAGATATGTTTTATTCAATAATTATATCTGAAATCCATATATTAAACAATTAAGGAAACAAACGAAGATATTTTAGAGTTTAACTCTCACTGATATATAGATAACAAAAAATTTCAACAAAGAAATTATTGAATGGTTTACACGTCATGTAAGTTCAAAATCCAATAGATAATATATATTGATAATTTATTTATACAATTATTAATATTTTTTTTATCTATTTTTATTTATAATTAATATTGATGATCAAGTTAGACTATTTAAAGATTTTGAATATTTGGTTTGTGTTCATTTAAAGTATTCTAGGAGATTCAATGTTAATAATATTTGCAGGATCAAGTTTTCTACAATTGATCATACAATAGATTTTAACAAAAAAATCAGTGGTATATTTCAATTATAGTGCATGTTTAATATATAAAATTGGTTGAAATTATCTAGTTAAATTATCATGGGAAATTATTAGTCATGTTATAAAAATTAAAGTGGATCAATATTCATCATTATTTAAAAAATAATCACTACAATTACATATTCAAAATTCTATTAGTTGACCGATACAAATGAGCATGGGGAACAAGATCCATATATCATGGTTTCCAAAGAAAAATGATATATAATATTGATGATATACTAGATGAATAATGGAATGTTGTTGTCCATGAAAATGAGAGACATGCATGATATGGGAAAAGAAGTTGTAATATTTTATGACAGTGAACCCCATAAAAAATAACATATTTAATTACTTACCCCTGATGATATTGAATTCACCAAAAATTATACAGGAATGTAAATATGAAGAATAAGAAATAATGTTAATAATGGGTTATGATAACAATATAGTAAATTAAAAGGAATCATAATTGTATGAATGTGATTTTATATTTTATATTTACTATTTAATTGAATAAATATGAATGTGATGACTTATAATTAATATATGTACTACTCATTAAAGATGAAGTTTTTAATTTAAATAAAATATTAAATATTGGTTTATTTTTTAAAATTTATAAATTTTTAAAATGTTTTTTATACTTATAGTTTAAATAAATAATCATGACTATCATAACTTCTAATTGCTAAATGTTACATATAATGTTTTTATTGAATTAATTTATTATTTTTTATATATATTTTTATTTAATATATTTTTATATGGTTTAATTTATTTTTATTATAGGTATATTAATGAAAAAAATATTTAGATATGTTAATTTCTCGACATCATAGAGTACATTGACAATATCAATGATCACAGATTACACCAATAAAATCATAGAGTACATCAATAACATCATTGAGAACACTGATGGAATCACATAAAAAATCAACAAAACATCATAGCCCTCTGACCCCTATGGATTTAGGTGGGATATAATATATTATCCCAACCTATTTTAGTACTATTCTATTTACTACTAGTATGATCCCTCAATCCTCAAGTACACATTTAGGTGAGGATGTTTCAAAATTAGGTATACTAGTAGTGATTCATCCCTCCAGGGATGACACAATGACTATGCCATTTATTAGACATTACAATGTCACAATTATTAGCATGTATTTCATTTTTATAATATTAATCCATTAAATAACTTCAAAACCAATTAATTTATTTTTTAATAAATAAATAATAATAATAAATGATAAATAAACATCAATGCTCAAGATGTTTGGATATTTATTCAGTTGAAGGTAGTTATTCCATTTAATGCATTTATTGTACCCGTAGAGGATAATTAATGAATTTATAGGTATATTTTAGGATGAAAATATTATGATGAAACATCCCACACCATACATTATTTAGATTGGTGGTGTATTCCATTATCATAGAAGAATGGATTGTTTAATATCTAGATAAAGGTACTATACTGATTATGTATTCAAATATGATAAAATTTAGTACTATTAATTATTATGTTAAAATTATTATTAATTTAATATTTGTAACTTTTAGATTTTATTCTATTTTTATGTACTTTATATGATTTCATGAACAAAAAATTGAAAAATTTGGGGAATAAATGGAAATATTTAAAATGGTGATTATAACATAAATTTAATGTCAATTCTTTTATAGTGATCCAAATTTATGAAAAGGGTCCCAGAAGGTATCCCAAGGGAACAGTGGAAGATATTTATTGACCATAATAATAAATAATCATATAAGGTATTTTATGATATACAATATGATTAATATTATTTTCTTAATAACGTTTCAAATTATTATGGCATATATAATTTTTTGTCGAGCGATTTTTTTGAAAAATATTAACAGTTGAGGGAAGTAACTTGTAACAAAACCAAAATCATTAACCCAAAGATATTTTATATTTTATTAAACTTACATATGATATAAGAGATAACATCTAGACTGATCAATTTAGTAGTCTTGAAGAATGAGACACAAACACACTTCCTACTTTAAATTTAAAATAAAATAAAATACATAGTGACAGTTGTAATGCCCCGACCCCAGTTACCCAGAGTCAGTGCATTATTACATAACATTGGCATGATAATAAGAAAGATCAAATCTCGAAAGACCGATTGGTTTAGTAGCCTTGGAAACACTAGATATATTAATAAAGTTTTACATTACATCATAAAGTGAAAAACTACTACAACAACATATTGTCTCCATAGTCCACACTATTATCCCCTCATAATATCCCTGAAGGTCATTCATAATTTACTTCTTCACATCCTGGGAAAAATAAAACATATAAAAGGGGTGAGCTCAAATGCCCAGTAAGGATAACAATATAGCAAAAACTTTCATAAATAAGAATAAACATTTAAGGAAATGTATAAATAAAACAAAAGCCTTTTAAACTTTAACTTCAACATATTATTGAAAAAATAAAATGAAATAATTCCATTTAATTATTCACATGGATATTCTACTAATAGAATAATCACATACAATACCAATAACCACTTTTATAATGATGGAATGCATAATGACAGACTATCATAACCACATAGCCAAGGCCTCGTGCCAAGAATACAAATAATATTTTGTCAAGGCCTTGTGCCAAGACAATAGTTTTTCTAATGAGACCTACCGATGCATCGGGGAGCTATAGTGGGCTCCACCCGTCACATATTAAATCCAATGCATTCCCATATGAAAAGGTTTAAACATAACATAAAAATTCGTATTAAAACTAGCATACGAAATGTAAATACTTCATCCATAAACCATGAATGGTATAAAAATAACACATCCATAGTCAAACATATCACAAAACCTTCAATACAATATAGATGTTTTGTTTCATAATAAATCAACTTCAAATAAGCATAAAATCCATCAAAGGATGTTGACATAGATAAAACCAAAACTCTTTTTAGAGAAATTTATCTTTCTATTTTGAAGTCATTTAAGAGTCATATATTTATAAAATAAAACATTTTCTTTGAAAATATTCTTATAAGCTTGTAAAGGAAGCTTCGAAGATTTTATAACGGCAGAAAATAGCCGCACCCGCCGTGTATGTTTAATAAAACATTCTTACCTTAATTTTGTCGAAAAGGTTAAAAAACACCTTGTTTGGAAAATGACGGAAAGATTCCTTTATAAACCTCTTATAAAAAGTCAAACAAGGGTATAACTTACTTTCACCCATATTATAGTAAATATTAAAAATGTTTTGAAATTCATTTTTAAGAAACATGGATGTGGATGATAAAGAGATCCCTGTAGATTATTACATATAAAAAACCTCAGATAATGAAGAGATTGCGAAATAAAACCTTACCTTGTACTTTTACTTGGTTGGGGGTAGGTTAACCTCCTGTATAATGTTGAAATAATTTTTATTAAATTATACAAGAATCATATAAATTAATATGATATCATATATGATCTTTTAACATTGATTTGTTAATAATATCTTAGTATTATCGTAGTTTTGGGTGTTAACTTACTCGTTTTCTTTTATATGTTTTGTTATGTAAGTTGTGTTTATCATGGATAGGTTGTATATTAATCATATCCAGAATGATATCAAGTCCTTAAATATTATTATTAATCATTAAATGAGAATTATACTTGAATGAATACAGTGGAGAATGAATCTTATCGCGTTCGTGGAGATGGTAGTCCGTACGTACGCACGAGCGACAATATCATTCTTTTAATATTAAAATAAGATATAATTGGATGGTATAGCATATATACAGAATCATTATCATGTTATATTTATTATTTACATGAGTTACACATCATTATTATACCCATCCAAATAATAATTTATTGAATAACAATTACACCACGACGTGGAGACGGTAAGCCGTACGTACGCATGTATGGTGACATGTTATTCAAAGGATGGATAGAATACTTAATATGGTTGTACCATATTTATAATAACATCACAGTATATATAAGATACTAGAGTTATTATTTTAGAATGGTAATAACAAAGAAGGAATAAGTGGAAGAAGAAAGGAACTTGAAAAAGGTTGGTGAAATCATTACCTCTTCTTTGGGTTCTTCCTTTTGATTTGATCAAAAGGGATCATTAAGTTGGATTTATGACTAAAGGAAGGCCTCTAGGATGAATTTAGGGATGTTTAGAGAGTATTTTGTCAGATTTTGGATGAACCAAAAGGCTTTGAAGGTGTGAGTTAATGAGAAGGGAGAGTGCCCTTTTATAAGAGGGGTGAGGGGAACCTTTGGAAAAGCTAGAAATATTATTTTATAATAAATTCATATTCGGTTTCTAATGGATAAAAAGTGGATTATTTAAATTTTAATATGGGTATGGGTAGAAAACCACTCAACAAATAAAATTTAGACAGGTTTGGGTCATTATACTAACCGTTTCTTTAAGTATTAACTCTTAGTTAATTAGTTTCACTTTTACAATGTCTCTTTGTATTTTTATATTATATAGTTAATAAACTTACTATATACCTCCAAGAGACCCCCAAGTGGTCCATTAATGATACAAGTATCATGATATAAGTCTCTTGTCCGAAACGTAGATTTTTAGGAATTTAATATCAATTAATAATATAATATTTTTTTTAAAAAATCTTTTATGTCAATTTTGACACTATTCAATAGTTGATTTTTTTAAAACTCATAACAGAATTATTAATTCAAAAAAAGTTAATTAAATCATTACTAACATGTCATATTAACCTATAAAATTAGTTTAATTCATTAAAAGTCTCAAATTATATTTATTTGGGTATTTATAATTTTAATTATTTTAATTTTTCACTATTATGGTAATTACTTTATCATCATTGTGTCATAAATAAATTAAATTATTTAATGTCTAAAAATTATAAATAAAATATAATTATGTAGGAAATCGTTTTATCTTTCTAATTAATATTTAAAATCTAAAATCCAACATATATAACCCTATGTAAAAATTGTTTTTCTAAAAGATATATGCTTGTGTCATTTTTGTATTCATTTTAACTTAATTAAAATAAAGTGTCCCTATCACTTACAAGTGGTACCATGTGGTCCCAAAATCGACCCAAATATGCCCATGGTCGGACATGTATCAACCAATAAGGTTAGGACACATTTTATGGTAATTTCTTATTATTATAATATTATTTTTGAACCCTTATTTACCGGATTCACCCTTTAACCATGGTAAATAAAATATTTACCGAAGTAATTATTCAAAATGTCTAAAAATAAAATTTACCTATTTACACAATTTGAAAATCCTGATTAAAAATATGGAATAAATTTTTTCAAATTCAAAACACATAAGTGGCAGAAATTAATTTAAAATCAATTCCCGCTATCAAAACAAAAAGCGTGTTTTTAAGATATAATAACTATCAAAAGATTGATACTTGTTTATGTTCGGTTTAATTGTGAAATTATGTCCAATTACCAAAATTGTATTAAATTATAAAAATATATTCTAAATATACTTACAAAACCACTAAAATTCATAATTTATCACTATTAATTATTTTTATTAAAAAAGTTGTTTTTAATTAAAATTTAGTAATTTTCACTATTCATCAAAATATTAAAGTTATCCGAAAAGTACAAAAATTTATCCTTAGGATAAATTCAATACTCCAAATCCAAAAATGAAGTCCATTTTGAGAGATAAAAGTTCAAAAAGTAGTTATTACTATTCATAATGGCTAGTTTGATCGGTTGTGGTGTGTGTTAGAACTCGATGTTGCGTACAACACACACTATTGCATTATTCAAAGAGAAGCATACCGTAGAAGATTGGGGTGTTACATTCTCCGCTCGTTCAAATAATTTCGTCCTCGAAATTTCTAGAATACTACCGCATGAAAAGACTCAGGTGGTTCTTCATCATAAGTTCCTCAGGTTTCCACGTTGCCTCTTCCATCTTATGGTTTATCCACAAGACTTTTACCAGACGCATCATCTGGTTTCTCAGTACATGTTCTCTTGTATCAAGAATCTTGACGGGCTCTTCGCAATAAGACAGATCGGGTTCCAGTTCTAATTCCTCGTAGGAGAGTACATGCATTGGTTCAGAAATGTATTTCCTCAATAGAGATATGCGGAACACATCATGAACTTTGGAGAGACTTGGCGGCATTTCCAATCAGTAAGATACAACCCCAATTCGTTCTAGAATTTCAAAAGGTCCGATGTACCTGGTACTCAATTTACCTTTCTTACCAAAATGTATGACTCCCTTCCATGGAGATACCTTCAGGAAAACATGATCACTGACTTGAAATTCCAAATCCTTCCTTCGATTATCAGCATAGCTCTTCTACCTACTTTGAGCTGATTTGATGTGATTTTGGATTACCTTCACCTTTTCCATCGTTTCCTCCACCACTTCTAGGCCTACAAGTTTTCTTTCGCAAACGTCATACCAATAGGTTGGTGTACGAAATCTCTTTCCGTATAACGCTTCATATAGTTCCATCTGAATACTCAAATGGAAGCTATTATTATAGGAAAATTCTACTAGAGGTAAATATTGATCCCACATACCCTGAAAGTCAAGTGAGCAGGATATCAACATGTCTTCTAAGGTTTGAATAGTTCGTTCTGATTGTCCATCTGTTTGAGGGTGGTAGGCAGTGCTCAAATGAAGTTCAGTATCCAAGGATTTCTGAAGAATTTTCCAGAATCTTGAAGTAAAACGGGGATCACGATCAGAAACAATCGATAGGGGTACTCCATGAAGTCTCACAAATTCATCAATATATAGTCTTTCTAGACATTCCAGTGGTAGATCTTCTCTTATAGCAAGAAAATGTGCTGACATGGTAAGACGATCAACAATGACCCATATTGCATCATTCCTTCTAGGAGTTTTTGGTATCCCCATGACAAAGTCCATTGTAATATTGTCCCATTTCCACTCCGGTATGGGAAGAGGTTGCAATACTCCACCAGGTTGTTGCCTTCCAGCTTTCACTTGTTGACAAACCATACATCTTGACACAAAATCAGCAATATCCCTCTTCATGTTGTCCCACCAAAAATATTCCTTCAAGTCTCTATACATTTTGGTTCTCCCAGGGTGTATAGAGAAATTGGAACTGTGAGCATCATCCAGTAATTCCCTTTTTAGATCAGGTATACCGGGAACACAAAGTCTCTTCCCGAATTTCAAAATTCCATCTTCATACACAAAGTCTCTCAATCTCTCATCATTTACAGCTTTAATCTTCTTTTGGAATTCTTCATCATCATTATGAGAACTCTTAATTATTTCTAGTAAAGATGGTTTGGAAACCATTTGAAAAAGCATTGATATTTCACCTTCCCTGGTTATTCTCATGTCCATCTTCACTAGATCCATGAAAATTGGATCCCTTTAAATTCTCATATTGTTCAAAACTCCATGGTCTTTTCTGCTCAAAGCATCTGCCACCTTGTTTGCCTTCCCCGGGTGGTAGTGTATTGTGGAATCATAATCCTTGAGTAATTCAAGCCATCTCTTTTGCCTCATGTTGAGTTATTTTTGTGATAAAATATACTTCAAACTCTTGTGATCAGTATAAATCTCACATTTTTCACCATAGAGTTAGTTACTCCATATCTTCAAAGCAAATATCACAACTACTAACTCAAGATCATGAGTAGGACAGTTCTGTTCATGAATTTTCAACTGTCGTGATGCATAGGAAATAACCCTATCATTCTGCATAAGGACACAACCAAGTCCTTTCTTCGATGCATCACTATAAATAACAAACCCATCATTCCCCGATGGTAGAGTCAATATAGGAGCATTGACTAATATTCTCTTCAGTTCTTCGAAACATTCTTCACACTCCTTTTTCTAAACAAATTTAACCCCTTTACGTGTGAGCTTCGTTAATGGGTTTGCCAATCGGGCAAAATTCTGGATGAAACGTCGATAATAACCTGCCAAACCAATAAAACTGCGTACCTCAGTTATAATCGTAGGTTCTGGCCATTATTGGATTGCCTTGGTCTTAGAAGGATCAATAGAGATTTCATCTTTAGAGACAATATGTCCAAGAAAAGAAATCTCATGAAGTCAGAATTCACACTTGCTAAACTTCCCATATAATTCATGTCTTCTCAGAGTCTTCAGGATAATGTGCAAGTGACTTTCATGATCCTCATAGCTTTTAGAGTATACCAAGATATCATCAATAAATACCAACAAAAATTAATCGAGATATTCCTTGAAAAATCTATTCATCGGATCCATGAATACAGAGGGTGCATTATTCAATCCAAAGGGCATTACAGTAAACTCGTAATGCCCATACCTGGTTCGAAATGCTGTCTTCAGAATGTCTTCCTTCTTTACACACAACTGATGGTATCCAGATTGAAGGTCAATCTTTGAAAAGTATTGAGCTCCATGTAGTTGGTCAAATAAATCATCAATGTGAGGTAGGGGATACTTGTTCTTTATTGTTATGGCATTGATCTCCCTATAGTCGATACATAACATCATAGATCCATCTTTCTTTTTAACAAAAAGAACAGGGGCTCCCCATGGAGAAACACTAGGGAGAATAAATCCCTTATTACTCAATTCCTCTAGTTGTTTCTTTAGTTAAAATAATTATACAGTGTGCATTCTATAAGGGGTCTTTGATATAGGCCTTAATCCAGGAATTAAATCAATGGAAAACTCAACTTCTCGTTCTGGAGGATGTCCAGGTAAATCTTCCGAAAATACATCTATATATTCTTTCACAACAGGTACATCCCCTATTTGAACATTCCTCTCCTCACCCATAGTCATTTCATTCTCTTCCTCCCCAATAATTGAATTTAGTTGAGCTACTGGGGGTGGATCTAGATAAGAATTAGGTGGTGACAATTCTGCTCTAAAGATAAGGTGTTCCTTATCATCATCATCAAAAATCATAACCTCCTTCTTCTTACAATAAATCTTCGCATCATAGTCCGAATGCCAATCCATACCGAGGATTATATCAAACTCAATCATAGGGATGACGATGAGATCAACGGATAAAGAACATTTATGTTCTCTAATGGGGACTGATTCACAAAACTTTATTGCAATGATACTTCCCTTAGGAGTTTTAACTGACAAATCCCTTGTTAAATAAAATTGGAAATATCTAATTTTCTTAGAAAAATGGGAAGATATGAAATAATGCGATGATCCAGAATCAAATAATGCATTTGATAAACTTGAAGAAACCATTAAATTACCTGCCACCACGTCTTTCAGAGCTTCTACCTCAGCAGTAGTGATATCATAAGATTGGTCTTGATCCCTTGGAATTTTCTAAGGTAAGTTCCCCTGACGCTAAGGAAATTCATTTGTATAATGTCCGATATCCCTGCAATTATATCATTGAACATTGGTAGCTTCCTTCTTCCATTTTCATTCACGAGCTTGGTGGCCTTTTTCACCACACTTGTAACAGACACCCATTCCCTTCAAGCAAGTACCAGGGTGTTTCTTCCCACATTTACCACATGATGGATATTCAACCTTTCCCTTCTTCCCCTTATTTCCATTCCTAGATTGATCAGTAGATCTCTTCTTCTCTTTCTTTTCTTTAAAGGCATAAGACTTAGAGAATTCCTTTTCTGTTTTGATAGCACATGAGACAATGTCTTCGTACAATGAAAAGGATTGTGAGACTAATGCTTGACGAAGAAATGGTTTTAACCCATCAAAGAAACGATCAATATTACTTCTTGGGTTACGTATATATTCTCTAGAATACCTTGATAACCTTGTAAAGTTATCCTCATACTTTGAAACATTCTCATCCTCCTTTTGTCTCAGACTCAGAAATTTCCTTTCCATATCTGCTCGATGGTCACGAGAAAATTATTTTTCTAAAAACAGATCTTTGAACTCCCTCCATTCCATATTTGATACTTCATCATCTTCCTTCGTTTTTTGAATCAATGACCACCATTGATCAGCATCTCCAGTGAGGCGGTAAACTGCCATGATAACTTTTTCCCTTTCAATACTCCCCAAAGCCTGAAATATTTTCTCTAGGGAATTTATCCATTGCTCAGCTACTAAGGGATTTGTACTCCCATTTAATGTTGGTGGTTGTTGCCTCATGAATCGATCTAACATTGATCCTCCATGCTGCGGATCAGGGTGCTCCATACGGGTAAGGTTATTATTCATAACCTGAGTGAGTTGTCCCAGTATGGTGATCAGCTGATCGACACCAGTTGCATCACCAGCGCCACTATAATTATCTTGAGCAGGAGGGTAATCCCTACATGGAGTGCATACATTGATACAGTTTCCATTTCTTCCACTAGGCGCCATTTCTAAACAATGGAATAAACTAGATCAGTTTATGAATCAAAATACATAATTCCATACTTATAAAACAGTTAACATAAATTGAACTATTTATGGATATAATCCATAATCATAAAAATGTTTTCTTTGAGGAAGTATATACTCATAAACCCTTCATAATGATTTGTAAAGAAAATGAGAGTTATCCTAAGCATATCCCCCGGGAGTGTCGTAACCAAGAGTGCAGCAAGAACCATTATCGTACACCAGTTCCCGTTCGAGTCTAGCTCAAAGCGGTGTTTTCAGGTTTTACCCCTAGGTACATCTGTGCCAGAGCCGCCTCTACCTGCTCGTATCCAGATAGGTATGTATTGCTTGAAAAACACATAAAATCTCTACAATACCAAAATTCTAGGAAGTTCTTCTATACTAATCCTCAAAGTTCATCTTAGGTCTACGTGATCTAATCAGAGTTTATCTAAATCTAGCTTCCAAGGTTTATACTAAACTTCATCTGATACCAACTATAACTCCCCGACCCCAGTTACCCAGATTTGGTGCATTATTACATAACATTGGCATGATCATAAGAAAGATCAAATCTCGAAAGACCGATTGGTTTAATAGCCTTGGAAACACTAGATATATTCATAAAGTTTTACATTACATCATAAAGTGAAAAACTACTACAAAAACATATTGTCTACATAGTCCACACTATTATCCCCTCATAATATCCCTAAATTTCATTCATAATTTACTTCTTCACATCCTGGGAAAAATAAAACATAGAAAAGGGGAAAGATCAAATGCCCAGTAAGGATAACAATATAGCAAAAACTTTCATAAATAAGAATAAACATTTAAGGCAATGTATAACTAAAACAAAATCCTTTTAAACTTTAACTTCAACATAGTATGGAAAAAATAAGATGAAATAATTCCATTTACTTATTCACATGGATATTCTACTAATCGAATAATCACATGCAATATCAATAACCACTTTCATAATGATGGAATGCATAATGCCAGACTATCATAACCACATAGCCAAGGCCTCACGCCAAGACTACAAATAATATTTTGTCAAGGCCTTGTGCCAAGACACTATTTTGTCTCATGAGACCTACCGATGCATCGAGGAGATATAGCAGGCTCCACCAGTCACATATTAAGTCCAATGCATTCCCATATGAAAAGGTTTAAACATAACATAAACATTCGTATTAAAACTAGAATACGAAATGTAAATACTTCATCTATAAACCATGAATGGTATAAAAATAACACATCCATAGTAAAACATATCAAAAAACCTTCAATACAATATAGAAGTTTTGTTTCATAATAAATCAACTTCAAATAAGCGTAAAATCCATCGAAGGATGTTGACATAGATGAAATCAAAACTTTTTTTAGAGAATTTTCTCTTTCTATTTTGAAATCAGTTAAGAGTCATATATTTATAAAATAAAACATTTTCTTTGAAAATATTCTTATAAGATTGTAAAGGAAGCTTCGAAGATATTATAATGGCGGAAAGTAGCCACACCCGCCGTATAAGTTAAAAAAACATTCTTACCATAATTTTGTCGAAAAGGTTAAAAAACACCTTGTTTGGAAAACGACGGAAAGATTACTTTATAAACCTCTTATAAAAAGTCAAACAAGGGTATAAATGACTTTAACCAATATTATAGTAAATATTAAAAATGTTTTGAAATTCATTTTTAAGAAACATGGATGTGGATGATAAAGAGATCCCATTAGATTATTACGTATAAACAACCTCGGATAATGAAGAGATTGCGTAATAAACCCTTACGTTGTACTTTTCCTTGGTTGGGTGTAGGTTAACCTCCTTTATAATGGTGAAATAATTTTTATGAAATTATACAAGAATAATATACATTAATATGATATCATATATGATCTTTTAACATTGATTTGTTAAAAATATCTTAGTATTATCGTTGTTTCAGGTGTTAACTTACTCATTTTGTTTTATATGTTTTGTTACGTAAGTCGTGTTTGTCATAGATATTTTGTATATTAATCATATCCAGAATGATATCAAGTCCTTAGATACTATTATTAATCATCAAATGAGAATTATACTTGAATGGATACAATGGAGAATGAATCTTATCGCGTTTGTGGAGACGGTAGTCCGTACGTACGCACGAGCGACAATATCATTCTTTTGATATTAAAATAATATATAATTGGATGGTATAGCATATATAAAGAATCATTGTCATGTTATATTTATTATTTACATGAGTTACACATCATTATTATACCCATCCAAATAATAATTTATTGAATAACAATTACACCACGACGTGGAGACGGTAAGCCGTACGTACGCACGTATGGTGACATGTTATTCCAAGGATGGATAGAATAATGAATATGGTTGTACCATATTTATAATGATATCACATTATATATAAGATATTGGAGTTATTATTTTAGAATGGTAATAACAAAGAAGGAAGAAGTGGAAGAAGAAAGGAACTTGAAAAAGGGTGGTGAAATCATTACCTCTTCTTTGGGTTCTTCCTTTTGATTTGATCAAAAGGGCTCCTTAAGTTGGATTTCTGACTAAAGAAAGGCCTCTAGGATGAATTTAGGGATGTTTAGAGAGTATTTGGGAAGAGGTTGGCCGAACCAAAAGGCTTTGAAGGTGTGAGTTAATGAGTAGGGAGAATGCCCTTTTATAAGAGGGGTGAGGGGCACCTTTGGGAAAGCTAGAAATATTATTTTATAATAAATTCATATTCGGTTTCTAATGGCTCCAAAGTAGATTATTTAAATGTTAAGGTTGGGATAGGTCCAAAACTACTCAAACAATAGGATTTAGACATGTTTGGGTCATTATACTAACCTTATCTTTAAGTATTAACTCTTAGTTAATTAGTTTCACTTTTACAATGTCTCTTTGTATTTTTATATTATATAGTTAATAAAATTACTATATACCTCCAATAGACCCCCAAGTGGTCCATTAATGATACAACTATCATGATATAAGTCTCTTGGCCGAAACTTATATTTTTAGGAATTGAATATCAATTAATAATATAATATTGTTTTTAAAAACTCTTTTATGTCAATTTTGACACTATTCAATAGTTGATTTTTGTAAAACTCATAACAGAATTATTACTAAGAAAAGAGTTAATTAAATCATTACTAACATGTCATATTAAAATATAAAATTAGTTTAATTCATTAAAAGTCTAAAATTATATTTATTTGAGTATTTATAATATCAATTATTTTAATTTTTCACTATTATGGTAATTACTGCATCATCATTGTGTCATAAATAAATTAAATTATTTAATTTCTAAAAATTATAAATAAACTATAATTATTTAGGAAAGATTTTTATCTTTCTAATTAATATTTAAAATAAAAAATCCAACATATATAACCCTATATAAAAATTGTTTTTCTAAAAGATATATGCTTGTGTCATTTTTGTATTCATTTTAACTTAATTAAAATAAAGTGTCCCTATCACTTACAAGTGGCACCATGGGGTCCCAAAATCGACCCAAAGATGACCATGGTCGGAAATTTATCAACAAATAAGGTTATGACACATTTTAGGGTAATTTATTATTATTATAATATTATTTGTTAACCCTTATTTACCGGATTTACCCTTTAACCATGGTAAATAAAATATTTACCAAAGTAATTATACAAAATGTCTAAAAATAAAAGTTACCTATTTACACAATTTTAAAATCCTGATTCCAATTATAGAATCCATTTTTCAAAATTCAAAACACAGAATTGTCTGAAATTAATTTAAAATTAATTCCCACTGTCAAAACAAAAAGCGCGTTTTTAAGATATAATAACTATCAAAAGATTGATACTTGTTTATGTTCGGTTTAATTGCGAAATTATTTCCAATGACCAAAATTGTTTTAAATGGTAAAAATATATTCTAAATATACTTTAAAACCACTAAAATTAATAATTTATCACTATTAATTATTTTGATTAAAAAAGTTGTTTTTAATTAAAATTTAGTAATTTTCACTATTCATCAAAATATTAAAGTTATCCGAAAAGTACCAAAATTTCTCCTTAGGCTAAATTTGATACTACAAATCCAAAAATGAAGTCCATTTTGAGAGATAAAATTTCAAAAAGTAGGTATTACTACTCATAACGGCTAGTTTGATCAGTTGTGGTGTGTGTTAGAACTCGATGTTGCGTACAACACACGCTATTGCATTATTCAAAGAGAAGCGTAACGTAGAAGCTTGAGGTGTTAAAAAGGTAAATATTATATATCCTTAAATTCATTAAATGATTTATTATTATTATCTTGAGGCAATGAAAAACAATAATGGTGAGCTCAAGCACTCTATAAGTGTTACATACAGTGGAAACTATCATAAGAAAATTATCCATAATCCGTATGGAAAGGTAGATAACTAAAATCACATTCCACTTAATCAGTAATTTGAGAATGAAATAAATCCTATGATAATATAAATAATGTAATCTCATAAATAATAATAATCAAATTCTCAATGAATAAAATTCATAACATTGGATGTCATGATCTCATACATCATGATATCTTTATCGATAAGGATTTTCACCAAGACATTTTAAACTATGGGTAGACATACACCAAAACCCCATTTCATAAATTTTTCAAACTGGTTTCTCTCATGAGACCTATTGATACATCAAGGGGTTAAATATAACTGATCCCCTACCATTACTAAATTCCCAATGCATTCTGCATATATTTATTGAGTAAATGATACATAATATCCTAATTCCCCTTGTAAATCAAATAATGTTAATTGTAAAACACCATATATATAAATTGTATACGGTTTAGAAAATAACCATATCCATGATACAAGGAATATGGATATTTAAGAGAAATGTAATTTTTAATAAAATATGATCACAAGAAAGTAAACATTTCAAAAAAAAGTCAATCAAAACAATTAATAGGAGATCAATTCATTAAAAATATAGGTTTTATAAAAACATTCATGTATTTTAGTAAATAAAGGGAAAGTGAAGAAAAAACTTATAATAAAATTTCATTAAATATTTTTTTAAAACCATTAAATAATTTTATAAGAGGATAAATATTATAAAATAATTATGGTGGAAGGAAATACCATTAACGTTCTATAAGTTAAAAATAAAACATTCATTTTGACTTTTTATAAAGAAATTTGAAAATGAACGTTTCTAAAAAACATTAGAATGATTAATTTAAAACCATTTAAAAATTAATGGAAAAACTAAAATTTCATTAATAAATAATTTGGTTAAAAAAACAACTTTTGTAAAATAATTTTGAAGAATATAGACCTGGAAGAAAAATATACCCGATCAAAAAGAGAAATATGATAGGGTTTTCTTTTAAACATTTATATTATTGATTCATGTTACAAAGAGATTAAAAGTTATAATAAAATAATTTTACGCCATAAATATCCATAGGATAAGAAAATATATGAATTTAATGATGGATATATTATAAGATTCCTTCCATGAAAATAAAGGAAACCACAAAAATGAGATTGTTAAAATAATTCCTTACATATTTGGTAACATTTAAATTGAAACCCATTGAAAATTTAAAATTGAATTGAAATATTAATCATAATGAATTAATATATATTATTGTTAAATACTTCAAAGGGGAAGTATATACACTAAATAATAGTAAATAGGTGCATAATAGAAAATACGTCCTAGTGGAGTGGAATTATGACGAAATCCCTTACAAATATCATAACATTAAATTGAGAATTAATCAATGAATTGATTATGGGTAAAAAATGTAAATAAAAAAATATGAAATAAAACATATTACAATCAAAGGTCATTTCACATATAATCATGGAATAAAATATTCAATGTAGTAGAAGTATTACACAATGAATAGAAATTGAGTTAAGAAATCCATTACCTCACACTTCACTTTGGGTTTACTTAATATAAACTATTTCACAATGGTTTTAAACATGTAATTAATTTATAATAGAACCATATTAATATTTATAATATCATATATGATCCTATTATAACATCTTACCAGCCATTATTTAACAATATTTTATTATTACCATTTCATGCATTTTTTGTGATATAAGATCTGGTTCTTATGAATAGGATATAAATTAATAATATATATAATTATATTAATGATATAAATATCATATTTATTCATTAGATACATTTTTATAATCTTTCTTGAAGGTTGTACAAGGAAAGTGAATCACATCACTTCATGGAGATGGTAGGCCATACATACGCATGAGTGACATTATCATTTCCTTAATGGGTGAAAGGGTAATAAATTTAATGATATATTAATTTTAAAAGATAAATATGATTTAATAAGTATAATATATATTCATTGGTTCCATAATTATGAATACCATTGTGATTTTTTGATGGAAAACAATTTACATCGGTACATGAGATGGTAGTTCTCCGTACACACAAGTGACAGTTTTGTTTCCCATTTGATAGAGAATGAAATGGATAAATATAATTAAAAAAACAATGAAATATAATTATATTTTATATAATGGGGTAATTATATTGTAATTTTTAGGATATAGTTTAAGGTTTTAATAGAATAAGTAAAAAAATGAGCTTTATTATGATGATTACCTTCTCTTAGAGAAAGCTCCTTTGGATAGGACCCTAGGGTTGGTATTTTGGAAATAAAAAAACCTCTTGAACATTTATATAGATATCAGAGAGATATTATTATAGGGTTTGGTCAAGATAAATGGATCATTTGGTGTGAATAAGTGAGGGGAGGAGGTTCCCTTTTATAATTAAGGTGAGTGACCCACTTGTAATTTTTCAAAATTTTAAAATACTATTAAGTATCTTTCTTAGAAAAATGGATCCAAAATGACTCATATTAGAATTTTATAGGGTAAATGATGAAATAAAAACTATCAATGAGGTTTAATAATATTTTTAAGTCATTTTAAACCACATTTCTTTTAACCCCTTTGTTAACCATTTCTAACCTTAACTGCACTAATGAATTTTTCAATGTTAAAGGGTCATGATTCTATTTATAAGGTCACAATTGGACCCTAAATAGAAAATATATGAAATTTTAGAGCATATATTATCCCCATTTTTTTTATTTTAATATTTTTATGATTTTATATAATTAAATAAAATATTATTTTCATAAAATATCATTAATTTTATTTTTGCCACTATTTTATTAATTTGACATTTAAGACACCAATAAAAAATGGATTTATAATATAACACTTTAAAACATAAATAATATTATATATTCATATATAAATTTCATGGAACAAAATAATCTATCCAAATTATATTACTTTTAATATTTTTATTTTTTTTCTTTCACTTGAACAAACACTATATCAATGCTATTTAAGCATTTAAGATAACTATATAATTACTAAAAATAAAAAAAAGTTACCATCATAAAAATACATAAATTATGTTCAAAAAAACATTTATATTCATTAATAACTTATTATTATTCCTATACGAACCTATAAAATAAATTAAAAACAAGAGACATACATTTTAGAATTTTCTTTAATTAAAATAATTTAAATGCCATTACCAAGGTAAAATGGAACAAAAATGAAATATGTTATAATTTTGGAAGGATTTAGTCTAATTATTCCAAAAAAATAAAATAAAGGAATGTTTTGGGTTTATTTTTATTCCATATCTCAAATTTTTAGTCTTGTTTTATCCATTTTTACCATATCGGGGTGACAAATATTTACTACAGTTAATATTCATAATAACCAAAAATATAAGGGACCAATTTACAAGATATGTATATCCTAATTCCATATAATTTATCAATTTTACAATATTTATTCTCTATAAGTGGAACAAATTAATTTTAATATAAATGCATAAAACACAATGAAAAACAATTTTAAGAAAACTGAGTTTATAAGCATAACAAAAAACTTATATCAAAATCATGAATATTGTTGATTCAAATGGAATAAATTAGATTATTAAAAATAAAATGGATAATATGTTAATTTTAAACAAAAAAATTAATATAATGAATCTTTTAAATTAATTTTTTCAATAAAAATAATTGAGAGTGTTTTGAAAAACTAGTATTTTTATTATTCACTGAAAAATCAATAATCCCAGAAAACCCCCAAAATTTCACTCTATGTTATTTTTGATTTTATGATTTCTAAAATAATAATAAATTTATAAAATAAAAATTCTAAAAGTGTCACAACTGGAAAAAAGGGCTATTGCCATGGTTTAAAACCGTGGCAATAGGCCCCAAAACCATGGCCAAAGGCTACGACCACGTTTTTAGCCAACCGTGGACACTATCGCCGAGGCAGTAGGTCCCAACCTATTGGAAAAGTTTTTAAAACCATGGAAATAAGCCTAACTTTTTTAAACCGTGGCTATATTTTGTTATTTCCATGGTTTTAACCATGGAAATAGCCTTGGAAAACCATGGTAATAGCCAAAATTATAAATGTCCCCAGCGGGTTTTGATCCCTGCACCTCCACTATGAAGTCCAGTGCACTTACCACTACACCGCGCCATAATTTGGGTATATATATATATATTATGAAATATATATTAATAAAAACCATGGCAATAGACTCAAAACTGTGGCGATCGGGCTTCTCGCCAAATTTTGGCGGGATATATTTTTTCCACGGAAGCGTTGAAACCCTATAGCCACGGTTTCTGAGAACCATGGCTATAGGGCAATGAAAAAATTAACCTATATCCATGGTTTTTCAAACCGTGGCCATAGGCCACAAAACTGTGGCTATAGGCCAAAAAAATAGGCCTATAGCCAGGGTTTTAAAACCGTGGCTATAGGCCACAGAACCTTTAAAACCATGGCTATAGATCCATGGTATTAGATTCATTTTCTAGTTGTGGTGGAATGAATTGATTACAATTTCAATAAAAAATGCATTACAAAATATTTTTGAATAAAATGACCTTTTTATGCATAAAATGACTTTACTAAAAGTTGAGTGCTTATTTCATAAGAATTAATCAATAAATTTGTGTTGAGTAGGAAAATCATATATACATTTCATAATATAGGTACTCATATTCATACCCCCCAATTAAAATACCATATTATAATGATCAAATTTATATAATAATATTTTATAAGATATCTCAATTTTTTTAATTATCAGTGTTATGTGTTAAGAAAGCTATCATGATTTTTAGTATTTTAAAATAAATTTTTAGGGTGTTAAATTTTTCCACCTCAAATAAATTTCCTTCTCAAAATTTTATCATAGTCATCAAAGGTTCAATATTTGAAAATACATTTATTCAAAACCTATGTAATACAGAGGGATAATATAATTTATTTTAAAAAGGGGAATTGGAAAGGATTAAGGTTATCTAAAATGAAACATAATCATTCTATGAGATAAGTAAAACATTATAGGTAAGTAAAATTATAGAAATGTATTATACAACTAACATTCAAGGAGTAATAAATATTGATAAATATCATGGTCCTGAGAAAGTTAATGACCAAAAAACCCTAAATTAGTGAGGACTGGATAGACAATCAATTCATCAGAAATTAAAGTGAAAGTATAATAGTTTTATATTAAGATATTTTTAATAAATTTGATGGATTATTTTACTAGTCAGGATAGAATCATGAGAAAATGCACTTACTCTATTTATTCCCATTTTATAATCACAATTTCAACCTTTGGTTGTGCTTCGATGAATTTCCACTTCATATATTATTATAAGAAATTAATATTTGAGATGAATTTTTCATGTTTGAATCACTAAAATTAGATTTTAATGGATTATAAGATCCATAAAATAAAGACAAGTAATTCATTATTCCTTTAAATATTTACCAAAACTAACATTATTACCACAAGTTATCTAATAAGGATAAATATAACACATTAATCTCTAAAACATTAACAACAACCCCAAAAGTTCATCTTAATCCATTCCATATATTGGTAATCTTAATACTCCTCCAAAATATTTCTAACCAAATTAAAAATCAAAAAATCTAAAATATTTGATCAAATATTTATTCCCAAAAAACATAAATTAGCTCACAAACAAACATTTTAATACCTTTATAATATATTCTATTAAATCATACTAATAACCCAAATCACTATAAAACCCCAATGAAATCATATATTTTTAAAAAATTTACATAATTATTATTCCTAAAATAAAATCATAGACTATAAAATATATCCCATAAATACAATAAATATCATCAATGATAACCTAAATAAATTTTTCATCAAATCACTAACTTATTTCCAGGTTACCAATACTATCCCATTTACTTCATCGATTTCAATAAACTATTTATCCCAAAAATACATTATAAACTCAACATTATGTATATATTAAGGGTCATTTTTTCCTTAATCACATGTTATCCAAAAATATCACCTTACCACTAAATCAATTTTCATGCTTATTGGTACTATTCAACATATGTTATAAAATATTTAAATAAAGAATAATATGGAAGAACCATTAGATGATTCATGATTCTTATAACTAGAATATTATTAGTATAAAACTTTAACAAAATAATTATTACATCCCAATACATAAACACTTTAATCTATTTACTTTAATGATTGGAATATTTTAATTCCTTAATTGTTCTAGGAGTTAACCCTTGTATTAAGTCATTGAATTAGATAATTATAATGTTCTCCCCACAAAATACAATGAAATATTAATGGAACCTTAGGATGAACTTTATATCCCAGCATCAAAATCTTTATTTTTATTTGTAAATTACATACTATATGACCTTATTTTCCACAAATAAGACATCTTCTCATTCCTTTGAGACACTTATCTGAGTTCTTCCTCCCATATTCTTAAATTTTAATAAATTGAATCTTCTTACCTCTATACTACCAATAAAACTCCATTTTTATATTATTAGGTTTGTTAAGAAACTCACCCATGTTGAAATTGTTAATCTTATGATGATAGAGTTGGTTAGGAAAAATCGTAAGGTTTCACCTTCCAAATCCCATTTCATTTGGTTTATCATGAGGAAAATTATTGATTTTTCCACCACATTCAGTGTTAACATGGTTCATTCTATTTCTGTCCATTAACAAAAACTAAAAAGCATAGTATGAGTAAAAATAATCATAGTGGAAACCACATAATCATGAAATTAATTTATAGTATGTCTTAATCATGATACCTTATTTTTAATCTAATACACCTTAGGATTAACTTAGGTTATTAATGGCCATTAACTATTAAAATACCTCATAATGGTTCATAAATAAAATATTATTTAACCTAATAATATCCCCTAGGAGTGTAAAACTAGTTGTATAGTAAGGGTACATTCACCGTGCACCCAAATGATTGGTCGATATATACTTGACCAACTATTTTCAAGGTTATTACCCCTAGATGTAGCTATTATAAAACATCATACACTTATAGTATCAAAACAGGGATGTGTTTATAGGAAAAAATGATATAATATCTACTTTACCAAAACATTAAGATGTTATCATATACTTAGACTTATCCTCAAAGTCTTTGATGGGGTTATATTCCTAATTTATATTTTTCTAAATCTAGTTCCCAAGGTTTCTACTAAATTTCATTTGAAACCAACTTTAACAACCCCAAATATTGTAACCCAGAGCTAGTGTTTAATTTATTACATTGAAATAAGATGATATAGAACTCATCCTGAAGGACCAATCAATTTATTATTCTAAAATAACTAGATAAAAACATGATTCCTATTTTACATTGGAAATAAAAGATAAAACATAGTGAAAGTAAATATTCTACAACCTTGAACTCATTTAAAGACTACATCTTCATATCCCTAGGAAAGGAAAAAAAGTAAGGGTGATCTAAAATGCTCAATAAGGGTTATATATAGTGAAACATATCATGAGTAAATAAGGAAGAATTAATATAGAAAGGTAAATAACACAAAATACATTCCATTTAATCAATAACTTAAGCACGAAATGTATCCATGGAAAACATCAAGGCAGTGATATCATGGATAATATCAACTAAATTTTTAATTAAGGAAATTAATAATTTTAAATTTCATGATCTCATACACCATGATATCTTTACCACCAAGGCCTTGAACTAAGAAAATTTCAACTATGGGTAGGCATACACCGAATTTTTTTTTAATAAATTTAGCCAATTGGTTTGTCTCATGAGACCTACTGATGTATCAATGGGATATCTATAACCAGGCCCCACTTATCATTGTATGTAAAATTAATTACTCATATATTGAATAATCAATTTAATTCATTAACAATACACCTTATAAAAATATATGTATTGAGTAAAGGATATGAAATATCAAGATTTCACTAGTCAATCAAATAATTTTAATATAAAACATCGTATATTGAAATGGTTTAATATATAGACAATAATATATCCATTATATAATAAATATGGATATTTAATATAATTTAAATGCTTAACGAAATATAATCACAATAATTTAATGTTTCAAGAGAAAATTAATGACCACAAAGATTAATTCATTAAAAATATAGGTTTTGTAATAATTTTTTGTATTTTGGAGAATAAAAGAAAACAGAAGTGAAACATTAAACTAAGATTTAAATAAGGATTTTAATTTATAAAAACATTAAAAAAACTATATAAGAAGCTAAGTATCATAAAATGGTTATGGTGATGAAAAATTTGTTAATTCTGTATACATTAAAAAGACAATATTCTTTTTGACTTCTTATAAAGAAATTAAAAAATGAACCTTTAAGAAAAACATTTGAAATATTCCTTTAAAACCTTATAAAAATTAATGGATAAAATAAAATATCATTAATAAATCATTTGGGTAAAAAATTAACTTTTGTAAAACAATTTTGAAAATATGGACATGGAAGAAAAATATACCCGATAAAAAAGATAAATAAGATCATTTTTTATTTTAAACATTTATTTGATTGATTAAATTGAAAAAGAGAGGACAATTTGAAATAGAATAGGTAAAATCTTTAAATATCCAGAGGATAAGAAAATATATTAATTTTACGAAGGATAGATGATAATATTCCAATAACTAAAATAATGGAAATCCCAAAAATTAGATTATTAAAATAAATCCTCACCTATTTGGTAACTATAAAATTGAAATGTCTTGAAAGTGTAAACTTGAATTGAAACATTAATCATCATGAATAAATATATATTCATGTTAAATACATAAAATCGGGAGTATATACACCACATAAAATTAAATAAATGGACAATACCAAATATGTATCAATAGAGTGGAAATTGAGATGAAATCCCTTACAAAAATCATAACATTGATGTGAGAATTAATTAATGAAGATATTATGTGTAAAAAATTTAAATTCATATAAAAATAGTGTAAATACCACATAATACAATCAAATATAATGTCAAACATAATTATGGAATAAAATAGTCAATGGAGTAGAAGTATAACCCAATGAATGAAAATTGAGTTAAGAAAACCCTTACCTCAAGCTTCCCTTTATTTAAAAATACCTTAAACTCATATATAATATTTATAAACATGTTATTAATTTATACCAGAACCATATTTATATTTTTAATAACATATATGATCCTCTTATAACATCTTATCACCCATTCATTAACAATATTTCATTATTACCATTGTTTCAGATGTTAAATGTTTCATTTTTTTCATGTATGTTTTATCACCTAAGTTCTAATTCTTATCCATAGGATAAAATTACATCATCTAGAAAATTATGTTAATGATATAAATATCATATTTATTCATTTTATATTTTTTTAAAATCTATTTTTAAATTTGGGCAAGGAAAATGAATCACATCACTTCGTGGAGACTATAGGCTATACGTATGTATGAGCAATGTTATCATTTCATTAAAGAGTGAAAGGATAAGAAATTGTATGATATATTTAATTTAAAAGATATATATTATGTCATAAGTATCATATATATTCATCGGTTCTATCATTATGATTATCTATGTGAGTCAGTGATGGATAAAAATTTACATCAATTTGCGAGGTGGCAGTCCGCCATACACACGAGTGATGGTTTTTTTCCCGATTAATTGATAATTAATTGATAAATATTATTATATAAACATAATAAAATTTAATTATATAGGGTATAATGGTGTAATTATATTTTAATTTTTAGTACATAATTGAAGGTGGTAAAATAAGAAGTAAAAATAAATATCCCCATTAAGAGGATTACCTTATCTTAGAGAAACCTCTGTTGGATCTCTTCATAAAGACCATAGGGTTGATATTTTGGGAAGAAAAGAACCTCCATAATTTGGAAAAGTATGTTGGAAATATATTTTGGGAGGGGTTGGTTAATTTAAATGGACCAAATGGTGTGAAAAAGTGAGGGGATAATGTGCCCTTTTATAATTATCACTACTTCAAAATTGGCCTTCAACAACGCTAAAAATGGCCTTTATCAGTGATAGAGAAGAGATGACTACTAGAGTGATGTTGAATGACCCAGTATTTTATCAGTACTTTTAAAAGTGATGATAAAGGGACGTACTGGAGTGTGCTATAACAGTACACTGCAACACCGGTGCAATGTGCTACAACATCACATTGGAGCTCCAAAATTACCATGAAATCAGAAAAATAATGTAAAAATACATAATTTAAATGGAATAAAATTTACAACACCAATATATGAAAGGGAAAAATATATTATACACATTTAAGACATTATTTTAAACTATTAGTTAAGTATAAATTATTACAAACATTCAAAAACAACAGTCTTTCTTTTTCTTCTGATCCTAACCCATACTCAAGCAAAAAAGGACCTTTATAAGAAAACAATTATTATGTTAGTAATAATTTAAAGAAATAAATTAACATAAAGTTTTAATTTTAAACTAAACTTTTATCCATACAAGGAACTTTTTATATCATATTGAGTTGCAGTTGATTCTTGCATGTCACATAATTTATTGTTCATATTCAAGCATTTTATCTATGAAAAATAACTAAATAAGTATAAGATAAAAATGACAAGGAAATTAAATAAGTAATATTAGATAGGATGAGAAACAAATCTTGGCTAGTTTTCTAGATTTTAGCAATGTGACATGCGTTTTAACCCAAAATGACACCTATATATTGAAATGATTCACATTGAGTCATACTGTTGACACCGGGCATCATATTGAGGTGCATGTGATTCTTACATGTCTCACATGAATTTTGGAACATTTTCATAAAGTATCAAAACAATCTGAATATGTTTACTCAATTTTGAGAATGACTCTTGTCTTTTTCACTAAATGTCATTTTAAACAGCAAACACGCACTTTGACTCATACTGATCACATAGTGTGTCTGTTTGATGTGATACCAATTAATATACATCAAAAATGACTTATGAATAATTTTCATAAATTGTAAATACAATCTAGGGGTGATAGATTGGTTTTCAATGAGTGACACTATTTGAACTAAAATATATATTTTAAACTTATAACATACACATTGAGTCATACTAAACACGTCATGTATTGGGTTGAACCGTGGTTGATCCGTACATGTAAAAAATGAATTATGTATTGTTTTCTTAAAGTATCAAAATAATAAAAATGCATTTATTTAGTTTTGATTAGGTCTATTGTCTTTTTTACTAAAATTGATGTCAATTTTAAATAACATTTGCAGTTGGATTCATATCGGTCACACCGCATGTTAGAATGAGGTGTGGATGATTATTACACATCAAAAATATCTTATGTATCATTTTCTAAATGTATGAAAAAACGTTGAATGACTTTTCTCAGTTTTGAGTAGTTCACTTGTTTTTTTACTAAAATGTATTTTTAAACTGGAAACATGCACTTTGACCCATACAGATCATATCGTGTGCCAATTTGATGTGATAAAGATTCCTTCATGTCGTATATGACTTATAAATAGATGTCCTAAATTATCATGAAAATCCAAGTGAATTTTGTTTGTTTTCAATGAGTGACATTTTTTTAACTAAACTATCGATTTTAAACTGATAACGAACATATTGAGTCATAGCAGTCACACAATGTGTCAAATTAAGGTTTGATCGATTCTTATACACCCCAAATGACTTATAGATAATTTACCTTAAGTATCAAAATAATCGGAATGTTTTTGCTCAGTTTTGAGTATGTCAGTTGTCATTTTTACTAAAATTAATGTCAATTTTAAATAAAAAGAATCACTTAGAGTCATATCGATAACACCGTGTGTTGGATTGAGGTGTAGTTAATTCCTATAGATCCCAAAGTCTCAAAAAATCCTAAATGAAAATGTAACCATGTTTCCATTTTCTTTCTATATTGAATTTCCCACACTACATATTGACCTAATGTTTTTACCCAAATAATGTTTTTAATTATTTAAAGTTAAAAGAGAAGAGGAAGCTCATGTACTCATTATACACAAGAAGTCACCACAATGGGAACAAGATATTTCTAAACTCTTCTGGATTTCAATAATGAGAAAGTTTTCTTAGGTAAGAACATAAAATCAATATGCAGTGTCAGAAGTTCAACAAATAAAGGAAATGAAAATGGAAAATATGGTTACATTGGCAGAAAGATTTATTTTATATCTTTTCTGTATTGTTGCAGAAAATTGAAAGAAAAATATAACTTCCCAAAGGATCTGTGAAAAAAACTAAATAAGTGTTAGATAAAAATAATAAGGAAATTCAATTACAAATATTAGATAAAATGATGAAAAAAATAATTAAATAAGTAGTAGGAATTCACCTTTTCTTGATGGTTGTATAAATTCTTGACACATTTCCTTATTTTCATTATCATAGTTTTAGGCTCTAAGTCCAATCCCTCATGGGCACAAGAATCTTGGAAAAAACCACCCCAGCTAGAAAAAAATAATCCACCTTTAGAAGAATTTTTTTATATGAGTAATATTAAAAATAAATAAATTAAACATAAATATGAACCAATACATTAATTCCATTAATAATGATTTTACTATGAAAACATTATTGGCCAAAGGGATATTTTTAGGGTAAATAAAGAATGATGATTAAAATAAATAAAAATAGATCTCATCAAACAATCAATCAAAAAGTGATGAGGATGAGGAGAAAATAATATATATTGTATTGAAGCTTTGGATCATATGAGAGAAAGTAAAGATATCCTACTGGGTTAATAAAATATTCATTTTGTACAATAAATAAATAAATACACATAAGATATCCATTATAAAAGGTGAAATTTAAAAATAATTCTAATACAACAAGACATCTCCCTCCTTGTTGAAACAATTGGATCACCCCAGGGTATTTTTTTAGGTGGATGAATAAATTCACCTCCAGGTCCTCTAATAGAACATTCTTCTCTTTGATCTATAAAGAAGACATTATGTGAGGGGTAGTGGATATGGGATTTTTACCAATAATAACATTCATCACAAAAGCAACATATATTATAGGTGTAAAGCACAAGAATTCATAAAAAAATGCAACCTGGAGTTTTTACACAAAAAAGGATTAGCTAACTATCATCTCTCTTCATCTCCCTGAATAATATTAGAAATCATAGATAAAAGCTTCCAACCAATGAATGGTTACATCCTGAACAAACTATCTACAAATACCACTCATAAAAATGGGCATTGGATTAACTTTTAATAGACAAGAATGAAAATCATTTTTGATTTTAGTTTATGTGTTCTTAATAAATTGATATTCAATATATCTTGAGGATCACAAAAAAACTATGAATCTCTATTGTAAATAAATCCTATAGAACCCTATATGATCTAATCATGATATAACACTATAGATATCTCCAAAATACCCTCTGATCTCACCCCTAATTGTGTATCAATAAACATACCTAAATATAGATACTCAATAAAAATCCATAGATCAACAAAAAACTAGGGAAATGTAAAAAAATATGACCCACCCATATCAAATAAAGTAAATGAATGTGTAACTTCTTCTGAGATTATACAACGAATGGTCAAAGGTCATTAATTATGAATAGTGGGATTCAACTTGATAAAATAAATCAAATATGTCCCTTATCCTCTCATCAAGATTCCAAATACTTGAATACCTTGAGGAGAATTAATATCCATCCCATGTTGATTTTGAGAACCATGAAATCCTCTACACCCTAACCAGTTAAGAGAACTCTAGTGACCACCCCTCAGTAAATCACCTAAAACTATTTTAGATTGCTAAGTTTTTACACCACCGACACCATTATCTAGTTAGGAAGAACTCTAACAAAATAATGATATACTCCCCATATATTTTCATGAATGAAATTCTACAACATGTCGATGGAACTGTGATCATTTATGACTCATATAGATACATTGATTACTCACTATAGAATTCCTTCCCTTCTAGGAAGAAGATGAGCCACAACCCTAACAGTCCTTCCTATCACCACTCTAGTTAGAATCATTAAATAAAACAATTCTACCTATCTATATATTCAATCATAAAACCATTATGAGAAACATAATAACTAGATGGTCTATCCTTTCCCATATTTCTACCTATAATGAGTGCCTGGTTCATGCAGCCTAAAATATATTAACCAAAACACACTCACATGGGATTGAATCAAATGTATAAAACTATTCTAAAAAAGTGAAACATATCATACTCATAATCATTAATAATATAATAAGAACAAATTAAATCGATAATGTAAGCAACATATTCCATAAATAACATGATCCCCTGAACCAGATACATAAACTCAAGAACCATATTAACTCTAAGTATCTTAGGGAAAAAACTCTTAAAGAAATGATCCTTGATGTTCAACTAGACTTGTTGGGATAAAAATATGTGGGATGATAAAGTTTAGTAGATAATCGTGGGAAATTGGAGATATAAAAAAACATGGATTTCATTCAAGCCTTGGTTTCATTCACCCTTGAATCACTCAGGCCTTGGATTCAAGCCTTTGAATATTCAGAGTGTTGATTATAGCCTAGATTCGAGCATGTATTTGACAATGGGGGAGATGATAGTAGGTCACTTCCTCAGAGAGCTTCAGATATCAGGAATTGGTTTGTGATGGTTAAGGTTTCGAAAATAGATTGGGACACTTTTATCAGTGCTTTCAAAAAAGCGATGATAAAGACACATTTCATTAGTGCTAAGTTAATAAGCACTCATAAAATAAATATTTATCAGCACTTTTTAGCATTATTAGCTCTAAAAAGCATTTATAAATACTTATAATATATTTTTTAAAATAATACATTTTTAAAAAAGTATAATTATTATATATAATTTTAATACTTATTATAATACTTTTTATAAAATAATAATTTTATAATTATTCAAATATATAATTATTTATTTTTAATTACATAAATACTTTTTAGAAAAATAATATTTATATAATTATATATAATTATATAATTATATATATTTATATATATGTATAAATATAGTAAATATATTCATTATATAAACAAATTTTTTATAAATTTATAATTAATTATTCATAAATATATAAATACTTTTTTAAAAAATATTATTCATATACTTATAAGTTTAAATGCATAAAAATAATAAATATACATTTATAAATATATTTATTTATAAATATATTTTTACAAATGTATTTTTAACATTATTAATGAATATTTAATCTTAAGTGCATGCATGTTAAAAATAAGTAAAATTGATTAATTAAAAATGAGTATAATATTGAAAATTTAGATAAGTTTGATTAATATAAATCATTATAAAAATGGATATATATTGAAATAAAGATGAATACATATTGAAAATATTAATACATAGTAAATAAATATATATAAAATAAATAATATAAATTGATTAAATTCCTAAAAAATTATTTGTGTGTGCGTTTGTATATAAAAAGGCATTAATTACATATATGTGAAATAAATATAATATGTTTCATCTATGTTAAATTTCAAAATCAAACAACATTCAATTTTGTCCATTACTCAATGCAATTAGTCTGTATTTTTAATTCAAATTATTTTTTAATTATAAACCATTATTCACTTAATATATTACTATTCAATTTAAAGCCTAAATATTTTTTAATATATAAATCATATCCATATACATTTATAGATATATATATTTAATATATACTATTTATTAACATTATCAATAATTATTTAATTAATTATTTTTTTTAATATTTTGCTCAATTTACTTATTTTTAATTATTTTTGTTTAATTTTTATTTTATATATCTCTATTTTTTTAACATATAATATTCAAAATTTATATAGAGTATAATCAATTTATTTATTTTTATCAATAATTATTTAATTAATTAATTTTTTTTTAATAGAATCAATTTATTTTTTATTTATTTAAATATTTAATTTTATTAGGACTTTTATTAGTGCTAAAGAAGCACTAATAATGGATTCCATTATAAGTGATACAAATAAAGTACTGATAAAGGGTGGCCTTTATTAGTGCTAAAGATAAAGCACTAATAAAGGACATCCTTTATAAGTGTTAAAAGAAATACACTAACAAAGGTGGCATTTTATTAGTGCTAAAAAGAATGCACTGATAAAGGGCACCTTTATCACCGCTTTTTTTCTAACACTGATAAAATCCAATGCAGTTAAAGGTTGATTGTGTAGTTATGTAAGGTGAGTGGTATACTTGTAATTCTTCATAGTTGTAAAAATATTATCAAGTCAATATCTTGAAAAAATGGCTCTAAAATAAATCATATTCGACGTTGACAATGTTAAGTCTGAAATAACAACAAAAAATGAGTTTTAAGAATTATTTTTGGTCATTTAAACCCTTATTTTTTAGTTTAACCCATCGGTTAACCATTTTTAACTTTAACCGTTGTAACTACTTTTCAATGTTAATGGGTTATGATTTTACTTATAAGGTCACAATTGGATCATAAATGGAAAATGGATGAAATTTTGAAAAATATATTATCTCCATTTCCCTCTTTTAATATTTTTATGATTTTTAAATAATTTTATAAAATATTTTTTTCATTAAAAGATCATTAATGTCATTATTACACTATTTTTTTTAATTTGACATTAAAGATACCATAAAAATATGGAATTTAAATATAATCCATTCAGAAATCCATAGTATGATGTATTTAGCTTTTAAATTCATGGAACGTAATAATTAATAAAAATTATATTATTTTTAATAATTTTAAAATTTTTTATTTTATTTTTCTATTACATGGATAAATACTCTGTCATAATTGTGTATGAATTTATGGAAATTATACCATTATTAAAAATTAAAAATAAATTAACTTAATAAAAACAAATTAATTATGTTCAAAATAAAATTTTATATTCATTCATAACATATTTGTATACCTATGAGAATAAATAAAGGAAATTAAAAGCAAGAGAGTGATATTTTGTAATTTTCTTTTCTTAAAATAATATAAATGAAATTATCATGGTAAATGGAAAAAATCCATATATTATAATTTGGGTAGTATTTGGAAGAATTCATCCCATAAAATGAAATTAATTCAAGTTTTTGGTTGATTTTTGAAACCTTATCTCATAGTTTAACCAGCTTTTACCTATTTTACGCTTATCGAGGTGATAAAAATTTACCAAATCTACTATTTACAATGATAAAAAATAAAAGGTATCTATTTAAAAAATATTAAAATATAGATTCAAATATGGTATCCATATTTAAAGATTCAATCTTTGTGTAAATAAATTTTAATATAAATGTGTAGAACACAATGAAAAATAATTTTTAGAGAAAAGTGTTTTTAAGCATAAAAATCAACTTATATCAAAATCATTAGCATTTTTGATTTAAATGGATTTAATTATATTATTAAAAATTAAATAGGCCATATTTTACTCTAATAAAAAATTCAAAAAGGAATGGGATGTTTAAATTACTTGATTTAATGAAAATAAATGATAGTGTTTGAAAAAGCTGTATTTTTCACTATTCATTGAAAAATCAACCATTAAAAAATCCAAAATTTCACCCTAACTTTATTTTTATATTATGAATTCAAAAATTATATTCATTTTATAAAATAAAATTTTCAAAATTTACGTAAATTAATTATAATTTCTATGCACAAAATGCATTAAAAATCATGTTTGAATAAAGAAAATTTTTAAAGAAAAAAATAACTTTAATGAAAATTGAGTTCTTATTTCATTAGAATTAATAAATACATTTATATTTTGTAGGACCATTATACATATATTACATAATATATTTACTCGTATTTATACCCTCCAGTTCAATGAATATGTTACAATAGTCACATTTATATAATATTATTTATATAAAATATCTCAATTCGCTTAAAGATCAATGTTGCGTGTTAAGAAAAATATCGTGCTTATTATTCTATTATATTAAAATTTTAGGGTGTTAATCAAATAATTATATATAGATCATGGTTAAATAGTTACTCTAGTAATAGATTTGGTATAGTATAATTTCATTTCATTCAACATGAATCTATAAGAATTCAAGGAATTTAGTTTATATAAATATCCATTATATAATTTTCAATATAGGATATGGAGGTAGGACATGATGTTTTATAGAATAAAATGTGGTTTAATGTTAATAAAATAGGATAACATCTATGTGAATTCTCATGCTAAAATACAAGGGGGAAAATTTCAATTACTGGTTAACTTTATTAAATAATTTCATAATAACTATTATTAACTTTGTAACGTATGAAGAAACCCATATTTTTATAGTAAATTCCATAGATTTTTTTTTTAAAATTTATAAATCAGGTTTGGTAACTGGTCCATTTATTTTTTCATCAAGTGGATTTGAATATATATAATAAATTTAATATATTATTTTTAGTCAATCACATACATACATCCAATAACTCATATAAAGTGTCTAAAAGGTCGTGAATTCGGTGTGACTTGATTTATTGAATTCTTTTATTTTCTTTAACCCCCTTTTAACATTTTTCTTCAGTTAGGACATTGGATCATGCATGTAATGGAAAATGTATATGAAAACACAACACACAATATTTTTTCTAATGTTCAATACTAATACCTACATCTTTACCGCAACCGGTTATACCCCACTGGTTACATATTCATCACTATATATATGTGGTTACAATAGGGAAAGTCCCATTCCCTTTAAAATTGAGTTTGACAATGTTTTTTCTCTAGAGTACCACTGGAGATCACATGTTCCCAAATACACAAGTGACTCTTAACTCCCATAAGAGGATGTTTATACTTCATCCCATAGTGTTACCAATATCCCACAAGCCTGCTCCAGAGTCCCACTACATACTTCCACTACTTCAAAGTCCCACGAAAGAATTCACAATCTCAAGTCACGCAAGATTTGATCCACTAATAGTATGATCTTATAATCTTCCTCCACAAGCTTTTTATATTGAACTGGCCCATGTAAAATTCAAGAACCATTATAATAATTCTATTATTGATCAATAAATTATTATCACCTGTAGATAGTCAGCTTCCACAGTACAATATTGCTCGGGAAAATATTATTTCTTCTACTAAAGACCAAAACTCACTTATCATTGAAATCTCAGATAGACGATTTCTTTTAAATCACTGATAGTAAAACTTGATCCAACTTCAGTTTCATATCGTCGTACACTGATGATGCAATTTATGCTGCATTTGTGTTTCTAAAAACTTGATGCACATATAAAGTATACTACATGGTCTTGTCAACATATGCATGTATTAATCATGTGCATGAATATACCCTTATATCAATGACATTTCATGTGCATGCGAATATAAGTGTTTTTTAATTAATGCACACACACATTCTTCACTTTTTCTTTCACACTTACTTTTTATATACAAATTCACTATCCATACTTCTTGCATGAAAACCCGATCACACACTGAATTTTTTTTTACTTCTTAATCACACACAATATACACTATATTTTTTATTCTTTTTATACACATTATCCTTTTAACTATTCATACACAATAGTGTATGCATGGGATCTTATGAGTGCAAGTTTTTAGTTATAAACAGTACTGACTTTACACACTACTCCTTCACGCAAAATAAGTGAAACACTGACTATGTTTCTTCCTTTTTACGTGTAAGAAATTATCACAATGCTTCTTGGATTCATAGTGTGCATGCACAACTGAAACAACCCCTCTCCACAAGCATATACTCACCATTCTTCATGCAAGAGTATATTTATATGTACTCTATTTTGTGCATGACTTGACACAGGTATAAATCATAAGATCTTTGTTCACTGAAAAAACTAGGGAGATCTTGTAAGGATATCAAGTCCCAAAGAAGTTTCATGGATCTCTGTTCATCACAAAGAAAAACTACTATGCAATGCACATGTAGTTTTCTTATAGATTCATTCCTCTTTCCATAAGAATAATTTGTGCAGAACTCTACTTCCATGATCCATACGATCACAGAGGTGGTATTTATTTTGAAAATTAAGTTCTCTAAACACTCAATAACATCTCACGGGTGTAATCCTCGATATTTATAGGCAACGGACCACCAACATGTGCACCGAGTAACTCCATGCTTCACAACAACAATATTATCATCACAGAAACTCTCATATTTTATACACACTATATATAATGGGTTTGATCTTCATTTTCATGTAGAAAAAATTCTTAGGTGATTTAAATTATCATGGAATTTTTAAAACACTTGGATGATGATAAAAAGGAATGATTCGAGCTTTGGTCGACATCACATGGAGATACCACTGTACAAAATTCTCGAGCGAGATCAATGGAGAAGATGAAATCCAACACTAATCGGATGGATAAGGATGTTCATCAAATAGATCGGATATTTTTATAGATAGATTGAAGGATATGATGGCCTAGATGAAATTATCATCGAATCGTATAGCTAGGTTCTTTTGGGAGCAATAGTCATAAGTCCCACATCGAAACACTCTTAGTTTGAGCACCTAATTATAAAGAATGACACATAATAAGCCGCTTATAAATCCAAATCCATATGCTCTCAATACCTCATAACACCTCCTCATAATGAGAACCACCTTTTCCACTGTTCCACCCCTACATGGTGGTGCTACACTGCTCCCATGCGCCCTTGTGGGTGCACTTCTCTACTCATTATGCCACATGATAACTTATGCAAGGCTGGTTCCCTCACCCGTGGTTTACCCTCTAGGGCCCCACATGAGGCAAGGGTTGAGTTGGCTAGGGTGAAATATTTTGGTTTATTTTTTTTAGATAAGGTACTACTTGGATACTTAGAAAAATTCTAAGTAATATCATATCAAAACCAAAGCCAATAATGAGCCAATTCAAACCAACATGAAAACCTCCTCATGCAAGATAATTTTTTTTTGCATAAAACCTTCTTATTTTTTTTTTCTAAAATCACTATTATAAAAAATGTTTCAACTCACACAACCAATAACACATGTATTTGGAACTTAATACCAACTCTACAATTTTCACATTTTATTTCATTGAATATTCATATTCTTAAGTTATTGAAAATAACTTAAAAATCACCAAACCACTTGGTTTCTTCAATCTAACCCTTTTTATTTGTTTTCAATATCAATTTAATTTTAAAATTTAGTGATATATTCTCCCCATTATTGGAAATAAATCCATAGATATAAAAATTAGAATGAATTTTCATTTCCAAAAATCAAATTCTAAGAACATCTTATTCTCTTCTGAATCTTATTATCTTATTTTCTTTTTGAGATGAATGTAATCACTAATATCTTATAAAATAGGTTAAATTAATCATCTCTAAGTATACATGAGAAATTATCTATGTATATAACAAGAATTATCAAATTTAACATCAATTTCGTTAATAAACTTCCAGAATGTGAAAACAATCATTGATTTTTTTAGAAGATGCTCAAAATATTTTCAAATAATCTCCTAAATACATCTCACCAAATAGATTAAAACATTAAATAGAAAGAATGTATTACCATTTTCAAATTACTTCCCCATTTTTCATTAAGTATTAAAAATATCCCTTTAAAAAATGATGAATTTTTATCATGAAAATAGGAGTTTGTAACCAATATACCTCAATGATGGAAAGATTCAACTTTCATACATTTAGATTTTAGAATTATCAGATGCATACCTCAACAAATTTTTTTTTATTTATAAGATATCAACTAAAATATAAATATCTTATGATTGACCTCTTATGCTCCCCCTAAAAAGGCCGACTCAATAATTTCTTCATCATTATTGAATTTTATCAAGAATAAATTACAAGTATCTTATAATATTATTTAAGTTGTTGGAAAGAGACAAAATGATTCCAATAGTCTTCCATGATGGACATATTTCTAGCTATAAGATATTTGTAGATTTTAAAAATTTATATCTCACCCTGAGTATATACTACACCTTCAATTCCCTACATGAAAAACAAACACAATATATATATATATATATATATATATATGGGAATAAGGTGGCTCAAAAGTTTTCTCAATTAGAGAAAAATGGATGAGAGTTATTTGTTAACCAAAAAATATTCTTAGATAAAAAAGTCTTATTCACATTTGATAACAAATAAATTTTTGTTTTCTCTTACTATTCTAACTTTCTTGCCTCTTACAAATATTCTATCCATGTAATCAATCATTCTTTCGAAACATGCTCAGTTCTCATTTTATGCGTAGACTTATTTTTACCAACACTAGAAGTCACCTATGCTATCCCTTTCTTCTTAAAGAATTATTCTTGACCAGATAACCATGTCAATTTTTTTTACCTAAATGTATAGATATACTGAACCTGTCACATGAAACATTATAATTCAACAAGTTACCTATTTTAGACAACTTTTTAGATTTTTCACCAGTGTTGTCATTAACCAAATCAATCATGTTGTTTTTCTTTAGGATTGATCATTACTTTGATTCCATATTTATTCCTTCATTATAAATGTTCATGGCCAATTCATAATGATCCATTATACGAACTTTCCTACCACAATAAAAATATATTTTATTTTATGTGACACTCCTCACAAAATTCTTCACAACCTTCATGGGAGTTGTTTGTATATAATAATCTTCTTTTGTTTATATCCAAAGGCTAACCCGCCATCCTCATTTATTACCTACTTCACTTATTTTTATGGTCTTATATCTGTATCAAAAAATGATTTGTGCATGATTGGTAAAAACTAAAAACCATCATAGAAATTACCACTTCTTTTTCAATAATTATAAAAACTTTCAAAGTAATAACATCTATTCTTGATAAAATAATTCCTTTTCTGTGAATTATTCTTTTTTTTTGTACAAGTTTCAATTTCTATTTCGTTTTTCTCCCCCTAAATGCATGCATTATGAAATATTAATTTAATTATATATTATTCCAATAATTAATTTCCTTATCTCGAAATATATAACAACACCAACAATAGCCAACAAATATTAGCTTCTTATTATGTGACAAGTTATAACTATCTTTGACATTTTTCTACTTATGAGTATCATATTTCTTCTTCTCTGCTTTCTTTAAGGAACAATAATTTTAAGACTTCTTCACATTCATCACTAAAGATGTTGTAGATTCCTGAGTATTTTCTTTACCCATGTTTTTCTAGATTTAAATGTTAAATCTTTACCAGTAAACCACACAACGTTAGTACACTTAGATTTAGATGGATAAAGGGTTACCTTCTTCAATGATCTAGAAATATATTTATCTTTAGATAATATCATGATCTTTTTGCCTCAAAATTGACTCTTTTTAGAAATATGACACTTATCACATGAATCCTTGGAAATAATTTTTTTTCTCAATAAATTGGGGAAGCCTCAATTTTTGTATCTACCATATTTCTTAGTTAGACTTCTAGTTCAAGGCATTTTAATTTAAGAGAAAACTTATAAAATTTAACTAATTTCATGCTTTATTCCCACTGAATCTTCATTTTCTAAATCTCATCCTCATGAATCTACTTTTCCTTTAGTAAAAAATTTTCAAGACCCTTGAGTCTTTATGATCTATCATTGAGTTGGTACTCTTTAACATTTAAAGATGTAATATTCATCTTTTCAAGTGCATGGAAAAATTCTGTAAAACCAATTTCAAAAACATATTTATCACAAATATTACTTTGTAAATATTCAATAGATAAATCATTTTTTTCTTTTCAAAGTTATATTATTTCTTCCTTTTCTTTCAAAAGTTTTTTAAGAGTGTTGGCTATGCCAAAATTTTTCGTCAATGCTTCTTCCACAATATTAGCCTGTTCTTCTAGCTGTAATTTTTCATCCTAAAGTCCCTTGAAAGCTATGGTGATATGTGTGAAAAATTATTTTGGAACTTTATTTAGATGCTCTCTTATTTTAGAATTGATCATATCATCATCACATATTGAACTCAATTCATCAGAATTATAACCAAATTATTTTACAGAATAATTTCCACTCTGAGTGACTAGCTAGCAGTTGATTTGCATTTGTCTTTGAATTAATCTTCAGTTTCTTTTACACTATTTTATTCCTATTTTTCTGAGTCTTAACTAAAAAATAAACATTAATAACATCAAGAGTAGAGACAGATTTTTTTATTTGAAGATCGTATGGATTATCTTCAAACTCAAATATGTACTTCGTATTCTTCTGATAAAAAAATTGGACAAGTAAAGTAGATCCAATCAGAGTTGGCCTATGGACCGATACCAATTAAAGTGTCCAAGAGATCATGCAGTCACCCTGGGGGGGGGGGGTTAAATCAGCTATGACTTGATTTACTAAAATATTATCTTTTCTTTAACCCTATTTTTTACCTCTGTCACCTATTGGGATAATGGATCCTGTATGAAATGAAAAAAGGAAATGAAAACACAAAACACAATATTTTTTACAAGGTTTGGTACTAAAACCTGCGTTCTTGCTACAACCAGTTATACCCCCCAGTTACACATTCTTCACTACATGTAGATGGTTACAATATGGAAAGTCTCATTCCCTTTAACATTGAGTCCCACAATGTTCTTCTCTAGAGTCCCACTAAAGATCACATATTCCCACATACACAAGTAACTCCTGAGTACCATAGGAGGATCTTTATACTACATCCCAAAGTTTTACCAGCATCCCACTGGCAAGCTCTATAGTTCCACCGAAGACATCCATTGCTTTAGAGTCCCATTTAAAACTTCACAATCGTTAGTCACATAATATTTGATCCATTGATTAGAAGATATTATAATCTTCCTCCATGATCTTGCTGGATCAAACTGGCCCATGTATGGTTCAAGAACCTTTGCACTGATGATTTTCTTTCTCAATAAATTTTAATCACCAATAGATGGTCATCTTCCTCAGTACAATACTACTTTATAAAATATTATTTCTTATAATGAATAACCAGCCTCACCTAACACTAAAAAATCATATATACTACTTATTCAGAATCACTGATAGTTAAAATTGTCTCAGCTTCACTATTGGATCACTACACACTGATGATGAAATCTATGTTTTATCTATGTTTGTTCAAACTTCATGAACATAGAAAGTATACTGCATGGCCTTTTCAACTTATTCATGCATTAATCATGTGCATGCATATTCCCTTATACCAATGACATTGCATGTGCATGTGCATATAAGTGTTGTTTAATGAATTCACTTGTACATTGATCACTTTTTCATTCACAATTACTCTGTATATACACATTCTCTACCCACATTTCTTACATAAAAATCCAATCACACACTAACTTTTTCTCAATTCTCAATCACACATAGTATACATTGTATTTTTTTATTCATTATACACACATTTTCCTCATAACTCTTCATACAAAAAGGTGTATGCATGGTATATCATGAATGTATGTTTTTGGTTATACACAACACTTCCTTTTTGTACTATTACTTCACACACAATCAATGAGAAACCAAATATGTTTCTTCCTTATTACATGTAAGAAATTATCACACTACTTCTTGGATTCATAGTGTGTGTGCACAACTCAAACAAACCCTCTTCATAAGAATATAGTCAACATTATTTTTGCAAGAGTATACTGATATTTCCTGTCTCTATTTTGAAATCCTTAATTTAGGTATAAATCATGAGATCTTAGATTTTCACACAAATTAGGGAGATCCCATAAGGATATCAAGTTCTCAAGTGGCTTTAGTGGAACTCAGTTCAGTGCGAAGAAAAAATATTATAGAATGCACATGTAGTTTTCTCCTGGAATCAATTCATCTTTGAACAAGAAGAATATATGCGGAACACCTATTATACAATACATACAATCATGTAGGCTATATTTATTCTATAAATGCAGTTTTATAAACACTCAGAAAAATATCTTGGGTGTGTGACTTAGTATTTATAGAAAACAAACCACCTATGTGTGCCCCGAGTAAATCCATGCTTCATGAAAGTATGATCATAATCAGGGAAAATATAATATTTTCTACATGATGCATATCATGGTTTTGACCTTTATTTTCAGGAATAAAAAATTATTTGGTGATTTTGATCATCATAGAAATTTTAGAACACTCAGAAGATGATCAGAAGGCATGACTGAAGCTTTAGTCGATGTCACAAAGAGATCCGGCTATATAGAAGTTTCAAGAAATTTTAGTGGATAAGATGAAATTAAGAATATATCAGATGACTTAGGATGTTCATAAAATAAATTGGATGTTTGTGGACCATGACTAAAATATCTAACAGCCCAAATAAAATGATCATCGAATTAGATGGATATAATTCTTGTAAGAGGAATAATAACATGACCCACATTGAAACACACCCAGTTTGAGAATATCCTTATAATAAAGGACATGTTATAAGCCACTCAGAAATCTAAATCCATATTCTTTCATTAATTCTTGGCACCAACCCATGGAAAGTAACACCTATGATGCCTTTCTTCCCCTATATGGTGGCACTATGTTGTTCCCATGTGACCATATGGGTGCCCTTATTTTCTCATTATGTTTCATGCTAACTTATCCCAGCCTAGTTACCTCCGCTATTGTTAAACCAACAGGGTTCCACATGAGGCAAGTATTTAGCTGGATAGGGTGAGATCATGTGGATTATTTTTTTATGTAAGGACCAACTTGAATACTTAGAAAAATTATAAGTAATATAATATCAAAACCAAAGCCAATAATGATCCAATTTAAACCAACATGAAATCATCCTCATGAAAGATAATTTTTTTATGTAACCTTATAATATTTACTCTATCCACTATTCTAAACATTGTGTCAACTCAAACAACTAATAACACATGTCTTTGGAAATTTATACCAGCTCTATAATCATCATATTTGAACTCATTAACTTTTCATATTCTTATGCTATTGACAAAAAAAAACAACATCACAAAAACACTTTGACTCTTCATCATAAACAGAGTATTGAATGAAAATTCTAACACTAAGATTATGTTTGAAATTGAGGGATTTTCCTAGAAGAGGTATAATTTTCATATTTTGACTTTTAACCCATAGACCTAGAATTTATGGGTCTTTATTTAAATCAACAAATCATATAAATAAAAATATATTATTATTTCTATAAGGATTAAAAATGTGGAGTTGAGGTGGGTAGGTGGATATGACATGACATATTAGAGTATTTATGAAGCATATATTTTTATTCATTTGTCTAATCCATAAAGACAGAAATTTATTAGAGGATTTATAAGGAAAATTTATTATATGAGTTGATTATAAAATTAGGTAAATGAATTATGGGGAGATTAATTCCTCCAAAAAATTAATTTTGTATATAGAATAAAGAAATTTATATACTCTCCCTTTTCCTATAATAGGTGAGAACCCTAGAGAGGATTCTTTTTATTATTTGCACAATGAAGGACCATTTTTCATAGTGGTGAAATGATGATCAAAAGTTAAAACATTATCATCAAAGCATTGGAAGGAACACCATCGAGGTTGGACAATTTATTATTTGTAATAGCCTTGTTCTTCAAATGTTTATGTTATCCCATCCCATTAAGAATCTAAATAAATAGAAAATCATGATAAATCTTTTGTAAAATAATATTTTAGATAATTTAAAATAAAATATTTGAAATTGTTTTAAATGTGTACTATTTCCATATTGTACAATAAATTTAAATTCATTCATGAAATTATTTATGTGTGTGTGTTCATGATTCCTTATTAATAATTTTATTCTAACATGGAATTAACTTGAGGTGTTATTAGATTAATTTTTATGTAATTAATTTTTTATAACAATTTTTTTTATTCTTATTAATTTTTTTAGAAATGTTTATAAAAATATATATCCATCCAATTTCACTTTGAAAAACCCTACATCGAGTATTGAGTCTATCTCCCCTTCTCATACCCCACATTCTTCAATGAATACAAACCTACTTTTGGATGGACAAGATTTATATAAAACAATACTCTTAAATTTATTCCTCCTAATTCTTCATACCCTGGTTGGATTATGAGAGGAAGTCCTGATAATGAGTGACCAATGGCTTGGGTTCACTTTGGATATTATCCACACAATGATGAGATTGTTGTGAGGTTTTATCATTTACTTGATATAGGGGATAATGACGATGAATAAGACAATGAATGACTGAATATATTCATAACAAGGGAGATGGTGGCACCTAAGGCATTAAGCTAAACCAAAATTAGAGGCATAATGGGAAGCGGGTGATACAACAACTATCATGAAACAAAATCAAGTCAAAATATTTTTTCAACTACACAACACATAGTCCTTTAGGTCACACATTGTGTACATCTCTATTTACCGTTAAACATCATCATAAATTCCACACAACATGTGTATCAAAGATACATCACATGTATTATAGATTTTTCGATGCTAGGGTGATGTGATATTATATTATCCCATGTCATATCACCATGAGTCACACAACATTTATCTATTGACCATGTTCCTCAGAATGTTCCCAAGTACATTACCGGTCAACGCCTTCATCCTACACATCATTTAGTATAAGGGACACACCATGTAGATCTGGTGATATTACTTTGCATGTATCTAGAGTTCATGTGGTCCCACACATAGTGTAATATTATAGACACACTATGTAGGTCCACCCCACATGGATCCGGTAGTGAAAGTACATGCATAGATACTGGTTGAGGCCTATACACCATATGCTTCAAAATACATGTTGTGTATTATGCCTCCATTGGTGTTTTCAATAACTTCTTAACCAGGTGTAAAAATTGATCATATGAGTAGTCTATTCTTAATATTTTTACATTAGAATGTGATGATTTATATCTATTATTATTAAATGGTTGATTTTATATAATATGCATAGGGAAAGTTCGTTATCTTCATATAATTGGTGATAGAGAGAGGTAAAGGTACTTGGAGAAAACATGAGTTTAGTAACCCCCATAGTGTGGTTATGTCTCACAATAGTTGTACAAAAGAAAGGGGGTGGGGTGGGGGCAGTGGGGGGGGGGGGTGGGGTGAATTTTAAATCTTAAAATAATCAGGGTGAAAAATGAATACAAAATTTGATGGATGATACGATTAAACAATTAAAACATAAACTAATGATGCAGTAGATGTGAAAAGAGTAAGAGTAGTAAAAATAAACAATCAATCACAATAGATTTATAGTATTTCAAATCAAAATGATAATATTTATACTCTTCATTCTCTCAACCCAAGAGCATGTATATACACTATGATATAGGCTTTTACATAAGTTCAGACCAAACCTAGGTTTTCTAAGGAGCATCCCCAAACTATACCTTTTAGCATGTTATAACATAACATATGAAAATATATTTTATTCAGGAAGTAGAAAAAATAATATACCTTTTAATGGTGGTATAAATATTTTGTAAGCTTTGTTACAAATCGATAAAAACTTTACAACACAATAAAATATAATAAAATGAAATGATAAAATTATTAAACCAATTAAATGTTATAGATAGTGTTTATAGTGCAGAAAAAATGATATTTTTCCCATGATGATGTGGTGGAATGATGTAGTTTAGTGAAAACAAAAAATATGTCAGCAATTCAGATTACAAATGAGTAAAACAATATATATCTCAAAATTTATAGTACTTTAGTGTTTAGTAAATGAATCATGTCAAGTCATGGGTGTCCTAATACCAGATTGATTTGTCCTTTATATGTGATATTCTTCAATTAATAATATCTTCATTATAATCTCCACCATATTTCCACCTTAAATCTCTCAATATCCTATAATGAAGTCATTAGAATAATAAAAATAAAGAAATAATATAATTAACATAATTCCCACAATGATCATTACATTTATTAGTTGAATAATTTTGATAATAAATCTCTAGTTATCCATTAAAATAATTATTTAAATAATCATTTAAATACTCTATAATAATAAGAATTTAAATACTTTTATTAACCCTACAAACCATGAAAAAAAATTCCTTCTAAAATCCCAACATTTGAGTTTTGAATATCATAAACCATATTATCAGTCAAAGAATATAATTGATAATACAATCTAAAAAAATGATAAATAATTCTACATACAATTTTGATAATATATAATATAATCGTCAAACATTATATCTCTACCTTAGTGAAATTATAATAGCTTATTTGAAATAGTTCTTAACTTCTAAAACATTTTAAACATATCATATGAATCACTCTAAACTAAAAATATGGATCCTAAATTTAAATTTTGAATAATACCAAAGAGTAATTTTTCAATATATAAGATACATTTCCTTTTCTGTTGAACTTAACTTCTAAAACCTTAACATCTAATCAATACATAAGAGTAATTTCCTTTGATTCTAAACTTAACTTATAAAACCCTAACTTTCAATCAATAGGTAAGAGTAATTTCTAAATTTCCTAAAATACATAAAAGTAAAACATTGATTTATTATTGGATTTGATTTAATTTTTTTTAAATCAATGATCTTATGTATGGTTCATATTCTGTATAAAAAATGAAAATGTAAGAGTAAATTCCAACATACACTATAATACATAAAGGTTATTTCCTTTTCTAAAATATGATACATAAGAGTTGATTTTTTTTATTTCCATTGAAAGGGTTATTTACTTAGAAAAATTCTATACTTCTATAAAACACAAGGGTAATGTACTTATCCAAATTTATGACTTCACCAATACATAAAGGTAATTTACACTTCAATATTTAATGGTTATATACTAGGAAAAATCCTTCAACACAAAGAGTGAGAAACCAAAATAATAATAGTGAATAAAAAAGAAATAATAATAAATAAATCATAATATAAACAAGATAAAAAATAATAAACAATAAATGAATAAACTGAGATAAGGATAAATAATTATCAAAATAAAAATAATTAAAGGAAAAATAACCACACAACACGAAACACATTTAACAATGCAGAAATTATAAGGGCACTTTTCTTTTTAATAAACGTTTATTTATTGATTTGTTTTATATTCAAATCACACTAAAGTATAATCTAACAAAGAATTAGACATATTTTACTAATCATTTTAGATCTTGTTAATAAATTATGAAGAAATATAATATATTAAAATTATTTAAAATAAATAATATTTGTATAGTTTCATGAAAATATATTAATTTCTAAATTATTCCTTAAGTAAATGTATTTTTAAAACATTATTTACTTAAAGAAACCTTTTCTGAAAACTCATGTTTTAATATTATATGTGTTTATTATATTAGTATTTTTGAAGAAAAAACTATTTTTTATGAATACATTTTTATGTGTTTATATATGTCCTTACTGAACTTCTTATATAATTTATAAGTCATAAGGAAGATTAATTACTTTTTTTTACTGCTTTTTAATTACACATTATTTACAATATAAAAATATATACTAGATTTGATTTATTTGAGATATTATTATTTGAGTAATAATATATATACTAATAAATATTAAGACAATTATTATAAAATATTACTTAACAATGATTTTTTGGTACTTTTTCTTAAAAATTAATCAAAATTAAATTATAAAAATATACTAAAAATGAAAATCATAAAAATAAAATAATAATTATAATAATGATGTTTGGTTGTATAGATTATATTATTTAAGAATAGTAAAATAATTAGAATATAATTTCTTAAAATTATAATTTATAAATTTAATAATTATGTTTTTTATATAATACATAGTGATATTTAACTTTATATATATATATGTATATGAAAAGTCTTTTCTGTAAAAAAATGAAACAAAAAAAAATAGAAAAAAATAAAAACAAAATGATTTGAGGAAATGAGCATCCTCTTACACCATAAACCGACACTGAACTCCCGACCTGGACATGCCACCTCTAAGGATCTATAATGGTTCATTTGTAACCCTTGGGGATATGTAAAATAGGGAGAGCACTCAAATCTTTTCAAGAATAACCAATGAGTCCTTTTCCCCACTTATAAATGGCCTCCTCTCCACCCCCTCTCTGGACATTTCAGCTCAACCAAACCCTACCAAAATCTCCTCCCAAATTCCACACCTTCATACTATAGTTCTACATTTTGACATAAATCCTACCAGGTAACCACTTGGTGAAAACTAAGAGGACTTACACAAAGAAGATACAACATCCTTCCATAAGCTCTTTTATTTTATCATCATTCTCCGCCACCTCAATTATTCTTATTCCATGATTATATAATAACCTCAGTATCCTCAATATACTCATATGTTCTCATTATATGGATTTTTCCAATTATTATACACAGTTCCATCCAATAGGTAATAAAATTACCTATCATGTGTATGACATACTACCACATCGTAAAATGATGTTGTTTGTTTTTTTCCTTTACCACCTCTCATGATGGGAATTATTTGGAAAATACTACTTTTATATGATATATATTATATTTATGATGTGTATATTCGTATTTAATTATTACATGAAATATACCTATATTATTTATATATATATTTTAAATTCTATAACTTCATTTGTGGATGTGTGGACTATAGCCTCCTTAAAGCGTTGTGATTCGTTCATACTTTACATGGAATATATTAAGGATGGGTTTAGTAAAGGTATATGATATATTTGAAATAATAATTATACTATAATGATATTATATATTTATATATACATATATATCCTTTACTTTCTTTCTTTTAATATGAAAATAAAATGGAAACAACATTCATGCATATGTACAACATACAGTCTCTATGAAGGATTTATTCCTTTTCATATTTATATATTTTATAGATTATTAAAAATAAATATATACCGAATATATATGGTATTTATATCATTTTTCACTTTCCTTAAATAAATAAATCATGATATAAGTAAGAGTATCAACAATAACAAGCTAAAACATATACAAAAAAAGAGGATATTATCCAAAACATAACATTAACATGGATTTATTAATAAATAAGTAATATAAAGTCATAATAAAATAATATATAGTATTATATATAATAATATTTTTATTTTTTAGATTTATAATAAACATATATTTATTATACATGAGGTTTGAACATGTACAAATAAAGTCAATACTTATAGAAAGGGTTTTCTCATCTCTCTTTTTATATCCGTGAGATACACACCTTATTCATCAATCATTACTTTTGTATGGTGTATATAATACCCTTGAATGTATTATATAATTCTTATAATATAATTTATGGGTATTTACATATCCATTTTATGATCTTTGTTTAATGGGTATTGTGGTGAAAAAGTTATAAAATTAGTAAAGTAATTTTATATTTATTTTCCTTCTTTGATATACATCATGTGTTATGCACCCATATTTTTATATGAGGTGTATATACTAAATATGGAATGTTATATCATGAATTTTATTTCTTTTAATGATATTATAAACTTCATGAAATGTTATTATCTTTTGGGCTTCATGATTTAAAGTAACCAAAGTGGAAATGGTTTATTACTATAATCTCATCGTTCATCAAGATTGTTTACGATTATACTACAATTGATGAAATATTATAATCCATTTCCTAATAAATATCATGAAATTTATTATAATCTAGTTATATTTGTTACATCTAAGTAATGTTACCATTTTCCACTATTTGGTTCTTGAGATAATTTAGAAAATGTTTTTATGAAAATTTAACTTTATTTGTCCTTTCAGTTGGAAATATGTATTCTTTAAAAATTGTGTTTTCAAAAGTTGTATTCAAAAATGTTTTACTATTGTCCTATGATTTTTAAAGGAAATTTTTACCTATGTTTTACCCTTTTGCAAAAAGTTTTTAAAAGGAATATTCTTTTCTTTTTCTCATCAAGTCACTTTTCTAAACTTTTTAAGGTGCAACTAAAATGTTCTACATGTATGGACTTACCTGCTATCATGACCATAATTTAACTTAATTTTCCTTTGTATGTTTAAAAAATTATTTTTAATGAAAATTTATTCCTAATATTATGAAAATTTATGGATTTTAAATTGGTTTTAAAATAAAAAGGTTTTCAATTTTTTTTGTTTAAAATGTGTTGTAAATGATTTTTAAAGATGAATTTATATGATTTTAAAAGTTTATTTTCAGAGAAATGGGTTTACAAAATGATTTAAATACTTATTTTTAAGTTTTCAAAGTATTTTAAAATAAAAAGGTTTCCAATATTTTTCTATCTTTATTTATATGTTTTCATGGTGTTTTCAAATAAAAAGGTTTTAAAAATATTTTAAAACTTTTTTTATAAGTTTTCAAATATATTTTAAAGAAAATGGTTTTCAAAATTATTTATGCATTTTTTTAATGGGGAAAAGAAATTTTTCTCAAAAAAAATTTAATTGAGATTTTTAATATTTATTTATAAGAAAAATATTTTTTAAATGGTTTTAATAAAATGATTTTAAAGAAAGGCTATTTTCTTTAATAAGCGTTCCTTGTGATATTTCAAAATACTTCTACATCCAAGATGACATACTTTGTTATAGTTTATACTTTACTGGGGATATAATAAAATAATACCATTCATATTCTTTTTTTAATGGTTTATGTTTTCATGGAATGATGTTTATGACACCCATTTTTCTTCCTTGGGTTATATTCATTTGAAACCCTCTTCTTTACATGGGTTATGATTTCATGAAAAGATTATGAGACCTATCTTTTTTCGACAGGTAATGATATGATGATATTTTTATGATAACCATTTCATTTCATGGGTTATGATACAACGTTTATGAAACCAATCTCTTTTTATGGGTCATGATATGATGCAATTTGTATTGTCTTGTGGAACATGGATGCATTTTTTTTATTATGATATGTGGGACCTATATATACCTCAAATGCATTGGGTAAATATTTATATATCATTAAATAATGACATGAAACAATTTGAAGGACTTGATCCAAAATGGGAATTAGGTGTGTCCTGATCCAAAATGGGAACCATGAGTTCCTTGAACCACTATGGGAAATAGGTGTGTCCTAACCCACTATGATAAAAGGAGTTTCCTAATCCACTATGAGAAAAAAGTGTTCCTAATCAAAAAATGGGAAACCGGTGCGTCCTGATCCACTATGTTGATGGCATTAGTAGTTAACCTTAACACATGAAATGGGTTTCTATAGTTATAATGGAGGAACACTTATATGACATGAGATTATGGTTCATTATTGATTTATGATGATTTATCAACCTTATGATTAATGTCTTATAAACTACCAATTTTATTCCATGATTCTTGATTATTATCTTTGATATATAGGGTATGGTCTTCTATTGTTAAGATCATGTTATCATACAATTATTATCATGTTATTATTACATATCATTTAAAATTACTAAAAATCTGAGCTCACCCCTTTATTATGTTTCATTTATCTAGGTTATGAAGAAAGGTTTGAATTAGGAGTTTTAAAGGGGAAGATATTTAAGGGAGATACTGAAGATATGTTTCCAAGTTAGAATATTGTGATTCCAATTTTCCCAAGACATTAAGCTATTACGGTCCTCAGCCATGAATTTCTATGATGTGCTATATATTCATAAAAAATAATGTAATATCTAGGTATGTCAATCCCAGGTCTCTAAAGTTGGTATCAAAGAGAGGTTTAGATAACTTTGAAGATTAAGATGGTTCATTAAGAATATGTTAAGTTTTATATGTATATTATTTTAGTAAACTTTTTTATAACCTTTTATACTGAGAAAAATTTATGAGTTAGAAATATACTTTTGAACTCCTAGAATGTCAAGTGACATTTAAGAATATATAAATCTAGAAATTTTATTTTTCTAAATTCTAAAAACGTAATTTTAGAATGTTTTTATGTATAAAAAAAATTTCGAGGATGTATTTCTATTTAAGGGGTGGTGGGAGGGGGGTAGAATGTAATAACCCAAAAATTATAAAGGGATTTTTCTTTTTAATAAATTTTTATTTATTGATTTTTTATATTAAAAACAAACTAAATTATAATCTAACATAAACTTAAGTATATTTACTTAATCAATTTAGATCTTGTTAATAAATTATGATGAATTATAATATATAAATTTTATTTCCATGAAATAATATCGTTATAGTTTCATGAAAATATATTAATTTCTATATTATTCATTAAGTAAATGTATTTTCATAACATTATTTACTTAAAAAAACTTTTTCTGAAGGCTCATGTTTTAATATTATTTGTGTTTTTTATATTATTATTTTTGAATAAAAACTATTTTTATATGAATACCTTTTTAAGTGTTTATATATCTATTTATTTAAATTATTATATAATTTACAATCCATAAAATTTTTTTAATTAATTTTTTTTATTAATTTTAAGTTACATATTATTTTTAATATTATAATATCTATTAGATTTTATTTATTTAAAATTTTATTATTTTGAGTAATAGTATATGTTATAATAAATATTTAAACCATTATTGTTAAATATTACTAAAATATTATTTTTTGGTAAATTTTCATTAAAATTAATCAAATTGAAATTATAAAAATATACATAAAATATGATTCATAACAACAACAACAACAACAACAACAATAATAATAATAATAAAGTTTGATTGTATAGATTAAATTTTTTATGAATAGTAAAATAATAAGAATGTAATTTCTTAAAATTATAATTTATAAATTTTATAATTAAGTTTTTTATATTTAATACATTTAGATATTTAACTTTATATATATATATGAAAATTATTTTCTGTAAAAAAACAAAATAAAATAAAAAGACATCAAAAGAAAAGATTTGAGGAACAGAGGTCTTGTCTTCCTCCCTGCACTAACATCAAACCCCCAACCTAGACATGTCACCTCTGAGGAGATAAAAATGGTCTATTTGGAACCCTTTGTGGACATGTAAAATGTTGGGAGCACTCAAATCTTTTCAAGAATACCCAATGATTCATTTTCCCCACTTATAAAAGGACTCATCTCCTCCCCGTCTCTTTACACCACTCAAACCCTTTTAGATCATCCAAAACCTACCCAAATATCCTCCCAAATTCACTACCATAATCTTAGAAGCTTCAATTTTGGAATAAATCCAACCAAGGAATCCCTTTAGTGAAAACCAAGAGGAATTACATAAAGAAGTGGTAACATCCTTCCACAAGCTCTTTTTTGTTTATATTCATTATCCATTGCCACAATTATTATTTAATAATTATATAATAGACTTAGTATCCTTAATATACTAATATGTTTTAATTCTATGTTTTATACCTACAATTACACCCACTTCCATCTAATGGGTAACGAACTTACTGATCATGTGTACGGAAAACTACAACCTCGCGAAATGATGTTGTTTGTATTCCCTTTACCACCTCTCATAGTGGGAATTATTATAGACATAATATTTTTTATGATATATATTATATATATTATTTCTTTAATCTTATGTAAATTTTACATAAAACATACCTTCATACATTCCTTTTTGTGTAAACACGATAACTTCGTTTGTGGATGTATGGATTACAAACTCCTCCAAGCGACGTGATTCATTCACACTATACATGGAATGTATTAAGGATGGGTTTAGTAAAAATATATGATATATATGGAATAATAATTATAATGTAATGATATTATATATATATATATATACATATATTTCATTTACTTTCTTTCTTTCAATAAGACAATAAAACGGAAACAACATTTATGTGTACGTATGACCTACTGTCTCCATGGATGGTGTATTCAATTTCATATTTATATATTTTATAGATTATTATAAAAATATATATAATTAATAGATATGATATTTTTATTTTGTTTTACATTCTGTAAATAAATAAATCATGATATAAGTAAGAGGATCAAGTATAACAAGTCAAAACATATACCAAAAGCAATGGAATCTGAAAATGTTGAAGGATTTAATGTATCCAGAAGTTAAAATAGAGAAGATGTGAATAAACATTTGGAGATTTAAAATTGAGGATTAATTAAAGTTATTTATTAATTTTTTAATTTTGGGTATGTTTTCAACCATCACACTACATATATCTGCTTCAGATGAGGTTCAGAGTAGGAAGCTTTCTCCTGATCACGCCAATTATATTTGGAAGTTCGAGAGGGTATGACTCTTCCATCGGTACCAAGAACATGAAACCCTAAACAAGAAAACTATATGAGAGGTCATGATATATTGAAGTCTTTTCATCATGATTAAATCACTGTGGAAGGGAAGATCCTATAGTCTTGATCTGGGTTATCATCTTTCAAGGTTTAAATCGGTTTTAATGTTTGGATCTTGCAGTTTCTCACTTTTTCCACAAAAAGTGTTTTGATAATAAAAATGTTAATTTTCAATAATATATGGTATTAAATATAATAATATAATTCTATTTTATATTTATAATAAACATATATTTATTATATAAGAGGTTTGAACATGTACAAATAAAGTTAAGACTTAAGGTAAGGGTTTTCTCATTTCAATTTTTATATCCGTGAGATACATGCCTTATTCACCAATCATTACTTTTGTGTTGTGTATATACATAAAATGAATGTATTATATGATTTTTATACTTAAATTTATGGGTATTTACATATCTATTTTATTATATTTCTTTTTTAGGGTTTGTGGGTCCAATGTTACCAAATTAGTAAAATAATTTTGTCTCGATTTTCCGTCTTTGAGATACATGTCATGTTAAGAATTTATATTTTTCTATAAGGTGTATTTATTGAATTTGAAATGTTATATCATGAATTTTATTATTTTAATGTTATTATAATCTTCATGTAAATTTATTATTTTATGGGGGTCAAGATTTTAAGTTATCAAAGTTGTAAAATTTTATTGCAACAATCTCATCATTTATTGAGATTGTTTATGATTATGCTACCATTGATGAAATATTATAATCCATATCTTATTAAATATCATGAATTTTCTTCTGATATGTTTATTCATGTTATATTCAAGTAATTTTAGAATTTTTCTACTCTTTGGTACTTGATATAATTAATAAAATGTTTTATGAAAATATGAATTTATTTATACTTTTGGTCGGAAATATGTGTTATTTTAAAACCATGTTTTCTAAATATGTTTTCAAAAATGGTTTAATATTATACTATGATTTTTAAATTAATTTTTTACAAATGTATTACATTTTTTAAAAATGGTTTTAAAAGGAATATTCTTGTCATTTTACGATCAAGGAACTTTTCTAAACTTTTTATGGTGCAAATGGAATATTTGGAATGTACATACTTACTCGCCGTCATGAATTTTATTTACATGAGGATTACTTTGTAAGTTTACATGTTTATTTTTAAATAAAATATTATCCTAATATTCTGTGAAATTGATGATTTTAAAGTGGGTTTCAAATAAATATGTTTTCAAAAATGTTTTATGTTTTAAAAGCGTATTAAATGTTTTTTAAAGAATATTCTATATCTTTTCAAAAGGTTATTCTCAAATAAAGGGGTTTCTAAACTAATTTCGAGAATTATTTTTATGTTTTAAATTTATTTTCAATGAAAATGATTTTAAAAATATTTTTATGATTTTTTATGTGTTTTCAATGAAAAATATTTTCAAAATATTTTCAAGATTCATTTATAAGTTTTTAAAAGCTATTTTAAAAGAAAATGATTTTCAAAATTCTTTATACATTTTTTTCATAGTGGAAAATATATTTTCCTCAAGAAATGTTTTAAATGAAATTATAAATCTTTCTTAATAATAAAAATATTTTGTAAATGGTTTTATGAAAATAATTTTCAAAGAAAAACTATTTTCTTTAAGAAAATTTCCTTGTGATCCTTCAAAACCATTCTCCATATATGATGACAATTTTTTTATATTTTATGATTTATAGGATATATGATCCAATAATACCATTAATATTATTTCTTGAATCATTTATGTTTTGATGGAATGATATTTATGACACCAGTTTCTATTCCATGGTTTATATTCTTTTGAAACCCACTTTTTTACATAGGTTATGCTTTGTTGAAATAATTATGAGACCTATTTTTTCTATAGGTAATAATATGATGATATGTTTATACTACCCATTTAATTTTATGGTTTATGATTTGATTATTATGGAACCTATCTCTTTTATGGGTCATGATATGATGCATGTTTTATTATCTTGTGGCACATGTTTGTATGATTTTTTTATGTGATGGGTGGGACCTATATCTCCCTCCAATGCATTGGGTAAGGATTTTTATCTCATGAGATAATGATGGGAAAAAAGTCGACAGAATTGATCCAAAATGGGGAACATGTGTATCCTAATCCAAAATTGGAAATATGCGTGTCTTAATCCACTATGGGAAACAAGTGTGTCTTAATCCACTATGAGAAACACGTGTGTATTGATCCATTATGGGAAATAGGAATGTCCTGATCCAAAATGGGAAATATGCGTGTCCTGATTCATGATGTTTATGGTCTTGGTTTTTAACCATGAAAGATGAAATAGTTTTCTATAGTTATAATGGTGCCACACTTATATTACATGAGATTATGGTTTATGATTGATTTATAATAATTTATCACCCTTATGATTCATGTCTTATGAACTGTCAATATTTATTCTGTGACTCTTGATTATAATCCTTGATATGCAGGGTATTATATTCTAATGTTAAGATCATGTTATTATACAATTATTCTCATGATATTCTTACATATCATTTACCCTTACTGATCATCTGATCTCACCCATTTCTTATTTCTCCTTTACCCAAGTTACGAAGAACAGTTTTAAGTAGGAGTACTAAAGAAGAAGATCTTTAATGGAGATGTTTAATACCTTTCACCAAGTTAGAATATTATGTTTCTAGGTTTCCAAAGACCCTAAACTATTACTGTCCTCGAGAATTCATTTTTGTGATGTGATGAATATTGATCTAAAATGATGTAATATCCATGTATGTTATGACTTGGTTTCTATAGAAAACCTATTCCAAGGAATTCTTACTCTTTATAATTATTGGATTTGGTAACCCTATATAGTAATGGGGCATGGGTTCTTCACTTATGGAGTAAGTGACCCCCTCATCCAATACATATTACATGTAATGAGGAACATGTCATCCACAGGGGTTGGTAACCATTTTATAGACATACACACCCTTCAGTGAGGTTCATGTCCAATAATAGTTTTGTAGAGGGATGAGATAATAGTATTTCATGGTTTATAGTTTGAGTGCTCTATGTTTTGTAATATTATAATAATCTTGGTTCCCTTTTATGTATAATTTTTTTTGAGTGAGCTATGAATATAGAGTATCCTTATATACTTATCTATAGTAACCCTTAAATAAATAATTGTTTATACATATTTTTAGATGACCAATTGTGTTATTCCTCAGTTATGTATTTAGGGAATTCCACTAGTAATATTTATTCTTACCTATGGACAAGCCTCATGCCCATATGTGTTATGTCTATTCTGGTGAATCATAGTTAAATGGTGACTTTATAGGGTGTGGTACAGGTGGTGTTGGGGAATATTGGAGCTAAGTGGTGACTTTTGTTTGTATAACTCAAGTCGTGTTGGTGTATTGGTGCACCTGTTCAAAATTTTCAAGGTGGGTCTTCGCCATGAAATGTTGGGCCTTGAATTTTCTCCATTTTTATCAAATATTTATTTGTTATAGCATTATGATATTCAACGTGTCTTATGAATTTCATACTCTAGTTGGTAATTTATCTAGATTTAATTGTTATATTTTTTTATCATAGGTATGTAGTGTATATAGATTATATAGTCTAAGGCCTACCATATATATGATATTCCCTCTTAGTGCTAGTATTTAGACCTTGGTCTATCCGAGGTGGAATTGGGGTGGAAAACTCAGATTACTTCTAGTCTAGGTGGGGTCCTAAAGGGTTGATTCATTTTAGAATTGTATTAGAGAAGTTTTATTCTTAGGGACATAGTTTGGAGTTATTTGTCTTGTAAAGATTATTTTAGGATATATATATATAAGGAAATTGTGTTAAGGATAATTGAGTTTTAAAAATAGGCTAAGGAACCCAGTGATTTGTGTGGGAAAACAATATATCATTTGACAAGGACAATGATAACTTATTAATTGAATTAAAATTCAAAGTCATTGATGATAGGTTTTAACAGAAACATAGATAAATCATATAATATTCCGGAGGTGTTTTCATATATATTATCCTTGAGTTATCTATATTAGATATAATTTAATTACTATAGGTTCATCTTGTCAAACATAGGATGGAACCCTATAGACACCCATCAAAATTTTAAAGGTAGGTTCACATTGGAACTGTTCTAGTGACTAAGCCCCCATCTACCAATCAATTAATCGATGAGGTTTTTGTAAAGAGACCCGATGTGGATGTGTTTCCCCCACTAGTGGAGAATAAAGTTGATACCCTACTAGTTGGGAGGGGAGAAAACCCATAAGAAATATAGACAATAGTCCCTATAGATTAGGAGAGTACTACCAATATATTAAGTGTGATTATTGAGTTTCAAAGACAAATACCTCCTAGGTTTCAAGGATATATGAATCCTTAGGCAATAGAGGACTAGATAGTTTCAATTTCTCAAGTTTTCTATTAGGTTGAGAAACCAAAAAACCCAATGGTGGTTCTTCCCTTAAGCCTTATTCGTGGAACAAACAGTAGATTATTGTAATTGGTAGTGTGGACTCATAATGAGGGTATTCTACCATGGTCAGGTTTGAGTTTCTATTATAAGATGAGTACTATCAAAAAATTATGAGGATGGTATGAGTCGAAGAGATGATAGACCTCCACAATGGAAGAATGTAATTATCTTAGTACACTATGAGGTTCATGGTCCTTATAAGGTATTCAAAAAATATGATTCAAGATGAATACCATCAAGCTCAAAAGTTTGATCATGGATTTCAATGGAAGATTTTAGCTTGGACCACACCATTGTGCATTCATACCAGTGTTGAAGTTCTATAGTGTGATTTTTTTAAGAGATTCTTGGTGGAGTCTCATAAACATGTTGGAGTAGGTTACAGATTTCTAGGAGTAGCGTCATTATTAGTTTCTAGCTAGTGAAAATAGTCCTAATACTATCATTATAGGTAGAAATTTTCATGATTATAGTCCTAGAGGTAGGAAATAAGAAGATTGCAGATTGGATCTACTTAGCCAGAAAACAATGATATTTTTTTCTTGTGGAGGTATAGGATGCATAGATCATGTTTATACCACTAGATAAGAAATAATGGATAATTAGTGTGGATGTCGATAGACCTCCTCGACAGTGGTAGTGGATAGAACATGGGGATCCTAGAGGAGGATAGGGAAAACCTCTTAGAGGTAGATATATAATAGGAGTTGATAGGGGTGTGAGAAAAATTGATCCACTCTCACCACCACCTCCTTTAGAAGTACCACATCAGGCTTAGGGAGTTAGAGCTCATGGAAGAGGTCAAATGCAGGTAATGAAGGGATTTGATCATGCAACACCTAACATGGTTTGAAGTATGATCTATAAATTTTTTATGTTTTCACTCACAATATTTGATACTAATACCGATTATTAAATTATTGGTATATTATTAATTAAATATCTATAGATACTAGTAGATCCCATAGTCTAACCTTTTTAGAACAAAACACCTTCTAGTTGAAATCATCCTCTCTATATCTATTATCTTCCATCTGTGCGAGATCAATCTTGATAGAGAGATGATTTCTTATTAAAATATCCTTGATATAGAAAGGTTATCCATAGTCCAATCCTAGGTTAAATAGTATTGATGTGGGGTGATATTTCATGGACCAGAAACATCAAGATTAACTGTCAATAGTGAGTAGGAATCCTAGGTAGGATGACCTGGGCCAACCCTTAGGATATTTAAACCAATCACTGTCACATAAATTTTTATTATCATGATAAAATTCAAAATCCAGGATCACAGAGGTATAATGTTGTAGAGGATGATGGAATCCTGATTTTTATAACCATGTAGAATTGAATTCTCATTTATAAACACAAGTAGCGCATAATGTGGGTGATTTTTAGAATCTAGAACATTCACTACCTTATTATCCTCATAAAAAGCATGTCAGATCCAAATATTTCTTCTAATTAAAAATTTTCATCCTCTAAGGAAGTAATAAAATAATCAATAAACTATATCACTACTAGAAAATAAATTAATGATGAGTTCTCAATCTGAATATATGCTCATGAGGAAGATAAGATATAGAATGTATGTGAGAATACATGTAAGTAAAGATCCTTCTTCTATAATAATTGAATATCCTTACCCATAAAAAGAACTATACTCTATAATCAGTTTTCCATTTCTTATTTCTAACTAGACAACCTCATATCATGCATCCATTAGCCTAGAAATCATTTGAGTTAATCTTTAAACCCACATCAAGATTTACACACCATTAATATTATGAAGGAGTGGTTCCATGCTGCAATAAATAATTATATATACATATTTACCAAGGAAGTTATTTCTTTACCCTCTCATAATGAGGTATACATTAGTATTTAATTTCATCTCAATAACACACTAATATAATCAATGGATAATTGGATGGACCCTGTCTGAGATCAAGGATATAAAGGTGTTGCCGGAGGACCTTTTAGAGAATGGATTTTTAGACATAGTGTGACCCCCCAGGTTTCTCCTCTTCTATTTGCAAAGAAGATGACCAAGAGATTGAGTATTTTTATTGACTATAACTACCTAAATTAAGTGCCAGTCAGGAAAAAATCCCTTATTCCATGTATCAATGATATCTTCAATTATATACAAGGATAAGGATAGTTCTTTAATATTTATCTAAAGTTTGAGTATCACCAGCTTTGGGTACATTAGGAGGGTATCCTGAAAACAATGTTTATATGTACCTAAAACCATTGTGATTTCTTGGTGATGTCTTTTATCATTAAATATTCACCAGTGGTGTTCATGGAACTCATAAACTAGATCTTATAACCTTACTTGGATCGGTTCATGGTAGTTTTCATAGATTAATCCCCATATATTCCTAATCGATGGAGGAGTATACTAGTATTTTAAGGATTATACCATAATTACTTCTAAAATATAAAATATATGAAAATATTTCAATGTGAAATCTATAGATTTGGGAAGTTCATTTACCAGGTAATGTCATGTTAGAGGGTGGTGTTACAATTGATATCATGAAGGTTAAGGTTGTGATGGTTGGAGATCCACCCAAGATAATGTTTGAGGTGAGTAGTTTCCTTAGTATGGTGGGATAATACTAAATATGTATGGGGATATTATCATGTATTTTATACCTTATAACAACCCATACCAAAAAATGGTATCCATTCAATTGGTCTGATTATTTTTAGGAATATTTTGAGAAGCTGAAGGCGAGGTTGATTTATACTCTTGTTTTTTGGTATTAAAAAGAGGTATTTGAGTATGTGGTGTAATATTATGCTTCAAGGTATGGGCTATAATATGTTATTATATAGAGATGAATTATTATTGCTTATGATATTAGTCTAGTGAGACCACATATATATATTTATATTACCCATGACTTATATCTTGTATCAATGATGTTTTCCTAAAAGATTTGGAGAAATTATCTTCTCAGTGAAAAATTTATGTTATTTATAGACCACAAGAGTCTTAGGTGAAATTTTTCCCATATAGATCTCAACCTATAATATAAGTGTTATATGGAGTTCTTACTAGACAATGACTTTGAGATAGTCAATACTATAAGGAAGGTAAATCTCATGATCAGTTGATGCAGAAGATGTCTAACTAGTTAAACTCATTGTGTTTGGGTTATATTGAGGAAGAATAATTTTATTAGATTAAATTGATAGTGGAGTTTTTTAAACTTCTTAAATGGTTTAATGAGGATTAATATATAGATATTTGTTGCGAATTATTTCATAACTAGATATCCTTTAGCGATGCACCAACAATATTATCTAAAGGTGGGGATCATGTCATTCTATTTAAAATGTGGATTATTGTTCCATATAATATGAGAGAGGAGGTGTTAAGAGAATTTAAAATATCAACCTTAGTGGTACATCCTTATGTAATGACTATGTACTAAGATATAAAGCAGCAATTTTAGTAGATTGGCATGAAGAGAAGTGTTACTGAGTTTATTTCATGATGCAACACCTAGCAGTAAGTGAATGATGACATTTAGTTTTATGCATGTATGAGTAAACATATTAAGGTTAAAAAGTTTAATTCAGGTATTATATTGGTGGATTTAATAAATGGAATTTTTTACTCATCGAAAATTATAATGTTCTCTAGGTGGTTGTTGACTAGTTGACCAAGTCAGATCACTTCTTTTACATTCAGGAGAAAATCTTAGTAGAGATCTTGGGGAATATATACATAGATGAGATCATACAGTTTCATGATATACCCTCAAATATTATCTTTTATAGTGATATTTGATTCAAATCCCAATTATTTATGAGTTTATAAAAGGATTTAAAGACCAAAATATGTTTGAGTACATTATTTTACCCTCAGAAAAATAGTCAGATTGAGAGGACCATTAAATTTATCAAAGAAATGTTGCAAGCTTGTGAGCTAGATTTTGGCTAGATTTAGGTTGATCATAAAGGATATATTTTATAATTCCCTTACACATGTGATGTTTTTTGGGCATATAATTTAGTATGTTATGGAGATATCATATGGAAAGGGTGTGAGGGAATTAGTAGTGTATGATCCAAACTAACACTTATGATAGACATGGAACCCAAACATTAAAGGTTAACATTTATGAATATTTTAACTAAAGATATCATTATTTAAGATTTTTATAATATTAAATAAATAGGGAAAAAATCAGTATAGAGTTTACAATGTGTTTTCAACTACATGCATAATTCATACATTTTATAATGTACGAGTTAATGCATAATTACCCAAGGAGCATCTGTAAAGACTGTAAAAGGAATCATAACACTAAGGCAAGGTTATTATTATCCTCATTGAATTATGTGGATTCTCCCCTAAGTCTTACTTTCATTATACTCCTTTTCCATATCTAATAATAGTGTATCATGGAGTATAGGAGATTCCTACCCATATGATATGTGATTCAACCAGCCTGTGGATCCAAAAAAGAGGTGGGAGTCCTTCAACCTCCTTTAGGAGATCTTAAATAAGCATGTTGGATGAAGATAGTAGTAGAAATATATCTATGGTGAAAGGTAAACAAAATATTTTTATTTTATTTATGCATGTTTTTAGTCTCAATCATGAAAAATCATGGGTTTTAAGGTTTTGAATTACTTCTTTTGTGAATTAAAAGTGTTTTTCTATCCTAAGAAAAATTTAAGTGACATCATAGATTTATCATTAGGTTTGATTCTTGGAATCATATTCAAAATGATGTTTTATTATTTTTTGAGTCTAGTCATAAAATATGACTAACAAATATTTATCTAGATTTAGGGTTGTGGAATAAGATATTGGTTATCGTAGGATGATACGTAGTTCATACCTTAATTTTCTAGTGTATCATATTTTATAATATATGATATCATAATGAATGACAGAGATGATAAAGGTTTGAAAAATTTAGTATCATATCATCATAGTGGTATGATTCATGTCATAAAATACCACTAATCAACGATTAAGGGTTTATTTCTACATGGGACATTTCATAAACTGGGTACAAAAGTTATTCATATTCATATAGATGTGCATGACATATTAATCATACCAGGGATCCTATCATAGACTATGATCACCACACACTAATTTAATCATATAAAAGCTATTGGGAATTGTATTCTTATGTGAGGACCTATCATAAGCAGTGATCACTGAGTGGGACGAGTTTATTTCTATACAGGCCATCGCTGTGCAGGGTTATTGTTACGTGTGATATGATTTCAATTGGTATTTTTTTTGTTACACAGGCTATGTGAACTCGAATTTTCTTTTGATTGATACTCATTATCTATCACATCGTATTATATGTATATCCGTAAAACCTATCACACATAACACATATGTTCATAAAATTTATCCATATTGTTAAAAACTATATGTAAAGAAAAAAATATAATTTTCAACAATTCAATTTAAAATTGAATTTATTGTTTTATAAAATGTATATGAATCATATTAAAAGGTAATTTAGGTCATTTTTTAATTTATAAAGTCATTATAAATTAATTAATTATAAATTTTTTATAATTAAATATTAAGTGTTTTTGAAACATTTAATAAATAAAAATCTATAATATAAAATGTTGATATTAGACACCTTTTAAAATAATATTTTATGACCTATAATATTGACATAAATGGTTATATAGAAATTATAAGTGTAATTTATAAAATGTCTATAAATTAAAAAATAAGGTAGAATATAAAAGGATTTATATTAAAATTATGAATTTTTCATAATTATTTAATTTGAATTGTTTGATATAATAATTCCTTATTTGAGAAAATAATTTAAACCATATCAAATGGGGTTTTGATAATTGATTTCATCACGGTTTATATAATAATAAATATGTGATATTTAAATAATGTAAATTGTTTTCATAAAATAATTGATATATAAAACGATTATATTTCAAGTAATATAATATATTTAAAGTAAATTCCATATAATGAATAATATAAGATTTCATATTAGATATAAATATAAATTGTTTATATTTATTTGATTATGGAATTTCCACAATGCATAGATAAATTATAAGGACTTATAATTATCCTTATTTATGAATTTTTCATAAATTATCTCATGTTTAAATATATATATTTTCATTTATTTTTCTTATTACCTTGTTTATAATTCATATATATTAATTTTTAATATTATTAATATGTGTGAATTATTTAGTTTAAATTTTTAAACCACCTCTAATTATCATATATGAATCCATGGAGTTAGATGCTAGCTATGGTAAATGATATAGTTTTTTTTCTACCTTGACTTATTGCTGTTTTATGTTATGATATTGAACTGGAAAGTTAATTATAATTTTTATTTATAATGTTTTAGAATTATGATAGAATTTAGATCTATCTTAAGTAAAGAATCCTTTGGTAAAGGGACTTTTGGCCTGACTTCGCATTGGGTGTAAGGTTTATTCCTTATCTATAAAATTGGGGTTTGGCTATTTGTGTCTTCATGTTACTAATGTGGGGGTTGTTTAATTCATATGATTATAAAACTTTAGATGAATGGTTTTATTATTCCTTATGAATTGGATGAATTTTGATATGTATGAATATAGTTCGCTTTTTTATTTGGGTTAGTAATACTAGTTATGAGTTGTGTAAAGATTAACACTTGATAGAAATTATAAAGGCTACCTGAAGGGGTTTAGAAAAACTATGAGGATTTTCCATGTTAGATAATAGTGTTATAGGAATAAATTCTTTCATTTTTAATGGTATATGATACCAAATTTATACATTATAAATATTGTGAGTACAAAAGAGTTCACAATCAAGGAAAGAATTGATTGACATTTTAGTTTTAATTTAAATGATGAGGTAAAGGGTAACCAAATTATGTTTTAAATGTAAAGGAATAATTAAAGCTTAGATATATCTTAATAAAATTAATATATTTTCCTACCATTCTCTTATATGATAAGGGATTTATTTTATTAATAATTGTTTGTTATGAATAATATGAGATGATGGATTAAATACGCATGGTTTATGATCCATCAGATTTTGTAACATGCTTTCAAAGGAAGATAAGGATAAAATGAGTTTTATCTAGGATAAATGCTTTTATCTACGATATTCATAAAAATATGAGTTAAATCGTTCCCACCACCCAAAAATTGCATATTTGAAAGAACATACTCTTTTTTTTCCAGAATATTTCCCTAAAAACATAGAAACCATATATGATATAGGCATAATAGATCATCTGTTAATTTTCATACTAAAATAAATATTTTTCATTTTTTATAAACAAAGTAGTTTATATATCTTAGTATGATATTATAAAGATATTATAGTTTATAGGAGGCCAATGAGAATGTGGTTTGGACTTAAAGAAGATCAAATTTAACAAATAAAAGTTAATTCTCATTAACTTTTCAAGTTAATATCACTCAATATTATAAATGATTTTATACTATAATAGTAAATTGAAATGTAAAGAGTTACATTTAGTTTCTATAAAATGTGAATGTCCTATTATATCCTAAAAGAGTTTAGGATGTATTGGTAAAGAAAAATGTAAAGATTTATATATTGTTATCACAATAATCACAAGGAAAAAAATTTTTGATTGAAAATTTTCCAAGAATGATGATAATGATGAACTTAGAAAGAGTTATAAGTAGAAAATGAATTTTACTATCATCATATTTGATGTTTTAATGTAAAGAAGTTTGAATGTATTTTTTTCAAGTAGCTGAACATTAAGAATATGATTCTATAGTCCCAACATTTTTAAAATTGGATTACTTTATAGATATTACTTGCTAAAGGAGTTTGGTGGGAGGGGTTTTTAGATGGTCACATAGATTTTTGAAAGTAATTACATAGATATGTAATGAATTTAAAAAATACAAAAAGTGAATAAAAAATAAATATGATCTAATAGTTTATCAAATTAGATATAATGAGACATGAACTTGTACAAGGTTTTGTTAATATTCTTAAAATTATTTAAGAATATAAAATGTATAATTTAAAAAATGAATACTATATATTAAAAAACTTAATTCTTGTTGTGTATATGTAATTAGTTAAATTATAATTATCCTTTGAAAGTACAAATTTGGGTTATCCCTAACCCATGACTTAGATATTTCCATGTTTATTTAATCTAGTCCCTTGATTGTGATAGAATAAGGAAGTATAGTTCTATAACTAGATAATAAATATGATGTTATAATATGTTGGATGAGGGTAATATGATGGTATCATTTATAAGGATTAATTACATGTGATTTATTAATCATCTTGGTTAGTCTATACTCAAAGAATCAAGAATATATGAGTAAAATATATGGGATTGGAATAATCCATGTCCAATTTTTACACGATTTCTTATAAAAAGGGATATTTATAAAGTACATTCTTTAATATATGGGATTATATATTGATGGTTGACAATGGTATGGAGATATATGTGTGTAATGAATATCTTTCTAGATCCATTTATAGCATGAGTAGCACTGATGCTTTTTTAGAGGCCGCTATTTTCATACATTTATTAATTTGGGTATTCATATTTTTTTTAATGATAAAAAGGTTTATGGGGTTATACATTGTGGTTTATTTAATTGGTATTATGTTCTACAAAGAGATATACTCTAAATGTTTTTTAGAGTTAATACAAAAGGTGTTTTGGATGGATATTCACAAGGTATTTCATATGATGTGGTGAATAGTGAAGTTATTGTTATCCTTCCAAAAGAGTTTTGAAAAATTTCCTAAATAATTTTTAGGTATGGTTTCAAAATTTATTGTGTATAATATAATATAAGGTGAAATGACACTATGTCTATAGCCATTTAGTACATGCGATATATTGAAGGATACCTGACCTAAATCACTTATATATATGACATTGTTTATTCATATTGTTTAGTCTCATATTCAAGTATCATATGGAAATGGTTTGAGGGGATTCATAGTGTATAATCCATAAAAACACCCCATGATATGCGTGGAACCCGAATGTTAAAGGTTAATGCTCTGGAATCTTCCACATATGGATATCATTATATAATAGTTTTATAATATGAAAAAAATGTAAGAACTGAAATAGCCAAGGGTATTTATGTTTTTTATAACCACATACATAACTCATATGTTTCATGGAATATGAGTTAATCCATAATTAATTGAAGATAATTTTGAAATGAAATCAAATAGAGAAAAAAAATTATGATGGGGTTATGTTTTTTCTCATTACATTAGGTTTATTCTCTATAAAATATCCATAATGGGTGATTGATTCCATTAGTGTGAATTTTGTGGTAGTATGAGAATATTTAGGAGATCTAATGGGAGAAAAATAGTCATATGAAAACCCAGTACCCTCACCTATTATCATGAGTTGTTTTTAGGAAAAAAATCCTTGAAGGTGGGGAGGATGTAATAACCTATATTTTTATAATAAATACCCTTGAATATTTTTAAATAATATTTATAGTAATTCCCAAGTCTTGTTCATTTATTTTTATGTCACAATCCTTCAAAAAATATATTATAAATATATTATGTTTTTTTTATTTGTGCATGTGCAAAAATGTTATAACTCTTAAATAATGTCTTAAATGGGAATTCAATACCCTTAATTCTATTCATAAAATGGTATTTTCCTAGGATAGGTATAGTTTTCATATTTGGTATTTAAACCCTAGGGTTATTAATTTGAATATATTTATTTAAATTATCTAATTATATAAATAGAAATAATGCTTTTTTATTTGAGGATTGGGGATGTTGTGTTGAGGTGGACATGTGGTGATTAAATATCTTAGTAGAGAAGTTTGGGTGAATATTTGTATTTTTTGGGCTAATGAAACACACTTTACTAGCTCACTATGTCTAATATGGAGTTCCACAAGTCATCTTGCGAAACTCTCCATACATATGAGGCTACTGACTAACAATGAGATCCAGAACCATAAAGTGGGAAGAATATGACCTCAATATCACTAACTATCCATAATACAAATAGTGAAAGTAGTAGTAATGAATAAATTCATAATGATGATAAAGTGGTAGAGAACCATATAAATACATCACATGTAATAAAAAATGAAAAATGTTAGTCATACATTCAAAATCATAAGGATCACCATATGTAGTGGGTCTATATTTTTTATATACAAAAAATGAAAGAATAAAGATGAAAAACTATAATATGATCTTTGTAAATCTTTGCATCATCTCTGGCCTCATATTTACCCACCTTCTTAGAAAACCGACATCAGGTCCTTTCCTATGGATTGATTCCTAACAATAAAGTTTGCGTGCACACCAATATTCCCATTAAAGGTGTGAGTAATAAACCTAGTAATATAGCGCAAAAATGTCCTTATAATAAGTGTATAATAGGTATGAGAGTGTATTAACTAATTAATGATAAATAAAAAATAAATAATACATACAATCTAAGACATCATGAACTAACTAATGTCCCATGAAGCTCAGCTCCATGATAAAAGGAAGAGTCATCTCATGGCACATGTATATCTTAGAACACGAATGATACATTATCACTCAAGTAACAACCCCAAATAAAATCTTAGATAATTCTTTATCACTCAAGGGGGTTTATATCATCATCCTTGTAGAAACCTATCACTCAATGCAACCTCATACTCACAATCCCACACCAAAACTCTCTTACAATGGGTGTGATTTCATCACTACATAATAATCCATCATCCTCTTACTCAAGATACAGTCACACAACCTCATTATGGTCAACCATCCCATCACTTAGGAAATAGTAAAAAAAATATTTATTCTACAAAAAAGTATAATAAAAAATATATTTACTAAGTAATAATTCAATCCAAAATGGTTAACTATGAGTCCCAATAAAACATTATATACATAAAGTTTCCAAAAGGATAATACATTGGTTAGTCCAAACTAAACCACTATAGGTTACTCAAAATAGAAACACTTATTCACCAAACACCTTCACTTTTTATGGGATCCATCGCTCATATTCCTAGAGAAAATATCAAAAAAACCTTAACTAATCTTCAATAACTCACACTAAGACCAAAAAAATGAAGCAGAAAACCCTATAAAAATATTTGTTACAAAGAGTGGTATCTTCCTATCCAAGTTATCTCACACAAATATAACCTTTAAGAGGACAATTACATCTAACCGAACTCACCCATCTAGTTTGATACCTACAGTAGAACAATTTTTGGCAAGAACATGCACTTACTTTCATTATAGACCATGAAACCATATACAATTATGTAACATGCTAAGAAATTCCTAACCCAATATTAAAGGATCCCACTCAATAATACATGTAGCCATATTCAATAATGAACCATTAAAACCATAAAATTAGTCATAAACCCTTATAACTAGTGATATGTAGTTAAAAAGTGTAAATAATGAGAATAAGAGACATTTATGGAATATACAGGGTTGGACTTACCAAGTGAGGACAACCATAATAACCAAAAATTTGAAATGCCTTCAAAATATGGTTTGAAGATCTTGAGATACAAGTAGAACCCCAAAAATTAAGCCTGGGTTAGTTGGGGTTAAAGGATGAGGAGGTGAAAGAAGTATTCAAGGAAGTATGTATGAATTTATGTATGTACTAAACATGATCATATTAAATTCTTAGAGTCTACATGTCATTATTAATAAACCTGATTTATCTATTAAAAAAAAATAAATTTCCTTATTTACATGTCTATATGTTATGTATTCATTTAACAAGATCATCATACGAACCAATCACCATAAGAAATCCATTTGAATATATAAGGTCCCCCACAAACCAACTCCCACCTGTCAGTTCCTATTATTCCCCCAGCACATAGCCTCATGTGACTAACCCACTATCATAATCACACCACATACAGTTTATCAAAGTGTACTGGATCCATAATCACATCACATTTAGTTACAAAAAGCGAGATTAATCTATATACAACCCATACCAATCATTAGGGGTGAGGGAGATTTTACTAATCTATCTATTTAGTTACTATGCATTAACTAAATGTTCAGTCATACTTGATAATACTGATTTAGGTGGATTACTATTAAGAAAATGGGTATCCCATCATCATAATAGCATCAATAAGAAAAAAACTAGTCCCCAAAACTATTTAATAAACTAGGTTGTTTAGTATAAATGAACTTCCAACCAACCAAGTCAATGAATCAGTATATATATTGATTAAAATATATCTACCAGTCCTCATGACTATCAGATCATTCAGGTGAACTAGTTCACGTAACAACCCACCAAAATGTCATGTAGTCCTTATGATTACCCATTTTATCATCTCATACAAACATTCTATTATATTTCTATGAAAAATGTTTTCTATTTAAGTCAACATATCTTTTATAAGGAGTGATTCTGGAAGTATTCTAGCAGGACCAGTTCAAGGTATGGCTAGTGGAACTAGAAAAGTTTGAAAGTAGAAGCCAGTGCAGGAAACCATGGTAGAGTGAAACTAGTTGATGAAGTGTGGAAGGATCTTAGAATCATGTATTATTAACTCTACTGGAATCATGTAAGAATAAATTACATTTATTTAAGATATATATAAGAATATTTAGGTATATATGTAAGGATATCCAAAACCGGGTTTAGAAAGTTAAGGCGGTGCATCATTTGGTGGATTTGACTAGATGGAGGGTCACCCACATAGATCAAAATATGGTGGAGATAAACTGCATAGATTAGTTGGATGTCACACTTTATCTATTAATGGGAATCTTATATATATTGAGGTGGGTTGGGATCATGTAATACCCTGATATTTTGGAATATATTTTTCTATAAATTAATACTTTGTTAGATAGATTACTCCACATGAAATACCCAAAAAAATGATCCACAACATATTATATGAATATTATTAGTAAAATCATAAGAACAATAAAACCTCTAGTAAATAAAAATACATTACTAAAATAAAATTACTTACATTTTGAGGATAAATAATTAATATGATTTAACATTAAAAAGGATTATTCTTTCTAAAATAACTATTTTTAATGGGTTTTATATTTTATACTAATAAATTAAATTAACTAATTTTAAAATATTATTATATATGAAGAAATTTATTAACATTATTTAAAATATAAATTTACATGAAATAATATTAATAACACTTGAAAATTTCTTTTTTCAATAAAAATAATTTCCTTTATATTTTATATTTATATTTAAAAAGTAATTTTATAAACTTTAGAATTTTAATTTTATAAAACAAACTTAATCTTTGAATTCATCATGTCAAAATAATAGTAATATGAATTTTTGAGATTTTTCTGAAAAGATTGATTTTTTAAGTGAATAGAGAAAATACAATTTTTATTAATACGATAAAAATTTTGACATTACCATTAACTAAGTGTGACTTTAAAAAATATAAAAAAAATTCATGACTAAAAAAATTTAAGGATTAACATTATTATTTTATATAAATACTATACTGAATTTATAAAACCCATGTTTAATTCTTTTAAACTCAAGTAATAGTTATTTTAATAAAAACTATTTCTAGTCCGTTTCTTTTATTTAAGTTATCTCAAAGTGGAATTTAGTTTTGGATTTATTTGAAAGAAACTTTAATTTTATTTGGTTATTAATAAAATAATTAATTACATATAAATAATCAACATTCATAATTTTACCTTAATCATATTTTTACGCATAAAATACTTATTTTCTAAAAATGATTTTTATGAATTATGTATGAGATTATTAAAAATAGTTTCTAAAATTTTATAAATTATATATACTAAATGGATTTAATATTTGAAATCATTAGGTCTAAATTATTTAATATGGTCAATTTTACTTTTATACATAAAAAATTAATTATTTAGGTAGAAATTTGTTATCATGTTAAAAGCAAATCAAGTTAAAAAGGGTTTAACCAAGGGTAAGAGTCCTAAAAAATGATAAAAACATTATTTAAAATGATTTTATTGTCATGAACCAACCCACAGGGGATCACCTCATTGATAGTAATCTTATATTGACACTCTAATCCCATTTCCAATTGGCCAGGGTATGTCAACTAGCACCAAGTAGGCATATCTCACACATGGGAGCCCATATCCTAAAGTACCCATACACACACACACACACACTCACATCTCAAACATACACCAAGATATTTAGTAAATAATGATAACTAGTAGGGAAATAATACATTATCTCATATCATAGTATGATAGAAGAAATAAAAAATAAAAAATCGATCAAATATAAGACCCATAATACTGTAAAAGAGTAAACCTTATAGAAAAAAGGGGAATACTATCAAAGAATATCTCCTGGTCCACCTAGGACTCTTTAGAAAGGCCTATAATTTATATAATAAATGAGACATGTGTTAAACACCCATATATTGGTGAGTATAATCATACCTAGTAGGACACCCTGAAATCACTAAACATAAAGAATCAAAGAGGGGGTTGTCCATAAATCACAAAAGAAAGGAAGATAAACAAGATATCCTAGATATTTTTCAAGGAAGAATACAAGTATCATGGTGAGGTCCATCATCACTGTTAAACTAGGGATTCAACTTGAGGATCTATGATAACACTTAAATGAGAGAACTAACTTATTAGGTCATGCTAAAACTGATGGCACTCATCTGAGAGGTCATACCCGTCGATCCTTTCCATGTTGAAGTATGAAGTAACTGAGAGAGATTATCCAAAATACTTACTTAATGAGGATAAAACTCATCAAATGATATCAGATGTTTTACATAGTTATGGGATCATACACATGGTCACTAGGGAACACCTAACCCTAACTAAAATATCCCACTAGGTAGGGGATTGAACTCTTGGTATGTAGGTTATGTGATACCTAACCTTGCCCAAGGAAATATTTTAATGTGGATCCAACCTCATGCATCTCAATTGGATAACTAATTTAATTTTATGAGGGGATTCTAAGTCTAATGGTCAGGATAATATGCTGCATAGAACCTTCATGGGGGAAGACTGGGGAAACTCACCCCATAATAAGGGAACTCACCCACACTGAATAGGAATCTATATCAAAGAGATCTATTTCTCTATCCTAAAATAGAAAGAGTACATTCCATAATCAAGGGGTATGAAACATGTCTCATGAAGTATTATCCTCCTCATGTCCTACCGTTTCACATGACATGTTCTTCATCAAGTACATGATGTGTTATAATGACACCAGGTATGTTGAGGCCATGCTTGGTACTCAGGCATGTTCCATCTTCCTACAGTCATGTGCTCTCTAATGTACATGGGGTCTACCTTGATAGACACACACTGTGTTGGGGTACATGGATCCTAGGCATCTACACCCTATACATTCCATTCTAGATGGATAAGGATTACACAATATATATACTAGGAACAAATCTATGTGATTTATCTTCCACATAAACACTATCCACTACAAGAAAGGAGTCCATAAGCATGTGTTATTCTAAAGTACATGTCATCTTGATCAAAATTTATTAAAATTATAGAACTATAAATGTGTATCCACTTTTTATTCCATCGCTACCTATTATACTACAAAACTTAGACATTATGTTCACCATAAATATTGACCAAGACCATGTTGTTATCAGGGGTGAGATTTTGGCCACCCTTTCTTCGAAAATCACCCATTATCACACCTCCAAATTACCCACACGATATGGATCCTGAAATCACTATCACCCACACCACCATCAGATCTCCATCATCTTTGTCATGAATCAATCATGACTCAGAAACTAACACCAATACCATATAAAAAATTCAAAGAAATAACAATCAATCGTACCATGAAATGAGATCCTGAGAATAGTCGAATGAAATTCCAACTGAGCATTGATAACGATTGTTAAAGGAATAGGGGGAGAAAGGTATGAAATAAAATTGTGAGTATCAAATTATGGACATGTTTGGTTGGCCATAATTAATATAATACCAAGAACAATAAGGTTAATCAAATCATTAAGGCTAATAAATTCAAAATTATTAACCTATAATAAAAAGGATTTTTTAGATTGAACATGGATTCAATAGGGATGAGTTGACCCATGTCAAATAAAGGATTAAAAAAATGGAGGAATTCTAACAACAAAAAGACCTACCTTGATATTAGATTTATCATTGAAAAATAATTATTCCACATCATTTTAATTGGTGATATCCAATAAATCCATATTTTATGATAATATTTTTAGTATTTCAATCACTGATCCTTGGTCCAGCTTCATTAAATCATCAAAGACACTCAAATGGAGATGATAACCTCCTCTCAATATCCAAGAGTTATGTGGAAAACTCTACATATTGGTTCTAAATGGGTTTAAATTGAGGATACACTAGATTTAGACATAAATTATATAATAAATAAATTTAATTTTTTTATATAATATCCGATAGTGATTGTAATCTAATGAAAATACTGACACTGACAAAACACATAGTGATCCTAGGGTAAACATGTGTTATAGATTTAATTATAGTCTCTATTTTACCATTCGAGACACATTTTTGGATATATTCGATTATTTCTGAATGAGATTATTCTTTAGTTGAAAGGAGTGTGACATATACTAGGTCCCAGTAGGAATCTAATTTCATAGGGGTAGTTAGATAATGAAGGATTTTGGACTATTTTAAACAATGGAGTCTATAAAGTGACTTAGGGATCCATATTGGTGGAACGTGAAGTAAATAAAAAAACCCTTTATCTATCTTGTAGTTTAGATGGGAGTGTAATGGACATAATTTTTTATTCTAAAAATATAAGGGTATGGAATTGTAGGATGGGTCACCTTAGTGAGAAGAACATGAAGGTTCTAGTAGTAAATGGAATTCTAAATCATGACCATATAAGTATCAAAGGTTTTGAGAGCCATGTTATTAAATAAAAAATGAGAGTTTCATTCAATCTAAATGGACTTAATCACATAACCCAGAAGTTGAAGTTAGTTCACATGAATGTTTTTTGACCATCTTAAGTTCAATATCATAGAGGATTACGATACATTGTCAAATTAATTGGTGAATCCACACATACTGTATGTGATTATTTTATTAAAAATAAATTTGATGTGTTTTATGCCTTTTTTACATAGAGGAAATCCATGGTGTAGTTGGAAAATGGTTAAAAATTGAAGTGATTAAGATCTTATAATAGTGTTTAATAAAATAGTGGAAACAATTGGAACTTATATTGTAATAATAGGATTAGTATTGAGAGAATAATTCTTGTAACTCCCAAAAATAATATATTTTCATGGAGGATTAACTAGAGTTTGAAAAAGAAGGATATATGCATGTGTGTGCACAATAGTATACCTAAAGCCATTTGGGTGGAAGCACTTAACATGATAGGATACTTGACTGATATAAGTCCAACCTATATAGTAGGAAAAAGTATAACTAACTAAATTTGGTTTGATAAGATTTCAAAAGTTTCACATCTCAAAATCTTCAATTACATTACTTATGCTCTTATTGATTCAAAAGATAGAGATAATCTGGTGTCCAAGTCCAAATATTGTTTCTTTGTAAGATACTAAAATGAATAATTTGGATACCTACTTTAGAGTCATGATCAATGGAAATCATTAAATTTATATATTTTATCTTCAATGAGAAGATCCTATAAATAGTTTAGAACTTAGTTGAATTATATGTTGAAAAAATTTCCACTACTAAAGTAAACATATTTCTATATGAAAATACCAAAAATTCTAAAATAATGGTGATAAAAAACATCAGAGTGAATTCATTAGATGTTTTATCAATGATAGGTTTTCTATAATTCTATATAACTATAGAATACCAAGGGAATGCCTTAACAATTGAGTATTCAATATTATGAGCACCAAAAGTTTAAGTATGAGAAACTGAAGTTCTGTCAGATATAGATACTAATATGAGTATATCTTCTAAAGTTATATGACTAGTCCAATGATTCGAAGCTGAATTGTTTTATTAATTCTAACAAATTTTGGGTAACATGAATGTATAGAAGAGAAAAAAACTATTAGTGACTTAAAGTAGTGGTATTAAACCATGGTGGAATATATGAATTACTTAAATTTCAACCAAACATGGTATCTAACAAAGTTAATGAAAGGGAAATGATCACTTGAGAAAAAATGGGTTTACCATTTTAAATTGTAATCTAATAGAAGTATAAGATATAAGGAATGACTTGTGTTTAAATGATTCCAATAGAATGAAGGAAACAATTTCATAGAAAATTTTTCACATATAGTAAAGAATATTAAAGCTTGAATAGTGTTAACCATTGTTGAATTAAAGGGTTTACACATGGAAAAGATAGATGTGAATACCACCTTTCTTCATATTAATTTTTATAAGGAGATATTTATAAAGCATCCAAAAGTTTTTGACTACTATCAGAAGGAGGGACTCATTTTCAAACTGAAGAAAAACATATATATCATGTAACATGTACATCATGGAACTAGAAGTTTGATGCTTTTATAAATGAGTAGGGTTTAAAAATGAGTGACTTGTATCAATATTTCTATTAAAATTACTAAAATTATGGAACTAATATAAATCTCATAATAAACATGGATGGAATGTTGCTAACAGGAAAAAAATTCAGAAAATTAAAGAGCTAAAGAGTAAGTTATCTAAAAGATTTAAAAATAAGGATACCAAACAAATCACGAGTAATATGTTAGAGTGAGATCATAAATATAGTACTCTAGTGTTATCATAGAATGAATACATCCATATGATCATTTAATGATATAAAATGAATAGATTTAAATATATCAGAACTCCCCTCATTTGTCACTTCAATTTTTCCAAGGTATATAAATCTTCAATGGAACTTGAAGTCTTTTATATGGTGGAATTACCATATATTTCAGCTATTTGAAGCTTGTTGTATGCGATATATTTATATGGAAAAAATGCCTTTATAGTGGTGTGATAGGTAAATTAATGTCTAACCTAGAAAAGTAGCACTATAAAACTATAACGTAGAGCATCTGATACCTGAACGTATTTATATAACTATGAAATATTTCTTTTAGGAATAATATCCTTTATTAGGCTTTATCGATGTGGATTTTTTGGTGATTTTGATACACATGAAAGTAAAACTGTAGGGAATCTAGCCCTAATATCCCAAAAGTGATGGTGAAATTATTATATTGGTATTAGATACAAGTGTTTACATCCCAAAGGATCAATTTGTTTATTACTCACAGAGAACTAGATACATGATTGAATCTCATAATACATTTAAAAACATAAAATATAAAATATCATTTTCTTCCAGGACATCATTTTTCTATCTAGAATATCTTTACATATCAATCATAGTACACCTCATAGAATCCTAGGGAAAGAAAACATAAGAAAGGGGTGAGATAATTTGCTTAAAAAGGGAATGTGTACAATGAAATCTATCATAGAATAAATAATCTAGGAATAATATGAAAAAAATAAATGATGATAAAATAATTCCATAAAAATAATCACATGATCTTGAAAATTAACAATAGATAAAATAACTATTCAAATAATCACATGGAAATCAATGTATAATTTCACAATGATGGAAAACATAATACAGGACATCTGAAATAGGCTGTCGAGACCTCATGCCAAGACATCTTACATAAATGGATAAGGCCTTATCCAAATACCTATGCTATTTTGTCTCATGATACCCATCGTTTCATCAAGGGCCATATAATTTTGAGCCCCGCTCATCACATAATAATTCTAAGGCATTAATTATATAAATAAAAAAACAACCTAATAAATATTGTTTAATAATCAATAATTTTCCATACTGAATGAAATATAATATGTAATATCAATAATTTACATAGTAAAAATGATCATAATACATCCATATAAATATAGTGAATGGTTTAATTGAACTATATCCTTATTAATGAATACAATTCATTAGATGATGTTGAAATAAATTAAATTACTTTAAAAATATAATTGGAAAATCTCTTGATGAAAATACCCTTTTCATTTTGAAATCACTTATTTAAAAGACAGCAGAAAAAATTGTTCACATAGTAAACATTGAAACAAAATTTATTTCAGAAATTTAGTAAAAACACCTTGTTCAAAAAATGAAAAAATATCACTTTTAAAACTTTTTAAAGAAATTTAAAAATGAGTAAAACCTATTTAATATATCATTTTATAATATTAAAAATATTCTTGAATATATTTTAAAGAAAATATAGACATGTAAGAAAACTATTCCAGACCGAATAGAAAAACAAATTTAGGTTTCCTTAAAAATATTATTTTAGTATCATGAGTTCTTAATGTAATGTATTTTTTTAATTTCAATAAATAAATACAAGATATGAAAATTAAATGTCTTTAATATATAAATATCATATAATTCTCCCACTGGGAACATAAACATAAACAATCCTGAATAATGATGAGATTATGAAATAAACCATTACCATGGATCCAAATTTCTTTTTATATGATTTTATAATAATTTATAATAAATTTAAATTTAACATAATTACTTAATGTAACAATATACATACTTATAATACCATATATGATCTTCTTATAACATTTTAACACTCATTTATTAAGAATGTTTTCTAAAAATTTTCGTTTATGAGTGTCAACTGTTTCGTTTTTTATGTAATTTTCAGTTTAGTAGTTTCATTACATCTTGATCTTGGTACTATCATATACATAATTCTAATAATTATATAAATATCATATATATTCATTATATACATTTTTATAATCATTCATGAAATGTGTTCAAGAAAAATTAATCACATCACTTTGTGGAGGTGGTAGTCAACACGTATGCATGGGAGATGTTATCATTTTTTAACTAGTGAAAGGGTAAGAAGGTTAATGATATAATAAATTTTTATAATCATAATTATTTCATAAATATTATATATATTCATCATTTCCATATTTATAACCGTAGAAGTAAAATGATGATGAAAAATTAATTACACCGATATATGGAGACAATGAGTCGTACGTACGCACGAGCGATGGTTTCATATTCCATAGGATGGAAAAAGGTGGAAAATAGTTGTACCATAATCAGAATAAAAAGTTATAATATCTATAACACTGGATTCATTATTTTATTATGGGTGCAATATATTTATAAAATGTATAAGAAGAAATAAATTTGAAAGAGTCAGTAAAAATGATTATGTATTCTTCAAAAAACCTCCTTTAAATCCCTTAAAATGACCCTTGGAATGGTTTTTAAGAATCCAACACCTTTAATAAATGGATAAATTTTTTTATAATATAATTGGGTAGGTTTTGGTTGATCTATTTGGCTTATAGGGGTGTAAATAAGATAGAGGCATGGTGTCCCTCTATAAGCGGGGAGGGACACTCCTTTAATTTTTTAAGGATTAAAATATCATTATACTATTTTCATTTAAAAGTGTCCAATAAATAAATAATTATATAGTATAATATTATAAGGTTTAAAATACATTTATCCAATAATAATTATGATAAAAAGTTATAGCCTTATCACTTAGTTTTAACTTAAGATAACATGGTTTAGCCTTTTACTATAATGATAAATTTTTACTGTTTTACAACTCATTATGGCCAATATTTAAGATTAATTTATTAAATAATATTAATTATTATAATTAAAAATATGTAATACATTTTATAAAATTCAATACGTATAATTTTAATAAATTAATTTTAAATAAATCCTAAAAAAATGATAAAAAAAAGTTCTATAAAAAATGTATTTTTAAGTCTAAAAGTATTTTTATACCAAGATCTGGTATAATATTGATCCCAAAGATATAAATTTATTTCTTAAAAAAAATAAACTAAATAAATTTTAGAAACAATATAAATCTAAATATGTGTTTGAAAATATCATAAAATAAAATGCTGTTTTCATTAAAAATTAGTATTTTTATCATTCACCCAAAACTCAACTTTTTCAGAAAATTTCAAAAAATTAACCCTATGAAAATTTTCAAATAGTGATTAATTTTTTTTATTTTTATAAAATAAAATTTCTAAAAGTGGTATAAATTAATTATAATATCCACACACAAAATACAATAAAAACTATTTTTGAAGAAAAAATATTTTTGAAGCAGAAAATGAATTTACAGAAAATTGAGTACTTATTTATTTTGAGTTAATAAATACATTTTATTTAAATAATTGTACATATTATTCATAATATTTTTAATCCTATTACCACCACTAATTTATCATTTTTTTTTGACTATCACATTTAAAAAATAATATTTTTATCGCAATTCGCTTAAATCTCTATGTTACGTGTTAAGAAAGGAATAAAGCCTAAAATTATTTTAAATTTTTTCGGTGTTACATTACCCTCCATAAATAAATTTCAACCTTGAATTTTTTATATTGGTAATCAATGGTTCAATATTTTAAAATATATTTATTGAAATCCCACATCGTACAAAGGAATAATAAAGCTTCATTTGAAAAGGAGAAGTGGTAAATGTAATGTTTACTTGAAATAATAGACAACACAGTTCCTAGAAAAGGAGAATATTAGCGGGAAGTGAAAATATAGACATGGAGGAGAAAAATAATGTCCTAATAATAATAGAGTGTAATAGACAACATGATCAAGAGAAAGTTAATGACCATGAAACCATAAATCATTAAGGGATAAAGAAGACCATCAATTCACCTGAAATAAAAGAAATATGATAAATTTTTTATTTCCAGATCCATTTTTTATATGTTGGTCAGAGGAGGACACTCAATAGGGTGGTGAATTGAGTTCTTATAAAAATTTATCTCTTAAAAACAATTATTCAATAGTTACCCAATTATAAATAGAAATAACTCAATTAACCAAAGTAGCATATTTAAGAAAGATTTGATAGGTAGAAATATTTTTCAAAGATTGATTAGTTCTCAACTACAAAAAATTGAGAATTTATTTAAACTTTTTAAATCTATATAATAAATTAATATCTAATATAAACACTATATAAGATTAACTATCTGAATGAAATAAAGTTTTTAGGTTTAAACAAACAAAGAAAATAGGATTTGTTATAGAACAATGGAATTATAAACAAGAGGTTTGGTCTAAAATAAATACTTAATCCTCTTTACTTGGTAATCACCTACCACCAAGTAGTTTATATACAATAAATAGCTGATCCACAACCTCGATCAGGTTTTTAAAATAGATATCACTATTCAGGTCACATATGACCTCTTCCACTCTTATTCATGCGATCAAAGGAAAAAAGTCACACAAGGACCTCAATCACTCCTATCTGTGGGAGAAATAAAAAAATGAACAGTTTGAGAAGATATCATGTGTCTTACTATTTTTCTTTGGATACAATGTATTTATATAAAAAGGGTATACTATACAAACTGCTCAAATGTATTTAAAATAATAACAGAAATGAGAAATCTTGGAGTTTAGAGTTTAGAAAGCCTCGATATATCTCAATGCAGTGTTTGAATCTTGATTTGATTCAGAAGTAAGGCTTGAGAAAAGTTTTCTTAAAATATTATGGAAAACAGAGTGTCCCATACTCTTTCTTTCTGACTGAGGAAAGTGATGTAGTTATAGATTCTAGTAGAATGGTTTTAGCAGGAGAGATTCATTACTTTTCGACCAGGTTCATCTTGATATGTATATTGAGATTAAAGATTCTATGATTATTAGTTTTCTCTTTGTTCATGTTTTTTTGTCATAGTCTCACTACTATATTATTCTAAAAATCATACTTCACCTTTTTAATTAGTAGTAGGAATATCCAAGAATACCTCATACTGCTCTATATGACATCCTTTCCATCAAATATTAATGGAACAATCATTAAAAATATTTAATATCATTAACTCCAATAAATATATCAATTAGGAATATATAATTAAAAAATGAAATAAAGCAATAAAATAAAGTAGCAGTGTCATGTCCACTGGAGTTGTCTCATGTTCCGGCAGTTTGACACTCTAGCGGTGTGACCCTGGTGGTATGAGATTGACAGTATGTTTCACTAGAGATGTCTCATGTTCCAACAACATGAAAGACTTTGTCAAAATTTTAGATTGTTGGTGGTGTATGAACTAATAGTGTGAGTCCAACTCTGTCTTATCTAGCGGTGTCTATGAATTAGTAAATAAATCTTCATTGTCAGCGGTATGAGTCTAATAGTGTAACATTATGGTGGTATGAAATACTTTTCAAAATTTTGGGTCTAACAACATGAATTATTGGAAGTATTTTAATCAATGGTGTCTTATAATTTGTGAAATTTTCAGTCCAGTGGTGTGAAGTCCTGGTGGTATGAAATACTGGTGGTGTGTCATGAACAACAGTGTTAGACACAGAGAAAATTTTTCACATGTGCTCAAAATACACACTGCATATAATTAAACATAAAATACATCAGAAATTTTAGAAACATGATTTTGTGATCATTAAAACTAGGAGGTCAACAATCTATGCCTTTTTATGATAAAAAATATTGGAATTGAAATAATATAAACAAAAGATCCAATAAAGCACAATAAATTAAATAAACATACAACTAGGATATAAATTCCATTAAAAGCATCCTCCTTCCGAGATGATAAAAAAGGTAATTAGGACCACAATAATTCAACAAAACTCCCTCACAGATAGAAAAATCAGTAAATAAGTTATGAGGGAAAAAATATCATTAGAGACAACTGATTTTAATCCAAAAAACGTGAAGGGCCAAGGATCAGCAGAAGGGTCCAGTGGTTCTTTTCCTTTATCTAGTGAACAATATTTATCTAAGGCTAGGACAGGTGAAGCAACACAAGGAAGAATTGAGGTAAGAACAGAAGAAGGTCTAGTAGCTGGATGAGACATTCCTTAAACAACCACCACTAGTATGAGATGTATGAGAGAATATAAAGCCTTCATAAGGAGTTATTGATGGTGAGGATTCAACAATGAAAAGGGATTAGTGACCATGGTAGAACTATATATAGGATGTAGAGAAGGGTACAAGGGTCCAATTCTAAGACCTGTAGAGGCTGAAGGAATAAGAAAATCATCAGGAGCTACAATAGAAGCAGTCTTATCATGTAGATAAGGCTTGAGAAGATTGATAAAGTCTATAATTATTTTTCCACCTTTATCTATAGGATTTCTGTAACTATCCTTGTTCTCCATGAAATACTGAAGTGTAAGAGTGAGATCATTGAGTTACCAAACCTTCTCTCTAAAATCTTGATTCACAGGTGGAATTATGAGATTCTAAAACAAGTATTTTAAGTGATCATCCAGATCATGATTAGTATTAACCCACGAGAGATATAAGTTTATCAATTTAGAGATAGTCTCATGGTCAGTATTCATATCCTTGGAATATTTTCGGATCACCATGTGATCATGCTCCTTCCCTTACTCAAATTTTCTTAGAATATACAGGGTAATTACATGTCCACTAGCCGAGGAACCACATGAGGTGGCTATAAGCTCACTTCTAACAGCTAAAATAATGACATCATAATCCATTATTGAAGGAGGAACCAAGGAGGTATCCCAAATTCTGTTAAGAATACCATTTATAGAATCTCTAAACTCAAACTACATTTCCCCAACCAATGATTTTAGAGAGTTTAAATCTTTTATAATCATCTTATTTTCAATTTTAAATTCACTAATATGATGCATCATCTTTGGTTGGATATTCTCAATGAAAAACTCAAATAGATACCTTTAATTATCTTCACTAAGATTTTTCAAAATAAGAGTTTGATTGCGATCACATTTGTGAAACTCAACCATTAGTTCCTCACCAAAAGTTTTCAAATCACTTTGAGTGACAACATCTAAAGGAAAAAATAGAGTAGGTTTTGGAACTATCAACTACACAGAACAAAAACCTTTGTATAATTCCATTAATATCAACTTGATCAATTATAGAAACTTTAGGATCTCCTTTCATACTTTCTTCTGGTTTGTCAGCTCTAGAAGGATTTCTAGCAATAGCTCAAAAATTTGCCCATTCCTCTTCCATTGGATCTACCCATTTTTCACACAAAGAAACTGAAATAGAAACATGAAGAGATCTAGAAGGGGAAAATGACATATATTAAGTCCTCTAACTTTCCATAAATTGAGCATACAAATAGTGTTCAAAACTTACATTAACAGGGTCTGGCTACACATGAGAAATGGGTGTTGTTTGATCATACTTTTGAGTAGAAACACCAATGGACATACCTTTCCAAGAGGTAAGATTAACATAAACCATTTTTCATCCCCAAATTATTCTTATATCAACTCCTTTATTTTCTTTTCAGCAACATGTTTTTCAACAACAACTATAACTCCCAACTGATCAACCATAATAGATTATAATACTTTTTAACCAAAGGCAGTTGTGCTAGACTCATCAACATCATTGAATGGAGTATCATGTAATATTTCTAGAGAGGAGGAAATCTAACACTCAACAGATTCACCTTTAATATATAAATGAATCTCAACATCCTTCATTTTGATCTTTCCATTTCCACCATTAGATTCCGAGTCACTTTATTCATTTGAAGTTTCTCTTCCATTGCTATTTTTTTCCTATTGTTCCTCATCTTCAACATCATCATCATAAAAATCTGTTAAAATTGGGCTTTTAAATCAATCTTCTCTAGAGACTTAAGTCTCTTCTTCATCACTTTTTACAAGTTTTTATCTATTAGTAAATTTCTTAGGAGGACTAGGAGATCCATATGTCACAGGATAATCCTTTAGAGACAAGTCAGGATCACTTACAACTTCAACTAATTTCTCTCTTCCTTCCTCAACAGTATCTTCCTCTATCTCTTCATCATAATAGAACACAACTTCATTAGGTTCTAAACTAGGATAAACTTCATCCTTGGGTATTCTTGGATGATCAACTGGATTTTATTCTATATATAAACTTTCAGAATCTCCTACCCATTTACCTTTCTATGAATTCTACCTGATCTTAATTCTATAAAAATTAGTTATTATTATACAGAAACCAACAAAATCAACAAAAACATCATCATCATCACAAACTAGGCCTTTATCCTTCAGTAGAGTAGATATCATCTTTGGATAAATTTAAGAATTTGACCTTGAGGATGATTTATCCATTTACCACATATGTATCATCAGATACCTACCCATATTATTATTATGATCTTGAATCATAAGAGATATCAAATACACATATTGGTACATTAAGTTATAAAAGTATCCCTTCCATGGACACATCATATACTACACAAATTTGAAGATCAACATGTACTCTCTATAAAGCTCAGAAGTAGTACATCTTCTTAAAGTACCATCTCCAGTTATAATAACAAGTGCCTCCTCATATTTTAATAGATCACTAGGCTTAGAAATGTTACCTTGATGATCATCAAAAACACCTTAATGAGTTACATTTAAAACTTTAGCCCATTTTCATGAAGAGAAACAAAAAAATTGGCCTCTTACACATCTTTTCAACCAATCTTCACCATCCTGATCGAAAAAAAACTAAACATGCTGGTAGAACTCGTATACCTACTTCAGATAAAAAATTATATCATTTTATGAGAACCATTACAACCACACATTGTATTTGATAATTTTAATCACAGTTAATCTACTTGATAGAACCTACTTAGAATCTATCTCTTTCTTTTGAAACAAAGAAATAATGGAAAACTCAAGGTTAACAAGAGAAACTAGAGAAGGAACACTCTATTCCTTATTTTAATTCTTTGATAATCATGTCTTGAATTGAGACACCACTATAGGTTGCTTCATTCATGGAATTTAGAGTGGATCAACAAACCCAACTTTGGGTAACATAAGAGTTTGAATAAGAAGAAGGAAAAAAGACACACTTTATTCAAGAGAGATATGGAGATTTTTCATGGGTCTGAAGACTTGTTGGAAGATACTTATGCAAATTTTTTATCAATTGGGATTTAGTTATAAAAAAAACTAAATAATAAATGACATAAATCACCCATTGGATTTTATTAAAATGAAATGAACCAGATAAAATAAACCGATGGTTGATAAAAAAATAAATAGAAAGAAAATTTCACTAAGGAATAGAATCAATGATCTGAAACTCAATGGTATGAAACTCAACTGTATGAATCTTAATGATATTAAACTCAATGGTATGAAAATAAATTCTATGAAACTAAACCAAAATTAATCATTCCTAATTCATGTCTTATATAAATCATTCTATAATAATTTAAGGTCTTTGTGAATATATTAGATAATTGAATGACTAGTAATAATAACTTCAAGAGTAATATCTCTTTTTTGAAAGTGATCTCTCCAAAAGTGATGTATTATATCAATATGTTTTTTTAATGAGAAATAATATTTGTGGAAATTTATATCACACTTGTATTATCATAGTTTATTGGGACACATTGAAATTGATATCCATAGTCTAATAAAGTGTGTTTTATCCAAAATAGTTGTGCACAACAGCTACCGACAGCTATTTATTCAGCTTCTATAGTAGATAAGGTAACAAAATTTTGATTTAAACCAAGAAACTAGAGACTTTACCAAAAAGTAACATGTTCTAGAGATGATTTTTCTATCTTACTTGAATCCACCAAAATCAACATCAGAATAACTTACTAAATCAAATGCTCGTATTCAAGAATAAAACAATCCTAAATTAGTTGTATATTTGAGATATTTAAAAAACCTTTTAACATCAAGAAAGTTTGAATTGTATGTATTTTATTGAAAAAGAGAACACATATACACACTAAACATAATATTATGTTGGATAGATGTTAAGCAAAGAAGACTCCCTATTATACCTGTGTAACTAGTTTGATCGACTAGATTCCCTGTTTCATCAAGCTACAAGTTATAGGTCGTACTCATAAGAGTATCATTAACTTTAGTGCTATCCATGTTAAAACGTTTTAAAATATCTTTAGTATATTTACTTTGATTAAAAATAATTCCATATTTGTTTTGAAAGATTTGAAATATAATAAAGAATTTGAGTTCAACCATTAAATTCATTTAAAATTCATTTTGCATCATTTTACAAAAATTTAGTGCAAAGATATTTTTTTAAGATCCAAAAATAATATCGTCAATATTGATTTGTACTCATAATACATCTTTTGAAATTTGTTTTATGAAAAGAGTAGGATCAACTATTCCTTTTGAAAAACCATTTGAAATAAAAAAAATTTCTAAACCTATCATACCAATCCCTAAGAGCTTGTTTTAAACCATATAAGTCTTTAGTTAATATAAAAACTTGATTTGGAAAAAGAGGATTTTGAAATCTAGGGAGTTGTTCTATAAAAACATCCTCAACTATAAAACAATTTTAGAAAGCACTCTTGATATACATTTGATAAAGTTTTAAATCATGATGAAATGAATAGGCAAGCAGGATTCTTACAGACTCAAGTCTAGCTATAGGTGAAAAGGATTACTTATAGGGAATAACTTCTTCTTGACTATAAACTTGTGAAACTAATAAAGATTTTTTATAACTATATTACCAGAATCATTTAATTTTTTTATTATAAAATCCCATTTAGTTCCAATATTCAATGTGTACTTGGGTCTATCTAAAAGTTCCCATACTTTACTTCTTTCAAACTGATTTATCTCTTCTTGCATCGCTATCACCCAGAATTCACCATTAATGGCTTCCTTGATGTTCTCAGATTCAATCTAAGAGAGAAAATCTTGGTGATCAACCTGATTTCTAACAAAAACTATAGTTTGAGTTCCTCTATCTAGATCTACTACAATATCATCTAAGGGGAGATTCATGAGGGTTCTAATACATCTAGAGAAATTAGGATTGGCAACTTCTATATTTTTAGGTTGATGTTCTAGAAATTATTCAGAACTAGGTGATTCCTCTATTTGTTTCAGAGAAGACTCCAAGGGTTTGGAATTTATGTTCAAGGAAGATAGGTTATCCTTAAGAGTTTCTAATGAATTTTTTGTCTCATGTGGACTAGTTTCATAAAATTTTATATGAACTAATTCTTCCACAATCATGGAAATTTTATTCATAACTCTATAGGATTTACTAGACACAAAGTGACCAAGGTAGATTCCTTTACCACTCTTAGAAGAAAACCTATCAAGATTATCCTTAGTGTTAAGAATATAGAATTTTCAACCAAAAACTCCAATGTAATTAACCTTAGGTTTCATATTATTCTAAAACTCATATGGTTTCTTCTTAAGAATAGGTCTAATCAGAACTCTATTTATGATGTAGCATGCTGTATTAATATATTCTTCCCAAATGTAGGTATATAAATCATACTCATTTATCATAGTTCAGGATATCGCTTGTAGGGTACAATTTCTCATTTCAATAACTTCATTTTATTGGGGATTTCTAGGATCAGAAAATTTATGAGTGTACCCTTTTTGTGAGCAAAAATATTTAAAGTATTGATTTTAAAACTCATAACTATAGTCAATTCTTAAGGTTTTAATCCTAAGAACACTAATATTTTCTACTGACTTAGTAAACTTGATAAAGTAGGAACATGATTCACTTTTGTGAGCTATAAAATATACCCAAGTGTATCTAGAAAAGTCATCTATATGAACAGAAACATAGTACTTCCCATTTAGACAACAAACTATAGATGTTCCAAATAAATCCATCTGAACAAACTAGAGAGGTTGAGAAATTGACAATTATTTCTTTAGTTTTAAATTTTTTTTGTGTAGTTTCCCTTTTTGATAGGTGTTACAACCTTTATTAGGCTGAAAATAAAGCTTTGGTAGATCCCTAAAAAACCATTTTCTATTTATATTTCCATGTGAGTGAATGTTCCAATATCATAGTCTCATATTCCATAGCCAATACTCCTTATGAAAACACTTAATCATGACACATTCTGAGAAACTAAATAATTTAAATCAACTACATATACATTGTCATTTATTAAAGCAAGAAATATTAAATCATTTTTAGAATTAAAAACATTACACAATTCATTATCAAACTTAACATGGAATCCATCATTACACAATGAAGAGATGCTAAGTATATTATATTTTAATCCATCAACATATAAAACTTTAGAAATTAAAATTAAATCATTGTGACTAATCTGGCCTTGTCCAATGATTTTTCTTTCACATTTTCACCAAAGGTGACATGTCTAACATCAACCTTGATAAGACTTTTGAAGCAGGAATAATCTCCTATCACGTGTCTTTACCATCCAATGTACAAGTACCATAAGCTTTTACTAGAGATATTCAAATTTTATTCCTATAAAATATTGTTTTAAACAAGAAATGATTTTATTACCCACATCTATTTGGGTCTAGAAATGTTTTTAATAAAGGGTTTGGGAACCCATATTTGTCTCATGGGTTTCTTATAAAAAGATTTCAGACTTTTATAAATAAAAACTTCATTATTCCCTTTTGAAAAGTGTTTGAAAGTATAGATTTCTGGTTTAGATTTAGGTACAAAGGTGCTTTTAGAGAATCTTCTTTTTCTAGGCCCATATCCAATCCCAGTAATGTATTTAGGTGAAACGTTTTTTCCCAATATTTATGTTAATGTTTCTATACAAATTTTATAATTTTCAATATCTCTTTTCAATTTCTTATTTTAATGTTTATGTTCATTGTTTTATTTAAGTAGTTTATTATTCTTTTCTTTTTATATAGATAACATAAACTTAAAAATTATAGTTAGAGCATACTGTCTTTTAAAACCTTTTTACTCAACCTTTAACTCATTAAATGTTTCTTCCAACATATTGAAATAGTAAAATAGTTCCTCATTTGTCATATTTTCATCATCATGACTTTTATATTCAGGCTTATAGGATTCATCAAACTCACATTTAGGAAAAATATTATAAATAGTGGGTAAAGAAGATACGTCACTAGCTTTATTCATAAAGAGCATATTTTCTCTATTGGTATTCTCATTATGTGAGGAATTTGAGTCACTTGAACTATCTTCAAATTCACTCCAAGTAGATTTTGTGGCTTTTATATTTTCTATCCTAATTTTAATATTTATTCATGTATCTCGATTTCATACATTTGGATTTTTATGAAATTTACTTTTTCATTTGTAGAAAATAACTTCCTTTGAGTCATCATCATTTTTATTATAATTTTTTATGTTTTCATACCTTCCTAGATAATTTTGTTTTTTGAAAAACATATTCTTCCTATAAAACATCTTGAACCTTCTAGCCATATGAGCTATTTCCTCATCACTATCACTTGGCGAGTCATTACTTCTGGAACATTCAACAGGAACTTGAATTTTCCCATTTTCTCTGTGTTTAGAGGCCATGGTTTTGAAATCCACTAACTTCCTATTTTTTTAATCTTCTTATTCTCTATTAACCTTTAATCCTTCATCATATTTCATTAGTTTTCTGGTTAATTCCTTGACTATAAACTTGCTGATATTGTAGGATTCTATAATTGACACTGAGGTTCCCCTACATCTTTATGGTAAAAATCTGAGTAGCCACTTGATTTGTTCCTTGGCTTCAACTGTCTTTCCAAGAGAGATCATTTTATTGACTATCTCATCAAACCTGAGATACATATCAAAAATAGGATCATCAGGATTCATTTTAAAGTTATTATATTTAATAGTGTAAGTGTTAAGCCTCATTTATTTAACATTTGTAGTTCCTTCATGTGATACCGCTAGATTATCCCATATTTCAAAAGTATATTTTCAAGAATATATTATATTGAATTATTCATCGCCTAAAGAACAAAACAAGGCATTCATAGCTTTACAGTTATTATTGTAAGCAGATTTTGTATCTTTACTCCATGTAGTTCTTTCAGTTTTTGGTATATCATATTTTTTTTCTATTACTGTCCAGATATCAAATCCAATACTTTCTAAATGCATTTTCATTTTTATTTTCCATTGGGCATAATTAGTACCATTGAAATAGGGAGTTGTCTTGGTAGTATCACTTTCCTGTTTAATATCCATATTAATGAAAAAACTAGATTTTTAAAGAACTAAAAATTTAGAACTAATAAAAATTTAGATATCTTTAAAATCATAATTAAAATCATAGCTGAAAAAGGTTTGAAGAAGCTTTTAGACAACCTCTAATACCAAATGTTGGTCGGAGCAGGGCACTCATTATGGGGGTGAATTGAGTTCCTATAAAATTTCTATCTTAAAAAAAATTATTCAAAATTTCCCCAATTTTAAATAGAAACATCTCAATTAAACAAAATAGCATATTTATAAAAGATTTGATAGTTTTAATGATTTATCAAATATTGACTAGTTCTCAGTTAAAAAAATTGAGAATTTATTTTACCTTATGAAATCTATCTGATAAATCAATTTCTAATATAAAAACTATCTAATATTAATTATCAGATAAAATTAATTTTTTTGGGTTTAAACAAAAAAATAAAATAGAATTTGAAATAGCACAATGGAATTATAAATTAGAGGTTCAGTCTCAAGTAGAGATTTAATCCTCTCCTCTTTTGCACCAAGAAGTTTATATAAAATAAACTCCTGATCCACAACCTGGATCGGGTTTTTACAACAGATAATTCTATTTAGTTCACACATGACCTCTTCCACTCTTATATATGAGAGTAAAGAAAAAAGGTCACACAAGGACCTCAACCACTTTTATCCATGGGATAAATAAATTAATAAATAGTTTGAGAAGATATCATATATCTTCCAATTTGGCTTAGGAGACAGTGTGCATATATAAAACAGGGTATAAAACACATTTTTAAAATGTATTGAAAATAAGAACAGAAATGAGAAATCTACGAGTTTAGATTTTATAAAGGCATGATCTGTAGAAATGTAGTATTTGACTCTTTATTTGATTCAATAGTAAGGCTTGAGTTGAGTTTTCTTGAAATATTAAAGGAAAAAGAGTGTTGTAGACTCTTCCTTTATGATTGAGGAAAGTGATGCAGTTCTAGCTTCTAATATAGTTTCTTTAGTATGAGAGCTTACTTCCTTTTCAAAAAATTTCATCTTGATATGTATATTGAGATTAAATATTCTCTTCTTCTTAGTTTTCTCTTCATTCAAGTTTTTTTTGTCATAGTCTCACTACTATATTCTTTGATGAAGCGTACAAAACCTTTTTAATTAGTAGCAGGAATATCCAATAATACCTCATACAACTCTATCTGATATCCCTTATTTCGAAAATTTAAGGAACAATCATTAAAAATATTAAAAATCATTAACTCCAATAAATATATATGTTAGGAAGATATAATAAAAAAATGAAATAAAGTAATAAAATAATGTAGAAGTGTCATGTGAACTTGAGGTGTATCATGTTTGGGCAATTTGATACTCTAGTGGTGTGAACCTGGTAGTATGAGACTGACGATATATTTCACTAGTGGTGTCTTGTGTTCTAGTGACATGAAAGACTTAGTCAAAATTTTAGACCACTGGTGGTTTATGAACTAATGGTGTGACACCAATGATGTCTTCTCTAGTGGTGTCAAAGACTTAGTAAAAAAATCTTCATTATCAGTGGTATGATTTTGACGGTGTAACCTTTTGGTTGTATGGAATACTTTGACATGTTTTTAGTCTAACAACATGACTTCCTAGTGGTAATTCAGTCAACTATGTCTTATACTTGGTGAAATTTTCAGTCCATCAGTGTCAAGTCTTGGTGGTATGAAATACTGACAGTGTTTCACGACCAATGGTGTCTAACACATAGACAAATTTTCACCTATGCTCAAAATATATACTACTTATAGGTAAATATGAAATACATTAGAAATGTTAGAGACATGATTTTTTGATCATTAAAACTCTAAGGTCAACACTATAGTTGAGGGATTCTTTTACTATTAAGATGGAGAACATTATAAAATATACTTACTTCATTTCATTAAACTTTTTAATATTTTAATCTATTTACACATATGATTCTAATTATATATGAATATGAAGAACATTTTTAAGCTTGAAGCTTATAAATCAAACTTTAAGGGATCATAATATCCATAAAAGAATGAAAATTTATATAAAATATCTAAAAAAATTTATAAAAATAAGTTAAGATAATACTTGATGTGAATAAACCTTCTTGAAAATAAATAATACATTAATTCCTAAAATATCAATAATAACACCCTCATAAGTGATACAATATGTTAACCTTTAAATTTTAATACCAATAGTTTGATATAAATTATTATATTCTTTATATACTTATTCCAAAATCCTAAAAACTAATTAAACACAAATAATAAAAGGATCATGTCAAAGTAAAACATTGATATAACAAACATTTTTGTATGTAGAGAATATATGTCGATCTTATTAGAGATTTCCCATTATATTCTCATTATAACCAGATTCCCACTATGTGTTTTGATTGGAAACTCCTTCCAAAAATCCCTTAGGGAAGATTCAATATTCTTAGAAGATATACAAGACTTTGTAGATCCAAAATCAAATCAATCATTATCTAATTTTTAGTTTATGGTAAGAGAAACTTCTATTAAAAAATAATAGATTTCATTTTTTAACTATAGTAATTATATAATCATAGACTTCTCTTGTTGGCCTCTTTTAGGTTGGTTCCCTTGATGTTTGGGGATTTTTTTTGGAAAAGTTCCCCACCTCCTTATAGTTGAATAACTTCCCTTTGACAAATTCCACATTCTCCTTTAATTCATGTGCATAATGGAATTTCTCTCCATAGTTGTAGAAAACTCATATTCACATCAATCATGTACTAGGGCGTTTCATTAAACAAGTAACACATGTTTGAAATTACAATCTTTCCTTTTCTCATTTTTTCCATATTTCACATTATATAGAGATCAAACATACTTTTTTTCTCTTGATTTACTTTTAAAATATAACACATGGGGAATTATTTATCAACCTTGAGAGCACTTGATACCATATCATCATATGAGGAATAAATTTAGGAGAGTAACACCCTTTGACAGCTTGGATTTGTCCCACTAAATAAATAGTAAATATTACTATCTGGATTATGTATGTAGTCCGTAATATTCCTTAATAATCCTGTAATGTTTGATTCATTCTTAGAAACAATTCCCACTCCCCTTTGTCCGAAACTTAAATCACCCTTTGAAAATAAATTGTTTCTCATGAGGAATGTATTTTCAAATAATATCTACTTAAAAGTATCCCATTCAATACACTATATTTCCTTAGCCTCCTTAGTATTTTGAATTAACATAGACTATTTATTAACATCTATATTTAAGAAAAACACTTCAAAAATATGCTTTTACCTTTCATTACATCCTAAAGATTAAAATATCTTTTCATAGAACTCGATCCATCCTTCAACCACAAAAATATTAACAGTTCCATTAAAAGATGGAGATTTATACTAAATAAATTAGTCCAACATCATAGTATCATGTGGCTAAGAAATAAGTTTCTCCCTATATAAAATATTACTAGTCATAAAATTGCCCTATATTTTTATAATATGCATAACTCCAACTCTTGTCTTATTGAATTTCTTTGGAGGGATCCTTATATAGATTATATGTGTTGATTTTTTATCTATTCCTTCCAATATGAATCATTTATATACAGTGGAATACACTATATTAGCCCATAAAATTATTAATCAAAGGGTATAATTCAAAATCTAGTGCAATAACTAACATAAATTGAACATTTATTCACATTTAATCTCAGAATCATAAGATTAGTATCTTTGGGAATATATTCAAATAATAAAAATATTTTTAAATATTTCATAATAGTTTTTAAATAAAATGTTAATTAACCAAAGAATATCCCTTGAGAGTGCCAAACTAGGTGCACAGTAAGGGTATATTCACTATGCACTGGAATGATGGTTTAGATAAACTCAAATAACTCTTTTAGATATTATTACCCATAAATGCATATATTCCAAGACCACTTCTAATTTTAGTATCCATATAGGGATTCATTATTGGAAAAAATATAATATCCACCTTACCAAAAACTTCATAATACTATTATATAATTTGACATATCCTCAAAGTCTATCATAAGGTTATTTTCCCTAATCTATGTTTTACTAAATCTAGTTCCTAGGGTTTCTAATAACATTTATATAATACCAACTCTAAAGACCCTAAACATAATAGTCTATAGGTGGTGGTTACATTATTACATTGGTTATAGATTCAAGTGATCACATCTCAAAGGATCGATTAGTTTATTTGTCTTGGAAAACTAGATACATGCTTGAATATAACATTACATTTGAAAACATAAAATACAACGTAGTATTTTATTTGAGAATGTAACATACCAGGTAAATAAAAAATAATACATTTTCATATTTTTGAATTAAATATTAATTTTACTTTAAAATGGGATGCAATGTTTGATGGCGTACTTGACACACAAAAATAAGTTTCTCTAAAGTCTAATGTTACACACAATGCCGAGTCATACTTAAAAATAATAATTTAATATTATTTAAATGGTAGTTAATGCCTAGCCGTTGTATTGGTGGGAACAAATAGAACTAACTAAAATATTAATATACATGTTTGTTAAATGTTTTTACATTTATCAAATAAATTTTAGAGGCTTAAAATAAGAAAGAATCTAATTTTAAGCATAAATACTCTGATATTCTTTAAAGGGTTGATTTACCGCCTTTTAATGGAGAACCCTTTTTAAATATTGTTTTTGTAACTTTTATATGTTATATTTAAAAGAAAAAAATTATTCTTTAGAATAAGGAAATAAAAATTTACATTGGGTAAATTTTTGGTATTTTTCTGATAAAATTAATTTTTTAATGAATAGTAAAAAATAATGTATTTTAATTCAAAAATGCCTTTGAATATAATTTATTTATGTGGTTAGATTATATTTTTAATTTGTTTCAAAGTGTAATTATATTATATTTTTACCATTTAATCCAATTTTGTTCATTGTATGTAATTTCACTTTCAAATTGGGCATAAACAAGTGTCAATCTTTTGATAGTTATTATTTCTTTAAAACATGCTTTTTTGTTTTGACAATAGGAATTAATATTAAATTAATTAATGTAACTTCTATGTTTTTAATTTGGTAAAATATCCATCATTTTTGAATTTGGAATATAAAATATAGATTAGGCTGAATTTTTGGTATTTTTCTGAAAACCATCAATTTTTGATGAATAGTGAAAACACTCAGTAATAGTTAAAAAACCGAATTTTTCATTTAAATGAAATTTTACGGCTTCTGTGAATTGAATTTAGAAAATTAAACCTAAATGGTTTTAATTATTAAGTAAAATTAAGTTCAATAAGATGAAAATAAATTTTGGTGAATAGTTACTTTTGGCTTTTATTTACTACGGTTAAAGGAAAATAGGGTATTTCAAGGTTAAAATAGTATTATAATAATATTAAATTACCCTAAAATGTGTACTATTACTATTGGTTGATACATTTCCGACCATGGGTATCCTTGGGGTCGATTTGGGTACCCCATGGAGCCACTTAAGAGTGATAATGACACTTTATATTAATTAATTTAAAGTAAAGACAAAAATGACATGAACATATATCATTTAGTAAATAACTTTTCACATAAGGTTATGTAAGTTATCTCTTCAACTATAAATATTAATTTTAAAGATAAAAATATTTCCTAAATCATGGTATTTTTTATAATTTTTAGATATCAAATAAATAAAATTATTTATGACATAATAATGATGATGTGTTTACCTCATTAATGAATGATTTAAATAAATAAGATTATAAAGATTAAAAAAATATCCAAAACCTGTCAAATTATTATTTTATGATTTTATTTAGAAAAAGAGTCATATTATAGTTTACTTTAATAAGTTTTGGACCTTTAGAAACCGAAAATCATTATATAATAAAAATATATTTTCAATCTTTCTTAAAGAGCCCCTCCTCCCCCTTATAAAAAGCCCTCACGTCTAACCCATTAATAACACCTCTCAAGCCCCTTGGCTCGTCCAAAATCTACCAAAACAATCTCCCTACATTTCTATATTAATCCTAGAAGCATTCCATTAGGCAGAAATGAATTCAAGTAAACCTTTTGGTTCAAACCAATGGGAGATACCCGATTTAAAGGTAACATCTTCTCTTGTGTTCTTTTCATTTATTTTACTTCTCAAACCACCTAAACTATTTTTATTCCTTTATTTTATAACAACACCAGTATACTAAATATACTATGTTTTTGTTTTGAGAATTATTCTTACTAAACTTACACACACCTCCATCTAATGGGTAAAGAACATACTGTTTCTGTGGACGACGAACTACTGCCTCACAAAACGATGATTGTTCAATTATCTCCTACTGCCTCTCATGGTGGCCATTATGAAAGAAATATATTTATATGTAATATATACTATATTTATATTATCTCTATATCATTTTATTTTCCATTTATATAATACTTTAATAGTTTCCATAATGGTTAAACATGATAATTTCATTAGAGGAAGTGCGGACTATCACCCCCTTAAAGTGATATGATTCGTTCATACCATACATGGAACGTATAAAGGATGGTGTTAATGAACATAAGTAATGTTTATAAAATATGATATGATATTGTAATAGTAATATAACTATGTATCATTTGTTTTTCATTCCTTTTAAAATTAAAAAAATGAAATGGAAGTAGCGTTAATGCATACGTACGACTTACCGTCTCCATGAACAGTGCATTTCATTTTCATATGTCCAAATGACATGGACTATTATAAATAAATATATACTAGATATATATTATATATATGATATATATATCATAAATATCATTTTGGAGATAATGGAATTTCGGCAACATGGACAATTTATAATTATAACAAGTTCATTTTTAACTCAAGTTCCGAACATCGACAAAATGTCCAATATGAACTCAAATAATTAACTAATTTTTATAGAAAGGTAATAAGTGATATAAAAGGAATAATAAATGTAAAAAAAATGTTCTTAAGAAATTAGAAATTAACTTAAATTTATTATTCCAGAAATTAAAGAACGAACAGGTCAAGTCGGACACGAGGTAAGTAAACTTCTCAACCCAATTTCCATTCGTTGGGTTAAACTTATACTTACTGATAATGTCATGGTATTATTATGTGAGAAATTAATTTTGATATCTTATCTTGTATTTATAATTTTTTTATGTGTACTTATAGTGATTACACATAATTGACCTATTTTATTTACAAAATGATCTTTGTAAGGGGCTTCTTATTAATCTCCTTTCATTGAGGAACATTTTGTTTTATACACGACTTTATTTTATATGATGTATAAACCGCTTTGAATTTTAATTCCATTTAAAGGGAATATTTTTTCTACAAGGAATTTTACTAATTGAAAAAAGAATGTTTCTTTTTAACGTAAGCGGTGACAACGACCTTTCCGCTGCCGCGAGTATTATTTGATCTTTGGATTCCTTAACAAGCTGTAATGTTTTCAAAAGGAAAATAAATACCATATAATCGTTTATATATTTTGGGTATTGAAAATGGTTTTGATAATGTATTTTTTATTTCAATATATTTAAATGATATATTGTGATTGAAATGTAGAAATGTTATCATTTCTTTATGTTTGTTTTACCTATTATGAATATGTTATGGTTCTTGGGAATGGTTTATGTAAATGGGTGGTTCTATGATAAACTTAGGGGGTGAGCCCGAGATAGATATACAATGCATTGGGTAACATGATAGAGGTAAATGTTAATGTTTCCCCTAATAGATTTAAAGAATATACTATGATGGGTATTCCAAATGTAACTACCTAATTAGCTGTTATATCTATAATGTATGTATGATATGGATGCTACAAGTTACCTTTATGATTTATGATTTCAATGTGTTATTCATAAATTTGATGATTTCATGAGGTATGAGCTTATTCATGGTATGTATTGATGGAATAATGTTTTCCTTATTTATTTTATAATACTTAATAAGATTTTTATGCTCATCCCAAGTTTTGAAATGTTTTTCATAGGACTTAATGATGAATAGGGTCAAGGATGGGATCAAGGAAAAGTCAGGCTGTCTAAAACATAGAACTAGACATGAATCATTTTTTCAAGAGTTTTTATTTTTTGAAAAAATTGAAACTGAGTCCAAGTGTCTAAGTTTTAATTTTTTGAGATGTAATGTAATAGTTATGGCCTTATTCTATAAAAATATACACCTAAAAAGATCCTCAATGTGAATTATCAATTTAATTCAAGATTAGGCAATGTTTTAAGGATGAGTCCTTGTAGTTGGTATCAAAGGTCAGTTTAGACAACTTTAGAAGTTAGGATACTGTTAAATTAATATCAATAAATAATTTTTAATTTACGGTAATATTGAAATGATATATCATTAACATATTACCATGTTTCTTTGCCTAAGATATTTCTGTGTTCAGAATGGTTTTCCACAGAGGAAACCGGGCATCTATGATAGGACAACATCAGGAGGAAGACATCCTTAAAAATCATCAACCAGAGATGGTTAGAATCAGAACTGAACATTTTGTTGTAGTGATGGCATAGTTGACCCATGCTATAAATGGCGGTGGTATCCATGAACGAGATCATCCATATCAACCATAGAGGAACATGTCAGTAGTGGAGCATTTCATGAGGCAATATCACCCATTATTCAGAGGATCATCTGACCCAGTGCTATCAGAAGGGTGGATTAAAGCACTAGAAAATATTTTTGATGTCATGAGGTGTTCATAACATTAAAAGGTTAGTCTTGTTGTTTACCGTTTTTAAGGTGATGCCGATCAGTGGTGGTCGATAGTGAAAAATATCAGGGATAGTGAGGAGATTGATGCTTTTGATTGGGATGAATTCAAAGGTTTGTTTCTTGAGAAATATTTTCCTAAGGAAGTTCATCTTAGGATGGAAAACAATTCCTAGAATTAAGGTAGGATGATGACTCATTGGATTCTTATGAAGCAAAATTCACTCGACTCTCAAGGTATGCTCCAAATTTCACATGAGATCTTGATAGTAAAATCAATCTCCTTTAATTAGGATTAAATCCAAAGTATCAAAGAGATTTAGCTTCTCTTGAGTTCAAAAGTTATGAATAACCTATTCGATGTGCGAATAAGGTGGAAATGGAGTTTTCTGATGATCAGATGTTCTTTGAAAAACTATAGAATAAGAGATCGAGGTAGTCGACAAAAGGGAAGAACTCTTCAAAAAAGTCTGATGGTAAGAAACTTAAGTTTACAGTTTGTGAAAATTGTTGTAAAAATCATGATGGGGAATGTATTTTGAATTTTTGTAAGTGCTAATGATGTGGTAAAATGGGACATAAGTCTCATAATTGCAATGAAAAAGATCAGGTTAATGGTAGGACAAAATCTGATTTACAGTCACTAAACTATTTTAAGTGCAATGAAGTGGGTCATTATGCAAATGAGTGTCCAATGAAGAAATCAACTGAGGGAAAGCAGCCATACTAAAATCAGAAAGGGGTGGTGAAATCTTTTTCAACCACTTCAGTAGATGTGGGGCCATAAAATGAAGTAGTATTAGGCACACTTTTTGTTTTTTCATATTATGCCAATGTGTTTTTTGATTTGGGGTCTAAAAATTCGTTCATTTATGAGAAGTTTTATAGTAAATTGGGAATTACATCTCAAGATATGAATCTAGAACTTGTGGTAAAAACATTGGGAGGAAATGTTGAGAAAAAAATAAATTATAAGAACCTTTTGGTCCTTGTGTGCAGAAATATTCTACCTGCAAACCTTATTGTTTTTCCTCTAGTAGAGTTTGATGTTATTTTGGGTATGGATTGAATTTCTGTTTATCATGCTAAGACTAAATTCAGAGCTAAAGGGTTTTATTTTGATAAATATTTTCATTTTGTATAAAATAATGAACCCTTACTTTTGATAACATATCAAGAATCAGAGAAACTAGTAAAAGATGGAAATAAATGTTACCTTGCACATATTGTAGAAAATAAAGGAACTGTTCAGATTAATGATGTGCCAGTGGTAAATGAGTACCTTGATGTGTTTTCTGATGATTTTCTTGGTATTATACCTGAGAAGGAAGTTAAATTTACTGTTGACTTAGTTCCTGATGCTAAGAAAATTTCAAAACCCCCTTATCAAATGGATCAAATTGAACTTCTATAATTAAAGAAGCAATTGCAGGAGTTATTAGATAAAGGTTTAATTCGACCTAGAACATCACCATGCGGTGCTCCTGTCCTGTTTGTTAAAAAGAAATATGGTTCAATGTGACTTTTCATTGATTATAGAGCATTTAATAAAATCACTGTTAAGAACATGTATCCTTTAACTCATATCAATGATTTGTTTGATTAGCTCCAGGGAGCTCAGTATTTTTCTAAGATTGATTTGAGGTTAGGGTACCATCAGTTGAAATTAAAGGAAGCAGGCATTATGAAGAATGCATTTCGTACTAGATATGAACATTATGAATTTTTAGTTATTCTTTTTGGGTTAACCAATTCACCTACTGTATTCATGGATATTATGAATGGAATTTTCTATGAGTTCATGGATAAGTTTTTGGTTTTGGTCATTGATGATATTTTGATTTATTTCAAAATTAAAGAGGAACATAAAATTCATTTAAGGTTTGTCTTGAAAACCTTAAAATAAAATAAAATGTATGGGAAATTCAACAAGTGTGAGTTTTGGTTATAGAAAATTTCATTCATTGGTCACAACGTTTCAAAAAATGATATAACTGTTGATCAAGCTAAAAAAAGTTTTTGAAGAACGGACAAGACCCACAAATATAACTGAGATCTGTAGTTTTCTTGATTTGAAATATTATTACCAGAAGTTTTTTGAAAATTTTTCACAGTTATCTATCCCAATGACTAAGTTAACCTAAAAAGGTGTAAAGTTCATTTGGAAAAAATAATGTGATGATTGTTTTTAGGAATTGAAAAGAAGATTAGTGAATGCTCTGGTTTTGGCACTACCTTCCAGAAATGGTGAGTTTGTTATCTACAATGATACTTCATTGAAAGGACATGAATGTGTCCTTATGAAAAATGATCAGGTAATTGGTTATGATTTACGTCAGTTAAAACCTCATGAGTTAAATTACCCTAAACATGATTTGGAATTAGTTGCTATTATCTTTGATTTAAAAATTTGGAGGTATCATCTTTCTGGAGAAAAATGTGAAATATATATTAACCACAAAACTTTGAATTATATATTCACTTAGAAAGAATTGAAGATGAGACAGAGGATATGGATAAGAAATAATCAAGGATTATGATTCCACAATTCATTAACATACATGAAAGGAAAATAAAGTGGCTGATGATTTGAGTCAAAAGAGTAATTATACCTTAACCATGTTATGTTTGGAACAAGATCCTTTGATTAAAGACTTGATGAAATTTGGCACAGAAGTTTTTGGTGTAGGAAATTCATCTATTTTGTTTCAAGTGTCAGTGAAATCATCTCTATTAGAAAGAATTAAGCAGGCACATAAGGAAGATAGTGAGTTGTAGAAAAAGGTAGAGTTGGTTCAGAAGGTCAAGTTGCCTTATTTTAACATTGATAATGATTGTATTTTGAGATTTGGTATATAAGGCCCCATACTTAAACCTTACTTAATCTTGATTTATTTCAAGATTACACATTGAGGATCTTTTCAGGTTTAGAGATTTAGATCATAAAACTTTCATTACATTCCAAATTTAAACTAAGTGGTTACATAAAAGATAGTATTCATTTTTCCCATCAACATAAAAATATTTAAAATAAAACATGGATTCTTTCTTGACACTTCCTTGACACTATCATCATTTCATGTACCCTTCCCTTGACCTGTGAAAAACATTTCAAAAACATGGGATTAGCATAAAAAGCCCAGTAAGGGATATAAAAATATGGAAAGGAAACATGAGTACATATATACATAAGAATGAAATCATACTTTACCCATAAAACATAAGCACTTTAACATACCTCATCAAATCATGAATAAATCATATAAATCATTAGACATAAAGGTAACTTGAGGCATTCATAACATTCTTACGTAGGGAGTAACCCTCTTGGTTATGTTTGGAATACCCATCACAGTATATTCCCAAAATCTATTCGGAGAAACCTCAATGTTTAACTCCTTCACGTTACCCAATGAATTGGAGAGCTATATCAGGCTCACCCACCCTTAGTTTATCACAGAACCACCCGTCTTCATAATAATTCCCAATAACCATAGCATAATCGTATCACATAAAACATGCATAAAGGAAACACAACATTTCCACTTTTCAATCACAAGATATCAATACAACACATTGATATAAAAACATTATGAAAACCATTTTCTATACCAAAATATAAGAAAAGTAAAACATGGTATTTATTTTTCATTTCAAAAAAAGGTATGTCTTGTAGAGGAAGCCGAAACTCAAATAATGGTCACGGCGGCGGAAAAGTCGTTGTCGCCGCATACGTACGACAAAAACGTTCCCTTTGTCGTTTAGTAAAAATATTCATATAAAAAAATATTCCTTTTGAATAAGTGTAAAATTTAATGGGGTTTATACACCATATAAAATAAGGTTGTGAATAAAACAAAATATGCCTCAATGAAAGGAGATTGAGACGAAGTCCCATACCTCGGGTCCGACTTGACTTGATCGTTCTTTAACCTCCTGTATAATAAACTTGAGTTAATTTATACTTGATTAAGAACCTTTTTCAAGTTAATTATTCCTTTTATATCTCTTATTACCATGTTATAAACATTATGTAATCATTTAAGTTAATAATGTTTGTTTTGTCTATATTTGGTTCTTAATTTGAAAGTGGACTTCTTACAATTACATGTTGTTCTTGTGGTCAAAGGTTCATTATATCAAAAATTATATTCATGATTTTGATATCATATATATCATATATATCCAGAATATACATGTATTTATAATATTACATAATCATTTAGAGGTAAGAAATGAAATGCACCGTTCATGGAGACGGTAAGCCGTACGTACGCATGAACGCTACTTTCATTTCTATATCATATTAATGGAATTAAAACTAAATGATAGGTATGTATATTTTAATTCCAGAATTATATTCATCATTTAGATGTAACATAAATCATATATAATAACTTTAAATCCATCCTTTATACATCCCACATATGGCATTAACGAATAAAATCACTTTGAGGGGGCAGTAGTCCGCACTTCCTAAAATGAAGATATCGCCTATACTCATAATCAAAACCATAAAGGTATGCCATAAATGAAGAATACAGAAGCTTAAGTAAATCATAAAAATATTATATATCATATATAAGTACAGTGACATCTTAATGGCCACCTTTGAAGGTGTTAGAAGAATATTGAACAATCATCGTTTCGTGAGGCAGAAATTCACCATCCACGGAAACAGTATGTTCTTTAACCATTAGATGTAGGTGTGTGTAAGTGTAGCTCGAATACTTATTATAAAAACATCCTAGTATATTAAATATACTGGATTCGTTACAAAAGAAATGAATAAAAAGATTTTAGGGGGTTGGAGAAGTAAAATAAAACAAAAGGACTCAAGTGAAGACATTACCTTAAAATCGGGTAACTCCCTTTGGTTTGAGCTCAAAGGCTTCCTTGAGAAGACTTATGCCCAATGTGAGGCTTCTAAGAGTTAGAGAGGGATGTGGAGAGACAAAATGGGTAGGGTTTGGCCGAGCCAAATGCTTTGGAAGTGTGGGTAAGGAGGTAGAGGTGGGGGCCTTTTATAAGAGGATAGGAGGGGCACTCTTGGAAAGTAAAGAAATGTTACTTTATTTTAAAATGAGTTTCGGATTTAAAAGGCCCCACATTGATATAATTCGAGGATAAGGTGATAAGGGTTCTAAATATACCCAACCAATAGGTTTTTGACAAGTTTAGGTCTTAGATTTTACATTATCTTTTCATTTTATTTAAATCGTTAAATAATGAGGTCATCACTGCATCATCATGGTGTCATAACTGATTTAATTTATTTAATGTCTAAAAATTATAAAAAATTATCATGATGTAGTAAATCTTTTTAGATTTTGAATGACTATTTATAGTCAAACATATGACTTGTATAACCCCATTTAAATTTTTTTTAGTAAACCAACTCATGTTTATGTCATTTTTACTTTTACATTAAATAAAAAGCATTAATGTATTTATCTTACCCAAGTGGCTCCATGGGGTCCCAAAAATCGACCCATGGGTTGCCTTGGTCGGAAATGACACATCAAATAAGGGTAGGAAATGTGTCAAGCTCATCTGATATTATTAAAACATTATTTTTACCTTAAACTACACTAATTACCTCTAATTGCGATTAAAAACTTAAAAGTTACTATTCACAAAAAATTATTTTAATCCCATTGAACCACATTTTACTTCTTAATGACAACCATGTATGTCGGATTTTTGAAATTAAAAACACAAAGGTGGTAAAATTTCATTTAAACGAAAAATCAGTTTTTATAAGTACCACTTAGTGGTTTCACTATTCATCAAAAATTGAAGTTCTTCAGAAAAATACCAAAACTTCACCCTAAGCTATATTTGATATTCCGAATTCAAAAATGAGGTCTATTTTAAAAAATTAAAAACATATAAGTTACATTAATTAATTTAATAATTAATTCCCGTTGTCAGAGCAAATAGAGTGTTTTTATGAAATAATAAGTACCAAAAGATTGACACTAGTTTAAGTCCAATTTCAAAGTAAAATTAATTCCAACGACCACTATTTAATTAAATGGTAAAAATATATTCTAATTACACTTTAAAACCAATTCAAAATATAATCTAATCATATAAATAAATTAGATTAAAAAGAGGTTTTGAATTAAAATACAACATTTTTCACTATTCATTAAAAAATGAACTTTATCGGAAAAATACCAAAAATTCACACAAAGTAAATTTTGATGTCCCAATAATAAAGAATAAGTTTATTTTGACAAACATAGCTTATAAAATTGTCAAAATATAGATTTAAAAATGGTTTTCCATCAAAAGGCAGTAAAACCATCTTTTAAAAATATTAGTGTATTTCATGCTTAAGATTGGATTTACTCTCATTTTAAGCCTCTAAAACACTATCTAATTCATTAATAGGCATAGATAAAAATATCTATTATTCATTACTTACTTGGGATGTTACATCCTTCCCCCCTTTAGAAAATTGAGTCCCCACAATTCATTTACTTATCAAATAAGTGGGGGTATTTATCCCTCATTGCATTTTCAGATTCCCATGTTTCCTCTTCAATCATGTGGTTTTTCCACAAATCCTTTACATGATGAATCACCTTATTCTGTAACACTTTCTCTCTGTGGTCAAGAATCTGGACCGGTTGTTCTTCATAAGATAAGTTCTCTTCCAGCTGAACTACCTCTGGACTCAAAACATGAGATGGATCTGGCATATACTTTCTCAACATCGAAACATGAAAAACATTGTGTACCTGAGATAAACTCGGAGGTAAAGACACTCAGTAAGAAACTGATCCAACTCTCTCTAGAATTTCATATGGTCTAATGAACCTTGGACTCAGCTTTCCTTTCTTACTAAATCACATCACACTTTTCCATGGTGAAACTTTGAGAAAAACATGATCACCTACCTCGAAAGATAGATCCTTCATCCGGTTATCCACATATCTTTTCTGTCTGCTCTGAGATGTTGTCATGTGTTTCTGAATCAAATGAACTTTTTCTACCATCTCTTCATCAAATTCTGGTCCCATCAGCTTCCTTTCACCCACTTCATCCCAAAAAGATGGAGTTCGACACCGCTTCCCATATAATGCCTCAAATGGTGCCATATGTATACTGGAATGAAAACTGTTATTATAAGAAAACTCAACCAAAGAAAGATGTTGGTCCCAACTTCCCTGATAATCCATCGAAAAATCACGTAGAATATCTTCCAAAGTATGGATCGTTCGTTCTAACTGCCTATCTGATTGAGGATGAAAAGCTGTACTAAAATTTAATTCAGTACCCAACGACTTCTGAAGGCCTTTCAAAAAGTTAGAAGTGAACCTGATATCACGGTCAGATACAATGAACAGAGGAACACCATGTAACTTGACTATCTCTTTAAGATACAAACGGGAAAGTTGATCTGGGGAAAAAGTATCCCATATAGCAAGGAAATGAGCAGATTTAGTCAAGTGATCAACAATAACCCAGATTGCATTATTACCTCGAGGTGTCTTCGGAAATCCCACAACGAAGTCCATGGATATATTTTCCCATTTCCATTCTGGTACTGGTAAAGGCTGAATCATCCCTTTCAGTAACTGCCGCTCTTCTTTAACCTGTTGACATGTCAAACACTTCACAGTAAAATCAGTAATATCTCTTTTCATTCCATCCCACCAGTAATACTCTGGCAGATCTCTATACATCTTAGTACTGCCAGGATGAAATGAAAACATAGAACTATGAGCTTCACACAACAACTCTCTTTTCAACTGTGATTCACAAGGCACACACAATCTCTTCCAAAATCTCAAAACGCAATCATTATCAATGTTGAATTCAGGAAACTTACCTTTATGAACCAGCTCTACCTTTTTCTACAACTCATTGTCTTGCTTCTGTGCTTTCTTGATTCTGTCTGATAGAGAAGATTTCACTAATACCTGAAACAAAACAGAAGGAAATCCTGCACCAACAACTTCTATGCCAAAGTTCATCAAATCCTTAACCAAAGGATCACGTTCCAAACACAACATTGTTAATGAAGCATTACTTTTTCAACTCAAAGCATCAGCCACTTTATTTTTTCTTTTCCCGGATGGTAATGAATTGTACAATCATAATACTTGATTAATTCTAGCCATATTCTCTGTCTCATGTTCAATTCTTTTTGAGTGAATATATACTTTAAAATTTTGTGATTAGTATATATTTCACACTTTACTCCATACAAATGATGCCTCCAAATTTTTAAAGTGAAAACTACAACAGCTAATTCCAAATCATGTGTAGGGTAATTTACCTCATTAGTTTTCAACTGTCGTGAAGCATAAGAAATTACCTAATTATTCTGCCTTAAGATGCAACCAAGTCCTTTCAATGAAGCATCACTGTAGATAAAAAAATCACCATTCTTGGAAGGTAGTGCCAAAACTGGAGCATTCACCAATCTTCTTTTCAATTCTTGAAAACAATCATCACATTCTTTTGTCCAGATAAACTTAACACCCTTCCGAGTTAGCTTAGTCATTGGACTAAATAACCCTGAAACATTTCTAACAAACCTTCAGTAATAGCCTGCCAAACCAAGGAAGCTATGAATCTCAGTTACATTTGTCGGTCTTGGACATTCTTTAACAACCTTTGTTTTTTCCGAATCAACAATTATCCCATTTTTATAAACAATGTGACCAAGGAAAGAAATTTGTTGCAACCAAAACTCACACTTGCTGATTTTCCCATACAATTTCTTTTCTTTTAAGGTTTGAAAAATAACCCTTAAATGTCTTTCATGCTCCTCTTTACTTTTAGAAAACACCAAAATATAATCAATAAAAACCACCACAAACTTATCCAAGAACTCATGGAAAATTCTATTCATTAAGTCCATGAATACAACTGGTGCATTGGTTAGCCCAAAAGGCATTACTACAAATTAATAATGGCCATATCTTGTACGAAACACAGTCTTCAGAACATATGCTTCCTTTACCTTCAGCTGATGGTACCCCGATCTCAGGTCAATCATTGAAAAATACTGATCTCCCTAGAGCTGATCAAATAAATCATCGATATGAGGAAAAGGATATTTGTTCTTAACCATGATTTTATTCAAGGCTCTATAATCAATGCAAAGTCTCATTGAACCATATTTCTTTTTAACAAATAAAACAGGAGCACCCCATGGAGATGTGCTAGGTCGAATGAAACATTTCTCTAATAAATCTTGCAATTTCACCTTCAACTCTAAAAGTTCAATTTGAGCCATTCGATAAGGGGGTTTCGAAATTGGCTTAGCATGAGGAAGTAAGTCAACAGTAAACTCAACTTCCTGATCTGCTATTATTCCAGGCAACTCATCAGGAAAAACAACAGGATACTCATTTACCACTGGCACATCATTAATCTGAACAGTTCCCTTGTTTTCAACAATATGTGCAAGTTAACATTCATTTCCATTTTTTACAAGTTTCTCGGCCTCTTGATACGTTATCAACAGTAAGGGTTCATTATTGTAGACAAACTGAAAGTCTTTCTGAAAAAAAACTTCTTTAGATCTATAGTCAATCTTAGCGTGGTAAATATAGAGCCAATCCATACCTAGGATAGTATCAAACTCTACTAGAGGTAGAACAATAAGGTTTGCAAGTAGGTTCTTTCCAAAGATAAGGATAGGAAGATTCTTATAAATTCTTTTTGCCTCAACATTTCCCCCATGTGTTTTTACCACAAGTTCAGGATTCATTTCTTGAGATGGTATTCCCATTTTACTAGAAAAGGTTTCAGAGATGAAAGAATGTGTAGACCCTGAATCAAACAACACACTGGCATAATCTGAAAAACAAACAAAGTACCTGATACAACTTCATTTGATGGCCTGAAATCTGCTGAAGTAGTTGCAAAGGATTTCAACACCCCTTTCTGCTTGTATTCTAACTACTTCCCATCACTCGAGCTCTTTGTCAGACACTCATTTGCATAGTGACCCATCTCATTGCACTTAAAACATTTCACTAACTGTAAATCAAATTTGGACTTACCATCACCTTGATATTTTTCAGTGAAATCACAAGCCTTATGTCCCATCTTACCACATCAGTAGCTTTTTCCAGAATTCATAAGACATTCCCCAACATGCCTTTTACCACATTTATCACAAACTGGAAACTTAGTTTTCTTACCATCAGACTTTTTTGAAGAATTCTTTCCTTTCTCCTGCCACCTCGGTCTCTTCTTCTGTTGGTTGTTATAGAACACTTGATCATCGGCAAACTCCATTTCCACCTTTTCAGCACATCGAACATGCTTTTCATAAATTTTGAACTCACGAGAAGCTAAAGCCCTTCGATATTTTGGATTTAATCCTGAGTAAAAATGATTGATTTTACTATCAAGGTATCGGATAAAATTTGGAGCATACCTTGCCAATCAAGTGAACCTTTTCTTTATAGGCAGCCACTGAGTCTTCCTCTTGCCTCAATTCCAAGAATTGTTTTTCCATCATAAGTTGAACAGCCTTAGGAAAATACTTCTCAAGAAACATACCTTTGAATTCATCACAGTCGAGAGCATCAATCTCATCAGCATCCCTGATATTTTTAACCATCGACCACCACTGATCTGCCTCACCCTCCAAACGGTAAATAGCAAGACTAACCTTTTGATTTTCTGAACACCCCATGACATCGAAAATCTTCTCCAGTGCTTTAATCCACCCTTCAGCTAGCACATGGTCAGATGATCCTCTGAATGATGGGGGATGTTTTCTCATGAAATGTTCCACCACTGACATGTTACTCTGTGGTTGATATGGCTGATCTCGTGCTTGGATACCACCACCATTTATTGCTTGAGTCAACGGTGCCGTTACTGCAACAAACTATTCAGTTCTAATTCCGACCATTTCAGGATGCTGATTCGGAAGGTTATTTCCTTCTGAATGACTTCCTAGCACTTCTTCCCTATTTCCTCTGCGGAAATCCATTCTGAACAAACATGTCTTAAAGGAAGCAACTTGGTAATATTCAAATTCTATATCATTTCAAATTGACCATAAAAAAATATTTTTGGATAATCATTTAATAAAATTATAACTCCTAAAGTTATCTAAACCGAACTCTGATACCAACTATAAGGCCCCATCCTTAAACCTTACTTAATCTTGAGTTATTACAAAATTACACATTGAGGATCTTTTCAGGTTTAGAGTTTTAGATAATTAGATCATAAAACTTGCATTACATTCCACATTTAAACAAAGTGGTTACATAAAAGATAGTATTCATTTTTACCATCAACGGAAACATATTTAAAATAAAACATAGATTCTTTCTTGACACTTCCTTGACAATATCATCATATCATGTACCCTTCCCTTGACCTGTGAAAAACATTTCAAAAACTTGGGATGAGCATAAAAAGCTCAGTAAGGGATATAAAATTATGGAAAGGAAACATGAGTACATATATACATAAGAATGAAATCATACTTTACCCATAAAACATAAGCACTTTAACATACCTCATCAAATCATGAATAAATTATAGAAATCATAAGACATAAAGGTAACTTGAGGCATTCATAACATTCTTACGTAGGGAGTAACCCTCTTGGTTACATTTGGAATACCCATCACAGTATATTCCCTAAATCTCTTCGGAGAAACCTCAACTTTTAACTCCTTCACGTTACCCAATGCATTGGAGGGCTATATCGGGCTCACTCGCCCTTATTTTATCACGGAACCACCCGTCTTCATAATAATTCCCAAGAACCATAGCATAATCATATCACATAAAACATGCATAAAGGAAACATAACATTTCCAATTTTCAATCACAAGATATCAATACAAAAAATTGATATAAAAACATTATGAAAACCATTTTCAATACCAAAATAAAAGAAAAGTAAACATGGTATTTATTTTTCATTTTAAAAAATGTTAAGGCTTTTAGAGGAAGCCAAAACTCAAATAATTGTCACGGCGGCGGAAAAGTCATTGTCACCGCATACGTACGACAAAAATATTCCCTTTTTCGTTTAGTAAAACACTTTGTATAAAAAAATATTCCTTTTGATTAAGAGAAAAATTCAATGGGGTTTATACACCGTATAAAAGAAGGTTGTGTATAAAACAAAATATGCCTCAATGAAAGGAGATTGAGACGAAGTCCCATACCTCGGGTCCGACTTGACTTGATCATTATTTAAAATCTTGAATAATAAACTTGAGTTAATTTATACTTTCTTAAGAACATTTTTCAAGTTCATTATTCCTTTTATATCACTTATTACCATGTTATAAAAATTATGTAATCATTTAAGTTAATAATGTTTGTTTTGTCGATATTTGGTTCTTAAGTCGAACGTGGACTTCTTACAATTACATGTTGTTCCTGTGGTCAAAGGTTCATTATATCCAAAATGATATTCATGATTTGGATATCATATATATCATAAATATCGAGCATATACATGTATTTATAATATTACATAATAATTTAGAGGTAAGAAATGAAATGCACCGTTCATGGAGATGGTAAGCCGTACGTACGCATGAACGCTACTTTCATTTCTATATCATATTAATGGAATTAAAACTAAATGATAGGTATGTATATTTTAATTCCATAATTATATTCATCATTTAGATGTAACATAAATCATATATAATAACTTTAAATCCATCCTTTATAAGTCCCACATATGGCATTAACGAATCAAATCACTTTGAAGGGGCGGTAGTCCTCACTTCCTAAAATGAAGATATCGCGTATACCCATAATGGATACCATAAAGGTATGACATAAATGAAAAATAAAGAATCTTAAGTAAAACATAAACATATTATATATCATATATAAGTATAGTGACATCTTAATGGCCACCTTTGAAGGTGTTAGAAGAATATTGAACAATCATCATTTCGTGAGGCAGAAATTCTCCATCCACGAAAACAGTATGTTCTTTAACCATTAGATGTAGGTGTGTGTAAGTGTAAATCGAATCCTTCTTATAACAAAATACTATTATATGGAAGATAATGGAGTTATTACAAAATAAATGAATAAAAAAAGTTTAGGGGGTTGGAGAAGCAAAATAAAACAAAATGACTCAAGTGAAAACATTACCTTAAAATCGGGTAACTCCCTTTTATTTGAGATCAAAGGCTTCCTTGGGAAGACTTCTGCCCAAAGCGAGGCTTAGAAGAGTTATAGAGGGATGTGAAGAGACAAAATGGGCAGGGGTTTGCCAAGCCAAAGGCTTTGGAAGTGTGGGTAAGGAGGTAGAGGTGGGGGCCTTTTATAAGAGGAGAGGAGGGGCACTCTTGGAAAGTACAATAATGTTACTTTATTTTAAAATGAGTTTCGGATTTAAAAGTTCCCACATTGATATAATTCTAGGATAAGGTGATAAGGGTTCGAAATATACCCAACCAATAGGTTTTTGATAAGTTTAGGTCTTAGATTTTACATTATCTTTTCATTTTATTTAAATCGTTAAATAATGAGGTCATCGCTGCATCATCATGGTGTCATAAATAATTTAATTTATTTAATGTCTAAAAATTATAAAAAAATATCATTATTTAGGAAATATTTTTATATTTCCAATGAATATTTATATTTAAACATATGACTTGTATAACCCCATTTAAAAATTGTTTTAGTAAAGTAACTCATGTTTGTGTCATTTTTACTTTTACATTAAATAAAAAGCATTAATGTCTTTATCTTACCCAAGTGGCTCCATGGGGTCCCAAAAATCGACCCATGGGTTTTCTTGGTCGCCCATGACACATCAAATAAGGTTAGGACATGTGTCAAGCTCATCTCATATTATTAAAACATTATTTTTACCTTAAACTACACTAATTACCTCTAATCACGATTAAAAACTTAAAAGTTACTATTCACAAAAAAATTATTTGAATCCCATTGAACCACATTTTACTTCTTAATGACAACCATGTATGTCGGATTTTTGAAATTCAAAACACAGTGTTGGTAAAATTTCATTTAAACGAAAAATCAGTTTTTATAAGTACCACTTAGTGGTTTCACTATTCATCAAAAATTGAAGTTTTTCAGAAAAATACCAAAACTCCACCCTAATAAATATTTGATATTCCGAATTAAAAAATGAGATATATTTTACAAAATTCAAAACATATAAATAATTAATTTAATAATTAATTCCCGCTGTCAGAGAAAATAGCGTGTTTTTGTGAAACAATAAGTATCAAAAGATTGACACTAGTTTAAGTCCAATTTCAAAGTGAAATTAATTCCAATGAACACTATTGGATTAAATGGTAAAAATATATTCTAATTTCAATTTTAAAAAAATTCAAAAAATATCTAATCATATAAATAAATTATATTAAAAAGAGGTTTTGAATTAAAATACATCATTTTCACTATTCATTAAAAATGAACTTTATCGGAAAAATACCACAAATTCAAAAAAATTAAATTTTGATGTCCCAATCATAAAGAATAAGTTTATCTTGAAAAACATATCTTATAAAATTGTCAAAAGATATATTTAAAAATGGTTTTCCATCAAAAATCAGTAAAACAATCTTTTAAAAATATTAGTGTTTTCCATGCTTAAGATTGGATTTATTCTCTTTTAAGCCCCTAAAACACTATCTAATTCATTAATAGACATAAATAAAAATATATATTATTCATTACTTACTTGGGATGTTTCATGGGAAGAGTTTATGTGTGCCTTGTGATTCAAAATTGAAGAATGAGTTGTTTTTTGAAGCTCATAGTTGTCTGTTTTCAGTTCATCCTGGAAGTACTAAGATGTACAAAGATTTTCGGGAGTATTAATATTAAGATGGAATGAAAAGAGATATTTCTGAAATTTCTATGAAGTGTTTGACTTGTCAACATGTTAAAGTAGAGCGGCAATTACTGAAAGGGATACTTTAGTATTTACCAGTTTCAGAATGGAAATGGGAAAATGTGTCCATGGACTTTCTTATGGGATAACCGAAGACATAATGAGGTAATAATGAAATCTGAGTTATTTTTGATCGATTGACCAAAACTTCTCATTTCTTTCCTATTAAAGATACTTTGTCTCTAGATCAACTTTCTCAGTTGTATGTTAAACAGATAGTCAGGTTGAATGGAGTTCCCCTCTCCATTGTATCTGATCATGATCCCAGGTTTACTTCTAACTTTTGGAAATGACTTCAGAAGTCAATGGTTACTGAGTTAAAATTTAGTACAACTTTTCATCCTCAATCAGATGGGAATTCAGAACGAATAATTCAGACCTTGGAGGATATGTTACATGATTTCTAAAAAGATTACAAGGGAATTTGAGACCAACATCTTTCTTTGGTTGAATTTTATTATAATAATAGTTTTCATTCCAGTATACAAATGGAATTATTTGAGGAATTTATGGGAAGTGGTGTCTAACTCCATATTTTTGGGATGAAGTTGCTGAAGGGAAGTCGATGGGACTAGAATTGGTAGAAGAGATAGAAGAAAAATTTCAAATGATTCAGAAACACATGAAAACAACTCTGAGTAGGAAAAATATTCATGCTGATAACCAGAGTAAGGATATTTCTTTCGAGGTAGGTGATCATGTCTTTCTCAAAGTTTCTTGATGGAAAAGTGTGATGCGTTTTGGTAAGAAGGGAAAGTTGATTCAATGGTTCATTGGACCTTATGAAATCCTAGAGAAAGTTGGATCAGTTGCGTACAAAGTGTCTTCACCTCCAAGTTTATCCCAAGTACACAATGTTTTTCATGTTTCAATGTTGGGAAAGTATATGCCAGATCCATCTCATGTTTTGAGCCCAGAGGTAGTTCAGTTGGAAGAAAATATCTCTTATGAGGAACAACCAGTCTAGATTCTCGACCGAAGAGAGAAAGTGTTGGGGAATAAGGTAATTCATCAGGTAAAGGTTTTTAAAAAAACCACATGGTTGAAGAGGCAATGTGGGAATCTGAAAATTCTATGAGAGATAAACACCCCCACTTATTTGATAAGTGAATAAAAATTGCGAGGATGCAATTTCCAAAAGGGGGGAAGGATGTAACATCCCAGGTAAACAAATAATAAAACATTTTAATATTTGTGAATCAAATATTAATTTTACTTTAAAAGGGGATGATATGTTTGATGGAGTACCCGTCACACAACAATGGGTTCCTCTAAAGTCTAATGTTGCACACAATGCTTAGTCATACTGAAAAATAATAATATAATATTATTTTAAATGATAGTTATTTCCTATCCATTGTATTGGTGGGAACGAACATAACTAACTACAATATGAATATACGTATTTGTCAAATGTTTTTACATTTATCCAATAAATTTTAGAGGATTAAAATAATATAGAATCCAATTTTAAGTATAAATACTCTAATATTCTTTAAAGGGTTGATGTACTACCTTTTGATGGAGAACCATTTTTAAATATATTTTTGTCACTTTTATATGTTCTATTTGAAAAAATAAAATCCTTCTTTAGAATCTGGGCATAACAAATTTACTTTTGGTAAATTTTGGGTATTTTTATGATAAAATTCATTTTTTTAATGAATAGTGAAAAATACTGTATTTTAATTCAAAACTGTCTTTTAATTTAATTTATTACTATGGTTAGATTGTCTTTTTAATTGATTTTAAAGTGTAACTAGATTATATTTTTTCCATTTAATTTAATGTTGGTAATTAGACATAATTTCACTTTGAAATTGGACATAAACAAGTGTCAATCTTTTGATAGTTATTATTTCTTAAAAACACACTTTTTTGTTTTAACGACGATAATTAATATTAAATTAATTAATGCAACTTCTATGTTTTGAATGTTGTAAAAGAGGCATCATTTTTGAATTCTGAATATCAAATATAGCTTAGGTTGAATTTTTGGTATCTTTCTAAAAACCTTTAATTTTTTATGAATAGTGAAAACACTAAGTAGTAGTTAAAAAACCAACTTTTTCATTTAAATGAAATTTTACCATTTCTGTGAATTGAATTTCGAAAATCTGACATACATGGTTGTTATTCATAAGTAAAATGTGGTTCAATAAGGTGAAAATATATTTTGGTGAATAGTAACTTTTGACTTTTATTTACGTCAGTTAAAGGAAAATAGGGTAATTAAAGGTTAAAATAGTATTATAATAACATTAAATTACCCGAACATGTGTACTAGTCCTATTGGTTGATAAATTTCAGAACATTAGAATCCTTGGGTCGACTTTGGGACCCCATGGAGCCGCTTAAGAGTGATAATGACACTTTATATTAATTAATTTGAAGTAAAGATAAAAATAACATAAACATATATCTTTTAGTAAATCAATTTTTACATAGAGTTATATAAGTTATCTCTTAAAATATAAAAATTAATTTAAAATATAAAAATATTCCCTACATCATGGTATTTGTTTTATAATTTTTAGACATAAAATAAATAAATTTATTTATAACACAATAATGATGCAGTGTTTACCTCATTAATGAATGATTTGAATAAATAAGATTATAAAGATCAAAAAATATTCAAAACCTATCCAATTATTATTAGATGATTTTATTTCTAACAAGAGTCATCATATATTCTACTTTAATACATTTTGGACCTTTAGAAACTGAAAATCATTATATAATAATATAATATTTTTAAACTTTCCTAAAGATCCCCTCCTCCCCTTATAAAAATCCATCACCTCTAACCTGTTACTCACACCTCTCAATCCCCTTGGATCATCCAAAATCTTCCCAAATAAGCTCCATAAATTCCTATATTCCTCCCAGATGCCTTCCCCTAGGAATAAAGCAATTCAAGTAAACCCTTTGGTTCAAACCAAAGGGAGATACCCGATTTAAAGGTAAAGTCTTCTCTTGAGTTATTTTCTACTATTTTACTTCTCCAACCCCCTAAAATATTTTTATTTATTTATTTTATAAAAAATAGTATCCTCAATATAATAGGTTGTTTTTATGAGAAGTATTCGAACTACACTTACACACACCTCCATCTAATGGGTAAAGAACATACTATTTCTATGGATGGTGAACTACTACCTCATGAAACGATAATTGTTCAATTATCTCCTACCACCTCTCATGGTAGCCATTATGATGAAACTATATTTATATGTAATATATATTAAATATATATTAACTCTATACTTCTATATTTTTCATTTATAGCATACCTTTATGGTTTCTATAATAGGTAAACATGATAATTTCATTTGAGGAAGTGCAGACTACTGCCCCCTCAAAGTGATATGGCTCGTTCACACCATACATGGAATGTATAAAGTATGGTGTTAATGAACTTAAGTAACATATATAAAATATGATATTATAATTTAATAGTAATATAACTATGTTTCATTTGGTTTTCAATCATTTTAAAATGAAAAAAATTAAATGGAAGTAGCATTCATGCGTACGTACAACTTACCGTCTCCATGAACGGTGCATTTAATTTTCATATATCCAAATGATATGGACTACTATAAATAAATATATAATAGATATATATGATATATATTATATATAAATCATTAATATCATTCTATAGATAATGGAATTTCAGCAACATGGACAATTTATAATTATAACCAGTTCATTTTTAACTCAAGTTCCAAACATTGACAAAATGTCCAATATGAACTCAAATAATTAACTAATTGTTATAGAAAGGTAATGAGTGAAATAAAATGAATAATAAATTTTAAAAAATGTTCTTAATAATTTATGAATTAACTTAATTTTATTATTTCGGAAAATAAAGAACGAACGGGTCAATTCAGACATGAGGTAAGGGGACTTCTTAACCCAATTTCTATTCTTTGGGATAAAATTATACATATTGATTATGTTATTCTATGATAATGTGAGAAATGAATTTTTATATCTTATATTTTATTTATACTCTATTTATGTGTACTTATAGTGAATACACATAATAGCCTTATTTTATTTACAAAATGATCTTTATATGGGACTTCGTCTCAATCTCCTTTCATTGAGGCATATTTTGTTTTATACATGACTTTATTTTAGAGTGTATAAACCCCTTTGAATTTTAATTCCATTAAGAGGGAATCTTTTTTCTATAAGGCATTTTAATAAATGACAAAAAGAATGTTTCTTTTTAATGTAAGTGGTGACAACGACCTTTCCACCACCGTGAGTATTATTTGATCTTTGGCTTCCTTAACAAGCCATAATGTTTTTAAAAGGAAAATAAATACCATATACTCTTTTACATATTTTGGGTATTGAAAATGGTTTTGATAATGTATTTTTAGGTAAATATATTCAAATGATATATTGTGATTGAAATGTGGAAATTTTATCTTTCCTTTATGTTTGTTTTATGAGTTATGAATATGTTATGGTTCTTGGGCATGATTTATATAAATAGGTGGATTCGTGATAAACCTAGGACGGGTGAGCCTGAGATAGATCTCCAATGCATTGGGTAATGTAATGGAGGTAAATGTGAATGTTTCTCCTAAGTGATTTAGGGAATATATTGTGATGGGTATTCCAAATTTAACTCCCTACGTAGCTGTGATAGCTACAATGTAAGTAAGATATGGATAACACAAGTTACCTTTATGATTTATGATTTCTATGTGTTATTCATAAATCTAATGATTTCATGAGGTATGAGATTATTCTTGGTATGTATTCATGAAATAATTTTTTTTATTTAATAATCCTTACTAATATTTTTATGCTCATCCCAAGTTTTGAAATGTTTTTTCACAAGACTTAAAGATGAATAGGGTCAAGGATGAGATCAAGGAAAGGTCATACTGTCTAAAACATGGAACTAGACATGAATCTTTTTTTCAAGATTTTTTATTTTATGAAAAAAATGGAAACTGAGTAGAAGTGTCTTCTTTATAAATATTTTGAGATGTAATGTAATAGTTATGGCCTAATTCTCAAAAACTATAAACATAAAAAGATCATCAATGTGAATTATCCATTTAATTCAAGATTATGTAATGGTTTAAGGATAGGTCCTTATAGGGAACATCATTAATATCTTAATAATATACTTTCAAATCAATAATAGTACGCTTCTTAGCTTCCCAGGGGAAGGAAACATAAGAAAGGGGTGAGATCAAATACTTAGTAATAGAATTTATACAATAAAATCTATCATAAATAAATAAGGAATGAATAATATGGTATGAATAAATGATGATCAAATAATTCTATAAAAATAATCACCAGATCTCAAAACATAGCTATAGATGACATAACTATTTGAATAATCAGAAGGACATCAATAATTGATTTCATAATGATGAAATGAAAAATACAGGATATCTGAAACATGCTATTAAGGCCTTATACCAAGAAATCTTACATAAATGGGTAGGCCTTGGCCAAAATAATCAACCAGTTTTCTCCCATTATATCCACCAATACATCAAGGATATATATAATTTCTATCCCCACTCTTAACCTAATAATTCCAATTCATTCATCATTTGAATAAAAAATACTACTTAATTAACAAGGATTAATTATCAATAAATGTTCATATTGGAAGAACTAGGATAAAAAATTTCAATACTTTCCCCCAATCAAAATGATCATAAGATTTTTTGTGATATATTTTGGATGACATATTTAGAGTATATCCTTAGTAAACCATAATATTCATTGAAGGATGCTGACCTAGATTAAAATAATTTTAAAATATCTATAGAAAATTTCTTGAGGAAAATAACATTTTCATGTTTAAATCACTTATTTAAAATCTATTTTTTTAAAATATTTATAAAAACATTTCCTTCATAAAGAACCATAGAAAATTCTAAATTAATCTTCAATATATAGAATAATCATTATGGTGGGAAAATATGTTCATATAGTAAACATTGAAAATGATATTTTTTTCACACCTTTGGTAAAAAGTACCTCATCCTGAAAACTACAAGAATATTACTTTTAATCCTTTTTATCGAAAGAAAAATATGGGTAAAAATGACATTAATAAATCATTAAATAATATTAAAAACGTTATTAGAAATATTTTAAATAAAATATGTACATGGAATAAAAATATTTCTGTCTTAATAGAAGAACAAATTATGTTTTTTTTAAAACATTATTTTGATCTTCGGAGTAAATAATGAGGAAAATTAAAGGAAAACTTGTAACTTCAATAAATAACTATATTAGATGAAAATATGTTTGGTTTAAGATATAAATATCATATACACCCCAATAGAAACTTAAACATAAAGAATCCATAATAATGATTAGATTTTGAAACAAACCCTTAAATCATGACCAACTTTATTTTAAGTGATTTATCCCCATGTATAATAAATTTAAATTTATAATAATTATTTACAAAAACCATATATATAATTAAATTATCAAATATGATCTACATATAACATTTCAAAAATCATTTATTAATAATTCTTTATAAAATTTATTTTTTGAGAGTGTTAACTATTTCATGTTTTCAAGTATAATTTAGTTATTGAATCTTGATAATAGTCCCATAATCTCCATAATTTTAATCATGTTACTAATATCAAATATATTCGTTATATACATATTTATAATCATCCTTGAATGGTGGACATGAAAAATGAATCATATGGCTTTGTGGAGGTGGTATTTTACATGTACGCATGGGTGATGTTATCATTTTTAACGAGTGAAAGGGTAAGAAGGTAAATGATATCATATATTTAAATCATAATAACTATTTTATAAACATCAATATGTTAATTTGTTCTATATGTGTAATCCTCTGAGTAAAATGGCGATGAAAATGAATTACACCACTACATGGGGACGATAAGCTATATGTTCCCACTAGTAATGTTTTCTCTTTCCATAGGAAGGATAAGAGGTGGAAAATGGTTTTAACATAATAATAAAAAAATATAATTATATTTATGAAATTGGACTCATTTTATCAGATATGTTGAATTTGAATAAAGAATACATTTGAAAGAGTCGGTAAAAATGATTACATCTTATTCGGTAGGCCTTTTTAGGTCCCGTATTAAGGACCCTTGGAATGGTATTTTATGAATACCAGTTCCTATAATTCATGAATATAGGAGTTTAGAATAGAATTGGGTATGTTTTTTATTATCTATGTTGCTCAATGTGGTGAAAGGAAGAGAGAGGTGTGGTGTCCTTTTATAAGTGGGGGAGGGACACACAATGATTTTTTAAAGGATTAAAATATTATTAAGTAATTTTCTTGGAAAAGTTCCCATAAATAATTAAATCTCAAATATAAGGTGATAAGCATTGAAATAAATTCATCTAATAATAATTAAGTGGAAAATTTATGTACTTATCACTTTATTTTAACCTTGGATAACCTGGTTTACAGTTTTACTATGGTGACAAATTTTAATTATTTTTAGAATTCACTATGAAAAAAAATTAATTTGGCCTTATTAAATAATATTAATTATAATGAATAAAAATATTGAATCAATTTTAAAATATTAAATTTTTATGAGTGGTAGAAATTAATTTTTTAATTACACATACAAACAAGATGAAAAATGATTCTCTAAAAAAACCCCTTTTAAGTTTAAAAGTTTTTTTGTACCCTGATCAAGTATAATATTGTTCCAAAATGTATAAATGAAATTATTTTTAATAAGAATAAATTAATTTAAATTTTAAACCAATCTAAATCAAATTGGGTCTATGAAAATATTTGAAAATAAAAGACAGTTTTCTTTAAAAATCAGTATTTTCACTATTCACCAAAAAACCAACTTTTTTATAAAATCCCCAAAAATATACCCTAAGATATTTTTCATATGATGATTTAATAAATTATACCCTTTTCATAAGATTCAATTCTTAATAGTGGAATAAATTAATTATAATATCTGTGTACAAATGTAATAAAAACCATTTTTAAGAAGATATATGTTTGAAGCAAAAAATAACTTTATTGAAAATTTAGTACTTGTTCATTATGAATTAATCAATAAATTTTCATGAAATAAAAAAATTATTAATATTTGTTATAATATGGTTAATCATATTTATACCACTAATTTAACAGATATGTTATAATGGTAACATTTAAATAATACTATTATTATCACAGTTTTCTTAAAGATTAATGTTGCGTGTTGAGAAAGCTATCATTTATATAATTATTTAAAACAATTAAAGGTGTTATAAAAAATAGTTTTTTTAAATTTTGTAGAATTATTATTATCCTGATATAAAATTTATATCTAGTGGTGACATTTTCTACAAATTAAATTGAGTCTGTGGCAACTAAAGAAGTCGAAAAGGAGTTGATATAGTTAATGATATTTCTAAATGAACTCATAAAATCATCATATGGAAGAATGTTATTATGTGAAAATCAAAGTGAATTACACCATTATAAGAATTATATATTTCATGTAAGAAAAAAAAATTAACCTAAAATTAAATTTCATTAAGAATCTGTTGGAGGAAAAGGTGTTTCTGTGATAAAATATCACTAGGAAGAAAAATCCAGTTGACATGGTCCCAAAGGAGTTAGTTTAAGAAACCATGAGGTAATTTTTTACCTTATTGGTACTTGGATAATTGAAACAAGGATAGAGAAAACTATAATGAATGTGTAAGAAGATATTTGGTTTTCCCAAAGTGTTGGAGGGTGCTGATGAGGTTCCTTGAAGAAATATTTAAGTGGGAGATTGTCAGTATTGTTGATTTTTCATAATGTCACCAAAAGTTCACTCACTATAAGTTGAGTCTCTAGAAGTTTAATTTGGAATTATTAGTTCAATGGTAGTAATGACCTTTGAGATATGTGTCAGATAACTAGATGTTTGTGAAATTCCAATTAATGTTGTGTAGGTTAGTATGTGGGTGTCATGAATAGTGTACTGGCTAGTATGGTTAATTTAGTAGAATTCATAGTTGAATGATGAAGTAAACAAATAGATGACCATAAATTTCAGAGGTCGATGTTATATATTTGACCAAAAATGTACCTCTATATAAATACGAGGGATGGAATTCTGATTGGACATAATGTATAAAATTACTAAAATTACATCATTGGATTACTAAGATACAATTTTTGTAACTCTAGTACTTCCTATAATACAATGCATTTTCTGTGTTCTTCTATAGACATATGATGAAATCTAGAACCATGTAAATTCGATGTTCCTTATTTTCTTTCATGTGATTTGAATGTTTTTTATATTTAATTGTGTGTGTGATTTTTCTTTTAGTAGGAGATTAGGGTGAAACTTGACTTCCTAATTCCAGTTCTCTAAAATAGAGAGGGACGATTTAGTAGTTGAAATTTTGAAGTTCCTATAACGCCCCGACCCCAGTTACCTAGTGTCAGTGCATTATAACATAACATTGGCATGATCACAAGAAAGATCAAATCTCGAAAGACCGATTGGTTTAGTAGCCTTGGAAACACTAGATATATTGATGAAGTTTTACATTACATCATAAAAATGAAAACTACAACAACATAGTGTCCATATTTCACACTCTTATCCCCTCATACTATCCCTAGAGGTCATTCATAATTTACTTCCTCACATCCTGGGAAAAATAAAACATAGAAAAGGGGTGAGATCAAATGCCCAGTAAGGATAAAAATATAGCGGAAACTTTCGTAAATAAGAATAAACATTTAAGGCAATGTATAACTAAAACAAAATCCTTTTAAACTTGAACTTCAACATAGTATGGAAAAAATAAAATGAAATAATTCCATTTACTTATTCACATGGATATTCTACTAATCGAATAATCACATTCAATATCAATAACCGCTTTCATAATGATGGAATGCATAATGCTAGACTATCATAACCACATAGCCAAGGCCTCGTGCCAAGACTACAAATAAGATTTTTTCAAGGCCTTGTGCCAAGACACTAGTTTGTCTCATGAGACCTACCGATGCATTGAGGAGTTATAGAAGGCTCCATCCAACACATATTAAGTCCAATGCATTCCCATATGAAATGGTTTAAACATAACATAAACATTCTTATTAAAACTAGCATACGAAATGTAAATACTTCATCCATAAACCATGAATGGTATAAAAATAACACATCCACAGTAAAAAATATCACAAAACCATCAATACAATATATAAGTTTTGTTTCATAATAAATCAACTTCAAATAAGCGTAAAATCCATCAAAGGATGTTGAAATAGATGAAATCAAAACTCCTTTTAGAGAAATATCTCTTTCTATTTTGAAATCATTTAAGAGTCATATATTTATAAAATAAAACATTTTCATTGAAAATATTCTTATAGGCTTGTAAGGGAAACTTCAACGATTTTATAACGGCAGAAAATAGCCGCACCCACCGTATAAGTTAAAAAAAAACATTCTTACCTTAATTTTGTCGAAAAGGTTAAAAAGCACCTTGTTTGGAAAACGATGGAAAGATTCCTTTATAAACCACTTATAAAAAGTCAAACAAGGGTATAAATGACTTTAACCCATAAAATAGTAAAAATGTTTTGAAATTCATTTTTAAGAAACATGGATGTGGATGATAAAGAGATCCCAGTAGATTATTACATATAAACAACCTCGGATAATGAAGAGATTGTGAAATAAACCCTTACCTTGTACTTTTCCTTGTTTGGGGTACTTTAACCTTCTGTATAACGGTGAAATAATTTTTATTAAATTATACAAGAATCATATACATTAATATTATATCATATATGATCTTTTAACATTGATTTGTTAACAATATCTTAGTATTATCGTTGTTTCGGGTGTTAACTTACTCATTTTATTTTATATGTTTTGTTACGTAAGCTGTGTTTGTCATGGATAGGTTGTATCTTAATCATATCCAGAAGGATATCAAGTCCTTAGATACTATTATTAATCATCAAATGAGAATTATACTTGAATGGATACAATGGAGAATGAATCTCATCGCGTTCATGGAGACGGTAGTCCGTACGTTCGCATGAGCGACAATATCATTCTTTTGATATTAAAATAATATATAATTGAATGGTATAACATATATACAGAAGAATTATCTTGTTATATTTATTATTTACATGATTTACACATCATTATTATACCAATAAAAATAATAATTTATTGAATAACAATTACACCACGACGTGGAGACGGTAAGCCGTACGTACGCACGTATGGTGACATGTTATTCAAAGGATGGATAGAATACTGAATATGGTTGTACCATATTCATAATAACAACACAGTATATATAAGATACTGGAGTTATTATTTTATAATGGTAATAACAAAGAAGGAAGAAGTGGAAGAAGAAAGGAACTTGGAAAAGGGTTGTGAAATCATTACCTCTTCTTTAGGTTCTTCCTTTTGATTTGATCAAAAGGGCTCTTTGGTTGGCTTTCTGACTAAAGTAAGGACTCTAGGATGAATTAAGGGATGTTGAGAGAGTATTTGGGCAGATTTTGGCCAATCCAAAAGGCTTTTAAGGTGCGAATCAATGAGAAGGGAGAGTTCCCTTTTATAAGAGGGGTGAGGGGAACCTTTGGAAAAGCTTGGAATATTAGTTTATAATAAATTCATATTAGGTTTATAATGTCTACAAAGTGGATTATTTAAAGTTTAAGGTGGGTATTGGTTGAAAACCACTCAACCAATAGAATTTAGACAGGTTTGGGTCATTATATTAACCTTATCTTTAAGTATTAACTCTTAGTTAATTAGTTTCACTTTTACAATGTCTCTTTGTATTGTTATATTATATGGTTAATAAACTTAATATATACATCCAAGAGACCCCCAAGTGGTCCATTAATGATACAAATATCATGATATAAGTCTCGTGGACTAACCTTAGATTTTTAGGAATTTAATATCAATTAATAATATAATATTTGTTTTAAAAATTCTTTTATGTCAATTTTGACACTATTCAATAATTGATTTTAGTGAACCACATAACAGAATTATTACTTCGAAAAAGGTTACTTAAGTCACTCCTAACATATAATAGTAACCTATAAAATTAGTGTAATTCATTAAAAGTCTCGAATTATATTTATTTGGGTATTTATAATATCAATTATTTTAATTTTTCACTATTATGGTAATTCCGGCATCATCATTGTGTCATAACTAAATTAAATTATTTAATATCTAAAAATTATAAATAAAATATAATTATGTATGAGATATTTTTATCTTTCTAATGAATATTTAAAATCGAATTTATCTTAGGTATAACCCTATATTAAAAATGTTTTAGTAAATAATCATTGATTTTAACTCTTTTAACTCTTCTTTGAATTAAATAATAATAAATATCCTAATCTAATCCAAGTGGACCTAAATGATAATATTTTATTTGTAAGGTTGGTTTTGGTCGAGATACACTTTTCCAATAGAATTAGGATATGTTTTAGGGTAATATTAATGTTATTTTTACCCTTAATTACCCTATTTACTTTTAACCGCGGTAAATAAAAGTAAAAAGTTACTATTCACCAAAAATTATTTTCATCTCATTGAACCACATTTTACTCCTTGATATTAACCGCTTCTCTTGGATTTTCGAAATTCCAATCACAGAAGCGGTAAAATTAAGTTTTATGAAAAATTCAGTTTTTTAACTACCACTTAATAGTTTCACTATTCATCAAAAATTGAAGTTTTTCAGAACAATGCCAATATTTCACCCTAAGCTATAATTGATATTCAAAATTCAAAAATGATGTCTATTTTAAAAAATTCCAAACATATAAGTTGCATTAATTATTTTTATAATTAATTCCCACTGTCACAACAAATAGCGTGTTTTTAAGAAACAATATATATCAAAAGATTGACAATTGTTTATGTCCAATTTCAAAGTGAAATTAATTATAATGAACACCATTGGATAAAATGGTAAAAATATATTCTAATTATACTTTAAAACCACTCAATAGTATAATTTATCACTATAAATTATTTTGATTAAAAAAGTTATTTTTAAGTATTTTTCACTATTCATAAGAATTGGAAGTTCTCAGAAAAATACCAAAAATTCAAATTAGGATAATTTCAATATTCCATATCCAAAAATGAAGTCCATTTGGAAATATAAAATATATATAATTTCAAAAATTAGGTATTACTATTCATAACAGCTAGTTTGATTGGTTGTGGTGTGTGTTAGAACTTGAAGTTGCGTACAACACACGCTCCTGTATTATTCAAAGGAAAGCGTACCGTGGAAGCTTGGGATGTTTCCTTGTAAATTTTTGATGTCCCCATTCTAAAAATTAAATTTATTTAGTCAAATTGAATATATAAAAGTTTAAAATATTGGATTTAAAAAGGGTTCACTATTAAAAGTTGGTAAAAGTGCAATACGAAAAATGAATTTGTTCTTACATTATGTCTAAGAAACTCATAATATGGATTCTAAAATTATAAGGATTATATAAAGTTTAAAATTTAGTTAATACTATTCATAACCTCTTTTGAACGTCTTGTTTGGTAAGTCGTGGTGCGCTTGAACTCGGTGTTGCGTGTAGTGCAAGTTATTGAATTATTTTGAAGAAATAACACACTATGAAATCTTGGGGTGTTATATTCTCCCCTCATTCAATAAATTGCGTCCTCGAAATTCGAAATTGTTCTTCGAAAATAAAAGGTTGAATATAGAAAATATCTTTGTGGGAAAGCCCACATCAAAAATTGGGTTGATAAAATTTAGTCTTAATAAGAGGAAAAGAGAAATGAAAGGGTCACCACCAAATTATGATCTCTTTTCAGAGAACATTGGTTGAAATTAGAGACATATAGTTGGATAGAAAACGTAAATATTTATAGGTAGTAATTGAGGTCATCAATCAAAAACAAGTGTAAAATTGAGGGCCTTAAATTCATCAATTTATGACGATTTAAAATACCATCAGTTCAGTAAAACATATGGTATTAGGATAACACATTTTTTGTTTTAATATCCCTTCACTACAGTATAAGAATTAATTTCTTCATTGAATAAGAGAAGAAGAAAAATATATACTTGAAAAGTAGAGTCTCATCCTTTAACTAAGTTTTACCAAAAACTCATCTTTCACTCTAAAAGATAATAGAACATAAAAATAATATTCTATTTGTCCTATTAGTATAGGGTTAAACAAAATGAATTTATAATTCATCTAGCAGAACCATAAGATATTATTCAATCCAGGATATCACGTGAGTCAGTGGTAGGTGATACATCCTTGTCGCCCTTTGGTTGTGGGTTCAAGTCTCGCGGCCTTGCCGGACGCGACGGGTTGCCGCCCGACCTCCGGGTTGTCCTTTTATGGAAATCCAAAATAATCCAAACTAGAACTATCCAAAATACTTCAGTCCAAAATTTATAAGGAAGGTAAACAAAATGAAGATCCTTTTTTTCGTGTAATAACATGTGAACACCTTCATCATGTATTCTTTTAAAACACTTCAACATCCTGAATTACCATAAAACCTTATTGATTACATTCATGATCTCTAATTCCTTATAGAATAATAGATATACTCCTTCAATCCAAAAATGTTGTAAACCCAAAAAATGATAGAGTATACAAATCATTAATCAATTTTTAGGTAGTCAAGAATATCCAATATAATTTATCCAAATAAATCATGTATTATTCTAAAATCACTACCTCAGTATCAGAACCATATTATGGTTTATCTTTCTCTCAACCATATATTTTCAAAAAATTTAACCTGCTATTGAGTCACTTTTCTTTGTTCCACACAATCTCAAGTCCTTAATGAAATAGTACTGCATTACAATCCTTATAGACTCCATAATTATTATAACAAGTACATTGTTGATACAACACTTAAATGATATAATCAACATAAGAACTCTAATCATTACTCTTCATCTGTGGTAGTATCATAACTTGATTATTATCCAATAGCATCATTTGAGGCATAGTCTGATGACTAGGACATAGGTTCGCATAGTGTCGAAACTCCTTGCAAATGAAGCATTGTACATTTGAAACCATTTTCTTACCCTTGCAGTCACATACTTTGTGCCCTTTTCCTCCACACTTATAACAAACTCCCATTCCTTTCAGGCAAGTTCCAGGGTGTTTCTTTCCACAGTTATCAAATATGGGAAAATTCTTCTTTTCCCTCTTCCCTTTATCCATATTTATCTCTTCCATCCTTTTCTTCTATTTCTTCCCTTCAAAGACATAGAACTCAGTAAACTCTTTACGTATCTTATCAAGACATGATATTATTTTTTCATATGATGATAATATATGCGAGACTATTTCTCTTTTAAATTCTGGCTTAAGACCATGAAATATATGATCCTTGTTTCTCTTTGTATCATGTGCATTGCTGGAGTTCTCATTCCTTCTACTGGGCGCCATTTCTAAACATTGGCATACACTAGATTAGTTTATGAATAAAAATACCTAATCCCAAACTTTTAAAACACATAACATAAGTTAAATAGTTTATAGATATAATCCATAATCATAAATATGTCTCCTTTGAGGAAGTATATACTCATAAACCCTTTATAATGGTTTGTAAAGAAAATGAGAATTATCCTAAGCTTATCCCCTGGGATTGTCGTAACCAAGAGTACAGAAAGGCCCGTTGTCGTGCACCAGTTCCCATTCGAGTCTAGCGCAAAGCGGTGTTTTCAGGTTTTACCCCTAGGTACATCTGTGCTAGAGCTGCCTCTACCTGCTCGTATCTAGACAGGGATGTATTATTCGGAAAACTCACAAAATCTCTACAATACCAAAATTCTAGGAAGTTATTCTATACTAATCTTCAAAGTCCATCTTAAATCTATGTGCTCTAATCAGAGTTTATCTAAATCTAGCTTCCAAGGTTTGTACTAAACTTCCTCTGATACCAACTGTAACGCCCCGACCACAGTTACCTAGAGTCGGTGCATTATTACATAACATTGGCATGATCACAAGAAAGATAAAATCTCGAAAGACCGATTGGATTAGTAGCCTTGGAAACACTAGATATATTCATGAAGTTTTACATTACATTATAAAAATGAAAACTAAAACAACATAGTGTCCATATTCCACACTCTTATCCCCTCATACTATCCCTGCAGGTCATTCATAATTTACTTCTTCACATCCTTGAAAAAATAAAACATAGAAAAGGGGTGAGCTCAAATGCCCAGTAAGGAAAACAATATAGCGGAAATTTTCGTAAATAAGAATAAACATTTAAGGAAATGTATAACTAAAACAAAAGCCTTTTAAACTTGAACTTCAACATAGTATGGAAAAAATAAAATGAAATAATTCCATTTACCTATTCACATGGATATTCTACTAATCGAATAATCACATGCAATATCAATAACCGCTTTCATAATGATGGAATGTATAATGCCTGCCGGAATGGCCCGAAGGCCTTCATTTTTTATTGATTTTGATAACCCCTCTTTCAAGGGATGAGAGGGAACCCTTACAAGGCCCGTAGGCTCAGAGATTACATGGACCGTAGGCTTAATAGATTACATGACCTGAAGGTCTTAAGGGAATTCAACCAGACTATCTACAAGGAACTGCCCCTCCCCAGCATCTGCATCTTGATAGTAGCTCTCCACCTTTGCATGACCGTCTGGCTAGGCTTCCCATGCAAGCACAGGCTGGTACCGATGGCATAGCCATACCCTCTCATTCTGACAATCCATTTGGCTCTGCTCTGGTGAGTGCACCTGCTCTGAATCCTCTTCTGGGGCTGCTCCTTTTTTGTAGTGTGTCTGGGCCTGCATTCATGTGGCCCAAAGGCATAGCCAAGGCCTCGTGCCAAGACTACAGATAAGATTTTGTCAAGGCCTTGTACCAAGACACTAGTTTGTCTCACGAGACCTACCTATGCATCGAGGATCTTTAGCGGGCTCCACCCATAACATATTAAGTCCAATGCATTTCCATGTGAAATGGTTTAAACATAACATAAACATTCGTATTAAAACTAGCATATGAAATGTAAATACTTCATCCATAAACCATGAATGGTATACAAATAACACATCCATAGTCAAACATATCACAAAACCTTCAATACAATATAGAATTTTTGTTTCATAATAAATCAACTTTAAATAAGCATAAAATCCATCAAAGGATGTTGACATAGATGAAATCAAAACTCTTTTTAGAGAAATATCTCTTTCTAGTTTGAAATCATTTAAGAGTCATATATTTATAAAATAAAACATTTTCTTTGAAAATATTCTTATAGGCTTGTAAGGGAAACTTCGACGATTTTATAACGGTGGAAAATAGCTGCACCCAACGTATAAGTTAAAAAAAACATTCTTACCTTAATTTTGTCGAAAAGGTTAAAAAGCACCTTGTTAGGAAAACGACAGAAAGATTCCTTTATAAACCTCTTATAAAAAGTAAAACAAGGGTATAAATGAATTTAACCCATAAAATTGTAAATTTTTTTTGAAATTCATTTTTAAGAAACATGGATGTGGATGATAAAGAGATCCCAGTAGATTATTACGTATAAACAACCTCGGATAATGAAGATATTGCGAAATAAACCCTTACCTTGTACTTTTCCTTGGTTGGGGTTGGTTAACCTCATGTATAATGGTGAAATAATTGTTATTAAATTATACAAGAATCATATACATTAATATGATATCATATATGATCTTTTAACATTGATTTGTTAATAATATCTTAGTATTATCGTTGTTTCGGGTGTTAACTTACTCGTTTTCTTTTATATGTTTTGTTATGTAAGCTGTGTTTGTCGTGGATAGGTTGTATATTAATCATATCCAGAATTATATCAAGTCCTTAGATACTATTATTAATCATCAAATGAGAATTATACTTGAATGGATACGATGGAGAATGAATCTCATCGCGTTCGTGGAGACGGTAGTCCGTACGTACGCATGAGCAACAATATCATTCTTTTGATATTAAAATAATATATAATTGAATGGTTTAACATATATAAAGAATAATTATATTGTTATATTTATTATTTACATTAGTTATACATCATTATTATACCCATCCAAATAATAATTTATTGAATAACAATTACACCACGACGTGGAGACGGTAAGCCGTACGCACGCACGTATGGTGACATGTTATTCAAAGGATGGATATAATACTGAATATGGTTGTACCATATTTATAATAACATCATAGTATATATAAGATACTGGGGTTATTATTTTATAATGGTAATAACAAATAAGGAAGAAGTGGAAGAAGAAAGGAACTTGGAAAAGGGTGGTGAAATCATTACATCTTCTTCGGGTTCTTCCTTTTGATTTGATGAAAAGGGATCTTAGGTTGGATTTTTGACTAAAGTAAGGCCTCTAGGATGAAGTGAGGGATTTTTAGAGAGTATTTGGGCAGAGTTTGGGTGAGCCAAAAGTCTTTGAAGGTCTGAGTTAATGAGAAGGGAGAGTGCCCTTTTATAAGAGGGGTGAGGGGCACCTTTGGAAAAACTAGGAATATTATTTTATAATAAATTCATATTCGGTTTCTAATGGCTCAAAAGTAGATTATTTAAAGGTTAAGGTGTGGATGGGTCGAAAAAAACTCAACCAATAGAATTTAGACAGGTTTGGATCATTATATTAACCTTATCTTTAAGTATTAACTCTTAGTTAATTAGTTTCACTTTTACAATGTCTCTTTGTATTTTTATATTATATGGTTAATAAACTTACTATATACATCCAAGATACCCCCAAGTGGTCCATTAATGATAAAACTATCATGATATAAGTCTCTTGGCCGAACCTTAGATTTTTAGGAATTTAATATCAATTAATAATATAATATATTTTTTTTAAAAGTATTTTATGTCAATTTTGACACTATTCAATAATTGATTTTTGTGAACCTCATAACAGAATAATTACTTCTAACAAAGTTACTTAAGTCACTCCTAACATATCATATTAACCTATAAAATTCTTGTAATTCATTAAAAGTCTCAAATTATATTATTTGGGTATTTATAATATAAATTATTTTAATTTTTCACTATTATGGTAATTCCTGCATCATCATTGTGTCATAACTAAATTAAATTATTTAATATCTAAAAATTATAAATAAAATATCATTATGTAGGAAATCGTTTTATCTTTTTAATTAATATTTACAATCGAATTTATCTTAGTTATAACCCTATATTAAAAAAGTTTTAGTAAATAAACATTGATTTTAACTCTTTTAACTCTTCTTTGAATTAAATAATAATAAATGTCCTAATCTAATCCAAGTGGACCTAAATGATAATATTTTATTTATAAGGTTATTTTTTGTCAAGATACACTTGTCCAATAGAATTAGGATATGTGTTAGGTTAATATTAATATCAATTTTACCCTTAATTACCCTATTTACTTTTAACCGTGGTAAATAAAAGTAAAAAGTTACTATTCACCAAAAATTATTTTCGTCTCATTGAACCACATTTTACAGCTTGATATTAACCGTGTCTCTCGGATTTTCAAAATTCCAATCACAGAAGCGGTAAAATTAAGTTTTATGAAAAAATCAGTTTTTTATCTACCACTTAGTAGTTTCACTATTCATCAAAAATTGAAGTTTTTCAGAACAATGCCAAAATTTCACCCGAAGCTATAATTGATATTCCAAATTCAAAAATGATGTCTATTTTAAAAAATTCCAATAATATATGTTGCATTAATTAATTTTATAATTAATTCCCGCTGTCACAACAAATAGCGTGTTTTTTAGAAACAATATATATCAAAAGATTGACAATTGTTTATGTCCAATTTCAAAGTGAAATTAATTCTAATGAACACCATTGGATAAAATGGTAAAAATATATTCTAATTATACTTTAAAACCTCTCAATAGTATAATTTATCACTATAAATTATTTTGATTAAAAAAGTTGTTTTTAAGTATTTTTCATTATTCATAAAAATTGGAAGTTCTCAGAAAAATACCAAAAATTAAAATTAGGATAATTTCGATATTCTGTATCCAAAACTGAAGTCCATTTTGAAATATAATATATATATAATTTCAAAAATTAGGTATTACTATTCATAACGGCCAGTTTGATTGGTTGTGGTGTGTGTTTGAACTCGAAGTTGCGTACAACACACGCTATTGTATTATTCAAAGGAAAGCGTACCGTGGAAGCTTGGGATGTTTCATTGTACATTTTTGATGTACCCATTCTAAAAAGTAAATTTATTTAGTCAAATTGAATATATAAAAGTTTAAAATATTGGATTTAAAAAGGGTTCACTATTAAAAGTTGGTAAAAGTGCAATACTGAAAATGAATTTGTTCTTACATTATGTCCAAGAAACTCATAATATAGATTCTAAAATTATAAGGATTATATAAAGTTTAAAATTTAGTTAATACTATTCATAACCTCTTTTGAACGGCTTTTTTGGTAAGTCATGGTGCGCTTGAACTCGGTGTTGCGTGTAGTGAAAGTTATTAAATTATTTTGAAGAAATAACACAATAAGAAATCTTGGGGTGTTATCGTTCCGTACCACCAGTGGATATTGTTTTTGAACTCAAGGTTAAACTATCCAATTATTATATTATATTTTAGGAATCTTATTACCCAATAGTGATGGAAAAATATGTTTAGTGGTCATTCTTTGTACTCAGTCATGTGATACCTACCCATGTCTATGTTCTCTTTGAAGTATATAGGATGTTCCCCGACACACACATGACATGTGGGGTTACATAGATCCTTATGCCTACTCCCTATAAAGAAAAATTTATTTGTATAAGGATCACATGGTTTGTATACTATGAATATAACAATGTGATATTTATCTTCCATATAAACCCTAGCAGACACAAAAAGGAGGTCAACATGGCATGTGTTCTTCTGAACTACCCTCCATCAAGATTGGAAATTAATAGAATCCTAGAACCATGATTTGTATACCCTTTTAACCCCATCACCTCCTATTAAATCATAAAAATCGTCCATAATGTTCACCATATTCATTGACTAATCCCATGACATCTCCAGTGTCTATATTTTAGTTACCCTTTATTCCAAAATCGCTCATTGTTGCACCTCTAAAGCACCCACATGATCCAGACTGTGAAACCATTGTCACCCATGCCACATAAAATTTCTACTATCATTGTCATGTATCTGTCATGTCTCCAATATTAACATCAAACTTTCATAAACAATAATAATTACCAACGACCAATTGTAACATGAAATAGCTACACAAATATTACTGAATCACCATATAATTGAGCATCAGTAATGAATGTTCAATGAACAGAGGGAGAAAGGCACAAAACAAAAAAGTGAGAATTTATTGAGGGCTATGTTAAGTTGGACATAGTTTATGGAATATAAATAATAGGGAGGATAATCAAATAATTAAGAACAATAAATTCACAATTATTAACCTAGAATACAAAGGATTTGATTAACCTGAATATGGATTCAATAGAGACGATTTAATTCATATTCAATCTGGGATTAAGTAAAATATGTAAATTACAACAACATGAAGCCCTATATTGGTATAATTTCAATAATTGTTGAAGAATGATTCCATATTATTATCATTAGAAAAATCTGATAATTTCTTTATCGATTAAAGGACCCATGATATTTTGATCATCAATTCTTGGTCCACCTTTATCCCATCAGAAAATCCTCTCATGTAGTGACAATACCCTCCTCTCAATCTACCAGGGTTATGTAGATAATCCTGGAGATTAGTTATAATAGAGTTTAAATATATTATATGCTTGGTTTTGAAATAAATTATATAATAAATAAATAAATTTTATTTATTTATTTTCATATAATATATGCTAGCAACTGCACTCTACTGAACTGTCTAACACAGACAAAATTTATGGAATACATATGGTAAAAACCATGTTCCAAATTTAATGAACATATAAGTTTTCCCATAAAAGACACCATTTGATTGATATTGCATTATTTATAAATTTATATGCATGAATGATATATTATATTTAATATTTTTGATATATTATTACTTAAGCTCCACGACACTTGGAATCTTATACAGACTCTGTGACTATCTCAAAATATATTCTTTAAAATATTTCAAAGAGTGAAATAGAATAAATTGAGTTGTTACATGGATGAGAGATAGCTCAAAATTACCCTTCCATAATCCATTATTTTCTATTATTGGATTATTTTGACCCTTAAATAGTTCCTTGTCCTTTATATTAGTATAAAATACCACTCCACTCACATATAAAAGAAAACATCTATCACCCCTTTAGGGAAACACTATTTTAGAATTTCTCTTGAAAATATATCCTTTTTTACTTCCCCTAGTTACCTATAGTACCTTTTTACCTCCTCACCCATGGAAAATACCCATGTACAACATTTACAAGAATTAATTCAATATAATGTTTAAATTCAAAACATAAGTACTGACCCTCTCTGTTCTTTTTCCTCATATATCTTTCTCCTACACACCTATATTAACCATTAAAATATGATGAAATAATTATTATATATATTCATATGTTTTTATGTTTATGGAAAAACATTTTCCACCTTCCCACATTTGCCTTAGAGAAATGAAAATGTCATTCGTGTGTACATGTTAAATACCGTCTCCCCGAAGCAATGTTCTTAGTTTTTCATAACCACCTTACACGGATGGTTAAAAAATATAATTTAATGAATGAAAAAGATCTATATTAAATTTTTATGATTATAAAAGTATAAAACACTTTTACCTTCCTCTCAAATATTCATAAAATTAAAATATCACCTGGGTTTCGTACAGACTACCACCTCTATAAATGACATGATCCATTTTCCAAAACCACATTACATGGATAGTTAAAAGGGGATATTTAATGAAAAAATATTATATTTATAATATGATTAAATTTATTTCAATATAAGTAAATAATTATTTTCTTTTCATTCTATGGAAAATAGAAACATCGTTCCTGTGTATATGCAGATTACCGCCTCCATGGAATGTTGTATTTATTATTCATTACCACCCAACTTGGACAATTAAAATAATATATATAAATAAATAGAATTATTTTTATGAAAATTTTAAGATTATGGAAGATTTATATTTATATTTAACTCATTATTACTATATTTCTCTTTATTTGTGAAATTTTTTCAAAACAAGCCCATCACTAATTTCATCATTGTGAATCGTGACTAAAGTTATCATTGAATAGAATTAGTGATTTATAAATAAATATAAATAATATATTATATTAAATTAGATAATATAAAAATTATTAAATTAGTATAAATGAATGAGATTCAATATCGAAATTTTAAAGAATGTGTGAGACAACCAAAATCGGTAACATATGATAATGAAAATAAACAATAACTGACTAATAATTGTATAATAAATGATTATAATTAATGATTATATAGGGAAGTATATATGAATAAGGTTATAAAATAATTTTTTAAGATATTTTTTTATACTGGAGATCATATTTATTTCATAGAATTCAAGAGTTATGGTAAGAATGTTTTTTCTCAAATTTCTTTCTTTGAGACATGTTTTATATTGTCCATCCATTTTTTTATATGTTGTATATGACGACTATTTAAAGCATTATATCACAATTATTTATTAATTCAAGATATTTAATGTTTTTTTCTTTTTAAATATATTTTTGAATCAAATTTTATAAATACCATAATGGGTTTTATGGATTAAACTTCTTTTCTTAGGCTATAGTGATTAATTTTTAACTATGGTATTATGAGATGTTTTTATTAGATTGTATTATCATATTATAATATATTTACTCATTTTTATGGGAATTAAATTTATGGATTCTATTCTTCATAAATGTTTATAATGTTAAGAATAATTCGCATACTTTCCAAACAAGCTATTTTTATCCATATCCATATCCACTTTTCCCACTAATGTTATCCTTTACTATTTTTAAATAAAAATATCTTTTATTTTTGGTGATATTAAAAATTATATTTAACTATTTTAAAATAAATTATTTATAACTCTCTTCAACATGCGTATTTCAATAAATATATATATTTTAAAATACTGAAAATGTTTTCCCATTCCTGATTGTATATTTTATCTCAGTCTCCAAATTTCCATTACAAAAACATCTATGTATTTTTATAAGGATCCATTATTGAAGATTATTTTTAAAAGTAAAAGTTTTCATAAAATTTCAACTTACCTTTATGAAATGGGATTTTTAATATGATCCGTTTAAATTATGGTAAAAAATATTTTTAAAAAATAATTTTATAGTTTCTTTCACCATTATGATGATTATTATTTTTAAAGACTCCTTTAAAAGTTTTAAAATGGACTTAAAAAAATTATTATAATTGTAAATGATTTTTGAAAATAAAAGGAAATAAATTTTAGATTTTTTTAAAACTAAAAGTTTGAATTTTAAATGAAACTTTGGATTTCAAAAGGTATTTTAATAGGTGGTGATTTTAAATAAGTCTTCAGTGTTTTTATGTGTTCTAAAAGATTTTTTTTAAAAAATATATTTCTTTTATAAAATTTTATTTATAAGTTTTTTTAGTTTTAAAAGAAAATTTTTAATTTTTTTATCAAGCTGAATGTATTTCATTTCAAAAAAAAAACATTTGAAAGGGTTTTCAAGCATTTTGAAAAGGGATATTTCTCCTTGATTTTCAAAGTTATTTATCCAATAATTTTCAAAAGGTTGTTTGTCATTTATTTCAACATCATTTTACTATCCTATATATACTTGGTATATATTATTAAAATACCATCCACCTTATTTATATGGATGGACTGTGATAATTATTTTTTAAAACTCATTTTATTCCCATGAGTCAATTAAGCAATGATGATATGGTGAATATTTTATGACCTTGTGGAAAAATTATGTATGGTTTTTATTATGAGACTATTTGAGTCCATTAAAGGCCTACAATTTATTGGGTAAATTTTGATATCTTATGAGATGATTATGAGAGATAGGGATGGGTATTTCTAACCTACTATGTTATTACATGGGAGATAAGGATGTGAATTCCTTACATAATATGTTATGATTTCCTATGATTATGTTCTATTCCGTAGTTACTTATTATTCTAAGTTTAAATGGAATATTACATTCCTATGTCATATGATTATTATTATACTCCATTGACCAAGTTTATTACCTCATGATTCCATACTATTTTTCTATGGTACAAGTTTGATCATTTGAGATCTCATAACCTCTTATTATAACTTATGAACAAATATTAATGTTTATATTATTTTAAATAAGATATTTCTTCCATGATCTTATTTTATCTATTATTATGATTTAACCCTTGATGAAATGTTGATAATCTTTTCCCTTACCGCGTGTTTGAGATCACCCATTTCTTATGTTTCCATTCCCTAGGTTATGAACATGAGTATAACATATAAGGATTCTTGAAGATAGTGTAGTGTGGTTTGATTATAGAGAAACATTCACAAGTATCATTAAATAATTTACTTATATAGCTAATACTCAAAGATAGTAAACCTTATTTTCTCATATTTTGTGATCATTTGTGATATTTAATGGTTAACTTATAGAAATGATATAAAATGAATATATGTTTAGCTTGAGTCATCTCAAAAGTTGTCAAACCCTAGTTTTAAATTATTTATTTTTATCTCTAAACCTAGTAGTGAGGGTTTAATGTTCATTAGTTTGTATTAGAGTGGGGTTTTGTTATTTTTGAATATCTTTTTAGTTTTTTTAGGGATTAATATTTGATAACTTTAGTAAACATCTTAAGGATAAATAAAAATATAGAATAAAATCCTAAAGTTCGGTAATGTAGGGAATTTTAGGTTTCATAGAAAATAAAAACCTATCTGGATACAAACAAGTGGATGTGGGATCTGTCACAAATGCACCTAGGGATAATAATGTTGGAAAGGTTAGTTGGGTATTAAATTTTTCTTAACCTAGTTCCCAACAAAGATTCCTAATTTTAAACCTAGTTTTCTACTACCCATAGACAATATTTATTTATTTACAAAATATTTACAAAGAATTATGAATTATTTAAATTGAATTTGAGGATATAACATATAACTAGTTTGGTTGAAAATCATAATTGGAAAATAATAACGAAAAAGGCTAAACTGAAGTACTAATAGGTTGATCAAATTATATAATAGTTATATTGAAAGTATCATAGGTTGAAATGAATGTTTTATTGTAGAATAACTCTTAGAATTAATGTTTTATATTCATATGATCATTTAATTTTATTTTGTTGGATATTATTATAACTATTTTTTGGTTTTATATTTAGTTGGAAATCAGACCCGAATGATGGTTTTGTAAACTTGGACGGGCGTAACCCTAGCTGTTCTCTTCTTGCGGCTACGGCCGCCGCCGCCCCGACCGCAACTGGGGGGGATCCTCCCTCGTCATGTTCTCATCCTTCTCCTTTACTCCCTTTCCCCAATCCTTCTTCCCTTCCTGATTTTCCATCCACCCCCTAAGCCCTAAAGTCCCTTCACTCGTAGCTGGGATTCCATAGATTTCTCTCTCCCTCCTGGAGTTTTCCCGGGCTTCTGATCCCCTTCGCCTCTTGCTGGTTTCTCATTTTGGTCGGCGGCGTCTGTCGATGGACTCCTTCGACTGTTTCGTCAACACCTCGTGGGGTTTGAAGCTCCGTGCTCTTGTCGGTCTGTTGGACTCCCACCACATGCTGATCCGATTCGCTGATAAAGATGAGATCACCTTAGCCTGGCCCTGTCCTTACGGGTTGTTGAGGGATTCCGCTTCTCGCTATTCATATGGACACACAAATTTCATATGCAGAAGGACCCTCCAGCTACTGCGATTTGGGTAAATTTTCCATCCCTACCTCTCCCATTCCAAAATCCAGCCATCCTCCATATGCTTGGAAACCTAGTTGGATGTTTCCTATGATTTGACAGTCATTCCAAATCCATGGACCATCCCATTTCACCACGCATTTGTGTTGAAGTGAATGTATCCCAGCCCCTTGTTGAGGCTATCTGGATTGATGTTGGAGAGGAGTTCTAACGCCATAAAGTGGTAGTGTTTGAATCATGGCCTGACTACTGTGTGAATTGATTTAGTATTGGGCATCTACAATAGGTTTTTCACCAACAGACTCGTGGGGGACCTCCAGTTCCTTCCTCGAAGCCTCAGTCCGAAGCTGTTGGCTCATCTCCTTTACAGAACATATGCTTGGAACCCCTTCCCCTGAGAAGAAACTCAAACATCTGTACATCCTTTGCTGATATTGTGAAATCAGCTGGATACCCTCTTTAAGATATGACAGAGGTGGATCATGGGGCTTTGTTGGGGGCTGATCTTGCTGGTAAGAAGGCGGGTAGTGGCCTGTAGAAGACATTGGATGACATCTTTGTTAATCCCTCCACGCCTAATAGACCCAAAAACGAAGATCCAAAGGTTTCTGATATCTTCAAGAATCTGAGGACCGATTTGGGGGATTCTTCCACTATTGCGAAGGTAGACCTTGTTGCAGGGGAAGTTCAGTCAGAATAGGAACCTATTCCTGGTAGCAGCTATGAGACCGAAGAGTTAAAATCACCGGCGACAATCCCTCCTTCCCTAGGTAGGGAGCTGGCTAGTTATACTGTAAGTGGACTGGGTAATGGGAATGCGAAATATAGTTCTAATTGTGGTGTTTGTAACCTTCTAGCAGAGAAAATTAGTTCTAAAGAGAAGAATATTGTTTTGTATTCGAATCAAGGGGGAATGATGCATTAAAGGATATCAAGACCCATAATTGCTTCTCTATTTTAAGTGGAGATGGTAAGGAGAATGCAGATCCGGAAGGATGGAAATTGCATACTCCAAGATGGAAGCAGAAACAACTTGGTTCAATGAATTCGGATGGAAATGAGATCAGTGATAGAGAAGTGGAATCATAGCCAACAACAGATCATGAGTAGGATTCCCAAGAGGACAACATGGTAGGTCCTAGATCAAGGAATGGGAAACATGGAATTACTCTTCCTAGGAACTTCCTGGTCCATAAAGGGGAAAAAAAGAAATACCTCACAAAGAATATTCGAATACTCCAAAGACTATAATGACTAGATCATCTGGTAAGGAAAAGAGGAACGAGACCGAAGTAAAACGGGCAGAGGTCTCAACAGTGGAAGGGGTCAAGCAGGTCTTAGACAAGAGGGGCAGGCAGTCTCCAACAGCAGACACTAAGGCTCTTGATGAAGTATTGGAAGCAGACAAAGGGGGGGGGGGTGTCAAAAACCCATTCTTCACTCAAAGGAAGAAATGCTTGAAGGAGTCATTCAGATCAACCCTACAAGAGATGAGATTGATAGAATTTATGAGAGAAGTCTTCGAGTTGATGTTACAAATGATGATCAAATGGAGTGGATTCACAAATAAGAACGAATCTTGGCTAGAGGTTTCAATGATAATAAAATCAATGTGGAGGAATTCATTCAGACATGGGACAAAATGTATAATCATCTTGAAGAACTCTTAAACGATGACCCGAATATCCAGGTAAATTCTCTACAATGGGAACTCTATAGGGTGGATGACTCTAGAAATCTTAGTCTAGTCTTTGGAAAATCTGTGAGTTCCATCAGTATGAACAAAATTTTATTTTGTTCTGCATGGTTCCCCACTTCTTCCTTAAAGTGGCTTTGAAATAAAAAATTCATTTTGGAGAATCAGACTAGGAAAATGAATTTGTGAATATTTTTAACAAGAAAATCATATAACCAGCTAAGGAATAATATTTGGTATAATTTTTTGTGATAAATTAAAATATAAATTCATGCCAATTATACAAGAAATTATGAGTCTCCTTGTATCTAAGTCTTTAAGTTTGATATCTCTTTAGAAATTATATATTGACCCGTGTCTATCTCTTAAAAAACATTATAAATTTTAATTAGTGAATGATAATTAAAAGTGTGAGGACATAAATATTTTAGGGGGGGTGGGTAATGTAACACCCCGAGATTTTGGAATATTTCGTCTCTAAATTATTACTATGTTCGATAACTTGATCCAAACACAAAAAAGAACTAAAAAAGACATGAAATATTAGATGAATATTTTTAAGAAAATTACAAGAATAATAAAACCTCTAGAAAATAAAAATATATCACTCAACTAAAATTACATAATTTTAGAGGATAAATAATTAAAATGAATTAATATTAAAAAGGATTATTCTTTCCCAAATGAATATTTTTCAATATATTATATATTTTATCCTAATAAATTAAAATTTACACTTTTAAAGTATTATTGTATATGAAATAATGTATTGGAATTCTTTAAATTATAAATTTATCTGATATAATATTAATAACACTTGAAAATATATTTTTTAATAAAAAAGTTCTCATTATATATTTTTTTCATTTAAAAAATAAATTTAAAAATTTAAAAATTGAATTCTATAAAATGAAATTAATTGTATATCTAGAATTTAAAAATTATCTTAGGATCAATATTTGAGATTTTTTTAAAATATTGATTTTTAGTTGAATAGTAAAAAATATAGTTTTTAATAATACCATAATGTTTTTTAATTTTCCATCAAATAAGTATATATTTAAAATATGTAAAAAAATTAGGAGTAGAAATATATTATAGGAGTAAAAATAATAATTTAAATAAACAAAATGTTGAATTTTGAAAACCCTTGATTAAAATTTCGAAACTTATGTAATAATTATTTTTATAAATATTATTTTTGGTCTCATTTTATTAATTATTTTTTTTATCAAAGTATAATTTGGGTTTTCCTTGATTTTAAAAGAACATAAATATTATTTGGTTAATAATGAAACAATTAATTTTATAAAAATAAACATAATTCATGATTTTATATTAATCATAATTTTTATGCATAAAACAAACTTTTTTTAAAAATTGTTTTTACATGTTATGCACGTTAATATTCACATTAATTTATATCAATTCAAAAATTTCCAAAATAAATTTTATTAAATATTTGGAATTATTGGTTCTATAATATCTAATAAGTTCTATTTTCTTTTTATTAATAAAAAATTAATTACTTAGGTTAAAATTAGTTACTACAATAAAGGTAAGTTAAGGTAAAAGGGTTTAACCATGGGATAGATACATAAAAAGTCTTAAAAAAATTCCTTAAATGAGTGTATGTAATGTAGATCGACTTTACCCTTTCCCCACTCCATTATTTTTAATTATTGGTCCTTTTGACCCTTTAATAGTGACTTTTCATTTATATTGTTACAAAAGATTCCATTTCACTCACTTATAAAAGGTGACTTCCAACACCCCTTCATGAAAAATATAATTTATAATTTCCATTGAACCTCTACCCTTTTTTATTCCCCTGTATCCATATCTCACATTTTTCATCCCTTTTATCCATTGAAAATTCGCAACTCCTCAATTTCCAAGCAGTACTTCAAGAGAATGTCCAAATTCTCAACATAAGTACTAATCCCTCTATATTCATTTTCTATATATTTATTTATACTACAAAAATATCTTACCAATTAATAAATTTAAAAAATTTATTATTTATATGATGATGTTTTTTATGTTTATGGAATAAAAATCATCTCCCTTTACCCTTTTCCCTTAGAAAAATAAAAACATCATTCATGCATATATATGGAATACTTCCTCCTCGAAGCACCATTCTTTATTTTTCATAATTTTTTTAATTGTATGGTTAAATAATTAAATTTAATAAGTATGATATTTATAACTTTTTTATAATTGTGAAAATATAATCCATGTCTCACCTTCCTATGAACCATTCAAAAAATGAAAATGTCACTTGTGTTACATAGAGACTACTACCTTTATAAGCAACATGATTAATTTTTCATAACAACAATACATGTATGGTTGATATGGTGTATTTAATGAATAAAAAATATGTATATAACTTTATCAAAAATATGAAAATTTAAAAGAACTCTTATTCTCTTTCTGTTCTATGGAAAATGAAAATGACATCCATGTGTATATGAGAAAAATTGCCTCCATGGAACGACATATTTATTTAAGGCCATATATTTTATTATTATTTTTAGTTAACACTATTTAAATGGCTGAGGGGGAAACTTACATGGCCCGTAGTCCTAGATAAAAATGACCTTGTACATGACCCACGAATGACCAGGAGAATGACACCACAAGAGAGACCCACCCAATATATATATATATATATATATTCGACATATTTATTTTTCCTCACTACTCAAATAAAATAATTATTAGAATTTATATAATGAATTAAACTGATTTTTATTACATGTTTATATTTTTGGAATGGTTATATTAATATTTAACATGTTATTAATATACAACCTATTGTTCATTAAAAATTACCGAAACAAACTAGTCACTGATTCAGTCTTCACGAATCATGAAGAAAATTACCATACAAATGAATTAGATTTTTATAATTAATTTTAAATAATATATTAAAAATCCTTGGAAAATAAAGGAATTATTAATTTGGTTTCATTTAATGGGAATAAACATCAACTTTTTGAAGCACGCACGAAGAAACTAAAATTGGTAACATCTGATGATGAAAATGAACTATAACTAAACAATAAATGTATAATAAATGATTATAATTAAATATTACATAGGAAATTATATATGGGTAAGTTTATTAAATAATGTATTATGATATTTATATTTATCATATAGTAAATTAAAGTACTTATTCAGTTTTTTAGAGTTAAGGTAAGGAAGTTTTCCCTCAAATTTCTTTCATTGAGACATGTTTTTTAGTGTGCACCTATTTTTTTATATGGCATATATAATTCCTATTTGAATTATGATATCCAGATCTTATCAATTTTCATGGTATTTATAATTTTTTTTCATGTTTAATATTTAACGAGATTATGAATGAAATATTATGAAATCTATAAGGGGTGTTTTGGACTCACCATATTTTCTAGGGTTATAGTGATTACTTTTTTTAATAATGGTTTATGAGATGATTATATTATATTATATTTTGATATTATAATGAATTTAATCATTATTTTTTGGTAATTAAATTTATTTAGTTCATTATTTATAAAAGGTAATGATTTTAAAAATAATTCTCATCCTCACTAGTGAGCTCTATTTATTCCATATATATATATTTATTCATTCCATTATTATTATCCTTTAATATTTTGAAGTCAAAATATGATTTATTTTTAGTGATATTAAAATTTCCCTTTAACTCTTTTTATATGAAATATTTATCACCCTCTTTACGCTGTCAGTTTCAATAAATGTATTTTTCTAAAACAAATATTGAAAAGGTTTTTCTTTTCTGAATTATACATTTTTTGTACCACTCCAAATTTACTTTAGAAAAACATTTAAATTTTTTACAAGGATTTATTATTATATATTATTTTTGAAATTAAATGTTTTTAAAAGTTTTCCCTTCACCTTTTTTAAATGAATTTTGAATGTGACCCACAACATCATCGTTTACAAATATGGTAAAAACATTTTTTAAAATATCTTTTATAGTTTTTTTCAAGATTATGAACATCATTATTTCTGAATGAACCTTTAAATGTTTTAAAATATTTTAAAAATGATTCTATTTCTTCATAATTTTTGAAAATTAATGAAAATATTTCTATATGTTTCCAAAGTAAAAGTTTTATTTTAAAAATAAATTTTTGATTTCAAAAGGGGTTTTAAAGGCTTGTGTTTTTTGAGAAGACTTTGAAATTTTTGTGACTTATGAATAAACACTTTTTAAAAAATATTTTATTTATAAAATTTGATTTTTGAGAATATTTTTTGGTTTTACAGGATAATTTTAAAAATGTTTCATCACTAAAAAGGTATATTATTTTAGAGAATGGATTTTAAGGAGTTTTTAATAATTTTAAAACGAGATATTTATTTATTTTAAAGTGATTAATCATATAAGTTTAAAAATTGTGTTTTTTTGAGTATAAGAGTATTGATTAAACAATTCCAACAATTTACCATTGATTCTAATGATTACAAACACCCTTATTTATTTTATTAATGAAGTTACTTTATGTGAATTTTAAGATAATATTTATTTGAATATTTATTTTATTTTCTAAGGAATTTTTGAAGTAACTCAGATTAAGTTTTATTTCATGAATTATTATATATGTTTTGAAGAAGTTCATAATAACTATTAAGAACCCTACATTTAAGGTAAACATTAGGTTTAAGAACCTAATGTTTGATAGGGAACTATACCTTTTTAACCTTATGTTTGAAGTAAATGATAGGATTGAGATCATAACTTTTGTAAATAACCATATTTTTGAGTATCTAATATATGGTTTATTAACTCATTTTATAGAATTAATAATACATTGTACTAAGATTTTAGTGTTATCAAATGAAGATAAAACCCTATATTTAAATAGTTGTCTATGATATTTGAATTTTAGATATTTTCTAAGATTTCACAAATAAATTTTTCAGAGTAAAAATATCATTAAAATATATTCAAATACCATTTAAATAGATCTTAAATAATATATTAAATCCTTCCTATTTATAAGGGATGTTATAATATTCAATGTGTGATTAAATTGAAATTTCAAACATGCTGTATATTTTGATGATCATGATTTATATGACGATATTTATAGGTTTTATTGACCATAGTAAAATCATATTTCTTAATCATTCTCAATGTATTTATTTTGTTTAAGAGTATGAATAACATAATAGATCATTGAGTTGAATATTTTTGAACAACTCTTAGTTTCTATGAAATTACAAAATTGAGTTACTTTTTAATATTTTCGAGACTTATAGAGAATATTATTTATCATGATACTACTATTATTTTCTATTTATTAGTTTTTAAAGATCATTTAAGTGGTTTATTAGGAATAAAATTTAGATATATAAAAGTTATTACCTATTGTAGTGTGCCCATACTTTTTCTAAGAAGTGAATTTTTTTACTTTTATACATTATGATCATTATCTACTACAACCAAGAGTTTCTTAAAGATTTATATGTGGTGAAGTATGCATTTTATTCCAATGAATAACTATTCCTTTTTCAGTTATAGAGGCTACTTTGAAATGGACCAGTATTCAACATATTTACATCTCTTTTCTGTTGGAGTGTTAGATTCTTATACTATGTTGTGTTTCTGAGGTTCCATTTAAAAGTACACAAAGGTACTAAAAAATATTTATTGTAAGTTTTCAACTACCAGTACTCTATTATAGAGGTCCCCAGTAAAAGAATCTATTTAGTTAGAATAAAAAATATTTTAGATAGAGCATTGGCGGAGTGGAGTAGCGGGTATTTGTGCCCTGAACCACAATAAAAATTATTGTGTTATTTTATTTATTATTACACTACTTAATTTTTTTGAATAATATATTACTTCATCCCTTATCAAATAAAGAAGAGAGATTAATTTTAAATTATCCATGTGTTTTTAAAAGGATAAAATACACCGCCATATTGTGTCTTCATGTTTATTGTGACCAACAATTGGTATCAAAGGGGTTATATTTGAAGAATCATGTTAAGATATATAAATCTTGAGATAATAGTCTATAAGAAGAATAGATTTTTATGGATTAACTCAATGAATTAATGTCATTGATTATAGCTCCATATTTAAATAGAGAAAAGTATGAAATATTAAAAGACCGTATGGTCATATATTTGAAAAATATCATTTTAAAAGTCTATAGAAGGCTGTTAAACCTTATGAAATCCCAAAAGAAGTAACAAAAAAGTGGGATGATACTAAATAATCTAGATATGATGTTAATTCAAAAGAGTTGAATATATTTATCTATGGAATTCTTCTTGATGTATTGAATCATGTTCATCAGTTCCCTACAATCTATGAGTTGTGGTAGGCTATTGTAATTACTATGAAGGATCTAAAAATGTTATAAAGTTGAGGCACGACACAATTAAATTAATCTTTGATACTTTCAAGATGTATGAAGGTTAATGTATTACATAAATTAATTTAATATTGACTAAAATATTCGATGGTGTTTCTTCCCTAGAAACTTCAATTCTAGAACTATATTATATTTCAAAAGTTCTTAGAGTTTTACCCTATTTTTGGAATGGTATCTATTCTTTTATCAAACAATACACACATAAAAAAATTTAACAATGAAGGATTTTATTGGTAATCCAATGATGTATGAGGCTAGAATACTAGCTGAGGTTTAAGATAATAGATTTATCAAAGGGATAATACCGATCTTAAAGTATCTATTCCAAAAAATTAAAAATAACTTTAAGGAGGATGTTATATCCTCAAGCGATTTAAGTTGTTCAAACTTTGGATACGAACTTTCTCACCTAGACAGAAGATTAAATATGTTCATTAATAGGAATAAATGATTTAAGAATTATTTTAATGATTCTAAAAATAATGATCATATATTGAAATAGGTAAGGTGTTAAAAATTAAAATATATGGGGAATACCAGACCTGATTGCCCACAATTTAATGAGGAGAAATGAAAAACAGATAAGAAATAAGAACCAAATGAAATTTGATTATGAGTGAAAAAGACAAAATTATATGTAGTATATGTGGAGTGTTTCTAAATAATCCACTATCTCTTCATGTTAAGATTCAAATAATTAGAAATCTAATTTAGAGGAGAACATGTAATTTATGGCTTTAAAAGTAGAGGTAAGATCCAAAAAATCTTTTTCTTCTGATTCTGAAAGATTATTAAATGGTAAATTAATTGAATACTGTTCTATAATTGATAAATATTAATCCCTAAAAAAAATTTATAAATCCTTAAATAATATTCATAATTCTATCCCAAGTGAAAAATATGCCATGTTGAAACTACATCTTGAATAAAAAAACCCTATAAAATCGGCTTAAAAATGCACTATGCATGAAAATAAAATTAAATAATCATAGAATGAAGTAAAATTACTTAAACGTGTTTCTAGGATGTTTTATAAGGAATAATAATCATTAAATAATATTATTAGAAAGAATACTCATAGAAAATAGAGAAATGGTACTGGAAGTAATGTTGAGAAACCTAAGTAGTATAAAAAATACATTGTTCCTAGTAAAAGTAACTACAACATGTATATTGTTACCTATTTTTACTATGATATTTAAGGTCATTATGTTAATAATTATTTCATGGAAGTTCCTATGAATTATAATTTTAAAAAGGATTATGTTTCAAGAGATTTATCTAATATTGAACCTTAAAGGGTTAAACAAATCTATTTTTCCATATCTTTACTCACAGACACTGAAAAAATTTAGAGTATTTGGGTACAAAAATAGTTATTTATTACATATTTTTATTAGTAAAAATACATATAGAAATATGTGTAATTTGGTATATGGATGGTGGATTCTCAAGATACATGAGTGGAGATTTTTAAAATTTCTATGCATTGTCAAATATAGATGGAGTCTTGGTTACCTATGGTGATAATAGTAAAGGAAATATCATTAGGGTTGGTTCAGTTGAAGATTAAAAAACTATCATTATCAAAAAATTTCTATACATCTTGGGGATAAAGCACAATATGGTAATGATTTCTCAACTCTGTGATGATGAGTTTCCTATTGATTTTTTAAATATTGTTTCTTTTTATTTAATGATAAATTTCTTAAGTTTATAGAAATGTGAACTAAAAATATTTAAACTTCAGAACTTAGTTCCTTGTATAAATAGAAATTGAATTATTTAATTTCTAAAATAAATGAATCATGTACATGGTATAAAAGACTTTGAAATTTTAATATATTTTCTCTATCTAATTAATCTAAGAAAAAATTAGTTTTAGATTAGCCAAGTCTTAAGTATGATCAAAATAGAATTTGTGATTCATGCTAAATAGGAAAGAAACATTAGTCATATTTAAAATCAACTAACAAGGATACAATATCCAAACCTTTATAACTTATCCATATGGATTTGTTTTGACCATAAAGAGTAGTAATACTGACTTAAAGACTATTTTCTATTGTTTTGATTGATTATTTTTTCATATTTACCGAGGTTATTTTCTTAAAATTTAAAAGTGAAATTTTTATGTTATTGTAAGTTTTTGTAAGGATGTTTAAAATTAAAAATAATTAAAAAATTATTTTATTGAGAAGTGATCATGGAGTGAAGTTTTTGAATCATGAATTTAATTCTTTCATCTCAAAACTCATTATTAAAAATTCTTTTTACACTCTAAGAACACCTCAATAAAATGGAATTATAGAATTAATAAATAGGTATTTTCAAGAAATGGAAAGTATTTTATTGAATGAATATATTATTCATACAAATTTTTGGGAAGAATCTATTAATATTTTTTACCATATCACAATTTTAGTCAAGACTTTTCTCAAAAAGAAACTTTATGAGTTATAAAATAATAAAAAACCTGAAGTTGGATACTTTAATGTTTTTGTATGCACGATGTTTATATTAAACAATAAAGAAAACCTCAGTAAGTTTGATCCAAATGCTGATGAATGAATAATTGTTGGATATTCTAGTAATTCTAAAGTGTATAGAGTGTTTAATAAAAAGTCAATGATAGCTGAAGAATCTATTCATTTGAATTTTAATGAAAGTGATCCTTTTGATCACAAAATAATCAAATATATAAAGTCTTTTATTCTTTAAATAACTTAATACTCGACTCTTACAAATAATTTTTTGAAATTAAATTAGAATATTATCCAAGTCAATCCAATTTCGAATAATATGAAACTGTTGAACTTTAAATATTCTTACCTTAACAACCTATAACCATAAAGTTCCACTCTTTAGAGACTTTATAGGATACTTGGATAATGGATTTAGAACTAGGAGAAGTGTAGGAAACTATGCTAGGTTCTCTGCCTTCCTGTCTTGGCTGGAACCTAAATCTATAGAAGAATCCTTAGTAGAATAAATATGGATGTTAGCAATAAGGGAAGAACTAAAATAATATAAAAAAAATGAATTTTGGGAATTACTTAATGGGACCTAAAACCATCCCATGATAGTAACTAAATTGGTCTTTAGAAATAAACATGATGATCAAGGTTTAATTACTAGGAATAAGGCTAAGCCAGTTGTTAAGGGTTACAACCAGGAGAAAAGAATATATTATGAGGAAACATTTTACTCAATTTCAAGGCTTCAATACATTATGGTACCTTTAGACTACTTATCTCATATATATTTTAAATTATTCCAAAGGAATTACAAATGTGATTTTTTTAAATTGATATTTAGTGGAGGATGTTTATGTTGAACAATATCTAGGTTTTCAAATCTGTCTTCTTATATATTATATTGTTAAACTTCGGAAATTTATTTATATCCTTAACAAATAACCAAGTGTTTGGTATGAAATATTGTGTTATTTGATTTTAAAAAATGGATTTTTAGTATTTTTGGTAGATCCAACTGTTTTTAATTAAATTTCTCATTGTGATATATTATTAGTTTAAATTTATGAAGATGACGTTTTTTGGGTTAACTAATAAAACTATTTGTAATAATTTTTCAAAACTTATGAAAATTATTTTTTGAAAAGAGTATAATGGGATAATATGATTTATTTCTTGGTTTTAAAATTTATAAAATAATATAAATGTTTTGAATCAAATAAAATATATTATTGATTTATTTAAAAAATTTGGGCTTGAAAATAATAAGTCTTATATAAGTCTCATGTGTACTTATGAAAAAATTAATTTGGATAAAGTTGGAAACTAGTTGAAAACAAGTTATATAGACATATTATTGGTAGTTTTAAATATATTACTATTAGTACATCATACACTATGTTTTCTTTTCACCTTTTTGTAATATTTAAATCAAATATAAATAATCCAATCTTACTTCTATTAAAAAGATTTTTATATATTTAAAAGGAACAATTTTTCTATCTATACTTTATCCAAAAAATTATGGTTTTGATTTAATTTCATATTTAGATGATTATTTTAGAGAGTATGGATTAGAGAGATTAATAACTTTAGAAACCTTTAATTTTTTAATAAATTAATTGGTTTCATGGTCTAGTAAACTTTCAATTTCATTATTAATCACTAAGGTTGAATATATTTATGTCAGAAGTTTCTATTCATATGTGTTGTGGATGAAAGAAACCCTTTGGAAATTTGAAATTGAATTCAATAATATTCTTATTTTATTTTATAATACTAGTGCTATTAATATTTTCAAAAATCTTGTGAGACACCTTAGGACTAAGTATATTTTTCTTAGACTTCATTTTCAAAGAGATCATTTCTATAAAGGGGATATATTTTTAAACGTTTTAACACTATGTATCAATATAATTATATTTTTAGTAAACCACTTCCCAATGAGAGTTTTGATTTCTTAAGGGAGAGTTTTGTTTATTTATGTTTAATTCAAGTATTCAATTTTTATTATTAATAAAGTTTTAGTATAAATTTCTACTCTATGTTTTTGTTTTTAAAATCCAATTTGTTTCAGTTTATTATTCAATTATTTAATTGGTCAGTTTAAATTTTTTTTTTAATTTATTTTATGAATATTTTATTTTAGTTTTTTAAAAACTCGTAAAAATTACACTATAATTTTGGATTGAGAAGTTGAAATGTTTCTTTAAACCATCAGAGTAAAACCCTTATCACTCATACCTTTAGTCTTGCACCCTATTGAAATGATAATCTCTCAATATCTCTCAAACCATAGTTTCTAAACCTCAAACCTTATGATCATAGTAATGGAAATGATGAAGAGAATAGATGAAGCGAGTATCAAAAAAATGAAGAGGTAGAGGCCTTCCAGTTCTAAAAGTATATTATTATATGAGAAAGTTATATATTTTAAATCATTTTTTAGATAAATCTATTACTGAAGTAATCACTAAGATTTCAAGGCTTAGATTACATGTTAAATGGTGTAAATACATATTATGTCTTCTATAAAGAAGTAAAATAATTTTTAGGATCATAAAAAATTTGTTAATAGAGATACCAAATATGTCATCTCATAAAAGGTGAATTCTAGTGAATTATCTATTTCAATAGTAGACATATCTCAAATCATCAAATATCCCCATGCTAGAGTTTTTTATTTTAGTTTAAGATTGATTTGTGATAGTTTTCACAAGTTTTAGGATGTTATGTATTTCCTTTTTTGAAACTATCAAATATGTAAAATGCCAGTAAATGATTTGTAGGCTGACCAAAATGTATTAATCAATTTTATTCTGACTACTGTAGTTCCAAGGATTTATAATTTGAAGAAAATCCTTTTCCCAAATATGTATTTTATAGTTTTTATATTGAGTTATATCATGATTAATTTAAATAGGCACATGTTGAGGTATATCCAAAATTTATATTAAACGTATATGGGAATGTATTTCTATCCCTATGGAAGGTTGGTTTCAGTTATTCTATATAATAAATGGATGATTGATGACATACAAACTATGTTGAGATGTCATCACAATAACATTATGTGTGATGTAATACTTAATAAATTTTTATTTTTCTAGAGCATAACTAATGGAAAGCATATTATTTTTGGTTTGAAGGAGGATGAAATTTCATGTGCTTGAACTGCAGGGGGGGGGCATGATGTTAATGTTTAATAGTTATTCTTTTATTGATGGGGAAGAAGTTGGAGAATCCTGAGTTTAAGGGAGAGTTGGATTACCATAAGTGTATTGAGTCTGAAGATTCATCCATTGGATTTACAAAATTTTTATTAGTACCATGAGAAATAAAATTGTTAATGAGAATATACCAGTTAGAGTATGGGGAGCTCTTCAATTTCATAGAACCTTTCATGATCATTTTGGTGAGATAGACAATGAATATGTACTTATTCATTGGCCCATAAAAAGATAATACATTGTTAATAAGGATATAGTTTCTATAGTTGAATAAGTGGAAAAACCTATTTTTAGTGAGGAAAGGGTTGAGGAGGATGCTGTTGTAGTTTTTACTTAAGAAAGAGATAACCAAGCTATTTAAGATAAGGAACATCTTGATGAGGATGCTCATAATAGAGAGATTGGTAGTTCTCTTGTAACTACAACAATAGAAATGATCCTAAATTAGCCAAATTCATTTGTTTAAAGGCCCATAGAAATGACAGTTGAAGAATCTAGGGAACCAATATAAGTTATTTTTGAGTTACCTTCTCACTATGGTAAAGAGTTTGAGTTTTGGTCACTTCAGGTGGTTAAAGTTAGAGAGCCTTCTGCAAGGTTTTAGAAAATTTCATCAAATGGTATATATGTATTGAAGTTTGAGGATATTACTCATTATTTTTCATTGGGTATGGTTTTTTAAGTTCAAAAAGTTGAAGGGTGAAGATATTAAGTTTCAAGTGGAGCTTGATAATACTTTCAAGTATTATAAATAGTTGACAAATACTTTTATTTCCAAAATAGAATTTGAATATTCCCATGTTTAGTATTAATGTTTGTAATAAAGTTAAATATCAAGGTAATATTTTGATTATTTTAAGAGAAATAAATCTAATGAAGTTGGATAGATATGAAATAATGTTGTTTAAAAATAAAATTTTGGTGAGCTGAATTTTTTTTATATTCAGTTTAAATATGCAAAAGCCAGTTTCATTCAAGGAAAAACTTCTACCAATAGTAGAAAAATATCAATAATTGTGTTGAGGATAATATAACCAATATTCGGAGATATTGATTTCATAGATAAAATAATTCACATCTTATAATGTCATTGTGTTCCCCTTTACACTTTAATGGAAAATAATAATGATCTAGTTGATATGTTGAGTTTTCTTGAACTAAGAGTTCAGTTTTTGGTCACTCGATTTGGTGATATAATAGATAAGTATGTCTATTTTCATATATTGTTTATAATTTTCTAAAAATTCATTTGGTGGACATACTTAAGATGTACTAGGAATAATTTTTTTATGGAGGAATTGTTTGGGCCAATGAATGAGAATTTCAAACTACTGATGGAGGAGTTAAAGGGGGTACATCCAAATGTTCATGATTCCCTAACTAAATAATATTCTTATGGTTAGCATGGACCTTATTCTTATCCTACCACATAACTAGTGAAACCCATGAGCCAAAATTCTTTATAAACTTGGAAAATTAATGCCATTAATTTATTTTTTAAATTTTAAATTTTCATTATTTCTATTTTCTATTTACTACTATTTTATATTTCTAAGACTATTCATTTTTTAGGATACATTTATCATTTTCCTAAAATAGCATTCATTAAGTATTTTTTTTGTATATTGAATGTGTTTTACTCAATTTATATAATTTATTTTTTATTTCTTAAAAAGGATATCAATATGGATAAATAAAAAATTTATTATTTGACTTAATAAATATCTATTTATTTAATTATTATTCAAAACCTATAAATATTTTATTGTTTATATGTATATTTTTTTTATCATAAACATGGGAGATTATTTGGAACATGAATGTTGATCCAACTATTTAGTTAATTTCTCATTAATTTTGATATAAAAAACATCCACATTGTTGTTACTAATGAATGAACCTTATGTGAATTCTAGGATTATATTTATGGGAATATTTATTTTATTTTCTAATGAATTCTGAAATTATCTCAATTGAATTTTTATTTTCTAATGTATTCTGGATGTTTTGAAGATGTATGGAATCACTATTTGGAACTCTATATTTAAGGTAAATGTTAGGATTGGGAAGGTAACTTTTGATAGGGAATACTAATTTTTGAACCTTACATTTTAAGTAAATATTAGGATTGAGAACATAAATTTTGAGAATAACCCTAAGTTTGAGTATATAATGTATGGTTTGTTAACCCAATGTTTGGAATTAATGATACATATTATCGTACTTTTGAAGCCATACATATAGATATAAAACCCTATATTGAGGCATTTGTCTATGGGATTTGGATTTTGGATATTCTCTAAGATTTATATAATGATTTCATCAGAGTAAATACCTCATTAAAATCCATTAAAAGAACATTTCAAAGGCTCTTGAATAATGAATCAAATTGTTCATATTTCTAAGGAATGTTTTGATTTTCAGTGGGAGATTAAATTCAATTTTTAAACATGATGTATATTTTGAAGATTAGGATTTATATAGATATATTTATAGTCCTGATTGACCAAAATAAAATATTATTTCTTTTTTATTCTCTATAGACTTATTTTTTTTAAGAGTGAAAATATTATAGGGGAATGTTGATTCAACTATTTCTAAACAACTCTCTATCTCTATGAAATTTAAAAAGATGAATCTCTTTTTAATTTTTTCCACACTTATGGAGAAAATTATTTCTTTTGATACTGTCATTCCTCCCGGTTTATAATATTCTAAGTTCTTCAATTTTTTTTCAAGACTATACTTTGCAGACATACATGTTATTATTTTTTGTTGTTTATCCATCCTACTTCTAAAAGGTGAATTTGTTGTTTCTATGCTTTATAGTAATTATCTATTTTAACCCAGAGTATCTTTAGAAGGACTGTGTTGTGAATACCTTCTTATATTCCTATAAATATCAATTCTTTTTTTCAGTTGTAGATGATATAGTGAGCTGAAGCTATATTCAGTAGTTATACATCTCTTTTTTGTTATAGTTTCATCTTCTCATACTAAGATTTGTGTATGTGGTTCCTCATAAAAGTACATAAAGGTCCTATAAAATCCATGTTGTTATGTGTAAACTAACTCTACACTTAGTTTTCAGGGCCCTAAATAAAAGGATATATTTAGCTAAAAACACCATGCTAGAAGACAGAATTTTAGTGGAGTGGATTCAGGGATCTTTGTTCCCATAACCATTATAAAGACTGTTTCTTTCTTTTCATTATTATTATAACACTTAATCGGAATTAAGAAAAGAGTATTTTATCACCTCTAAAATCGAAAAGAAGGATTAATTTTAAACAAACCAATTGTTCTTAAAAGGACACAGTCCAACCCCCTCTTATGTCTGAATGTTTATTATACCTAACATGCATTTCAACTATTTAGAAAACCTTTGACAATACTTTTATACAACTGATATATGTTTATATGATATCATCTACCTTTTTTCTCTATATGGATTGTGATTTCAATGTTCTAAAGCTTTTTTCTTATGGTTTAATTAATATATGATGAAATTAGGAGTGTTTATTGACATTATGACCTAATTTTTTAAGGTTTAAATTATGATATGGTTTGAGTATATTAATTACCTTTAATTCACTAAGTAAAAATTTTATATTTTATGAGATGATTATGTGAGATAGAGATGTGTATTTTTGACCAACTATGTCATGGGAGACAAAAATGTAACATCCCAGGTAAATAAAGAATAAAAAATGTTCATATTTATTAATATTTACGAATTAAATATTAATTTTACTTTAAAGGGGTTTCTATGTTCGATAGCGTACCCGATACGCAACAAAAAGTTTCCTTGAAATCTTACGTTGCATACTAGTAATAAAATAATATTATCTTAAATGGCAGTTAACACGTAGCCATTGTATTGGTGGGAATGAATAGAAATAACTAAAATATGATTATATATGTTTGTTAAATGTTTTTTCATTTATCCAATAAAGGATAAAGGCTTAAAATACGAAAAGAATTCAATTTTAGGCATATATACTCTAATTTTCACTAAAGGTCCACTTATCACCTTTTGATGGAGAACCCTCTTTAAATATATTTTTGGCCACTCTTATACATTCTATTGGACCAAATAAAATTCTTCTATAGAATCGAGACATCACAATTTACTTTGTGTAAATTTTTGGTATTTTTCTGATAAAGTTCATTTTTAATGAATAGTGAAAAATGTTGTATTTTAATTCAAAACCAATTTTTAATATAATTTATTTATATGATTATATTATCTTTTGAATTGGGTTTAAAGTGAAATTAGAATATATTTTCACCATTTAATCCAATAGTGGTCGTTGGAATTAATTTCACTTTGAAATTGGACTTAAACTAGTGTTAATCTTTTGATATATATTGTTTCATAAAAACACACTATTTGTCATGAAAGCGGGAATTAATTATTAAATTAATTAATTTAACTTATATGATTTGAATTTTTTAAAATAGAAATCATTTTTGAATTCGGAATATCAAATATAGCTTAAGGTGAAGTTTTGGTATTTTTTTGAAAAACTTCAATTTTTGATGAATAGTGAAACGACTAAGTGGTACTTAAAAAACTGATTTTTCATTTAAATGAAATTTTACCACCTATGTGTTTTGAATTTCAAAAATCCGACATACATGGTTGTCATTAGGAAGTAAAATGTGGTTCAATGGGATTAAAATAATTTTTTGGTGAATAGTAACTTTTAAGTTTTTTATCGCGATTAGAGGTAATTAGTGTAGTTTAAGGTAAAAATAATGTTTTAATAATATGAAATGACCTTGAAACATGTCCTACCCTTATTGGATGTGTCATGACCGACCAAGACAATCCATGGGTCAACTTGGGGACCCCATGGAGCCACTTTTGTAGGAAAATGATATTAATAACTTTTTATTTAAAGTTAAAATAAAAATGTCACAAACATGAGTTGTTTTACTGAAACAATTTTTAAAAAGGGCTATCAAAGTAATATTTTTGACTATAAACATTCATTAGAAATCTAAAAATATTTCCCACACCAGGATCTTTCTTCTTATAATTTTTAGACATTAAATAAATTAAATTATTTGTGACACCATGATGATGCAACAATTACTTCATTATTTAACGATTAAAATAAAATGAAAAGATAATGTAAAATATAAGACCTAAACATGTAAAAAACCTATTAAATGGGTGGATTTAGAAATCTAATTACATTGTCCTAGAAATATATAATTTTGGGACCTTTTAAATTCAGAACGAATTTTATAATAAAGTAACCTTTTATAACATCCCAAGAGTGCCTCTCCTCTCCTCTTATAAAAGGCCCCACCTCTACCACCTTACCCACACCTCTCAATCCTTTGGATCGACCAAAACCTGCCCATTTTGTCTCTCCAAATCCCTCTATTACTCCTTGAAGCCTCACTTTGGGTATAATTCTTTCCAAGGAATCCTTTGAGCTCAAATCAAAAAGAGTTACCCGATTTAAAGGTAGTGTCTTGTCTTGTGTTCTTATGTTTTATTTTGCTTCTCCAACCCCCGAAAAACTTTTTATTACATTCTTTTGTAACAACACCAGTATCTTCAATATAATAGGATGTTGTTATGAGAAGTATTAGAGCTACACCTACACACACCTTCGTCTAATGGTTAAAGAACATACTGTTTCTGTGGTTGGCGATTTTCTACCTCACGAAACGATGATTGTTCAATATTCTTTTAACACCCTTCATGGTGGACATTAATATGTCACTATATTTATATATGATATAAATTATGTTTATATTTTCCTTATTATTCTGTATTTTTCATTTGTGGCATACCTTTATGGTTTCTATTGTGGGTAAACACGATAATTTCATTTTAGGAAGTGTAGACTACCGCCCCCTCAAAGTGATTTGATTCGTTAATGCCATATGTGGGATGTATAAAGGATGGATTTAATGTTATTATATATTATGTTATACTATAATTATAATATAACCTTATATCATTATGATTTCACTCCACTAAATACGAAATAGATATGAAAGTAGCGTTCATGCGTACGTACGGCTTACCGTCTCCATGAACGGTGCATTTCATTTCTTATCCCCAAATGTAATGTACTATTATAAGTACATATATATAATGGATATATATGAAGTATGTTACATATAAATGATTAATATAATTCTGGAATTCAAATATACATATCTCTCATTTAGTTTTAATTCCATTAATATGACATAGAAATGAAAGTAGCGTTCATGCGTACGTACGGCTTACCGTCTCCATGAACGATGCATTTCATTTCTTACCTATAAATGATTATGTAATATTATAAATGCATGTATATAATGGATATATATGATATATATGGCATCTACATCATGAATATCATTCTTGAGATGAAGGATATTTGACTACGTGAACAACTTGTAAATATAAGAAGTTCACTTTTGACTCAAGTACCAAACATCGACAAAATGACCGTTATTAACTTAAATGATTACATAATGTTCATAACATGGTAATAAGTGATATAAAAGGAATAATGAACTTTAAAAAGTTTCTTAATCATGTAGAAATTAACTCAAGTTTATTATTTAGGACATTAAAGAACGATCGAGTCAAGTCGGACCCGAGGTATGGGACTTCGTCTCAATCTCCTTTAATTGTGGAATATTTTGTTTTATACACAACTTTATTTTCTATAGTGTATAAACCCCTTTGAATTTTACATTTATTCAAAAGGAATATTTTTATACGAAGCATTTACTAAATGACAAAAGGGAATGTTTTTTGGTCATACGTATGCGGTGACAACGACTTCTCCGCCGCCATGACCATTATTTGAGTTTCGGCTTCCTCTACAAGCCATAACGTTTTTAATGAAAAATAAATACCATGTTTGAATTTTATTTTATTTTGGAATTGAAAATGGTTTTGATAATGTTTTTATTATATCAATGTGTTATTGATATCTTGTGATTGAAATGTGGAAATGTTATGTTTCCTTTATGCATGTTTTTTGTGATACAATTATGTTATGGTTCTTGGGAATTGTTTATGAAGACGGGTGGTTCCGTGATAAAATAATGGCGGGTGAGACCAATATATCTCTATAATGCTTTGGGTAACACGAAGGGGTTAAACGTTAAGGTTTCTCCGAAGAGATTTAGGGAATATACTGTGATGGGTATTCCAAACGTAACCAAGAGGGTTACTCCCTACATAAGAATGTTATGAATGCCTCAAGTTACCTTCATGTCTTATGATTTCTATGTTTTATTTATGATTTGATGAGGTATGTTAAAGTGATTATGTTTTATGAGTAAAGTATGATTTCATTGATTCTTATGTATACATGTACTCATGTTTCCTTTCCATATTTTTATATCCCTTACTGAGCTTTTTATGCTCATCCCAAGTTTTTGAAATGTTTTTCACAGGTCAAGGGAAAGGTACACGATGTGATGATAGTGTCAAGGTAGTGTCAATAAAGAATCCATGTTTTATTTTAAATATGTTTCCATTGATGGGAAAAATGAGTACTATATTTTATGTAACCACTTTGTTTAAATGTGGAATGTAATGCATGTTTTATGATCTAATTCTCTAAAAATCTAAACCGGAAAAGATCCTCAGAGTCTATTCTTGAAGTAACTAAAGATTAAGTAATGTTTAATGCTGGGTCCTTATAGTTGGTATCAGAGGTCAGTTTAGATAACTTTAGGAGTTATAATTCTATTAAATGATTTTCCAAAATTTTTATTATGGTCAAATTTAAATGATATAACATTTAAAGATTACCATGTTCCTTCTCCTAAGATATTTCTGTGTTAAGAATGGGTTTTCATAGAGGAAATAGAACAGATTTTCTGGGAAGGAATACAGAGGGAAATGAACTTTCAAATTAGTATCCTGAGATGGTCAGAATCATAACTGAACAGTTTGTTGTGGTGATGGCGCCGTTGACTTAGGTTACTACCGAAGGAGTTGAAAAGAAGATTGGTGAATGCTCCGTTTTTGGAACTTGCTTCTAGTAATGGTGAGTTTTTTTATCTACAATGATGCTTCATTGAAAGGACTTGGTTGTGTCATAATGCAGAATGATCAGGTAATTGCCTATGCTTCACGTCAGTTGAAAATTCATGAGGTAAATTACCCTACACATGATTTGGAATTAGCTGCTGTTGTTTTCGCTTTAAAAATTTAGAGGCATCATTTGTATGGAGTAAAGTGTGAAATATATACCGATCACAAAAGATTAAAGTATATATTCACTCAGAAATAATTGAACATGAGATAGAGGATATGGCTGGAATTAGTCAAGGATTATGATTTTACAATTCATTACCATCCGGGAAAAGCAAATAAAGTGGCTCATGCTTTGAGTCAACAACGTAATGCTTCATTAACAATGTTGCATTTGGAACATGATCCTTTAATTAAGGATTTGATGAAATTTTGCATAAAAGTTATTGGTGCAGGATGTCCTTCTGTTTTGTTTCAGGTATCAGTGAAATCTTCTCTATCAGACAGAATCAAACAAGCATAGAAGCAAGACAGTGGGTTGTAGAAAAAGGTAGAGCTGGTTCAGAAGGGTAAGTTTCCTGAATTTAACATTAATAATGATTTTGTTTTGAGGTTTGGGAATAGATTATGTGTTCCTGGTGATTCAAAGTTGAAGAATGAGTTGTTATGTGAGGCTCATAGCACCCCATTTTCAGTTCATCCTGGAAGTACTAAGATGTACAGAGATCTGCAGGATTATTACTGGTGGGATGGAATGAAAAGAGATATTGCTGATTTTACTGTAAAGTGTTTGACTTGTCAATAGGTTAAAGCAGAGAAGCAGTTACCGAAAGGGATGCTTCAACCTTAACCAGTGCCAAAGTGGAAATGGGAAAATGTATCCATAGACTTTGTTGTGGGATTACCGAAGACATCTCGAGGTAATAATGCAATCTGGGATATTGTTGATCGCTTGACTAAATCTTCTCATTTCCTTCCTATTCAAGATACTTTCTCTCTAGATCAACTTTCTCAATTGTATCTTAAGGAGATAGTCAGGGTGCATGGAGTTCCCCTATCCATTGTATCTGATCGTGATCCCAGGTTTACTTCTATCTTTTGGAAAGGCATTCAAAAGTCGTTGGGTACTGAATTAAATTTTCGTGCACCTTTTCATCCGCAATCAGATGAGCAGTCAGAACGAACAATTTAGACATTGGAGGATATGATACATGCTTGTTCAATGGATTATCAGGGAAGTTGGGACCAATATCTTTCTTTGGTTGAATTTTCATATAATAACAATTTTCATTCCAGTATACAAATGGCACCGTTTGAGGCATTATATGGGAAGCAGTGTCGAACTCCATCTTTTTGGGAAGAAGTGGGTGAAAGGATGCTGATGGGACCATAATTGGTAGAATAGATGGCAAAAAAAGTCCAGTTGACTCAGAAACACATGAGAACAGCCCAGAGAAGGCATAAGAGTTATGCGGATAACCGGAGGAAGGATCTATCTTTCGAGGTAGGTGATCATGTTTTTCTCAAAGTTTCACCATGGAAAAGTGTGATGCGATTTGGTAAGAAAGGAAAACTGAGTCCAAGGTTCATTGGACCATATGAAATTCTGGAGAGAGTTGGATCAGTTTCTTACCGAGTGTCTTTACCTCTGAGTTTATCTCAGGTACACAATGTTTTTCATATTTCAATGGTAAGGAAGTACATGCCAGATCCATCTCATGTTTTGAGTCCAGAGGTGGTTCAGCTGGAAGAGAATATATCTTATGAGGAACAACCGGTCCAGATTCTTGACCACATGGAGAAAGTGTTGTAGAATAAGGTGATTAATCAAGTAAAGGTTTTGTGGAAAAACCACATGAGTGAAGAGGCAACATGGGAATCTGAAAATTCTATGAGGGATAAATACCCCCACTTATTTTGATAAGTGAATAAAATTGCGAGGACGCAATTACCGAAAGGGGGAAGGATGTAACATCCCAAGTAAATAAATAATAAAACATTTTCATATTTATTAATATTTACTAATTAAATATTAATTTTACTTTAAAGGGGTTTTTATGTTCGATAGCGTACCCGATACGCAACAAAGAGTTTCTTTGAAATCTTACGTTGCACACTAGTAATAAAATAATATTATTTTACATAGTAGTTAACACGTAGCCGTTGTATTGGCTGTAATGAATATAAATAACTAATATATGATTATATATGTTTGTTAAATGTTTTTACATTTATCCAATAAAGGATAAAGGCTTAAAATACGAAAAGAATTCAATTTTAGGCATATATACTCTAATTTTCACTAAAGGTCCACTTATCGCCTTTTGATGGAGAACCCTCTTTAAATATAGTTTTGGTCACTCTTATACATTCTATTGGACCAAATAAAATTTTTCTTTAGAATCGGGACAACAAAATTTACTTTGTGTAAATTTTTGGTATTTTTCCGATAAAGTTCATTTTTAATGAATAGTGAAAAATGTTTTATTTTAATTCAAAACCACTTTTTTATATAATTTATTTACATGATTAGATTATCTTTTGAATTAGTTCTAAAGTGAAATTAGAATATATTTTTACCATTTAATCCAATAGTGGTCGTTGTAATTAATTTCACTTTGAAATTGGACTTAAACTAGTGTCAATCTTTTGATATATATTGTTTCATAAAAACATGCTATTTGTCATGACAGTGGGAATTAATTATTAAATTAATTAATGTAACTTATATGATTTGAATTTTTTAAAATAGGCATCATTTTTTAATTTTGAATATCAAAAATATCTTAGGGTGAAGTTTTGGTATTTTTCTGAAAAACTTCAATTTTTGATGAATAGTGAAACCACTAAGTGGTACTTAAAAAACTGATTTTTTGTTTAAATGAAATTTTACCACCTCTGTGTTTTGAATTTCAAAAATACAACATACATGGTTGTCATTAATAAGTAAAATGTGGTTTAATGGGATTAAATAATTTTTTTTGTGAATAGTAACTTTTAAGTTTTTTATCACGATTTGAGGTAATTAGTGTAGTTTAAGGTAAAAATAAGGTTTTAATAATATGAAATGACCTTGACACATGTCCTAACCTTATTGGATGTGTCGTGGCCGACCACGAAAATCCATGGGTCAACCTGGGGACCCCATGGAGCAACATTTGTAGGAAAATGAGATTAATAACTTTTTATTTAAAGTTAAAATTAAAATGTCACAAACATGAGTTGTTTTACTGAAACAATTTTTAAATAGGGTTATAAAAGTAATATTTTTGACTATAAATATTAATTATAAAGATAAAAATATTTCCTACATCATGATAGTTTTTTTTATAATTTTTAGACATTAAATAAATTAAATTATTTGTGACACCATAATGATGCATCGATTACCTCATTATTTAACGATTTAAATAAAATTAAAAGATAATGTAAAATCTATAACCTAAACATGTCAAAAACCTATTGTATGGGTGGATTTTGAACTCTTATAACCTTATCCTCTAAATATATAATTTTGGGATTTTTTAAATCTGAAAATCATTTTATAATAAAGTATCCTTTTATAACTCCCCAAGAGTGCCCCTCCTCTCCTCTTATAAAAGGCCCCCACCTCTACCACCTTACCCACACCTCTAAAGCCTTTGGCTCGGCCAAAACCTGCCCATTTTGTCTCTCCACATCCCTCTCTTACTCATATAATCCTCTCTTTGGGCAGAATTCTTTCCAAGTAAGCCTTTGAGCTCAAATAAAAAAGAGTTACCCGATTTAAAGGTAGTGTCTTCTCTTGTGTTCTTATGTTTTATTTTGCTTCTCCAACCCCATAAACTCTTTTTATTCCTTTATTTTGTAACAGAACCAGTATATTTAAAATACTAGGATGTTTTCATGAGAATTATTAGAGCTACACCTACACACACCTTCGTCAAATGGTTAAAGAACATACTGTTTCTGTTGTTGGCAATTTCCTACCTCACGAAATGATGATTGTTCAATCTTCTTTTAACACCTTTCATGGTGGCCATTAAGATGTCAATATATTTATATATGATATATATTATGTTTAATTTTTTCCTTATGCTTCTGTATTTTTCATTTGTGGCATACCTTTATGGTTTCTATTGTGGGTAAACACGATAATTTCATTTTAGGAAGTGCGGACTACCGCCCCCTCAAACTGATTTGATTCGTTAAATTCCATATGTGGGACCTATAAAGGATGGATTTAATGTTATTATATATTATGTTATACAGGAATTACAATATAACCTTATATCATTATGATTTCACTCAATTAAATATGAAATAGAAATAAAAGTAGCGTTCATGCGTACGTACGGCTTACCATCTCCATGAACAGGGCATTTCATTTCTTATCCCCAAATGTAATGTACTATTATAAGTACATATATATAATGGATATATATGATGTATGTTACATATAAATGATGAATATAATTCTGGAATTAAAATATACATATCTCTCATTTAGTTTTAATTCCATTAATATGACATAGAAATGAATGTAGTGTTCATGCGTACGTACTGCTTACCGTCTCCATGAACGGTGCATTTCATTTCTTACCTCTAAATGATTATGTAATATTATAAATTCATGTATATACTGAATATATATGATATATATGGCATCTACATCATGAATATCATTCTTGAGATAATGGATATTTTACTACATGAACAACTTGTAAATATAAGAAGTTCACTTTTGACTCAAGTACCAAATATCGACAAAACGACAGTTATTAAATTAAATGATTACATAATGTTCATAAAATGGTAATAAGTGATATAAAAGGAATAAATAACTTGAAAAAGGTTCTTAATAAATTAGAAATCAACTCAAGTTTATTATTCAAGACATTAAATAATGATCGAGTCAAGTCAGACCCGAGGTATGGGACTTCGTATCAATCTCTTTTCATTGAGGCATATTTTGTTTTATACACAACTTTCTTTTATACGGTGTATAAAACCCTTTTAATTTTATGTTTATTCAAAATGAATCTTTTTATAAGAAGCATTTACTAAATGACAAAATGGAATGTTTTTTTGGTCGTACGTATGCGGCGACAACGACTTCTCCGCCGCCGTGACCATTATTTGAGTTTCGACTTCCTCTACAATCCATAACTTTTTTTAATGAAAAATAAATACTATGTTTTAATTTTCTTTTATTTTGGTATTGAAAATGGTTTTGATAATGTTTTTATTATATCAATGTGTTATTTATATCTTGTGATTGAAATGTGGAAATGTTATGTTTTCTTTATGCATGTTTTATGTGATACGATTATATTATGGTTCTTGGGAATTATTAATGAAGATGGGTGGTTCTGTGATAAACTAATGGAAGGTGAGCCCTATATATCTCTCCAATGAATTGGGTAATGCAAAGGGGTTAAACATTAAGGTTTCTCCAAAGATATTTAGGGAATATACTGTGATGGGTATTCCAAACGTAACGAAGAGGGTTACTCCCTACGTAAGAATGTTATGAGTGCCTCAAGTTACATTTATGCCTTATGATATCTATTTTTTATTCGTGATTTAATGAGGTATGTTAAAGTTCTTATGTTTTATGAGTAAAGTATGATTTCAATTGATTCTTACGTATACTTGTACTCATGTTTCCTTTCCATATTTTTATATCCCTTACTCACCTTTTTATGCTCATCCCATGTTTTTGAAATATTTTTCAGAGGTCAAGGGAAAGGTACATGATGTGATGATAGTGTTAAGGAAGTGTCAAGAAAGAATCCATGTTTTATTTTAAATATTTTTCCATTGATGGGAAAAATGAGTACTATCTTTTAGGTAACCGTTTTGTTTAAATATGTAATGTAATGCATGTTTTATGATCTAATTCTCTAAAACTCTAAACCTGAAAAGATCATCAACGTGTATTCTTGAAGTAACTCAAGATTAAGTAATGTTTAAGGCTAGGGCCTTATAAAAAACGTGTATTATTGACTTTCTATGTCATGAGAGATATATATGTGTATTTTTGACAAACTATATTATAGGGTAAGAAGATGTTTATTTATTCACTCGCTATGTTCTGGGAGATAGAGATGCGTATTTATGAGTAGTATGTTATGTGAGATAAGGATATGTATTCATGAACCACTATGTTATGGGATATAGGGATGTGAAATCATGATCCATACTTTTATTATTTATTATACTTAGGTTTTATCACATTTTTCCTTATTATACTATGTTTTAATGGCATGTTACATTATTATGTCATATGCCTATGTTAAATCTATATGGGTTATTTTTATTATCTCATGTTTCTACACTCTGTTTCCATGGTAAATATTTATTCATTTGATATTACATGTCCCTCTACTATGCCTTGTGAATAACTCTTGTTACTTATCATCTTTTTAACAATATATTTCTCTAATGTTCATGTTTTCTCATATTCTTATGATCTAACCCTTGATTACATAGTGTTAATATTTTCCCTTAATATCATTTCATAACACCCCTTTATCATGTTTCCTTTCCCCAGGTTATGAAGATGATTATAACTTATAACAGTTCTAGAAGGGAGTCGAATATTGTTATATTATTTAGAAATTTTCAAAAGTATCTTTTACTGAGTTTCTTATGTATCTGATCCTAAAAGACACAAAACCATCCATTATTGGGGTTGTTCCATTATTTTTGAGATGTAGCGTTTAACTTATTGAAATGTTGTAAAATAATCATATGTTTAGCTTGGATTATCTCACTTAATATCAAATACTAGTTTTAAATTATGTATTTTTTTGCACTGAACCTAGGAGTGTAGGTATGGGGCTCCTCAGATAACTTATTTTATCATTGAAATCTTGGATTATTTCTTTTCCTTTAGTAACAACGTGGTATAGTGTTACTACCATGGAAATGAAGTATATTATAAACACTATAAAAGACTTTTTGTTTATTCTATATTGTTAGTGAGAGAGATTTTGGGTTTTTGATTGTGTATTCCAAAACATATATAGGGTAGAAAGGAAATTTAGTGTGAGATATTGGATCTTAGTACCTTTATTTTGATTTCATTATTGGGTGTTTGAAATTCTAGATCTTACAATTTTTTTTAAGTGATGTTCCAAAATGTGGTTCTAGAATTTTTGTCCAGGCTCAAAAAGAGGTATTAACAGTTGGTTTTAGACTTCTAGAGGCTCATTACTTGATATTTTTCATTCAAGTGGGAGTTCACTATTTTTGAAGGAATACAGTTAGAATAATACAAGTCCTAGATTGGAAAGTTTAATGTTTCATACTTTATATTTTGAAAAATATATATTAAAGACTATTTTAATTATAAGGATATTTATCTTTTCTTAAGTGAATCAAACTAGATGCAATGGTAAGGAGGAATTTTAATTAATTGACCATAAATAACTTTGGTTAGTTTAATTATTTTGGTAAAAAATTCATCCTATAATATCTAGTAAGTGAAAATCACTACTAAATGTATAGTTAATCTTGAAAACAAGTATGAAAATACTTCCAAAATGAACAATGTATTCACGTTGCAATGAATTTTGAGTATAAGAATGTCAGAAGGATGGTAGGTATCTATTCATGTCAATGAATTAAATATTATTTGGAGTCATCATGAATTGGTGAGGGTGGAATTCTATGAAAGCCTGTGGGACTCAATCCTTCTCTCAATTCTTTTGAAAACTTAGGATGAAATGTTTTTTACTATTAGTAATTATGGTTGAAATATTGACTTGGTGTATGAGAAAACTCAAGATCATGTGATGAATGAAGAGATTTATAAGTAAGAAGCCTTAGGTGATACAGAAAAAACTTATAGTATAGAAGTTATATGTAACTCCATCAAATATATAACCAAATTCAAAAAAAGGGAAGGAGGTTATAAAAAACAACTAAAGAAAATTGACAGGCGCTGGACCCATTTACAAGAATTGTGGGAATAAGGGGAACCTAAATAAATATTAGAGGGACAAGAGGTCAAATTATAGATGGTTTACATACAAACCTTCTTCTACAAATATCATTATCAAGGAGGAAATAAATTTATTATTTAGTATATCATGCTCATTGGACTCATGAATCATTGATTCCAGGGACACAATTCACTTAACATATGAGAGGGGTAGTATGTATAATTATGTTTCTAGAAGATTTATAAGGGCACAATTTATGGATAATGAAACTATTATGATAATTATAAATTGTTATGTGTATGTTTTAATAGAATTATATATTTATTGGAGTTATAAGGGATGTGACACATACTGAGGTTAAATAAAAAAATAATATCTATTGTTCAGCTAGAAAATTAAGTTTTATATATGAGTTTTGTGTAAGGAGTGTGGAAAATATCACACGGTTCCATGTTCATGTCAAAAGTATTAAAAGATAGAATGTTTTATCTAACAAAGAGTTTGGAAGAAACAACACTTATCAGAAGAAAAACATATAAAATATAAATGTTATGGAATGATCATCTAGGAATCTTGAGTGAGAAAGGAATGAGAATATTGGTTTCTAAGGTAATGTTTAATGTCGACTATTTGGATTATGAAACCTATAAAGAGTTTATCATTGGTAATCAATGAAAAGTGTATTTAAATATGTATGGAAGAACAAAAAATAAATGGAAGTTAGAGATAGTTAATATGGATGTATGGGGACCAACATTGGATCAATATCACAAATATTATTTATACTTTATTAACTTCAACTAATATGTGTCATGGAAGGTGTGGGTGTTATTTCTCAAGAAATATCTTGAGGTATTCCTAAAATTCATTCTATAGAGATCCATAGTTGAAATAAAGGCAAGTTCAAAACATTTATGTTTGAGATACGATAATTGTAGGGATTATAAAAGAATTTTTTTTGGTAATTTTATTGGAATATTGGTATTTATTTTGATAAGACAATTCTTAAAACACTAGAACAAAATGGAGTAGTGGATCAAATGAACTTGGTTCTATATGAGAGATTCAAAATCATAAGATTCACTTTGGTTTTACCAAATAGTTTTAGGTATAATCTATGAATTATGTAGTGTAACTTATGAATATAAGTCTTCATGAACCATTAGGTAAGGAGCTTATAGAAGAATAGTTGACTTGAATAAATATTAATGTGTCCCACTGCAAAGTATTTAGGCATATTTCATATGTTCATGTTGATTCTTGGAAGAGGGAAAAATAGAAGCAATCTCATAGAAATGTTTCATTATGGGTAACAATGAATAAGATTTTGGATTTTAGATTTTGGATAATAACCAATATATATTCATTATAAGACTGAATTTTTACTTCAATGAAGGTTTCTTTTGTAAGGATTGAATCCAATATAAAGATATAGATTAGAAGATGGAACCGTTATATATTGAGGTTCATCTAAATGAATATCCAGAAAGACCAGTTAGTTTAGGAACCACTCTAGTTATAGAAGAAACTAACTCTCTTTAATGTGGATTTTTAAATGGAGGTTTAATTATAGAGGGTCATACTTGTCCAAAAATACTAAAAATATTAAGAACTATATATCCCCAGGCTGGATTAACCACTAGGGGGGGGGGTAAATTAATAGTTTTCGTTTTAGGAAATCTTTTCTTTTTTATAAAACCTATTAAACTTATTAAGGTTAATGATCCATTAGTGATATCTCTCAATCTCACATCATATAAAGAAATATTAATATATCGTGAAACACACGGTAATTACAAGGACCAATATAAAGACCTACTTCTTCCCATGTTAGTTAGACCCTTAACATGGATTCTCCACTATATTTGTTTTTCAATTATAATGGATGATACATATTCATACTATATCTTAGCTCTTGAGTCCACACATGAGTATCTTTAGAATAATTACCATAGTTTTACCAAAGATTACAATCACCTTCATGCTCTTTAGTTACACGAGAGGATCTTTATTCTTCTTTAAACAATGTTACTAGAGTCCAAACTGGCCTTCATATTCTTGAATCACATTAGATGATATTTACATTTTTTCAAAAAGTATTATCATTCAATTATTATACCATATTAAATGTACTATGTCTTCTTCTATGTTATATTACTTCACAAGCGTACTATATTTTCCCTGATTGAGTACAAATTCAAGTATCTTCTTTAAGAACCCGCATCTTTCTGGACAGAAGTTTTGAGTAGAAATTTGAATTTTTGTAGTCAAATGATTATAAAGGGGTAAGACGGTCTTTCCCCCTATCAATTGACCTCATATAATTTATTTACCACTTCATTGGTCCTAGAATAGGGTGTTTACCCTAGCACATGAGTTTGGTATAAATTTGAGCCTTTCGAACATTGGCAGAGTAATTAATAATTATTAAATTAAATATTAAATTATTTGCGCAGGTTTGTTTGGTTGTAAAATTTGAACAGAGTGTTAGATTGATATTATTTCTTCGCCTTGAACCTGAAATGAGGATTTTATCCTAGGTGAGGAATAAACTCGAGTCGGGAACAAGGGCCAGCCTGAGCCCTGTTTTCTTTTCCTTTTTCTTTATTATCTTTCTCTCCTCTTATTTTTTTTCTCTCTTTATTTTATATTTTCCTCCTTCCTTCTAACAAAATACCCTAGTGCGGTTTCCCCATTTTTATAACCTAAGAGAGAACAAGGGAGAGGGTGAAAGAGAGAGAGAGAGAGAGAGGGAAGGGAAGAGAGGTACTGTTGTGAATCCCTCGATGAGTCGGTTCAATGTGTGGCATCTGTGGACCACGAAATCAACCCAAGGTGTAGTGGTTTCCACCCAAAGGTAGGTCCATTTATGTTTTCACTGAAAATAATCTTTAAATTAATCGTTTCAGGTTTTTATAGAAATATATCTCTTTCTTTTGGTCTCTTGATCCCCAATATGTTGTTTCAGGTGCAAAAACTGGGGTTTTGGGCAATTTAAGGGTTTTCTATTTTGGAAAACCAGGATAGATGACATGTAGTCCAAGGAAACACATTGTGTGTTCTTACTATTCAGGGGAGATGAATTTTAAATGAGTACAAAACATGTATGGTTTATACACTTTGTGTAGTGGTACATGGCCATGTATCAGAATACAAACCCAAGAAAACCCGTGTTGGGGTACATAGACATGTAGAGTACATGACCAGACCCCATTTAGGGTAGCACACCATGTAGAAATACACGTCTTGGCCAGGTAAATTTAAAAGCTAGTTGATGGACACTATCATGTACCCAGTGTAGGGTAGACACTGTGTACCCTTTTAACATGCTATGTACCTAGGGCATTACACACCTAGGCCGGCAACAGTACACACCTGTGTGGCACAATGGGAGTACACGCCGTGTACTATGGTTACACACCGTGTACTGACCCGTGTAACCCTTTGAGGGGATTTCATGCCTTTTTTCCTCAGAGTGAGAATTTGACATGAGAGTAGTCCATTCTAAGTATTTTTTCGCATATACCTCGATGGTGAAACCCGTGGATGATTCTGAGGATCCTAATGGGTGTTTGTGGGTTTTTTTATCTAAATGGAGAATTTATTCCTCCATATTTTGAGATCAATTATTTCATAAGGGAGATACTTGGTGAGATTTATATGTTGTGTGTTCATACCATCCTACTTGATATATTTATCTTAGATGATCTATGAGCTATCTCCCATGACCCAAAATTTTGAGGACGTTCCCCTTATAAGACATTCCCTTCTTGCCTAAGATACTGTGATACTAGATGATTCTAAGGATCCTCTAAGGGATTTATTTTCTAATATAATAGTATAGGGATACTCTTTATATGATCCCTTTACCAATATATCATTTAGAGGATCCAAATTTCAATATTGTTATGTTGTTTATCATTTAGAGGATCCTCATTATAGGATTCCTCAGTCAACTTCTGTTATAGGATCCCATTTAGGATTCCTCCTTTACATTTCAACATAGTATCCCATGTAGGATAGATTCATTTGTGTTCACATAAAGGATCCCAGGTATGATTCCTTTTAGGGATTGGATTTATGGAACTAACCGGTTCCTGTGGGTTAACCGAACCTAATTTTCTTACATTGGGTTTGGGTAGAGATGGTGTTTGGGTGTCACCATAGAACCCATGTTGAGCCGGTAAGCCTGTGGGGATGTGGATGGAGTGTTGGGTTGGGAATTTGGGACACCCTCACTTTTTTTTATCTCTTGACTTTGTTTTTCTAATACAATGATGTTTACTAGAGGTGCTTCCTGGTTGGTGGCTGTTGAGCCGAACGTGAGACATATTTAATTTTATTGGGATGAAAAGATGTGCTATCCTGGGATTTGACTCATAATAGATTCTTTTATGATGTTTTACTGGTACCTAGAAATACTACCAGGGACTTGGCTATTGAGCCTTGTGTGTTTTTTGTACAGCTTGAGTGATACTTGGATCCTCGATGTTGGAATTTATTGGATGGACTCATATGATTATGATATGTGGTAGGTATGATTATGATATCCTTGGCCTGTGATGAATAGGTGAGTATACCCATGTATGATGATTTAATTTTAATGGTTTACATGAGTGGGTATACTCATGTGTGGTGAATGAAACTGTTTGAATGCATGTTTGGTTTTATAGACACCATGAACTGCTCTCCATTGATCTAGAATGCTGCGGTGGATTCCTTAGGTTGAATATTCCCCTTTGGTCTTGATTATATGGGCTGACTTAGGCATTTCTACCCAGTTTATCTAACTTAATTGGGATCTAGTAGGACATGTGCTATTGACATGCTTCGGGGACCCTAACTAATTCCTAGACTGACTTTCCACTGGGACACCCATGAGACTTTATGTGGATTCCTTGGACATGTTCATTGGATATGAACCTTAATTATCCATACTTTTTATGTGCATTCCTTGGATGAGTTCCTTGGATCTGGACCTTTATGGTCTAACACTTGTGATTATACGGAGTGGCCGTGATGTTCGTTATACTTGTGATTACCTGGCTTAGGCCAATGTGGATGCCTTTGGAGAATTCCTTGGATTCAACCATTGGGTTATGACTTGTGTTTACTCAACGCAGGCCTATGTTTCTTACAATTCTCTTTACAAGACAAACTATTGGTATACATTATCATTTTTAGTTATTTGAGGTGAGTATGGGTGAACCTAGGTGTAGGAAGAATATCCCCATGTGGTGACGTAGCTTGCTCAGAGACATTTCTAGCATTGGCCAAAGCTAGTATATGTCGATTGGGATTATGAACCTAGAGATTGACTTTGTGATACATGACTTGAGTGGCATGAAAACCAACTCAATGCCTTTCCCAAGATGTCTAGGAGATTAGGATTACATACCCTAGGATCGAATGATGATGTGGTCTCAAGTTCTTTGATTCACATACCAAGGAATATTCATATTTATGTATATATGTATAGGTATGAAACTGTACATATATATATATATAGTTATGGAAATCCATGGTGCCACTTTCCTGGTTTATATGGATTATGGACCCTTGGTTCGACCGTGGGATCACGTGTGGTTTACTTCATTTTGGTTATGTTTCAACGAATATGAACACATTTCTTTTCCATACACTTTTAGTAGCATCGATAGAGGTTTATTATTGAGGTGACCTATTGAGATTATTTCTCACCACTTCACTTGAACCTCAGTCTACATGTAGACCTTATGTTTACTTTTCATGTTGATCATGAGTTTCATGGTGGATAGGGATGAGGCCCAGGGTTTCATGATCAAGAAGAGCTACTTGTGTGGAACATCTGATCGGGCTGGTGCAGTTTGGAAGGTTCTGGATACCAAGTACATGGTCTATCTCAGAGTTAGAAGTAATTACATGTACATTTACTTTTGGTTTCTTTTGTACTATTTTAAATGTATGGTCAGCCTAGTGGGTGACCAGTTTTGTATTGTATTGCATAGTTGTTTGGGATTTTTATAGCATCTATTATAATTACAACATGATCTTTTTCTGTTTTTATTGCTTCCACACTGTATTTTCTTTCCGTTGTGTATGATACTTAGTTATTTCTATCGTTAAATACTCTGATATGATGGGATAGTCTCCCCACTATCAAACCCTAGTCCCTCACTTCTAGTCGAAATTATTTGGCGTACGGGGAGACGTTCTTGAGGCCTAGTGACCCATCGGTTCCGGGCACCATTTTAGTGGAATTCGGGACGGGATGTTACAATGTGGTATTAAAGGGATTTGTTTCCTTATATTTACTATTTGGGATATGGTAGACATGAGTATTAGGAATGTTTTGGAACCTGTGATGGATATCAGACTGGTGCATCAAGAACACTTATTCTGATAGGAAGTCCTGATTGATATCCTTTTGGACTAATGTTATGATATTTAGTATTATAGTTGTCTATGATTTTACCTTGAGAGACACACATGTTGTGTGAATGTTATGGTTTCCTATGGATTGGTGGATCTTGTCCATTGGAAAGAGGCCAGAGATGTATTTTAACTCTTGGTCGGAAAAGGCAAGAGGTGTCTCATGTATAATATTTGGAACATAGGATTCATATTTCATAGGTATTCTAGTGTGTTATTTTTATGACTAATGAGGCCTTTTGGGCCTTCATACACATATATATTACTCTAATGGAAGGTTAAGTGTATGTACGTTAAGAATTTTTTTTGTGAGGCTGATGACTCATTCCGCATAAAGGAGAGGGTGTAGAGACCTACTAGGTCGATACGACATTTGATTCCTTTTTTGATGAACCCCTTATAGGGTGTTGTTTCTCAGGACTTTGGTCATCTAGTTGGATCATTGAGTACAATGCCTATAGGTACCATGAATTTTCCTTTGAACTGGACCTCTAGGGATATTATCGTATATGGATTCCCAATGAGTGTCAGTTTGGTTTCTCTTTTTTGTTGGTTTTATGACCTTAAGGGAGTGGTTCCATCCAAGGATGCTCGAAGAGGATCAGGGCCCTCATAGGCCAGGTTTTTAGCTTTTACCCATGTTGATCGTGGTGATATTTACCTTCTTTTGAGGGGTTTTCATCTTTTTGGACAGGTGGTGGGACCTTGTGAATTAGTTGTGAGGCTTGTTCTATAGGGCTTGGTGGGAGACCTAGATATCCTTGGTTTGACTCGGACCCCTGTAGGTTTCCGTCTATTTTTTTGAGGGTAGTCTACTTGAGAAGTTGACCCCTATTTTCTTGATGACTTTTTGGAAGTAAGATTGGTTTATGCTCATTTTGAGATCGAGGCATGATATGTGCTTGAGTTTTTCATTATAGGTATGTTGATGCCGTTAGATGTTGACGAAGCACCTTGGGTGGTTTTTCTTCAAGAGTGGAATTGACAGGAAGGATTTTTTGGGTGCTTGGACTAGTCAATGAGTGTTTCTATTGTTGCTAATATAGTCAGTTTGTGGGTAGACACTCATTACTGGAATGACATAGTGTGGCATGCAGTCATGGAGTAAATTGAGGTACAGGTGAGGTGTTAAATTTTTAAGATGAGTACAAAGGGATTTTATAGAATGTAAAACTAATGTGTCATGTATCATGGTCAACATATTTTTGTAATGGATGACTCATTGAAATACGAGTTGGGTGATAAGATACATACTGGTTGCGCATAGTATCATTTGAATCTAAATCGGTGAGTGGTCAGCTGTGAGCTGAAGAAATATGTTTCAAGACTTGTAAAGGGATTAGATACTAGAAGTTGTTCTGGAATTTCCATCTGTGGTAGAGGCGACATCAGGAAATGTTGGGGTACCGTGAGACGATTGACCTATGATTGAATCTTGGTTAGGTTTTGACAAGATAGTGAGCATGGATCCGAGAGAGATGTATATTCCTAGGTGAAATCTTAGTGTACTCCTATTAGATATAATTTTATTATATCTAGTTCATCTTGAATATGATAAGATAGCATTAGCCCTACGATGAGATCCTTTTCTTTCTAAACGTTCTTTTATAGTTGGGGAAACCCTTTGAGGTTGCGCTCGAGGAGTGGGGGAAGAAAATCCATATGGTGGGGATTGAACCATTGGATATTTGAGGGTGGTATCCCTTATTTTTAGTTGATATTAGGTGTTTTAAATGGGTTTTAAGCTCATAGGTTGGTTTTAAGATGGCGATAATGGTATTCCTATGGTGGGGATTACCAGATCGGTTGCAGTTAAATGTCTTTTGAGAAGGAGGAGATTGTTAGCGCTATAAGTTTGTTCATTGGATAATACAAATAGTTTGGTTGTTTATATTCTTGGTTTGGAAGCATGAATTATCACCCTTTTAACAATATTCTTGGGGATGATAAGGTTTATTCTGGGGAGTTTGTAAGAACCCATGTCTTTACAGACTGAAGTTTTGAGAAACAATTTGAATTTTTCTGTCAAATTATTGTAAAGAGGGAAAATGGTGTTTTTACCTTAGCTGTTCACCTCATATAATTTTTCGACCACTCCATTGGTCCTATAATAGGGTTTTTACCCTAGGAAAATATTTTTTTATGAATTATATCCTTTCAAACTTTGGTGAAATAATTAATAATTAATAATTATTAAATTATATATTAAATTATTCATGCAGTTTCATTTCGTCATAACTTTTGAATAGAGTATTATATTGATATTATTTCTCTAACACTGAGTATAAAATGGGGAGTTTATCCTAGGTGAGGCATAAACTTGAGTGGGGCACATAGGCCGACCAGGTCCCCCTTTTATTTTCCCTTTTCTTTTCTTTTCTTTTTCTTCTTTTCTTTCTTTTCATTTTCTTTTCTCCTTTCCTCCTTCCTTCTCACACACTCTCCTTCATGTGACCTAATATAGAAATAGGTATAGGGAAATAGAGAGAGGGAGGTAAGGGACGATTGGTAAATTATGAATCCCTTGATGAGCTGGTTCGACGTGTGACATCAGTGTATAGTGAAATCGACCCGAGCTTCGGCGGTTTCCGCCCAAAGGAAGGTCTATTTACGTTTTCACAAAAAATACCATTTAAATGTGTTATTTCAAGTTTTTATAGCTATATATTTATTTCTTGTGGCCTCTTGATGCTCAATCTATTGTTTCAGGGGTGAAACAGGGGTTTTGGGTGATCTACGAGTTTTTTGTTTGGGAATACTATGCTACACGGCGTGTAGTCTAGGGTGCGACGATGTGTGTTCTTTCCATTTAGAGAAGATTAATTTTAAAGGAGTACATGCTATGTATGGGGTATATACGCCATGTATTGGTACTCATCTGTGTAGCTGAGTACCCATCCAGGAAAACCCATATAGGGGTACATGGCCATGTAGAGTACACGAACAGACCCTGTATAGGGTAGCATGCTGTGTATAAATATATGGGTTGGCCTGGTAAATAGTCATGATGGTTGAGGGACATCGGAATATACCCCATGTAGGGTACATGTTGTGTATCCATTAAACATGCTGTGTACCTGGGGCATTACACACCTAGGCCTTCAAGAGTACACACCCATGTCATATGTTGGGAGTACTCACTATGTACTGAGGTTACATGCCGTGTACTTCTCCCTTGTAACCCTTTGAGGATTTTTTCGTGCCTTTTGGACTCGAAGTCAGAATTAGACCCAAGAATAGTCCATTCTAAGTATTTTTCTGCATAGATCGTGATGGTGAAACCCTTGGAGCATTCTAAGGAATCCTAATGGGTGTTTTGGGGTTTTTATATACATGGAGAGGTTCTTCCTCTAACTTTTGTATACAGTCATTTCTTGAGGGAGAGATTAGGTTAGAATGATACGTTGGGTGCTGAGAACAACCTAGTTGAGATCTTGATCTATGATGAACTGTGTGCTATCTCCCATAACCTATGCTTTTGAATATGTTCCCCTTGTGAGACGTGCCATTCTGGCCTATGAGGCTGTGAGACTGGATTCTTCTAAGGATCCCCTAAGGGATGAATTTTCTTATGTACTGGTCTAGGGAGTCCCTTTATAGGATCCCTTTACATATGTATCATTTAGAGGATCCCCATTGTTAGATGCCTCTTTTTTTTATCATTTAGAGGATCCCCATTATAGGATGCCTCAATTTCCTATCGTTATAGGATCCCATGTAGGATTACTACTTTAACATACAGCTAAGGATCCTATGTAGGATGCCTTAATTTGTGTTAAACTAAAGGATCCCAAGTAGGATGCTTTTCAGTTCATGGCTTGAGGGACCCAATAGGTTCCCATTACTTGAATGACCCTATGTTGTACATCAGGTTTGTGTAGAGATGGTGTTCGAGTGTCACCTTAGAACTCGTGCCAAACTATTAATCTTTTGGGGGTATGTATGGAGTATTAGGTAGAGAGTTTGGGGAATCCTCCCTAATTTTTATCTATTTTATTTGTTTTGATGACGCATCATTGTTTACCAGAGGTGATTATGGGTGGGTGGCTATTGAGCCTATCACGAGGAATCTTTCTTCCTATTGGGTTGCCTAGACATGCATTCTTGGGATTCGGCTTCTGAGTGATGATTTTATAATTTTTTACTGGTACCAAGAGGTACTACCTAGGACTTGGAATTTGAGCCTTGCTTGTTTTTTGTAGGCCTTGAGTGATACTTGAATCCTTTGATGTAGGAATGCCTTGGATGGACTCATAGGCTTATGATATGTGGCAGGGATGATTATTCTCTCCTCAATCTGTGATGACTATGTGGGTATACCCATGTCTTATGATGGAATGTGAATGGTTTACATAAGTGGGTATACTAATGTTTGGTGAATAAAATGGGTTGAATGCATGTTTGGTTTGATAGATGACATGGAATAATCTCCATGGATCTGGAATGTAGTAGTGGATGTGATACCCTGAACATACTTTATGTGTAATAATAATATTGTAACAGTTTTAACTGTTTTACTAGGACTAATTTTCATTTTATACAAAAAATGCTTGCAAAATAAACACATGACATATTTTATTCAATTAAACACTGAAACGTTACATCTCAACAAGGCCAAAAGTCTACAATTAACCTAGAATACCTACTAGTAGACCAATCAAAATTACTAGGAAACCCCAAACACCCCAAACATGCCATGAAAATAATGGAAATCCTTTGGATCTGCCATGGTGAAAAATATAATGGAAAGAACAACGAACACCATGATAAAAATTAAGGGTATGAAGAGAACCATCTTCACTAAGTTGTTTCTAAAGTTTTGAATACCGCAAACATCTTTTTATAAGGTCTTTTGTGACTGTTGGAATCCATTTCAGTCCTTAATTGAGTGTTGGTTTTTTCAACGATCATAAAATCCTATAATCGTTGGATTCATTTTAATAATTTTTATTATGATATTTTTCTTAGGTATTTTTGAATATTTTAAGTATTTTAAGTTTATAAGAATTTTAAATGTTCCAAGTATACTTTAAAGTTCTTCTAATTTATAACTTAGAACATGTTTTAATTAAACTTATCTTTATATTTTGAAAGCATAATGTTTTAAAACATGGAATGGATATGAAAACCAAGATCTTAGTATTTTAATGAAAATATGAAGAGAAGTACATATGTTTACTTCAATGAATTTGAGGAGTGTTTATATTGAAAAAATACACATTTAAATTTAAAGTTATGTTTTAAATATTCTTAATAATTAAGAGTTATACATGGTATAATGTATATACTAGATTGTATATATTAATGTACCAATGTTTAAAAAAAGTTTAAATGATGTTTTAGAATAATAAAATTTATGAAATTATTGATTTTAATATAATTAAAATATTTCAAACTTCATTTATATGGTTTTGGTTATGGTTTATTGTTGAAATTTTTAATTTTAATTTTAATTTTGAAAGTTGAGTTTATAAAAAATATCACCCACAGGGCCATCCCTATAGCTGATCTGAAAGAGGTAGCTTGTGAAACTCCTTTAGGAGTAGGTGGCTGAGCCTAGACCCATTAGCCACAACACATTCCAGCCTGTGAGGGAATGTATGCGTGCCTAAAGGCACGTATGGAGGAACCGAACAACATGCCACCAAGTGAGGCGGCACAACGACAAGGTTGGGTGTGGAATCATGCCTATAGAGACCTGATACAGGGAGGTACCAGGGAGGTGGAGTGGGAATTCTGAGAGAAGGGCGAGAGCTCTAGGCTGATAAATCTGGCCCAGTAACCTTCCCGTTTTGATGCGGGACATGCTTTTTAAATAGGAATATAATATCACCCGTTTGATATCACTGCAAGATATCTGGACTGCCCGATCTAGTCTTGGGTTCTAACTCCATCGTCATGGTATTAATACTGCATTTTCTCTAGACCGCCCGATCATGGACTTGACTGACCTTCACTATTCAAGCCAATTTAAAACTCACAGCTTTCCCATAGCCGTCCGATCAATCCGAGATTTAATCTCGTCCCTCCATATCTTTTTAAAACCACAAAAATTACCTTATACATCTGATCAGATCACCTTTGATCCAGACCGCCCACTACTTTTCCACATCTTCACCTTGTTTCTTCTTCTTCCTCATGCCAAACCAGTGGCTTACCACAATTTTCTTCCTTTATTCTTCCTGTTTTTCTTACCCTTCGAGATCCTCCACCTTTCTTTTTAGAATAGTCCATGATTTCTACCTATAAGTCTCGCTTGGACATATTTTTATTATTTTATTTTCACCTCTTTCATGTTTTCCATAGGCTATATATATATATATATATTGAAATCACCGTTTGATTTTGGGATTATTTTATGTAAGATGCTGGACATAATTTGGTTCAGTCAATTTTTAAGAGTCTTTGTTTATAATTATTGTCAGAATCTTTATATATTATATATATATATATCCCATTTAAACCCTAATTTTCACTTTTAATTATACTGGGTTTTCCTATCCTCAATGTGTGAATGACCACTACCCGAACTTCCCTCTCTCTTAAAGACAAGTATGGGATTAATTTGCTATGTTTTTTTTGTTTTGTAAAACTCTTTGTGTGTGTGTGTATATATATATATAGTTTTATACCTCTTCTAAACCCTAACTCACGTTAGGATTCGTAAATGTGTTTATTAGTTTTTTTAAAGTGAAAAACACATATAAGGGATTTTTATGCATCAATTTTTATATTCAAAACCTTTTCTATTGTGTTTCATGGTTATATATATATTTATATAATTATATATAGCTTTTGATCCTAACTGTCATTGAGTTTTTTAAATATGATTATCAGTGTTACACTGATGTTTTAAAGTGTGAAACAATTGTAAGGTTTACTCCTATTTTGAGTTTGTGTGAACTATATATACATATATTCTTATATTTTAATATACAAAACAAAACCATTTTCATTTTTTATGATTTTAATTGATGATAATTTTTCTTTAAATTGTGATCTTGAAACATGTAATACATGAAAGGTTTTATTTCATCTTTTTTTTAAATATGAAAAACCCTTTTTTACAACTTATGTATATATGGTTATGTATAAACGTCTATATATTTGATTACATAACAAATCCAAATTGGGTTTTCATAAAACATATTCTTATTGATTAAATCATGTTTTTGAAGGGTGTAACAATTACATGAATTTGTTAAACCTTGTTTTGGGTTTTGCAAATTCCAAGTATACACCTTGTGTATACAGCGTTTTATATTTTTCAAAAACCACATATATACATATATGTATTTAAATTTTGATTTCTCAAGTTTTAAATAATTCTATCTATGTCAGTAAGTTGTATAATTGTTTACATGATTAAGCAAAAAATATATATGTATATTCATAAGACCATGTGATTAATTACCTTTTCTTTTATACATGAGAAAATCACAGGAAATAATGATTTTACCTCCATATAGGGTATTTTAATTTGACACAAGAAATGTATATAATTATTTAAGTTTATGTTTAATCTATTTTTGATATAATTATCATTCATGGAAAACAAGTGTCTCAAAGTCAAAAAATGTAAACCATGGCATGAAAAGTTTCGCATTCATAAGGGTTTAATGTAAGAGTTATTATCTTATGATAAAACCCATTATTTTATGTTCACTAAGTATTATCACATGTGCGAAAGCATACCATTTTAGTCCATACATTTCATTGTTAAATCAAGTGCATCTATTACCTAAAACTAACAAATCTAGTCCTTTTTACATTTATTGCATAATTCATTTTAGTTATGAGTACGTATGAAAAAGATTATGGATAAAGAATGTAAGTTCTATTATTGTATGGGACACTATGAAAATAAGACCATACTAAGACATATGAGGAATGTATTGGACTTAAATGATGTGACAGGTGTGCCTATAATTATACAGCACTCCAATGCATTGGGTAAAGTGATAGATCTCATGAGTTAAGTGGAATGATTCGTGAACATGATTCTAGATTTGTTCACAAATATATGTGGTATTTGACAATAATTATGTTAGGTTTTTACCTGTATGTTCTTGGTGAAAGGCCTTGAAAAAGTCTGGCATTATACATTCCCTCATTATGTACTAGTATATGAACAAATAAGGGATCTATCAATTATAAAAATATCCATTATTTTGGGAACTATTATGATAATGGTGATGAATTTCATATGGAATAATTAAGTATGCAAATGGAAAGTTATACAAGGAAAAAATATTTGAAGTTGATGTTACATCTATCAATCCATGAATTGCATATGAAGTGTTAATGGAGTAATGGATTTGTTTCTTATGCAATTTTATGCAAGTGATAAATTTATGTGCTAATGTGTACTTACAACTTTTCATGTCACCTTTAAAATTGGTTGATCTTTTATGGATTATGAAACATTTCATGCATTTTTGTACATGTATGCACACTTTGTCTTATGTTTTACCTGATGTTTTTAAATAAATGCATACGATTCATATGTAATAGGTTTTATGAAAATATTATCTAGTAACATTTGAATAAAGACAGTGACGTGCCTCAAGAAAATGTTTTGTAGTTATTCAAAAGGTTCTTATTAAAAAAACAATTTCTTCAAATTGTTTCAAAACCCCTTACTAGGAATTCTTACACTCACCCTATATTTTAAATTTATTTTACAGGGTTTAGTAGATTATTCCAAGATTTGATTACTCTTGTGTGATGGAATCAATATGAAGCTTAACTTTGTCATGTTTTTGGAAGAATTGTATCAAAAACATCTAATTTTACAAAACATAAACCGAAATGATCCTCTATAATGGAATGATATGTGTATTTTTTGTATAAATGTTTCTATGAAAAAACATTACACACCATGTTTTAGGTACCGACTCTGGGCCTCTAGGGTCGGGGTCATTACCGTTGGTATCATAGGATCTGTTTAGACAACTCTGTACTATTAGAACAACACTACAAATTTTATTATGTATTATAAATTATAATTATTTCTTCAAATTTTCATATGGTAGACAAAAAAAGTATTTTGTCTATTCCAACTGAAATATTAGAGACTATAGTTACCAAGTCATTTTTATAAGGCTACGAGAAATTTGAAAACCTTCGTTTGTCATGTAAACATCTCTATTGTGTATCTAACTCTCCTTGTGTACTTTAACTCTATCAAGGACCAGGATTTGACTATTTCCTTATGATGCATGCTCAACTTCGATTCTATGAACATAAGAGAATTTACATTGAGGGTTTTTTTAAATTATTTACCCTAGCCTTGAATTTTTTGTCCCTAGAGGACTTCCAAGAGGCCGCACGAGAGGGTGACCTCTGAGCGGAATATCTTTGTCAACTCTTGAACTATGGTATCTATGGACAAGTTAGGGACTTCATAATTCCTGGGGACAAGTCTTACTATTTTTTTATAGACATCAATTTTAGGATGATGTCTCCTAGTTTCATACACTTCATTATTTCTCTCATGGAACTTTATATTTGCACATGAAATTGATCCAGGTTTACCATAATGCATCTGGACCAAAGAGATCAAAGATTTTGGAACTATTTTATGGATCTGTTTAACTTGGAACTAGGGAAATCACTAAAACCAGTGGTACCTATGAAGGGATATCACGGTGGATATTAAGAAGTTCATTTCTCTATGTTTGTGAGGGAACAAGTGAATATGCAGCACCCCAAGTTTCATGAACCATATTTTAAATGATCGATGTTATATTTTTATTATTTACAACTTTAATATGTATTTTTAAAATAAAAAATTTGTTTTTATTTGGTTATAATTTACTGAGTAGACCTTTTTTCTTAAAATTTTTAGATGGATGACGAAAGGTCACCAACTAATCTTTTGTCTCTACCAAATGTGATACTAGAAAAATAATTCTAAAGAAATGTTCAGATGAATTTGAACCTATTAGAAATCTAGAGTTATAATGAAAATATATTTATTAGTTATACCACACTTTTAATATAATCTGATTCTTCTGGGGATTGGGTTTCATTTATTTCCTCTTGGTACGTGCACAACTCACATTATATGCACGAAGAGGAAGTAATTTTGAGGGAATATTCAAATATTTTACTAGGTTTGAAAGATATCCATCTATAGAGAAATTTTGGGAATCCACTGATTCAGGTAACCTTCACAAAACTTACCTTTTTCAACTCCTAGACTTCAGTGTCTATAAAAGGATTTATGATTTCAAAATTCTATAAAACACAGTGGTTCAGTTAGTTTATAGGAATCGAATCCTTTCTGATGTCTCTGAGATTTTCATCTCCCATTAATTTTATAGGACATCCGATTGTTTTATAAGTGAGTATAACTATGACTATATGAAATGTGTCTGGACCAAATAAACTGATGGATTTAAAGATGTCGTGGACACCATGGCATTAGAAAACCACCAGCTCATGTGGTACTGGTGAAGTAAAATTGGCGAAAATGTCTAAAGGGTTAGAGTGTAATAGAATTTCAAGGGTAAAATTCTTTGAAGGAGGGGATAATGTGATACCCTGAACATAAATTATCTGTAATGATAATATTTTAATAGTCTTAATTGTTTTACTTGGATTAATTTTCGATTTAACCATTTCTTTTTGAAAAATAAACAAAAGACATGTTTTATTCAATTAAATACTAAACCATTACATTTCAACAAGGCCAGAGGACCATAACTAACCTAGAATACCTACTATTAGACCATTCAAAATTACCAGGAGACCCCCAAACACCACACACATGCCAAGAAAATAATGGAAATCCTTTGGATCTGCCACGATGAAAAATATAATGGAATGAACAACAACCACCATTCTGAGAATTAAGGATATGAAGAGAACCATCTCAAAAAATTTGTTTCTAAAGTCATGAATACCCTAAACATCTTTTTATAAAGCCTTTTGTGACTATTGGTAGCCATTGTAGTCCTTAAGTGACCATTGGTTTTTACAACGGTCATAAAATCCTTTAACCGTTGGATTCTTTTTAAGAATTTCAATTATTTTATTTGTCTTAGGTATTTTTGAATATTTAAATTATTTTATATTTATAATCATTTTAAATTTTCTAAGTATATTTTAAAATGATTTAAAGTTTTAAATTGGAACATCTTTTTAAATAACTTATCTTTATATTTTGAAAGCATAATGTTTTAAAACATGAAATGTATATGGAAATCAAGATCATAGTGTTTTAATGAAAATATGAAGGGATGCACATATGTTTACTTTAATGAATTTGAAGAGTGTTTATATTGGAAAAATACACATTTAAATTTAAACTTATGTTTTAAATATTCCTGATAATTAAGAGTTATACATGCTATAATGTATATATTGGATTATGCATATTAATGTTCCAAAGGTTAAAATAAAGTTGAAATGATATTTTATACTAATAAAAATTATGAAATTATTGATTTCAAGATAATTAAAATATCTCAAACTTCATTTCTATGGTTTTGGGTATGGTTTCCTTTAGAAAGTTTTAATTTTTATTTTATTTTTGAAAGTTGGGTTTATAAAAGATATCACCCATAGGGCCAGCCCTCTAGCTGAGCCGAAGGAGGTAGCTTGCACTACTCATTCAGGAGTAGGCAGCTAAGCCTATACCCTTCAGCCATTCCACATGCTAACATGTAAGGGAATGTATGTGTTCCTACAGGCACGCATGGAGGAACCGAGTAGCGTGCCACTGTGCAAGGTGGAACGACGGAAGGGGTGGGAGTAGAAGCTTGCCCGTAGAGAACCGGTACAGGGTGGTACTGGGGAGGGGGAGAGGGAATTATGAGAGATGGCTGGGAGCACTAGACTTATAAATCTATCCCCTAAACCTTTCTCGTTTTGATGTGGGATGAGATTTTTAGATAGGGATCTAATCTCAATAGTTTGATCTCACCGTGTGAGATCTGGACCACCTGATATAGTCTCGGGTTCAAACTCCACTGCCATGATATTAATACCATATTTTCTCTGGACCATCCAAATGTATACTCGAATGATCTCTACCTTTCAATCCATTTTAAAACTCGCAGATTTCCCACAGCCATCTGATCAATCCAAGATTTAATCTCATCCATCCATCTCTTTTTAAAACTACAGAAACACCCTTAGCCGTCCGATCAGATCCCATTTGATCTATACTGTCGACTCCTTTTCCACATCTTCACCTCATTTATTCTTCTTCCTCACACCAATATAGTGGCTTCCCATAGTTCTCTTCCCTTCTTATTTGTCTTTTTCTTCTCCCTCGAGATCCTCCACCTCTCTCTTCAGACCATCCCATGATTACTACCTGAAAGTCTCACTTGGCCTTCTTTTTATTATTTCCTTTTATCCCCTTTCATGTTTTCTATAGACTTTATATATATATATATATATATATATATATAGTAAAATCACTATTTTATTTCTGTATTATTTTAAGTAAGACGCTGGACTTAATTTGGTTCAGTCAATTCTTATGAGACTTTTTTTATAATTTTTGTATGAATCGTTATATATAATATATATATATATATAGCCCATATAAACCCTATTTTGAAGTTATAATTATACCGGGTCTTCCTCTCCTCAACGTGTGAACAACGACTGCCCGAACATCCCTCTCTCTTGAATCCAAGAAAAGGATTAATTTTCTACATTTTCTTTATTTTGTAAAACTCTTTGTGTATTTATGGATATATATATATATATAGTTTTATACTACTTATAAACCCTAACCCATGTTAGGATTTCTAAATGTGTTTATCCATATTTTTTTAAAGTGAATAACACATATAAGGGATTTTTATGCTTCAATTTTTACATGAAAAACCTTTTCTTTTCTGTTTCAAGGTTATATATATATATATGTAAGTAATTCTCTATAGATGTCGATCCAAACTTGCATTGAGTTTTCTAAATATGATTATCAATGTTACACTGATGTTTTAAAGTGTGAAACAATTGTAAGGGTTACTCCCATTTTCAGTTTTTGGGAACTATATTTATATATAAACTTATATTTTTATATACAAAAAACCATTTTGTTTTTTTATGATTTTAATTGATGGTCATTTGGATTTAAATAATGTTCTTAAAATATGTAATACATGAAAGGGTTTATTTCATCTTGTTTTAATATGAAAAACCCTTGTTTACAACTTATGTATATATGGTTATGTATAAACCTACATATATTTGATTATGTAACAAATCCAAATTGGGTTTTAATAAAGCCTATTCTTATTGATTAAATTATGTTTTTGAAGGGTACACCAATTACAAGAATGTGTTAAACCTTGTTTTGGGTTGTGAAAATCCCAAGTATACACCTTGTGTATATAGTGTTTTATATTTTTCAAAACCCACATATATACATATATGTATTTCAATTTTGATTTCTCATGTTTTAAATAATGATAGATATGTTAGTATGTTGTATAATTGTTTTCATGCTTAAGTAAACATTATATATTTATATGCATAAGTGCATGTGATTAATTAATTTTTCGTTTATACATGAATAACTCACATGAAATAATGATTTTACCACCATACACGGTATTCCCATTTGATACAAGAAATGCATTTAATTATTTAGGTTTATGTTTAATATATTTTTGATATAATTTTCATTCATGGTTTAAAATAACTATCTCAATGTAAAAACATGTAATCCATGGCCTGAAAAGGTTCACATTCATAAGGGTTTAATGTAAGAGTTATTATCTTTTGAGACAGCCACCCAATTTATGTGCACAATGTATTATGACATGTGCGAAAGCATACCATTTTAATCCATACATGTTAATGTTAAATCTAATTTATCCATAACCTAAAAATTACAAATCTAGTCCTTTTTACATTTATTTCATAATTCATTTCAGTTATGAGTAAGTATGAAAAATATTATGGTTAAAGAATGTACTTTACATTGTAGTATGGTAAACAATGAAAATAAGACCATACTTAGAAATATAAAGAATGTATTGGACATAAATGATGTGACAGGTTCACCTAGAATTATACAACGCTCTAATGCATTAAGTAAAGTGATGAATCTCAAGATCTAAGTGAAATTATGCATGAACATGATGATATATTTTTTTACAACTATGTGTGGTAGTTGACCACAATCATGTTGGGTTTTTACCCGTATGGTCATGGAGAAAGGCCTTGACGAAGTCTGGAATTATATATTTTCTCATTATGTACTAGTATATGACCAATCAAGTGATAAATCAATTAGAATAATATCCCTTGGTTAGGAAACTGTTATGGTAATGGTGATTAATTTCATATGACATGATTAAGTATGCAAATGGAAAGTTATACAAGGAAAGAATATCTAAAGTTGATGTTACATCTATCAATCCACGAATTTCTTGTGAAGTGTTAAGGGAATCATGACTTTGTTACTTATTCAATTTTATGTATGTGGTAAATTTATGTGCTAATGTGTACTTACAACTTTTAATGTTGCCTTTAAAATTGGTTGACCATTTATGGATTATGAAAAATCTCATGAATATTTGTACATGTATGTGAACTTTGTTTTATGTTTTACCTATAGTTTTTAAATAAACACATATGATTCTTATATAAGAGGTTTTTTTGGAAATATTATCAAGTAACTTTTTAAAAATGATGGTGACGTGCCTCAAGAATATTTTTTGTAGTTATTTTGATGGTTTTTTTTTAAAAATAATTTCTTAAAATTATTTAAAAAACCCTTAATGGGCATTCTTATGCTCATCCTACATTTTCAATTTATTTTACAGGGTTTAGTAGATTATTCCAACCTTTGAGTACTCTTTTGTGATGACATCAATATGAAGCCTAATTTTGTCATGTTTTTGGAAGAAGTTTATTAGCAGCATCTAGTTTTCCATAACCTAAACTGAAACGATCCTATGTAATGAAACAAGATGTGTAATTTTTGTATGAATGATTCTATAAAACAAATTACACACCATGTTTTAGAAACCATATTTGGGATTCTAGGTTCAGGGTCATTATAGTGGATGGTTTGGGCTGAGTATACCCCTTGGGTCTTGATTCCATGGGATGTGTCAGGCCTTGCTACCCTGTGGATTTGACTTTCTGGGGCTCATATAGGAGATGTGATGTTGAAATGATCCTAGGACCCCAACTAGTGCCTAGGCTGAGTTTCCACTAGGACACCCATGGGACTAGATGTGGAAGCCTTGGACGAGTTCATTAGATCTGGACCATCATGGTCTAGACTATTTATGTGGATTCTGTGGATGATTTCCCTGGATCTAGTCCTTCATGGTATGACAATTTAGATTATATAGCATGGACTTGATGTTTTTTATACTAGTGATTACAAAGTTTAGGCTAATGTGGATTCATTAGAAGAGTCCATTGGATTCATCCCTTGGGGTCTGACTTGTATTTACTTTGTGCATGCAGAAGTTGATTATAGTGCACTGTACATGATTCAACATTGGCATGTGGTATCCTTGTTAGTGATTGGTGGTAAGTACGGGTGAACTTATGTGTAGGATGAGTACCCCCCTGTGGTGATGTAGCTTGCTCAGAGACATTTTTGGTGTTGGAAAAAGCAGGTATATGTAGATTGGGATTACAGACCATGAGATCAACTTGGTGATACACAGATTGAGTGGAATGATGACTAGCTCAATGTACTTGACTAGGATGTCTAGGAGATTTGGATTATGGACCAATGGATCGACTGATGATGTGGTTTCAAGTTATTTGATTCAAATAAAAGTAAATATTCATTTTTTGATTGTATATATAGGTATGGTACTATAAATCTATACATATATTGTTATAGAAATCCATTTTGGAAGTTGCCCGGTTGACAAGGATTACAGACCCTGGGTTTGACTATAGGATCACATATGGTTTACTTCCTTTTGGTAGTGTTTCAATGAGGCAGAACATACTACTTTTGCATACACTTTTAGAAGCATATTTTCATTTTTCTTATTGGGGTGGCCTATTGAGATTCTTTCTCACCCTTGAACGTACACCTAGGTGTACGTGTAGACCATATGTCTGCTTTTTTAGGTTGATCACGAGTTACATGGTGGATAGGAATGAGGCCCAGTGCATCATGATCGAGAAGATATCATCATGTGGTACTTCTGATCGGGCTAGTGCAGTAAGATATGGTATATAGACCAGAAAAATGGTCTGGTTTGGAGATAGTATTAGATCCCTTTACTTTTACTTTTAGTTTTTTTACTGTTGTATCTGTATGGTCAGCATAGTGGGTGACCGGTGTTTTATTTTATTGAATATCTGTTCTATATTTTTTAAATCATATTTTATTATTAAAGAATACTCAATTTTAGTTGTTTTTTACTTGGACACTCAGTTTACTTTCCATTGTGTATGATACTTGGTTATTTCTGTGGTTCCTTACTTTGATATGAGGGAATATTCTCTCCACTATAACACCCTAGGCCCTTGATATTGGTCATAAGTCTCTGTCATATGGGGAGACTCACTCGAGGCCTAGTGACCCACCGTATCAGGGCACCGTTTTAGTGGAATCCGGGCTAGGATGATTCACCTTCAAAACCATTGATAATATATCAGTCATTGCTCATTAATTTTGATCACCTATATAACACAAATTTTCTTAACTTAATAATTATTAGGAAATTCTTTATTCTGATGATGGAGTCCCAACCCCATATAAACATGTTTAAGTGATTCACACAATTTCCTCAATTATTTTATGAAAGAATATTCTTTCATAATTCAACCACTATCTTTTGAATTATCAATTATCACAAGAGAACGTCATGAATATAGGATACATTTCATGGACTCCCCAAATTTTTAAACACTAGAACATAACCATTTAATCAACCTTATTATTATTTTATGATTCTCAAGGTTTTTATTATGTTCTGATTTTTCTCAAGTGCTTCTGTTTTCACATACTTCAGCCATGCGTGCATGCACTTTTTTCCTTGTTACAACATGAATGGGTGTTAAGTTTACTATTATTATGTGAAAAAGTATATCATGAAAATTCTTTCATGAAATAAAGGGATTCATAAAACTCTATGTGTAAAAGTAATTTGTTTTCCTCTTTTTGACATTATCCAATTATCTTTACACAATCTAAGATGAGATTCACCTAAAAGTGTAAAAATAAGAATAATCATATTATTATTTATGACCTAATAGGATTATGTAATCCTAGTCCTTTATTTGAATGAAGCACCAAAATCTCCTCTTCATGAAACAAAGATTTCTAAGTGCACTATCTCATTATAGAAAATGATAACCTCAAGAATATTCAAATGAAAACAATGTTTAAAGGACATAGTGCCTCGATATTTATAAGTGAGGTATCCACTGCCTCTCCTTCATGTTTCATGCCCTGCCAAGGCTGTATAATATCTTTCACAAAATATACCATGTCAAGGTTTTCATAAACTTAGAATATCTCAATGTTTCTCAAATATTCTAACACTAAAAACATGGGCTCTTTTCCTTCATGATAAACTCAAGTTTGATCCTTATAGTGAATTTATCACATGCATATGAAAATATAACTTGTATCATCACATGAATCCACACTAACTCTAACGATATTCATGTCGATATCTTAAATCGATAATTGATCATTATTTAAACAAAATATTTCATTCACATCATGTTTTTTTGTTCATGAAGAACCCTTTATATTCTTCTTAAAATATCGATCATATAATGATCTAGAATATATCTCTGGTCATGGAATATTTTAAAATGTAGAAATTTGGAGTGACAACATTCATAAAGCATCAAGAGGTTGAAGATAACATCTGTAGCTGATCAGATGGCCTAGATCAACCTCATTATGTATTCCATTTTTTATCCATATGTTTTTAATATGGATGAATATTGACCTCTCACCAACTGTCCCACATTGGTTCTCCATAAGACTAAGCACTAAATTATATGTTATTTTATTCTTTCAGTGGCTCAGTTTTCAGTATCCTTAGGTTCACTTCTAAAACCACACCACACACACAGGTTTCAACAGGCCACACTTCCCTATGCTATCCCACCTTCCCACATGCATGCATATGCACCCACCCATGTTCTCCTATGAACATCAGTGTTTATACACACTTACCCATGAAGGTTATCACCTAATATTCCTTATGATCCACTCTGATTGGATCTCCCTTATGGTTTAGATTACTCCCATAATAAGGTAGATCAAGCTATCCCTTGTGGATGGTCTGGCTAGCCCAATTTATTTGTATAAGGCCCTTCATAAACATGTAGAAAAATATTAATCCGAATTTATAAAATAAATACTTTCTTGAATATGATTCTTAATATCATATTATTTATCAAATTATATTATTTTAAATATAGATACATTTTCCATGGCTTTATTTAATTCATTCTTCACTATTTTAACCAATGTGTCAGTTCTTCAACACCATTAACACATTTATTTGAGATTTAAGACTAGTTCAAAAATCATCACAATTGATATGTAGAATAGTCATTCTGTATGTTTGTTCACTTAATATTACCTTATAATGTCCAGAAAATATTGACCCTTTATTTAGAAAAATAAAATTCTTGTCCATTAGGTTCCACAATCTTCCCCTTTGTATTTATTGGAAATATCCCCTCAAATAATGAAAGTCAATATGTGGCTTAAAATATTTTCAGCCCTTATTGACAATCAAATGAAAAGGATAAGTGGGGGTATTCTCATATCATCAATTTTACGAAAATGTTTTCTCCTCCATTATATGATTGTTACTTGAACACTCATGAGAGAGGGATGATATCGCTTAGTTCTCTTAGAAAAGAGAATTTAGTTAATTAACTCTAAGTCTATATGGGAAAACCTGATGTATAATGTAAGAGAGATATAACCAAGGTTGTCTGTGATATCCATAGACTACCATGAATATGAAATCATGATCTTAAATTCTCAAATATCATTTTAGGGGGTGAAAGTAATAATATTTAATAATAAAATGTTCAATATTGCACACACTTCTACAAACACATCATAAATTTCAGGTGAAAAGGATAAAAATCCTTCTTCTTTATACAATATCAACTTCCCATTGATAGTGATTATCAATTAATTAAAATTTGAGAAATGGGAGTGACCATCATACGTCATATTTCAATTTTACAATGTTATTTATAAATTACACATTCATTGTGTAGTGAAGATTTAACAGCTTTGGCTCATTGATGCTCCCCCTCAAGGGATGGACCCATCTACTTAAATCACCTAAATGTTAATAAAAAATAACACACACACAAACACACACACATATATATTAAAGGAATAAAGAGGCACCTTATTATTCTTCATAAGTGACATTCATTCTAAGATATTCTTCTTAACCTAGGCCATTCCTTTCTTTCAATCTCAGTATGGAAATATTTCTTTGGAATCTTCTTTCTATTTTGAGTCTCGTTTGTTTTATTTTCATGTTTCTCACCTTGAAAATATTATTTGTGTGGAATATGTTGTCCACCCCAGTTTCATATCCACATTATTTCATTTATTTTTAGGATGTTTTTTATCTCCCCCAAATTTCATAGCCAATTAAATTGATTTGGTCAAAAAAACTAGACATTATTTTTTTTATTCCCATTATTTACAGAATCTTCACATGACTTATCAGTATTTTTAAATTGAACTATCTTCCCATTCAAAACCCAAGAAAAACATCCTATTAGTCTTATTATGAATTTATATGCTATGTGATCCTCATTCTTCTATGTGCACAAACTTCTTCTAAGAACTCATATCTATTTTGAATTAGCATCTTTGATGGATTTTTAATCAAAAACATCATTGTTTGAGAATTTTATCTCATATATTCACCAGAACATTCCTTTTATTCATGATTATTTTCTAATAATTACATGTTATCCTAGAAAGAGTAGGCTTTGTGCCCATTCCTTTCATAGCACAGGAGAAAACCATTAAACTTAGATCTTCCACCTTGATATGTATTATGTATAGACACATGTTGTTCCTATAATTATTCAAACCAAGCCTTACTTTTCTTAGGGGTTAGTGATTTTATTGATAAAATTTTATCTCCCTTTTATGTCGGAAAGGATCTCTCACTTTTCTTACTGGTAATAGTTTGTTTGATAGTTTTCTTATTTTGTTCACATCTTAAGGATATCTTTTCATTTTATTCTTACCCACCTCCCCTTTTTTTCACTCTTCTCTTAAAATAATCAGATGATTTTTTCATGATTTCTATACGACAAAACTCATTATAACAATGACTACTTTTGTCGTAATACTCACAGTATTCCTAAAATCATTCAAATCTATTCATTGTAGATAGATTAATTTTCTATAGTGATGGTATTCTCTTTTATTATTATTTTCTCACCCTAAATAAAGGCGTTATATTATTTTTTATGAATTTTCATGTTTTAAAAATATTCCAATTTCTTGTGATAAAACTTATATTAACACTATTGAAAACCTAAAAATATCATTCTATTTTTATCTTGTGTAGTCTTTCCAAATTTCCCAGATTTTGAAATTTTATGTTTTTGAGTGGAACAAACACTCCTTTAGACACTTATTGAGGAAAAAATATTCATACATATTTTATCACCCACCCTTGATGTTGTAGGAATAAAAATATTTTTCACCATCCATACATTCCCAAAGTTTGGTTTAAAACTTGCACTAGTAATTGAAACAATAATAGCACATTTGGAAAATTATGGGTTATGAGATATCTTCTTCTTGGAGGATATTTACATTTGACTAGATAATGACCTTATTCTATTTTTAGTTTCATGATCTTGAATAAAACATTGTGTGGCATAATCTATTTTTCTAGTAACATGGGAAGTTTAAACTTGAAGTGATTCTTGATTCATCAATATCACCTCCATCTTAGAAATCTTCATAGAGTGGGAGTTATTCTCATCATCAACTAATATTATCCTGTCATCCCAATCCTAATTCATATTATTTATTTGTTTTTTCATGAATTTATCTTGATTATTATAATGAATTTTCATACTTCATGAACTTTTTTTCTTTAACAACTAGTTGTACAACAATTAAATCTATAGAAACTTTGTGAAAACATTGAAGTGAATGTCAAGAATCTATATAAAAATATCAATGATATATATCTCACAAACATTACTTTGTAATAATTCAATAAATTAATAATATTTTACATTGAAGATGTATATTGTTTCATCATTTTACCTAACATGTTTTGGGAGAGTGTTTCATATTCCAACCTTTTTATCCAATTCCATTACCATAGAGTTATACACTTCTTATTATAATTGTTCACCACAAAGACCCTTTATACCACCAAAAATACAGTTTATAACTTTTTTATGATCTTTATTCGTATAGCCTTAAAGTGAAAGTGAGGATCGCTAAGTGATATATCATAATAATAACTGGAACATTATTTGTTATAATAATCATAATAAATTTTTTGTTGAAAATTATACTATTTAGATTTGCTTTAATTAGAGGTGTTTCTATATTTACTATAAAATCACTCTTCATATTCCATAACCATATCTTCTTCCTATTAATCTATGTATTGGAAGAAATATCTACATGTGGTAGCTAATTTATTTCCTATAATATGTATTTTATAAAACATATCTTATATATTTAGAGGCAACCTTTCTCAGATACCAATTATAGAGCCCCATGTTAAATTTACCACTGGGGGGGGGGGTGAATTAGTGATTTAAATTTTAAAAACTATTTTATTTTAATTTCAAACTCTAGAACTCATTAATATTATTAATCCACTCAGTGATATCTCTTAGTCTCACCTTATATAAATAAATATTAAAAGAGAGGACAACCCATGGTACTTACAAGGTTTGGTACAATGACTTACTTTTTTACCTTGTTTGTTAGGCCCCCCATAATGCATTGTCTACTATAATATTTTTATCAATTACAATGGATGATATAAATTCAAACTTCCTCCTAACCAATGAGTTCAAATAAGAGGATATTTAGACTTCTTGAAATAGTGTTACCAGTGTCCACACTAGCCTTCACACTTTTGAGTCACATAAGAGGATATTTATACTACTTCACACATTGTTACCAGAGTCCACATTGTAATTCACACTCATAGGTCACTAAAGATTATCATTATATAGCTTCACACAATATTATAATTCAATACTAATCATATAGTAAAAGTTCCTATTTCTTATTCCAAGTGATCATCCTCCATAAGTGTACTAGATTTAATCTTGTTATGTACAACTTAAAGTACCTTCAAGAACCACTAATTGTCTATCAATCTATCTTAATAATTTTAATCCCTTTTATAAGATCAATTTTATTAGTGAAATAATTAACATAAAATTATTCCTTAAGTGGATAAAGTTCCATCCTCACTTAAACATGTTCAAGTGATACAAACAATTTCCAAAATATTATTTTATACATGAATAATCTTTCACAATTAAATACACTCTTTTTTTAATTTTCAATCATTATATGAGAACCTCATGAATCTATAATAATTTTTATATAATCCTCAAATTTTTAAACCCTAGTACATAGTGATTTAATAATACTTTTTATTTTTATGTACTTCTCAAGGTATTTATTTTATTTTAGTTGTACTAAAGTGCTTCTATATTCACTTACTTCATCCAAGCATGTATAAACTATTTTACTTTACATAAATTTAATGGTTGTAAATGTAACCATTCTACAACATGAAAGTATATTATACAAGTTATCTTATGCAACAATGGGATTTAAAAAATCTATGAGTAATAGGAGGTAATGATTCTATTCTTTGCATTAGACAAAAAGATTCATGAAAACTTGGATGAACTTCATGTAACAAGTTACACAAAAGATGGGTAATTTAATTATTCATGACCTATGGGTCTCACATATGTCTTCTACTTCACATGGATGAAGCACAAAAATCTTCTCATCATAAAATAAAGGTTTCACAGTGATCTGTTTCAAAATGGAAAACAAGAGACATTAGGTTATTCAAATTATAAAATTCTCTAAAGGACTCAGTCCCTAAAAATTTATACCCAAGGTATCCACCCCATATCCAATGATTTTCATGTCGTATCATGTCTATTTAATATCTTATAGAAAATATTTTAGCTCAATGTTTTCAGAAACACCATAGATTATAATGTTTCTAAAATATCCTAAAGTTAAAAAACATGGTGTCTTTTCCTTCATGATGAAATTGAGTTTTCTCGTCATGGTGAATTTCTCATATTCATGTGAAAATATCACACTTATCATCACATTAATTCAAAATACCTCAAATTATCTTTATGTTGATATCTTCATTCTATAGTGTCTCATTCTTCAAACAAAATCTATCATGCACATTGCACCTTGTTTTCATAAATATCAAGTGTATATTCTTCTCAAAGTCTCAAGTGCACAACGATCTTGAGTTTGGAACTAGTCATAGAAGCTTTAAACATGCTGAAATCTAGTGTATAGATATACATTAAGAATTAAGAGGTTTAATATGACATCCATAGATGATTAGGTAGCCTAGATTACGCTCATCATGTGTTATATTTGTATCCATATTTTTTTAATATGTATGAACAATGAATGATGATTGTTTTCTTACATCGATTCTTCAAGAGTTAGAGTGATACTTTATAATTCACTTCATAACTTTAGTGACTTAGTTGCGATTATCTTGTTGTCTTCTCCCAATACCACACCCCATAAATAGTCTTATAAAAGCTTTACCTCCCTGTATCGACCCACCTATACCCTTGTATGTATGTGTTCTCACCAGTGTGATCCTATGCACCTATGTGTACACAACCCATACCCACGAAGGCACTCACTCATTATACAATTCATGCCACTCATGTTTTCCATACCTTGTTGTGTATATTTTTTCGAGAATAAGGTAGATTGAGATGGACTTGTGTCTTTTCTAGTTAGCTCATTTTTGGTATATGTTCCATTGGAAATACTATGAAAAATACTAAATAGAATTTATAAAACTACTCCTTTATCGAATATGTTTCCTTATATAACATCATTCCTTAAATATAATTCATGAAAAATATAGATACATTTTTCCTATCCTTATTTTATTTCTTCTTTTTTTTACAAAGAATGTGTCTGTTCATAAGCACTATTGGAACATGTCTTTGAGCTTTAAGATCGGTTCAATAATCATAAAAATTTAAATGGAGTATATTAATTCTTAATGCTTATTTACTTCTTATAATCTAATAATATCCAATAAATATTTACCCTTTGTTGAAAAAAATAAAAATAAATCCCATTGGGTTCAATATAAATTGTGAAATCTCTAATAATAGTTTTGGAAGAAGCAGTACAAGAATGAGAAAATCATAATTATTTGATATGATCTACGAGAGTTAAAATATTTTTAAAATGGTATGAGTATGCCTTTATATATCTACATATTACATATGTTTTATATCCTAAAATCTCAAAGGAGTTATAAATTCTTAGTGATGAAAACCATTGGGAGTTCACAATAAAGGAGGATATGAACTCCTTTTAGGCTTCAAGAACATGTGATATTTCATAACTTCTTATGGGAAATAAGGAACTATAGAATAAATAGATATACTACTTGAATGAAGAAGTGTATAGATAAAATTGGTAAAAGTAATGGTTATTTGTGAATGGTTTTCTATATATAGAATGATTGAACATTATTGAAATTTTCTCTCTAATTATTAAAAACACAATGATTCAGATGGTGATGGGAATTATTTTGGAAGAATTATTACATCTTGAATATTTATATTTGGAAATATATTTATAAATGGGGAATTAGATAAATAATCCTGAGTGGATCAACCATAAGAAATCATTGAATATCAAATTAACCTAGTGTGAAATCATAAGCAGAGTTTATATTGGCTGAAGTTAGAACTAAGGCAGTTGATACAGAAGTTTTATTCCTTTATTATTGAATAAAATTTTATCTGATTTAATATAGGTCATTTCTTTTACTAAAATGTGTTCTATGATTGGAGCTTTAACATAATTCTCATATATGTGGTTTACATTCTCTTAGTGGTTCTAAAAATTATAAAAATTGAAGAGATGGATGTTATGTTATTGAGAATGTTTGAGATGAAGGATATCGGGAAATCCAAAAAGATAATATAGATGAGAATTTGGACAAACCAGAAGAATAGAACTTTGATATTTCTATATTTATAGAATATATAAAATATATTGGAAAGGTTTATAACATACAAGGCCAGACCTCTCTGTACCCTATTTTCCAGATATTTCAAATCATCAGAATAGAAGTCCCCATCAATTAAATATGAGTATAAGTGCATGAAAAAGGTTCTATATGCATTAAGAATGGGATTTTAATATATTATATGTTTTTCACAAGGACATACATTTCTTTGAAGTGGGATTAGTTAGTAGATTCATGTAAAATATGAGGTGATATCACTGGGAAGTGGTTATGTGAATTCTTTAGTATCTAAAAAACATGGAAGCACCATTTTTATATTCTGGGGTGGATGATCCATTGGAATGGTGTGTTGATGCAGACTTTGATGGAGATGAAGACACATAGAGAAGATACATGGTATTTTTTTAACTATAGAGGAACTTACACAAGATTTATGTCACGAATCTAGTTAGTAGTTACATTTTCAACCAAAAAATCAGAGTACAATAACATAGGGGAAGAAAAGAAATAGATGATATGGTTTATTGGATTTTTTGTGGAACTAAAAAGGAATCATGGTAATTAAGTGTTATTCTATGATTTTTATAGTATAATTCTCCTTATGAAGAATGTTATGTTTTACTCAAGGAAAAAACACATTCTACTCAAAAAACAATTCATTTAGAAGATTGTGGAGGAATGAGTGTTGGTGATATGAAAGATATAAGGATGTCAGAATACGAATGAAATGATAATGAAGGTTTTAGTCTGGGAAATTATGAGGCAATACTTTACCTAAGTGAGACTTTTGTTTCCATGAAGTAATGAAGTAGACTCACTAACTGTTGTTGTGGAGGGTGGAAGGGATGAATGATAGAATGATTAAGTGATCCAAAGGTCTTGGTAATGTGGTTAAAAAAACAATTCTCAAGTGGGATATTGTTAAGTTGATGTAAATAAATTTTTTTAGTTATGTTAACTTTTATCTAAAAAAGAATTATTTTGGAAGTGTGCTAGAAGAACCAGATAATGTTTGGGGTAGTGGAACCAGAGAATTTTGAAAGCAGAAGATGGACCAGGTGGCCATAAAAAAGGAAAAAATGTTTATGGAGTGATTAAGGGGATCCAAATTGTGTATAATTAACTTTATTAGACTCATGTAAGAATAAATAAAAGTTATTCTAGATATATATAATAATAATCCGTGGTATATGTAAAGAGAAATTTCACATGGTTTGGATGTTTAAGGTATTACATCACCTAACTCCTTTAACCAAATGGTGGGATGCCCACATAAATCTAAAGGTAGTGGAAATCGCTTTCATATTTCAGATGGAAGTGGCATTGTATCTACAAGTGAGGATATTTTATAAATTATAGGGTTTGGATCACTTATCTTATAATAAAAATATTGAAATATTTATCTATAATTAGTAATAATGAGTAATAGTGTTTCTCTCATGGAGTGGGATTATGTTCTGAACCACGTAGATCCCTTTGTTTTTATTCTATGATGTGAGTGTGATTTCTTTTTTATTTAACTTATGTATTTAGGAATTTCTATATAAGATCAAGTTGATTCAAAAAAAGGCATTTGGGCTTCGTTAACACATCTAAATATTTCTATCAGGAGTTTTTGGTTCCATATCTTTATACCTTTTTCAACAAGTGAGGTTCTAGAAGGGAGTTATTGAATTTTAAGTCTATAAACCGGACTCAGGGCCATCATAATGTCAAGGGACTCTCACCAATAATCATGAAACGACTTTAATCCAAGATATAAACCTCTAGGTATAACCATACATTTTTGAGGCATAGAAAAAGTGGTGGGTAAGTTACTGATTATGTATTTTTCATTAGTTTCAATAGCTAAATTATGAAGAACATAATTACGAAAACCATGAAATATGTTACAAATAATCTTTCTCATTTAATTTATAATTATTTAACATAATAATTACCTTGAATGTGATAATTCTTCTTTTCCAATTGTGATTCAAATATTATCATGTCATCGTTATGGTGTAGAATCCAAGTGAGGCTTCCTCTAGCTTTATCCACATAATATCCATATATATATATATATATATATATATATATATTAAAAACTTTCTTGGTTTCCTCGGTCTTAGTGAAGGGGAACCTAGTGCATGAAAATGTTTGTTATTAAACACAATGAGAGGATTATCTTTTTCTATCTTATTATTAAGAGGGAGGGAGGTGGATGTTTTCTATAGATCTTGAGAGAATATCATGGGAGGTTCTCTATTGTGAAAACAAATCATATCCTTTATAATTATATAAGTTCAAATATATACTTAGGATTAATATTTTATGATTTCATAATAGACCATTATAAAATCTTCATTGTAAATTATTTCCCATGTATAATAATAATAATATATATTGACATAAACCTAATTAAATAACATTTATTAAAAAATAAACCAATATTTATTAAAATGAAATTAAATAAAATATATAATTTTCTTTCAGGCCCCTATCAACCCTCTTTGTAATCTATTAATTCATGAATAATAAAATATTTAATGAAGTAAATATTATTTTCTCAATAAAGAATAAATTTTATCTTCAATAAAGTGATGGATAAATATTTATTTTAATATTAATTTTACTAAAAAAATGTATATTAATCAATTCACAAAACTGGTGAATAAACAAATATTTATTTATTACATTTTGAATAATAAATAAGAGATAAAATTCAACTCACATATTCTATACATGAATATTGAATCTATATGATCAAATTGACTTAAATAATTATTCTTCCACAAGCTAAGAACATAATTTATTATTAATATCAAATTCAATAGAATTTAATGAGATTAGGGACACACTTGGTGTGTAAAACACTAGACCTACTTCTTAATGGCATTATGCGAACTTGCCTAAAGTCCAAGAACACCATCTAGAAACACATCAAGGAACCCATAAAGAATGAATTTGATATCCTAATGACAAAAACCACCATATTAATTCTACTATCCCTTTATCTCTATTTCTCATCAAAAAATAACGAATACATGTTTCACCACCCTATATTCTTGATTTATATTTCATTGAAATTTTGAAATAAACTTATCGATGAACTACCATGGACATGGATGTAATAAGACAATTCCATTTAAATCAAAGGGTCAAAGATATATTTTTTCATTAACTCTTAAGGGAAAAATACATTCTTTACTTATTCAATTAATGTCATATTACTTATGATGCACCCAACATATTCTACCTCACCACGAGCACATGTCATCATGGTTTTCATCCATAAATCAAAAAATAAAATTTATGATATACATTAATAATAATATCAAGTCTAAGGAGAAATAAACATGAACAGAAATAGGAATATCCAATGACACAGAAAACATATATAATTATTATTGGTAGGTATTCCCCCATAACCTCCCTATCATGGAGATTTCCAAGTGTGAACTTCAAAAGAAGAAGAATCAATGTATTAAACACTTAAAACACCAGATAAATAAATATTATATGTGTCACATCATACATATATTATATAGACCACATGACTTATGTTTAATAATAATTTCATGTAAATTCTAGTATCTAATTATAGTGGGAAACTGTTATAACTTTATATTTGAAAAATAATCTATGGAAATTTTAATATTAATGTTATACAGAAGAACAATCCCCATGTGATCTGATAATTTTTAATATTATGTTAATCTAAAGTATAAAGTCATTTTTTTATAGTGAACCAACTACAAAAACTCTCACTTAAACTAGAGACAAGATGCAACAACTTACATTCTGCTAACTCTCACATGATAAACATGTTTCTTATAAGGTATGGTTATAGCTATTGTGACTACTATGTTATTTTATGACTATTATTCTTATTTCAATATCACTAATTTGTTAAAATACATCTAGAAGTAATATTAATGACTATGTACCTTTATTCCTATATAATAAATATGATATTTGTTTATTGAAATAGTTATAAATTTTTCATAAAATATATATTTTGATAAGACTTTACTATCTCAATATGACTTTAAAATGCAGAATAAATATTTTCTTATATTGGTTCTTAAGCTACATAAAAAACCAAAATGTACCAAGTCCATGTAGATTTGGATACCAATGGATTTAATATGAATATATTTCTCATTTACTTAGCTTTGTTATGATATATAAGATCAAATTGGTATGAAAGAAAACTATTTTTATATCCACTTGAAATATAGCATTTCTACTCCACAAATTATGAAGAACTTTTCATTTTCACTTTCTGAAGTGCTGTTGAAACATTCTAACTGATTACCTATGTGATTATCCTATTTACTTTCATATTTACCCACTATTAATTATGCATAATTAGTAGAAAATATCAGTACATATCATGGAATATTAGATAGTTTTAAAGAATCTAAGAATATTGAATTATATTCGAAAGAATCTCTTCTTGTACTTTAACACAATAACTTAGAGATATTCCCTACCATATGACATAGGCAACAATTCACTCTTAAATTTTTTTAATTTGTTTTAATACATTGTTAATGAATATACTATGAATTTATCTAAGAGACTACTTAAATATATTTTATATGATATTGTTCTATATGACTTAGGTTGACACTTTAAGTCACTATTAAATAAATATAATTTATCTTAGTCATAACTAATTGAAAAAGTAAATATCTATTTTCCATATGTTATCAGTATATTTGATTTAGAAAACTATTTTTCTCCCACTAAAAACTTGTAGATGCATAAATTGCTTTAATTCATAACAAATCCAAATTCAGTTATGGTTTTATCAAATTGAATATTTCACAATTCTTGCTTTAATCCCGAAATGGATTTATGTAACTATCATACCTTATTGGTATTATTTTATGTCACCCACACTTATGGTTGTGTCATATAGACATCTTCCATAAGGTTTCCATTAAGGAAGGCAATCATGACAACCACTTACCTAATTTCTTGATCATAGAAGGTTTCTAGGAATATTATAATTATAATGGATTTTAGCATGATGGTTAGTAAAAATGTTCCATTATAGAATATTTCTAGATTCTTCTTGATAACTTTTATAGCCCATCATGACTTATAGGTACAAAATTTTACATCCATCTCTAGTTTCTTCTTGAATACCAACAACTTAATTTACATCAACTATAGAAACAACCAAAATACAGAATTGGATTTTATTTCATGGAATCCATTTTTTAATTTATAATAACTTTCTAATCTTATAATGTTTCCATTAAAGGATTATTTCTAGGATTTAATATTCTTATTAGATAATAAATCACATAATTTGAAGAATATAAAACAACCTATTTGTTTTTATCAATCCTATATATCACATGTATAGAAACCCTAACCTTTTACAAATATCATTACATGATTTTAGACTTATTTAAACATCAAATTAAAAGCCAAGGATCATAAAGTCTAGTGTCTTGGAAGGCTCTAAACAGAAACCTAAAAACATGGGACTAAATTAAACATTTATTTATTTAATATTAATATTTATATCCTAACTTCTATTGTGCTGATACATTTGTATAGGATAACCTGGGGATAACATGAAAAATGGAATGAGATAAAAACCCCAATAAGGAAATAAAAATAAGATTAATACTTATCACATGGGTTAGAAGTCATGAAATAAATATATAAAAAGTCATGGAACATATATGAACATATGGAATCATAAAATATAAAACACGGGGTCAAATAAACATGGAGTCATAGTATTGTGGTAGAAACATAAAACATGACATTGGAATGATTCAAGGATTCTTGCACATAGAGGAGCACAAGTCTAGGCTAACCACCAAGATCATCGCACATGAAGTCTCATGAAACGAAAATTTACCCAATTAATGGGAGCACTGTCAAGGATCACCCATAATAAAATGTTCATGAATATGTTTTCCAAATGTAGAATTATACATAATCAATTATACATAAACATAGGGGGTGTGGTTTTATGGAAAATACTTAAGAGCATTTAAACTAGAAAATATCATAACATTTTATATAAAACCAGAAGTAAAACAAGAATGTTATCATAATAAAAAAACTGATTTTATAAAAAATAGTGGCTTAAAATATATGACAGAGTTCACTTGAAATTGGGAAAGAATTCGAGAAGTTCCTTTAAAATGGGCTTGTTTATTGGGAATAATTGAGGAAGGAACCAATTAAAAATAAATATATCCCCAAAGATAATGATGAATGGATACTGATGAAGGGTTTTATAAAATATAAACATAATTTCTAAGATTTACATAAAAATAAATTATAAATTTATTTGAATAAAAATAAATATAGAGTAACCTGAAGGAATAACGGAGGTTCGGGTATAATCCCTTACCTCAAGTATCAAGGTGTTCTTCACATGATCTTATTGTTTTGGATAATACAATTAGAATCGTTAATTAATATTTACAGAAATTATTATAATTTTAATGATTTATTATAAACTAATATTGTTCATTTATGTACTTTTTATGAGTTATAGTGTTCAATTCTATCGTTCAGGAGTGCTCGTTTTCTTAGTTGTCATAATCAGTTTTCATGTATAAGAGTAAGAAAGTTCATGTAAAATTGAAATGTTTTCACATAATTTTAGCTATATTATATTAATAAATATAAATAAGATTATGGTTTTATATAATTAATTTAATTATATGGGATTTGGATGAATCATTAGATAAAAAAATATTATTGAACATTAAATAAGATATAATAAATATTTTATACCCTGGTTTACCCATAAAAATTGTTTCATAATAAAAATTTAAGATGATAATAGAAATCGAAAACCCGTCGTCCTTGAATGTGATAAATTAACACATCTCAAATGGTGTATTCATTTCTAGTATAAAAGGATGATAAAGGAGATATGATTATTAATTATAACATTATCATAAAAAAACTCTAGTATATTTATGTTAATTTATTTTTCATACTTTTTGGATGAGGAGAGATGAGGGTAGAAAAGAAAACAAAGGAACTTGAATAGAAATTGAAAGAAAACGAAAGACGGGTTTACCTCTTGATTCCTTCCTCATGTGAACCTCATTAGGGAGGAGGTTTTGGTATTTTTATGATACCATGAGATACTATATATGGGAAAGGGGATTAGGGATATATTTGAGCATAGTTTAAACAAGGAACAAGGCTTGAGAGGATTCAGGAGAAGAGGGGACTGAGGGTGGGTTTTATAGTGGATGAGAGGGGAGTTTTCTCAATATTTAATTCATTAGATTATTATTTTTCCATAAGATAAGAAATAGTGATGATTACATGACTAAATACAGTAACATGAGAATTTTATTTATAATAAATGGTCCTTACATCATCAAAACATCTTCCATGACTATATAATTCGTGTATTTACCTTATTTTGTAAATTATCATATTTCACTATTTAGAAAAAATTCAAGTATTTCAGAAAAATACAAAATAATTTACCCTAATAATTTTTATATGTGTATAATTTTAAAATAAACTCAATTTTTAAAAAATAATTTTCTAAATATGAGAAATTAAATTTTAAATTAAAATCACAATTTACTTGAAGAATACAAATATTAAAATTAAAACTTGTTTTCTAACACTTTGAAAAATTAATTAAGGTCTAATAAAATTATATTATAATCATAAGACATGAAAATAATAATTTATTAATAAATTTTATGAAAATAAATTTTCTTGTAATCAACTAAATTAATCATAAAATTGTAATTCATTATACATGACTTACAAAAAATACCAACACATAATCAATAATTTTTAAAATATTTATTTACTTATACTATGATATAATTATACCATATTTTCACATATAATATGGAAAACTTTTATGTATACTTTAATTGGTTACATTACTTTTCAATTGGCCAGTTTACTATTCATAAGTGAAACATTACTATTTCAAAGTTCAAGTTACTAATTCATCAGTATAGGTTACTTAACATCAAGATGTACTTTTTATTTCACTCATTATTTATTTATAAAGTTTGTATTGTGTTCTATATGTAATATTATGTGATTTTACTATAATACATAATTATAACAAGGGAATTCAGTTGATAACACATTGGGTCATTACAACATGTCTCTAGAGTTAATATGTTTCTATACCAACTCATGTAGATATAGATCCTTGAATTAATTGGAGTATAAATTTCTCCCACTATAAAAAAAAATAATTGATTCCATAATATATAAATATATTAAATTACTTTACAAATATCTTTCTATCTTAGGGATAATTATTTCATAATTATATTTTTGGATAATTATCTAAGATACTCATATTGTTTTTCTTGATGTAATAAATAGTTCTCATCAAAACACATGAAACTAAAACAAAATGTATTTATGTCATATCATAATGTATTTGATATCCATCAGTCAATATAATTATCAAATGGTTAAGTGTTAATATTTTTATTTGAGAAACATTTCACGGAATAGACGACAAAACACTTGTGATACTAATAATACTCGTCATTGATTCAAATTTTACCATCATCGTAACTATGATGTGTATAAGGTAATGAGATTTAGGGAATAACTCAAATATATATTTAATGACTATTTAATTCTTTATTAAGATATTATCTCACTAAACTTCCAATAGGATCTAATATCTTTTACTAATTATACCCATTACTTCCAATATATATTCCTAATGTATCTTAATGAAATCATATAGATTATATGAATTTACCTCTATCATCACCTTAGAATAGTTCAAACATATATTATTAAACTAATTCTACAAGTTTTTTGGATTTATGAAATTTAGTCTATAATGGTTTTATTGTCTAAAATATAAGAAATAAGAATGTTAAAATCCCTAATAGTTTTATCTCCAAAGAATCTAATCACCCTTTTGGGTATAATCCGGTAAATTATTTTTAGTTTTACTTGACTAATAATTAACTTTCCAAAACATTGTACTATTCGAGACTTATATTTTATATTCATCATTAATTACTAATATTGGGTATCTATAATCTAGATATTATTAAATTATTAACCATGTATGATATACCATAACAAAATCCATTTCAAACATGGAAAAATGTATTTTTGTGTGTATAACTATACACATAGATAAATGTTTTGGTAACATTATATACAAAATAATAGTTTAATGAGAATAAATCAATATAGAAATGTGATTTTTTTATCTCCTCTTAGATTAATTGGGAATCTCCCTCCTTTAGCTATTTAAAATTTTCACCTCATTTCTTTTAATATTATTTAACTTCCTTGGTTATTATATTTGGATATAAATATGAAAGTATAATTTGTATTTAATACCCAAGAAGTTAAAAAAATATTATTTACAATGAATAATATACCTAATGTAGAATCTTTTTCTTTCTTCTTTTTTATTTCATTATAGTTCAACTTCTAGTGATCTTTATTTAAACTTTTAAAGTAGATTACCACATATTGTTTTCACTGTCTTTAAATATTTGGTGTCTTAGATAAATAATGTGAAATAACCACAGACTTTTAACTTTTCGTAGGGTTTTAAACCTTGACCCTGACTTCATTCACCAATGTTATGATGAACCATGTTACCTAAAATCTCTATCATCGTGGTGAATCATAGTCAAAATATTCCCGAGTGGATTCTCCTAATTTTTAATCTTATAATTCTTAATGAATTTGAATAATATAAGTAGCAAGGGTGATAATATTATTCCAATGGATACTTTATTATCCATATATAATCCAGCAACACCAACTGATCAATATAATTCAACATTTTTAATGCATGATCACTATATAGTTACCTATCTTCTAGTTTACACGTGTAAAGTATAGTAGAAATCATTTTTATCGTATGCCACTCTTTCTCAATTTCATCTTCGAGGAGATAAGTTGTCATAGTGTACGCATCCATGTCTTTATATTGAATCTTCATATCTTGAGAAATATATGATAACTTAATGAATCATACATATGGATAATCATCTATATATCACATTATAAATCATTTTCACCATTACTCACATTCCGAGGTGGAAGAACGGGGATAGGGGATTCCAACATATAATATAAATTTTCCTTTAGTATTTCTATGCACAAGTGACCATACAACTCTTGAAAATTTATTCTAATGAAGAAATTTTCTTTTTACAAGAATTACTATGATTATTTCTTGGTTTTGATTTCCATTTTTATAATAAACAAAATAATATATTTAGTAGTTTTTATTTATTACTCGTTGTGACACAATTAATCTATTAATTATTCCCCATTAATTTTATCAAAACCCAAAATCCCTCACTATTGGATTCATAATATCAGGTTGATAAGATATTATAGTATGAAGGATCCATATCTCAATTCTCAGAACCTAAAATATGGCCATGGGAATTACTCAAATGTATTTAGGTTGGATTTACTTTCCAACTGCATTAACTTATATTTTTTTAATATGTTGAGTGGACTCCACAATTGTAAAAATCATATAATTGGATTTTCTCAATGCTTTCCTTGAAATCGTACTAAGTAAACTATGGTGTTACCCTTAATATTAATTTGGTTAAGTCAATCCATTAGACTTATTAAGAATAATCAATAATTAGAACGTGTCTATAATTGTGGCCTAATTAACACTTTAACTATGTATACATCATGGATTATAAGATATAATAATTATTTAGAATTACTATTTTCATTGATGAATTTAGTTCAACTTATGCATAAATATTTTTTAATTTAATTTCCATAAGTTTGTTAATATTATATGAAATTTACAGAATTAATTAACTATGTCCAATAACAAAAATTATGCATAAAATCTTATCTTATTTTATATTAACATAATTATTAATTTATTTAATTTATTTTATTTCATTTAATCATCAAGAAATCTATTCATTTTTATAAATAAATAAATAACTATGCATTGACAACTAAAAAGTACATGTGACATGATCATGATTTTTTAACTACTGGTTGGTTTATCGATCAAATATAAACTATCCTTGACATTAGGGGGAAAATTCCTTGAGATAATTTCTGGATTATGTTGTAGAATTCCCCCATTAACATGTGTATCTCCTTAGTTGGTTTCACCTGAGCCGATTCCTAAATCGTCATCTCTTGATGGCTTCTCTATCATTTACAAAAATGTACTCACAAATAGTTGAGGGGCACTAGGGGTTTACAATTACAAAAAATAAACCTTAGGCACACATTCCCATATATAATAAAGGAGGAAGATATGACACAAGTATCATTATTTTTAATTTAATAATAAATTATTATATCATAACATTAAAAAAACCCAACACATATAAATGCTACTCAAGTTCATGTTCAATCACAACATGGAATGACTATACATTTAAAATTTATAGCAATAATTTTTATTCAATCTTATTAAGATAAATTTACTAAAATTAATTAATTAATCTATTAATTAATTAGTTATTTTAATATTATATCTAAACATCCCTTGAGAAATAATAATATTACCATCCTGTATTATTTTAAATAAATTAAATAGTTTTAGTTTTTATTTAAAATTATTTAGCACACAACATGTTCTCACATGGCCACATGGTGTGTAACTTTCTACATTAGATTAAATTCATTTCTATAATTTAATATATACACAACATCTACTGTATAAGTGACACAACATATGGCTTCTACTTACTTGTCATGTTCTATTACTTAAAATATCTCGTGACTTACACTATGTATAGTCTCTATCAAGCACTATATACTTACACGACATGTATTCCACACAATGCGCCATGATATACACTGTATATTGTTCCATGGGTCAAGGAGTGTAGTTTCCATAACATGCCTGACCAGACAACATACTAGAACTATATGCGACATTTACCACTGGAAATGCATCTGGAGTACATGACATGTATGACTACTGATACACATCTTGTAGAGTAGAATTTATATAGTAATAATTATGAAACATTTGTATCCCCATGAAATTCCAAAAAAACACATAGCATATACCTCATGTGGAATGACACCAACCACATGATGTGTATAATCAATTAATTTCTATGTAGTTTTTGTCTTTCTTTAATAATCCATGTGTTAAACTACATGAAAACCTCTCTCGATAGGTACATCATGTGAGTTTTCACATGTTATATGGGGTGGATAACAAGATACATGATAAGTTATCCATTTCTAGACACCCACATGTCATTCATAAAGTCTTGGTGTGTTCCTTTCATGGGCTATCACATGTTAAAAGGCATATAAAACCAGATAAACTCCATGAAATCCATTTTTTTTATTTTTGTGGTTAGAAGTCAATACGTGACATGTAACGATGTTTCATAGTTTACCATATGGAATTATAAAATTTAGATGGAGTTAAAACCATTTGAGATTACATGGTGTGTATTTAAACTACACACTGTGTTATTAATTCCAAATTTCATATCACACTAGTGGACAATATGAAAAATGTAATGAAACCACATTCTATACCACAAGACATTCCATGATTTCCGCGGACCATTATTTTTGTGGCTAACTAAGGGTATATAATGTGCAATATTCCATTACTCACCATGTATCCTAGACTTGTATTCAGTGGTATTAGAACCTCTGAATTGAACCTTCAATAATTCTTCATGATTTCTTGACCTTTTTCTTGTCCACATAAAAACGATGAACACATTATTGAAACATTTATATTTATAAAAAAATACTATAAATGAAAATTAACAGAAAAACATAGAAATTTATCAAATAAATAATAAAAAATGATAAATTATAATGTGGTTGGTTTGATACTTATTGAAGGTGATGGGGTGTAGCGAAAGTAGTGGTTCAGTGGATGATTATGGGTTTTAATTAGTTTTGATGAGTAATATCCAAAGAACATAATGAGTGAAAACCTAGAATCTTCTAGAAAAGATTTTTGTTAATTAATTTCTAATTAATTTAAAATATGAATTACCTTTAATGTGATTTATTTTCATCAGTTCTGATGCCTTTCTTATTATGTCAACAAATTGGAAGAGAATCTAAACTAGGATTCCTCTAGTTGTATCTAAACATACTCTTTGTATCTTCGAACAATGCTCTAATTATTCCACATTCTGACATGGAGGAACCTAGTTATTCACATTGTTCATCATTGATCATGATAATATTATTCTCTTGTTATATATTGTTCTTAAGAGGGAGGTAAGGGTATATTCTCTATAGAGATTGAGAAAATTTATTGAGAGGTTCTCTATTGTGCACAGAAAACCCAATCCTTTAAAATTAAATAGGTTGAATTATATAATTAGTGTTAATATTTGATAGTTATGAAATTTCTCTTTTTAAAATATTCAATCTGAGTTATTTAACATTTTTAGTAATAAAAATAATAATATTAGTATAACTCTTAAAATGTAGATAATTATATATAATTTTTTAAATAATAAATAAATATTAAATTAAATAAAATAAAAATATATCACAATCATTTAGACCTTAACTCAACTCGTTAATCCTTGAAAAAAATACTCAAATTGTTAATACTTCTAAATATTTGTCAAACCATTAATAATAAAATATTTAATAAATTAAATATTATTATTTAAATAAGTAAATAAATAATTTATTTACTAAACTCATGAATAAATATTTATTATAATATTTAAGTAACTAAATAAATATTTATATTAAATTATTTACTAAACTAGTGAATAAATAAATATTTATTTATTACTATTTGAATAATAAATAAGAGATACAATTTAACTAATATATTCTAAACTCAAATATTTGGTGGTTAAATTTATATTGTCATATTTACTTGAATAATTATTATTCCACAATCTGAGAATAATATTTATTCGTAAAATTAAATACAATAGAATTTAATTAGATTTTGGATACAATTAGTGTGTGAACTTATACGCCTCTTTCTGAGAAATACCCTAATTAAAACCAATCTTCATAACCTGGGGAAAATGTAAATATAATAAAGGGTGATATTAGATGATCTGTAAGGGTAAACACATGAGATATCAATCAATGATCATAAGTGAGCATAAGGGTATGATAAAATTATCAGAACATACGAAGCCATATCCAAATAATTAAATATAATTAATCATGGTCATGTCATAAGGATTTATCATACAAAAATAATAACTATGTAGAATTATCTATAATCAATCATAAATACAAGGATGCACCACATTCACAATATTATAAAATGAAAACATGCATGAATAGAAATAGGTTCACACACTAAATTAAGGACATGAAACTGGGTACTAATATAGAATTATGGCCATGAAAACATTTCCATGCATAAACTTATGGATGTGAAACCATGTCCATGCATAATGTTATAAAAATGAAATCAGGGTCACACATAACATAATTATCTCATCAGTTATACATATTTACCCAAGGCATTAGCGTTCCATATGGAACTAACCCATAAAATAACCATAAAACATAAATATAACACATGATTATAAAAAAATTCATCAATTCATCATATCATATTCCATATTAATAAAAAAAATCATTCCATCATTTCATTATAACATAACCCATGGAAAATAAATGGGCTTTATAAATATTTAATCATAGATTAATTAACCCATGTAAAAGAAACGAGTTTCATAGAATCATACTTGAATCATAATCAGTATAATAAATCTAGAGAAAGACATTGGATGACATCATATGATCATATATTCAGTGAATCATAAAAAATCTAAATTGATGATGTCATAGATGAAAAATTCTATTAAAATATCATTTGACCCCTTGTTTGAAAACATGAGAAAAATATCCCGTTCTTTTGATATAATTTTAACAAAAAATTACAAGAATATTGATAAAATAATTTTATTTGAAAATAACCATGGGAACTAATAATTTAATATTAAAATCAGTTAATGTTCATGATTTTGGAAAAATCCAGTCATGTCGTATATTTTAAAATAAGGATTCCTTTCACACTATTTTGTAAAAATTCATAAATATCCATTTCAGAAAAAATTATAAAAATTAATTTCTAAAACTTTTAAAAGAAAAAATATGGTTTAAAATTAATTTAAACAATGATTTGATCATATAAATGAAAAATCTTGAAATCATTTTAAAGAACATGTACATGGAATAAAATGTTCGCCGACTAAAGAGGAAATACATCTAGTATTTGTTGAAAACATTTTATTGGTCATTTGAAGTACCAAAGAAAAAATGGTACTCATAATTGAAAATTATAGGAATAAATTAAGGAGAAGAAAGTTTATGTGGTTCAAAGGACAAGGATAATATAGTGTCCATAAGTGGAAATTTGACATGAACAACCCTGAAATGAAATCAGATTGAAAAATAAATCCCTTACCACATGTATCATATCAATTTTTATGGGTTCATAACTCATGTATAATAAATATATATTTATCAAAAACAAATTACAAGACCATATTAATATATATCATACTATATATTATTTACTTATAACATCTTATGACCTATTTATTAACAATTATCTATTAAAATCTCTATTTTGGGTGACAATTTTTTTTCTTTTGATGAATGTTTTGGTTCTCCAGTTATGATACTTTGTATTTGATCATGGTTACATCATATAAATAATTTTAATCATGTCATAATTATCATATGTAATCATTATTTACAATTTTATAGAAATTCATATGAATTGGTGATGAAAAATGAATTATATCACTTTGTGGAGATGGTAATCTGTACGTACACACAAGTGATGTTTCCACTTTTTTATGGATGGAATGAAAGACATATAAATAATAATTCAAATTCAAATAATAATTATTATATCATAAATATAATATATATTCATTAAATATATCCTTATTACTATCCATGAAAATAAAAAATTTAAAAGGAATCATATCACTTCATGGAAGTGGTAGTCCACACATATGAACGAGCGACAATATCATTTTACAATAGATGTGAAGGTAAGAAGATAGATAAGATATTATAATTCCACAAAATTAATTATGAAATAATATATAAATATTAAATGAGTCATAACAATCAACCATGAAATATGGTGATGTAAAATGAATCATATTACTATATGGAGGCCGTAGTCCATATGTACACACAAGTGAAACTTTCATTTCCCATTTGATGGTACATAGGTGAAAAATGGTTTTACCATAATCATAATAATATATTAGGGTATTTATGATATTTTATTCATCATGTTTGGATAGATAAAATAAATTTATAGGAAGTAGTAGAAGAAATAAACTATGAATGATTTGGGTAAGATGATTACCTCTTCTTTGAGAGACCTCCTTTGTCTTACAGCACAATCCTTATTAGGATGGTCTTAAGGGAATTTCATATTTTATAATATAATAGGAATAAATATAATAAGGTATTTGGGTTGGTTTTATCCTATATAGAGTTCAAAAACTTTTTTAATAATGGATAATATGTGGTGAATTTTTATATGTGAGGGAAAAGACACACTTGGAATGACTAAAAAGATTTAAATATAATATAAAAATAATCATTTCAAGTTAAAACAAGGAACCCAAAATTCATATATAAGATATTATATGGTAAAAATAAACACAAAAAATCACATTTATACAAGTTTTGGAGACATTATAATCCTCATCTTTTTGTCTAACTACTTTAAACTAGTTTTCACCTTAACAGTCAAAATATAAATTTTTACCATGATAAATTAATTATATGACCATAAATAAAAGTGTACTTGTAATTTCTTTTATAAATTATGATTTTAAATTTTTAGTAAATTTTATCTAATACAATTTTAATATGTGGAAGAATTTAATTTAAATATAAGAACAAAAAATGCATGAAAAATTGTTTTTAGGAAAATACGCGATTTATGTGTAAAAATCATTTTTCATTAAAATAAAGTAAAAATTTAATTTCCATAAAATAATTTGGTTATTTAATAAAAATTAATTTTTTATAAATTCATATCAATAAAAAATCTAATGTAACCTTCCAATAATACTATTAAATGAAAAGACCCAAAAATTATTTTTAATTTGAATAAAATATAACTCATGTTCAAAAAATTCAATATTGGGTTCCAGAATTCAAAATATTGTTTTCAAAGATTTATGTTAATATATATAAATAATTTTTTTTGTAGAAATATTTTACCCTTTATTAAGTCATGATTACATCATAATAATTTCATAAAAGTGATAGCATTTGAAAAATTGGCAATTTTCCCTATTCAGTCAAAAATCAATCTTCACAGAAAATTCCAAAACAATTATCCTAAAACTATAATTGCATGATGATTTAAAAAATTATATCCATTTTTAAATTAAAATTTATTAATTATTTATCAATTAATTATATTGTTTGCACATAAAAAATCAATAAAAACCAAGTTTTAAGGAAATATATTTTTGAATCATAATACGTCTTTAATAAAAATTGAGTAATTATGTATTAATAAATATATTATCATTATATAAAACCTTTATAAATTTTTTTAATAATGTGGTTATTCTTATTCATACCTCTAATTTAATGGAAATATTATAATTATCACATTTAAATTATAATATTTTTATAGTATACTGTAGTTTGCTTAAAGCTCAATGTTGTTTGTTAAGAAAGCTGTCAAGGACATAAAATTAACAAATAGAAATTATATTCTAAAATAATGGGGTGTAACAATAAGGTTTATCAAATTTGGGTTAGGAAATATAGGTAAATTATGATATATAAGGGTTACTTGGATTTAACTTGGGATTTAAAAATGTTACTTCAACATTTAATGTGTAGAAAAATGGTAAAGTATAGGGTACATAAGGATTTACTATTGATGATATGTAAGAAAAACAATATTATCACCCTATAGGCAAACTACTCTTTCCATTTTTATTTAAACTATGGCTTTAGTATATCCTATTTCCATATTTTAAATAAACCCTAGTAATATACCCTAACGAGTAATAATATTGAAAAGTTTTGTTCTCACCATGGAATTATATTTCCATGATTAGTAATTACAATGGAAATATATCACCACTTATACCCTCAACCATATGGATCCTACTCTTCCCCACATGACTATTTTATTTCCCATATTCAAGAAATCAATAAACTATAACCTCCAAAAATTGACTCCCCAATGATTCCCCTCTTCACGTGATCAGCCAACTTGGTGAATCATGAAATCTACGTGCCCTACACTTCCCCTTTTCTCATGATAAAAAAATAATAACCTCCTCAAATAAATTTTTCCATCACCTCCCCACTTTTAGTGATTGATTAACATTGAGACTCGGTAGATATACTTTCTCAACATGATAGAAATATTCCCTCATAACACCTCTATTTTCCAAAAATCCACTTCACTATCAAATTCAATGATTTATTTACCTTTCCATATAGGTAATAAAAATTATTACACTTCAATCACCAATTTTAATTACTATATACCTAAATAAATTTCTTTTTCAATCCATTATTATGTTGTATATAAAATTTAAATTCTCATATTTTATTAAATTGTTTGATTATTTGAATATTTTTGTGTATTTGGATATTATATAGTTTTTAACATTTATTCTCAATCCTTCAAAAAATCACAGTATTTATTTCTTCAAACATAACTCTATTTATTTATTTACCTTGAATATTGGGGTTGTAACACTGATTTTAATTGGCTATAAATCTATAGGACCTAGTTGGATGAGAATCTAATTCATAACTTCCACTCTATCTGTACATCAAGTATTGTTTTCTTTCTACATGTAATAATTTCAATTTATTTTAAAATTTATCAAAAATAATCATAAATTAAAGTTAAAATATTTTATGTCATGTTAAATTTTTTCCTACATATCGTTAAAATAACAATTAATGTTCAATCCCAACATTCCTTTCATGGAATCATTGAAATCCATGTGATTTATCTTATGAATAATATTTGTATATATTATGCATATTTTTTTTTCATATACTTGATATTTTATGTTCCCCAAATCTAGGTATAATTTACAAAATAATAGTATAAGAAATAAAAATAATTATATATATATTCTTGATTTTATGATTCAGGTCAGCACCACTATCATCTTCCCAACTTACCAATTTGACATCAATGTTATTTGTGACTGAAAATTACACTCCAAAAAATATTTCATAATAAAAAAAACCCAGGTAAGATAAGTAGATGTGTTGAGGTATCTACTATCTTCATAAAGTTTTAGGTTCATATAGAAAACCAAAAATATTTAATTATTTATATTTTCATTCATTAGAGATATCACTTTTCAATTACATCTTATAAATAGTTTATCAATATTAGTAACTTCTATAAGATTTTGTGGATAATTCATCTCATAAAACTCCTTTAATATACTACATAAACGGTTTCTCCAAAATTATTTAGAAAATTCTTATTAATAAATTTAATTTTTCTAATTAAATTATTATTTTTAATAAACATTTCAATGACATTTTTTCTAAGATAAATAAAAAATTCCATTGGATTTTGGATTTTTTTTATAAAAATGCTAATCAAAGTACATATATGCCAAAATAATTTTAAAGGGTTCCAAATAGAATAAAAATATTATTTTTTAATGACCTTTTCCATCTTTGTTAGAGAAAAATATAATCCTCATATTCTGGTGATAGTTTTAATGTATCCATTGAAAAAAATACACAAATGTAAAAATATTATTCATAATTTACATTAAATAAAAAATAGGTAAAATGAGAATTTAGTTTCCATTACAAAATGCATAGTTATTTAATTGGTTTCCAACCCGAAAGAATATTTTGAGTTCAACTTATGACCACTAATGAAAGTGAAATGATATCAGTAGTTTTCATGAGTGACATTCAATATAGTTTGTGCCTTCAAGTTCCCCTAAACTTACAGATAAATCGATCCATGTATCTATTTTAATTTAACTGGTCCCAGATTTAAATTTCATTTCAAAAACTATGATAACTATTTACATGAATCTTTTAGGACAATAATTATTTTCGGTTTCCATACTAATGTTTTGTTGTACTTGATATTAATTTATAAAAAAGTTTAAAATTATGAAGATTGGTGAGATCAAGTAGGTTTTTCATTTGTTTTCAATGAGTCAATATGTGTTTGGTAACTATGAGATGAGAAAATGATATAAGGATAATTTTTAAGGAATCATTTAATAGAATTAGATAACATGCATGAGAAATTATCCTTATTAATGTGATTTTTATTGAAATGGTATTAATTTGGAATAGATGTTCCAATGGAATTTGAAGAAGTTCACAGTGTTTGTAATAAGTAAATCCATCACTAACTAGGCGAATAATAGTTTTCAAGGTAATACAATATTCTTATTATTTCATGAGGAGATATGTAAATTTGTTGAGAATATAAATGAAGAGGAAATTAAAATTGATAATTGGAGATATATTTTTAAAGGCCATCGAAAAAAATTTATTATTTTTCATGATATATTTTTGAGTTTAATTAGCTACCTATGTAAAGGGGGTAGTGTAAAGGTAATTAAAGGCTATAAATAAGTACACAGAAGCTCATATAAGGGTACATGAGCTTGTGTAAGGGTATAAGGAAGCTTGTGTAAGGGTATATATAAGCTTCTATAAGGGTAAAGGTAGCTCGCATAAGGGTAGTTGTGAGTTATTATGCATTGTGTAAGGGTATTCATGCCTTGCATAAGGGTATACACAACTTCTTAAATTTTTCATAATGGTACATGGGAATATGTGTAAAGGTAAATGGGGTCTATATAAAGGTTACTAAAGTTATATAAGAGTATAATTACCATGGTGTAAAGGTAATCAGATTAGGTTGGCCACTGCATAATGGTACCTAAGAGTGTTCCGTAAAGGTACTCTAGTTAGGATGAAAACGTTCTAAATATAGTCAATGCACTGCGTAAGGGATGATCCTAGCTTACACAAGGTTAGATAACTCATGTAAAAGTTGATATTAGATCACTAAAGGTTTGATCCTAGATTTTTTAAGATTATAATGCTCATGTAAAGGTTGATCCCTACTTGCATAAGTGTAATCTTCAAAGGTTTTAAACTCAACACAAGCTAGGCCATAGAGATATGATTTACACTTTTGACAAAGTTTTGATGTTTTTATGATGTTTCCAACTTGATAAAAAATAAATCGACATCATAAAGAGGTGATATCCACACCATAAGGGTAGGTTATACCACTGAGTTTCATGATACTGTTCAAGGCATGATACTGTTTGACGGAGGAAGATGTTACCAATCAAAGGTAAGAGATTTTACCATAAGCTATGATGGTAGAAGGTTATACCATTGGTTCAGAGATTCTACCACCGGTCTTGATGGTAGAAGGTTCTAACATTGGTTATGAGGTGATATCTTGAGATCCGATGGTAGGATGAGATTCCATGATCTTTTCACGGTAGAAGATATTCACATGATTAAAGGAACAACCATGCATACGATACAAGAATATGGGGTGTTTTCATCCACTATTTATAATCTTTTCATCTCTTTCGGTGAATCCATGTTCAAATATTATCATGAGGATTTATGTTCTATTAATTTAATGCATAAAATTGGAATGAGAAAAAAATGAAAGAAACATCCAATGGATTTCCATCAAAGGAATAGGCTGTACATTACATGCATGGGATAATCATGCATACAATATTTCATGAACATGGAGAAATATATGCCATGAAAAATGTTATGTGAAATAATTAATGAGGGAGAGATAAATGTAGAAGTTATGTGAGATAATTCAATGTAAATGTTTTAGTTATTATGAACCATGTGGGGAAACAAGAGGAAGAAGACTTGAGTACTTAGGGTATTTAAATGAGGAAGTTATAGAAGAATATATTGACAATTCAATTAAGAAACTTTTTCAAATGAATAATATCCTGATAAATAGATTTTGATTCATTCACTAATGATGAATAAAAATACTAGGATATTATATAATAGATAATACCCATTATTATAGAGAAGTTATTTCATGTTTCATTCTGACTGATTTAAAATAAAGAATAACTACCTTTCATTTAAATGTAGTTATAAATAAGAAATTGTGTAGGAAAAGATCATGGGAAGGTGAAACCAACACTGTAATTATTATATATATATATATAATGTATGTTGTTGAGGAAATTTTTTTGTGAGCTGTTATTATTGACTTGATACAAAATATAAATATAATATCAGCTAGTGTGAAATAAGAATAAAGAAAATTCATATATTATGTGTAAGAAACTTTTTGAGAAGATAGATAAACCTTTTATATATAATAAAGAAGGATTAAAATCTAGGAAATTAGATAATAAGGAGATCAAATGTTCCTGAGCATTTAACAATCAAGTAAGATACATATTGGAGTACTATGCATTCAATAGTTCTGATAATTCTAACATTGATATCATATAGCAGGACGGAGAAGGACGTAATAGGTTTGATATTACATTAATATTGGAGACCTATTGACTTCGGAGAAAGTTCTTATTCAATATAATTAGTTATATCCCTGAGATGAATGAATGGTATTATTCAAATGTTTTTCATAGAATATTTGAAGAGATGGTGGTTCCAGTTCAAAGAAAACTAGTGAATAAATGGGGTTAACGGTATAAACAATTCCATATCAGGAAAGTGGAAAATAATTACCAAGAGTTGTTTAAAAATTTTAATATAATTGTAATCACTATAATTATCATGATAATTTTTTTTGAAACAACCTTTGGTTGATTTTGATCAGGATTAATCCTTTTATTTGGGGTCGGACCTTGTAAAATATTTTCACATTGTTATTTCTTTCTTTATCTGCATTACATGTGTATGCGATTATTGATATACCATATTTTATTTATTTCCCTTAACCATGGTAGAGGTTCGAGAGTAATATGGGCTAATTGAAATGAAAAGAAAACTTAGTAAAAGGCGGGTACACTGATTCCCTTCTTCTTAGTGTTCCTGCATAATCTATCTAGCCTCTACAGGTGGTATCAGAGCATAGGTATGCCTATGATTTGATAAATGTTTTCCCCTAGTAGAATTTATAATAACTATTTGCAGTGTAGAAATAAATTTGATTCTAAATTTCATTAGGTGGAACACATTGTCTTCACTCTTTCAGAAAAAAATGAATATCACTTCCAAGACTTTGAAAAATATAAATAATAGGGAAATAAAGAGATTGTGGAAAATCTACAAGAAAGAAGAAAATGATCTGTGTAATTTTATTAAATCAGGTGATAATGATCCCTTAGAAAAAACTATCTAAATATATGGAGAGTATGAGGAATATGAGTCTATAAAAACTATTGAATATTCCAACTCTCAATTTCAAAGGTATACGAAAAAAGTTCCTGATGAAATGGTTTCATATATAATTTATTTTTTTCAAGGATATTCTTGATGAAAAAGAACATCTTCGAGATAAAATTAATAAATTAGAGTATAAAATTGGTAAGATATTTAAAATTTATAATTCTCTTGAAAACCTCATTGAAGAAAATTAATAATTTTTTAAGCTTTGAAATGAATAGAATTCATAAATCAAAAAAAATTATAAATACATGTTTTTGAGATAATCATGAGTAAATATGTTTTTGGTGAATTAATATATGCATTTGGAACATTACCCAATGATTCCATGAATGCTATAGATTATTATATTGAAGATGAAAATTTTAAGGTAAAATATCTTGACATTTTAAGGGAAGAAAATAACAATTTTCATAAAGAGTATATTCAAATGTTATATTCTCTAGAATAATCACATAAAGATACATTCAGTGTCAAGGAAACACAATTGGAAGTAAAATTCAAAACAGGAAAAATCCATGAAGACTCATTGAATGAATTTAGTTTATAGTATGAATATTAGATTAATAAAATGAAAATTGAATTGGAAAGTTGGATGACATCAATTGAAAATGACATTCTTTCCCTCAATATGAAATACGTTAAAATAAAAGTTAAATTTTGAAATTTAAAAGTGACACAAATTAGAACTTCCCAAGATAATGATTATAATTATTCCACCTAAACATATTATGAGATTCATGTCTCCAAAGAGACTCATATTTGTGAAAATAATATCTCAAAATAATCACTTTACCAACCTTTTACAAGCTTAGGGAATAAGTTAACCCATAACCTAGTTTGTTTAGTTTATATTAATGCAGTATCATCTACTAGTGGAGGTTTAAAGCCAAAAATAGGTATATTTTGGTAGATAAAAATGATTATGTATCTACCAAAACACAAAGGGTGGATACTATAAATATTGAGAAAAATAACCCCCAAAATGATTCTATATATAATTAATTTCAAATCCATAAATAGTAAGGGAAAAAATATTGTGAGATTAGTACTACAAGAAAAAGAAGAAGATTCGTTGACAAAAGTTTGTACTATTGGACATTTGGGAATCAATCTAATGTGTTTTTTTCACACAAAAATAATGTATGAATACTACAAAAGTCCGAAAATAAAGGGGTAGAGGTGAATAAATGAAGATACCTACTAAATAAGTGTAGATTCCATGGATGAAAATGAATCTATACACTAGAAATAGATTCAAACCCCATAAAAATTTATTGGAGTACTAGAACATATATGGTCACATAGAGGAAGAGTGATGGTATGAACCATTCAATTATAAATCCTATGCCAATATGAATAGATAAACACAAACTAGAAAAAATAGGTCAGAAATAATTGAGAACAAGATAACCTTTCAGTTAATGAAGTAAAAGAAGGTTTTTAAGAGATGAAAAGAACTAAACAAACTTCTGCTAATAATATTTATAAGATGGATACCAATAATGTCATGTAAATAATAAAAAACTGATTCTATATTAGAAACATAGTTTATACCATAGGCCATTACAAATAGGCAATGAAAATTAAAATAAATAGAAGAAAATTGAAATTGAGAAGAGAAGAGAAACAAGAAGATAATACGGGTTTAAGAAATTCATGAAGAAGATTTTGGTAATTTACCCAATAATGGTAACTAAAAAACACTAAAGAATCCTCATAGAAGCTCCAGAAAAGAATATTCTAGGAAATAATTCTTAATTTTTTGTCCTGATCAAGTGCTAGATGATAACGAAATGAAAATATTTGAATATGAAGCACTATATAAAGTAAAGGAAAAAAAGGAAAAAAGGTTGTTCAATATGAAGAAGACCAAAAATTTCATGAGAGTTTTTCACGAAATGAAAACTCACATGTTTGAAAAACATTATGTGGAAGGTCCAAGAAGACTAGAAATAAAGAAATAAATTGTATAACTCATATACCAGGTCGTGAATATATGCTGAATATCAAAAAAAAAAGTACAAGGGAAATATTCTACACTACTGGTAGATGCAACGATAGATAACCCAAAAAATATGAATATGAATGAAATTAAATAGTCCTTGTTGACTAATAAATCCTTGAATGTTAAAGTAGACACTAATGTGAATAGTACTAGAAACTTTAGAGCTACAAGGAAAAGATTCTATAGGTTGATATAAAATAATTAGCCCTGTAAAAATTACTAATAATCTCATAAGTGTTTCACCATATTCCAATAATTTTTTCTGAAATACTTGTGTGATCACATTGTTGGGAATTGAAGGTGAAGCATAATCGTAAGAGGATAACTAAATGAACAAAGTAGGATAAAAAAATTGGAATTATTATTCAAGATCATATAGAAACTTGAATTATTTCACAATGTTGGGTCATCAATATCAACATCTTGAAGACTATTTGATGAAATTATACAGTAAGTAAAACTAATGTGAATGCATCCCTTGAGGCGTAGAAAACATAAAATAGATGCTATCACAGTTTATCCATGAATATCTAGAAGCTCGATTCATTGCTAAAGTATTTGAAATTAAAGGTTACCAAATTAACTTTCTTACCCTGGACTTTATTATATCAAATATGTGTATAAGAAGGGAATTGTGGTAGATGAGTAATCTTATATAAAGGGGGAGTAAATTATTTTTTTGCTTGAAATTTCTGATTTATTTTTCTGAGTAAAGTATAAGATATAATTTTTTTGATTTGTTTTACTTCCCAAATAGTGAAAAATACGAGAATAATATCACTTTCATGGTATTTTATGAATAGTATAGAAAAAATTGGTTATATCTCTCTTGGTTTTTACACAATGGTAGGCATTATAGAATTAGAGTGGACAAACAAAAGGCTCTTTGTTAAGAGAACCATGTGGTATCATATTTCTTTTTATAAAATGGGAAGAGAACCTTGAATTCCTTTAAAGGTAGAAGAAGAGATGAGAAGAACCCCACTCATACCTTTCATTTTATCATCAATAAGGGGGATAAAAGCAGTTTTTTCACCACATATTTACTTTTTTTATTTGTGTTGATATTGACAAAAAAATATAAAGTGGGGTATTTTTGAGCCTAAGTAAGTGTTGAGTTTTTTTTCAATGAGTAAATATGTGTTTGTTAACTTTGGGATGAGGTAATCAATATTGGATAATTTTTATGGAATCATTTAATAGAATTGGATGTCATGATTAAAAAAATATCCTTATTAATGTGATGATTATTAAACTGGTCTTAATTTCTAAGACTAGTTTGAATATAATTTGTAGAAGTGCACAATGTTTTAAATAAGTGAATCCTTTGGGTAAAGAATAGTTCTCAAGAAGTCCATGCAATATTTATATTATTACATAAGGTTATATGAAGAGTTTTTGAGAATTTTAGGAAGTAGAAATTAAATTGATAAGTTGGGATATATTTTTGAAGGTCATGAAATATTTTTATTTATTTTCATGATGTATTTATATTTTAATTGGATACCTAAATAATGGTTGTGATAATTTATTTACCCATATAAGGATATATTATATTGGAAATCGAGTAAGGTAAAGGTAATTAAAGACTATATATAGGCATATGTAACCTTGTTCAAGGGTAAATGAGCTCATGTAAGGGTATAAGGAAGCTCACATAAGGGTACAGACAACCTACATAAGGATAGTTTTGAGTTATTATACAATGCATAAGGGTGTTTTTTTAATGACAAAGGGTATCCATGGGTTCTTATGTGTTTCATTAAAGTATATATTATCCTGTGTAATGGTACATGAAGCCTACATAAAGTTCAAAAAAAGTTATGTATGAGTAGCATGCCCATAGTGTATAGGTAATCATGTAAGACTGGGCACTGTTTAAAGGTACTCAGGAGAACTGTGTAACGATACTCATGTTAGGTTGGGAACTATGTAATGTTACTCAATGCTCTATGTGAGGGATGATCCCATCTCATGTAACGGTAGAACACTCATATAAAAGTTGATCTCAACTCACCTAGGTTTGAACATTTTCCTAAAGGTAGATCCCAACTCATGTAAGAATACAACATATAAGGGTAATATTAAGGGGTTTTGAACTCAACCCCAACTACACAACATAGATATAGATTACATAATAGAAAATGATGGGATGAGTTTATGATGTTTCATACTTCATGAATAACAAAGAATAATCACAAATAGGTGATATTCACACTGAAATGGTAGGTTCTACAACTAGAGATATTACAACCATTAGAGGAATACCAACATACAATGGAATAAAATACTACCATTCGACAGTTTGATATGATATTGCCACCTATAATGGTAGAAGGTTCTACCATTGGGTATGGGATTTATTTTTTATCCTTGCCGATAGAAGGTGCTACCATTTGGTAGTAGGTAAAACCCTAGCCTCTGAAGGTAGGAGCTACCATGGCTATTTCATGGAAGAATGAGATTCACACCATTAGACAAGAAACCATGCATACGAGATAGGAAAAAGGTGTGTTTTCATCCACTATTTACAATATTTTCATCCCCTGGAGTCATGCTATGTTCAAAAATATTCATAAGGATTTATAAGAGCTCATTCTTCCATGTCCACCTATTCTCGAGGAGAATACTTGGATAGTAATTAAGTTAGATTTATTCATGGGTTGTGATTGATATAATGGATCATGATATTAGTGTGACACGAGCCTGTCGTGGGGTGTGGAAGAAACTTATATAACCTAAGATAAAATGTATTATAGTGGGTTACCTAGGTTGTCTCCAGAGAGGAGTGCTCATAAATAATGTTGGTCACTTAAAATAAGAAAAAGAAGTGATGTTGTTTTTGAAATTGTTTGATTTGGAAAATACAAGAAAGTAACTAAATAAAGAAAGAAATTAAGTGAAAGTTTTAACATAAATTGAAAAATTATGTGATTTAAATTAGTGATATGAAATGGTTAATAGGTTAGGGTTGGTTTTCCGATTGTAATTCTATCATAGTTCACTTTGCCAAATTCTCTTCTGCTAAATCGTTAAGAGTGAGAATCCACAATCGTTTCTTCTCACTCCCTTGGTCAAATAAAAATGTGCGAATAAACCTTACGAAAACCTCAGATTTTATACTCTCCTTATAATGTGTTATATAGTTGTAGCGAATACCCCCAATTATCTTAGGCAATTCCCAATCAGGTCTTGTTTATCCCAGGCAATCAAGAACATTCACAACTCCTTACACACATACCAGTGATCATTGAGTACTACACCAATAAATCATAGTCTATTACATAGTTTATAAACTAGAACCTAGTAGAGGGAGATATTGATAATTTACCAAATATAAATAAACAACAGAATCAAAAATCAGATACAATCGTACATGATAATAAAAACTGTTATAAGAAATTGAAACTCATTCACAGAAGAGAAAAGATAATATTAAAACATTACGTGCAAGAACTAAAGAATTAAAAAATGGTAAACCTACCCTTCTCCAATCACTCAAAATATATACCCCACCATGTTAAGGTTAACTTAGTTTAATGTGGAATAAGAAGTCATTACAAAGCTAAGAAGAACAAAAGAAATAAAAAACAAGAACAAAAATTTTGATCCTCTAGAATTTGTCCTCCAGAAGTTTGCCTCTGTTATTCCCACAAGCCGGACGAAACACACCGAGGTCCATTCTTATAGAATGTTTTAAATGAATTTGGCTATCGACCCTCAAAATTTGAGAGTCTTTGGATAGGTTTAAATGATGATATGTTCGAATCAATAACCATTACGTTTCTATCCACCAAAAACTGTTTCACCCACTCCGCTTGGACGTGCCAAAAAGCCGCCTTGATGAGTTTCATATTTTATCAAATTTATTTTGAACCATACTTTGAATGTCCTATGTCTAAAAAATCTTTAATTACCTCATTATAAGGTAGGATGAATGAGATATTATTGATTTAATGTGGTGGGGTCCATTCTGCCAATTAGACTGAGTTCTCTATTTGATTGAATTTTCTGTACCATTGGGTTTCGAATTGGGTCTTATATCAGAAGGAAAATTTGAATCCCATGAGCATGTAAAGAATAAAAATAGATTCACTTAATATGGACCAATAGTTTAAAAGTTATGCATGAAAAATAGAAGCTATATAAAACTGTCAATTTTATAGAATTACCCAATTTTCACATTTAAGACCAAAATACACCAAAAACACATAAATGATGAAAATACACTCAAATTGAATAATTGAGAGGGATTAAATCAATGAAAACATATTAATAATATTGAAAATATTAACTCTATAAATTCCACCACACTTATCACTTAGACTCCTAGACAAGTCATAATCAAAATAAAATCAAAGTAAATTCAAAACACAAATCCATGAGATCCACCAATTTGAAAACAAGAAACAAAATATATCATGCCCCATCAAACTCTATTATTTCATGTTCTTAATTTAAGATCATTCAATATATTTACTCTTCATTTATACTCCCATGCACTCAAAAAACTTACCTTACTTTCATTATCTCTCATCACACAAATTTTAATTTTTTTGAAATTTCTTTCACATCTAAACTCATAAATGGGTCACCATAGGCTTGATAAATTCCTACATCTCCACCTGATGTGAGTCAAAGACATATGTTTATCACGAGGACTTTTCAAGGTTGTTATGTGGCTTTAGGTTGGTAGGATTTAGATGTGAAAATTCTGAGGCTAAATGAAGAGGGCTTGGCTATAAGTCCCTAGCCTTAAACATTACTTAATCTTGAGATATTTCAAGAATACACATTGAGGATATTTTCAGGTTTAGAGTTTTAGAGAATTAGATCATAAATCATGCATTACTCTCCACATTTAAAGGAAGTGGTTACATAAAAGATAGTACTCATTTTTCCATCAACAGAAAACATATATAAAATAAAACATGGATTCTTTATTGACACTTCCTTAACACTATCATCACATCATGTACCTTTCCCTTGACCTGTGAAAAACATTTCAAAAACATGGGATGAGCATAAAAAGATCAGTAAGGGATATAAAAATATGGAAAGGAAACATGAGTACATGTATACATAAGAATCAATAATATCATAATTTACTCATAAAACATAATCACTTTTACATACCTCATAAAATAATGAATAAATCATAGAAATCATAAGACATAAAGGTAACTTGAGGCATTCATAACATTATTATGTAGGGAGTAACCCTATTGGTTATGTTTGGAATACCCATCACAGTATATTCCCTAAATCTCTTCTGAGAAACCTCAACGTTTAGCCCCTTCGCGTTACCCAATGCATTGGAGAGATATATCAGGCTCACCTGCCCTTAGTTTATCACGGAACCACCCGTCTTGATAATAATGCTCGAGAACCATAACATAATCGTATCACATAAGACATTCATAAAGGAAACATAACATTTACACTTTTCAATCACAAGATATCAATACAACACATTGATATAAAAAAATTATGAAAACCATTTTCAATACCAAAATAAAAGAAAAGTAAAACTTGGTATTTATTTTTCTTTAAAAAAAGGTATGGCTTGTAGTGGAAGCTGAAACTCAAATAATGGTCACGGTGGCGGAGAAGTCGTTTTTTCCGCATACGTATGACAAAAACATTCCCTTTTTTCATTTAGTAAAACGCTTCATATAAAAGAGATTCCTCTTGGATAAACGTAAAAGTCAAAGGGGTTTATACACCGTATAAAAGAAAGTTGTGTATAAAACATAATATGCCCCAATGAAAGGAGATTGAGACGAAGTACCATACAAAGATCATTTATCAATAAAATAGATCTATTATTTTAATTCACTATAAGTACACATAAAGATAGTAAAAATACAAGATAGGACATAATAATATCATGACATAATTTTAATGTAGGAGATTAACCCAAAGAACGAAAATTGGGTTAAGAAGTTCCCTTACCTCAGGTCCGACTTGACTCAATCGTTCTTTAACATCCTGAATAATAAACTTGAGTTAATTTATACTTTCTTAAGAACCTTTTTAAAGTTCATTATTCCTTTTATATCAGTTATTACCATGTCATGAACAATATGTAATTATTTATGTTAATGACGACCGTTTTAACGATCATTAGTACTTGAGTCAAAAATAAACTCTTTATAATTACAAGTTGTTCATGTATACATTATATCCAGAGTTATACTAATTATGTATATATCATATATATCCAGTATATACATGCATTTACAATATTACATAACGTTTGGAGGTAAGAAATGAAATGCACCTTTCATGGAGATGGTAAGTCGTACATACGCATGAACGATACTTTCATTTCTATTTCGTATTTTATGGAATAGAATCATAATTATATAAAGGTATATTATAATTCCAGTATAATATCATATATAATATCATTAATTACATCCTTTATACATCCCACATATGGCATTAACGAATCAAATCACTTTGAGGGGGCGGTTGTCCGCACTTCCTAAAATGAAAATATCGCGTTTAACCATAATGGAAACCATAAAGGTATTCCATAAATTAAAAATACAGAAGCTTACGTAAAACATAAACATATTATATATCATATATAAATATAGTGACATCTTAATGTCCACCTTTTAAGGTGTTATATGAGTGTTGAATAATCATCGTTTCATGAGGCAAAAATTCACCATCCACAGACACAATATGTTCTTTAACCATTAGATGTAGGTGTGTGTAAGTGTAGCTCGAATCCGTCTTATAACAACATCCTAGTATATTGGAGATACTGTTTTTGTTACAAAAGAAAGGAATAAAAAGAGTTTTGAGGGTTGGAGAATCAAAATAAAACATAAGAGCACAAGAGAAAACACTACTTTTAAAACGGGTAACTCTTTTTGATTTGAGCTCAAAGGCTTCCTTAGGATGCCTTCTTCCCAAAGTGAGGATTCAAGGATTAATAGAAGGATGTTTAGAGAATAAATGGGTAGGGGTGGCCGAGCCAAACTCTTTGGAATTGTGGGTAAGGTGGTAGAGGTGGGGGCCTTTTATAAGAGGAGAGGAGGGACACTCTTGGATTGTTATAAAAGGTTACTTTATTTTCAAAAAATTTTCGGCTTTTAAAGGTCCCACATTGATTTATTTAGAGGATAAGGTGATAATGGTTCGAAATAAACTCATCCAATAGGTCTTTGACAAGTGTAAGTCTTAGATTTTACATTATCGTTTCATTTTATTTAAATCGTTCATTAATGAGGTAATCGCTGCATCATCATGATGTCATAAATAATTTAATTTATTTAATGTGTGAAAATTATAAAAAAAATATCATGATGTAGGAAATAGTTTTATCTTTCTAATTAATATTTATAGTCAAAAATATGACTTGTATACCCACATTTAAAAATTGTTTTAGTAAAACAACTCATGTTTGTGACATTTTTATTTTAACTTTAAATAAAAAGGTATTAATGTCATTTTCCTACCAAAGTGGCTCCATGGGGTTCCCAATTCGACCCATGGATTATCGTGGTTGGCCATGAAACATCCAAAAAGGGTAGGAAATGTGTCTAGGTCATTTCATATTATTAAAACATTATTTTTTTCTTAAATTACACTAATTACCTCTAATCGCGATTAAAAACTTAAAAGTTACTATTCACCAGAAAATTATTTTAATCCCATTGAACCACATTTTACTTCTTAATGACAACCATTTATGTTGTATTTTTGAAATTCAAAACACAGAGGTGGTAAAATCTTATTTAAACGAAAAAAATCAGTTTTTAAGTACCACTTAGTGGTTTCACTATTCATCAAAAAATTGAAGTTTTTTAGAAAAATAACAAAAATTCACCCTAAGATATATTTGATATTCCGAATTCAAAAATGATGTCTATTTTAAAAAATTCAAAACATATAAGTTACATTAATTAATTTAATAATTAATTCCCGCTGTCAGAGCAAATAGCGTGTTTTTATGGAACAATAAGTATCAAAATATTGACACTAGTTTAAGTCCAATTTCAAAGTGAAATTAATTCCAACGATGACTGTTGGATTAAATGGTAAAAATATATTCTAGTTGAACTTCAAAACCAATTAAAAAGATAATCTAATCATATAAATAAATTAGATTAAAAATAGGTTTTGAATTAAAATACAATATTTTTCACTATTCATTAAAAAAATGAACTATATCGGAAAAATACCCAAAATTTACCCAAAGTAAATTTCAAGGTCCAAATCATAAAGAATAAGTTTATTTTGAAAAATAGAGCTTATAAAATTGTCAAAAGTTTTATTTAAAAATGGTTTTCCGTCAAAAGGCAGTAAAACAATCTTTTAAAAATATTAGTGTATTCCATGCTTAAGATTGGATTTATTCTCATTTTAAGCCTCTAAAACACTATCTAATTCATTAATAGACATAGATAAAAATATCTATTATTCTTTACATACTCGGGATGTTACATAATTCCCCCCTATAGAAAATTTCGTCCATGCAATTTATTTACTTATCGAATAAGTGGGGGTATTTAGCCCTCATTGCATTTTCAGATTCCCATATTGCCTCTTCAATCATGTGGTATTTCCACAAAACCTTTACCTGGTGAATTACCTTATTCTGAAACACTTGATCTCTACAATCAAGTATCTGGACTGGTTGTTATTCATAAGATAGATTCTCTTCCAACTGAACTACCTCTGGGCTCAAAATATGAGATGGATCTGGCATATACTTTATCAACATCAAAACATGAAAAACATTGTGTACCTGAGATAAACTCGGAGGTAAAGCCACTCGATATGCAACTAATCCAACTCTCTCCAGAATTTCATATGGTCCAATGAAACTTGGACTCAGCTTTTCTTTCTTACCAATCACATCACACTTTTCCACGGTGAAACTTTGAGAAAAACATGACCACCTACCTCAAAAAATAGATCCTTCCTCTGGTTATCCACATAACTCTTCTGTCTGCTCTGTGATGTTCTCATGTGTTTCTAAATCAGCTAAACTTTTTCTGCCATCTCTTCCACCAATTCTGGTCCCATCAGCTTCCTTTCACCCACTTCATCCCCAAAAGCTGGAGTTCGACACCGTTTACCATATAATGCCTCAAATGGAGCCATCTGTATACTGGAATGAAAACTGTTATTATAAGAAAACTCAACCAAAGAAAGATATTGGTCCCAACTTACCTGATAATCCATCAAACAAGCATGTAGCATATCCTCCAAATTATGAATTGTTCTTTCTGACTTCCCATCTGATTGAGGATAAAAAGCTGTACTAAAATTTAATTCAGTACCCAACGACTTCTGAAGGCCTTTCCAAAAGTTAGAAGTGAACCTGGGATCACGATCAGATACTATGGATAGGGGAACACCATGCAACCTTACTATATCTTTAAGATACACACGGGAAAGTTGATCCAGGGAAAAAGTATATCGTATGGCATGGAAATGAGCATATTTAGTCAAGCGATCAATAATAACCCAGATTGCATTATTGCCTCGAGGTGTCTTCGGCAATCCCACAACGAAGTCCATGGATATATTATCCCATTTCCACTCTGGTACTGGTAAAGGATGAAGCATCCCTTTCGGTAACTGCCACTTTTCTTTTACCTGTTGACAAGTCAAACACTTCACAGTAAAATCAGCAATATCTCTTTTCATTCCATCCCTCCAGTAATACTCCCGAAGATCTCTATACATCTTAGTAGTGCCTGGACGAACTGAAAACGGAGAACTATGAGTTTCACATAACAACTCTCTTTTCAAATGTGAATCACAAGGCACACACAATCTCTTCCCAAATCTCAAAACACAATCATTATCAATGTTGAATTCAAGAAACTTAACCTTCTGAACCATCTCTACCTTTTTCTACAACTCGCTGTCTTGCTTCTGTGCTTGCTTAATTCTGTCTGATAGAGAAGATTTCACTGATACCGAAAACAAAACGAAGGACATCCTGCACCAAACACTTCTATGACAAAGTTCATCAAATCCTTAACCAAGGGATCACATTCCAAATGCAACATTGTTAATAAAGAATTACTCTTTTGACTCAAACCATCAGCCACTTTATTTGCTTTTCCCAGATGGTAATGAATTGTACAATCATAATCCTTGATTAATTCTAGCCATATACTCCATCTCATGTTCAATTCTTTCTGAGTGAATATATACTTTAAACTTTTGTGATCGGTATATATTTCACCCTTTACTCCCCTAAAAATGATGCCTCCAAATTATTAAAGCTAAAACAACAGTAGCTAATTCCAAATCATGTGTAGGGTAATTAACCTCCTGAGTTTTCACCTAACGTGAAGAATAAACAATTACCTGATCATTCTGCATTAAGACGCAACCAAGTCCTTTCAATGAAGCATCACTGTACATAACAAACTCACCATTCCTAGAAGGTAGTGCCAAAACTGGAGCATTCACCAATCTTCTTTTCAATTCCTGAAAACAATCATCACATTATTTTGTCCAGATAAACTTAACACCATTCCGAGTTAGCTTAGTCATTGGACTAGATAACCGTGAAAAATTTCTAAAAAACCTTCGGTAATAGCCTTCCAAACCAAGGAAACTACGAATCTCAGTTGCATTTGTGGGTCTTGGCCATTCTTCAACAACCTTTGTTTTTTCAGGATCAACAGTTATCTTATATTTAGAAACAATGTGACCGTGGAAAGAAATTTGTTGCAACCAAAACTCACACTTTCAGAATTTCCCATACAATTTCTTTTTTTTAAGGTTTGAAAAATAACCCTTAAATGTATTTATCCTCCTCTTTACTTTTAGAGAACACCAAAATATCATAAATAAAAACAACCAACATTTTAAACCTAAGTCAACTGAGCCATCACTGCAACAAACTGTTTAGTTCTAATTCTGACCATCTCAGGATACTGATTTGAAAGGTCATTTCCCTCCATATTCCTTCCCAGAAAATCTGTTCTGTTTCCTCTATGAAAACCCATTATTAACACAGAAATATCTTAGGATAAGCAACATGGTAATCTTTAAATGCTCTATCATTTCAATTTGACCATAAAAAAAATATTTTTGGATAATCATTTAATAGAATTATAACTATTAAAGTTATCTAAACCGACCTCTGATACCAACTATAAGGCCCCAGCCTTAAACATTACTTAATCTTGAGATATTTCAAGAATACAAATTGAGGATATTTTCAGGTTTAGAGTTTTAGAGAATTAGATCATAAATCATGCATAACTCTCCACATTTAAAAAATTGGTTACATAAAAGATAGTTCTCATTTTTCCATCAACGGAAAACATATTTAAAATAAAACATGTATTGTTTATTGACAGTTCCTTGACACTATCATCACATCATGTACCTTTCCCTTGACCTGTGAAAAACATTTCAAAAACATGGGATGAGCATAAAAAGCTCAGTAAGGGATATAAAAATATGGAAAGGAAACATGAGTACATGTATACATAAGAATCAATGAAATCATACTTTACTCATAAAACATAAGAACTTTAACATACCTCATCAAATCATGAATAAATCAAAGAAAGCATAAGTCATAAAGGTAACTTGAGGCATTCATAACATTCTTATGTAGGGAGTAAACCTCTTGGTTACGTTTGGAATACCCATCACAGTATATTCCCTAAATCTCTTCGAAGAAATCTCAATGTTTAACCCCTTCGCATTACCCAATGCATTGGAGAGCTATATCAGGGTCACCCGCCCTTAGTTTATCACAGAACCACCCGTCCTCATAATAATTCCCAAGAACCATAACATAATCGTATCACATAAAACATGCATAAAAGAAACATAACATTTCCACTTTTCAATCACAAGATATCAATACAACACATTGATATAAAAACATTATGAAAACCATTTTCAATACCAAAATGAAAGAAAAGTAAAACATGTTATCTATTTTTCATTAAAAAAAAGGTTTGTCTTGTAGAGGAAGCCGAAACTCAAATAATGGTCACGGTGGCGGAGAAGTTGTTGTCGCCGCATACGTACGACAAAAAAATTCCCTTTTGTCATTTAGTAAAATGCTTCGTATAAAAAAGATTCCTTTTGATTAAACGTAAAAGTCAAAGGGGTTTATACAACGTATAAAAGAAAGTTGTGTATAAAACATAATATGCCTAAATGAAAGGATATTAAGACGAAGTCCCATTCAAAAATCATTTTTAAATAAAATAGATCTATTATTTTCATTCACTATAAGTACATATAAAGAAAGTACAAATACAAGATAGGACATAATAATATCATGACATAATTTTAAAGTAGGAGATTAACCCAAAGAACGGAAATTGGGTTAAGAAGTTCCCTTACCTCGGGTCCGACTTGACTCGATCGTTCTTTATCCTCCTGAATAATAAACTTGAGTTAATTTCTACTTACTTAAGAACCTTTTTAAAGTTCATTATTCCTTTTATATTAGTTATTACCATGTCACGAACACTATGTAATTATTTAAGTTAATGATGGTCGTTTTAACGATCATTGGTACTTGAGTCAAAAATAAACTCTTTATAATTACAATTTGTTCATGTATCCATTATATCCAAAGTTATACTCATTATTTATATATCATATATATTCAGTATATACATGCATTTATAATATTACATAATGTTTGGAGGTAAGAAATGAAATGCACCGTTCATGGAGATGCTACGCCGTACGTACGCATGAACGCTACTTTCATTTCTATTTAGTATTTTATGGAATGGAATCATAATTATATAAAGGTATATTATAATTCCAGTATAATATCATATATAATATCATTAATTACATCCTTTATACGTGCCACATATGGCATTAATGAATCAAATCACTTTGAGGAGGCGGTAGTCCGCACTTCCTAAAATGAAGTTATCGCGTTTAACCATAATGGAAACCATAAAGGTATTCCATAATTTAAAAATACAGAAGCTTACGTAAAACATAAACATATTATATATCATATATAAATATAGTGACATATTAATGGCCACCTTTGAAGGTGTTATATGAGTTTTGAACAATCATCATTTCATGATGCAGAAATTCGCTATCCACAGAAACAATATGTTCTTTAACAATTAGATGTAGGTGTGTATAAGTGTAGCTATAATTATTCTTATAAAAACATCCTAGTATATTGAAGATACTGGCGTTGTTACAAAAGAAAGGAATGAAAAAAGTTTAGAGGGTTGGAGAAGCAAAATAAAACATAAGAGCAGAAGAGAAAACACTACCTTTAAAATGGGTAACTCTTTTTGATTTGAGCTCAAAGGCTTCCTTGGGAAGACTTATTCCCAAAGTGAGGCTTCAAGGAGTAATATAGGGTTGTGTAGAGACTAAATGGGCAAGGGTTGGCTGAGAAAAACGCTTTGGAAGTGTGTGTAAGGTGGTAGAGGTGGGGGCCTTTTATAAGAGGAGAGGAGGGGCACTCTTGGAAAGTTATAAAAGGATACTTTATTTTCAAATGAGTTTTAGATTTTAAAGGTCCAAAATTGATTTATTTTGAGGATAAGGTGATAAGGGTTCAAACTAAACTCATCAAATAGGTCTTTGACAAGTGTAAGTCTTATATTTTACATTATCTTTTCATTTTATTTAAATCGTTCATTAATGAGGTAATCGCTGCTTCATCATGATGTCATAAATAATTTGATTTATTTAATGTGTAAAAATTATAAAAAAAATATCATGATTTAGGAAATATTTTTATATTTCTAATTAATATTTATAGATGACTTGTATAACCCCATTTAAAAATTGTTTTAGTAAAACAACTCATGTTTGTGACATTTTTATTTTAACTTTAAATAAAAAGGTATTAATGTTATTTTCCTACCAAAGTGGCTCCATGGGGTCCCCAAGTTGACCCATGGATTATCTTGGCCGGTCATGACACATCCAAAAAGGGTAGGACATGTGTCTAGGTCATTTTATATTATTAAAACATTATTTTTACCTTAAATTACACTATTTACCTCTAATCACGATTAAAAACATAAAAGTTACTATTCACCAGAAAATTATTTTAATCCCATTGAACCACATTTTACCTCTTAATGACAACCATGTATGTTGGATTTTTGAAATTCATAACACAGAGGTGGTAAAATTTCATTAAAATGAAAAAAATCAGTTTTTTAAGTACCACTTAGTGGTTTCACTATTCATCAAAAAATTGAAGTTTTTCAGAAAAATACCAAAAATTTACCATGAGCTATATTTGATATTCCGAATTCAAAAATGATGTCTATTTTAAAAAATTCAAAACATATAAGTTAAATTAATTAATTTAATAATTAGTTTCCGCTGTCAGAGCAAATAACATGTTTTTATGGAACAATAAGTATCAAAAGATTGACACTAGTTTAAGTCCAATTTCAAAGAGAAATTAAATCCAACGATGACTATTGGATTAAATGGTAAAAATATATTCTAATTGAACATTAAAACCAATTCAAAAGATAATCTAATCATATAAATAAATTATATTAAAAAGAGGTTTTGAATTAAAATACAACATTTTTCACTATTCATTAAAATTGAACTTTATCGGAAAAATACCAAAAATTTACCCAAAGTAAATTTCAATGTACCAATCATAAAGAATAAGTTTATTTTGACAAAGAGAGCTTATAAAATTATCAACAGTTTGATTTAAAAGTGGTTTTCCGTCAAAAGGAACTAAAACAATCCTTTAAAAATATTAGTGTATTCCATGCTTAAGATTGGATTTATTCTCATTTTAAGCCTCTCAAACACTATCTAATTCATTAATAGACATAGATAAAAATATCTATTATTAATTACTTACTTGGGATGTTACATCCTTCACCCCTTTAGAAAATTGCGTCCCCACAATTTATTTACTTATCGAATAAGTGGGGGCATTTAGCCCTTATTGCATTTTCAGATTCCCATGTTGCCTCTTCAATCATGTGGTTTTTCCACAAAACCGTTACCTGGTGAATTACCTTATTCCGCAACACTTGCTCTTTACGATCAAGTATCTGGACTAGTTTTTCTTCATAAGATATATTCTCTTACAACTAAACTACCTCTGAGCTCAAAACATGAGATAGATCTGGCATATACTTTCTCAACATCAAAACATGAAAAACATTGTGTACCTGAGATAAACTCGGAGGTAAAGCCACTCTGTATGAAACTGATCCAACTCTCTCCAAAATTTCATATGGTCCAATGAACCTTGGACTTAGCTTTCCTTTCTTACCAAATCACATCACACTTTTCCACGGTGAAACTTTGAGAAAAACATGATCACCTACCTCAAAAAATAGATCCTTCCTCCCGTTATCCGCATAACTCTTCTGTCTGTTCTGTGCTGTTCTCACGTGTTTCTGAATCAACTGAACTTTTTCTTCCATCTCTTCCACCAATTCTGGTCCCATCATCTTCCTTTCACCCACTTCATCCCAAATAGCTGGAGTTTGAAACCGTTTACCATATAATGCCTCAAATGGAGCCATCTGTATACTGGAATGAAAACTGTTATTACAAGAAAACTCAACCAAAGAAAGATGTTGGTCCCAACTTCCCTGATAATCAATCGAACAAGCACATAGAATATCCTCAAAATTCTGAATTTTTCTTTCTGACTGCCCATCTAATTGAAGATGAAAAGCTGTACTAAAATTTAATTCAGTACCCAACGACTTCTGAAGGCCTTTCCAAAATTTAGAAGTGAACCTGGGATCACGGTCAGATACTATGGATAGGTGACCTCCATGCAACCTTACTATCTATTTAAGATACAAATGGGAAAGTTGATCTAGGGAAAAAGTATCTTGTATGGCAAGGAAATGAGCAGATTTAGTCAAGCGATCAACAATAACCCAGATTGCATTATTACCTCGAGGTGTCTTTGGCAATCCCACAATGAAGTCCATGGATATATTATCCTATTTCCACTCTGGTACTGGTAAAGGCAGGAGCATCTCTTTCGGTAACTGCCAATCAAAGTTTACCTGTTGACAAGTCAAACACTTCACAGTAAAATCAACAATATCTCTTTTCATTCTATCCCACCAGTAATACTCCCGAAGATCTCTATACATCTTAGTACTGCCTGGATGAACTGAAAACGGAGAACTATGAGTTTCACATAACAACTCTTTCTTCAAATTTGAATCACAAGGCACACACAATATCTTACCAAATCTCAATACACAATCATTATCAATGTTTAATTTAGGTAACTTACCCTTCTGAACCATCTCTACATTTTTCTACAACTCGCTGTCTTGCTTCTATGCTTGCTTAATTCTGTCTGATAGAGAAGATTTCACTGATACCTGAAACAAAACAGAAGGACATCCTGCACCAACCACTTCTATGACAAATTTCATCAAATCCTTAACCAAGGGATCACGTTCCAAATGCAACATTGTTAATAAATCATTACTCTTTCGACTCAAAGCATCATCCACTTTATTTTCTTTTCCCGGATGGTAATGAATTGTACAATCATAATCCTTAATTAATTATATCCATCTCCTCTGTCTCATGTTAAATTCTTTCTGATTGAATATATACTTTAAACTTTTGTGATTAGTATATATTTCACACTTTACTCCCCTACAAATGATGCCTCCAAATTATTAAAGAGAAAACAACGGTAGCTGATTCCAAATAATGTGTAGGGTAATTTACCTCCTGAGTTTTCACCTGACGTGAAGAATAAGAAATTACCTGATCATTCTGCATTAAGATGCAATCAAGTCCATTCAATGAAGCATCAATGTAGATAACAAACTCACCATTCCTGGAAGGTAGTTCCAAAACTAGAGCATTCACCAATCTTCTTTTCAATTCCTGAAAACAATCATCACATTATTTTGTCCAGATAAACTTAACACCCTTCCGAGTTAGCTTAGTCAATGGACTAGATAACCGTGAAAAACTTGTAACAAAACTTCGGTAATATCCTTCCAAACCAAGTGATTCTCGCTCAAATTTACCCAAGAGAAGAAGGTAAGATGGTCCTTGTAGTTTAGCTTGGGTTATCGAATCCACAGAGACCTAAGAAGAAACCTATAGACACGTACATTCTATGGACTGTTTTTGGCTATGAAGTGTCCAACTTGGATTGATTTTGGAAGGGTTTTAAAGATATCTAATATATTTAAGTGAATTCAATTTAAAAGAATGAGTTGATCCTCGGTTATCGCTCGGGGTGGATTGGACGTATTTTCTTTTTAATGATTTCAATTTCTTAAATTTGAGATGGGTTCATTTAAGGAGATAAAACAACATCATCACTTACTGGTTTAATACCTAAACCCTTTAATACTAATCACCTATACACTTGAAGGATCAAAGTTTTGACCACTTCAAGGTAAAGGTTCGTATTAGTACTTGAAGTGTGTGGCCTTAAATTCAACAAGGACGATGGAGTTTAAAAATCATCAAATAAAAATCCCAATTAAAGAAGTGATTATACATTAATTTGGTGATAAATAACATCCAATCCAGACCCTTTCTACTTCCTTGGATCAACCCATAAGTGTGTTAGCCCTCCATTTATCCTATGGTTTCAATAGAAGCGGAAAGTAGACACATGAGGGAGGAAATGGAGAAGTAAAGAAAACAACAAAAATAAAATGATCACTCCACCGTTGTGTGAATAATTTCACAAGGGTTGGTGTGAATAAATTCACAACTTGATCCAACGGTATCAAAGTGATATGAAGAAAAAGAGAATAAGAGTAGAAGAAGAACTTTTATTAAGAAACTAAAGTGAATTGAACAACTTACATGTGAAAGACAAATTTGAGGCAACAAAAATGCAGCAAAACACTATAATTAAACAAAGCATCCAAGATTCCCAACTACTTCACCACCACTGCCTTAAATAGACATTTTTGGAGCCTTGGGTCGAGCCTCAAACAGTACAAAGCATCTCAATTAATTTTGGTAGGCCATAGGTGGTGGAAAGCTTCTGGAATTTGAACTTTTCCACATTTGACCCGAGGTGGCAGCCAACTTTCCTTCACCGAACAGAAGCGTCTGGAAGACCTTCTAGACGGCAGAATCAGAGTGGGACATAGCAGAATAAAATGGAGCTACCGATGTCTTCTAACCGCCTGTAAAATACGGGCCACTATGGAGTTGGGTATTCCGTGATATGATTAAATTAGTGGGATGTTTTTCTGGGCCGCAGAATCTGGCCCAGAATTGTATCTCTAACATGGGCTGCCTCAATGACCACCATAGAGGCCGAATTAGCATTGGAGAATGAAGAGTGATTTGTTCCTATACATGGACTCTATAATCCCAAGAAATATGGGACTAATTGTGCCTGTATGTTGGGCCCGACATTCTCATCAGTGGGCTGGTGTCCAATCTGTCTTCTCCAGAATTGCTTCCTTTCATTTCCAAATATCTCCGTCATCCTCCATGAATTTTCCACGGATCCCTGAATCAAACATGTTCATATTTAAGTGTAGATCAATTTCCAAAAATATCAAATTAAAATATGTATAATTATATTCCTTAAAATCAGATGAATCATTGGGTACTTTAAATGATTTTAAAAAATGTACCACATAATAGTGCATTTTAAAAAGGTATTACAATCATAATGTGAAATGATGTTCAAAGTGTAAAATGCACTAAAATGGTGTTTATGAATAATAAAGAACATGAATATTATATATATTACCAATTAATATTAGCCTCATTTAGTGGCTAATTACACCCCCCAACTTGAGTTTTGCTAGTCCCGAGCAAAATATATCTCAACAATATGAAATTCGAATTCCTTTTTGTAAAAACATTTTAATACACAATGATCACCAAAAAACCTTATACCAAACAATCATGAAACCCATAAAAATATTTTAATACAAGATAGTTTCATAAGAAGATCCAAATCTCAAGCCCATTCCTTTGTTCAAATTCATTGCCATATTTCATCCAATATCAATTAAGTATGAGGATGTGTTGTGCATCACAATAGACATGGAGGTTCATCTTTATTCAAGGGGGAAATTACGGAAGCGCTAGGTGGAATCACATTTAAATATTAAGATGAGTATTCTTTTTTTTGTATAATTTTTTTTTGTTTTTTTTGTTGTTGTTTTTTTTGCAATTTTTCCATGGTAATTGAAGTTGCACTCAAAAGAGTCAACCCATATAGCGAGACTTTGCCGATGACTCCCAGGCTCAAAGACCTTAGGGCACCAAGTGAAGCCCACATACTCGGGCATCATCTCGAGTTAACTCAGTCAAAAACAAATTCAAATTACCAAAAATAGAGATAAAATTACTAACTCTGGTCCAGAAAACTATGGAGTCACGATCCCCAAGTGCTGAAACCCACGCATTAGGTCATTTCATTGCTCTACGCGCAAAATTGTTTTTAATTTTTTTTTGAATACTCATATTAAACTAAAATGATCACCAAAACTATACTATTTATTTGGGGGACCCCATGAACTCAAACTAATGCCCCACTATCCAAAGGATGTGCATTGTGATCTTTTTTTTATTTGGATGAAAATATAAACGATGAAATATCACATTGGACAGCCACACTTTCCAAAATATATGCTCATGAAATTATACAAGGATTAAAATCAGAATCAGGGAATGCTAAATTATTTGATATTCAGTTTCAAAGTGTGAAATTTGTATTACCATGTTTAAAGTTAAAGGAATTTTTCCTTCCATTTACACAATTTTTTTTTCCAGATCATTCATTTTTTTTGACACGAAATCATTATTTATTTTATCTCCCCCCCAAATTAAAATAAAAATGTACCCAGTGTTTAAAGAAAAGAAAATTTAGAAGGGGGTAGAGGTAGAGAATGAAAGTTCAAAAAAGAAATTGAAAATGAGGATCATGGAATGAAGTCACCTGGTGGTTGAAGTTGAAATTTTTGCTGCTCCCTTTTAATCCTTTGATATCCATGTCACTTGTAGAGTTCCCTAGTAGAAACAAAAAAACAAAACAAACAAAAAAAACAAAAAAAAAACAATATATATATATATATATAATAAATAAAGTAAAATATAAGTATATATATAAAAATTATAGAATAAGGAAGCACAAGAAGCCGTAGGTCAGTGGTAAGAGCGCGCCCCTGTCTCCCTTCGGTCCCGGGTTCGAGTCCCCGCGGCTTCACCGGTTGTGACCGGGTTTGCCCCACGGCCTATGGCATGTACCCTTTTTTAATTATTATATTAATTTTATTATTTTTATTATTTTTATCTTAACCTATAAAATAATAAAAATACAACAAAATAAACTGATGATACATTGTCTTCTTTTTAAATTTCTGGGTAAGGTATTACTCAAGGATCACACCACGTGGCACAGATGAATATGGTGCTCCCCTTTCAAACCCATCCATACTCATAATAGAAGAACAGGTCAAGCGTCTATTTTTTTTATTTTTAAATATTAAAATGATTAATTAATCTTATTTGAAAAATAACGATGATTCAGAAAGATTAGAAACATATAAACCACGGGTTGCCTCCTGTGCAGTGCTTTGTTTAACATCATTAGCTTGACTTGAACCCCCCAACTTATCCAATACCAACTTTCAAAATTTTAAGGACCACATGTTTCACCACTTCTACTAGGTTTAGATTCATTCTATTTTTAGTAATTTTTTCATGCACAAACCTATGTTCTAAAATGAGTGGTAAAATCAAAGGAATATCAGAAATGGTTGATCCAGTTTCCTCTATAGTCTTTCCTAAGACATAAATGATCATTCCAACTTTTTTGGTTTCAAGAGAATAGTGAATTACAATTGAAAGATCATGATTATACCTTATTAATGGATTCATTAGAGGGGTGGGAAGGACGATAATTTTGAGCTCAAGTTGGATAGGTCATTTAGACACAAGTTGATATTTTGAATCCAACTCTGTTTCATTTTTCAAATTTCTCAACAGAATTGGTTCCTTTTGAATAGAAGATTCAACCACCAAATTGGAAAGATCAGTTTCAGGAATGGGTATGGACTCAAAGTTTGTGATTTCTCTTAATGGTTCAGTGATTTTTGTTTTTGAAAATTCATCAATAGAGTTATACTTAGGAGACTCAATCCATGATGTTAAATTCTCCTCTTTTGAATCCAAAAAGTCAATTTCCCCTTTATTTAAAGACCCATCAACAATTTCTTGATCCTACTCATATATCCTAAATCTAAAGGTTGGTTCTTCAATAAATTCATGTGGGGTTTGTGCGAAACAAGAAACATCGCATAAGGTTATGGAAGGGACAGTTGGTGTAGGGATGTGTTCCTCATAAGTTTTAATGCTTTGTAGTTCTAACCTCAAAGATGAAACCTCAAAATTCATTTTCTCCATTTGTTGACACAATTTTTCAAGTAATGGCTGTGGATCATGATGGATAAGGGGTTGAGACAGATGTTCTATTCCAGGAAGATAACTATGTTGTTGGAATTCCATAGGAGGATGTTCAAATTGGATTTGTGGGGATTGAAACTCATTATATTTTGGAATGTTTTGTGGAGAATAAGAGTTAAAAAAAATATCTCAATTTTTTGTTGGTTATCCCACCAGCAGAAACTAGGATGGTCATTGTACATCACACTTGGTGTGGAGTGATCAAAGTAAGAAGTGGTTCCCCATGTTTGGATTTGTTCAAAAGGATTTTCCATAGGAATGAAATTAGGGATGAGATAAGAGAAGTGGGATAAAAAAAGGATGACAGTGTCTAGGATAACTTACTTAGGTCCTCGGAAATGGCGCCAAAATTTGATTCTCGCTCAAATTTACCCAAGAGAAGAAGGTAAGACGGTCCTTGTAGTTTAGCTTGGGTTATCGAATCCACAGAGACCTAAGAAGAAACCTATAGACACGTACATTCTATGGACTGTTTTTGGCTATGAAGTGGCCAACTTGGATTGATTTTGGATGGGTTTTAATGATATCTAATAGATTTAAGTGAATTCAATTTAAAAGAATGAGTTGATCCTAGGTTATCGTTCGGGGTGGATTGGACGTATTTTCTTTTTAATGATTTCAATTTCTTAAATTTGAGATGGGTTCATTTAAGGAGATAAAAAAACATCATCACTTAATGGTTTAATGCATACAAACTTTAATACTAATCACCTATACAATTTAAGGATCAATGTTTTGAGCACTTCAAGGTAAAGGTTCATATTAGTACTTGAAGTGTGTGGCCTTAAATTCAACAAGGACGATGGAGTTTAAAAATCATCAAATAAAAATCCCAATTAAAGAAGTGATTATACATTAATTAGGTGATAAATAACATCCAATCCAGCCCCTTGATACTCCCTTGGATCAACCCATAAGTGGGTTAGCCCTCCATTGATCCCATGGTTTCAATGGATGCAGAAAGTAGACTCAGGAGGGAGGAAATGGAGAAGTAAAGAAAACAACAAAAATAAATGATCACTCCACCGTTGTGTGAATAATTTCACAAGGGTTGGTGTGAATAAATTCACACCTTGATACAATGGTATCAAATTGATATGAAGAACAACAGAATAAGAGTATAAGAAGAACTTTTATTAAGAAACTAATGTGAATTGAACAACTTACATGTGAAAGACAAATTTGAGGCAACAAAAATGGAGCATAACATTACAATTGAACAAAGCATCCAAGATTCCCAACTACTTCACCACCAATGCATTAAATAGGAATTTTTGGAGCCTTGGGTAGATCCTCAAACAGTAAAAAGCTTCTCAATTAATTTTGGTAGGCCATAGGTGGTGGAAAGCTTGTGGAATTTGAACTTTTCCACATTTGACCCGAGGTGGCAGCCAGCTTTCCTTCACCGAACAGACGTGTCTGGAAGACCTTCTAGATGGCCGAATCAGAGTAGGCCATAGAAGAATACAATGGAGCTCCAGATGTCTTATAACCGCCTGTAAAATATGGGCCAATATAGAGTTGGGTATTCTGAGATATGATCAAATTAGTGGGCTGTTTTTCTGGGCCGCAGAATCTGGCCCAGAATTGTATCTCTAAATTGGGCCACCTCAATTACCACCATATAGGCCGAATTAGCATTGGATCATGAATAGTTATTTGTTCCTATACAGGTACCCTAGCAGACCACGAAATATGGGATTAAGTGGGCCTGTATGTTTGGCCCCACAGTCTCATCAGTGGACTGGTGTCCAATCTACCTTCTCCAGAATTGCTTCCTTTCATTTCCAAATATCTCCATCATCCTCCATTAATTCTCCACTGATCCCTGAATCAAACATGTTCATATTTAAGTGTAGATCAATTTACAAAAATATCAAATTAAAATATGTATAATTATATTCCTTAAAATCAGATGAATCATTGGGTACTTTAAATGATTTTCAAAAATGTACCACATAATAGTGCATTTTAAGAAGGTATTACAATCATAATGTGAAATGATGTTCAAAGTGTAAAATTCACTAAAATTGTGTTTATGAATAATAAAGAACATGAATATTATATATATTACCAATTAATATTAGCCTCATTTAGTGTCTAATCACCAAGGAAACTACGAATCTCATTTACATTTTTGGGTCTTGGCCATTCTCCAACAACCTTTGTTTTTGCAGGATCAATATCCCATATTTAGAAACAATGTGACCAAGGAAAGAAATTTTTTGCAACCAAAACTCACACTTTCTGAATTACCCATACAATTTATTTTCTTTTAAGGTTTGAAAAATAACCCTTAAATGTCTTTAACCCTCCTCTTTACTTTTATAGAACACCAAAATATCATCAATAAAAACAACCAACATTTTTCACCTAAGTCAACTGAGCCATCACTGCAACAAACTATTTAGTTCTGATTCTGACCATCTCAGGATACTGATTTGAAAGGTCATTTCCCTCCATATTCCTTCCCAGAAAATCTGTTCTGTTTCCTCTATGAAAAACCATTCTTAACACAGAAATATCTTAGGAGAAGCAACATGGTAATCTTTAAATGCTATATCATTTCAATTTGACCATAAAAAAAATATTTTTGGATAATCATTTAATAGAATTATAACTCCTAAAGTTATCTAAACCAACCTCTGATACGAACTATAAGGCCCCAGCCTTAAACATTACTTAATCTTGAGATATTTCAAGAATACACATTGAGGATATTTTAAGGTTTAGAGTTTTAGATAATTAGATCATAAATCATGCATTACTCTCCACATTTAAAAAAATTGGTTACATAAAAGATAGTACTCATTTTTCCATCAACAGAAACCATATTTAAAATAAAACATGGATTCTTTATTGACAGTTCCTTGACACTATCATCACATCATATAACTTTCCCTTGACCTATGAAAAACATTCAAAAACTTGGGATGAGCATAAAAAGCTCAGTAAGGGATATAAAAATATGGAAAGGAAACATGAGTACATGTATACATAAGAATCAATGAAATCATACTTTACTCATAAGACTTAAGCACTATAACATACCTCATAAAATCATTAATAAATCATAGAAATCATAAGGTATAAAGGTAACTTGAGGCATTCATAACATTATTACATAGGGAGTAACCCTCTTGGTTACGTTTGGAATACCCATCACAGTATATTCCCTAAATCGCTTAGGAGAAACCTCAACTTTTAACCCCTTCGCATTACCCAATGCATTGGAGAGCTAATCGGGGTCACCCGCACTTAGTTTATCATGGAACCACCCATCCTCATAATAATTCCAAGAACCATAACATAATCGTATCACATAAAACATGCATAAAGGAAACATAACATTTCCACTTTTCAATCACAAGATATAAATAAAACACATTGATATAAAAACATTATGAAAACCATTTTCAATACCAAAATAAAAGAAAAGTAAAACATGGTATTTATTTTTCTTTTAAAAAAGGTATGACTTGTAGAGGAAGCCGAAACTCAAATAATGGTCACGACAGCGGAGAAGTCGTTGTCGCCGCATACGTACGACAAAAACATTCCCTTTTGTCGTTTAGTAAAATGCTTCATATAAAAAATATTCCTTTTTGATAAACGTAAAAGTCAAAGGGGTTTATACACCGTATAAAAGAAAGTTGTGTATAAAACATAATATGCCTTAATGAAAGGAGATTGAGACGAAGTCCCATACAAAGATAATTTTTAAATAAAATAGATCTATTATTTTCATTCACTATATGTACACATAAAGAAAGTACAAATACAAGATAGGACATAATAATATCATGACATAATTTTAATGTAGTAGATTAACCCAAATAACGGAAATTGGGTTAAGAAGTTCCCTTACCTCGGGTCTGACTTGACTCGATCATTCTTTAACCTCCTGAATAATAAGCTTGAGTTAATTTCTACTTTCTTAAGAACCTTTTTCAAGTTCATTATTCCTTTTATATCAGTTATTACCATGTCATGAACACTATGTAATTATTTAAGTTAATGACGGTCGTTTTAACGATCATTGGTACTTGAGTCAAAAATAAACTCTTTATAATTACAAGTTGTTCATGTATCCATTATATCCAGAGTTATACTCATGATGTATATATCATATATATCTAGTATATACATGCATTTATAATATTACATAATGTTTAGAGGTAAGAAACGAAATGCACTGTTCATGGAGACGGTAAGCCGTACGTACGCATGAACGCTTCTTTCATTTCTATTTCGTATTTTATGGAATGGAATCCTAATGATATAAAGGTATATTATAATTCCATTATAATATAATATATAATATCATTAATTATTTCCTTTATACGTCCCACATATGGCATTAACGAATCAAATCACTTTGAGGGGGTGGTAGTCCGCACTTCCTAAAATGAAGATATCATGTTTACCCATAATGGAAACCATAAAGGTATGCCAGAAATGAAAAATACATAAGTTTAAGTAAAACATATACAAATTATATATCATATATAAATATAGTGACATCTTAATGGCCACCTTTTAAGGTGTTACATGAGTGCTGAACAATCATCGTTTCGTGAGGCAGAAAGTCGCCATCCACAGAAACAATATGTTCTTTAACCATTATATGTAGGTGTGTGTAAGTGTAGCTATAATACATCTTATAAAAAAATCCTAGTATATTTGAGGATACTGGTTTTGTTACAAAATAAAGGAATAAAAATAGTTTAGAGGGTTGGAGAAGCAAAATAAAACATAAGAGCACAAGAGAAAACACTACCTTTAAAACGGGTAACTCTTTTTGATTTGAGCTCAAAGGCTTCCTTGGTAAGACTTCTGCCCAAAGTGAGGCTTCAAGGAGTAAGAGAGGGATTTGGAGAGACTAAATGGGAAGGGGTTTTCTTAGCCAAAGACTTTGGAAGTGTGGGTAAGGTGGTAGAGGTGGGGGCCTTTTATAAGAGGAGAGGAGGGGCACTCTTGGAAAGTTATAAAAGGTTACTTTATTTTCAAATGGGGTTCAGATTTTAAAGGTCCCACATTAATGTATTTAGAGGATAAGGTGATAAGGGTTCTAAATAAACTCATCCAATAGGTCTTTGACAAGTTTAAGTCTTATATTTTACATTATCTTTTCATTTTATTTAAATCGTTCATTAATGAGGCAATCACTGCATCATCATGATGTCATAAATAATTTAATTTATTTAATGTGTAAAAATTATAAAAAAACTATCATGATGTAGGAAATATTTTTATCTTTATAATTAATATTTATAGTAAAAAATATGACTTGTATATCCCCATTTAAAAATTCTTTTAGTAAAACAATTCATGTTTGTGACATTTTTATATTAACTTTAAATAAAAAGGCATTAATGTCATTTTCCTACCAAAGTGGCTCCATGGGGTCCCCAAGTTGACCCATGGATTTTATTGGTTGTCCATGACACATCCAATAAGGGTAGAACATGTGTCTAGGTCATTTAATATTATTAAAACATTATTTTTACCTTAAATTACACTAATTACCTCTAATTGCGATTAAAAACTTAAAATTTACTATTCACCAAAATATTATTTTAATCACATTGAACCAAATTTTACTTATTAATGAAAACCATGTATGTTGGATTTTTGAAATTCAAAACACAGAGGTGGTAAAATTTCATTTAAACGTAAAAAAATCAGTTTTTTAAGTACCACTTAGTGGTTTCACTATTCATCAAAAAATTGATGTTTTTCAGAAAAATACCAAAAATTCACCCTAAGCTATATTTGATATTCAGAATTAAAAGATGATATCTATTTTAAAAATTCAAAACATATAAGTTACATTAATTAATTTAATAATTAATTCCCACTGTCAGAGCAAATAACGTGTTTTTATGGAACAATAAGTATCAGAAGATTGACACTAGTTTAAGTCCAATTTCAAAGTGAAATTAATTCCAATGACGACTATTGGATTAAATGGTAAAAATATATTCTAATTGAAATTTAAAACCAATTAAAAAGATAATATAATCATATAAATAAATTAGATTAAAAAGAGGTTTTGAATTAAAATACAACATTTTTCACTATTCATTAAAAATGAACTTTATCGGAAAAATATCAAAAATTTACCCAAAGTAAATTTCAATGTCACAATCATAAATAATAAGTTTATTTTGAAAAATAGAGATTATAAAATTGTCAAAAGTTTTATTTAAAAATGGTTTTCCGTCAAAAGGCAGTAAAAAAATCTTTTAAAAATATTAGTGTATTCCATTCTTAAGATTGGATTTATTCTCATTTTAAGCCTCTAAAACACTATCTAATTCATTAATAGTCATAGATAAAAATATCTATTATTCATTACTTACTTGGGATGTTACATCGACTCTTTTTGAAGAGAAATTTCATTATTCTAATTTTCACACAAGTATGGTCTCCTCTTCACTCCCCTTAGTAGAAAATAAGATCATTCTTCATGGAATATCAAGGAATTTTCACACAGTTCATCAGTTCAGCATAAACCATTTCAATATTCTCAAATACAATATTTCTTGAAACTCTAGAAAAGGCACAACTTTCATTCTTCATTAGAATCTTTAGAAAGGCACAACTTCTCTCATCGTGAAAGCTCTAGAAAAGGCACATCTTTCAGCAGAATGAATTTTTTTCATAGAAATAAAATCTCTTAATCATTTTATTTTCCACCCAATGTTTCAGAAAATGAGATAGAACAACACAATATATCTTCCTCCACACTTAAGTTCAACTAGATCATGCAATTTCACTTCAAGAGTAGGTTGGATAGGGAAAATTGTCTTGTAATGTGGCTAACCTAACAGGATGTTCATGGTTTCTATGGGATACAAGGATTAAATTTACAAGGTAGGCCATAATGAAAGGTATTATCATAAAAACATATATTTCAAACCAAATAAATTCCTCAATCATTTAAAACACATGTACCCTAAACCCTCAAGTTTTGAAAGAAATAAATCAAATTCTGGTTAAAAGAAGCATGGTTTGGTTCTCTCAAGAAGTGAGGTGATTGTAAAGAATATGAAAATAATAGGTGCATAAGCCTCCAGGGAATGTGATTTCAAATATAAAGATAGTGATATGTGGCATGAGATTCAAAAACCAGAGTATTTTTCATGAAATTCCCAAAGAGTTGGACTTGAAACAATGTCATTTTCAACATTCATTTAAGCTCAGTTTCAAGGAATAAATTATTTCTCCCATGGAAATGGGTTTCAAAAAATATCAAAGAAAATCATTTCAGCACAAAATTTCAAAAAAAAATTGAAAAATAAACAGACAAAATTTGAAACACACATATTCTTTTAAAACAAATAGGAAAACGAACAACACTTAAAAATCCTAAACTAAAAAGGTTCCCTCGCCCACATTTAAATGATGCAGTGTCCGAAATGTATTCAAATGGATTTAACACATAAGAATATTTGAAATTGAATCACAGAAATAAAAAAAATATAAATAGAGGTACGACCTGATGGAGTTTATTGATAAATAGGTTGGAGGAGTGTGATCGCCTCCATTAGCACAGATGGAATAGTCCTATGGAATTTCTTCAACCTGTGCCCATTAACAGTGATTGGATCCTTTGCTCCATCCTTCAAAATATACACAACACCAAAAGGATATACATGAGTAACTATAAATGGACCTTCCCACCTGAAATGAAGTTTACCCGGCATCAGCTTGAGTCTTGAATTGAATAAAAACACTTTGTCTCCAGGATGAAAGTCTTTTTGTTGGATCAGTTTGTCATGATCCACTCTTGTTCTATCTTTATAAATCCTGGAAATTTCAAATTCTTCCCTTATAATTTTTTCTAACTCTTGTAACTGCAATCTTTTCTCTTTCCCAACACTTTCAAGATCTAGATTCATCTTCCTCACATCCCAGTATGCCTTGTGTTCCAATTCAACAGGTTGGTGACAACTTTTCCCCTAAATCAACCTATGGGGACTCATTCCAATTGGGGTTTTTTAGGCTATACTATAAGCCCATAATGTGTCTTCCAACCTTTGGCTCCAATCCTTCCTATTCAGATTAACTGTATTTTCCAAAATTCCTTTGATTTCCCTATTAGACACTTCAGCTTGCCCATTAGTCTGTGGATGATAGGGAGTTGATGTTTTATGATGCACCCCATATTTTTTCAACAAATAATCCATTATCCTATTGCAAAAGTGAGTCCCTTGATCACCAATGATGGCTCTAGGAACTCCAAAACTAAAAAATATGTTAGCCCTAACAAAATCGCAAACAACATTAGCATCGTTAGTCCAGATGGATTTTGCTTCCACCCATTTGGAGACATAATCAACAGCAAGAATAATATAAGAATTTCCAAATGACATTGGGAAAGGTCCCATAAAATATATCCCCCAAACTTCAAAAATTTCAAATAAATTAAGTGGCTTTTGGGGCATTTCACATCTCTTTGAAATATTTCCTATAAAATGACATTTTTCACACCATTTACAAAATTCATGAGAATATTTTGAAAAGTGTTGGCCAATAAAGTCCAAATTATAAAACCTTCCTTGTTCTCCTTTGAGGTCCAAAGTGCCATCCATAAGATAATATGTTATAAAACTTAAATACTGATTCAATTTCATTTTTAGGAAAAACTCTTCTTATCATTTGGTCATTAAAAATATTCCAATGAAATGGATCATCCCAGATGTAATATTTAGATTTAGATTTTAATTTGTGAATTTGGTGAGAATTTAAATGAGATGGGACCTGAGATGTTACTAGATAATTTACCATGTCAGCATACCAAGGTACTTCTCCTTCAATCAAGTACATCTACTCTCCTGGAAGGTGATCATTTAGTGGTTCAGTGTCTAGAATTTTAACTTCAGCGGTGTTAGGTAGTCTACTTAAGTGATCAGAAACATGGTTCTCAGACCCCTTGTTATCTTTGATTTCTATGTTGAACTCTTGTAGTAGTATCATCCATCTCACTAGTGTCAGTTTTTCTCCAGCCTTCCTCATCAAGTACCTAAGAGCTGCCTGATTAGAAAATACAATGACTTTAGTTACAAGAAGATATGATCTAAAAATTTCTAAAGCAAAAACAACTGCTAAAAACTCTTTTTTTGTTGTTGTGTAGTTGAATTGGGCCACATATAAGGTTTTATTATTATATGAAATGTCTTATATCCTACCCTCAATTCTCTGAGCAAGTTCTACTCCAACTGCTTGGTTTGAAGCGTCACAAAGTAGCTCAAATGGTTCTTCCCAATTGGGTGGCTGCATTACTAGTGGTGTAATCAATCTCATTTTCAACTCATAAAGTGATTCCCCAAATAAACCATTGAAATCAAAATCAGAATATTTCAAAAGTAATCTAGAGAGAAGGAGATAAATCTTACTAAAATCTTTGATAAACCTCCTGTAGAATCCTTCATGTCCTAAAAATGATCTAACATGTTTCACACAAGTTGGGTAAGGTAAAGAATTTATCACTTTGACTTTTGATTTATCAAATTTAATGACTTAATGTGAAATGAAATTCTAAAGGAAAATTCCTCTCTCAACCATAAAATGACACTTTTTAAAATTCAGAACAAGGTTTTTTGCAATGAAAGTTTTTAGAACTTTTTCAAGATTTTTGAAGAAATGGTCAAAAGAATTTCCAAAAACTGTGAAATCATCTAAGAAAACCTCCAATAAATCATCCATGTGATCAGAAAATATACTTACCATACACCTATGAAATGTAACTAGAGCTTTACACAATCCAAATGGAATCCTTTTGTATGAAAAAGTGCCGAAAGGACAAGTAAAGGTAGTCTTCTCTTTATCTTCAGGAGCAATGGGTACCTGGAAATAACCTGAAAATCTATCCACAATGAAATAATGAGTTCTACCTACCAACCTCTCTAGCATCTGGTCAATGAAAGGGATAGAGAAATGATCTTTTCGAGTGAACTGATTCAACTTCCTAAAATCAACACATACTCTCCAGCTATTCTGAATTCTCACAGGGATTAATTCATTATTTTCATTCCTCACAATGGTTAGACCAGTTTTCTTTGGGACTACATGGATGGAGCTAACCCATTTTGAACCTGATATGGGATAGATGATCCCAAATTGTAAAAGCTTCTCAACCTATTTTCTCATAACATCCATTAGGGTGGGGTTGAACCTCCTTTGGGGTTGTTTGACAGGTTTGGAATCTCCCTCAAGAGAAATTCTATGTGATAAAATTTTTGGGTTTATTACAAGGATATCACCCAAACTCTACCCTATTTATTGAACATTCTCTCTCAAAATCTCAATCAATGATTTTTTTTGAGTTTCAAATAGATTATTAGAAATTATTACTAGTAATTTCTGTCCCTCCATAAGGTAAACTATTTTAAATCAGTGGGGAGTGGTTTTAATTATAGATCAGGAGGATGCTCAAGGGATGAAACAAAATTTAGGTTCTCCACTTCTAATGGTTTGACATATTTCAAACAAGAAATCATATCATCTTCATCACCATTTAACAAATTATCGAAGAAATCATATTTTACCTCTTCTTCCAATAGAAAATCAGAATCTCCAAGAGTTTGGGAATCCATATGTTCAGTGATATTTTTAATGGAATAATTCTCTCTTAATGATTAAAATTCACGAAACATACCTGATTCTTCAATTGGTTCTATACCATCTTCATGGGAGAGTGAGAAGAGTGATTGGTCATCTTATGGGTGCCTCATGGATTCAAATATATTGAAGTGGACAGTGCTATCTCCAAACTCCATGGTAAGTGTCCCTTCATGGACATTGATGATGGTTTAGGCCATCTTTAATAATGGTCTCCCCAAAATTATCGGTGAGTGTGATGGGATCCAATCATCTTTTATATTCAACACATAAAATTCAGCAGGGAATAAAAGATATTTGACTTTTACCAAGACATCCTCCAGAACTCCTACTGGGAAAACTATGGATCTATTTTCAAGTTGTAACACCACTATTGTGGACTTCAAGTCTCCCATATGCAAATTAGTATATACTGCGTGAGGCAATACATTATTTTATGCACCTAAATCGCACAAAGCGTTAGAGAAATTTAATGATCCAATGGTGCATGGAATAGAAAATGTCCCTGGATCTTGACATTTGGTTGGAAATTGTGGTGTGATAAGGGCTGATACACTTCTTCCCAAAATTGATCCTCTCATTCCCTTAAAGTATCCTCTTATTGGTGAAAATATACTTAAAAAATTGAGCATACATTGGAATTTGTTTGACTGATTCATGTAGAGGTATGTTGATTTCCACTTTCTGGAAGGTGTCTAAAATTTCTTTTTGTAGTGCTTCTTCTTACAACCTATTTGATTCAATAATCCTTGATAGAAATGGTGGGGGTATATCTTTCCTCTCCCTTTTTTCTTTTGAAATGGTGTTTCTTGTTTCTTCTTCTTTGGCCTATCCTTAAACTCATCCTCTTTATTATATTCTTCTTGATGTATTTTCATAGAATTTTCATCATTTCCAACTTCATTCTCTCCCAGATCAGGTATTATTGTTTCAGGTTCAATGGTGGATAGTGGTGGGAGTTCTTTTACACTTCTTGTAGTTATAATAATAACATTATATTTTGGGTTTGGGATTGTTTGGGAAGGGAGTTTACCTGGAATTTTGGTCAAAAAGTCAATGAGACTTTCAAACTTGTTGGAAAAATCTTTAATAGTTTCTTTCAGTACTTTAAACTCAGATTTTTTTGGGTTATGAATTTGAGGCTGTGCATTAGTGGATGGTTTCTCATTGGGTCTTTGGAGATTGGTTGGTTTTTGGTAAGAAGGATGGTTATAAGATTGCTTCTGTTGAAATGGTGGTGGATTCTGGAATTGATTCTGGAATGGTGGTTGGTTTTGAAACTGGTTTTGGTATGGGGGTCTACCTTGATTCTGCTGATTTTCAAACCCATATTGGACATGGTTAGGATCCCTCCATCCATGATTTTGTTGTAACTGTCTTTGATGAATGGTTGCTGCACATTTTTCCATTCCCTGTATTTCAGAACATTGGTCAGTGAAATGATTAGGTGATGAGCATAAACCACATACCTTAGCTAGTGCTTATTGGTCACTAACTTGATTCAAGGCCACCTGTCTCACCAAACTAGTAAGCTCTTCAATCCTAGTTTCTAATAAGGGTGGTGGATGAGAAGTGCATACCACATGAATACCTCTTTTTCCAATAACTCTTGTTCTAAACTGCTATGAGTTCTGGAAAATCTTCTCAATCAAGCCCTTGGCTTCTTCTGGCGACTTGTCAATCAGTACACATCCAGATGATGCAACAAGAAGGTTTTCGTCATTTTCCAGTAGTCATTGATAGAAGAAGACAAGAAATTAATGTTCTTCAATGAATTTATGTGGAAAGCTGGCACATAGCTTCTTAAATATCTCCCAGTACTCATAAAGGGTTTCTCCAGATGATTGTCGTATGGCATAGATTTCCTTCCGAATGGCTGTGCTTCTAGAGGTGGGGAAGAATATTTTCATAAAAAATCTTAATAGGTCATTACAGTCATTTAAATCTCCTGGTTGTAGGCCATTCAACCATTATTTAGCAACTCAATCCAACAAAAACGGAAATTCCTTCCAATTTACCTACTCCTCAATAACTCCACGGGGTCTGAAAGTTGAGCAAACATGTGTGAAATCTTAAATGTGTTTGTTTGGATCTTCACCTGCCAAACCATGAAACTTTTGAAGCAAAGGAATCATATTATGTTTCATTTCAAAATAATTTTGTAACACTGGCATGACAAGTTGATTGTTTTGATTAAGTAATTGTGGTGTACATAGGTCTCTAAGTGTTTAGTTTTGATTTTCAGCCATGATGATAGGCTCAGAGTGAACACAAGAAGTTTCACTTAAGTCTACAAGGGGGATTTCATCAAATTCAGATTTAAAATTATTGTTTCTAAGTCTATTCAACATGGTTCTTTCAATTTCAGGATAAATGGGTAAATGTTCAATTTTTTAGGTTCTAGTCATGCAATTTTGAAGATAAAAGATGAGAAGAGAGAAAATAAAAGAAATGTTGGCACCACCTCCCCGGAAACGATGCCATGTTTTGACACGATCCTATTGCAGGGTGTGGAAAAAACTTATATTACCTATGTTAAAATGTATTATAGTGGGTTACCTAGGTTGTCTTCAGAGTGGAGTTCTCAACAATAATGTTTGTCACTTAAAATAAGAGAAAGAAGTGATGTTGTTTTTAAAATTGTTTGATTTGGAAAATACAATAAAGAAACTAAATAATTTAAAGCAATTTAGTGAAAGTTTTAAAACAAATTAAAAAATTATGTGATTTAAATTATTGATATGAAATGGTGATTATGTTAGGGGTTGTTTTCAGATTTTAATTCTATCATAGTTCACATTACCCAATTCTCTTCTACTAAATCTTTAAGAGTGAGAATCCAAAATCGCTTCCTCTAACTCCCTTGGTCAAATAAAAAATGTGAGAATAAAACTTACTAAAAAATCATATTGGTCTACTCTTCTTCCAATGTGTAATATAGTTGTATCGAATACCCCCAATTATCTTAGGCAATTCCAAATCGGTCTTGTTTATCCCTTGTAATCAAGAACATTCACTACTCCTCACACATGTACCAGTGATCACCAAGTACTACACCACTAAATCCCAGTCTATTCCATAATTTATAAACCAGAACCTAGGGGAGGGAGATATTGATCATTTAACAAATATAAATAAACAACAAAATCTAAAATCAGATACAATCATACATGATAATAAAAACTGTTATAAGAAATTGAAACTGATTCTCAGAAGAGAAAAGAGAATATTAAAATATTACGTGCAAGAACTAAATAATTACAAAAGGGTAAAACTACCCTTCCCCAATCACTAAAAAGATATAACCCAACATGGTAAAGGTAACTAGGTTGAATTGGGAATAATAATTCACTGCAATGCTAATAATAACAAAAGAAAGAAAAAACAAGAACATAAATTTTGATCCTCTAGAATCTGTCCTCCAGACATTTGCCTCTGTTCTTCCCACACACCGACAGAAACACACTGAGTTCCCTTATTATAGAATGTTGGAAATGAAGTTGGATATAGAACCTCAAATGTTGAGAGTATATGGACAGGTGTAAAGAACGATATGGCCGAATCAATAACCATTAATTTTATGGAAGCAAAAAACTATTTCACCCACTCCCCTTGGACGCACCAAACTGATGCCTCGATGAGCTTCATATTTTATCAAATTTATTGTGAACCGTACTTTGAATGTCCTATGTCGAAACCATCTTGAATCACCTCATTCTTTGGTCAGATGAATGATATATAGTTTTTTTTAATGTGGTGGGGTCTATTCTGCCAATCATAGTGAGTTCTCTGCTTGATTACTTTTTCTGTACCATTGGGTTTTGAATTGGATCTTATTCAAGAAGGAAAAATTGAATCCCACGAGAATATAAATACTAAAAAAAGTATTCACTTCAATTGGACCAATATTTTAAAATTTATTCCAAAAAAAAAGAATCTATATAAAACCATCAATTTTATTGAACTACACCATTTTCACATTTAAGCCCAAAATACACCAAAAACACATAAATGATGAAAATGCACTCAAATTGAATAATTGAGAGGGATTAAATCATTGAAAAAATGTTAATAATATTGAAAATATTAACTCTATCATAGTTTTACTTGCAAGATTAAAGATGAATGAGATAAACAAAGGTTGTGACATCAAGTATGTTTTCATTGAAGTAATGGACTATGTATTCCATGCATGGGATACTCATGAATATGGTCTTACATTTAGTTGAAGAAGGATATGACACACACAATGTTACATGAAAGAATTAAATACAGAGAGACAAATGGGGATGCTATGTGAGATAATGATGTTGGAAAATTATGGTAATTAAAAACCATGTAAAATAACATGATTAAGAATACCCAAGTCATTGGGGGTATTTAAATAAGGAAGTTATTGAAGAACATAATGATGATTAAATTAAGATAATATTTTAAATTATTAATATCATGATATCTAGATCACGGTTCATGTAAAATTGATTAAGAATAATTCATGGATATTATAGACCAGATAATATCTATAAATAATGAGAAGATAATTTGAGTTCCATTCTAACTGAATTGAAAGAAAGAATAACTACTTTTCAGTTACATGAATTTATAAAGAATAAATTATTGTGGGAAATATTATGTGAAGGATAAAACAATTCTGTGGTTATTATTATTATTATCAGATACATATTTATTATAGGTTTTCAAAGGATTTTTTTTATATTTTGAGATGTTATTATTGAACCCATATAAAATTTAAATATAATACCTACTATCATCAAATGAGAATAGATGGAAATCTTGTGCTTTAAGAAAGACATTATTTTTTAAAATAAGAACATATATTTATATCAAATAAATAAGGATTAAAATCTGGGTAATTTTGTAATAAGGTGATAAAATGTTCCCAATCATTTAATAATTAAGGAAAAAGGAAGCATATAGTAATATGCATTTAACAAGTGCTGATCATTATACCAATGATCTCATATAGTATAACCAAAAATAATTCAATACCTTTGATATTACTTATTAAAGATCTTTTGATTGAGTAAAACTTTATTATTCAATTGATGTAGTGACATCATTGAGATCACTGAAAGATCTTATTTAGAAGCTCATTAGAAGAACATTTTATAAACTGGTGGTTCAAGTATATGAATTTCCATTAAAGAAATGGTGGTACCATTATAAACAACATAATATTTGGGAATTAGATGATACCTATCCAATTATTTTTTGTGAATTATACTACACTTGTAATCATAATAATTACAGTGATAAAAAAATCTATGAAACAACCATATATTGATCATGATAAGAAGTAAACATTCTCATTGAGTCTGAAACTTGTAAAATATCTATGTGTTGATGTTTCTTTCATTATATTCATTACATGTTTATGTTATTGTTAATAGATAATATCAAATCATTTAATTTCAACAAGGACATAGGTTTGAGATTATGAGTGGAAAATTTAAAATAAATTAAAACTGGGTAAATGTTGGGTACACTAATTCACCCCCTCCGAGTATCCTTGCTCAATCCATCTGGGCTCTACAAAGGTATATAAAATGATTTACAGTGTTATTTATGATTTTATTTAATTAAAAATTTATTCCATTCATATAAAACCATGTGACCTTTTAGAGTTGTAAAATTCTAGAGTAATTTGGATTTTTGAGTATGGTGATGGGGTTTCTTTGAGAACTTGTATTTATATCAATATTTTGGAAGTTTGGACATATTAGGGAGATGTTTTTAGATGTTGAAAGATTCCTAATGTGTTTTTGGGTACTCAAGAAATGATGATAGATTAATATAGGTAATTCTTTAAGAAAAAATCACTATAGGGGAACTACTAAAGGGAGGACCATAACATGGTGGAACCGATGGTGGAGGGATAAAAACTTCAGTCTAGGGAATGGAACCCTGAACTGAGATACATACTTAGGGATCCTCAAAACATGAAATGGATGGGAAAAAATTACCATGGTGGAAACCTTTTAAGAATTTTTATTGGAAAACCCACCATTCTATAATGCCCCATGCCTAGGAATTTTGGTGGGCATTGTCTACCTCTAAGAAATAAAGAGAAGGGGAGAGGCATGTCAATTTTTTCATGAATATTGGGGGTGGATCCTATATTTAGAGTGATTTGATTATACATACGAATCATAAATTGAGATAGTGATTCTAGAAGGGGAGACTCCTATATGTGGAGTCTTACTGAGGATTATCCTGAGATCATGACTCTCAAGGGGTAATATTGTATGCATATTCCAAGTGAGTATTAGTTACCAAGTGGATGGATGAATTTACATGTAATACTTGATATACACATGACATCCAAGAGTAGAAATATTGGAATGTAAGTTTTAGTGTGATATATGGGACAAGTATAAGGGTATTCTCATTGAGTTGTGACCTATATGAGATATGACTGATGTATGATGTTGTTTATGATATAGGTGGGAGATCCTAGTGCCTTGATATGTGCTTCATGATATATGTGAGACATGCATTATTATTGAAATGGGATTTGATATATATGAGGGTAACCTAAGAGATGATTTAACCTAGTATTGTGAGTCCCCTAGATATGGGATGTATGGGTAGATTCTTCAGGTCATGAGGATGGTTCAACCAAAGTGCTTCTGTGTATATGGTATAGGTGAGGAGGTTACTTGTAATTTCATGACGTAAAGAACCAATATTCTTTGGTATTGAGTTTGAGATTTGGAGGAAAGGGCCGATCAAGTTCCTTTCTATATTGTTTTTATGTGATTTTGGGAGAGTGGTGACAGTGTGGGTGGATGATAGTAATTTTGAGACAACATCGAGTAGGGGTGATCGTGTGGTAGACATTAGCAAGGGTGAAATGACAAATTTGGATGAGGAGTGCAAGGGTACTTCTCGATGGATTATATTGACATGTTGTGAGAATGGATAATGATTTAGGGACTCAAGACCAAGTTTGATGATGAGAGACTCATGAGATCATGAGTCAGAATCTAATATTGGATGGTATAGGAGAGGACACATGTTGAATTTGAATATAATTGTGATGGATTAGTGGGGATTCATTTTCATTCTAGGAACTTTCAATATTGATAAAATTCTTACAAGCATGGTTTCCATGATCTTTGATGATAATTGATGATTTATCTTTTGTGAGAGGTGCCATTAGTGATTTAATAGGTATCATGATGTGATCAAATTTAGTGGGTTATTTGGAAGCTTTTCTCTAGAAGGAATGTGGATATAATTCTTATATTCATGATGACCTATAGTTTTTGTTTTGATGACTTTTGATTCCTTTGTGATGATGATGACATCATGGATTGGATGGTTTCAGGTGTTGATAGTGGATGCTCATGGTTTGGGAGGATTAATGTGATTATGATGATAAAATTCATTAAGGTTTCACTTGAAGAGTGATATAAGGAAATTAATTTAATGGAATGTGAACCATTATCAAATGGAGTGTGTGAACCTCATTTTAGATATAATTTTGGCGAGTTTCAAGGATGATATTTCTTTGATCTGAGAATGGAAAGAATTTAACATTTCAAGTTGGAACCCGATTATGATTAGGATGGAAAAAACCAATAATTGTGTATGGTAATAGATGGATGATTATACATAGGTTAATAACCCTCCATGATGGAAGGGTCGTGGTTTCATGATACCAATAATTGGATGGACAATATGGCATTAGGATGTCAATATGCTTGTGAATATAACTTTATTTGGTTCCTTGGGGAATACCAGATTTGGGATTCTGGTATGGTGATGGATGGAGACCAAGAATATTTATTAGGATTGGGTTAATCTTGAGGTGATCTAATATGAGTTGTATTAGGGATATTCTAGTGTTTATTGTAAGGTTATGACATCTGATATGGTTTGTTAAGGATACAACTATAGAATTATTTGAAGATTCAGGTTTGAACTTATGGGTATTTGTTGGAATGATCTCAAGAAATTTTTTGTGATTTCATTATTGAGATCTAGTAATTTGAAAGAGAATTAGTGGGTATGGATGAGATTCTTTAGAAATTTTTTGAAAGGAAATGTTCAACCTGATTTTTTGTCTGTATTTAGGTGTTGTTACATGGAAATTTCAAAATTAGGTCCTTGGACCAATGAGAATTAATTTTTTGTAGGTGATTCTAATAGTGGATAGGGTCATGGATCAGAATCAGTCATTATGAGTTAGGGATTATGGTGGGGATAACCATTATATTGGTGATAAATTGATTGATAACATCATGGTGTCTCTGGATACTTGGGTGTAGGTAAGCATCTTCTTTTTTTTAGTAATTGTAACACCCCGAGATTTTATGAAAAATATTCTTTTTAATTTCATTAATGTCTTGTGTTGTATGCTACACAAAAAGGAGCTTTCACAACATGCATCCCTGACTTTCCTTGCATTACACGCAATCACGACCTTCCTCGTTAGCGTGTGTAGTACGCAATACCAAGTTTCACTAAACGAGATATTATTATAATATTATTATGAACTATCCGTAATGAATAGTAATACCCACTTTTTGAAATTTTATAAATTTTATCTTTCAAAATGGACTTCATTTTTGGATTTGGAATATCGAAATTATCTAAGGGTGAAATTTTGGTACTTTTCGGATAACTTTCATATTCTGATGAATAGTGAAAATTACTAAATTTTATTTAAAAACAACTTTTTTAATCGAAATAATTAATAGTGATAAATTATTAATTTGAGTGGTTTTAAAGTATATTTAGAATATATTTTTAAAATTTAATACAATGTTGGTCATTGGATGTAATTTCACATTTAAACCAGACATAAACAAGTGTCAATCTTTTGATAGTTATTATCTCTTAAGAACACGCTATTTGTTTTGACGACGCGAATTAATTTTTAAATTAATTAATGCAACAGATATGTTTTGAATTTGGTAAAATAGACATAATTTTTGAATTCATAATATCAAATATATATTAGGCCTAATTTTTGATATTTTTCTGGAAACATTCATTTTTTGATGAATAGTGAAACCACTATGTGGTAATTAAAAAACTGAATTTTTTATAAAACTTAATTTTACCACTTTTGTGAGTGGAATTTCGAAAACCTGAGAGACACAGTTAATATCAAGGACTAAAATTTGGTTCAATGATATGAAAATAATTTTTGGTGAATAGTAACTTTTTACTTTTTTTTACCACGGTTAAAAGTAAATAGGGTCATTAAGGGTAAAAATGATATTATTATTACCCTAACACATGTTCTAATTCTATTGGATAAGTGTAATTCGGCCAAAAACAACCATAGGAATAAAATATGACCATTTAGGCCCACTTGGAATAGATTAGGACATTTATTATTAATTTATTTAAAGAAGGGTTAAAATAGTTAAAATAAAAGATTAATAACTAAATAATTTTTAATATAGGGTTATACATAAGATAAATTCAACTATAAATATTAATCAGAAATATAAAAAGATTTCGTACTTAATGGTATTTTATTTGTAATTTTTAGATTTAAAATAATTTAATTTATTTATGACACAATGATGATGCCGTAAATATCTTATTAATGAAATATTGACATAATTGATGTTATAAATACCCAAATAAATGTAATTTGAGACTTTTTATGAAATAAAATAATTTTATATGTTAATATGACATGTTATTATTGATTTAATTAACTTTTTTTGAACTAATCATTCTGTTATGAGTTTCACAAAAATCAATTACCAAATAGTGTCAAAATTGACATAAAATAGTTTTTAAAACAAATATTATATTATTAATTGTTATTATATTCCTAAAAATATAAGGTTCGGCCAAGATACTTATATCATGATAGGTGTATCATTAATGGATCAATTGGAGGTCTCTTGGATGTATATGGTAAGCTTACTAACTATATAATATAAAAATTCCAAGTGACATGGTAAATGTCAATCTAATTGACTAAGAGTTAAAACTAAAAGTTAATGTTAATATAATGACCTAAACTTGTCTATATTCTATTGGATGATAGTATTTCAACCCATCCCCTCCTTAGCTTTGAAATAAATCAATTTGGAGCTATTAAAAATCGAATATGACTTTATAATAAAATAATATTTTTAGTTATTCTAAAGGTGCCCCTCTCCTCCCTTACAAAAGCGCACCTCCTCCCTTTCTTCCTCACACCACTTTGAGACTTCAAGCTCGGCCAAACCCTGCCAGTTTCTCTTCTTCACTTCCCTAGAAACATCCTAGAGGTCCTGGTATTCTTCAAAGACCAATTTTAGTGCCCTAAGAGGAGGTCTCAAAGAGGCGCTTCAAAGAAGAGGTAATGTCCGTTACCGATTCTTTCAACATTATTTCTTCCTCCACTTCTTCTTGTTAGGTTGTTTCATTATTAAGTAATAACATCATTATCACTCATATACTGATATTTTATTATAAATATTAAACAACCCTATTTCACCATCTATCCATCCTACGGAAAATGAAATCACCGCGCGTGCGTATGTACAGAATACCGTCTCCATGCCGTGGTGTAATCTATTTTCCACCACCACCTAACTTGGATGGGTATAATGGTGTAAATAATAACTATATATGATTATTGTAAAGTGATATTTATTCTTTAATAGTATACATACACTGCAATAAAATTCCACGATCATGGGAATGATATCATCGCTCGTGCGTACGTACGGAATACCATCTCCACGACGCGATGAGATTCATTCTCAATGATTAACCATTCATAAATGATTTTAAATTATACATAATATGTAATCATGAAATATATGACATAATAATGATACTGTATTTATGTATATATATATATATATATTTTTTTGTCATCCAATTAATTCCATTCAATTCAATGAGGAAACGAAAACAACGTTCATGCGTACGTACGGCCTACCGTCTCCATGAACGGTGTGTTTCTTTCCATTTATCAATCTATTATATATATGTATATTCTGAATATATATTATATATAAATAATTTTTTATATTCTGGAATTAAGTCATCATAATCTAAGTAATCATATGAATAATTACAAGTCAAAACATAGACGACAAATGAAACGATTTTACCCAAAACGCTCTTTAACATGGAATTTACAAAAGAACAGGTAATATAAAGTCATAAGTGAACCATATATGTTATCATAACAATGAATATGATTCTATAATAATTCAATGACATTATTTAAATCATTATACAGGAGGTTTAGATACGTATGAATCATATCATACCTAAGGTAAGGGATAAGTTTTCCAATCTCGTTCTTATCCGAGATTGTTTATTCCTAAGTATTTACTAGGGTTATTGTTCTCATCCATGTCAACGTTTCCTAAAAATGGTTTCATGTATGTTTAATGTCCTTTTTACCCATTTTTTACTTTTAATACTTGGTAAGTAAGGAATATTTCTTTTGTTTACGTTACGAGGTGCTTTTTTGACTTTTCCGGCAAAAGTACAAGAAGAATGTTTTTTAACTTATACGACATGAACGGATTTTTACGGTTTTATAAAGTCTTATTTTCATTATGATTCCTCCAAATGATTTCATTACTATTTTCAACAAAATCCTTTTCTTTTAAAATTGCATTAAATTTTGTGAAAAGAGAATGGTTTTGAAGAATAAAGGATATTTTCCTCAAGAATTCATTTCAAGTGTTTTATCAAAACCATTTTTCATCTAAGATGACATTATTTGATATGTGTATGTTTCAAGTATCATGTCTCTATGATTTAAATGGTTTCACTTTTCTTATTATGAAATGATATCCATTCCTTTTATATGGATTATTTGATGATGGGATGATGTTTATGAAACCCATTTTATTTATTGGGTTATTATGAATGATGTATGTTTATTTTGTGGCACAAGTAAGAATGATTTCATTATGAGATGGGTGGGACCTATATCTCCCTCCAATGAATTGGGTAAATATTTATACCTTATGAGATAGACATGGATGGAATGTTAAGTTAATCTGGTTCAGTATTATAGGACTGGAATGAGGAGTGAACTCGATTCAGAAAGGGACTTTGTCCACTAAGATGGTCTTGGAAGCAATGCCTTGGCTACTATAGAAATAATTACATGTGCTTAATGTATGCCACAATTACATATTTTATTCCCATGCTATGTTATCATGATTTATGTTCCATTATGATCTATGCCTTATGTACTTCCATGTTTTAAGTCATTGCTCAAGATTTTTATGTTTAAACATTATGATCTTGTTTTTAAGTTCAAATGTATATGGTATGTTTTATTTTATCCATTATTACCCTTACTGAGAATTTGAGTACTCCCTTTTTATGTTTTATTTTCCCCCAGGATTAAAAGAAAGGTTTTAGGTAAGGAAACAAAAAGTGGAAGATCTTTATGGGAGATGTTGAAGATCTTTCACCACGATTAGAATATTACATTCCAAGTTTCCAAAGACACTAAACTATTACGGTCCTTGTGTGTCAGTTTTTGTTATGTATTATGTATTCTGCAAAAGTAATGTAATATCTATGTATGTCACACTTCGTGTATCTACAGTTGGTATCAGAGGAAAGGTTTAGTCAACCTTTGGAAACTAGGATGTGAGAAATTTAGTGAGATCCCTAGAGATATTTATAAGTTATGTCTAGGGATGTCCCTAAGGTTAAGTATAAGTATAGGTTATAGTCCTAGAATTATGGTAACAATCTTAGAATTAAACCTAAGATGTTAGATATTTAAGGTACTCCCCCTTTATTATGTTGTTTTCCCTAGCATGATTATTGCCTCTCACACTATTATTTTTGGGTTTTAGACGATGGCTGGAACCCGAAGGAACCGTGTTGATCAATGCAATGGACAATGCAATGATTGTCGTCCTGGACAAAAAAATGTTATGGGAAATGGAGTGAAAAATCTTATTGCTATACTTACACAAGATATGAATCATTCTGGACTTCCAAATGAGTAGAGAAGGGAACAATATTCTATTGAGTCCTTTATGAGGCAACGTCCAACTTCTTTTAGTGGGTCTTCTGATCCACTTGTTGCTGAACAATGGATCAATACCACTAAAAAGATATTTTCAGTTCTCCAATGTTCTGAACATGATAAAGTCATCTTAGCAGTATATCATTTGGAAGGTGAAGCTGATCAATGGTGTAATCATATCAAGAATACGAGGCCATGAGATGAAATTGAGTCCATGGAATGGGACGAGTTCAATAACTTATTTTTCAATAATTACTTCCCTCGTATTCTTCGAACAAAGATGGAGAAGGATTTTCTTGAACTAAAGCAAAAGGATGATGAATCTGTTGGTGTATACAAAGAGAATTTTACAAGGCTTGAAAGGTATGCATCTGGCTTTATCATCCAACCTGAAAGTAAAGTTGATCGATTCTTTAGTGGCTTAAAACCAAATCTTAGAAGGGAATTAGCTATAAGAGACTTCAGTAGATATGAAGAAATTGTGCGTTGTGCTATCAATGTAGAAATGGAAGTTGGTGTTACTTATCCATCTCATAGTTTTGACAAGAAACGAAATATGGAGTTCAAGGAGAAATATCAGAATAATGGTGAAAAGAAGATGAATGTTTCCTTATGCTCAATGTGTGGAAATAAGCATGGTGGAGATTGTCTTAAAAGGACTAGAAAATGTTTTAAGTGTGGAAAATAAGGTCATCGAGCAGCTGAGTGTCAAAGTAATGGAAAAAGGGTTTCTAATGATGTGAATAAAGAAAAGACTGTAGAGAAAGCACCACCAATACTTAAATGCTTCAAGTGCAAGGAAATGGGAAATTATGCTAATAAATGCCCTAATCCAAGGGTTAGTGATGATCAACATGAGCAACCACTTAAGGAAAAGGACAAAAGGAAGTCACATGTGATCACTATTGGTGATGTTGAATATGACAACGATGTGGTGGAATGATTAAGTGTTTATGTAATGACATTCCAAAATAATGTTGTATATAGTGTCGTGGAATATTGGAATATTTATGTATTGTTATATTGTGTTTTTCAATAATTTTATGGTACCAGTAACCATGGAATGTGATTGAGATATTTTTGGAAAAAAAGATGATATTCCCATAATGAAGGGATAAGGAGAAAATGAAATGTTTGACAGTATTCATGAGCTCATGACTGATATAAGGAAATAGTTATATCATGGTTTGAGGTTTTGGTATGTGAAAAGAGTTAACTTTTGGCAGCACTCATGTTTTCACTAAGATTCAATGGGTATTCATTTTTCAATAGAATACATGATTAAGGCCTCCGAATGTTTGGAATGTGACCAACAAGACATATCTCATGATATATGGGGATCAACGACGGTATTAACATGCTTGTTATATGAACTCTTTGGTAATGATTTTCACTATAATATGAGATTGGACAATAGTATTTTAGATAAGCCTAAAGATTGGAATGGATTATGTTGGACATAAGTTAGTATTGTTTAAGGATAGAAGTTTTTTCGATATTATTGATGGGATGTTATAGTAATGTAGTTTTAGAAAAAGGACGACCTGCAGGATGGGCGACAGCCCATCGCGTCAGACAAGTCTGTGGGAATCGAACCCACAACCGAAGTGCGACTGGCCTTTATCACCTACCATTGGCCTACAAGAAGTCCCTGTTTAGTAGAAACTAGTTTTATTATATTAATAAGTATGATATATGAAGTATAAGTCCATTTTAAGAACCATATATGATTAATCTCACTATAGATGGACTTATGTATTTTTTGATAATTTTTATAACCTTTTGTTGGAGATAGATGGAATCACCCATCATTCTATCACATGATCTGCTAACACATCACGAATGACAAATTCAACATCATTTATTTAAGATATGAAGTGGAAATTGTCCAAAGAATTAACAACGGTGATACTGTACCATAATCACGAAAGTATTTCTTCTAATTCCAATTTCATCAACTTTAGGGAAATGATCTTGAAAACCAAAAATGTTGTCCTAGTGCTCTTATATCCAATGAATCAGATGGTACCTTAGATCGTCAGAAATTTATGGCTTTTTCATTGTTGGTTTTTTCATAGCCATGTTCTCTACCACTCTCCATCAGAACTTGATGGTTATATTTTTCTTCCATATCCATATTTTCACCTATGTTCTCCTACGTGGAAACCCAGTGATGAGTTAATTTGGGTAACCGTTACATTTCATACATTAGTTTTTAAATCCATGTTTTGGTATTCTTTTTACGATATGGGTTTCTATTAATGAAACTTTCGAGTAGTAAACCATTAATAACCCCAACGAATTTCGAGGGCGAAATTCATTTTAAGGGGGGTAGAATGTAACACCATGAGATTTTAGGAAAAATATTCTTTTTAATTTCATTAATGTCTTGCGTTGTACACTACACCAAAAGGAGCTTACACAACATGAATCTCTGACTTGCCTTTCATTACACGCAATCGCGACTTTCCTCGATAGCGTGTGTAGTACGCAATACCGAGTTTCACTAAACGAGATATTATTATAATATTATTATGAACTAGCCATTTTGAATAGTAATACTCACTTTTTAAAATTTTATAAATTTTATCTTTCAAAATGTAATTCATTTTTGGATTCGGAATATCGAAATTAGCTTAGGGTAAAATTTTGGTACTTTTCGGATAACTTTCATATTCTGATGAATAGTGAAAATTACTAAATTTTAATTAAAAACAACTTTTTTAATCGAAATAATTAATAGTGATAAATTATTAATTTGAGTGGTTTTAAAGTATATTTAGAATATATTTTTACAATTTAATACAATTTTGGTCATTGGATGTAATTTCACATTTAAACCAGACATAAACAAGTGTCAATCTTTTGATAGTTATTATCTCTTAAGAACACACTATTTGTTTTGAAGACGAGAATTAATTTTTAAATTAATTAATGCAACATATATGTTTTGAATTTGTTAAAATAGACATAATTTTTGAATTCATAATATCAAATATATCTTAGGCCTAATTTTTGGTATTTTTCTAGAAACTTTCATTTTTTGATGAATAGTGAAACCACTAAGTGGTAGTTAAAAAACTGAATTTTTCATAAAACTTAATTTTACCTCTTTTGTGAGTGGAATTTCGAAAATCCGAGAGACACGATTAATATCAAGGACTAAAATTTGGTTCAATGAGATGAAAATAATTTTTGGTGAATAGTAACTTTTTAATTTTTTTTACCACGGTTAAAAGTAAATAGCGTAATTAAGGGTAAAAATGATATTATTATTACCCTAACACATGTACTAATTCTATTGGATAATTTTTATTCGGCCAAAAACAACCATAGGAATAAAATATGACCATTTAGGCCCACTTGGAATAGATTAGGACATTTATTATTAATTTATTTAAAGAAGGGTAAAAATAGTTGAAATCAATGTTTAATAACTAAATCATTTTTAATATAGGGTTGTACATAATATAAATTCGACTATAAATATTCATTAGAAATATAAAAGGATTTCCTACATGATGATATTTTATTTGTAAATTTTAGACTTAAAATAATTTAATTTATTTTTGACACAATGATGATGCAGTAAATATCTTATTAATGAAATATTGACATAAGTGATGTTATAAATACCCAAATAAATGTTATTTGAGACTTTTTTTGAATTAAAATAATTTTCCATGTTAATATGACATGTTATTATTGATTTAATTAACTTTGTTCGAACTAATTATTCTGTTATGATTTTCACAAAAATAAATTACCAAATAGTGTCAAAATTGACATAAAATAGTTTTTAAAACCAATATTATATTATTAATTGTTATTATATTCCTAAAAATCTAAGGTTTGGGAAAGATACTTATATAATGATAGGTTTACCAATAATGGACCACTTGGGGGTATCTTTGATGTATATGGTAAGTTTATTAACTATACAATATAAGAATACAAAGTGACATGGTAAATGTCAGTCTAATTAACTAAGAGTTAAAACTAAATGTTAAGGTTAATATAATTACCTAAACTTGTCAAAATTATATTAGATGAGAGGATTTCTACCCATACCCTTCTTATCTTCGAAATAAATCAATTTGGTGCTATTAAAAACCGAATATAACTTTATAATAAAATAATATTTTTAGTTATTCTAAAGGTGCCCCTCTCCTCCCTTATAAAAGGGCACCTCCTCCCTCTCTTCCTCACACCAATTTGAGCCTTCAAGCTCGGACAAACCCTGCCAATTTGTTTTCTCCACTTCCTGAGAAACATCTTAGAGGTCCTGGTCTTCTTCAAAGATCAATTTTAGTGCCCTAAGAGGAGGTCTCAAAGAGGCGCTTCAAAGATGAGGTAATGTCCGTTACCGATTCTTTCAACTTTATTTCTTCTTCCACTTATTCTTCTTAAGTTGTTTAATTATGAAGTAATAAAATCAGTATCACTCATATACTGATATGTTATTATAAGTATGAAACAACCCTATTTCACCATCTATCCATCCTACGGAAAATGAAATCACCGCGCGTGCGTACGTACGGAATACCGTCTCCACGCCGTGGTGTAATCTATTTTCCACCACCACCTTACTTTGATGGGTATAATGGTGTAAATAATAACTATATATGATTATTTTAAAGTGATATTTATTATTTAATAGTATAAATACACTGTAATAAAATTCCACGATCATGGGAACGATATCATCGCTCGTGCATACGTACGGAATACTGTCTCCACGACGTGATGAGATTCATTATCAATGATTAACCATTCATAAATGATTATAAAGTATATATAATAAGTAATCATGAAATATATGAAAAAATAATGATACTGGATTTATTTATATATATATTTATTTCATCCAATTAATTTCATTCAATTCAATGAGGCAACGAAAACAACATTCATGCGTACGTACGACCTACCGTCTCCATGAACGATGTATTTATTTCCATTTATCAATCTATTATATATATGTATATTCTGAATATATATTATATTTAAATAATTTTTTATATTCTAGAATTAAGTAATCATGATCTAAGTAATCATATGAATAATTACAAGTCAAAACACAGACGACAAATGAAACGATTTTACCCAAAATGCTCTTTAACATGGAATTTACAAAAGAATGGGTAATATAAAGTCATAAGTGAACCATATATGTTATCATAACAATGAATATGATTCTGTAATAAGTCAATGACATTATTTAAATCATTATACAGGAGGTTCAGATACGTACTAAGCATATCAGACCTAAGGTAAGGGATAACTTTTCCAATATCGTTCTTATCCGAGATTGTTTATTCGTAAGTATTTACTGGGGTTATTGTTCTCATCCATGTCAATGTTTCCTAAAAATGGTTTCATGTATGTTTAATGTCCTTTTTACCCATTTTTAACTTTTACTACATGGAATGTAAGGAATCTTTCTTTTGTTTACGTTACGAGGTGCTTTTTTGACTTTTCCGGCCAAAGTACGAGAAGAATGTTTTTTTAACTTATACGACACGAACAGATTTTTACAGTTTTATAAAGCCTTATTTTCATGAATCTTCCTCAAAAAATTTTCATTACTATTTTAAACAAAATACTTTTATTTTAAAATTGCATGACATTTGGTGAAAAGAGAATGATTTTGAAGAAGAAAGGATATTTTCCTCAAGAATTCATTTCAAGTATTTTATCAAATCCATTTTTCATCTAAGATGACATTATTTGATATGTGTATGTTTCAAGTATCATGTATCTATGATTTACATGGTTTGAATTTTCTTATTATGAAATGATATCCATTCCTTTTATATGTATTAATTGATGATGGGATGATGTTTATGAAACCCATTTTATTTATTGGGTTATTATGAAGGATGTATGTTTATTTTGTGGCACAAGTAAGAATGATTTCATTATGAGAAGGGTGGGACCTATATCTCCCTCCAATGCATTGGGTAAAGATTTATATCTCATGATATAGACATGGATGGAATGGTAAGTTAATCCGGTTTAGTATTACAGGACTGGAACGAGGAGTGAACTCGATTCAGAAAGGGACTTTGTCCACTAAGATGGTCTTGGCAGTAATTCCTTGTCTACTATGGAAATAATTACATGTGCTTAATGGATGACACAATTACATGTTTTATTCCCATGCTATGTTATCATGATTTATGTTCCATTATGATCTATGCCTTATGTACTTCCATGTTTTAATTCGTTGCTCAAGATTTTGATGTTTAAATATTATGTTCATGTTTTTAAGTTCAAATGCATATGGTATGTTTTATTTTATCCCTGATTACCCTTACAGAGAATTTGAGCTCACCCTTTTTATGTTTTATTTTCCCCAAGGATTAAAAGAAAGGTTTTAGGTAAGGAAACAAAAAGTGTAAGATCTTTATGGGAGATGTTGAAGATCTTTCACCACGATTAGAATATTACGTTCCAAGTTTCCAAAGACACTAAACTATTACGGTCCTTGTGTGTCGGTTTTTGTTATATATTATGTATTCCTCAAAAGTAACGTAATATCTATGTATGTCAAGATTAGGGTCTCTATAGTAATGGTGGTGAGTGGTGGCTTGGTTTTTGGTGAATAGTGCACCTTATATTAGAATTTACATAATTAAATCTCATTCATTATTCTAGAGTAGAATTATATGAACTAGATATGGATTAATGATTGAGATAGGGAATAATTAATGGTTATAAGGATACTTATGATTCTTTGGGATGCAAAGTGATGTGGTGGGGATGTCGTAAAACTAATGGATTTTTTGAGTATTGAAATTATAAAGGAATTTGATTTTTTCAATTTTGTGAAAGTTTTATACTGTTAAATTGGATTGAGATCAAGATTATAAAATTTTTTCATCATGAAAGGATGGTTTTGGTTGTGGAATGGGGTCTGAGGATTGTTTAGGTTCTCATGATATGATGGATGTGGAATCTGGGTGAACTGCCATTGAAAATTCGATGCATTTGTAACACCATTGGAAGGACTACAACATGGGGGCCCCATGGTTGAGGGAAAAATTACCAGGTCTAAGGAATGGATCCTTGGATTTGGTATGATTCATGGTGATCCCTTCATTCTGATATGGGTGGGGTGAAACACTCATGGTTGAACCCTATTGGGAGTGGTGATTGGCCAGACCAGCATGCCATAGCACCCCATGATTGGGGATTTCGGTGGGAATAGTGTTGGTGTGCTCTAACTATTAAAAATGAAGATAAGGGGAGAGGTCCAGATAGTTTTTAGGCATGACATGCATTAGGTGGTGGGGTGGATGGATATAGTTATGTATAGAATAGTGTAATCCATTTTACTTGAACATTTTCAAAATATGGGTGAAAATTATCCATTCATTATTTTTGGATTTAGACCCTCTTTCTTCTTTATCTACATGCACATGTATATAGGATCTCTATCCATTTTTTTATCTTTGATTCCAATGGATTTGGTTAGGAATTTTATTTTATTCAATGGTGATTTAAGGTGATAATAATGTTTTCTTCCTCTTTGGTCCCATATGGATTTCTCTTTAATTTGGGTGACCCAACATATGGTTTCATTAAAGATTCCATCGGAGCAAGGTGTAATCATACCAATATGATAGGTATTTTCTATATGATGGATAGAGGAAAACACCTGAAGAGGATCACACACCATCTCATTGAATTTCTTTAAAGGTATGTTTCCCTGTGAATTTATTCCAGGTTTTTTATTAATTTGGATGATTTTGTCATTTGACCAGGTGAAGATTGTTAGGTGTTTTTCCTAAGATAAATAAAAGTGTGTGCAATGGATATTTCATAGGTGGTTGGTTGTGGTTTTGATGTTACTTGGCTGATCAATGTGTTATCTGGTGATTATACCTAATCACTTCAAATTGTAAAATAAATTGTAATTAATTAATTAATTATAATTTGATTTTTATTAATTAAATTGGATGTTTGGAATTATATAGGGAATCATATAAATGGAAGATGTCCATTTGGACTTGTAGAAGCTTCAATTAGGATGATCAAGTTACTTTAAAGGATGGTTACATTATATTTGACGTAGGCTATCTTTCGTACATACCCTTTTGGTAATATGATTTATATTTCTATGGAATGTTACATGTTCAGTATCACCACTTTGAGTGATAGACCTTTTTAAATTAGATATATTATTTAATTAAAATGAAATTCATACGTTGAGATGAACAAAGTGACAATTCCATGAGAGACCTTGGGAACATTATTGATTTCATCATCCACCAATGTCTGTAGCCCTGATTATAATTGAATTCCATGTGATACTTGGACCATGAGGGGTGTAAATTTAATGAAATGAACTAAGATAATACGGTAAAACTTGGATAGACTCTTATAGCTCCCTTGATTTTGGGTCACTGTTGGGCTGAGGAAAATGACACTAATATGACTTGATGGAATTGAGAGGCCATAGATAAATTTGTATATTATAAAGATCTTAGGGTGAGCATTCCACCCCCTTAAAATGTGATCACCATGGTAGGTGTTCATTTGGTAAGATTTTTATTGGTTGGGTGCATTAGGACCAACATATAATTGTCAAGGAATGTGAGATGGGTATTTTTAAAAATCTTGAGATCAATGCTAGTGAGGATTTTAAAATGAGTCTAGTAAGGTAATGAAACGATTATGAGGAATCTAAGGGACTCTATTCCTGTCAAGTGATGTGTGTAAACCTAAGATATTTTTTTGAGAAAAGGGATCCCATGAAGGATTTCCTAGGTATAGTGATACCATGTGGACCCTAGTGAGTACCCTAGTGAGATTTTAACTCATGATAGAGTGTGTATGGGAAATAGGAAGTGATTATCATGGGAGACACCTTAGAACATAGATTGATAATGTAATCCTGAGGAGGATATGTTTTATGTGAGTTGATTTAGGTGGGATGAACTACCCATTAAGATGTATATGTGATACATGTGATTCCTTTTATTTTCTCCTTAGATTCAACCTTTCTACTTGCTAATATATGACATGTATTACTAGTAGGGTAATACCTAAATTTTCTAGATAATTTTAGATTACCTAGGGAATCCTCCTAGGGGATATTGGAATATGAGCATTGTCTGGATCACATTGGAAGTGATCCTTGGAATCAAATATAGGGTATTTAAACCCCCCACATGGCCTCTAATATTGGTTTATATTTACTTGGACTCATTCCATGGAATCAGAGGTAGAGGATGTGACCATCCCATGTCGCCTTTTGGGATGATTTAGATTACCTAGGATATATTATGAGGAATCATACATTGAGCATGATGTTATTAGATATAAAAGTACTAATTATTAGGATTTTTACATGGGTCCAATATTGGTTGGTGTGTCTGTTTTATGTGCTCAATGACACCTTGACACTGGTCAAAGAAGGCTTGGGCCAATCTCAGGTTTCACGTTAGAACTTGAGGAGTTATAATGATTATTTATTTATGATTTTATAGTGTGTTTTGTTTATATTTTGAGCATATAAATATTATACACTACATTTACTTGTTATGTATGGGACCACATTGGTGGTTCCATACTATAATTTAGTCACACCTTTATTTGGTGTCCATAGAACTTGGATATCCGAATAGACTTCACTTATTGCAGGTTCAAGTTGGGCATAAGACCAATGTAACTTGATTGAGTGGAATGGATTGGGAGGGATACAGGAATGGGATGAGATGAGTATTAGAGATTGTATTGGATCCCTTATGAGTTTTATTTAATTTATTTAGTACATTATGATATACCTAGTGGGTGATTAGTTATTTTATACAAAAATGACCCTGTGTCTATATGACTGTATTCTTCCTCATTTACATTTGATATAGAATGTTGTGTTTTATCAATTAAAGGTACTATAATGTGTTATTATGGATATTATTTTCTTATTTAGGATATAATTTAACACTATCATGTGGAGGTATATTCTACTCAAAATATCACCATAGACCCTTATAGTTAGTTACTAACCTCTAGAATATGGGAAGACATGCATGAGGCCATGTAGTGATGTGTTCTGGTTACTATTTAGAGTGAACTGGGATGAGGGGTTAAAAATTGACAATTTTAAAAAAAATTTATAGTTATTTAATATTTTACTGTATTTTTTAAAATTTTACATCACTTAAATCATTTTTAGATTATTAAGAACAATGAAGAGTTTTGCAAAATAAAAATAGAGAAAAGAAATTTCTGATTAGGAGAAACAGAGTGAAAAATATGATTGTTCCTATGAGTCCCTTATTTATTTATTAAATATGTTTGGACTTTAAAAAAATAATATTTATTATTGATATAAATCATCGGGGATAAAAATTGAATTGATTAAGGGTAAGATGGAAGTTCAGAGTATTGGACCACTACTATATGTAGCGCCCTTACTTCTCTTTTTCCCTCATATCCCATGACTTAATATTCACAAAGATATTTTCCTCATATCATTCCTTCTCCTTATATGAACTAATTATACATGAGTGGCCCATCCATCCCTATACCTTTTTTCTTATCCCCCTTTATATATAAAAGGTACTTCTCTACTGTGTATGCATATTATATAACTATACCATTATACCCAAATTCAACACCCACGGTTTACTACATAGGATACCCCACCAGTTTCTACCCTTGAATAAAGTGTACAAGATATAGAGGTAGTATATTATTCTTCTAGTAAATATTTAAGAAGTACTGAAGTATATAAATTTTTATTAAATTTTAGTCATATATCTATATGATATATTCATTTATCTATATAAGGATATATTCTAATAAAAATATGTCCATATAAAATCTTTAAGTGTTGAACAGGAACACAAAAATCATCATTGAGTATAATGAGTAAATGAAAATAATTGAAAAAATAGAAAATAATTGATAAGTTTCATGGGGACACCCAACAAACAAAGAAATATTATTATATTTTAATAGATCTAATGGAGAAACATAAGACACAAAATAAAAGAAAATACTTAGGTTGAAATATTGGAAACATATTTTATGATATTTATTTGTAATTTATTTATAATGTATTATTGATAATTTTTATTTTATATACAACTCTGATATAACTTCCCAGATGACCAATAAGAAAATAAAACTAGATTAATTAACTCAATGATACGTGATAAGAATTCAAATATGAATTTTATATTTCATAAAAAGAAGAATAAGTGGTACCGATATTAAGAATAGAACAATCCTCATTGAATTTAAAGTTTCATAAAAAATATCTAATTACATATTGAAATAGTTTAACTATTAAGGTAATTTATGGAATTGTATATTTTATTTAGTTTTTTATATGAGAAGTCATTTATTGTTTATAAAATTTAAGATTATTATATTAAAAATATTGATTTCATATTTCCAATAATAAGAATTTGAATTCTTTTATCTATTTTTAATTATGAGAAAAAGGTATCTTCTTAACTAAAATAGATATAAATCAATGAAACAACCTCTTTATCCTTTGTGTCATTATAATAAGTTCTCCCCACCACAAAAAATTATTTATTTGTTCCCTCTTAAACCAACTATTGAAGATAATAAAGGAGTTTAATCCTCCCCAATCGTGCCTATTTTAGTTTCCCATGAATAAATCCTACCCATATAAGAGATGTGGGTACCTTTATAGCCATATGAAAAACAATTTAGAAATATATCAAAATATATCAAACCAATTTAATCAGTATTTGACTCTATATATCTTGAATTTATATTGTGACTAATTCCTTTAATCTTAATCAAGTATTTATGTGTAATTTTAATGGTAAAAATCATTCACTATATCAATTTTTAAATCCCTCACCCATTTCTACTCTTTTCTAGGTATTTTTCATCAGACGACCAAATGAAACCTCATACATGAAAAAATCTTATAAAAATCAATCTTTCCCCCTCAAAAATTTTCTTCACCCACTAACCATCATTAGAAACCAAAAAATAATACTCAAAAATGTCTAATTAAACTCTTAATCTACATTAAAAAATTCTTTGTCTCTATTAACAGTTAAAAAATATACATTATATAATCTAATTATCATGAATACTAAAGGAAAATACCTTTTTGTTTATGGAAACCTAGAATTTTCAAATAAATAACCATCAAAATCTAACAATACTAATTATTATAACTCTAATAGTGATCCTAATATTTTATTAAAAAATAATTTTTGAAAATAAAATCAATTTTTTTGCATGGAAATAGATATTTTCATCATGGTGTTGATCCTTTTTATGAGATTAAGAATAAATATCTTTAAGATGACCCTCTTAATAATTATTCTGTTTACTCCATGACATGATATGGATTATCTTATAACGTTCTAGTAGATTTTTTTGAAACCAAATTCACCTTATAGTTTATATTTTCTGCACTTCAATCCATTTCAATGAGAGACATGCATTTCTATTTCATAAACAATAATCAGAATTATAGTTTGATACCTTTACCTAGATAAGTTAATTGGAAAAACAAGATAATAAATTTTTTCAGACACCATGACACATGTATTATACTTCCCTAAATGTACCAGAAGAAATCAAAAAATAATGAAAACCCAAAGAACCATAATGGAGGGTCTGAAACAAAAAACCCAATAAAACTAAATAAAATCAAATGAAAACAAAAACTTCAATTTTTTTTACATTGAAAAAATTAATTCTCAAACACTACCCAAAGAATAAATGAATCCATAAATTCTATTTATAAACTTATCACTACTCATTCATATACCAGATTAGATGAAATATATAAAAATATAATAATAATAATAATTTTCAACAACAAATATAATAATAATATAATTTATGTTAGAAGTTGGATATATGTTCCATTTAAGTCACATACTTTAGATACTTATTATTGGAGGGGGTGGACTATGGTGAGTACTTTAGAGTCAGAAGGGGGTGGAGAGTTAGTTGTGTTAACATAAATATAACAAAAAAAATATGGAAATGATACTTATGGTTGCGAAGTTGATTAAATATTTATCATAACATTTTTCCATGGAGAAGAAAACAAATAAAATTTTAAGGAAATTATTTTGCTAGATCAGCACTTCAGGGAGAGTTTTTCTATCTCTTGAAGATTCCATTTCATAATGAGGATGTAATCCAAGGATTTAGTCTCTCCTAGTGAATTCTTCCACCATAAAACAACTCCTAATATAATATTGTTTTTCATTTTGGATTTTTTAACTAGGAAGGTAGAAACAATAAATAAATTATTCTAGTTCTCATTACTAGATAGGTAGGGGTCCAGAAAATTTCAATCCTTAAAAACTACTTTCGCTCACATTAAAAGACATTTAATAAAATAAATCAGGTAACAACAAAATTTAACCCCTATATTAAATTTTTTTATTACATGATAAAAATAATTTAATTAAAAAATTTATGGATTCATTACACATATAACTAATATTTTTTATAAACTCTATACATGTAAAACCTAAAATTTAAATATAAATTTGAAAACAATAAAGTAATACGCACTGGTAAACATTAAGAGAATAAAAAAACATAATAATTACTTAAAAATTTATATTAAAACATTTTCAACATATAAAAATTGTTTGATTTTTAAATAATTTATATATTTAAATATTTCAACATTTTAAAGTAATTAATATAATAAAAAATTGAATATTTATTCCAAATAAAATCTTATTTTTATTTTTATGAAGGTTTTATCAAATTATACATCCAATGTTAACAACACAAATTCATAAAAAACTATTACATATCTAAAATATAACTCATAATCTTTTTCTGTTAATGAGTGTGTTTGATTTTTTGAAATTTGAAAAACCTTCTTATTTGAGTTATGTATCTAACACATTGGATTTCCAAGTTGAAATGGTGATGTTTTCTCCATCGTGACATGTTAAAATGCATTTAATTTTTTTTACCAACAGGTATTTACTAAAATAAACAAAAATAAAAGAGCACCATGAAATATATTCATACTCTGGGGTAAAATTCAATGAAAGATCACAAATAGTCACAGGAAAATATATCATTTAAATTTTATTATATATTTAGTTTTTCATTGATTTATTCGGAATTATCTTACAAAAATAGGCATTGAATGTTATTGGTAATTTTCCTAAATCAATATTTCTTTATACCATTAGAATAAATAATGATGTATGAAATGTGAACCAGGAAACACAGGATAAAAATAGAACAATGACTTTATTTTTGTGGTTTTTTTATGTTTTCTAATTTATATACATGTTTTATATTATTTATCTTTTTATCTAAATATATGGAAAATTTTTTTATAGGATTATCTACAAGCTCTAGCTGAGAAGGAGGAAACATATTTAGATAAAATAATCAATTACATAAGGTCGTAGGTGAGAGCACCATCAAATAGTTTTCTATAAACCGGGAAAATAAATTGTGTCATCTAGATATTGTTATTTGAGTACTGAATCTTCAATAAAATCTATAAGTGTGGATATAAATGAAAAATAAAATCCCTTCATTAATATAATAAAGTAACAAGTTTGAAAATATTATAGGCATAAGTAAAAAAATGACAAACTTTTCAAAGTGATATCGACTATATACTATTCACTTCCACAATAGAGTGAAAAAATGGTGGATGCTTATTTATCAACTATACAAATGATTTATGAGGAAGGTGATGATTGTAAAACTTCTGTTGATGATGATTGTGGTGGTGGTGATCTTAATAATGAGGATGTTGGTGGTGATGATGGTGAAAATAGTGGCATGCATATCGACACTGTTAATATTGGCAATGCAAATGATATCATTGGTGAGGGTTCATGTGGGAATGACGATGAGTGACATTATTAAAAATACATGTATTGACATATTATCTCTTTTTTATTGAATATAAAATTATATTTTTATATGTGTGATGTTACATTTGTTTTATGTTTAGTTTTTTGTTTTAAAAGATAATGAATATATTAATTGTTTGAATTTAGTGTGTATCTATAGGGGTTTACTTAGTTTTATTGATGCCTATAGTTTCCAATTTCCATGATAAATTCAATTTCTATATCAATTAGATTTCATGGCATTGATCATGGTTGTAAATTTTGTACAACCACAATAAAAAACATGGTTGTAGAATATTAATTCCCTGATTTAATGATATAATATAAATACACCTACCATTATTAAAGTAGATTCCATGTCTATATAAACAATGACCATATGTTATGGACATAGTTTTCAGGCCTACTCCCATAATTTTAGAACATGTTAGTAGCCTATTTATCTAGTATTTATGGGTTGTCTTTGGATAATTCATAAGGTTTGATACATAAGGCATCCAAGCTTTTAAAAAAAAATAATGAGTGTAACTATAAAGTCCTGGGTGTTTGGAATAGTGATTTGGGTTGGGTCTTTGGTCGACCACAAATCTTCGGACCTTATTAGGGTGTTGGAAGTGTCAATATATGCTGGGGGAATGAGCCTTGCATGTTGTCTTACTCTCATGTTTTTAATTTTTACAAACATGGTTGAAAGTTTTAAGGTAATATTTTTTGATTATTTAAGGGTTTAGAGATGTTTTGATATCCAAAAAGTAGGTTTTTATAGTTTTAGGGGTTTTGAAACATTCATTAGATTTTTAGGAAAATGGATTAGTCTAGGTACAAAAAGATAATTTTGTCCTTCTTTTCTGAGTAAGAATAAATTTACCCTTTTGTTTTGAGTAAGGATTATTTTATCCTTATATTTTGAATAAAGATCATTTCATCTTATATTTTGAGTAAGGATTATTTAATCTTTCATTTTTAAAGTATCATTTTATCCTTGTATTTTGAGCGGGGACCATTTTATCATTATTTTTTGAGTAAGGATAATTTTATTCTTCTATTTTGAGTAGGAATCATTTTATCTTTCTCTATTTAGTAATGATTATCATAGGGGTTTTCAAATTATGTCTTAAATTATAAGTGTTTTCATAATCTTCCTAGATATTAAATAAATGATAAGAACACCTATTTAAATGGAAATTCTTCGTTCCTTATTCTAAGAACTCTAAAAAATCTTCCCAATAGGGCCCTTTCCCTTTACTTATACTTTGAGGGAGTTATCCTTCATTTCATTATGAAATTTTATAATGTATGAATAAGGAGGGATATGCAGGTAAGATTAACCAGAAATATGTGACTAATTTTTATACCTATAACTATTTCTATGTCCCTCACAAAAAACCCCAATTTCATGGTTTCTTTCAGATTTTGAAAAATCCTTTGATTAAGGCAAGTTTCCCCCAAAAAATACGTGTAGGAAGTTCTAAGTTTATTATTTATTTACATGTATGTTTTGTGATGTATGATAAATAGGAATGTGTGTGGTGGTCTATGTAATACTAGTTATCAATTTATTAGAGTTTTTATTATTCCTAGGAGATAAAAGAGGGTAATCTCATGTGTAAAATATTGTGGTTTTTCCTCTTATAGTACGGAATGTTCAATATGTGGTTCCTTGGATGGTTGGGAGTTATGAGGCCAATTATGGAAAATTTTTTCATGATACAAGGTTTGAGATGGTTTCATATAAAATTTTCAGGCGTAACTTGTGTGTATATGGGTGATATTGATCACAAAAAGTGATGTGGTTTTTATGATAAAGTGGATTGTGTTGAACATTACCATAGTTGGTTGACATGGTTCATAGGTGGTGATTGATGTTCACTGATGGTGAATCCTAGGATTTTGGTGGGGTCACACTCTATGGTTAGTTGGTGGGGGTTATTGGGATTATGTTCATATAGGATATGGCACATGATGTTGTATTGACCAATAATTGTGGGTAGATGATTCTATATATTATAAAACACAGTGTATGGTTTTGACCATAAGTTTAAAATATGTTATCACCATAGAAGGCCATAATTGGTGTTAGTTAAGACCGTTGGATGGGGGCTAAGGCTTACTATTAAAATTGTGGATCTTGGGGTGACATAGAAGGAAATGTATCCTCATAACTAGATATTATTGGGTTATTGAGTTGATAATGGTGAATCATTTATAAGTACTCAGTAATTGTGATATGGTTTGTGGTTGTTCCTTTGGGGTGGTAGGATGACTCAGGATTGTACATAGATACGTTGGAATGTGATTCTGTGTAGTATGGAATTGGTTGGAAGGTCGAGGGATCTTCTAAAATGGTATACCATGGATGTTTCATTACATTTTGGCACTTTATGACGTAGGTAAAGGCTCACATATATATGATGAGGAAAAGGGGAGTGGGTTGTATGATATGTGGTCAGATGTCGATTATTTATAGTCTTACATACATTAGTGTACATTTAGATATAACATAGGGACACCACTAGCAGTGGAAAGGTGAGTCCATACTCACACCCTACACAACCCTTTGAGACACATGAAAACTTTACGGTTCTTCATGCATGTAAGGGGAAAAGTTCAATTTCTGAAACATAGTGAATTTAGAAGTAAAAATGGTGTGCGAGATAATACAGGATTTTTTAGATGGGATGGGTGGTTCCTCAATGTCAGACTGCAAGTTATTTTGGTTATTTTGAGCATGTATATATGTTTGATTAGACCACGAGGGATTGTGTTTTAGTCTATATGACTGTATGACAGGGTTAATGTTTATCAAACTGGTGGTATGAATATTTGTACATATATTGGATAATTAATTTTTTCTCCCACCATATTTTATTGATATTATTATTATGATTAACTACAATGGGTATAGTCTCTCTACTATCAGTACCTAGAACCTATCTAGTAGTTGGTGACCTTTGAAATATGGGGAGGCACGCCCAAGGTTTCGTAGTTCATTGTAACACCCCGACCCAAATCATTGAGTCTGAGTCAAAGTTCCACATGATCTCATGCATTCCTCCCCATACACAAGAGTCTACTAACTAGCAGTGAGTGTCTAGAAACGATATGGGGAGACTATAACCTCAATAATCATAACCATAATCCATGATTTATATATGTATATATAATATAATATAACTAAACATCATAGAATAAAAATAACATAAATACAAACCAATGTCATGATAAGTCATACACTAATAATAAAATGGACCCCAATGTGGTAGGTCAACAAGTATATTGGTGAAAAAATAAATAAAAAATAAATGATGCCACAATAGTTGTCTCAAATCTATATTAGTACTAAATCCATCTCATATATCTAATCTCTTTAGAAACCAAGCACATGGCCCTTTCCATTTTCTGTATCCCTAATCAAGAAGTCTGCACACATAACGAGATACACATGTATAGTGTGAGTATTAAACAATTAGGAAACCACCAATTCATCCATAAAACATATACACAAGTATATAGAGGTTAATTTCTAGATGGAAAGGTAATTTCACACACAAACATACAACCAATCACATGTTTATCAATAATTCACTAATGAAGCTACCATGATTCTTAGCCAAACCTGCTTTGGTTCCATGTTGAAGGAATATTACAAGTTATCGACACATGAAATGATTTATGTTAGGTGATATCGTCTCTCATTTTAGGATAATAAAAATTACCCCTTGAAGGAAAAGCTTCATGTTTTCATTTATGTAAAAAAATTTCCCATGTCTCAGGACCACCTTATAGCCTTAATTGGTATGCATGCTTGGCATGCCCGAATAATGGAACTCTACTAACACACATGGGTGTTCCCCAATGATACATCATACCGGCCTATAGACAAATTTTTAAAGGTATATGGATTTATCATCCATTAGGTTAATAACATTCCATTATTAGGCACTAAACCTCATACGTAGAGCCATATCTAAGAGTCATGTCATCTAGACCCCCCTCTAAGGATCCGGATAAGTCTGTTAGGGCCATATGTCTACCCAAAAAATGAGACAAGGTTCCACAAGATATGTATAAACCCACGTGTATGGAATAATTTAACAAGGAATAATATACCATAATAAATATTTCATAGGCTATGAAATATTACACTAGTGATACACAATATATAAAGGAACAACATGGAATAACAAAGATTCCATAACTAGGAAACAATACACAAGTGGTGATGTACGCAGCCTTCATTTCATTAGGAAGCCTTGATATCTGTTTCCTTTGGTTCCATTAATAAAATAAATTATTGTTTTTGGGGGAAAAATAGTACACAGGCGATGAAAAAAATAACAAGTAACACATAATCCATAGCAAACAAAAGTCTCTTGTGCTACCTACAGATTCTAAAATTAAAATATAATGGAAGGTTCTCTACACTAGGCACATACAAACAAGACAAGAATTACAAAGACCCTATACAAGGGGAGATGATGATTAATACTAGATAACCAAAATAGAGATCTCCCATAGGTTCTGGTCATTAATGGTTTAGATTAACGAAATAGTTAACTTAATAATCAAATTATAGTTTAAAGAGAAAATCACCCCTAGTGATGTCTAATTCTAGGAACCACTGGGGGATTGGTGTACTTGGGAATAATTCAAGAATTCTTCCTTGTTCACCAGCCGAATAGTAGTATTTATTCAAATATAGGTTCCACTCCCTACACCATTGTCCAACCAATGCACAACATCATCTAGCTAGTGTCCTTGTTCTAGCCAACATACACTCCACTAAGCTACCAACCTCTAAATCACTAAACGTAAGATGATTTTACCCATAAGACACACCTCTAAGGGAGAAAACAAGAAAGGATGAATAATAATTTAATAACTAACATACCTTGAAATATGAGGATGTTAAAATCCCCCACTCTAACAATTCCTCATCCCCTAGAAGTACCTCTAGTGGCCTTGGCTAAACATCTTAGGACACAATTCCTGAACATTAAAATCATGATCCCAATTCTCCTATTGAAATTAACTTCCTTATATATAACTCTAACTAGTAGAAACATATTTCATTATAACACTTTCTCAATCTGGTCAATAATCTACCCCAGACACTACATTAATGATGCATCATGCTCTAGGTAAACATCCTCACAGTTAATCACATGAACATGATCAGGCATGGAGCTCTGGATCCAAGACACATAAAATATATCATGAATAACTCAATATCATAGATAAAGATCAAAATTTTAGACCCCTATCCTGACATTATCATTAATATAAAGTTTCATGATAAATATTGGCACTAGCTTCCCTTTCTACCATTAAGATCAATTACCTAATTATGGAGTCACCAGTAAGAATACTTTATCATCCAATTTAAACTCCAAGGTTAATCACCCCTATTAGGATATAATAATTTTCTACTATGAGTAGTGACTAACCACTTTATAATCAACTAAACTCTTTCATAGGTCTCCCTCATCAATATCGGTCCCAAAACTACTACCTCACCATCCTTGTGCCAATATAGTAGTGAGAAACATGGTTGGCCAAAAATATCCTAAAAAATGTATATTTGTATTGAATCTTGGAATATGTTGTTTTATGAGAACTCAACCAAGGCTAGGTGATCATTCCAAGCTCCATATAACTCTATAAAACATACTCGCATCATATCCTATATAATCTGGATCATCCTATCTGACTGTACATCAATATTTGGGTGATGCATTCTACCCAGTTTTAGTTTAGTACCCAAATCCATCTGTATGCCTTTCCAAAATCATGACAAGAAACATACATCATTTTTTGATATGATTATAAATTTTATCCATACATTTATAAAATCAAATTTATATATATTTTCCTTAACTAATATAAAAAACCAATTTCTCTAAACGGTAAGAGAAGATACATTTTCATTATTTGATAAAATATCACCCACACAACATCACAAATCCTCAGGGTATTGGGTACCCCCATCATGAAGTCCACAATCATGTAACTCAAATACTACATTGACACGAGGTGTGGATGAAGAAGAACAATGTATGTCAATACATTTCTTTTACTATTTGGTAAGTAAGGATTCATGAAATACAACTAGTGATTCATATCTTCATACCTTCCCACAAAAACTAACACTGAATATCATGGTACACCTTCATCAATCCTAGATGCATATCCCATTTTGAAACATCATAGTATCTCATCAAATTCTCTCTCAAGGATGATTTTACCATGACCCTTAAATGAATATTAATCACATCTTAATTATCTAAAGACCAACCTAGGACTAAAGTATTCCCCATCATGTGATCTAGTATCATTGCACACATGATATTCGACTCTTGGATGTCCTTTACTTGGTCTACTAGAAAACAAGTTATATTAAATTGCATACATGTTTAAATACATAATACTCAAATGAATCCACTATCAACTCAGACTTCAAACTCCTCAGATTTCATTCCTCATATGGTGCCTTTTCTCAAAGCTCTCCACTACCTATTGTTTCCATTTTGAGATAATCTGTAATGAAATTACCTCTCCCCGAAGAATAGTCCATATTGAATTCGAATATATATATATAGATACTATACCCAACAACTCTATGTAATATTGAGGTCCTTCTAAGATAATATATATCATAATATCTCATGGTTTGTGTAGATTATAAACCTCTCACTAGAAAGTAAATGTCACCAAGAATTCAGAGTGTGGACCCAAATTTACAACACGCATTAGGTATTTCCACTCATGGGGTCGCAAATGACGTGAACAATAAGTGACTAGATGACCCCCGTACATCAACATATATCCCAAACCAACACCTAAGGCATCTCACTAAACTACATATTCAATCCCAAATTATGTAATGATAAAAACAATGGTTGTCACAAATAAACTCTTCATCTATATGAAGGCCTCATCACACTAATTAGAATACTCAAAATTCCTATATAATCCAGTTAACTTTATCATTGATGTTTCCAAATAAGGTAAGTCCAGAATGAAATGTTGGTAGTACCTTGAAAGACTAAGGAATCTCTTGATCTTAACCATTCCCCTATGATGCACCAAATACATCATGAGCTCCACCTTCTCTAGGTCCATTGATATCCCCTTATCAAAAATTACATGTATGAGTAACCTCACTTCTTGAATCCAAAAATGTCACTTTTAAATTTGAATATAAAGTTGATGAGATAAAAGTGTACTTAATAAAATTTCTATATTTCTAGAATTCATATATGAAGTTCTCAAATATATTATGATATCATCCACAAATTAAAAATTGAAGGAGTCGTGATATGGTTTGAAAATATTGATCATTATTTCCATAAACACTACTGGATAATTTTTTAACCCCTAAAGGCATGATAAGATACTCATATAGTCCACATCTACTCCTAAATGTTGTCTTAATAATATCCTAATCTTTGACATGCAACTAGTGGTATCCTGAGTGAAAATAAAACTTGTAGAACCAATAGGATCCCTATAACTTATCAAATAAATCATCATTATTAGTAATAGGGTAAATTTTCTTTACTGTTATCAGATTTAACATCCATTAGTCAATGCAGATCCATAGAATAACTTCCATATTCTTTGAAAAAAATAGCAGAGAACCCCAAGGTGATGTTCTTAGTTGGATAAATCCCTTCACCTCTAAATCCTCTATCATCACCATGTATAATCTCAATCTCAAATGTAATTACACATTCTATAGGGATACCCAAGAAGTCACATGGTAAAACATCCTGATAGTGATCTAACACTATAGGGAAAATAGAGGGAGATAATTTTGAACATTTTATGAGATACATACCTATTACTTACCCCATGATATCTCTAAAATAGCTCAGGTTCTCTCCCATCATTCCTCCTCCAAGATACCACTTATCAACTATATGAGCCTCTCTCTTGAAGTCATAAAAAAAGATAAATGTCTTCAATAATAGTATATATGATAATGATAACTAGTCAACCAGACCATTTGAAATATCACATTGAAACTGGTCAAATCTAAGATCATGAAGTCTCATATAAGTTCTTAGTGAGTAAAAACTATGAAACATTCAAGAAATTACAGGAGATGGTCTACAATCTTTCTTAAAAGAATGTTAAGGGGATAAAATTCAGAAGATACATTAATTGTAAAATCTAGGCCAACAAACAATTGAGAAGATATATAATAATGGGAGGCTTTTATACCAAAAAATACATTAAATACAGTAGTGTTAATAAAAAACATACTATTAACTATAGAATTCCCCTCTCCATTGAGGATTGGAACATCATCCATCATGTATATCCAACCTGTATTTAGAGAAAGACCTTGCCTCTATAGTGCAAGACTTTCCTGAGTCACTAGGGTTTATAGTGCCTGGGACCCCTATTGGGGACCACTATTTTCACCCTGAATTTAAATCCTTGAGTCCAAAAATGTTACATTAGAACAAAAATATTGTAGGTGGTCATTCTTTCTACAACTATGGAATTCTCTTGGTGGATATGCACATGATTTACTAAAGTTTCCCGTATTTTTATAATTATAGAACATTGTACAACCCCCTCTATCAGAGGGGGTATAAGATTCCCTAATCTACTCCATATATCTTCCACCCTACTGTAGTTCCCCATTCATCCTCTTCCTACTATCACAAGAGGCACTCACTAAATCACTAGAAATTATGGTATTCAAAGAATTGTATGTTGGAAGTAAACCTAAATACTTATCTACCTCTAAGAACTTCTCAAAATCTAGATCTTTGTAAAGTACCTCTATATAAGTTATTAGGTTAAACCCCTATCCTAGAGTATAATATCTAGAAGAAGGGTATCCAAAAAATTCATAGACTTTTTTCACCTCATTCCTAGCCAAATGAGGAGAAAATCCTAGCAACTCCATAAAACTAATAAATAAGAAGAAACTTCTAGCATCCCCTATATAAGATCTATAAATTTATATATTTGGTCTAGATTTTTTGTGTTAGGGAATAACTGCAATAATAACATCACTTTTAAGTCCTCCAAAGTAAAACCATCAAGCTTTCCTACCCAACCCATAACACTCCACTATATCCTGGCGAGTCCTTAATGTATAATGGTAGAAAACTTCACTCTTATATCTTCTGGGTCTTTAAAAAGTGTATTTTTAATTGTTCTATGTCAAATTGGAGTATATGAATGTGTTAGAAGTAAGCATAAATGTTTTTTTAGTGTTTATCTATCACCTATATGAGATGAATTCCGAGATACATAAGACACTAGGATTACTATTTGGTTTTCATGGTTACAGTTGGGTTATTTATTATAAATAATTTTTTTGATATTGTTATTTTTTTGGACCCTTAGCCCTGGGAGGTAATAGGGAGTACTCATGAATCATGGTAGGCATGCATGTATCATATAATATATGTGTTTTTCTTGTGATTTTTGATTAAAAACTATTATAGAAAGAAAGAGTTTAGATGTTTAATGTTCCAAAAAGAGAATAATATTTTTTTCCGACATAATAATTTGGTGACATTCTACTTAGATGACCGAGTAAAGGGTAGTGGTTTTGGAAATGAATAGGGGATCATTTTTTTTAAAATTTCAGAAGTAACCCATACAATTTATTCTCCTATAACTCTTTAGTGAGAGACATTGTCCATAAATTCATGGCATTTTTTGATATTAAATTCATTTTATAATATTATATTTACTTATTTATTTCATTCTAATGAGTTTTGGAATTAATGTTTCAAGTTATCTGATTTTTTGAATATTGTGGAGAATGGAAAAATTAGGAATTTGACTTACTTATTTTATTTTTGGAACAATATATAAAAATTGGTACTAATTATTCTTTATCTTGTTTTTGTGAAGGATTGGAGCTTGGATTGTGACTTTGGGTGTCTTGCTTGATATGATAGTTGTTAAAGGAATCGTTGATTCTTGGAAGATTGTTATGGATTAATACCCCAAGAAAGTTTGAAGGAATGAAAAAGGAATTGAAATCATAAGCATAATCAATAACTCTGTAAATATCTTCTAGTTCTTCATATGAATCATCTAGCCACCGTAAAAAATAATCCAGTGTTGTGTAAGCATCATCCAATACTGTACATAAGTATCATCTAGCCTATGTAACCATGATTCTCACTACTTTTTAAGCATCATCCATTATTCCATTAAAATGATTTCTAGTGCTGTGTAGACATGATATTCACATCTATAATTATTATATGAATCTATATAAAACTCACTATAGAATATGTATGAATCATATAAGTTGATAAAAAAAATTCATAGGAATGGGAAAAATCTATAAAGGATTCAGAATTACCTTTGTAAACATCATCCCCTCTGAGAAAATCAGTGTAAGTATGATGTTCCAAGGGAACTTCATAAGGATAATCTACAGTTCAAGCAATGGATTTCAGCTACCACATCATAATTCTATTGGATATACACTAAAATACACATGCATAATATTCATGAACACATGAATATGATGCATGATGTGTATTTACAAATATAATATATGATATTATACACATAGTGTATTTTTAATATATGCATATGATGTATGTGGGGTTATATGCATGGGATGCATGTATAGTATATATATATATATGCATTATATATTAAAATGTATTAGTGGGATGCATGTGACACAATAACTCACTCTATATCTCTCCCAAATAGTTTCATTTGAATCAAATCAACTATTAGTTCATTATTTATTTTCATTTATTCATTGAAACGAGTTCAATGAGGTACAGTCAAATGGAAAGTAACCCATATGATGCATTATTAAAGGGAAGCCTCAGGTGTGGGTAATAAAATAGAATGATTTATTTTTTGTTTGGTGGTAGAATTGATTGTTCAAATTCATTTGAAATATTATATATCATCATCTTCTTGAAGAGTTTTCTAATAGATAATTCTTCTTGAACACTATTTGTCTCTAATAAGAAGAAGCTATAACCCCTTTATCTTTTAGATATCCTCTTGATATGATCAATGATCCATCTGTCAGTGTAATCCCTTAGAGGTAGGGAATATTTTTTTTATTCAATGATTAACATCAAACACAATCCATTGAAGAAGAAGATGGAAGAAAATACTGTTCATGAATTTTAGGTTCCCTATTTTTCAATAATTCTAGAAGTTTTATATTTTTTAACATATATCTATTGTGTTTGGGTTGTTTTCATCGACAAATAGTCAAAATATGATTATAAAAAACCCATCAACATCATCAAAGTGAGTTTTCGTAAGAATATAACATGTTTTGTTTACTAGTTTTTGATTAAATCATAAATGGAAATGAATAATAGTTTATCATAAAATTGATGTTCATTTTTTTATTACCTTTGCATAGCTTTTGATCTATGTGAAGGTAACTATTATATTACCGTCACATAGCATAACTATGTAATGGTAATCACATGGTTACCAATAAATAGTGGACCAACACAAAGGTAACCAATGTATTACCTTCACATAGCAGCCCATGTTTAGGTAACAATGATATTACCGACATGTAGGCAGGGGAACCTATATATATGTAATCAAAATTTGTTAATTTTTTTAACATTTAAATTTTTTTATAGTTTACAAATTTTTTATAAATCATTTTAAAATATATTTTGGGATATTTTAATTTATATTGATTTTATTAATTAATAAATAATAAATGGTTTAAAATTAATTAATTATATGTTTATTAAACAATTTATTCAGAAATATTAAAGGATAATATTTAAAATAATTTTTAAAAATTATATGGAAAGATTTAAGAACAAAAAATAAAATGGTTTATTCAGGCATTATAAGGGGAAATTTATAAAGTGTTTATAAATTAAAAAATGAGTTAAAATAGAAAAGTTTTTATATTAATAGTTATGAAATATTCACAATTAAATAAATTTGAAGTGTTCGAGATTAAAAGGGCCCCATTTGAATATTATTTAAACTAAATCAAAATGTTTTTATTACTGATTTGACCAAAAATTTAAATGATGTAAAATTTATGATATTTAGATTGTATAAAATGTTTATATAAAAAAATAGAAATGTAATGTGTTTAATTTTTTTGAAATATAATATAAATTCCATATAATAGTAAATATGAAAGATTTAATATTGAATTGTATATAAAGGGTTTATATTCTTACTATTTTATAAAATATTTATAATTAGAATTTATTTATGAATTGTTCATAAATGTACTATGTTTTGGAAAATAAATAAAATTTTTATTTAATTGTTAAAGTTCTTTACATTTCATGTTTCATAAACATTTTATGAAATATGAATATTGTGTATTATTTTGTTTAATTATTAACATGATTCTAGGAAATATCCTTGCATGTCATGCTAGGTTCGATATCATAATGTTTAGTTTTCATCTACCTTGACCTCGGTTTATTTTTTATGTTATGAGATTGAAAATAGTTGTCAAATATAGTTTGTGCATATTAAGTGTTAGAATTTTCATGAATTGAATTAGGTCCTGTGTAATGATTCCCAGAGTAGTGGGACTTGGGTCAAAGATATCTACTTTCCTGGAGGCTTATTCAATCTTAGAAAAGTGAATGAGGGTTATCTATCTCTCTTGGATTACTCATATAGATATTATTCCATATAGTTATTATTTTAAATTTTTTAAAATATTACTTTACTAGTTTGAGTGGGAACCAACATAAAATAGATCCAGAAAACCAAACACCAAAACTAATTTTAAATTTCAAAATTCAAATTTCAAATGATAGGTCATAACATCGATCCCATAACTACTATAGATGAGCTCCACACCCCACATGAAATAGATAAGAAACGATGAACCCACCATAAACTAGAGTCATTAATTCATCCAATACCACCATAAAAAAGAAAATATTTCACCAAAACAAGAGTCTCAAATCGATTCCTCTATCCTAAAGGGTGAAAAACTGATAAAACTTCCAAACGACATCATCATCATTATCATCAACTGACTTCCACATGAGATAAACCATCTTCCACTGAATCTTGAGCACTACACCACACAAAAAAACACACATATCCAAAACTCATAATGAAAATACAAGAAACTAGTCCATAAAACCAAATTGAGATCACCATCATTATAAAAACAAAACACTTCCATAAAAAAAATAACACCACATACAAAAGCTGAAACATGCAAAAATGAGTGATAAAAAAGCACACCACCTACAAGTTCCCATGGTACCAATAGATCCACCAGAAAAAATTAGAATGAAATCCAATGTGACAGATTAGGAAATAAGGGTATAGGAGGAGTGAAATAATCTTATAATATTTCTGTAATGACACAAGAAAAACCCACCAGACATAAAAAACCCATGAACTTTAATAATCAAGGCCAAAAATCAAAAATCAATCATTATTATCCCAAGAGGTCATCAGATCCATCCCACTAGACCAATATGGGGTCTAATAAGTTAGGTAATATGAAAATATTAGATGAAGATGGAGACTAAATCTTTGTTTGTAGAACACCATGAAAATATATGCAATAGAAAAACCCCCCAATATGAAAATATGAATACATAAATTGGAGAAAAAGGGATCCTGGAAAAGAAAAATAAATCCTTTCAAATAGTAGAGGAACCATCGTGGAAACTAGATGTTTCATGGGAAAACCTAAAATTTACTAGGAGAGATGAGAGGGATACTCCTAAGATAATTCAAATGTTATATATCTCTTATAACTCTATTAATTTTCATGAAACTTTCATGTTCCTTATTCATATGATGCATATAATTATTTTTGAATGTACATGGATTCTATTTTGCGAGAGTAACACAAACCTGTGTGTTTTGTAAAGAGTTTCAGATTAATGTGGTGTGAACACATTAATTTTTTAATTGGAATAGAGATTCCAAAACTAAATCCTCAGAATCATGCATGAAAAAAAGGAAAAAACATTAAAAGATAATTTTTACATAATATATAATATTTATGAATTTAATATGAATATAATTTATATAAAATTAGTAATACCTTAAAATAATGAAAACCCTTAAAATACTAAATGTGTGATTCCTTCCAAAGTTACACTTGTGAATACCATTATCATCCAATTTGGTAGTTTGATTATTAACCAAGTTCCATAAATTATCTTGTGTAAGGAAAGAAATTAACGAGTTACTCTAGTTTGTCCTATTAGTTAGTTTCATGATTAACCGGGTTCCCCAAGCTTATTTAGTGTTAACTTATTTTTTTTATTTTCTTTGTATAATACTAACTATGAAATAATAATAGTTAGGATATAAAAGGATAATATTTTAGTGAATTGATATGGTGAATTTTGATAAAGGATTACCCACTCAATTATCCAAGAATCACCAATATTGTGATTGTGATTATTACTTGACTACATTACTAAGTGATGAGATGAACAATATAAAAGACTCATTTATTAATGAAATTTGTATCTTGGATCAATAAATGTAAATGATGTACATGGTCATAAATTTTAGTGGGAGCACTTTCATTTAAAGGTCATTTTTGAAAATATTTAAATCATGATACTCACAAACTCATATGTATTTGTTGTAGACTATGAAATACTTATTGGTAATCATTTTTAGATCACTAATTTGTTTTAAATATTATAAATTTAAATATTTTTCCTTAGAATAGATAATTTTTTCCAAATAGAAACATTCAGAGTACCCAAATGTGAATGTTATAGAGATCAATTTCACCAACTTTGAATCATTGGTATAAGATTCTTTCTGTGCATAACACATTTTTATTGAGAAAAATATGATTTTTTATATGAGGGAATTGATAAAGGGTAAAGTAAATATTTGTGCTGATAATAGAGCTAGAGTTATTGAATTGAAGGTTATAACCTATGTTCTAATTATACCTAGTGGATTAGTCATAGAATTAAATAACAGTTATTTTATTCTCATAAGAGGGATCTTTATTCATTATTAAGAACAAGAAATGGTATATATATAAGAGTGAAGTGTTTTATGGAATTGGGAATATAATTAATGGTTTATACATTCTTGATAAGGTTAATCCTATTTACAACATTTATATTATGAAGGTCAAAGTTGATTCTAATCCCACCCACCTTTAGCATTGTCTCCTCAGACATATAAACATAAAAAACAATCAAATACTATATGATGAAATATTTTTGGGATCATTTTATTAGATATCATTTGATAATTACAAATCATGTTAATTGGAAAAAATTATAAAGCCACATTTTTTGGAGAAAAAGTGTGAAAACTAGTGGGCTATTGGATTTTATGAAAAGTGATGCATGTGAAAAAATGAATACATAATAAAATTATAGTTTTAGGTAATTCATTATATTTTTGATAAATTTTGTCAATATGGTAATGTGTTTCTAATGAAACAAAAGAATTATTTGTTTTAAATATTCAAATGTTTTGTAAATGAAGTTGAGAATGAACTAGGAAAAAGTACTAAGATTTTATGATTAGATCAAGGTGGTAAATACTAGATCTAGGAAGTCATAACTCAAAAGATATATTATAGAATTTATTCACAACTAACTCCCATTGGAACACATTAATGTAATGGTGTGTTTTTAAGGAGAAATCATACCTTGTTGGAAATATTTCAATCAGTGATGCATCTAAGTTCCCTTCCCGTAACATTTTGGGGTTATTTTCTTGAGACTATTTTTTTCTTACTAAACTGTATTATTTATAAAGTATTCATGAAGACACAATATGATATTTTCGAGTGAAATTCTTTAGTTTTTATTTTATGATTATTTTCATTTTTAAAGATCTCATATAATAAATGGATTTGGATTATTTTGAATCTAAGTCTAAAAAAGTATTAATTTTTTTGGCTATCCCGAAGAAACTAAGTGATGTGATTTATACAAACCAACTTAAAAAAATATATTTATATCACACAATTTAATTTTACCAGACAAGGAACACATGATTCAAGTATTTATTAAGAGGAAAGATTAACTTAAAGAAGTTCAATACCAACAAATAGAGAGTTTCCCAAAGATAGAGGTTGATCTGTTTGTACAATTTTTTGTGGATGAATAGAATCATGTTACATAAGGGCCTCAAAGTTTTATTAGGATTTATTAAGAGATACTAAGATACTAATTTCACATATAAAATTATAAGGAGTTAGTGTTTGTAGGTAATAAACCTACCACTTACTAATAATCCATTTAGAGTTATAATTCTATGAAGTGGTTAAAAGATATGGAATCCGAAATTGAATCCTTGTCTACTAACTAAGTTTGGAACATGGTGGATACACCAAAAGGGGTAAGAATTATAGGGTGTAAGTGGGGTTTCTATAATAAAACTAACTAGTGTGATAGAGTTTCTACCTATAAATCAAACTTAACGTAAAAAGGATGTAATTAAATTAATGGAATTGAATATGAAGATACCTTTTCACTTATTGTAATGATAAATCTATTCATTTTTTCTAACCATAATAAATCATTATTATTATGAGGTATATCAAATGGATTTCAAAATTGAACTCCCTAAAAATAATTTAGGTATGGATTTTCTTATAATACAACTTGAGGAATTTTATGTTCTAAATGAGACCACTAAGGATTTCAATTTGAAAAGCTCTATTCATGGACTAACACAAGATTCTCAGAGTTGAAATATCTATTTTGAGGATATAATCATATAGTTTTGTGTCATCAAGAATTTATATCATTCATGTATATAAAATAGTCTTTTGGGAGTATAATAGTATTCATGACATTTCATGTAGATAAAAAAGTACTTATCAGAAAATGCATTGTAATATTTCATTCTATGAATGTATCGCTGAGTAAATGTTTCTCAAAGAAGGAAATGGGTGAATTAGATTGCATACTCAGTTTGAGGATCAATAGAGATATATTTATTAGGTTTCATGGATGTAATAAGAACACTTATATTGGTTAATTACTATAGAAATTTAGAATGGATAACTATAAGAAGGCGTCTTTACTAGTGTCATATGGAATGAATCTTGATAAGATTTTGGATCCTTATAAATATATAGAAATGATGGATAAAATTCATTATAAATCCTCTATAGGATCAATATTGTATTCCATGTTTTGTATTTATCTTGATGTATCTAATAATTTTATCATAAAAATTATATAACAATCAAATCTAAATGGGATTGACTATATTACAATGAATAAAATTCTTAAGTACTTAAGAATGACTGAGTATATGTTCTTGTTATATGGAAGAGATGAAGATCTATATGAAAAGGTTTACATAGATTTTAGTCTCCAATCTGAAAAATAATTAAGGAAATATTAATATAGATTCATGTTTTTTATAAATGGTGAATCTAATAGTTCAAAGAGTTCCAAATAAGCCACCATAAATACAAAAAAATGTATATAGTGTAAATCTATACATCAGATACTATAAGGGAAGCTGTTTAGATTAACAATTAATTTACTGAAATTGGATTTATTCCTCACATCATGGGAGAAATTTATCTTTATTATGACAACAATGGTGCTATTTCTCAGGCTAAGGAACTCTAATATCACAAAAACCACTAAAAATATCCTTTGGAAATACCATCTAAAACAAGTGATCATTGAGATCAGAAATATAAAGATTAGTTGGGTTGTTACATAGGAGAATGTACAAGATCCATTAATGAAATTGTTATCACAATAAATTCACGAGGTATATGTAAAATATCTTGGTATTTGATACTTAATAGATTTAAATAATTATTTTATTGTGAGTCATGTTTTTATAATATAGGATAACTCAATTTATCATTTATTCATATGTACTATAATTTTTATTACATGAACATATGAATGATAATTTCTCCTCAAAGCACAACATTGAGTTGTCCTTATTTTATGATCATCACATAGTGTTATGGGTTGTGATAAAGTGTAAATAATATCATATATACAATCCTATGAAAAAATTGATATATTTTAGTTATAAATTTTATATTCATGAGGTAATATGTAGGGACATATTACTTAGATTGGTATGAAAAAGTGTATCTCATGGAATGTCATAAAATCATGGATATACTTTTATATGTATGATTATTATCAATAATTATTACCTAAGGATGAAATTATACCTAATGTGGGTACCTTTATACATTAATACCCTACTTATGCAAGTCAATATATGAACATAGTTATTAAAGAGGTGTTTGGGTATGTTGTTGAACATGTCGTTGATTAGAGTATAACCAGGATGAGATTTTTCCACTTATATGATAATAAAATATATCTAGAACTTTATTTAATTGTACTATAAAAATTATTATCCATTCTAATTTTTTTCACATATTATGTGTTCAACTACTTGAATGAGTGACATGTGATGTTCTATTCAGAATGATGAATGACATGTGACGTATCTAGCCACTAAGTTAGTATTTTATAGAGAATTATGAAAAGTTGAGATGGAAAATACTAGATCAAAATGATCCATATATGGTTGTCTCTCCTTGTCATGGATTAAATTATTATATATGTCTACATATTATACATATGTTTCATCTTGTGGTTAAAATGATTGTATATATATATGAGTATGTTGGATGAAGATCACACCAAACACCTTTGTAGCTTTAGTATAAATGATAATTTTCTAGAGGCATCAATTTTATTACAGGTATGAAATTGGTATTTTATATATTTTCTCAATATTTATAAGGCCAATAGGGTCACATAGTAAGACCTTTGGATAAATATTAAGGTTTAGAAAATGTTTTTTTTTTCAAAATGAATAGAGTTTGATAAAAGTCAAATCCAAAAGAATTTATATGGATTTATAATTAGTTGTGATTACATTCATAAATTACTTATGGGATTTTAAATAAAGTTTATGATTGTATTTTATTCACTTAAATATAAATGTATAAGATGCACATACACATGAATATGATGCATGATGTTTATATAAATATATAATAAATGATATTATAAATATTATTTTTATTTAATAAATTCATATGATGTATATATTCTAACATTCATGGGATACATGGATAATATATATATATATATATAAGATATATGTATTATACATTAAAATTCAAGAGCCAGTTTCATGGGATGCAATGAAACTCTCACAATCTCTCCCGAATGGTTTCATTTGAATCAAACCAACTATTGGTTCATTACTTATTTGAATTATTCATTGAAATGGATTAAATGAATTATAATGAAATGAAGAGTTTCTTGTATGATGTGTTATGAATGGGGAGACTTAGTCTTTGAATATAAAATAGAATGAGTTTTCTTCTTATTGGTGGTGAAGTGGATAGTTCATGTCAATTTGTAGAATTAGAGATCATTAGTTTCATGCAGATATTTTTGAAGCTCTTTCTTCCAAGACATTATTTGTCTCCCCAAATAAAGAATTATCACCATTATAATTTTGGGTTTCCTCTTGATATAAGAAGGAACCATTACTAGGTGAACTCCTTCAAAATTAGGAAGAATATTACTGCTACTTCAGTAAATTACATCAAACACAATCCATCTAAGAAGAAAAAGGAAGATGTTACTATTCATGAATTTCAAGTTCTATATTTTTAAATAACTATACACATTTTGTTTTATATTAATAAAATTAATAATTTTTTTGGAGTTTCATGTGAAACAAGATATTAAATATATTATTTATTTAAAGGGAAATTGATACTAAAATATCTTGATGTTATGGAATTAATTTCACTTTTATATAATCTAAGTGATTTTAAAAAAATTTCATCAAAGTGGTAATATATATTTATGAAGCGGTGGATGAATAATATAAATAAGTATGATTGAGAATAATATAACACTTGTATTGAAGAATTAAATTTTCTCCAAAATATCCTCTTGGAAATGAAGGATTCACGGATCCTTCTTATGATCAAAGGTTATAAAATATGAGATAATATTGTTTAGAAGAGAATTTAGGATGGGATTTAACCATAAACCAATAGAAATGTGTTCTGTGAGGTGGGAAGTTGATGGGTCCATTTATAAGTGTGTTTTAGTGGAATATTCAATATTACACATTCCTTAATTAAGTATGACTTTAAAACTTATGAAAAATATAGTTTTTATTAAAACCAGAGTTTTTAGATTTTTATATTAATTAAGAATGACTATTAGACTTATATAAAAAACATTCATAACAAAAAATTTTTAAGGATTAAAATTATTTATTTAAATAAATACTGCGATGAATTTAGAAAACCCATGTTTAACATTTTGAAAATTATTTAATCATTATTTTGATAAATTTTTCCACTTATTTTAATAAAGTTTCCTTAAAATGGAAATTATTTTTCCTTCCAATTTAATCTTCCTTATTAATGGAAAGTCTCTAAGTCCTCCATTTCATAAAATGACTTCAAAAGAAATATGAAATTATGAATATAAATACTAATCACTCTATATTATTTTTCCTTATATATATTTATTATCCAAGCCTATATAACTCATTAAAAAATTATGGAATCAATATTATTTATATAGTTATATTTTTTATGATTATAGAATAAAAATTAACCACATTTCTCTCTTTCCATGAGAAAAATGAAAATTACATTCATACGTACGTATTGAATACCTCCCCTTTAAATAAATAATTTTCATTTTTCATAACCTTCTTACAAGGATAGTTAAATATTTAATTTTTTAAATTTTATATTTACAACATGTTAATGATTCTATAAATATAAACCATTTTATATTTTTCTCCCAACTATTCAAAAACTGAAAATGTAACTTAAGATACATACAGACTACTACCTCCATACTCGATGTGATTCATTCATCATGACCACCTTACATGGATATTTAATAGGGAGTTTTAAATGATTAAATATTATATTTATTACATTATTATTATTCTGAAAATATAAATTAATTCTTGTTTTATTTTTGTTCTATGGAAAATGAAAGGTCGTTTATGTGTACATACAGAATAAAACCACTCTATAACGTCACATTTAATTTTCCGTACCAACCTACATAGATGATTATTAAAATTTATATAATAAATTAATATTATTTTAATAATATTTATGAGGTTATGGAAGGGTTATATTAATTTTTAACATGTTATTATTATACAGGAAATTGTTTGTAAAACATTAATGAAACAAGCCCGCAACTGATTCCATCTTCATGAACCATGACTAAAATTATCATGCAATAAAATTGGTGATTTATAAATATTTATAAATAAAATATTATATTACCTTGGATAATATAGTAATAGTGATTTGTTATGCACGAATGGGAAGAAATATCGATATTTTAAAGCAAGAACACAATAACAAAAATCGGTAACATTCGATGATGAAAATAAACTATAACTAACCAACATAAATATTATAAATTATTATAATTAAATAGTATTAAGGGAATTATATATGAATAAGGTTATAGAATAATTTATTAAAATAGTTTTGTTTATTTTAAAATATATTAAATCACTTTCACAGAGGTCAATAGTTAAGTTAGGGGTGTTTCATCTCAAATTTCATTATTTGAGACATGTTTTGTATTGTGTACCTATTTTTGTTTATAGGTAGTATATTCTACCACTTTAAATAATTATATCAGGATTATATTTTTATTCATTATATTTAATTTTTTTCTTGTTTTTCACTTTCATTATATTTTTAATTTAATGATATAAAATTCATTTGGGGTTTTCTAGAATCATCATCTCTTCTTGGGTCATAGTGATTAATTTTATAATTGTGGTTTTAAGAGTTTATTTTCTTCTAATCTATGGTGATATTATTATTCATTTCACCCTTATTTTTTTATGAATTACAATGATGTGTTTCATTATTTTTAAAATTTAATTATGTTAAGAATAATTATCATCCTCCCCAAATAAGCTATTCTTCTCCCATATTCATATTCAATTTTCTCGTTAATATTCTAATTTACTATTTTAATACCAAAATATGTTTTTATGATAATATTTATATTTCAATTTAAATTTTTTAAAATTAAACATTAATAACTCTCTTTACTATATTTTTTTCATTAATGGAATTTTCAGAAAAAAATATGTAAAACATTTTTTTCCTTGGTTGTAACTTTTATCTTCCACTCCACATTTCCTTTATAAAAAACTTTACGAATTTTTATAAGGCACTATTATTGAAGATTAATTTTAAAATGAACATATTTCATAAAATCCCACTTCACCATTTTAAAAATGAGTTTGGAATGTGATATATAACTTCTTTTTTTTGCAAACATCATAAAACTGTTTTCTAAAACCCCTTTTATAGTTTCCTTTAATATTATGAGAATAATTATTTATTAATCATCCTTTAGATGATTTTATTTTCGAAAAAAATTATTTTTTTTCTTAATGATTTTTGAAAAGAAATGGAAATATTTTTATATGTTACAAATTTAAAAGTTTGATGTTAAAAATAAATTCTTGAATTCAAAAAAAAGTTAAAGGCTAGTGTTTTTAAATTAGTATTTGGTTCTTTAATATATTGTCAATGAATGTTTTTTAAAATATATTTAATTTATAATATTTTATTTATGGAAGCATTTTTTGGTTTCAAATTTTAATTTTAATTTTTTTATCAAGATCAAAGTATATTGTTTTAAATAAAACAATATTAAAGAGTTTTAAAGTATTTTTAAATGTGAAAATTCTTATTTTCATTCAAATTGAATTATCTAATAATTTTAAAAGGTATGTTTTTCATCAATTTTAAATTCATTTAAAAATTACATACATATAGTAGGGATATGTTTTTATGATACCATCCAATTTATTTCCCTAGATGCCTTTTGATGATGATGTTTTAAAAACTATTTTGTTCCTATAGGTTAATAATGATCTGATGAAATAATTAATGTTCTATGAAATTGTGGAAGAATTATGTATGGTTTTAAATATAATATGGTTTGGGTTTTTAAATCCCTATAATTCATTGGGTAATGTTTGATATCCTATGAGACGATTACAAGAGACAGGGATGTGTATTTTTGACCCTCTATGTTATGGGAGATAGGGATGAGTATTTTTGACCCGCTATGTTATCAGAGATTGATATGTGTACTTCCAACCCAATATGTTATGTGAGATAGTGATTTATATTTATGATCAACTATATTATGGGAAATAAAGGCATGTATTTTTGACCTTCCATGTTATGGGGTAAATAGATATTTATTTCTGACCGACTATGTTAAGAGAGACAGTGTAACATCTATGATTGTTTCACATGTATTATTTTTAAAAATTATATGGATTAATTTCTAGACTAGAAGCTGAGAAAACGTGTGATTCTGAGGTCTGGTTTCCTGAGAACAATTGTTTGAAAAATATTTAACTTTTAATAAAATGTGTGCATGATATTCCCAAAAAAGTCAGATAAATATTAAATGTATGGACAGATCAAACATTTGGCGGCATGTTTGAATTTAGAGTAGTGGATTCACCCTACATGTGAATTAACAATAGTCAACACATGTCGTTTTTGAAAACTCTATCACAAAATATAATGGTAATAAAACAATTAAATAAAAAAATATATTATAATGCAATGACATTTCAATTTATTAATTCTTTTTCATGAATTCAGGTTTATTATCATAACCCTAGAATTAATATGGAGATGTAGAGAAAGATAACAACTAAATAAATAATGATGGATTGTGGATCAAAGATAAACGTGTAGTCAATTCGATTTAAAATCACCAACAATGATGCCAACACAATGATCATCCTTAATCTGTGACTAATACGAATCAAGGTTGGGTGGCTGTTTCTTTTTGGATTCCCCATTTTTGATTTCCATGATGAACGAAGTTCAATACATGAACATATTATTCATGGATTGATCATTTTGGGGATTATTTTTTGCGAGTTTTCTTGATCTAGTTCTTAGTTATTCGTTATAATGAGAATAGATTGAGGTCGACATGAAAAAATTTCTAGATTCATTCATTAGGTTGTTCATGGTTCTTTTCTTTCACCCATTATACATATTCTTCACCATTGTACCCTTGGGGTGACAGATCGACTTGTAGGGTGGCTCCGAACATGATTGGACCCCCAGATTTGTGTCAAACTAGCAACAAAGGCCATGTCTATATAGATCGGGACCTGAGGAGCTCAGATCTGTGAATGTTTTTAATCCTGGTCATCAAAGGGGGATTAGTGGTCCATGGAAGGGACCACCGATGTGAGTCCGACATAATGGTCGGGTGAGGTGAGGCATTGACATTGACGATCAGAGGCGACATCGACTTGGGGTGATGGCGATCAGAGCTGGCGACATAGTGATGTTGAGCGCAATAGGAAGCCCCATGGATCAAAGGTTCTATGACTCTGTAGAAACTGATGTGTGGCATGTGGTCGGTGACTACATTGGATGTATCCTACGACCAATTGGAATACTGGACAATCCAAGATGGAGTGGTCCAAGCCTAGGCAGAGTTGATTAGGACTAGGAAGAGTGGGTTGGGCTAGCAAACGGACCAGGACAGTGGGCTAGGTTGGGCCATGCCAAGTGGGTCAGACTCAGGTCGGACCCAGGGTGACTAGGCCGGATCTAGGCCACGATCGACTGGGATCCATGATCTTTCCATCTTCCATGCATCCACGACAGCTGGGGACGGTCGACCGCCCCGATCGGTGGACCAACCTTGTGGTCGGTCCACATGCCCCGTGAGCTCCCCCTTTTTTAAAAGTTTGAGCTGTCATAACTTTTAAGCGGTAGCTCCGTTTGATGATCCATATATGGTGTTAAGACCCTAATGACAAGAAGGACATGTTTGCGCAAGTGCCGAGTTTTTAGTTTGGAAGAGTATAGGTTGAGTGTGTTCCCTTAGTCCTTTCCTTGAGGGTTCAGTACATTATTATGTCAATCATACTAGATTGCATTCCCCTCTATAAGCCAATTCCCAGATAGAGTATGGTGTCCCTTTATGTGATTGGAGTGAGATCCTCAATCACCCCTAGTGGAGTAATGTGGAATCAACATAACCACCAAGAATAGGTCATTGAACCTCCACATGGAAGGTCACATTAATAGGGTTTGTGGTATTCCCTTGCGTATCTGAGAAGGATCCTTTATGTTGCGGGTTGGTCTGGATTTGGTTCCTGGTATTCCCCAGGGTGTCATGGAAGGATCCCCTCTATGTGTACCATAATATTACATGATCGACATGTTGTCTTTTGGTTGGGACCAAATGAGCTACACCTCTTTGTGAGTGTCTCTGATGATATCATGGTTTGAGGAGTGAGTTATACCCAAATGAGCATGATTCGAGAAGAATCCTATGTCTGGTAATTAGTTGTGTCTTACCTCTAGAAATGGTGTCTAGGACTGGGTGTATCTTTCTATTCTTGTTATATTTAATGTTGACATATACCTATGTGGAGATGACTAGTACTTCCTTTGTGGTATTTCTTTATGGTATTTTCTTTGTGGTTTTGGGGTGTGTTATAGAGTATTTTTGTACTCACCCCTTCATGAGAATTTGCTTCACATGTCATGTATTGCGTAGATGAATGACCCTCATAGTCCTCAGTGGACTAGGACCAAGCACTTCTTAGCGAGGCTAGAAAGATGAGGTGTGTTCCTACAATTCATATAGAAATCCCTATAAAAATTTTCCTACAGGCTGGACTTGTAGTTATAATATCTTTTTAGTGGGATTGTATTTTTCCCTATTTAATTTCCAATACATTCAATTTTGTACTATTGTTGTGGGATATAGTAGTTTTCCTGCATTGTTTATTTAGTGTTTTTACATTTATGAATTTGTGTCTTAGAGATGTGTGCGTGCACACATTTAATTTAGTCTAATGGCTCTCATTTGTGGGCTATGCTTACTCAGTGATAGTTACCAACCCCTGGCCTATTGGAGGCAGTCTAGGGGTAGTCAAGAAACAAGCCCATCTGGGATAGGTCATGACATAGTGGTATCATAGAAGTCTATTCTACTTTAGGACTAGGAGTCAGTGAGGTTAGTTTCAAGTGACATTATTAAGGGTCTCAATTCAGATTTTTGGAAAGGGACTCCAGTGTTGGTGCAGCGACTAACATATCCATACACCAGGACACTGATTACCTTATTTTTGACTCGAAATAGAAAAACACTTATTTCAGGGAAATACAAAGGTACATTCATCATGTATGAATGGTTGGGTTTTCTATGTAGTTCTTGTGTTATCTCCCCAGATAAACTCTATTGACCACAATAAATCTTATTTTATTTTTCGATGCATCCATATAGAAAATCATCAAGGATTATATTGCATGATCATGATGATCAACCACCTAGTAACGAGGCACTGGGTTAGGGTCATCTACCTGAGATAACACCTTGGGGCAGTTTACTAGATATACCACCACCCGTCGAGTAAAATATACTACTAGAAGTACCAGTTGAGGATGTGCACATGTTGAGTGTGTTACATGAGTTTCAGAGGAACCGACCTCCCAGGTTTTAGGGTGATCCAAACCCCCAATTGGATGAGGATTGGATAGAGGAATTCACCTGTGTTTTCTTCCTTGTGAGGATTCCTACCAACCAAATGGTAGTCTTAACCATGAGTCTTCTTTAGGGATTTGCAGGTCGATGGTGGAGGTTAGTGGCTCAGAAGCATGATGAGACAGCTCTCTCCTAGATAGAATTGAAGCATCTCTTTTGGGAGGAGTTCTATTTGGCCACGTTGTGATTGGTAGGCATAAAGGATCTTCTGCATTTTCAGCAGGTAAGTATGAACATGGAGGAGTATTCAGTGAAGTTTACTAATCATTCACGCTAGTCTATATATATAGTGAGATATCAATTCTTCAGGGATCCGACCATCAAGTAGGGATTACGCCAAGATATCATGGAATTAGTGGTATCCCTTAGCAGTCCAACTTATGATGGGGTACTTGAGTGAGCCCTGCTAGTGGCGAGTTTTATGGTAGAGTAGACACCAGTTTTAGGAGCTATTAGTGGGAAGAAGGAAGACGAAACATCAACAGTAGGTATCCAATGACAGTCCTAGGGACCCAATAGGATCAAACACTTTAGGAGATGACCCCATGACTCAAGGTCAGTGGTGAGGGTCTCCCAGGACAGCTTGAAACATCCAAGGGATAGACAGTGTCACTCATGCGGTGGTTAGGGACATCTAGAACAAGATTTACTAACTCCTTGTACAACTTATTGGGATATGGGAAAGGGATGACTGAGGTAGAGGTAGAGTCATGATAAGGGTTGTCCATGTGGAGACAAATGTATTAGAGGAGTAAGTAGGGAAGCATGTGGTGGTCAGAGGTTCATCCTATTACTACCAAACCCCAAAATAGGTCAACGCCAGGCTTAGGGACCTTGTAGATATGGATGAGGATAGTTGCAGGGTAAAGAGGATTATGAACTCAAGGCTCCAAGGATGATAGGATGTATGATCTATGTCTTTTCCACCAAAGATATAGTTTGGATAGACTCAGGTGATGGTTTTAATGCCCAGAACCAAGTTTCCTAGAGTTGGTTCATTATTTTATCACATTTCCAGGATCATAATAAATCCAAATCCGGAAGGACTGATTAGTTTAGTATCCTTGGAAATACTAGATACAACCATAAGTTTTACATTACATATTGAAATGAAAAACTACATATCATCCCCTTTGAAAACTCTCATATCCCTTAGAATATCCCTAGAGGTCAATCATAATATACTTATTCGCATCCAGGGGAAAGATGAAAGATACGAAAGGGGTGATCTCAGATGCTCAGTAAGGACCAATTAGTATAGTATCCTTGTAAATACTAGATACAACCATAAGTTTTACATTACATATTGAAATGAAAAACTACATATCATCCCCTTTGAAAACTCTCATATCCCTTAGAATATCCCTACAGGTCAATCATAATATACTTATTCGCATCCGGGGGAAAGATTAAAGATAAGAAAGGGGTGATCTCAGATGCTCAGTAAGGGTAAAAAATATAGAATAAGCTATCCTAAAAAATAACAATCCTTTAAGGAAGCTATAAAACTAAAACAAAAACCTTTTAAAACATTATCTTCAGCATAATATGGAAGGATTAAATCAAATAATTACATTTAAACATTGACATGGGTATTATAATAGTTTAATAATCACATGTAAAATCAATAACTATTCTCATAATGAGGAATTACATAATAATGGATATCAAAACCATACTGGAAAGGCCTCGTGACAAGATGATTACCCTACTGGAGAGGCCTTCTTCCAAGACACTAGTTTGTCTCATGAGAGTTACTGATGCATCAAGGGGATATCATGTCCCCTCCGGTCACTTTCTAAGTCCAATGCATTTCTCATGTGAAAAGGGTGAAACACAACATTAAAATTTGTATAAAAACCAGCCTATGATATTTTAACAATTTAACCATAAACCATGGTTGGTATAAAAATAGCACATCCATAGTCAACAAATCATAAAACCTTCAATATAATATGAGAGGTTGTATCATAATAAATCAACCTCAATTAAGAATAAAATTCAACAATTGATGTTTACATAGATGAAATTAATCTAATAAAACCATTAAAAATATTGAAGATAAATATCCCTTTTTTTACTTTAAATCATTTAAGAGATGAAAAATTATAAAATAAAAAATATCTTTTGAAAATAAAAAATATTTTTACACTATAGGGTTAATATATTTACTATAACATGCCAAGAAAACCATAATTAGGTCATTTATTATATATTTGATCTTATAAAAGTTAGTTGGCCGAACCATATATTTTTATGAATTTTATATGATTTAATAAAATATTATTGTTTTAAAATATCATTTATGTCAATTTTAATATTATTCACAATTTAATTTTTTTAAAATATCAAATAAACTTTATAACTTTAAAAAAATACTTCTCATACGTCACTAAAATGTCTATGTTATCTATAAAATTACTTTATGTCATTAATTGAGTAATATTATATTTATTTGAATATTATTAATATCATATACTTGATTCTTCCTTCAATAAATCAATTAGTACATCATCAGTTTAGTCACAAATAAATTTAATTTTTTAATGTTTAAAAATTATAAATAAATTATCATTATGTAGATAAATTTTTTATATTGTAAATTATTTTTTATAGTCTAATTTATCTTATGTATAACCCTATATTAAAAATGATTTATTTATTAAAAGTTGAATATGGAACTTTTAACTCTTCTTTAGATAAAATATTATAAATGTATCTATCTAACACAAGTGTCTTAAAAGAATAATATTTTATACCTAAGGATGATTTTGGTTGAAATATATTTATCCAATAGAATTAGGGAAAGTGTTCGGATAATTCTATACTATTATAATATTATTTCTACCTTTAAGTATCTTATTTACCTTTAACCATGGTAAATATAATTCACAATTTACTATTAACCAAAAATTATTTCAATCATATTAGACTAAAATTATCTCCCTAATTACAACCATGTATATTGGATTTTTGAAATTTAATTCACATAAGCAGTAAAATTATGTTTAATTCTAATATACAAATGTGGCTAGAAAGCAGGTAAAAAGACATGAAAAGTGTTCAATGAATTTTTATATCTAATAATTTTATAAATATGATTACAATGACCTAAATTGAGTTAATATATGTATTATTTATCTTTTGTGACTTGAAAAAAAATTTAAATTTAAATGAAAAAGGCGGTTTAAAAAAAATATGTAGTGTTTTTCATTATTCATAAAAAATTGAATGTTTTCAGAATAATATCAACAATTCACCCTCATCTAATTTTTATGATATGAATACAAAAATGAAGCCTATTTAGAAAAATAAAATTTATAAAATTTATAATATGGTTAATAATATTAATTACTACATGTTAAACTTCTAGTTTGATAGGTCGTGGTGCGCTCGAAGTCGGTATTACGTGCAGTGAAAGGTATTGAATTATTTAAAAAGAAGCATTCAATGGAATCTTGGGGTGTTACATTTTCCCTACATGAAATAATTTCATCCAAAAAGTTTCTATAATATCACTACATAAAAATATTTGGGTGGTTATTCATAATAAGTTCTTCAGGTTTCCATGCCGCCTCTTCCATTTTATGGTTTATCCAATGAAATTTTACCAGAAAAGTTATCTGATTTCTCAACACTTGTTCTCTAGTATCAAGAATATTGACGGGATCATCACAATTAGATCATTTAGGTTCCAGTTCTATTTCTTCATAGATGAGTACATGCAATGAGTATGGAATGTATTTCTTTAACAATGATACCTAGAACACATCAGGAACTTTGGGGAGAATTGGTGACATTTCCAAACAGGAAGCTACAACTCCAATTCATTATAGAATTTCAAAAGGTCCATTGTACATGGTAAATAATTTACCCTTATTACTGAATAATAGAACACCCTTCCATGTAGATACCTTCAAGAAAACGTGATCTCCTACTAGAAATTCCAAATGCTTCCTTCAATTATCAACATTGCTCTTTTGCCTAATTTGAGCTATTTTGACAAGGGTTTGAATAGTTTTTATCTTTTCCATAATTTCTTCTATAAGTTCTGGGACTACAAGATTTCATTCACCAACATCATCCCAACAAGTTAGTATACAAAATCACATTTCATATAACACTTCATATTGCGCCATCAGAATATTTGAATGGAATCTATTGTTATAAGAAAATTATAATAAAGGTAATTACTAATCCCACAGACATTGAAATTCAAGTGAGAAAGATCAAAACATGTCTTCTAAAGTTTGAATACCCCATTCGGATTATCCATCAGTTTGAGCGTGGTATACTATGCTCAAACAAAGCTTTGTATTTAAGTCCTTTTGATGACTTTTCTAGAAGTGTGATGTAAAACACAGTTCATGATCAGAAACAATAGATGGGGGTACCACATGAAGTATTAGAACATCATTAATATATAGTATTTCTAAACGTTCCAGTGGTAGATATTCTCTTATATCAAGAAAATGTGTTGATCTGGTATGGTGATCCACAATAACCCATAACACAACATTCCTTCTGGGAGTCTTTATTAGCCCCATGAAAAATTTGGTCATAATATCATCCCTTTTCCACATAGTTATAGGAAGAGGTTTCACGACTCCTCTAGGATGTTTCATTCCAACCTTCACCTATTGAAAAACCAAACATCTCAACACATAATCAACAATCTTCTCTTCATATTGTCCCACCAAAAATGTTCCGTAGAATATCTATACATCTTAGTGCCAACAGGGTGTATAGAGAAATTGGAGCTATAAGAATCATCCAATAATTGCCTTTTTAGCTTAGGTATAATAGGAACACAAATCCTCTTCCCAAATTTCAAAATGAGATATTAAATAGAAAGTCAATCAATATCCCATCGTTCACATCTTCAATTTTCTTTTTAAACTAATCATCATCAGACTGAACACTTTTTATCCTTCCTAGCAAAGAAGGTTTGGAAACTATTTGAAAAAGTAGTGTTTTTTCACATTCTGTGATAATCATCATATCCAACTTTACTAGATCCATGAACATAAGATGATTTTCAACTCTCATATTGTTCATAAATACATGGTCACTTATAATCAAAGCATCCAAAACCTTATTCTCCATCCATGGGTGGTAGTGTATTATGAAATCATAATCCTTGAGTAGCTCAAGCCATATAATTTGTCTCATGTTGAGTTCTTTTTGTGATAATGTATATATCAAACTCTTTTGATCAGCATATATCTCAAATATTTCACTGTAGAGATAGTGTCTTCATATATTCAGGGAAAATATTACTCAATCTAACTCAAGATCACGAGTTTGATAGTTTTTTTTCCTGATTTTTTAATTTCTTTGATGCATAAGAAATAACCCTATCATTCTGCATAAGGACAAAACTAAGTCCTTTCCTTGATTCATCACTATAAATCACAAACCAATTATTTCTAGATGGTTAATATAAGATTGGAGAATTGAATAATATTTTATTCAATTATTCAAAAAATTCTACAAACTCTTTTGTACAAAAGAATTTAACACCTTTACATGTGAGCTGGGTTAATGGGTTTTCAAATCAGGTAAAATTCTAGTTGAAAAACTCATATTTTCCTACTAAGAAAATAAAATTGTGTAGCTTGGTTATACTAATCGGTTCTAGACAATCTAGGATTGCCTTTTTATTTGCAAGATCAATAGAGATTCCATCCTTGGAGATAATATAGCCAATAAAATCAATTTCTTGAAGCCAGAATTCACACATTCTAAAATTCCCATATAGTTAATTTATTATAAGAGTGTTCAGAGCAATCTGCAAGTGGTTCTCATGGTCTTCAAAGCATTGGATTATACCAAGATATCATCAAAAAATACTACAAAATAATTATCAAGATATTCCTTGAACATTATATTCATTATATCCATGAAAATAGAGGGTAAATTAGTCAATATAAATGGAATTACTGTAAATTATTAGTGACCATACCTTGTTTGGAATAATATCTTTGGAATATCTTCCTTTTTTACAAACAATTGATGATATCCAGAATGAAGGTCAATCTTTGAAAAATATTGAGCTCTATGAATTTGATCAAAAAAATAATCAATGAAAGGTAGAGGATACTTGTTCATTATTTTAATAGCATTGATTACTCTATAGTAAATGGATATCCTCATTGATGCATCCTTATTCTTAAAAAAAGAACTAGGGATCCCCATGGAGAAATCATTGGGAGAATAAATCCCTTATTATGAAACTACTATAGTTATTTATTCATCTCCAATAATTCCACATTGGATATTCTATAAAGAGTCTTTGATATTGGTATTTACTCAGGGATTAAATCAATTCCAAACTAAACTTCATGCTCTAGGGGGTGTCCTGGTAACTCTTCAGGAAAAACATCGATGTATTTCTTTACAATAGGAACATCCTAAATTTAAATGTTTCTTTATTAATCCCTAGATGTTACTTCCTCTTCCACCCCAAGAATATTATTTAGTAAAGCTACTGGGGGTAGATTTTGATAAGAATCAGGTGATAAAGTTTCTCCTATAATGATAATGGATTTTACATCATCCTCAAAAATAGTAACATCCTTCTTCTTGCAATAAATTTTTGAATCATATATTGATATCCAATACATACCAAGGATTATGACAAAGTTGAATATAGGTATGATGATAAACTTAGTAGATAAATCACATTTATATTCCATAATGGGACCTTCCCGCCACATCTTTGTTGTAATAATACTTACCTTATGAGTTTTGAATTACAACTCTCTCATTAAGGGGAATTGGAAATATCTAATTTTAATATAAAAAATTGAAGATATAAATGAATGTAAGGATCAAAAATCAAGTAAATATTTTCCTCAATTTAAGAAGATGATTATAGTACCTACCACTATGTCATTAGAAGTTTCAAACTCATCCGTTGTGATTGAAAAATATTTTCTTTTCTCACTTAGCCTTTTCTAGGGCATGTTTCCTTAATGATTAGGACAATAATTTTCATAATGTCCCATTTATTTACTATTTTACCATTGAACATTAAAAAAAATTCTTTCTTCCCCTTATAATCATGAGCTCGGTGGCCTTTTTCTCAACACTTTTTAAAAAATTCCATCCCCATTAGGCAAGTACTAGGGCGTTTCTTCACATAGTTATTGTAGGGTGGGAAGTAAAATTTTTCCCTTATTACCTTTACTTCCTTCTCCCGAGTGTTCAATAGACCTCTTATTCTCCTGATTCCCTTTAAAGTCATATGACATAGAGAATTATTTTTCCATCATGATATTACATAAGACTATATCTTAATACGACGAGAAAGATAGTGAGACCAGCACCCATTGTGGGAATGATTTTAATCCATCAAAAAATCTATTAATATTACATATTGGGCTACATAGGTAGTTTGAAGAATGCCTCACTAAACTTGTGATGTTAGCCTCATAACTTTCAACATTATCATCCATATTTTTCCTAGGACTGAAATATTTCTTTTCAATATCAGCTTGTTGTTCATGAGGAATGTATTTTTCTAGGAAAAGTTCATTAAATACCATCCAATCCATATTTTTTTTTCGTCATCATTCTTCATATTTTGAATTAATTACCACTATTGATTCACATCTCTTGATAGATAGTAAACCACTATGAAAACATTGTCCCTTTAATTACTCCCCAAAGAAATAAATATATTCTATATGGAAGTCATCCATTGATCAGCTATAAATGGATTTTTAGTCCCATTGAATGTGGGAGGTCATTGTCTCATGAAGTAGTACAACATTGATCCTCTACATTATTTATTATGGTGATCCATATGAGTAGGGTTATTATTAATAACCTGCATCAGCTATCCCAGTATGGTTATAAGTTGTTTAACACCAGTTGTATCACCAACTCCACTATCATTATTTTGCATTGTAGGGAAATCCCTACACATATAATTTTCATTGATAATATTTCCATCTCATCCACTAGGAACCAGTTTTAAACAATAGAGTACACTAGATTAGTTTATGAATAATAATAAATATTTCCAAACTTGTAAAATACCTAACATAAATTGAAATATTTATCAATGTCTAATCCATAATCATAAACATGTTCTCTTTGATGACATAGTTAATCATTAATTCTTCATAATGGTTTGTAAAAAAATATGAATTATCCTAATCATATCCCCTAGGAGTGTCAAACAATGTGTTCAGTAAGGCTTGTTGTCATGTACCAAGTTACCCCGAGTCAATCCCGAAACACCTTTTCAATGTTTTCACCCCTAGGTATATCTGTTCTAGAACCACATCCAAATGTAGTATCCAGAAATGGATTTATTTTCTAGGAATACCCACATAATCTCTATATTTACCAAATATTTATGATGTTCTATAATTATCCTCAATGTTTATATTATGGTAATGTTCCCTAATCAAAGTTTTTCTCTAAATATAGTTTCCAAGGTTTATTCTAAACATCCCTTGAAACCAACTATAATTACATAACCACAGTTTACCAGATTTGTTGCATTATTTTATTACTTTATCATGGTCACAATAAAATCAAATCCCAAAGGACCTATCAGTTTAGTATCCTTGTAAATACTAGATACAAACATAAGTTTTAAATTACATATTGAAATGGAAAATAACATATTATCCCCTTTTAAAACTCTCATATCCATTAGAATATCCCTATATGTCAATTATAATATACTTCTTTGCATCTTGAAAAAAAATGTATCATATGAAAGGGGTGAGATCATATGCTCCGTAAGGGTTAACAACATAGCATATGTTATCACAAATAATCATAAAACTTTATGGAAAGGTATAAAACTAAAACAAAATCCTTTTAAAACATTATCATTAGCTTAATATAGGAAGAATAAATCAAATAATTCCATTTAAAAATTTACATATATATTCTACTAGTCGAAAAATCGCATGTAAAATCAATAACTAATCTCATAACAAGGAAATGAATTATATCAAACATCATAACCATACCATCAAAGAGTCATGCCAAGACCATTACTATAATTTCAAGGCCTCGTCCCAAGACACTAGTTTGTCTCATGAGACCTACCAATGCATTGAGGAGCTATAGTGGTCCCCGATTGTCACTTACTAAGTCCAATTCATTCCTCATATGAAATGGGTGAAACATCACATAGATATTAATATTAAAACTAGCATATGAATTGTTAATACTTTAATCATAAAAAAAGAATGTTATAAAAATAGAACATCTATAGTAAAAAAATTATAAAAACTTAAATACAATATGTGAGATTTTAACATAATAAGTGAACCTTAATTAAGAATAAAATTCAAAAACAGATGTGGACATAGGTTAAAGTAATCTAATAAAATCATTAAAACTCTTTGAGAGAAATATCATATATTTACATTAAATCATTTAAGATCCGAAAAATTAAAAACTAAAACATTTATTTTGAAAATAACCTTTTAATATTGTAAGGTAAGTTTCAAAACTTTACTATGTTATAATGGTAGAATATAGACACTCACACTGTATATGTTTAGAAAACATTGTTTCCTTAATTTATCAAAAAGGTCATATAAACCTCATTTGGAAAACGAAAGAAAATTTCCTTTCAAATTTTTTTATAAAAAGTAAAACATGGGTATAAATGACATTAGACAATAGTCTAGGAATAGAAATATTATTTTCAAATACATTTATAGGAAACATTGATGTGAATGAAAATATTTCATAGTAGATACTTACGTATAAACAGCCTCGGATAATAATGAGATTGCAAAAATAACCCTTACGTTGTATGTTTTGTTAGTTTAGGGCGTGTTAAACTCATATATAATGGTTAAATTATTTTATTAAATTATTACAGGACCAAATCTATATTTATTATATCATATACGATTCTCTTATAATATTTCAGTGTTACCGTTGTTTCGGGTGTTAACTGCATCATTTTCATATACATATTTTGTTACATAAGTCATGTTTCTTATGCATAGGATATATTTTATTCATAACCATAATGATAATTATTCATAAAGTATTATATTTACTGATCATATAAATTTTACAATCATTATTGATTTTTTAACATAGAGAATGATTTTCATAGCGTTGTGGAGACGGTAGGCCGTACGCACACACGAGTGACGGTATCATTCCCTTGATGGTTAAATGGCATGGAATTGGATGATATGTAAATTATAAAGAATAATTATCTTTTCATGTTAATTATTATTATCCATCATACTCATCATTATTACCATCTAAATAATGTATAGTGGAATAATAAATTACACCACTATGTGGGGATGGTAATCTGTACGCACGCACGAATGGTGATATTATTTTTTATAGGATAGATAAAATAAGGAATATGGTTATCCAATAATTATAATAAAATATAATAATGTTTAAGGTTCTATATTTATTATTTAATAATGGAAAAATATATAAATATTAATTAGAATAAGAAAATATCTTTGAAATAGGTGATAGAACAATTACACTATTTTTCAAGTATCTCCTATTGATTTTCACAAAAGAACTCCATAGGTTTGAATTCTTCCCAAAGTGTACCCTCTATGATGAAGTGAGGGTTGTTGGGGGAAGAATTGGTCAGGGGTTGGTATATCCAAAGGTCTTTTTAAGTGTTAATTAAAGATAAGAAGAAGTGCCCATTTATAAGAGATGTGAGTGGCACTTTTAGAAGATCCTAAAATATTAATTTTTTGTAAATTAATTTTCGGTTTCAAATAACCCAAAAGTAATTTATTGAGAGTATAAGATGATAAAGGGTCGAAATAAACTAAACCAATTAATTTTAGACATGTTTAGGTCATAAAGGTAACACTATCTTTTTTATTTAACCCTTAGTTAAATAGTTTAACTATTACCGTGTTTTGTTGTATTTTTACACTATATGGTTAATATATTTACTATATAATGCCAAGAGAATAACAATTGGATAATAAATAACATATTTTACATTAAAAATATTATTTGGACAAACCTTATATTTTTATGACTTTTATATCATTTAATAAAAAAGTATTTATTTTAAAATATCATTTATGTCAATTTTAATACTATATAATATTTTCAATTTTGCTAATATCAAACCAATATGATAACATAAAACCAATACATCCAGTATATCATTAAAATTTATAAGTTATCTATAAAATTATTGGACTACAGTAATTATGTCAAATTAGATTTATTTTAATATTATTAATATCATTTATTTGATTGTTCCTTTAATAATTCAATTACCACATCATCATTGTGTCATGAATAAATATAATTATTTAATACATAAAAATTATAAATAAAGAATCATGATGTATATACATTTCATAGATTCAAAATAAATATTCATATTCTAATTTTTCTTAGGTATAAACCTATATTAAAAATGATTTATTTATTAAAATTTGAATATGAAACTTTTAACTATTCTTTTTATAAAATATAATAAATGTCTTAATCTGACACAAGTGTATAAAAATGATAATATTTTCATCCTAAAGACTGATTTTTGTAAAACTATACTTATTTATGGAATTATAAAAAATTTTAGGGTAATTTTATGTTATTATAATATTATTTTTACCTTTAATTACCCTATTTTCCTTTAACCGTTGTAAATAAAATTCAAAATCTACTATTCACCAAAAAATACTTTGATCCTATTAGACCAAATTTTTCACCCTAATTACAACCATGTATTTCAGATTTTATAAATTAAATTCACAGAAGCGGTAAAATTGTGTTTAATGCTAATATATAGATGTGGCTAGAAGGCGCGTAAAAAGATGCTGAAAACATTCAATGAATTTTTATATCTAATTATATTATAGACATTATTCCAATTAATAACATTGAGTTAATATATTTATTATTTATATTTTTTGACTTTAAACAAATTTAAATTAAAATAATTATTTAAATAAAAAAATGGGTTATAAACAATAGTGCAATGTTTTTCACTATTCATCACAAATTGAATGTTTTTAGAAAAAAATAAGAAATTCACTCTAAGCTAATTTTGATTTTTAAAATTTAAAAACGAATCCTATTTTGAAAAATAAAACTAATAAATTTCATAATTTGGTTAATATTATTAATAACTGATTTTTAAACGGCTGGTTTGATAGGTCATAGTGCACTCAAACTCGGTGTTGCGTGTAGCGCAAGATATTGAATTATTTAAAAAGATGCGTATTGTGGAAGCTTGGGGTGTTACAATAGTCATTAATTTCTTTCCACAAACATCTTTTGGGACTTAGAGATTCTGGAAGAGCTGTTAACTTTCCACTATGCTTGGGGACTCTTATGGGAGGAGACTCGATGATCACTCACTGGAGCCGGATGTGGGACCTAAAACATGGAGGCAATAGTTTCAGTTGTGATATATTGGAAGAAATTTAAAGGCCTTAAATCTTCATTCCTGGTATGGAATTATCTTCCATAGTTCATGCTCAGATCGACTATTTTTGGTATAGAATGTGGTGTGTTCATAGTGGTGGAACTAGGTTTTCCTTTGTTGGTGGAAAGGAAACACATTGATTGCATGATGGACTAAAACATATGAGGGTGCAACCAATTTATCATTAGTTTTCTATCCTGAACCTCAGTGCATTGAATGATATGAGTCCTCAGTTTCCTATAGTGGTGGCAGAGTATGAGGATGTCTTCCCCGAAGATGTTACATGTTTACCTCACCATAGAGAGATGGACTTCTGTATTGATCTACACCCTGTGACACCCTCGATATCTACACCTGCATATCAGATGGATCATGTAGAGATTCTAGAGTTGAGGGTTGAGTTGGAGGACTTTCATAGGAATGGATTCATGAGACCCTATGTTTTAACCAGGGTATCCCTAGTTTTGTTTACCAAGAAGGCAAAAATGAGATTGAGGGTATGTGTGGATTAATGGTGCCTGAACCAGGTGACCGTGAAGAACAAGTATCCACTACTGAGGATCGATGACCTCTTTTATAATTTGAAAGGGGAATGGTGGTACTTGAAGATATACCTTAGATCAGGCTATGACCAACTATGAGTGAGGGATGAGGATATACTGAAGACAACCTACAGGAATTGTTACAATCACAATGAGAACTTCGTGATGCCATTTGGAAGGACGAACACCCCATAAGTGTTTATGGGACTCTTGGACCAGATCTTTTAGATTTACGTATACCAGTTCATGGTGGACTTCCTTGATGACATCCTAGTGTACTCAGTGTCTGGGGATGAGAACACTAGACACTTGATGATGGTCCGGGACACACTCCAAGATCACCATATTTACAGGAAGCTCTAGATGTGTTAGTTATGGATTCTAGAGGTCCATTTTCTAGGACACGTCTTCTCAAAGGATAGATTTTTAGTGGATATAGAAAAGGATGAGGTAGTGTTTTCTTGTTAGCCACCCAAGAGTATTAATGATGTGTAGAGTTTCCTTAGATTTATAGAGTACTATAAGTGGTTTGTTACCAACGTTTTCAATGTGGAAGCACCCTTGATGGATTTTAAAGGAATGGGTAAGCCTTTCGTGTGTACAGAAAAGTGTCAGTAATGATTTTTGAAGCTGAGGCACAGGTTGGAGAGTGCTCCCATCTTGGGCTTTCCAAAGGAGGGTGTTGAGTATGTGGTGTTGTTCGATGCATCAGAAACTGTTCTTAGTTGTTTCCAAATGCAGGTGAAAGAGATTATTTCTTATGGTTCGATTCAATTGATATGACATGAGTATAATTATGAGACCCATGATCTAGAGTTAGAAGTGTTAGTCTTTGTATTAAATATATTGAGACACTACCTAATGGGTGAGCAATTTATCGTCTGCTATAATCAAAAGAGTCTCAATTATATATTCTATTAGAAATATCTAAACACGAGAAAGAGGTGATTACTAAAGTTTCTACAAGACTATGAATTTGAGATTGTCTATACTCTTGGTAAGGAGAACATGGTGGTTGATGCTCTCAGTATGAGATCTAGATTATAGTTTTTAAATGAGGTGTTAGAGCAATTTCCCTCAATGCAGATATTCTTTATAGATGGAGATGGAGAAGCATAACTACAATCAATGGTTGTCACCACTCCAATCTTATAGTGAGCCAAGGATGAATATATTGGTGATAATGACTGTGTAACCCTATGTGCTTAGTTGTCCACAAGACATTACCCTAATGGATATTTGAAAGGTGGGGAGCACATCATTCTCTTCTGTGGGTGAATAGTTGTACCAGTGGAATTGTTGGAGGAGGTTTTTAGGGAGTTCCATACATCCACTTTGGTGGTACATTAAGCTGTGTCAAAGATGTACTAGGACCTACAACGCATGTTTTGGTGACCTGGTATGAAGAAGGGAGTTGTATAGTTCGTCTCTCGATGCCTCACTTGTCAGCAAGTGAAGGCTAAGTACCAGGTTCCAGCGGGTTTAGCTCAATCCATTGAGGTTATGAAATGGAAGTGGGATGGGATATTGATGTACTTCATGATGTTTTTACCATGTCATTCTAGGGGACATGATTTCATATGGGTGTTCATTGACTAAATCACTAAGTCATCCCACTTATTAGTTATCTGAGATCAGAGTTTAGTAGAGAGATTTAGATGCCTCTACCCACAAGAGATATTTTGACTCCTTGGATTTATATTAATGATATTTTTTAGATTATGATACTGTCTTTACATCCCGGTTGTGGTATGGATTACACAATGCTTTTGGGAACCATTTGTTCTTGAGCACTACATTTCACCTAGAGACGGACAACCAAAATGAGCAGACCATTCATGTTCTAAAGGACATATTAAGGGCGTCCATGTCAGGTTATTGTCATATTTGGGAGGATCACCTACCATTGATGGAGTTTCCAAGAAACAACAGCTACAAATACACCATTGGTATGACACCATTTGGGGCCTTATATTGGTGACACTACAGGTCACCACTTTGCTGGACCGACCCGGGAGAGTTAGCACTCATGGGAACAGAGTTGGTGCAAGCTACTATAGGGAAGTAGAAGATAATATAAGAGTGGATGAAGACTACACATATCATTAAAAATTATTATTTTGATAGGAAACATAGTCTTTTAGAGTTCTAGGAAGGATAACACATGTTTCTTTGTGTCTCAACATGAAGGGGATTATGGAGATTTGAATGGGGTGGAAAGCTATCTCCAAGGATTATCGACCCTTTCCAGATTTTGCGTAGAGTTGTAAGGGTGGAATACCACTTGGCTCTACCACTGTAGCTAGATCGGGTAGACGGTGTCTTCTACATGTCGTAGTTGAGGAGGTATGTTCATGATCCATCACATGTCATCAATTTGGGTGAGATGGACATCGAGGATGGAGTGAAGTTTACTCAGTACCCAGTGGAGATCAATGATTAGAAGGAGAGGATCCTTCGAGGATGATCTATTCCCTTGGTGCATGTATGATGGTAGCATGAGAATATCTAAGAGAGCACATGGGTGTGGGAGGCTCAGATTCGTTCTCATTACCCTTATTTGATTGAGTATCCCTTTTTGGTATTTGAGGACGTAAATCCCCAATGTGAGGAGAATGTAACGTATCAGATTTTATTTCCATGGATTATTTTTAGAAATTATATGGATTGATTTCGAGGCCAGGTGCTGAGACAAAATGTGATTATGAGTCCCGTTTTTCCTAGAACAATTGTTTTAAAAATATTAAACTTTTAATTGCACTGGAATGAATTTTTCATGAAATAGTGGAATATCTCTTACATCTGTGGCTGAATCCGAAATTTTATGGAACCTTTGAGTTTAGAGTAGTGTTCCTACCCTAGGAGCTACTTAACTTTAGTCATCATTGGATGTTTGGGAAAATTCTATCATTGGACGTAACGAGAATAAAATAATTAAATAAAAATTATTTTATAACACATCGACATTTATCTATATTATTCCTTTGTAAGGAATTTAAGGTTAGCATAATAACCACCGAATTACTCTAGAGACATGGATGAAAAACTCTCTTGAAAAAACGTTGATAGATCGTGGATCAATGATCAATGGGAAACCGATTTGAAGGAACCTCACCAAGTACGATGATGAAATGATCTTCCTTTATCAGTAACTGATCTAAATCAAGGATGGGATGTTTTTTATTTGTGGTTTCCCCATTATTGATTTCCATGATGAATGGGAGTCAATCCACAAATGGATTGATCTACAGTTCGACTGTGGAAGGATGGTTTATAATTATGGGGGTTATTTTTTTGGAGAATTATTGATTTGGTTATTCATTCTTCATTATAACAAGAACATATTGAGTCCAACATGAACAAAGGCCAAGGTTTTTTTCTAAGGGTTTTCTCTGTGATTTTTTCCTCCTATTCTTCGTGTTCTTTTCCATTAGACCCCAATAGTCATGGATTGACATTATTAGTGGATCTGAATGCTATCAGACCCCTCAAATTAGAGGAAAAATGACAACAGAGTGCGAGTCTATATAGATAGGGACCCGAAGAGCTCATATCTGTGACCATTGGGAATCTTAGGCATCAGATGTGGATCTATTATCTATGGAAGGGACTATCAATGTAGAGGTTTGACATGGTGAGGCAGTGACGTCAGTGACTAGAGGATGCCGCGACCCGGTGTGGAGGTGATCAGAGGTGGTGGCATGAGAGCATATAGCATGGTGGGTGGCTATGTGGGAGTTGTCAGAGCTTGAAAGAGCGGACCGAGGTGGCATACACAAGGATCAGAGGCCACGATAAGTGGTAGCGGTGTCTCTATGGGATGTGGTAGTGGAGACCACATGGGATGCAGCTAGAGAAAACATAGAGCACAGGAAAATAGATGTGGGTAGGCCCAACAAATGGGATGAGCTTAGTGGGTCAGTTTGGGCCATTCCAAGTGGGTCTGACCTGGGGTGATCGGGCAGAATCTTGGACACAATCGACCGTGGTGGTCGACAGTGAGCCACGATTTCTCCTACTACCATGTGGCCACAGAAGATGGAAGGTGGTCAATAGTGGAGATGGACCATGATGGCTGGTTTGGGCTGTCGACCATGGTGATTTACCCTAGTGGTTGGTCTGGTCGGTCGACTGTGGTGGTCAACATCCATGGTCTGTCCACATGCCAATTGACCCCCCTTCTTTTTGAAACTTCAAACTGCCATAACATTCAAACAGTATGTCTGTATAAAAATATTTCTATAGACATGGGACCTTAGCGATGAGAGGAATGTTTTGGGTAAGGTGATGAGTTCTTTGTTTAGAATAATACTAGTTGAGAGAGTCCCCTTGGTTCTTTTAATAGGGGTTTAATACTACATTACATCCAAAAAAATACATTGTAATCCCCTCTAAAGGCCATGTACGTCCTAGATATCTTATGGTATCACTTTGCAGTACTCGAGTGTGATACTCTATCACCCCTACTGGTGTTTTGTGGAATCAATGTAACCCCCACAAGTAGGGTGTTGGTTCTCCACGTAGAAGGCCACATCAATAGAGTCAGTTGTATTCCCCAGTGTGTCTGGGTTGGATACTCAACATTGTGGGTTAATCCAAATTGGGTTCATGGTATTCCCTAGTGTGTCTAGGTAGGATCCCCTATCAGTGTACCAAAATATTCCTTGACCAATGCGTTCTCTTTGGGTGGGGACCAAATTAGCTACACCTCTTCGTGAGTGTCTCTAATGATATCATGGATAGAGGAGTGAGTTCTCCTAGAATGAGCATGATTTGAGAATAATCCTGTGGCTGGTAAGTGTTTGTGTCTTAACTCTAGTCATGGTGTGTTTGATTGAGTATATCTTGGTGTTCTTGTTATATGTGTTGTTGACATATACCTGTGTTGAGTTGACTAGTATTTACTTTGTGTTATTTCTTTTGTGATTTGTCCTTTGTGGTTTTTGGGTTTCCTAATGAGTATTATTTTACTCACCCCTACACAGGATTTACCCACACGTTTCATTTACTATGTAGAATATCTAACCTTTGATGGAGTCCTAGGTGGACTAGGACCGGGTGGTGTTTAGCGAGGACGTACATATGTGGTGTGTTTATGTAGTTCATACAGTAGTCCCAAAACCTATTTTCTTAAAGGTTAGACATGTGGTTACATAAACTTGTTTTGGGATTGTATTTGGACTTATTTACTTTCCAATACATTCACTCTTGTACTGTGGTTTTGGGATATAGTTCTTTTCATGGATTTTTTATTTAGTGTTTTTACATTTCAACATTTGTGGCTTGGATATTTGTGTGGGATTATAGGTAATTTAGTAAAATGGCTCTCAATTTTGGGATATTACTACATGATTCTAGTCACTATCTTCTATCCTAATGGAGGAAGACTTGGGGTAGTCTCAGCATGGGCCCCTCTGGGATGGGTTGTGACAGACAGGGAAATGTATTCTGGACCCACTATGTGGTGGTAGATAAGGATTTTAATTCTTAAACCACTATGTTATGATTTACTATGATTACGTTTGGTGTTATTGTTACTTATTATACCATGTTTCAATGCCATGTTACAGTCCTACATCATATGACTATGATTATGCACCATGGATCATGTTTATTATCTCATGTTTCTATACACTTTTTTACATGGTACATGTTTATTTATTTATTATTACATGTACTTATTTTATGTCTTATGAAAAATACTTCTTTTATATTATTTTTAATATTATATTTCTCCCACACCCATTTTTTATTATATGATTATGATCTAACCCTTTATTACATGTTTATATTACTTTCCCTTAAAAATCATTTGATCTCACCCCATTCATATATTTCCAATCTGCATGTTATGAAGATGAGAATAACCTATAAGGGGTCTAGAAGAGAGTCTTTTTTGGTTACATTATAATGAAGTGTTCACAAGTATTGTTAAATAAGTTGTTTATGTTTCTAATCATCAAAGACACTAAACCTTCCATTACTGTGATTTTTTGTGAGATATAAGGAGTATCATTATTTATCTAGTAGAGTAGGAATAAGTTTTGAAATATGAAAATTCCATTGTGTTTGTTTTGTATTGTGAGTTTGAGTTCATTTTTCTCTACTTGTATATTATAGAACATCTATAGGATATCATTGAGATTTCGTGTGAGATATTGGATCTCATTTCCCTCGTATGGATGTATCTATTGGGTATTTATGGTCCTAGATATTTTATCCTTGTTCTATAAGTGAGATTCTAAAAGGGGTTTCCATAATTTGGTGTTCGAGAACAATAGTGGTATTATAGCTTATTTGTAGACTTTTGGAGGCTCTTTATAATATGTTTTTCATTATTGTGGGAGTTAACTATTTGAAAATGAATAGACATAAAATATTCCATGGTCCATATAGAAATGCTTAAAGGATCATACTTCATATTCTAGAAAATTTAATGTGAAACCTATTTTTATTAGAGTAATCTCGATCTTCCATTAAAGGGAATAAAAAATGAAAGCAATAAATGAAGATGAATTGAAAAAAATTGACCTTAAAGAACTTAGGGTAGTTCAAATACCATCGGACCAAAACGTGTCCAACAACATTTGGGATGAAAAAAAACGATAAAGTAATGGTGAAGTATGCAAAAAAAAATGAAAAACATTCCACATGGAGTATAGTGTTTGCGATACAGTAAATATTTAGCATGAGGATGTAAAAAGGGACCTTTTTTATTGATCATGAAATTTAATTTAATATGATTTATAGTAAAATAGAATCATTGAATGTGGAATTCACAAAAATCTTATAGTCCTTAATGCTTTTATCATCACTTTAAAAAACATGGGATGAAATGGTTACTATTTTTAGTAACTATAGTAGAAAGAATGACATAGTGTTTGAGAAAAATCAAGATCTTGTGATGAATGAAGAGTATTAGAAGAAGGAAGTTCTAGATACCAATGAAACTATATATAGTACAAAAGTTATAAGACTTTATGATCACAGGGAAAAAAATGTCAAAAAAGGGGAATAAGGAGATAAATAAACATTTAGGCGAATTTGTAGGTCATGGACCCATATATAGCTATCATGGGAAGAAGGGGAACTTAAATAAATATTATAGGGACAAGATTTCAAATTTTTTAAGGTTTAATTTGAAAACATCTTCTATAAATAGATAACTATGAAGGAATGGACGTTATTGCTTATTGTATCACGTCTGTTGGAGTCATGGATAATTGATTATGGGGATCAATTTACTTTAACTTCCAAGAGATGCAGTATGTAAATTATGTTTCCAAAAGATCTATAAAGGTAAATATTTCGGATATTTAAACTCTTATGGTAGTGATAAAGGGCGTTGAAAATGTCTCAACAAGGAGAATATATTTATTGGAGTTACAAGGGGAATGACACATATGTAGGATAATGAAAAATATTTAAATCCATTATTTATCTATATAATGAAGGTTTCTATATGATTTTTGTGTAATGAGTGTGGAATATATCACATGGTTCCATGGTCATTCCTAAATAAGTGAATGGGATATTGTTTTATCTTATAGGGAGTTCAGAAGATACTACACCTATTGGAACAATAACTTATGGAATGCAAAAATTATGGAATGATCATCAAGGAAAATTGGGTGAGAAAGGGATGAAAATATTTCATTCAAATATAATGTTGAATCACAATAATTTTTAATATAAAACATGTGAAGAGAGTATCGTTGGGAATCATTAGAATGCGTCTTTTGATACAAAATAAATAACACCAAAAAATTGAAGTTACAGCTGGTTAATATAAATGTATGGGAAAAAACGTGTTTATTCTCACAAAGGGTCATTTTATTACCTTACCTTCATCAATGATATGACATAGATGGTGTGGGTGTTCTTCCTCAAGAAACAGTTTTAGGAATTTGGACATTTCATTTTATGGAGAGCCATTGTTGAATGAAATTTCAGTTCAAACCTTTTTGGTTTGAGATATGATAATGGTCAGGAGTATGAAAGAAATGAGTTATGTTTGATTTATTTGAAGAATTGAATTAATTCTAATAATATTGTGCTCTAAACTATTGAATAAAATAGACTAGAAGATCAGATGGGATAGATGCTATACAAGAGAACCATAAGTATAACAATTCACCCTGATTTTCTTAAAGAGTTTTAAGTATAATTAGTGAATTATGTAGCGTACCGTGAGAATATCATTACCTCTATACCACTAGGGTTGGATATTATAGGATAAAGTTTTACAAGAATAATGGTTGATGTGTAGCACCTCAAATCCTTCATGTGTGTTTTCTATATCCATGTTGATTCTAGTAAGAGGGGAAAAATAGAATCATAAACATGGGAATGTATCATTATCGGACACAATAATGAATATTTTTAATTTTCGATCTGTGATAATGAAAATTTTAAGATCATCAGAGGTTTTAATGTTTACTTAAATGAAGGGACCCTTTAAAAGAACCAAATTTAAGTGAATGATGTTGATAGGAACAAAGAAATATCACATGTTGAGGTTAGTTTGAATAAAAGTTTAGAAAGACTGGTTAGTTTAGGAATAACTCAATTTATGGTTGAACTTGATAATTTGGAAGGTGGATTTTACAATGAAGGTTTAATTATAGATGTTTATCCATGGATAAATATACCAAAAATATTAAGAGTCATGAAATATTTGGAAATATTATCAGAAGTAGTAGTATGAGAAGGATAACAACCTCCTATGCTGAGGTAGTTTACTAAATTTATAAGACCAGTGTAATGGTATGGGTTTAACTGGCACTATCTACATATAATATATAGTGGATATCCTAAAATATAAAAATATTTGGCAATTATCAGTGATGAAAAGTATTGGGAGTTAAATATGAAGGAGGTGTTATTATCCTTGCATGCTTTCAAAACATGAGATATTTAAGAATATTTGATGACAAAGAAAGTATTATATAATAAATGGGTCTTATTATTGAAGTAATAATAGTATATAAAAAATAATTATGGGGAATATTTAGTTATGATAGGGTTTTTAATGATGCATGGAGTAGGCATTAGTGAAATTTTCACTCTATTTATTTTAAAAATGATTCAAATATTAATTAGAATGGTTGTGGAAGAAGTCCTTCATCTTGAATAGTTTAATTAGAAAATAGTTATTCTACTTGGGGGTTAGATAAAAAAATATATACATATCGACCATAATAAATCATATAATATAGAAGTAATATAGTTTGATATCTCAAACAATGTTTATATGGGTTGGAGTAAGTACCAAGGCAGTTGAACAAAATTATTGATATATTTACCATAGAATAAATGTTTACCCATTGTAATGTGAATCATTGATATTACTGAAATATGTTTAAAGATATGGGATTTATCATTTTTCTATTGTATGTGGTTGGAATTCTCTTAGTGAGTCTAAACATTAGACGTATTGAAGGGATAAAGGTTGATTTATTATGAATGTTTGAGATGAAGGATCTCAAGGAAGCCAACTAGATACTAGGTATATGAATATGGTGGAAATGGAAGCATAAAACATTGATATTGTAATAGTTAGAGTACATATGGAAGATAGTGTGAAGGAATAGAATATAAAGGATAGATATTTCTCTACCCTATTAGCTGGAAATTTCAAATTATCCAAATAGAAGGTACCATGAAGAGAATAAGAGGATAAATACATGAAAAAGGTTCCCTATGCATCATAGGTTGGAATTTTAATTTATTTCATGATTTATAAATGGATACACCTTACTTAATAAGTGATAGTAGTTAGTAGATTCATGGAAAATAATAGAATGAATTATTGGAAAGTGGTTAAGTGAATTATTTTGTATCTCAAAGATTCAGAAGCACTGCTTTTACATTCTAGAATAGATGATCCATTGAAAATTTATGTTGATGTGGACCATGATGGAGATGAAAATACATAGATAAAGACCATTGTATTTTCATTTAACTTTGTGGGAACTTTCATGAATTAGTTTTTAATACACCAATGACTAGTTTCACTACTAACCACTAATGTAGAGTATATTGACACAAGAGATGCAGGGGAGTAGTTGATATTATTTAATAGTTTTTAGAGGAAATCATAATGAAAAAATAGAATTAAGTGATATTTTTTTATAGTTAGATCAAAATTCATCATATAGAAAATCCTATTTTTTACTGAAGTAAAACATAATCAACAAAAATATCACCTTATCTAGAAACATTTGAAGAAAGGTGTGTTGGTGATATAAAAGATATAATGTTGTCAAAATCTAGATAACATGATAAAATATGTCTTTGTATTGGAAAATATGTTGCAACACCATGCATCCTTGGGACTTGGGTGATCATTAAGGAATAATGGATACTCACATACTATTTTTATGGAAGGTGGGAGGGAGGATGGTTTGAAATATTAAGTGATCCAAAGGATTTGATTGTGTGGTTGAGAAAAATATTCTCAAGTGGGAGAATGATATGTTGATCCAGAATATATTTTAAAATAAAAATTTCTCATGGAAGGTGTGATTCTTGAAGTATGTTAGTGGAACTAGATGAAGACATGGGTAGTAAAACAAAGGAAGTTCAAAAGCGGAAGCTAGGGTAGGAAGTTTTGGAATAGGAAAAGAGGATGATGGAGTGTGAAAGGAGATCAGAATCATGTATGATTAAATTTTTATTAATCATGTAATAATAACTTGAAGTAATTAAAGAGCTAAATAAGAACAATAATGGGATACACAAGGGGATATTTAAGCTACTTTGGAATGCTAAGGTGGCACGTCATCCAGTGGATTTAACTAGATTAAGGGACATTTATTTATATCAGATGGTGGTGGATATTACTTCACTAGTGCAGAAAACGTTTTTTACGTCGGTTATTTTTCATTTTTTACGTCGGTTTCTAGCCGACGTTAATACGTGCGACGTTATAAATAAGGTTTTTGACGTCGGTTATTTAAAAATCGGCATCAAAAACATAAAATCGCGATGTTTATCACATCGGTTAATTTAGAACCGACGTGATAAAGAAAACGGGAAGGATTTATCACGTCTGTTATTTAACAACCGACGTGATAAAAGGCCTGGAAAATTGTTTATCACGTCGGTTATTAAACAACCAACGTGATAAACAGGGGAGAGGGGGGTTTATCACGTCAGTTCATATAGAACCGACGTGATAAACCTGGGTGAGCGTGGTTTATCACGTCGGTTCTTAGAAAAACCGACATGATAAACAGGGGTGAGGGGGGTTTATCACGTCAGTTCATATAGAACCGACGTGATAAACCGGGGTGAGGGGGGTTTATCACGTCGGTTCTATATGAACCGACGTGATAAACCGAGGTGAGCGTGGTTTATCACGTCGGTTCTTATAAAACCAACGTGAAAAACTAGGGGAGGGGGGTTTATCACGTCGGTTATTATATAACCGCCATGATAAACTGGCGGGCGGAGGTTTATCACGTCGGTTATTCAATAACTGACGTGATAAACCATTTTCCAGTCCGTTTATCACATTGGTTATTCAATAACCGATGTGATAAACCATTGTCCCGGACTTTTATCACGTCAGTTATTAAATAACCGACGTGATAAACCATTCTCCAGGCCTTTTATCACGTCGGTTATTAAATAACCGACGTGATAAACCATTCTCCAGGCCTTTTATCACGTCGGTTATTAAATAACCGACGTGATAAACTATTTTCCAGGCATTTTATCACGTCGGTTATTATATAACTGACGTGATAAACTATTTTCCAGGCATTTTATAATGTCGGTTATTTAATAACCAACGTGATAAACCCAATTTTTTTTTAAACAGAATGCAGTCATCTTCTCTCCACCAGAATCAACCAGAAAACAAATCAAGAAATCGTACCACAAAAATAGAATTAGGTCAAAATTAATCATGTACGTAGATAATATATAAAACTTACCCCCTAGACAGCCCCCACCCTCATTTATACCCCATGGACAGCCCTCCCCCACCCCATTGGAGCCCTCACCCTCATGTATACCCCCTGGACATCCCTCCCCCACCCCATTAGAGCTCCCACCCTCATGTATACCCCTTGGACAACCATCCCACACCCCATTGGAGCCCCCACCACACTCCTAGACTGCCCCCCGACCCCCGGACACCCCCAAACACCCCTCGACAACCCCCCATCCGCCTGAACATCACCCCTCACCCCCTCACCCTACTTGACAGCGCCCACCTCACCCCTGGACAGCCCCAAACACCCCTAGACAACCCCCCCACCCCTGGACAGCACTCCCACACCCCTGGACCGCCTTCCCACACCCCTGGACATCCCTTCCACCCCCCAGGATTGTCCCCCCACCCCACCGGACAGCCCTCCCTGACCGCTGGACACCCCCAACCCCACTAAACACACCCCCACACCCTTGGAACCCCTCCACCACAGACCCAAATCCATACCAGAAAAACCATCAAAAGTAGGCCAAAACAAGAAGTAGAGCAAAATTAAACATTCACTTATATAACATTCAAAACTTACACTGTCAACTTCAAAAAAAAAACTAAATCCAACCTAAACAACTACCAAATACACAATTAAAATGACAATATTCAAAATTACATTATACATGACAAACAACTAAAATTCAATCAAACCTGTAAAATAATTTGACCACTCCACTTGTACGTGTTTGATGTCTTCAGCAGTATAGGGTTGAGGGTCATCAAAAAGCTACAAATGAAAAAGAAGATAGTTAACGTGTATAATGAATAAATCAAATTGAAATATTATGGCAAAGTTTAAGAGGAAATTATACCAGGTCAAAATTCACAACTGTCCCAGTTGTTATTATTTCATACATAAGTCTTAACATATAATATCTGCATTCGATGACGCCTTGTTGTTCATGAAAATTATGCTTGAATGAGTGTAAATTCAATATATTATTTTTATGTAATAAATCAAAAAGTACAAATTATAAATGGAAATTTACCTTTGCATTTACATATTTGATCTTTGCATATCTTTTCTTTATGTTTTTTCGAAAGTAGACCCATGCACTGTTAGAAAATAATACGAATGGGGTAAATTTAAAATTCATTATAATATATAAAAATATTTAGAAATTGAAACTTACTTTTCCAATATATTCTTAAAACTTTCCCACACATCACCATGAAGAGAGCATATCCAATAAAGAGATTTCTCCCTTGGGCAAAAAATCCCTAACATCCAATGATCACTGATAAAAGGAAATTTAATGTTAGTGGTTTTTTATGTTAAAAAATAATTAACTCTTTGAGAGAAATGGGTTTCATACCTCTCACAAAAAGGCATCATCCAACATTGTGTGATTATATTTTTTCAAATCTTTTATTAATATAAACCATTCTTTGTTCCTCATTTAATGCACATGCTTCAGGGGAAATCAATTGTGGGTCCATGAATCCATATACTTCTGTCAGCTCATTCCTCTCACAAATTTTATAAAGATACCTAATACAAAACATACATAAGTATACATTTTTAATAAATATAACGCAGGGAAAAGGTGTTAAGAATTACATGGAAAAAATTTTCACCACGTTGATTCCCAACTTATCTCCAGTAACAAGCTCCATGAAATCAGTTTTTGTAATCCCCACACTTATTTCACGTCCACAAACATGAGATTCCATTGGAAACTCATAAAAACCCAACAACAAATGTGAATATCTTGACAATCTATCAAGACCACTGGAATTTGTATCTGATGTCATAGCATGTTTTCTTTGTTGTTGTCTATACAGTATTTCTTTACCTTTGAAGTATTCATGTGAAAATTATTTTAAAAATATAGTAGTTTTCAAATGATAAAACAACTTTAATAAAAAAAATAAAATAAAAGATATAACATTCATACCTCTATGGTAATGATTCGAAGAAGTCTGGATGGCCAACGATAAGAATTTCTTCCTGACTCCTCCAGTGTCAGGAATATCAAATGTCATCTGATAAAGAAGAGGTTAAACATATTATATATACTAGAAACATTAAAAGAATGGTCAAAAAATGACAAAAGATCTTACCAAAATCGTCTCCCACAACTGAGAGATAATCGCTTTATCCACACCTCTCCAATCATCATACAGAATACATACTTTGGTCTTAGCCTGAGTTGCAAGAAAACTCTTAAAATCTTTGGCATTTGGACCTCTAGGAATATCATCATCATCAAACTCAATGACTATCCTCTGATCCTGCATACAGGCAAGTGATGATTTTGGTAAACGTGTGCACCCATGTTTACCAACCTTTGAACTCTTTGTCGTAATAGGAGCATGTGAATGTTCATCCCCAGAGGTATGACTAGTAATATGCTCCTCTCCAGAATCATGTGTTTGATCATCTGAATGATCTGTCATTATCCTTCAAATCAAAAAAACAAACGTCAATTCACAAATATACAAATTCAAATATTTTAATACTATTGTAATCAGAAAATTGAAAAGTGTACTAAGTTACATAATAGTAAACATTGGTAATATGGTAAGCATGTTAAACAATGGTAAAGATGGAAAATATGGTCAAGATGGTCAAGATGGTAAAAATGGTAAAAATGCTAAACCTGGTAAACATTGTAAACACGGTAAAGTAATTGTCAGTGAACAAAAATAAGCATTTTAAAATTCATGTAATGGTTATAAACATGATAATGTAAACTAAAAAAAACTTAAAACAAACTAAAACATATAATTATTTTATTTTAAAACATGTTTTAATAAATAAAAAACTTACAATATCTAACATTTATGGAAAAAATAAATGTAAACAAGAAATAAACATATGTTACCTGTAATTTGAGGAATGTACGAATGGATTGTTTTCCCAAATTCCTTCGTTGTGATCGTTCCTTATGGCACAAACTATGTCTTCAACATGATCATCATTATGTTCTGTTAATATTTCCATGGAAGTAGGGATCTCACATAAATAAGCATATTCATCAAGTTCATCCTCACCAACATATTGTTTTTTCCCTTGTAAAACAACAGCCCACTGCATATCTGATTGATATAATAAATAGAATTTTTTTTTGCATGTGTTGCCATTATAAAAGAATCAACTGTGTCTTCCAATCTATTAAGATTAAAAAGTGTCATTCCAAATTCATCGTGTCTGACACTGTTGTTACCATTAAACCATTTACAGTTAAAAACGGGAACCTTAATTTTAAAGTAATCAACCTCTCATATGTCTCCAATCACTCCATAATATGCACTTGATGTAAAAATTGGGTTTTTGTCCTTAGCACTCAAAAAATGCATTGCTTCTGCAAACACCAATACACCACTATTCTGAACTACACTTCTGTTGTCCTGAGATTTTTTATGAAATGTATAACCATTAATGTCATAACCGGACCATGTTATCACATTTAAACATGGACCACCCACTATCTATTTTAATGTCTCTGATACATCTGATCTACCATGCAAAGTCTTTTTAATCCATGAAAAAAACGTTTTGTTGTGCTCATTCAAAATCCACATTTCTTTCTTCTTTGGATGACATTGTTTCAACTCATTAATATGAAATGTGATATACGGTTGAGCATCAACTATGTTATTCAAGATGTATGATTCTAACTTCTTCATCTGTTCAGCTGACAGTGATTTGACTTTCAAGCCACGAATCCCCTTTCCCTCATTATTAACTCGTTCATGGAGAGATGGAGGCAAACCTATGTGTTGCGCTGCAGCCAAGTAGCACGTACAAAACTCTGCTACCTCCTCAGAAATATACTTTTCAATAATGGAGGCTTCAGGTCGATATAGATTTTTAACATACCCCTTTAATATTTTCATATACCTTTTAAAATGATACATCCAACGAAGATATACAAGTCCACAAAGCTTTATTTCTCAACCCAGATGAATCATTAAATGCACCATTATATCAAAAAAAGTTGGAGGAAAATACATTTCCAATTGAAAAAGTACAAAAATTGCATCCTTTTCCAAAATGTTCAAAGCATTCACATCAATCGCCTTTTTACAAATTGAATTGAAAAAATAACACAACTTCATTATAGTCTTTCTGACATGAATGGGCAATATTCCACGCAATGCAACTGGTATAATTTGTTGCATCATGATGTGAAAATCATGTGATTTCATACCTATCAACTTCAAGTCCTTCAATGAGTCAAATTTTTTTACATTAGATGAATAACCTTGAGGCACTTTGGTATCATGAAGACACTGACATAAGTTAATTTTATCCCTCTTCTATAATGTATGACAAGTCGAGGGAAGAAATTTTCGTCTTCCTTTAGGAGTGGGAGCTAACTCCAAACGTATTCCCATTGATAGTAAGTATAATCTTGCATTCAACCCATCTGAAGTCTTTCCTTTAATATCTAACAATGTTCCAATAAAAGAATCACAAATATTCTTCTCCACGTGCATGACATCAATATTATGTTTAACTTCAGGATACCTCCAATATGGTAGCTCAAAAAAATTGACCTTTTCTTCCAAATATGTCTATCATTACCAGATTTCTGTGTCTTTCCCAATGTCACGTCAAGGGTTTTTACCCTCTCAAAATACAGATCAGGGGATAAAGGTTTTGGAGCAGTATCAAATTCTTGTGAGCCATTGAATGCCTTTTTTAGTCTTCTATAAGGGTGTTCCATTGGCAAAAACTTTCGATGACACATGTACACTGTTTTCACCCTATGATGCAATTGACAATATGATGTCTGTTGGTCGCAAATTGGACATGCTTTATGCCCTTTAACACTGTATGCAAAAAAAAAATCCATACTTTGGGAAGTCATTTATAGTGAACAGAAGCACTGCATGAAGTTGAAAATATTCCATTTTATAAGAATGATACACCCTAATACCATCAGCCCATAACAGTTTCAAATCATTAATCAATGGTGACAAGTAAACATCAATATCATTACCAGGTTGCTTTGGACCAGAGATCATTGTACTCAACATGAAATATTTGCGCTTCATACAAACATCAGGAGAGAGGTTGTAAATTACCAATAAAACAGGCCATGAACTATGTGTGCTATTGAGTGTTCGGTATGGATTCATTCCATCTATGCACAACCCTAGTATGAGATTTCTAATTTCATTTCCAAATGTAGAATACTACGCATCAATTTTCTTCTATTGTGGACAATCAGCTGGACGACGTATTTTTCGATCACATACCCGCTCTTCATCATGCCATCTTAACCTTTTTGCATCATGTGAATTAGCAAATAAACATTTGAAACGATTAATTATAGGAAGATACCAAAATACCTTTGAAGGGAGATTTGTAATCTCTACATCAGCCTGTGATTTTTCTTTCACCTTATACCGTGATTTCCCACATTTAGGACACTCTGATAGAAATTCATATTCCTTCCTATATATAATGCATTCATCCAGACATGCATTTATTTTCTTGTATCCCAATCCCATGGGGTATAATACTTTCTTGGATTTGTAATGTGAATCTGGAAGATCGTTATATTTTGGAAGAATGTCTTTCATCAATTGTAGCAGCTCTGTAAAACTTCTGTCACTCCATCCATGCTTTGCCTTCAGGTTAATCAATCTTAACACCGCCGAAAAAACCGTAAAATTTGTACAACCAGGATATAATGGTTTTTCAGCATCACCATATAGACGCGCAACTGTCGGTTCTATCTCAATTTGTTCTGCTACAATATCTCGAATCATTTCTTCAATTCGATCAGAGTTACCATCTTGTGAATCATCATCATCAGTGACATTCCGTCCAGTTTCACCATGCCAAATCCAAGGGCTGTAACTCGGATTAAAACCATGACAATTCAAATGATCTTTTATCTCTCTACTTTTCAACTTCTTCATATTCAAACATTTCAGGCATGGAAAGAAAAAAATGTCACTACTTGGAACATTTCATTTTGCAAATTCCAAAAAGTCATCAACACCTTCCTCAAATTCATTGCTCATTCGATGTGCCGTAATCCAGCATCGACTCATTATTACCTATAACAAATATCAACAGAAAATATATATTTTTAAGATAAGACAAATATATGTTTATATGAAAAAAATCATAATTTGAATGTAAAACAATTAAAAATATAAAACAAATCTATAGGTATTTAAAAAAATATGCTTGAATATTATTTTTAAAACAAAATATAGTTAGATATAACAGTTTTAAATTTCATTGAATCAAAGAAAACCATGACGCCTACATAGTTTAATATTGATTGCGGTTTTGATGTTTTAATATATTAGATAAACTACCTATTTAACATGTTATTAATGGTTTCTGTAGACCCTAAATCCATTTGGTAAATATTTTCACACAATTATAAAAATCAATGGAAGTGTTTTTGGGAGGAATATGTTCAATCATTTGATTTTGATGTCCCATATTCTACAACAAAAGGCAATGTGGATACCAAAGCCCTTAGTTTGGTTTTTTATTCTCAAAGGGTTTGTGATGAAAAATAAGAGTATAAGTTGATGTATATGATAAATAAAATACAACTATATTTTATTTATGGTTATGATAGAATGAATTCATACCATATCATTTAGGATCTGCTCCCACCAAAAGTAACCCTCCTCAGTTCGAAATGAATAAATTTAGATAATTATGCATGAATTCATAAATGTATTGTTGTACATAAACCAAAAAAAAGATTATTAGTACTAAAAGTAATACTAGGAAGAAACAATAAACTCTATATACTCATGAAAGCTACTCCACAACACTTCCATGCTACTAACATCTATAAAAAACTTCAAATTGCTTTTAAAAACCAAAAAATTTGATTATATTTATGTATGGTGGGCATAATATGTATACATAGTAAGATCCTCCCTAAAACATCTCATGAAAATGTTGAGGAAGCACACTAAATCCCTATGAAAAAAGGAATATAAATCATCACCTAAACAAGGAAAAATAGTTTCATATACTCACTATGGATCACTCACAAAATAATTCATATAAACAAACCTTTTCGTATAAAAAATTATATATATATATATATTAAAATTAAGGTTCTCAGATACCACTTCTCCACTAGTTTTCCTCTCACACCCCAATGCGCTACTCCAAAACATTTCCATGCTACTAAAATCTCTAAAAAACTACAAATTGCTTTTAAAAACCAAAAAAATTGTTTATATTTATGTATGGTGGGCATAACATGTATACGTAGTAAGATCCTCCCTAAAACATCTCATGAAAATGTTGAGGAAGCACACTAAAGCCCTATGAAAAAAGGATTCTAAATCATCACCTAAACAAGGAAAAATAGTTTCATATACTCACTATGGATCACTCACAAAATAATTTATATAAATAAACCTTTTAGTATTAAAAATTATATATATATATATATATATTAAAATTAAGGTTCTCGGATACCACTTCTCCACTAGTTTTCCTCTCACACCCCAAGGCTAATGTCATGGTCTCACCCCGCCCATAAATCATCCTACACCATGTGAAATTGTATCACTTCCATCAATGAATCATATGTATGTTAGATTATCTCATCACCATCTTATCAAAATAGTAATGAGGTGCATACTTGGAAACCACTACATCTAGTTTACATTAAATGTACAAAAATCGCAAAACATAATTATAGAATATCCTTGAAAAAAAATGAATGAAATAAATTCGTGGAAGGCATACTTGATGTTGCCAGTTGAGATGATAGATCCGAGAGGATTGAAGAAGATAAAAAATGAAGCCAAAATGAATTTAACGCAGGTCGATCGATGAGCCGATTAGGGTTTACCACACGAGAGAGATGAGCCGGCGGACTGTCAATCCAAAAATCGTAAATGACAGTTCACGGGGCTTTAATTTCATTAAAAGTTTTATGACGTCGGTTATTATATAACCGATGTTATAAAATATTTTTTTAATTTATAATGTCGGTTATTTTAAAACCGACGTAAAAAAGCTCCCGCGCTTTGGTTTTTTACGTTGGTTATTTTATAACTGACCTAAAAAACGAGATATCTACGGGTTTTTTACGTCGGTTATTTTATAACCGACGTAAAAACCCCCCGTTATTTGGTTTTTTACGTCGGTTATTTTATAACCGATGTAAAAAACGTGTAGATATCTTGTTTTGTACATCGGTTATAAGATAACCGATATAAAAAACCAATGCGCGGGGGTTTTTTTACATCGGTTATTTGGAAACCGACGTAAAAAACACGATATCTACGCGTTTTTTACGTTGGTTATCAAATAACCGACGTAAAAAACCAAATAAAGGGGGGGTTTTACGTCGGTTTCCAAATAACCGACGTAAAAAACCCCCCTTGCATTGGGTTTTTACGTCAGTTATAAGATAACCGACGTAAAAACCGAACATGCGTGATTTGTAACGTCGGTTATTAAAATAATCGACGTTAAAAATCTACTCACAGCATTTTTACGTCGGTTATATATAACCGATGTAAAAAATGGTGACGTAAAAAACTTTTTCTGCACTAGTGCTTGTATAGATCATATGGTGGTGGAATCATATATACCGATATGACTCTTTTATAATTTATGGGGTTTTGGGATTACTTGTGTTATGATAATAATCTTTCAATGTTTCCCTTAATTTAGTTATAATGAAAAATATCATTTCTACTATGGAGTAGGATTATATTTCAAATGATGTAAATTCCTTTCTATTTGATCTATGTTGTTAGTGTGATTTCTCTTTTGTTTCTATTTATGTGTTCCAGAATGTCTATAAAATATCCATCGGATTAAAAATGAGATGTTTGATCATAGTTCCCTTATTCGGATTTCACTATTAGGTACTTCTAGTTATAGATATTCATACCATGTTCAACAAGTGAGTTTCCAAAAAACGGGTATTATAATTTGGTTTCTAGGAGAATGAATAAAAACTATCATAATGTCAACGCACTCTTACAAATAATCATGGGACCAACTTATTCCTATTTATACACCTCTAGGGATAACCTAAAGGTTCTGGGGGAAAACTGAAGTGGTGGGTTAGTGTCTGATTATGTTTTTTCATCAGTTTCAACTAATAATATCTAAATAAGTAGATGGTGGAAGATAAAAAACATCCTAGAGAGTATGTTTCACTTTTAATTTATAATTAATTTAAAATAAGAATTACCTTGAATGTGATAATTCTTGTTGTCCAATTTTAATGTCGATCTTATCATGTTGTTCGTGCAGTGTAGAATCCATGTGAGGATTCCTCTAGGAGTATCGACAGATGATCCACGTATCTATAAAAAATTATCAAGGTATACCAGGTGCTAGAATAGAGGAACCTAGTGATGTTGTTCATTATTGATCATAATGAGAATATTCTCTAATTATCTATATTTTTATGAGTGAGGGAAGAAGATGTTCTCTCTAGTGCTTGAGATAATTTCTTGATAGGTTATTTGTTCCTCCCGATAACCCATATCCCCTAAAATAATATCATTTGGAATATATTATTTGTTTTAATATTTATAATTCCACAATAGAAATTTATCAAATATTGACTGAAAATTATTTTTTATTAAGAAAGACACTTTTGAGGAAAAAGTGATAAACCGTAAGTCCAACAAGAACCAAACAGCAACAACCAGAAGATCAGAAACAATCTCACACAAGCATAAGCAGCAACCGCAGGCTCCAGAGAAGGACCACTCGGCGATCCCATGCAACCATGGTCCCTCCCGATGGAAAGCCATCCCTCGATATCAACCACATCCGAAATGGCCTGTAGAGGAACAAGCTGCATGCTGTAGCTCGTCTGAGACGAACTGACCCTTCCGCATTCCTCACACAATCAGGACAGTAACTCAACAAGGCATATGTTAGGAAATAAGTAAAATAGAATCATTGAAAACCAGATGGATTATACCAGAGTCAATGTCCCTAAACAATCTCCAGGATAGATTAGATACCTGCAGAAGTGTATCACCTCTTATCACGTCTTCAAAAGAGGAAGACATCGTATTCCAGACCTGCATATATTCCTCAAGACTGATCAACCCCTTGTTGAAGCCTCCAACCAGGGTCGAGTCCTGTTTATCTACCCAAATATACTGGTCCTCATTAAGCTCCACTTCAATATTCCTACCCATCATCTTGGATGAATCCTCTTCCGAGGCGTTGAGGAATAACACTTTCTCTGACACCACATCACCAGAACATAGGACCAAATCCCAGGAGGGATCATGCTGTCCAGCTGCCTTTTGGTGACACCTACTCTCCTTATCCAGCTTCTCCACCAATATTTTCTTGGCTGAACAGGTCTTCATAGGAGGGGGTATGGAGGAGTAATCCTTCCTACCCCTCCTTCCTCGCTTCCTCCTGGCCCTCCTCGAATCAGATTCTGCATCTGAGAAGCTTCTACCAACCATGTCGCGTTCATTTCCCCTTCCACCATCATCATACTCTGGATAGGTATTTACCCTAGTCCGATATTCCAACAAAAAACCATCAGCACTCCCCCTGTTTTCCTTACCATCCTCAACCAAGGCAGCTGGTTCAATACCAAGCTCCTCCTCAGCTAGCATTCCATACCTGTTGATCAAGGTGACTAGTATCCGGGATGAAGATCTAGCCCCTGGAAGACAGGCAGCTCTCAACCCCTCTTCATCCTCGAGGTTGGCCTGAACCTGCACCTCCAACACAGACCCTATTAGTTGGCTCGGAGCACTACCCAGAACAGGTCCTACCCCACTGACCCCTTCCTTCCCCATGGCACAGTTTTCCTCAACACCTGATCCCTCCAGAATGGCGGGTTGATCAAAACCCGTACCCATATATTGAGGCTGTGGGTTCAGAGTCTCCCGACCTCTGACTGGAACATAATTGGCCTCAAACCTGGAAGGATCACCTGCATACAAAGAGGGGCTCGCCAACGCCCCAATCGCAGGACCCCGGTCCTCATTTCCCATGTATAATAATATTATTGTTATTAAATTATATGTTTGCATGAACATATTTAAGTATCATTGGTTAAATAAATAAATCAATATTTATTTAAAATATATAAAATAAAATAGATCATTTCTTTCAGGATATTAAGTTATCCAAAAAATCCTCCTCATAAATTTTCAAACCTTGAATAATAAAATATTTAGTAAAATAAAATTTATTTTCTCAATAAAAAATAAAATTATCTTCACTAAACTCATGAATAAATATTTATTTTGATTTTAATGTAACTAAATAAATATATAAATTAACATATTAATGAAACAAGTAAATAAATATTTATTTATTTATTACCTTGTGAATAATGAAAAAAGGGTAAAATTAAACTATCATATTACAAACATGAATATATAGTAATTGAATTTATACGGTCGACTTGACATGAATAATTATCATTCCATAAGTATTTGGGGTTTGTTGTAGTTGTAAGAAAACCTAATAATCTTTCATAAAGCCCATGATCAAATCTTGGTGGCCCCAATATTTTATGTTCATACATGGAAGGTGGTGGGAGGTTCATGTGGCATAATGGTGGTGGGTCAGTAGGGACTTTTATGGTGATAATAGCATTGATATCGGGGGTGACATGCTGGTGAGATGGGGACCTCAGTGATGGATATGTTAGTGGGGCCTTCGATAATGGTGAGAGAAGCTGTGTCAGGAAGAGAGATGCAATAGTGGGTGGGGGGACTCAGAAAATGGAAGGGTTACCATTGATAGTGTTGAAATTGGAGGACCCTCAATGAAGTAGGTGGGAATACCAGCTTGTGTCCATGTTGGTGATGTGGGGAATTAGTGATTTCGGTTGACCAATGATAGATCGTACTATTGGGTGGCACCATGGTTGTATGTTGGGGATCGTTGTAAGGGCCACTCTGATAGTGAGATCTCAAATTGTTGGTAGGTGAAGACCACTCTTGGGATCAGGTAGGTTAAATAGACAGGTGTAGGTCCTAAAAGTGGAAACTAAGAGGAGGAAACAATCACTAATAGGATAATAAAATTGGTAATCATTAGAGGGTATGTCGTTCACTATCAGTACAAGGAACCATGTGGGTTTTCATGGGAAATTATAATCACCCTGTCTTTCAAGGCCCCAAGCTTATATACATCATAAAGAAGCTTCTGTAACACCCGGATATTTTATGAGAAGTATATTTTTTTATGTATTATTTTATACGTAAAGGAATCTTTCACTGCACACAACACTATCTTGGCTTGCGTTACACACAATCACGACCTTCCTCGATAGCATGTGTAGTATGTAATACCGAGTTTCATTAAACAATGATATATTCTTATAATATTATGAACTAGCCGTTATGAATAGTATTAACTTAATTTTAAATTTTATAACATTATAAATCACCTTACACATTTTCTAGAATGAGTTATGAAAACAAAATCAGTTTTTCGGATAAAAGAAGTATTTTTCAAAAAGAAATGCAGTTTTACCGCCTTTTGATGGTGAGCACATTTTAAATATAGTTTTTGACATTTTTATAAGTTCAATTTGACAAAATAAAAATTATTCTTTGGAATTAGGATATAAAAACATACTTTGGATAAAATTTTCATATTATTCTGGTAACTTTCATATTTTGATGAATTGTAAAAGCACACAATATTTTAATTAATAACAACTTTTTTCATCGCAATAATTTATATGGCTAGATTATCTTTTTAATTGGTTCTATAGTGTAATTAGAATATATTTTTACCATTTAATCCAATGTTGGTCATTGGAATTAATTTCACTTTGAAATTGGACATAAACAAGTGATGATCTTTTGATAGTTATTTTTTCTTAAAAATACGCTATTTGTTTTGATAACGGTGATTACATTTAAAATTAAATAATGCCACTTATATGTTTGGAATTTGTAAAAATAGACATCATTTTATAATTTGGAATATCAAATATAGATTAGGCTGAATTTTTGGTATTTTTTCTGAAAAAACTTCAATTTTGATGAATAGTGAAAACACTAAGTTATTGGTTAAAACCGAATTTTTATTTAAATAATCATTTATTTGATTTAAATTTATTTTTGGTCAAATTAGATACCTAATACTTATAAAAGTTAAATTAAATTCATTGGAATCATTTTATAATAATTTTAGATTTATAAAAAAATTGTATTGAACGTTTCACCCTCTTTTACCCACCTCCTAAGAGCTTTTGCAATTGTTCATAAAACATAATTTTACCGCTTCTATGTGTTGAATTTAAAAAATATGAGAGACACAGTTAATATCAAGGAGTAAAATGTGGTTCAATTAGATAAAAATAATTTTGGGTGAATAGTAACTTTTTACTTTTATTTACCACAGTTAAAAGTAAATAGGGTAATTCAAGGTTAAAAAAATTATAATAATTCAAAATTACCTTAAAACTTGTCCAAACCTTATTGTATGAGTAATGGCCAACCATGGACATCCTTGGGTCGATTTTGGGACCCCATGGAGCTACTTATGAAAGACAATGACACATTGGATTAATTAATTTAATGTAAAGACAAAATTGGCATTAACAAAAATTATTTAGTAATTAATTTTTATAAGGGGATATATAAATTATCTTTTCGACTATAAATATTCATTGTAAAGATAAAACGTTTTCCTATATGTTGGTATTTTTTTTATAATTTTTATACATCATATAAATTAAATTATTTATGACACAATAATGATGCAGTATTTACCTCATTAATAAATGATTTAAATAAATACGATTATAATGATTAAAATATTTTCCTAAAATGTCCAATTCTGATTGGATGATTTTATTTCGGCCACGAGTCATCTTATCTTCATCTTTAATGATTTTTCGGCATTTTGAAACCAAAGATAAGTTTATAATAAAATAACATTTTCACACTTTCCATAGGTGGCCCTCTCCTCCCTTATAAAAGGGAACCTCCTCCCTCTCCTCCTCACACCACTTTGATCCTTTAAGATCAGCCAACCCCTGCCCATTTCACTTCCCCACTTACTTAGAAACCTACTAGAGGTACTGGACTTCTCAAAAGACCAACTCTAGTGCCCTAAGCGAAAGTTTAAAGGAGGCACTTCGAAGGAGAGGTAATACCTTCTACCATTTTCTTCAAGTTCCATTCTTCTTCTACTCCCTCTTCTTTAGTTGTTTCATTATGAGGTAATAACATCAGTATCCCTCATATACGGACATGTTATTATAAATATGAAACAACCCTATTTCACCTCTTATCAATCCTACGGTAAACAAAATCACCGCGCGTGCGTACGTACGAAATATCGTCTCCACGTCGTGGTGTAATATGTTTTCCACCACCACCTTACTTGGATGGGTATAATGGTGTAAATAAATTACTATATATGATTATTTTAAATTGGTATTGATTCTGAAATATTATACATACACTTTAATACAATACCACAATCATGGGAATGATATCATCGCTCGTGCGTACGTACGACCTACCGTCTCCACGATGTGATGCGACTCGTTCTATATGATCTTCATTGAATAATGATTACATAAATGAAATGAATGAATTAATATGATATATATTACACTAATAACATTATGTAAATTATTTATCCATATCCTATAAATAGGAATAATAATTTATTCGACAAAACACGCATAAGAACATAAAGTAATAAACACCTGAATAACAAGTAGTAATGAAATATTACTACTAAGGAGAAACAAATATGACCATATTTGATATCATAACAATGAATATGATTCTATAATAAGTCAATTAACATTATTCAAACCATATTACAGGAGGTTTGGATTCATACGAAGCATATCAGACCTAAGGTAAGGGATAATTATTCCAATCTCATTCTTATCTGAGATTGTTTATTCATAAGTATTTACTGGGGTTATGTTTATTATCCAAGTCCATATGTTCTCAACTTTTTTTCATAAAATGTTTACTTTTCATCCATGTATGTTTAAAGTCATTGTTACCATTTTTTTACTTTTACCACATCGTATGGAAGGAATCTTTCTTTTGTTTAGCATACGAGGTACCTTTTGCCTTTTCTGACAAAAGTACGGAAAGAATGTTTTTTAACTTATACGGCATGAATGGATTTTTAGAACATTATTTACAAGAAGCTTCCTTTACAAGTTTTCAAGTTTATTTTAAATCAACTTCTTTTATTTGAAAATTGTATGACATGTTAATAAAGGAAAAATGTTTTTGAAGTAGAAAGGATATTTTCCTCAAGAATGGAGTTTAAGTGTTTTATCAAAATTATTTTTCATCTAAGATAAAATAGGGTTCTATTTCTATCCCTATTTTTACATTGATTTGATTGTTTTATGATGGAATTAATTTTATGATGTCCTTTTATCTTATATGGGTTATGTTATGATGGCATGATGTTTAAGAATACCATTTTTATTACATGGGTTATGCTATGATGTATGATTTATGATTTTGTGGCACACATAAGAATGGTTTCATTATGAGATGGGTTGGTCCTATATCTAGCTCCAATGAATTGGGTAAAGATTTATATCTCATGAGATAGACATGGATGGAACAGCAAGTTAAACCAGTTCAGTGATACTGGACTGGAATAAGGAGTGAAATCGGTTCAGTAATGGACTTTGTCCTCTATGGTGGTCTTGACAATGAGCCTCGACTAATATGAAATGATTTTCTATGATTATGTGTGTATGACACAAAGTTTAATGTTTTATTTTATGATTATCTGGGATTACTTTTCATTACTATGATTTATCCCATGACATGATATTATGACCTCTTTTTCAGGTTAAGATTTTCAAAATGTTATGTTCTTATGAATTTGATATGACTGATATTTCTTTTGTTTACCCTTAATGAGCCTCTGAGATCACCCTTTTGTATGTTTTCTTTTCCCCAGGTCAAGAAGAAGGATATTAAGTAGAATATGCCAAAAAGGGACTCTAGATATGATGAAATAAACGAGAGACAATGTAGTTGATTTTATGAACCAGTTGTTTATGTTTCCTAGTTTCAAAAGACACTATACCTATATGGTCCTTTCATGGTTTTGTTATATGTTGTAATAAGTATGCTTCAACTCTGAAGTAATAACAATGTATGTAAAGTACGGGCCATTATATCTTCTATGGTGGGGTTTTTGTGTGTGTCAAGTATTTAGGCCTTCAGGTTATGTATAAGGCCTTATGTTATTATTCCCATGATCCACATAAGGTTCCCCATCAAGCCAATTAAAATGGGGGTTATCCAAAAAAATTCTTTCGGGATTCGGGCCATAAGATGAGGAAAATATTTATTTTTATTATTAAATTCATTAAAATTTAATGAGATTCTAGATATAATTAGTGTGTGGCCCTGTAGGCCTCTTTCTTAGAGTAATTAAGTGGACCTACGTAAATTCCAATATAAGTGTCTAGAAACATCATGACACTCATAGAGAAAGAAGTTAATTTCACAATGATAACAACCTCCCTATGAATGATACTATGTAATATACTCCCATTATCTCCATATCTCTTCATGTAGTATCGGTAATTGTTTCAACACTATATATAATTGATTTATCTTTATATGAATTTTTAAAATAAACTCATTAATGAACTACCATGGAAATGGATTTAATTAGACTATTACAATTTTATCAAAGCAACAAAAATATCTTTCTATAATTAAATCAGAAGGTAAAAATGATTTTTCATGTATTTAATTAATGGTATATCACTTATTATGAACCCAATGTATTATACCTCATCATGAGAATATTTCATCAAAGTTTTCATCCATACATCAAAGTATGTGATTCATGACATACATTAATAATTATCTCAATTCAAAAGACCCGTACACACATCTGTAAATAAGAATATCCAATGTCACATAAAACAAATAAGATTATTATAAGTGATGTTTTTCTCATAACCTCCCTATCTCGGAGATTACTGTAATACACCAAAACCAGAACCCAGAGTCGGTGCATTATTTTGTATCATTGGCATGATAAAAAAAGATCATGTCTCGAAAGACCAATTAGTTTAGTAGCCTTGGATGTAGTAGATACATTCATAAGGTTTACATTACATCATAAAATGGGAAACTACAACAACATTGTTTCCATATACAACACTGATATCCCATAGACTATCACTGCAGGTCAATCACAATATACTTCTTCACATCATGGGAAAAATAAAACATAGAAAGGGGTGAGCTCAGATGGTCAGTAAGGATAACAATATAGCGTAAACTTTCATAAATAAGCATAAACATTTAAGGAAATGTATAAAACTAAAACAAAAGCCTTTTCAACATAATCTTCATCTTAATATGGAAAATATAAATTAAAATAATTCCATTTAATTACCCCTATAAGTATTCTAATAGTCAAATAATCACATGCAATATCAATAGCCACTTTCATAATGATGGAATGCATAATGCCAGACTTCATAATCACACAGTCAAGTCCTTATGCCAAGACTAAAAATAAGATTTTTTCAAGGCCTTGTGTCAAGACACTAGTTTGTCTCATTAGACCTACCGATGCATCTTGGAGCTATAGTGGGCTCCACCCGTCACTTACTAAGTCCATTTCATTCCTCATATGAAAAGGTTTAAACATAACACAAACCATCGTATTAAAACTATCATACAAAATGTCAATAATTTATCGATAAACCATGATTGGTATAAAAATAACACATTAATAGTAAATCATATAAAAAAACCTTCAATATAATATGGATGATTTGTATCATAATAAATCAACTACAAATAAGTTTAAAATCCATCAAAGTATGCTAACATAGATGAAATAAAAACATTTTTAGAGAAATATATCTTTCTATTTTGAAATAATTTACGAGTCATATAATTATAAAATAAAAGATTTAATTTTAAAATAATCTTATAATCTAATAAGGGAAGCTCTGACGATGTTATAATGGTGGAAAATAGCCACACCCTCCGTATAAGTTAAAAAACATTCTTACCTTAATTTTGGCGAAAAGGTCGTAAAGTACCTTGTTCTGAAAACGACAGAAAGATTCATTTATAAACATATAATAAAAAGTTAAAAAAGGGTTTAAATTACATTAACCCATAGTTTAGGAAATTATAAATCTATTTTAAGAAACATAGATGTGGATGATAGAGAGGTCCCAGAATATACTTCTGTAAAAACAACCTCGGATAATAAAGAGATTGTGAGATTAACCCTTACCTTGTACTTTTTCTTTGTCGAGGGTAGGTTAAAATCATGAATAATGGTGAAATAATTGTTATTAAATTATTCAGGAACCATATACATTAATATGATATCATATATGATCTTTTAATATTTCTTTGTTAATAATATTTTAGTATTATCATCATTTCAGGTGTTAACTGATTCGTTTTCCTTTATATGATTTTTTACGTAATTAATTTTTGTTATGGATAGGATGAATCTTATTCATATTCGTAATTATATTATGTCTTAAAAAATTATTTTTAATCATCAAATGAAAATTATTATTGAATGGATACGATGGGGAATGAATGTCATTGTGTTCGTGGAGACGGTAATCTGTACGTACGCACGAGCGACAATATCATTTTTTTGATATTAAAATCATATATAATTTGATGGTATATCATATATACAGAATAATTATAATGTTATATTTATTATTTACATTATATATACATAATTTTTATGCCCATCCAAATAATAATGTATTGAATAACAATCACACCACGACGTGGAGACGGTAAGCCGTACATACGCACATATGGTGACATGTCCTTCAAAGGATGGATAGAATAATGAATATGGTTGTAACATATTTATAATAACATCACAGTGTATATAAGATACTATAGTTATTATTTTAGAATATAAATAACAAGGAAAGAAGAAGTGGAAGAAGAAAAAAGCATGAAAGAGGTGGTGAGATATTTACCTCTTCTTCGGGTTATTCCTTTTTATTTGATCAGAAGGGCTCTTCAGGTTGGATTTATGACTAAATGAAGGAATATAGGATTAAGGGAGGATATTTTAGAGGATATTGGTGCAGGTTTAGGCCGAGCCAAATGGATATGAAGGTGTTAATTTGAGAGAACGGGAAGTGCCCTTTTATAAGAGTAGTGAGGGTCACTTTAGGAAAAGCTAGAAATATTATTTTATAATTAAATAATTTTAGGTTTATAATGAGTCAAAATTGATTTATTTCAAAGATAATGTGGGAATGGTTCAAAATACACTCATAAAATAGGTTTTAGATAGGTTTGGGTCACTATATTAACCTCATTTATTAGATTTAACTCTTAGTTAATTAGTTTTACATTTTCCATGTCCCTTTGTATTTTTATATTTTATGGTTAATAAACTTTCTATTAGAAGCCAAGATAACCCCAAATGGTTAATTATTAATATATATAACTTTATATAAGTAATATGGACGAACTGTATATTTTTAGGAATATTATATCAATTAATAATATAATATTTGTTTTAAAACCTCTTTTATGTCAGTTTTGAAACTATTTGGTATTTTGTTTTTTCTAAAATCATAATAGCATTATTACTTCGAAAATATTTATTTAATCAACCCTAACATGTCATATTAACCTAAAAAATTAGTGTAATTCATAAAATGTCTCAAATTACATATATTTTTGTATTTGTAATAACAATTATTTTAATATTTCATTAATAAGGTAATTAATGGATCATCATTGTGTCATAAATAAATTAAATAATTGAATTTGTAAAAATCATAAATAAAATACCATTATTTATGAAATAGTTTTATCTCTCCAATTAATATTTATAGTCGAATTTATATTGTGTTTATCCTTATATTAAAAATGGTTTTTTTATGAAAACTTGAATTTAACACTTTTTACTCTTCTTTGAATTAAATAATAAAAAATGCCATAATCTAAAACAAGTAGAACTAAAGGATCATATTTTATTCCTAAGTTTTTTTTAGAATAAAACTTATCCAATAGAATTAGGACATGTGTTAGGGTAATTATAATATTATTTTTACCATTGATTACCCTATTTACTTTTAATTTTGGTAAATAAAAGTCAAAAGTTACTATTCTGCCAAAATTATTTTCATCTCATTGAACCACATTTTACTTACTGATATCACCTGTGTCTCTTTGATTTTTGAAATTAATCTCATAGAAGCGGTTAAATTAAGTTTTATGTAAATTTTCAAATGCTCTTTGGAGGTGGTTAAAAGAAGGTAAAAAGTTCTGTAAACTTCTTATATATCAAAAATTATTATAAACTGACTCCAATTAATTACATTGAACTTATATAGGTATTTTTTATCTATTTCAACCTAAAGTAAAATAGAATAAAACAAATTATTATTTAAATAAAAAGTCTGTTTTTAAATAATAACTTAGTGTTTTTACTATTCATCAAAAATTTAAAGTTTTCAGAAAAATAAAAATATTTCACCCTAAGATAGTTTTGATATTCCGAATCCAAAAATTAAGTCCATTTTGAATGATAAAATTTATAAAATTTCAAAAAGTGGGTATTACAATTCATAACGACAAGTTTGATTGGTTGTGGTGTGTTAAAACTCGAAGTTGTGTACAGCACACGCTATTGCATTATTCCAAGGGAAACGTACCTTAGAATCTTGAGGTGTTACATTATGCCCTCTCTCAAATAAATTCATCCTCAAAATATCTAGAATATTACTGCATAAAAACACTTGTGTGGTTCTTCATTATAAGTTCCTCGGTTTCCCACATTGCCTCTTCCACCTTATGGGCTCTCCATAGATATTTTACCAGATGAGTCATCTGGTTTCTCAGCACTTGTTCTCTTGTATCAAGATCATTGAAAGGCTCTTCACAATAAGACATATCAGGTTCCATTTCTAATTCCTCATAGGTGAGTACATGCGTTGGGTCAGGCATGTATTTTCTCAACAATGATACGTGGAACACATCGTGAACTTTGGAGATACTTGGAAGCATTTCCAAACTATAAGCTACAGACCCAATTTGTTCTAGAATTTCGAAAGGTCCGATATACCTGAGACTTAATTTTACATTCCTACCGAATCGTATAACTCCCTTCTTTAGAGATTCCTTCAAGAAAACATGATCTCCTATGTGAAATTCTAAATCCTTACCTAGGTTATCAGCATAGATCTTCTGCCTACATTGTGATACTTTTATGTGGGTTTGGATAACCTTCACCTTTTCCATCGTTTCCTACACAAGTTCTAGGCCTACAAGTTTTATTTCACTAACATCATCCCAACAGGTTGGTGTGCGACATCTCTTTCCATATAACGCTTCATATAGTGCCATATGAATACTTGAATGGAAGCTATTGTTATAGAAAAATTATTCCACAGGTAAATATTGATCCCACATACCTTGAAAGTCATGTGAGAAAGATCACAACATGTCTTCTAAGGTTTGAATAGTCCATTCTAATTTTCCATCAGTTTAAGGGTAGAAGGCAATGATCAAACGAAGTTCAGTATCCAAATATTTCTAAATACTTTTCTAGAATAATGATATAAAACATGGATCACGATCAGAAATAATCGATAGGGGTAGTCCATGAAGTCTTACAACTTCATTAATATACAGTCTTACTAAATGTTCAAGTGGTAAAACACCTCTTATAGCATGAAAATGTGCTGACTTGGTAAGACGATTAACAATGACCCACATTGCATCATTCCTTCTAGGAGTCATTGGTAGTCCCATGAAAATGTCCATCATAATATTATCCCATTTTCATTCAGGTATTGGAAGAGTTTTCATGACTCATATAGGCTATTGCCTTCCATATTTTACTTGTTGACAAACCATACATCTTGAGAAAAAATCACCAATGTCCCTCTTCATGTTGTCCCACCAAAATTTTTCCTTCAAATATCTATACATCTTAGTGATACGAGTGTGTATAGAGAAATTGGAACTATGAGAACCATCTAACAATTCCCTTTTTAGATCAGGTATATCAGGAACACAATGTATCTTCCCAAATTTCAAAATTCCAACTTCATACACAATGTCACTCAATCTCCCATCATTCACAGCTGTAATATTTTTTTGAAACTCTTCATCATTGGTCTGAGAACTCTTTATCCTTTCTATTAAATATGGTTTGGAAAACATTTGATTTTTTTTATGTTTCACCTTCCATGGTTATCCCCATTTTCAACTTTACTAGATCCTTGTATATAAGATCCTTTTCAACTCTCATCTTGTTTAGAACTCCATGACCCTTTCTGCTCAAAGAATCTTCTACCTTATTTTCCTTCCCCGAGTGGTAGTGTGTGGTGAAATCATAATCATTGAGTAGTTCAAGCCATATCCTTTTCTTCATGTTGAGTTCTTTCTGAGAGAAAATATACTTCAAAATCTTATGATCAGTATAAATCTCACATTTTTCACCATAAAGATAGTGTCTCCAAATATTCAAAGATAATATTACAGCTGCTAACTCAAGATCATGAGTAGTATAGTTTTTCTCATGAATATGTATCTTTCATGATGCATAGGCAATAAATCTATCATTCTGCATAATGACACAACCAAGACCTTTCTATGATTCATCACTATAAATAACAAACCCACCATGCCCCGATGGTAGTGTCATGATAAGAGGATTGACAAATATTCCATTCATTTCTTTGAAACATTCTTCACACTCTTTTTTTTCAAACAAATTTAACCCCCTTATGTGTGATCTTCGTTAATGGGTTATCCAATCAGGAAACATTCTAGACGAAAAGATGATAATAACATGCTAAAGAAATAAAAATGCATACCTTGGTTATAATCGTTGGTGCTGGCCATTCTTGGATTGCCTTGGTCTTAGAAGGATCAATAAAGATTCCATCCTTAGAGAAAATATATCCAAGAAAAGAAATCTCCTACAGCCAGAATTCACACTTGTTAAACATCCCATATAAATCATGTCTTCTAAGAGTCTTTAGAATAATGCGCATGTGATTTTCAGGATCTTTGTAGCATTTGGAGTATACCAAAATATCATCAATAGATACCACTACAAAGTCATCCTGATATTCCTTGAAAACACTATTCATTAGATCCGTGAAGATAGAGGGTGAATTAGTCAATACAAAAGGCATTATTGTAAAGTCGTAATGCCTGTACCTTGTTCGAATTGCTGTTTTTGGAATGTCTTCCTTCTTCACACACAACTGATGATATCCAGATCGAAGGTAAATCTTTGAAAAGTATTGAGCTCTATGAAGTTGGTCTAATAAATCATCAATGCAAGGTATGGGATACTTGTTCTTTATTATTATAGCATTGATCTCCCTATAGTCAATGAACAACCTCATAGATCCATCGTTTTTCTTAAAAAAAATAATAGGGGCTCCGCATGGAGAAACATTAGGTCGAATAAATACTTTATTACTCAACTCCTCTAGTTGTTTCTTTAGTTCCACTAATTCCAATGTTTCCATTCTATATGGGGTCTTTGATATAGACCATGAACCAGGAATTAAGTCAATGGAAAACACAATTTATCGTTTTGGAGGATGTACAAGTAAATCCTCTGGAAATACATCAAAATATTATTGTACAATAGGTACATGCTCTATTTGAACATTCATTTCCTCACCCACAATTATTTCATTCTCTTCCACCCTAATAATTGATTTTTTTGGATCTACTAGGGGTGGATCTATACAATAATTAGGTAGTGATGTTTCTGCTATAAAGATAAGGTGTTCTTTATCATCATCATCAAAAATTGTAACCTCTTTCTTCTTACAATAAATCTTTGCATCATGGTCCAAGATCCAATCCATACTAAGGATTATATCAAACTAAATTATGGGTATGATGATGAGATTAACAGATAAATAACGTTTATATGCCTTAATAGGGACTAATTCACAAAACTTTGTTACAATGATACTTCCTTTAGGAGTTTTGACCGACAACTCTCTTGTTAAATTAAATTGGAAATATCTAATTTTCTTAGAAAACTAGGAAGATATGAAACAATGTGATGACCCAAAATCAAATAAAGCATTTTCTAAACATGAAGAAACCATTAAATTACCTGCCACTATGTCTTTCAGAGATTCAACCTCAGCAATAGTGATATCATAAGCTTGGCCTTCATCCTTTGGCCTTTTTTGAGGTTAGTTCCCCTAACTCTTAGGAAATTCATTTGCATAATGATGCATTTCTCTACAATTGTAGAATTCGACATTAAAAACCTCTTTCTTCCCCTTGCAATCACGAGCTTGGTGGCCTTTTTCACCACACTTGTAACAGACTCCCATTCCCTTTAGGTAAGTACCAGGATATTTATTCCCACATTTAATGCAGGATGGATATTCAACTTTTCCCTTATTCCCCTTATTTTCATTTCTAGAGTGTTCAACAGATCACTTCTTCTCTTGCTTTGCTTTAAAGTCGTAAGACTTAGAGAATTATTTTTCTATCTTGATAGCACATGAGACAATAACTTTGTACGATGAGATGGATTGTGAGACTAATTCTCTATAGAAAAACGATTTTAACCCATCAAAGAAACAATAAATATTACTTATTGGGTTATATATATAATCTATAGCATGCCTTGCTAACCTTGTAATGTTAGCTTCATACTTTGTGACATTCTCATCCTCCTTTTTCCTCAGAATCAGAAATTGTATTTCCATATCCGCTCAATGGTCATGAGGAGAGTATTTTTCTATGAAATATATTTAAACTCCCTCCATTCCATATTTGATACTTCATCATCTTCCTTTGTGTTTTAAATCAATTACAACCATTGATCAGAATCTCCAGTGAGGCGGTAAATTTCCATGAGAACTTTTTCACTTTCGCTGCACCCCAAGGCGTGGAATATTTTCTCTCAGTAAATTATGAATTTCTCAGCTACTAATGGATTTGTACCCCCTGGAATTCTGGTGTTTTTTTCATGAAGAGATCTAACATTGATCCTCCACGATGCGGATCAATTTTCTCCATACGGGTAAGGTTATTATTCATAACCTGAGTGAGTTTTCCCAGTATAGTGATAAGCCGATCAACACCATTTGTATCACCAACTCCACTATAATTATCTTGAGCAGGAGGGAAATACCTACATGGAGTACATGCATTGATACAGTTTCCATTCCTTCCACTAGGTTCCATTTCTAAACAATAGCATACACTAGATTAGTTTATGAATCGCAATACATAATTCCAAACTTATAACATACTTAACAAACATTGAACAGTTTATGGATATAATCCATAATAAAAAAAAATGTTTTCTTTAAAGAGGTATATACTAATAAATCCTTAATAATGGTTTGTAAAAAATGTAGATCATCCTATGCATATCCCCCAAGAGTGTCATAACCAAGAGTTCAGCAAGACCCGTTGTCATGTACAAGGATACCCCTGGTTAAGCCCGAAAATCCTTGTCGGAGTATTCACTCCTAGGTACATCTGTTCTAGAGGCTTCTCTACCTGCTCGTATCCAGACTGAGATATATTGCTTGAAAAATAAAAAAAATCTCTACATTACCAAAATTCTAGGATGTTTTTCTATACTAATCCTCAAATACTATCATATGGTAATGAGCTCTAATCAGAGTTTATCTAAATATAGCCTCCAAGGTTAGTACTAAAGTTCCTATGAAACCAACTGTAACGCCCTTATCCCAGAAGCCCAAAGTCGATGCATTATTACGTATCATTGGCATGATCACAAAAGATCAAGTCTCAAAAGACCAATTAGTTTAGTAGCCTTGAAAGTACTAGATACATTCATAAGGTTAACATTACATCATAAAATGGAAAACTACAACAACATTGTTTCCATATACAACACTGGGATCCCATAGACTATCCATGAAGGTCAGTGATAATATACTTCTTCACATCCTGGAAAAAATAAAACATAGAAAGGGGTGAGCTTAGATGATCAGTAAGGATAACAATATAGAACAAAGTTTCATAAATAAGCATAATCATTTAAGGAAATGTATAAAACTAAAAAAAAATCCTTTTCAAAACATAAAATTTATCATAATATGGAAAATATAAATCAAAATAATGTCATTTACGTACTCACATGGATATTTTATTAGTTGAATAATCACATGAAATAATAACAGCCACTTTCATAATGATGGAATGCATAATGACAGACTTCATAATCACATAGTCAAGGCCTTGTGCCATGACTACAAATAAGATTTTTTCAAGGCCTTGTGCCAAGACACTAGTTTGTCTAATGAGACCTACCGATGCATAAATCATCTATAGTGGTCTCCACCCATCACTTACAAAGTCCAATGCATTCCTCATATGAAAATGTTTAAACATAACATAAACCATAATATTTAAAATAGCATAAAAAATGCCAATACATTATCCATAAACAATTAATTGTATAAAAATAATACATCAACATTCAAACATATCACAAAACCTTCAATATAATATGGAAGATTTTTATCCTAATAAATCAAATACAGATAATCTTAAAATCCATCAAAGGATGCTGACATAGATCAAATCAAAACCTTTTTAGAGAAATATCTCTTTCTATTTTGAAATAATTTAAGGGCCATATAATTATAAAAGAAAAGATTTATTTTGAAAATATTATTATAATCCTTTAAGGGACTCTTTGATGCTTTTATAATGGTGGGAAATAGCCTCACCCACCGTATAAGTTAAAAAAACATTCTTACCTTAATTTTGTCAAAAAGGTCATAAAGTACCTTGTTTGGAAAATGACATAAATATTTCTCAATAAACATATTATAAAAATTCAAACAGTGGTATAATTGAAATTAACCCATAGTCTAGGAAATTTGAAATCTATTTTATGAAACATGGATGTGGATGATAAAGAGATCCCAATAGATACTTATGTAAAAACAACCTCGGATAATAAAGAGATTGTGAAATTAACCCTTACCTTGTACTTTTCCTTGTTCAAGGGTAGGTTAAACTCCTGTATGATGGTGAAATAATTGTTATTATATTATACAAGAACCATATACATTAATATGATATCATATATGATCTTTTAATATTTTTTTAATAATATTTTAGTATTATCATCGTTTCAGATGTTAACTGATTTGTTTTCCTTTATATGATTTGTTACATAAGTAATGTTTGTTATGGATAGGATGTATCTTATTCATATTAAGAATGATATTAAGTCTTTAATAATTATTTTTAATCATCAAATGAAAATTAGTCTTGAGTGGATATAATGGGGAATGAATCTCATCGTGTTCAATGAGACGGTAATCCGTTCGTACACACGAGTGACAATATCATTCTTTTGATATTAAAATTGTATATAACTGGATGGTATATCATATATAAAGAATAATTATCATGATATATTTATTATGTAAATTATTTTTACATCATCATTATACCCATCCAAATGATAATGTATTGATTAACAACTACACCACGACGTAGAGACGGTAAGCCGTACGTACGCATGTATAGTGACATGTCATTCAAAGGATGGATAGAATAATGAATATGGTTTTACCATATTTATAATAACATCACAGTATATAAAATATATTGGAGTAATTATTTTATAATGGAAACAACAAGGAAAGAAGAAGTGGAAGAAGAAGAAAAATGAAAGAGGTGGTGAGATATTTACCTCTTCTTCATGGTCTTCCTTTTGATATGATCAAAAGGGCTCCTTAGGTTGGATTTATGACTAAAGAAAGGACTCTAAGATGAAGGAGGGACAGTTGAGAGGATATATGGGAAGTTTTTGGCCAAGATAAATGGCTTTGAAGGTGTGAATTTGAGCGAAGGTGAAGTAGCCTTTTATAAGAGTGGTGAGGGTCACTTTAGGAAAAGCTAGAAATATTATTTTATAATAAAATTATTTTCGGTTTCTAATGGATCAAAATTGATTTATTTATTATATAATGTTGGAATGGGTCAAAATTCACTCAACTAATAGGCTTTATATTGGTTTGTGTTACTATATTAAGCTTATATTTTTTACTTAACTCTTAGTTAATTAGTTTGACATTTACCATGTCTCTTTATATTTTTATATTATATGGTTAATAAACTTACTATAACATGCTAATAAAACACAAAGTGGTTCATTATTAATATATATAACCTTATCTAATTAATTTTTCCAAACCTTAGATTTTTAGGAATATTATATCAATTAATAATATAATATTTTTTTTAAAAACACTTTTATTTCAATTTTGAAACTCTTTGGTATTTTGTTTTTGCTTAATTCATAACAGCATTATTACATCAACCCGAATTTATTTAATGAACCCTAACATGTCATATTAACCTAAAAAATCAATTTAATTCATAAAAATTCTCAAATTATATTTATTTGGGTATTTATAATATCCATTATTTTAATATTGTATTAATAAGGTAATTACTACATCATCATTGTGTCATAAATAAATTAAATAATTTAATGTCTAAAAATTATAAATAAAATATAATTATGTATTAAATCTATTTATATTTCTAATGAATATTTATAGTCAAATTTATATTTAGCTTAACCCTATATTAAAAATGTTTCAGTTATGAAAACTTGAATACAATACTTTTAACTATTCATTTAATTAAATAATAATTAATGTCATAATATAATCCAAGTGGACCTAAAGGATCCTATTTTATTCCTAAGGTTATTTTTGGTCTAATAAAACTTATCCAGTAGAATTAGTACATGTGTTAGGGTAATTATAATATTATTTTTACCTTTGATCACCCTATTTACTTTTAACCGCGGTAAATAAAAGTCAAAAGTTATTATTAACCAAAAATTATTTTTATCTCATTAAACCAAATTTTACATACTGATGTCAACCATGTCTCTAGGATTTTTTAAATTAAACTCACAGAAGTGGTAAAATTATGTTTTATGTAAATTTGCAAATGCTCCTAGGAGGTGGGTAAAAGACGGTAAAAAGTCCAATAAAAGTTTTATGTATCTAAAATTATTATAATCTGACTCCAATGAATTAAATTGAACTTATATAGGTATTATGAATATATTTTGACCAAAAATAAAATAAAATAAAATATTATATTATATAAATAAAAATTCAGTTTTTAAATAATAACTTAGTGTTTTCACTATTCATCAAAAATTGAAAGATTTCAGAAACATACAAAAAATTCACCCTAATCTATTTTTGATATTCCAAATCCAAAAATGAAGTCCATTTTGAGAATAAAATTTATAAAATTTAAAAAAGTTGTTATTACTATTCATAACAGCTAGTTTGATTGGTTGTGGTGTGTTAAAACTCGAAGTGGCGTACAACACATGTTATTGCATTATTCAAATGGAAACGTACCATAGAAGATTGGGGTGTTACAATTAATATGTGAAATTCATAATAATAATCATTAAAGTCTTACAATATTATAACACTTGGTAGTTAAACATCATCTTTTCCCATCAAAATGATGTTATCTAAACTATATGAAATATTTTTAATTATATTTTTATTACATTTCTACGTTATCATTATTGTGGAGAAGTTCTATAACCCATTATATCAAAAATACTCTATGGAAATTATAACATTAATGTTACATAGAAGAACAACCATCATGTAATTAAATGATTATTAACATTCTTGTAATCTAAATTCAAAATAATGTTGGTTCTGGGGAACCAATTAAAAAACATACACTTACAAAAGAGTCAACTGCTAAAACTTTATAGTCCACTAGCTCTCACATGATAAACATGATTTATTTGATGTATTACTATAACTATTGGGCATTCCATGTTCTTCTATGGCTATTATTATTTCTACAACCTCACTCCTTTGATAAAATCCCTCTAGAAGTGATATCACTAATTATTTATCTTTTTTACATATTTATAAACTATTTATTTTGGGTAGTACTATAGTTATAAATTTATCATGACATATATATTATGATAATAATTTACTACCTCGATAAAACTCTAAAATTGAGAACATACCTTTTTTAAATTACTTCTTAAGAATCATTAGAAATGACAACATACTCCGTCAATTCAAATATAAAAACCAATGGATTTACTAATATTATTTTACTCATTTACTTATACAAGTAATAATATACTTGATAAAATTTATCTACAGGATAAATAGTTCTATATACCCTTGACCACTAGCATTCCCACTTCTCCAATTATGATGAACTTATCATTTATACTTTCTCATATACTATTGTAAAATTATGAGTGCTTCTCTATGTAATTATCCTAATTCTATTTTATATTCCCACACTATGGTTTATGCATAATCAATAGAAAATATTAGTACATATCATGGAATATGATATGTACTAAAATTATATAATAAAATTGAATTATATTAACAATAATATTCTCCTATTCTTTAAAACATCAACATAGTGATATTCCATGCCATGTGAAATTGGAAATAAATCACCGTTGAATTGATCTATCTTGTTTTTAATACCTTTTTAAGGTATATACTTTGGATTATTATAAGATACCATATAAATCTATTTTATATGATATTGTACTACAGAAATTGTGTTTGTACTTTATGTCATTCTTAGAGAAATATATTTTATCTTAGTCTTAACTAATGTTAAGTTTCAATTTAAATTTTGCATATGTTATAAATATATTTTATTTGGAAAACTATAGCACTCCCACTAACATATTATAGACACATGGATCACTTTAATTATTAATAAACCTAAACACTCTAATGGATTAATAAAAATGAATATTCTATGATCAAAATTTTGATTTAATGTATAAATGGATTTATAAATCTCACATACCATATTGGTTTCCTATGGTGTCACTTTCCCTTTTGGTTGTGTCATGTAGACATCTTCCAGAATGTTACTATTCTTTAATTTTGTGTTGAAATCCATTTTACCAAATTCAAGATCATAGATGTTTTCTATGACAAGTATAATTCTAATTCATTTTCGCTTGATAATTATGGAAAATGTTTCATCATAGAAAATTTCTAGACATATCCTAAAACCATTAGTAATAAATAATGCCTCATATGTACTAAATTTACCGTCCATGTTTAGTTTCTTCTCAAGTACCCACCAATGAATTTAAATCAACTGGAGAAACAACAAAAATGAAGAAATCAATTTTAGTTTACGGAATCCATTTTCTAATTCATATGAGTTTTCCAATCTTATCTTGTTTCCTTTAACTACTTTTTTGTGGGATTTATTATTCTTATTTAATAATACATAATCTAATTTGGGGAATATAAAACAAATTATTTGTTTTTAACTTTCCTATATAGTATCTGTCCCTAGAATGAATCCTCCCCCTGAATATTAGGGAGTTTAGTGTTTCTAAGCCAATGAATGTTTATCTAGAGCATCAAATTCATTGAAGTCCATATTTCTCCCACAATATCATAAATACAATTGATTAACTATTTTAAAAATATATTCAATAAATTGACTAATACCTTTCTATATTAGGAATAATTATATCATACGTATCATTTAGGATAATTAACTTAGATGCACTTAGTGTTTTTATTGATGCAAGTATGTTTCTAAAATTATATTTAACAATGTGTTCTCACCAAAACACATGAAATTATGACATAATGTAATTCTATCATATAATAATCTATATGTTATCCATTATTAAATATATTTTTTATATGGTTAAGTGTAAAAAAATTCATTTGAGAAACATATATTGAATCAAATTATAGAATACTTGTGAGACTTATAGGACACATTATCAATTCACATTGTACCAATTTCATAACAATCATGTGCCTAACTTTTTGAGAGTTTCAGAATTAGTTGAATATATATTTAAATAATTTTTTAATCCTTGGTAATGATATTCATTGACTAACCCAATAATAGGATCTAATATCTTTTACCAAGCATATTTATTACTTTAACTAGACATTTATAATATATCTTAATGGAATCACATGGATTATATGAGTTTACCTCTATATTATCCATAGAATAGTTCACACACATCTTTTTGAACTAAATCAATTAGACTTATGCCTTCGTGAACTTTAATATCTTAAGGGTTCTTTGTCTAAAACATAATAAAGTATGTATGTAAAAATACTGAAGAGTTTTGACTCCAAATATTCTAAAAACCCTTTTGGGTATAAACCTATAAATTAGTTTTATTTTTACTTAACTAAGAGTTATCTTTCCACAATAAGGTATTATTTGAGTTACATATTTTATATTCATTATTAATTATCTATATTTTACATATATGATCAATGTATTATTAAACAGTAGTCAAGTATGATATACCATATGAAAATCCATTTTAAACATGATATTATGTAGTATTGTGTGTAGAACTAGACATGAAGATACATTTTTTGGTTACACTCAATACAAAATAGAATTTTATTGAGAATCAATACACTTGGAAATATGAATATGTGATTTTATCAAAGATGAATTTGGAATCAACCTCCTTCATCTACTTACAAAGTTCACAATACTTATTGTAATATTTATTAACATCCTTGGTTATTATATTTGAAAAAAAATATATGGGTTACAAAATTTATTTAATAACCAATAAGTAAAATAGTAATATTATATAAAATGATGAATGTACTTGAAACATTAGATTTATCATTCTTATTCTTCAATTTATTGTAGATCATCTTCTACTGGACTTTCCTTCCATATGAAAATCATACAAACTCTTGTTCATTATAGTCTCATTTAAATTTTGTCCTCTTTGATAAATGTTACCAAAACACCATTTTCATTGAACTTTTCTTAGGCTTTTAAACATTTTCCAAGAATTAATTCACCAATATGTGGGAGGAATGTAACACCCCGAGATTTTATAAAAAATATTCTTTTTAATTTCATTAATGTCTTGTGTTGTACGATACACCAAAAGGATCTTGTACAACATACATCATTGACTTTCCTTGAATTACACGCAATCACGACCTTCCTCGATAGCGTGTGTAGTACGCAATACCGAGTTTCACTAAACAACGATATGCTATTAAAATATTATTAAAACTAGCCGTTATAAATAGTAATAACCACCTTTTAAAATTTTAGAAATTTTATCTCTCAAAATGGACTGCCTTTTTGGATTCGGAGTATTGAATTTATCCTAAGGTGAAATTTTGGTACTTTTTGGATAACTTTCATATTATGAGGAATAGTGAAAATTACTAAATTTTAATTAAAAACAACCTTTTCAATCGAAATAATTAATAGTGATAAATTATTAATTTGAGTGGTTTTAAAGTATATTTATAATATATTTTTACAATTTAATACAATGTTGGTCATTGGATGTAATTTCACATTTAAACCAGTTATAAACAAGTGTCAATCTTTTGATAGTTATTATCTCTTAAAACACGCTATTTGTTTTGATGACGGGAATTAATTTTTAAATTAGTTAATGTAACTGATATTTTTTGAATTTGATAAAATAGACATCATTTTTGAATTCATAATATTAAATATATCTTAAGCCTAATTTTTGGTATTTTTCTGGGAACTTTCTTTTTATGATGAATAGTGAAACCACTAAGTGGTAGTTAAAAAAACTAAATTTTTCATAAAACATAATTTTACCGCTTCTGTGAGTGGAATTTCGAAAATCCGAGAGACACGGTTAAATCAAGGACTAAAATGTGGTTCAATGAGATGAAAATAATTTTTGGTGAATAGTAACTTTTTACTTTTTTTTACCACGGTTAAAAGTAAATAGGGTAATTAAGGGTAAAAGTGTTATTATTATTATTACCCTAAAACATGTCCTAATTCTATTGGATAAGTGTAATTCGACCAAAAACAACCTTAGGAATAAAATATGACCATTTAGGCTCACCTGTATTAGATTAGGACATTTATTATCAATTTATTTAAAGAAGGGTTAAAATAGTTAAAATCAATGTTTAATAACTAAATAATTTTTAATATAGGGTTATACATAAGATAAATTCGACTATAAATATTCATTAGAAAGATAAAACTATTTACAACATAATGGTATTTTATTTGTAATTTTTAGAATTAAAATAATTTAATTTATTTATGATACAATAATGATGCAGTAATTATCCTATTAATAAAATATTGACATAATTGATGTTATAAATACCCAAATAATTGTAATTTGAGACTTTTTATGAATTCCAATAATTTTATATGTTAATATGACATGTTATTATTGATTTAATTAATTTTTTTTCGAAGTAAGCATTCTGTTATGATTTTCACAAAAATCAATTACCAAATAGTTTCAAAATTGACATAAAATAGTTTGTAAAACAAATATTATATTATTAATTGTTATTATATTCCTAAAAATCTAATGTTCGGCCAAGATACTTATATCATGATAGTTGTATCTTTAATGGACCACTTGTGGGTCTCTTGGATGTATATGGTAAGTTTATTAATTATATATTATAAAAATACAAAGTGACATGGTAAATGTCAATCTAATTAACTAAGAGTTAAAACTAAAAGATAAGGTTAGTATAATGACATAAACTTGTCTAAATTATATTGTATGAAAGGATTTAGACCCATACCCAACTTAGATTCGAAATAAATTAATTTGGAGCTATTTAAAACCGAATTTGGCTTTATAATAAATTAATATTTTTAGTTATTCCAAAGGTGCCCCTCTCCTCCCTTATAAAAGGGCACCTCCTCCCCCTCTTCCTCACACCACATTGAGACTTCTAGATCGACCAACCCCTGACTAATTATCTTCTGAACTTCCCTAGAAACATCCTAGAGGTTCTGGTCTTCTTCAAAGACCGATTTTAGTTCCCTAAGAAGAGGACTCAAAGAGGCGCTTCAAAGAAGAGGTAATGTTTGTTACTGGTTCTTTCAACTTTATTTCTTCTTCCACTTCTTATTCTTAGGTTGTTTCATTATTAAATAATAACATCAGTATCACTCATATACTGATATGTTATTATAAGTATGAAACAACCCTATTTCACCATCTATACATCCTACAGAAAACGAAATCACCACGAGTGCGTACGTACGGAATACCGTCTCCACGCCGTGGTGTAATCTATTTTCCACCACCACCTTACTTGGATGGGTATAATGGTGTAAATAATTACTATATATGATTATTTTAATGTGATATTGATTCTGAAATAGTATAAATACAATCCAATACAGTCCCACGATCATGAGAACGATATCATCGCTCGTGCATACGTACGGACTACTGTCTCCACGACGCGATGAGATTCATCCTCCACCTTAACCATTAATGAATGATTTTAAAGTATATGTAATAAGTAATCATGAAATATATGACATAATAATTATACTGGATTTATGTGTATATATATGTATGTCATCTACTTAATTCCATTCAATTCAATAAGGAAACGAAAACAACGTTCATGCGTACGTACGACCTACCGTCTCCATGAACGGTGTATTTATTTCCATGTACTGATTTATTATATATATGTATATTATGAATATATATAATATATAAATCATGTTTTATATTCTGGAATTAAGTAATCATGATCTAAGTAATCATATGAATAATTACAAGTCAAAACACGGACGACAAATGAAATAATTTTACCCAAAACGCTCTTTAACATGGAATTTACAAAAGAACGGGTAATATAAAGACATAAGTGAAAAATATATGATATCATAACAATGAGTATGATTCTGGAATAAGTCAATGACATTATTTAAATCATTATACAGGAGGTTCAGACACTTACGAAGCAAATCAGACCTAAGTTAAGGGACAATCTCGCAATCTCAATTTTCATCGGAGATTGTTTATACTTCAGAATTTACTGGGGAGTATTTTATCATCCACATCCATGTTTCCTCTATATGTAATATTATTTCTATCCACCTACAATTTTTTAAATCCAATTTTACCCTTCGGTGAGTTTTTAGTAAAGGATATGAAAGGAATATTTTGTCGTTTTTCGTATGAGGTACTTTTTGAATTTTCTGAGAAAAGTATGTGAAGAATGTTTTTTTAACTTATACGGCATGAATGGATTTTTAAAACATTATTTCAGAGAATCTTCCTTTACAAGTATTCAAGCTTATTTTTAATCAACTTCTTTTAGATTAAAATTGTATGACATGTTAAATGTTTTTGAAGTAGAAATGATATTTTCCTCAAGAATGGAGTTCAAGTGTTTTATCAAAATTATTTTCCATCGAAGGTAATATAGGGTTATGTTTATATCCCTATTATTAGATTGATATGATTATGTTATGATGGATATATTTTTATGAATTCCTCTATCTTATATGAGTTGTTTTATGATTTCATAATGTTTAAGATTCCCATTTTTATTACATGGGTTATGCTATGATGTATGGTTTATGATTTTGTGGCACACATAATAATGGTATAATTATGAGATGGGTGGGACCTATATCTCCCCCCAATGCATTGGGTAAAGATTTTATATCTCATGAGATATACATGGCTGGAACGGCAGGTTAAACCGATTCAGTGAAAGAGGACTGAAACAAGGAATGAACGCGGTTCAGAAATGGACTTTGTTCACTAAGATAGTCTTGCCAATGATTCTTGACTAATAAGAAATGATTCTATATGATTATGTGTGTATGCCACAAAGTTTCATGTTTTATGTTATGATTATTGGGATTACATTTCACTACTATGATTTATCCCATGTTAAGATATTATGATCACTTTTTCAGGTTAAGATTTCCAAAATGTTATGTTCTTATGAATATGATGTGATTGATATTTCTTTTGTTTACCCTTACTGAGCATTTGATCTCACCATTTTATGTTTTCTTTTCCCCAGGATATAAAGAAAGGTTTTAGGTAAGAAAAAAAAGGGGAAGATATTTATGGGAGATGTTGAAGATCTTTCACCATGATTAGAAGATTGCGTTCCGAGTTTCCAAAGACACTAAACTATTACGGTCCTTGTGTGTGTGTTTTTGTTATGTACTAAGTATTCCGCAAAAGTAATGTAATGTCTATGTATGTCAAGATTTGGGTCTCTATAGTTGGTATCAGAGGAAAGGTTTAGTCAACCTTTGGAAACTAGGATACGAGAATTTTACTGAGATCCCTAGATATATTTCTAAGGTATGTCTAAGGATTTCCTAAAGGTTAAGTATAAGTATAGGTTATAGTCCTATAATTATGGTAACGATCTTAGAATTAAACCTAAGATGTTGGATATTGAAAGTACTCCTCCTTTATTATGTTGTTTTCCCTAGCATGATTTTTTCCTCTCACACTATTCTTTTTGGATTTTAGATGATGGATGGAACCCGAAGGAACCATGTTGTTCAATGTAATGGACAATGCAATGATTTTCCTCCTGAACAAACAAATGTTATGGGAGGTGGAGTGAAAAATCTTATTTATATACTTACACAAGCTATGAATCAATCTGGAATTCCAAATGAGCAGAGAACGGAACAATATTTTATTGAGTCCTTCATGAGGCAACGTCCACCTTCTTTCAGTGGGTCTTCTAATCCACTTGTTGCTGAACAATGGATCAGTACTACTGAAAAGATATTTTCAGTTCTTCAATGTTCTGAACATGATAAATTCATCTTAGTAGTGTATCATTTGGAAGCTTATGCTGATCAATGGTGGAATCTTATCAATAATACGAGGCCAGGAGATGAAATTGAGTCCATGGAATGGGACGAGTTCAAGAACTTATTTTTCAATAAGTACTTCCCTCGTATTCTTTGTACAAATATGGAGAAGGAGTTTCTTGAACTTAATAAAAAGGATGATGAATCTGTTGGTATATACGAAGCGAATTTTACAAGGCTTGCAAGGTATGCATCTGGCTTTATCATCCAACCTGAATGTAAATTTGATCAATTCTTCAGTGGCTTAAAACCAAGTCTTCGAAGGGCGTTAGCTATAAGAGACTTCAGTAGCTATGATGAAATTGTGCGTTGTGATATCAAGGTAGAAATGGAAGTTTGTGTTACTTATCCATCTCATAGTTTTGACAAGAAATGAAAGATGGAGTTCAACGAGAAATCTCGGAATAATGGTGAAAAGAAGATGAATGTTTACTTATGCTCAAGGTGTGGAAAGAGGCATGGTGGAGATTGTCTTAAAGGGACATGTAAATGTTTCAAATGTGGAAAAGAAGGTCATCGGGAATTTGAATGCTGCAATGATGGGAAGAAGATGTCTAATGATGCAAACAAAGGAAGGGATACATAGAATGAACCTACTACACTTCATTGATTCAAGTTTAAGGAAATGGGACATTATGCTAATAAATTCCCTAATCCAAGGGTTAGTGATGATCGACATGAGCAACCACTTAAGGAAAAGGACAAAGGGAAGTCAGTTGCGATCACCATTGGCGATGTTGAATATGAAAACGATGTGGTGGAATGATTAAGTGTTTATGTAATGGGATTCCAAAATAATGTTGTATATAGTATCGTGGAATATTGGAATATTTATGTATTGGTCTACTGTGGTTTTCAATAATTTTATGGTACCGGTAACCATGGAAAGTGATTGAGATATTTTTGGAAAAAAGATGATATGCGCATAATGAAGGGATAAGGAAAAATGAAATGTTTGACAGTATTCATGAGCTCATGATTGATATAAGGACTAAGTGATATCATGGTTTGAGTGTATAGAATTTTGAGGATTTTGGTATGTCGAAAGAGTTAACTTTTAACAGCATTCATGTTTTCAATAAGGTTCAATGGGTATTCATTTTTTTTCAAGAGAATACATGATTAAGGCCTTTGAATGTTTGGAATGTGACCAACAAGTCATATCTCATGATATATGGGGATAAACAATGGTATTAACATGCTAGTTGTATGAACTCTTTGGTAATCGTTTTCACTATAATATGATATTAGACATCGTTATTTTGGATAAGACTTAAGATTGGAATGGATTATGTTGGACATAAGATAGTATTATTTAAGGATAGAAGTTTTTTCGATATTATTGATGGGATATTATTGTAATATAGTTTTAGAAAAAGGACAACCTGCAGGACGGGCGACAACCCATCGCGCCAGACAAGGCTGTGGGAATCGAACCCACAACCGAAGTGCGACTAGACTTTATCGCCTACCACTGGCCTACAGGAAGTCCCTGGTTAGTAGAAACTAGTTTTTTTTATTAAGTGGTATGATATATGAAGTATAAGTTCATTTTTGGAACCATATACGATTAATCTAACCATAAGATGGACTTATAAGTTTTGCTAACCTTTTGTTTGAAAGAGATGGAATGACCCATTATTCTATCACATGATCTGCTAACACATCATGAATAACAAATTCAACTTCATTTCATTAAGGTATGAAGTGTAAATTGTTCAATTCACGAACAACAGTGAGATTGTACCAAAACCATGTAAGTATTTCTTTTAATTCAAAAAATTTTGGGAAATGATCTGGAAAACCAAAAATGTTGTCCTAGTTCCGTTATATCCGATGAATCAGATGGTACCTTAGATCATCACAAATCTATAGCTTTGTGATTGTTGTCTTTTTCATAGCCATGTTCTCTACCACTCTCTATCAGAACATGATGGTTAGATTTTTCTTCCATATCTATATTTTCACCTATGTTCTCCTACGTGGAAACCCAATGATGAGTTAATTTGGGTAACCGTTAAAATTCATACTTTATTTTTTAAAGCCATGTTTTGGTATTCCTTTTTACGATGTGGGTTTCTATTAAAGAAACTTTCAAATAGTAAACTATTTATAACACCGACAAATTTCGAGGGAGAAATTCATTTTAAGGGGGGTAGAATGTAACACCCCGAGATTTTATGAAAAATATTCTTTTTAATTTCATTAATGTCTTGTGTTGTACGCTACACCAAAAGGTGCTTGCACAACACGCATCCTTGACTTACCTTGAATTACATGCAATCACGACCTTCCTCGATAGCGTGTGTAGTATGCAATACCGAGTTTCACTAAACAACGATATGCTATTAAAATATTATTAAAAATAGCAGTTATGAATAGTAATAACCACCTTTTAAAATTTTAGAAATTTTATCTCTCAAAATGGACTTCATTTTTGGATTCGGAGTATCAAATTTATCCTAAGGTGAAATTTTGGTACTTTTCGGATAACTTTCATATTCTGATGAATAGTGAAAATTACTAAATTTTAATTAAAAACAACTTTTTTAATCGAAATAATTAATAGTGATAAATTATTAATTTGAGTGGTTTTAAATTATATTTAGAATATATTTTTACAATTTAATACAATGTTGGTCATTGGACTTAATTTCACAATTAAACCAGTTATAAACAAGTGTCAATCTTTTGATAGTTATTATCTCTTAAAAACACGCTATTTGTTTTGATGACGGGAATTAATTTTTAAATTAGTTAATGTAACTGATATGTTTTGAATTTGATAAAATAGACATCATTTCTGAATTCATAATATCAAATATATCTTAGGCCTAATTTTTGGTATTTTTCTAGAAACTTTCATTTTTTGATGAATAGTGAAACCACTAAGTGGTAGTTAAAAAATGAATATTTCATAAAACATAATTTTACCGCTTATATGAGTGGAATTTAAAAAATCCGAGAGACACGGTTAATATCAAGTACTAAAATTTGGTTCAATGAGATGAATATAATTTTTGGTGAATAGTAACTTTTTACTTTTTTTACCACGGTTAAAAGTAAATAGGGAAATTAAGGGTAAAAGTGTTATTGTTATTACCCTAACACATGTCCTAATTCTATTGGATAAGTTTAATTTGACCAAAAACAACCTTAGGAATAAAATATGACCATTTAGGCCCACTTGGATTAGATTAGGACATTTATTATCAATTTATTTAAAGAAGGGTTAAAATAGTTAAAATCAATGTTTAATAACTAAATCATTTTTAATATAGGGTTATATATAAGATAAATTAGACTATAAATATTCATTAGAAATCTAAAACGATTTAAAACATAATGGTATTTTATTTTTAATTTTTAGACATAAAATAAGTTAATTTATTTATGATACAATGATGATGCAGTAATTATCCTATTAATGAAATATTGACATAATTGATGTTATAAATACCCAAATAAATGCAATTTGGGACTTTTTATGAATTCCAATAATTTTCTATGTTAATATGACATGTTATTATTGATTTAATTAATTTTGTTCGAAGTAATAATTCTGTTAATATTTTCACAAAAATCAATTACCAAATAGTGTCAAAATTGACATAAAATAGTTTTTAAAACAAATATTATATTATTAATTGTTATTATATTCCCATAAATCTAAGGTTCGGCCAAGATACTTATATCATGATATTTGTATCATTAATGGACCACTTGGGGGTCTCTTGGATGTATATGGTAACTTTATTAACTATATAATATAAAAATACAAAGTGACATGGTAAATATCAATCTAATTAACTAAGAGTTAAAACTAATAGATAAGGTTAGTAATGACCTAAACCTGTATAAATTGTATTGGATGAGAGGATTTCGACCCATCCCCACCTTAGATTCAAAATAAATCAATTTGGAGATATTTAAAACCGAATTTGCCTTTATAATAAAATAACAGTTTTAGTTATTCCAAAGTTGCCCCTCTCCTCCCTTATAAAAGGGCACCTCCTCCCCCTCTTCCTCACACCAATTTGATCCTTCAAGCTCGGCCAACCCCTGAACAATTATCTTATCCACTTACCTAGAAACATCCTAGAGGTCCTGGTCTTCTTCAAAGACCTATTTTAGTGCCCTAAGAAGAGGACTCAAAGAGGCGCTTCAAAGAAGAGGTAATGTCTGTTACCGATTCTTTCAAATTTATTTCTTCTTACACTTATTCTTCTTAGGTTTTTTCATTATGAAATAATAACATCAGTATCAATAATATACTGATATGTTATTATAAGTATGAAACAACCTTATTTCACCATCTATCCATCCTATGGAAAACGAAATCACCCCGCGTGCGTACGTACAGAATACCATCTCCACGCCGTGGTGTATTCTATTTTCCACCACCACCTTACTTAGATGGGTATAATGGTGTAAATAATGAATATATATGATTATTTTAATGTGATATTGATTCTGAAATAGTATACATACACTTCAATACAGTCCCACGATCATGAGAACGATATCATCACTCGTGCGTACGTACGGACTACAGTCTCCACGATGCGATGAGATTCATCCTCCACGTTAACCATTCATGAATGATTATGAAGTATATATAATAAGTAATCATGAAATATATGACATAATAATGATACTGTATTTATGTGTATATATATGTATGTCATCTACTTAATTCTATTCAACTCAATAAGGAAACGAAAACAACATTCATGCGTACGTACGACCTATCGTCTCCATGTACTGATTTATTATATATATGTATATTCTGAATATATATTATATATAAATCATTTTTTATATTCTGTAATTAATTAATCATGATCTAAGTAATCATATGAATAATTACAAGTCAAAACACGGACGAAAAATGAAACAATTTTACCCAAAACGCTCTTTAACATGGAATTTACAAAAGAAAGGGTAATATAAAGTCATAAGTGAAACATATATGATATCATAACAATGAGTATGATTCTGGAATAAGTCAATGACATTATTTAAATCAATATACAGAAGGTTCAGACACTTACGAAGCAAATCAGACCTAAGGTAAGGGAAAATCTTGCAATCTCAATTTTTATCCGATATTGTTTATACTTCAGAATTTACTTGGGAGTATTTTATCATCCACATCCAGGCATCCTAAATATGTAATATTATTTCCATCCACCTACAATTGTTTAAATCCAATTTTACCCTTTGGTGAGTTTTTAGTAAAGGATATGAAATGAATCTTTTGTCGTTTTTCGTACGAGGTACTTTTTGACTTTTCCGAGAAAAGTATGAGAAGAATGTTTTTTTTAACTTCTACGGCATGAATGGATTTTTAAAACATTATTTCCAAGAATCTTACTTTACAAGTTTTCAAGCTTATTTTTAATCAACTTATTTTAGATTAAAATTGTATGACATGTTAAATTTTTTTGAAGTAGAAAGGATATTTTCCTCAAGAATGGATTTCAAGTGTTTTATCAAAATTATTTTCCATCTAAGATAATATAGGGTTCTGTTTATATCCCTATTATTAAATTGATATAATATGTTGTGATGGATATATTTTTATGAATTACTTTATCTTGTATGAATTGTTTTATGATTTCATGATGTTTAAGATTCCCATTTTTATTACATGGGTTATGCTATGATGTATGGTTTATGATTTTGTGGCACACATAAGAATGGTATCATTATGAGATGGGTGGGACCTATATCTCCCTCCAATGCATTGGGTAAAGATTTTATATCTCATGAGATATACATGTCTAGAATGGTAGGTTAATCCGGTTCAGTGAAACAGGACTGAAACAAAGAATGAACTCGGTTCAGAAATGGACTTTTTCCACTAAGATAGTCTTGGCAATGAGTCTTGACTAATAAGAAATGATTCTCTATGATTATGTGTGTACGCCACAAAGTTTCATGTTTTATGTTATAATTATTGGGATTACATTTCACTACTATGATTTATCCCATGTTAAGATACTATGATCTCTTTTGCAGGTTATGATTTCAAAAATTTTATGTTCTTATGAATATGATGTGATTGATATTTCTTTTGTTTACCATTAATGAGCATTTGAGCTCACCCTTTTATGTTTTCTTTTCCCCAGGATATAAATAAAGGTTTTAGGTAAGAAAAAAAAGGGGGAAGATCTTTATGGGAGATGTTGAAGATATTTCACCATGATTAGAAGATTACGTTCTGAGTTTCCAAAGACACTAAACTATTACAGTCCTTGTGTGTGTGTTTTTGGTATATACTAAGTATTCTGCAAAAGTAATGTAATATCTATGTACATCAAGCTTTGGGTTTCTACAAGGAACCATGTTCCCAACAATGCCCATATATGTGATGAATCATAGTCAACAGATTCCTACATAGATTCTTTATATTTGTCATTCTAAAATCCTCAATAAAAATGGATAATCAAAGTTGTAAGTATGTTAATATGAGATTGATGGATAATTTGTTATCTATACGGAAGCCCAATTTTTTTTAATAATCAATATACATCAATATATTAAATAAACGATCACTATATAGATACCATTATTCTAGTTTACACTTGTACAATGTAATTGATTTCTCATTTATATTATTTCTTTTCATCTCATTTTCATGTTTTAGGATATGTGTTATCATAGTGTACACATCCATGCCTTTATGTTTCATCTTTATCTCTTTAAAAAAATCTAATAACTTGATGAAATATACATCCAAAACATCCTATATGTATCTAATATAGGAATCATTTTCACCTTTACTCACTCACACAGGTGGATGGTGAAGAAAAGGGGATTTCATTTCATATTGTTTTATTATAATAGTTAAATTCACAAGAAATAGTACCACTCTTGAAAATTTGTGTTAGTGAGGAAATTGTTTTTCTCTGAAAATTATTTTGATGTTATCATTGTTTTTATTTCATTTTTTCTATAATTATAAAATTATAAATTTAGTATTTTATCCTAATTACCTATTGTGATGTAATTTCTGTATGAATTAGTCCTCAACTATTTTGTCAAATCCCAACATCCCTCACTATTGGATTCATAATATCATTTCGGTCAAATATTGAAGTGGAAAAGATTTATATTCCCATTATTAAAAACTAGACTATATACATAGAAATTTATCATAGGTATTTAGTTGTGATCAAAGTTCTAGCTAAATTAACTCACAATTCCATTATATATTGGGTGAAATCCTCAATCCTAAAACCTTATTATTTGATTTTTTCAATGATTTCATACAAATTTTATTAGGTAGACTACTGTTTCTACCATTTATAAAAATTTAGTTATGTTAATCGATTTTCATTTTTAATGCATCCTAATAATTTAAAAGTGTCAATAACTATGGTCTGACAGATAATTTAACTTTTGAAGTGCCCAGATCAGTGTGAATCACTGAGAGGGGGAGGGGGTGAATCAGTGATCCCTTAAAACTTTTTTACTAATTGATTCCTTATCAATTAAACCTCTATGGCTGGTTAAAGCCTCGATCCACTCTTCTTGTATCTCTCAACCTTTCCCGGATTATGCAGTAATGAAAAGGCACATGACACAAGGATTTACAAGGTTCGACACCAAAGGCCTACATCCTTGCCATGCTCTCCCAGCATGGATTCTTCCATTATAACTTGTTAGAATTACAATGGTCGATACAGAGTCCCACTGTATCTCTCCTGAGTCCCACAGGAGGGTCTTTATACTGCGTCCCACAGTGTTACCAGAGTCCCACTGGCCTGCTCCAGAATCCCACTGAAGACTTCTTCTCCCTGAGTCTCACAGGGGTCTTCTCCTGGCTCCTCGAGTCACACGAGTAGCTCTTCTTCACTTTAAGCTTCTTCAAGTATCTTTAGCAGTCTGGGATAAAGACTGCTGGCCTTGCTCTGTACCTCTGATCACTTGAGTTGATCAGGTCTTCTCGTCTTGCTCAGGCTTTATCACCTTCTTCTAAGGATGACCTGGCCTCTCTCCAATTACTGAATACTCAGACAATTTATGTCTTTAACTTCAGTCTGGTCCAGTCTCAACTCAAATCATCTTCATGCACTAAGTGCATTGCATCTCCTCTTCCTCATGCACTGACTGCATGGCCTTCTCAAAATATTCTTCAAGATCTTCAAGTCTTGGACTCCTCAGATGCAGACCACTGATTTAGCACTGTTCACGTGTGCATGTGCATGCATGCATGCATGCACTCCCCTTCTTCTCTTCTTGGTGCAGTAAACCCTCAGAGGGTGTAATTCTTTTCAGCACACACCAACTCCTTGAACATCATACACTTTATTCTCTTTTGATTACACACATAAATGTGTGTTATACACTAGTGTGGATGTCTTCTCTTCTTCTTAGTGTGTACACACTTTGTTTTGCACACACACTAAGGTTCGGCCTTGTTGTCTTTTTGCACACACTTGTTTCACTTTGCACACACTTGAGACTTGGCCTTCACACTTCTTGTTGCACACCCTTAAATGGCCGTAGGGTGTTCCTCTTCAATTTTCACACACACACACTCAAATGAGGTGTGGTCTTCACTTCACCCACACAAGGCTACGGCCTTTCACTTCCTTCTTCACTTGGCACACAAGCACAAGTCTCGGGTCCTTCCTTGTTCTTTTAATCTTCTTCAAAGTGTGCACTTTACTTATGCACACACTTGGTTCTCCATTTTGTACACACAAGGGCTACTACCTCCTCTTTTTCTTTTTGCACAAAAGGCACAAAATGCCACGGCCTTCACTTTAGCACACACACACAATGGTGTGGTCTCGGCCTTCTTTTTCTATTCCACCCAAACTCAAACAAGGTGTGCAAGGGGGTGTGGCCCTCTTCTTGTCTTCAAATGCCGCGCAAGCTCAAGTGTGCAAGGGTGCAACACTGCCGCGCAATCCACAACAAACCTCGAGGGCGCGCAAGGTACTTGCGGCCTCGGGTACTTCCTGTCGCGCAAAAGAAAGACGCACAGGGGACTCCTCACCTCCTTCTTCTTGTCGCGCAAAGGATTTGCGCGCAAGGGACTCCTTCGGGCCAAGGATGGCACCGAGAACAATAGCCGCGCAAAGTTTTGCGCAGTGGCTTCTTTCTTCGCGAGGCAGAGCACTCACGGGACACAAATCTTCAACAAGGTTTCAGCAAGAAAAACCATCGCCTCGGGTGATCCTTTTATAGGCAGAGGCGGCTCAGTCATCCGCGGAGAGATACAACTCAAATACCCGAGTTTTTCGGGTTTTCAAGATTCTGTGAATCTTGATATTTTTCCTCGGTTCACCGCGGGTTCTTCTTCTTTATTTTTGTCTATGTGTATGTGCATGGAATGCACGCAGAGTCTCTGTTTAAACATTTGAGCACAAACACATGGGCCTCGCACCTCCGGTTGCTTCGGCCTTCATCGAATATTCTCTTTTGTTGCATGCAGGCTCATTTTAATGCATGGATGGGTTCAGTGCGTCGAGACGATCACCATGGAGGTCTCGGTTTGCTCGGAGCTGGCCGGGAACTCAAAATAGTCGTTCGGGAGGCTCCTGGTTCAGCGGCGGCTTCGCGGGTGGCTTCGGCTCGAGCTCGAGGTGGAAGAAGAGCCACGGCCGTCGGATCGTGATGCGCGACGACCAGGATTAGATCATCGCCGCGGAGATGGATCGTGCGGCATGGATAAAGCGTGCGATGGCTCGGACGACTGAGATTTGCTCCCGGGGAAATTTCCGCGTCCCACATCGAAACGGCGTCCGATTTTTCCGCAGCTTATTACCCAAGCGCTCCCTCAACGCCGCAATTGAACTTCTCCCCTCCCGGTGCCGCCCCGCACCGGGTTCTCTCTGCGGGCGCGCTCTGCGCCCACTCACGCCTCCTGCGGGCGCGCTCCTAGCGCCCACTATGCACACTGACTCTCTCGGGGGCGCGCTCCTACGCCCCTACTGCGCTCCTTCGGGCGTGCCCCAGGCGCCCATGCGGTGTCTTGGGTGTGCGCCCTGCCGCCCTGGCTCGCCCCACGGGTTCCCCCGGGCGTGGTCCCTTAGTGCCCATGCCTTGGGGTTGAACCCTCAAGGTGCCTTGGCTGGCCATATTTGTTGGCAAAGGCAAATATTAAGACTTTGTTAAAAACAAAGTTCTCCTCCATATAAAATGCCATATCAAGCCCTTTCATTCTTCTTCTCCATTTCTTCTTCTTCATTAGAATTCCTCCAATTCTATTCAACATGTATTGATCACTTAGGAATGGAAATTCTTGAAGGTTCTTCATCTTCAACCGAACTCCTGAATCAACATGAATTCTCCAATGTGCTTCATTGATCTAATCAGAGATCAAGTTGGATCACTTCCAATTCACATGCACTAAGAGTTAGCACATGGACTTCTTTAATCCACTTCATCCACTTAGAACTTGTGGATGGATCATCTTCATCTCCTCATGCATTGTCAATACAATGCATGGTCTTCAAACAATGTTGTGACATTGTATCATCAGGATACAAGTTCTTTGAACTTAAAGAGAAGCTCAACAATCGTCAGATATTACTAGAGAATGTTTCAACCACATCTCCTATGCCACTTAGTGAATCTCCTAAGTGACATGCCTCTTAGTATCATGGCCATTCTCTTTTCCTCACCTACACCATCACTACCTTTGGCATTCACATCTTGACAATTCTAGACATCCATTCATTCTAAGACAACTTCATGCCTCATTAACAACAAATGCAACACAATGCACTTCAATCTCCCCCTTTGTATTTGTTGTCAATACACTTCTTCACCACATATGAATGGGTCAATATGTGTGCCAATATTTCTCCCCCTTATTGGAAATCAAATGCAAAGGTGTGGTGTGGTTCACTTTCAAAAATATCTTCCTCCCTTTGAATAGTATCTTCTTGAAAATCACTAAGCGAGGGATGATGTCACATGTTCTCTTTAGCAAAGAACCTTTAGTAAACCAACTCTAAGTCTACTTGGGCTAACCCGGTGTAGAAAACAAGAGTGATATAACCAAGATTTTTCAATGCTGTCCAACATTCACTATACATGTGAGATCATGCTTCAGGGGTTTGAAAATTTTTCAGATATAACAATGAATTGCTAAATCCTGCACATACTTCACAAAACTCATTAGAAAGTTCAGTGCAATGATAAAGCTCCCCCTTTCAACCATTTGTCTTCAATCCATACTCCCCCTTAATTGACAAGATAAAATCAATTAAGAAACAAGGGATGAAAGTATGATTGGAATACCTTCACTTTTCTTCTCAAGATGGTATTAATCTAAGAATCCCATCTTCTTCAGATTGGCTCCCCCTCAAGGGGTGCACTCCATTCTTTCCAAACCATCCTCCAGTTGAGAATGATCATCATCTTCAATTCCCTGTAATGTTAGCACATGTAAATGCAAGTGATTAGGGAATAAGATGGAACCTCCTTGGTTCATCAATGTGAACAACAAGGTTGAGAAGATTCTCTCAACCGAGATGTCCCATTTTCACCATTCTTCACACTTGCACATTTGATCTTCATTGATGATTGTGCTGGTGTGGTTCTCAAAACATCTTCATGTGAAACCTTCTTCTTCCCTTTTGCTTTAGCAATTGCCAGAGCTTCATCTTCAAATCTTTGTAGTTCTCTGGCAAGTTGCAACTGATGTGGCCATATGACAAGTAAATCATTTGGAAGAGTGGCCTCAGTTCTGGAAGTTCCACATGGTTCCTTTGATGCTGTCAAGCTACCTCTCTTAGGCAACTTGTTTTCAATCAATCCCTTCTGCTTCTTCTGGATTGATTGTCTGTTTGAGTCCAGTCTGCCTCTATTGAATTTCATGGCTTCTTTACAAAGATCCATGGTATGACCTTTCTTTCCACAGTAGAAGCATATTTTCTTGGTGGTCCTTCTAGATGACTCACCCTTCTTGGATTTAGACTCCAAGGACTTCTCTTCCTTTTTCAACATCTTCTTGGGAGCTTCTTCCACTTTCTTATGATTGCTTCCCAAGGATTCTTTCTGAGCCAGGTTCTGTGATCTTTTCTTCTTTCCAGCTTTGGATACAGTTGGAGATTGACATGTATCATTCTTTTGACCACTTTTGAAACCATCCCAGATGTTGTCAAGTAATCCAAATCTGTTAGCAGTAAACAGATGTCTCTGGACCTGTGGATGTTGCTTATTTCCTTCTGGCTTGCTCCCCCTTGGCATGAGCTTCCTTTGTGCTTTGACATTTAGTGGATTGTACCAACAATCCTTTGCACAGTGCCCATACTTATTACAACACCAACATTGACCCACAAATCTTGACTTCTTCAGTCCTTCTGATTTTAGGGTACTTGTCTTGAATTGTTGTGCTGCTTCAGGAGAGCTTTCTTCCTTCATTGTCTTCATCCATTCTTGTTTAGAATTATTCTTCCATCCTGCACTTTTTGTGGAAACACAATTAGACGCATGAGTACAAGATGGGATGGATGGTACCTTCATTTTAGAAGTTGTTGCCCTTTTATTAGAAGATGTCTTTCTTTTAGAATCATCCTGCACAATGCATACTTGAGTAGCAACATGTCTTCTTGCAGCTGACTGGGAGGATTCAGCTTTAGGTGATTGCAGATGTTTCAATATCACCTCCAGTTCTAAACACTTCATGTTGAGGGAGTTCTTCTCATCCTCAATTGTTCTTATCCTTCCTTCCCATTTCTCTTCCAGCTGTTTTATCTGGTCTTCATGCACCTGCTTCATTTCAAGCAATGAGTTGTCAAGCTCCTTCACCCTTTTGACTTTGTCTTCAAGTTGAGCATCTCTGACAACCATTGAAACTCTGTGTCTCTTTTCCAGTGCACGGAAAACATCTTTGATCATTATCAAAAATATTTCTTTCTCAGAAGAGCTCCTTTGCAATTCTTCACAGGTATCTTCATATCTTTCATTGCAAAGGGAAACAGTTTCATCTTTGGCCTTCACCAGCTTTCTGAGAGTGTTGGTTATGCCAACCCTTTTTGCCAATTGATCTTCCATTACATTGGCTTCTTCTTCTAACTGTGATTTTTCTTCATGAAGATCATGGATGCCTGTAGCTATACACTTTGCCACTTCCATGGGAACTGTCTTCTGAAGATATTTGAGTGCACTCTGAAGATCATTCATTGTTTCAACTTCATCACAGCTAGGACAGGCTTTCTTCATCTTCTTGGCCTGTTTCTTCTTTCTATTTTTCTGAGTCTTGGCATATTTCTCCATTTGAGGCTGGTCGCTCGTTTCCTCAAATCTGCACTTCATAAAGACTCCCTTGGATCTTTTAGAGGTAACCTGCCTCTGATACCAATTGAAGTGCCCAGATCAGTGTGAATCACTGAGAGGGGGAGGGGGTGAATCAGTGATCCCTTAAAACTTTTTTACTAATTGATTCCTTATCAATTAAACCTCTATGGCTGGTTAAAGCCTTGATCCACTCTTCTTGTATCTCTCAACCTTTCCCGGATTATGCAGTAATGAAAAGGCACAGGACACAAGGATTTACAAGGTTCGGCACCAAAGGCCTACATCCTTGCCATGCTCTCCCAGCATGGATTCTTCCATTATAACTTGTTAGAAATACAATGGTCGATACAGAGTCCCACTGTATCTCTCCTGAGTCCCACATGAGGGTCTTTATACTGCGTCCCACAGTGTTACCAGAGTCCCACTGGCCTGCTCCAGAATCCCACTGAAGCCTTCTTCTCCCTGAGTCTCACAGGGGTCTTCTCCTGGCTCCTCGAGTCACACGATTAGCTCTTCTTCACTTTAAGCTTCTTCAAGTATCTTCAGCAGTCTGGGATAAAGACTGCTGGCCTTGCTCTGTACCTCTGATCACTTGAGTTGATCAGGTCTTCTCGTCTTGCTCAGGCTTTATCACCTTCTTCTAAGGATGACCTGGCCTCTCTCCAATTACTGAATACTCAGACAATTGATGTCTTTAACTTCAGTCTGGTCCAGTGTCAACTCAAATCATCTTCATGCACTAAGTGCATTGCATCTCCTCTTCCTCATGCACTGACTGCATGGCCTTCTCAAAATATTCTTCAAGATCTTCAAGTCTTGGACTCCTCAGATGCACACCACTGATTTAGCACTGTTCACGTGTGCACGTGCATGCATGCATGCATGCACTCCCCTTATTCTCTTCTTGGTGTAGTAAACCCTCAGAGGGTGTAATTCTTTTCAGCACACACCAACTCCTTGAACATCATACACTTTATTCTCTTTTGATTACACACATAAATGTGTGTTATACACTTGTGTGGATGTCTTCTCTTCTTCTTAGTGTGTACACACTTTGTTTTGCACACACACTAAGGTTCGGCCTTGTTGTCTTTTTGCACACACTTGTTTCACTTTGCACACACTTGAGAATTGGCCTTCACACTTCTTGTTGCACACCCTTAAATGGCCGTAGGGTGTTCCTCTTCAATTTTCACAGACACACACTCAAATGAGGTGTGGTCTTCACTTCACCCACACAAGGCTACGGCCTTTCACTTCCTTCTTCACTTGGCACACAAGCACAAGTCTCGGGTCCTTCCTTGTTCTTTTAATCTTCTTCAAAGTGTGCACTTTACTTATGCACACACTTGGTTCTCCATTTTGTACACACAAGGGCTACTGCCTCCTCTTTTTCTTTTTGCACAAAAGGCACAAAATGCCACGGCCTTCGCTTTAGCACACACACACAATGGTGTGGTCTCGGCCTTCTTTTTCTATTCCACCCAAACTCAAACAAGGAGTGCAAGGGGGTGTGGCCCTCTTCTTGTCTTCAAATGCCGCGCAAGCTCATGTGTGCAAGGGTGCAACACTGCCGCGCAAGCCACAACAAACCTCGAGGGCGCGCAAGGTACTTGCGGCCTCGGGTACTTCCTGTCGCGCAAAAGAAAGACGCGCAGGGGACTCCTCACCTCCTTCTTCTTGTTGCGCAAAGGAGTTGCGCGCAAGGGACCCCTTCGGGCCAAGGATGGCACCGAGAACAATAGCCGCGCAAAGTTTTGCGCAGTGGCTTCTTTCTTCGCGAGGCAGAGCACTCACGGGACACAAATCTTCAACAAGGTTTCAGCAAGCAAAACCATCGCCTCGGGTGATCCTTTTATAGGCAGAGGCGGCTCAGTCATCCGCGGAGAGATACAACTCAAATACCCGAGTTTTTCGGGTTTTCAAGATTCTGTGAATCTTGATATTTTTCCTCGGTTCACCGCGGGCTCTTCTTCTTTATTTTTTGTCTATGTATATGTGCATGGAATGCACGCAGAGTCTCTGTTTAAACATTTGAGCACAAACACATGGGCCTCGCACCTCCAGTTGCTTCGGCCTTCATCGAATATTCTCTTTTGTTGCATGCAGGCTCATTTTAATGCATGGATGGGTTCAGTGCGTCGAGACGATCACCATGGAGGTCTTGGTTTGCTCGGAGGTGGCCGGGAACTCAAAATAGTCGTTCGGGAGGCTCCTGGTTCAGCGGCGGCTTCGCGGGTGGCTTCGGCTCGAGCTCGAGGTGGAAGACGAGCCACGACCGTCGGATCGTGATGCGCGACGACCAGGATTAGATCATCGCCGCAGAGATGGATCGTGCGGCATGGATAAAGCGCGTGATGGCTCGGACGGCTGAGATTTGCTCCCGGGGAAATTTCCGCGTCCCACATCGAAACGTCGTCCGATTTTTCCGCAGCTTATTACCCAAGCGCTCCCTCAACCCCGCAATTGAACTTCTCCCCTCCCGGTGCCGCCCCGCACCGGGTTCTCTCTGCGGGCGCGCTCTGCGCCCACTCACGCCTCCTGCGGGCGCGCTCCTAGCGCCCACTATGCACACTGACTCTCTCGGGGGCGCGCTCCTACGCCCCTGCCGCGCTCCTTCGGGCATGCCCCAGGCGCCCATGCGGTGTCTTGGGTGTGCGCCCTGCCGCCCTGGCTCGCCCCACGGGTTCCCCCGGGCGTGGTGCCCTAGTGCCCATGCCTTGGGGTTGAACCCTCAAGGTGCCTTGGCTGGCCATATTTTTTGGCAAAGGCAAATATTAAGACTTTGTTAAAAACAAAGTTCTCCTCCATATAAAATGCCATATCAAGCCCTTTCATTCTTCTTCTCCATTTCTTCTTCTTCATTAGAATTCCTCCAATTCTATTCAACATGTATTCATCACTTAGGAATGGAAATTCTTGAAGGTTCTTCATCTTCAACCGAACTCCGGAATCAACATGAATTCTCCAATGTGCTTCATTGATCTAATCAGAGATCAAGTTGGATCACTTCCAATTCACATGCACTAAGAGTTAGCACATGGACTTCTTTAATCCACTTCATCCACTTAGAACTTGTGGATGGATCATCTTCATCTCCTCATGCATTGTCAATACAATGCATGGTCTTCAAACAATGTTGTGACATTGTATCATCAGGATACAAGTTCTTTGAACTTAAAGAGCAGCTCAACAATCGTCAGATATTACAAGAGAATGTTTCAACCACATCTCCTATGCCACTTAGTGAATCTCCTAAGTGACATGCCTCTTAGTGTCATGGCCATTCTCCTTTCCTCACCTACACCATCACAACCTTTGGCATTCACATCTTGACAATTCTTGACATCCATTCATTCTAAGACAACTTCATGCCTCATTGACAACAAATGCAACACAATGCACTTCAACTTTGCCTATATCATGACTTACAAGATAAAAGGAATTTTCTTACTTAATATTTTTTTGAGGGATTTGTCTCAATATATGTATAGATAATATTTATTTTATTATTCACATGATTGGTAATATTATATATTATTTACACAATTAATTAATATTTTATGATAAAATAATTTACGAATAATATATTATTTTATTTCATCTTAGCATGCCTGTTAATTTATTAATTTATGTGATTGCATTTAATCATCCAAAAAAACCAAGCATCACAAAAATAAATTAATAAAAATGAACTAATAAATAAAATAAATATATGATATGACAGTCATTATAATCAAATTGTTGGTTTACCAAGTAGAGATAAACCAACTTTGACTATTTGGGAAAAAGATCTTTAAGCTGATGCTTGGATCAAGTTGCAACATTCCCCCATTAACCTGTGTATCTCCTTGGATGGTTTCACTTTAGATCAATCCTGAACTCTCACCTCTCGAAGGATGATCCATTAATTATAAATATTTAGTCACTCATAGGTGAGAGGTACAAGGGGTTTACAGTTATATAAAATAAAACTTGGACACACAGACCTATAATTAATAAATAAGGATGAGATGATACACAAATGATAATTTTTCATTAAATAAACAATTCTCACACCAATTCATGAAATAATAATAAATTAATTAAACCTAACACATATATAGGTTATTAAAACTCATGATCAATCACAACATAAAACAAAAACATATTGAAATATCATATAATTATTTTTAAGTCATTCATATTATGATAAATTTAATTGAATTTTTGAATTAATATAATAGTTAATTATTTATTTCAATATTTTTTCCAAATTAGTTCCATAGAAACAATAAGATTCCAATCATGTATTATTTAAAAACAATTAAATAATTTAAATTTAAATTTAATATAATTTATCACATGATATGTATTGGCAAGGCCACACGACATGTACCATTCAGAATCGATTTAAATTCAATACTAACATTTAATACATTGATGAAATTCACTCTATAGGTTTGATAACATGTGACTTATGCTTAAATAGGGTGTATTATTAGTCAACATGTCATGTGACTTATGGAATGTATGGTATCGGGCATGCACTATGTATTTACAAAGAATTTTGGACACACATAGTGTCACACTATACACAATATATTGTTCCATGGGTCAAGCCATGTAGTCTGCATGGCATGTATGACACCACAACATACCATAAATATATTCCATGTGTACCAATGGAAATGGAAGTGAATTAAAATATTTTTAATACAATCACTACACATTGTGTAGTGAATAATTTACATTGATAATTTTTTTTAAGAATTTATATAAGGACAAAACCTTAAATCATTACACAATTTTGAGTTTCTAAACCAGAATTCACATTTTTATATCCCTAAATACCTCTTATATTTATTATTTTAGAGAATTAAATAATCACAATTACCTGAAAAATATATATTACTAAGTGGAAAATTCCACTCAATGTCCATTTTTTACAATATAAAACTTCTAAAATGGAACAAATTTTATTTATATTAAAATCTTTTAGACTTTAAACATAACTTCTTAATTATTCCTACTAATCCTTAAACCCTGTGAAAATCATTTTAAAACATGAGATGAGTAAATAATTATTATCAAGGGATATAAAGGAATAAAATCAATTAGTCTAAAAAAACATTAAAATCCATAAAATTATTTCATTTTTCATAATTTTCATCTAGAGAAAATAATAAATCATATCCAAATTTGAAAACATTTTTTGTTTAAATAAATTATTTAAAACCCCCAAAAAAGAAATAGAAACCCATTTTAGGATTTTTGGATCATAATATTCATAACCAATGTTCACTCATGTCAGATATAACTAGATATTGGATAAATCCATAAGAGAAACCTACCAGTTAGGTCCATCCTTCTTTCCTTTGAAGGTATATAACATTACCCAACTCATTTGATATGTATATTGAGCTCACCCATCGTATAAGCAGTATCAGGATCACCCATTATATAAGATGTATCAGACTCACCTATAATAATCTGTAATTATAAAGTGTTATATCATGAACATAACATTATTAATATTGAATCTTTTCATCATAAATAACTTGAAAACTCTTTTGAACCCATATGCAAAGTCATGTTCAAGATTCTTGTAAAATTTATGATTAATATCTATTTTTTCCGAAAAAAAATCCATAAAAGAAAAATTATTAGAATTATGACAGACAAGAAATTATTTGAATAATCACAATTTTTTTAGAGTAATTTTCATAAAATATAACAACAATGAAACAATTAAATGTATGTCAATCTATAAATGTTAAAAAATGTTCTTTTGTATTTTTTAAAGAAAGAGAAAATGTTCTGTATGAAATGCTAAAAAAGATTGCATTTGAAAAATTTTGAAATAGATTAAAAAAGACAAAATTTTATTTTTAATTAATTTATTTCAATATAAATTTATCCATAATATAATTTTAAAAATATATACACAGAAAAGAGATTTATAAAATAAATGATTAAAACATGTTAAATAGGGTTTTAATGTAATGTTTCACATAACAGAAGTCCGAATCATTACCCACACTCTTTAAATTTATTAAAAATAAAGTTATGATAATTATTTAATTTATTAAAAACATTTATTATGTTTATTATTTATTTTTTTTCAATTTTACCATGTCATATTAAATTACTTAATCGATTAAATTCACGTCGGGTGTTTTGAGGATATTCATCTCATAAGTCCAAAAACAATTTCATAGGTTGACTATCGAAATAAAGTTCACGGTTATATAATATCCATAATCTTATTTAAAACAAAATAATCTTGTTTATACAAGAAAATCATTTTTGTATACATCCATAAATAGCATACATGAAAAATGAAACATGTCGTATCATTGAGGCGGTAGTCCACAAGTACACATAATCCATGTTTTCATTGTTCAATTAAAGTGATAGAAATAAGGTAAGTATAATTTTATTTTTATAGATTTATAATTATGTAATAAATATCATATAATTTATTTAAATCTATTTTTATAAACCATCCAAGTGATGAGGTGATGAAAAATATAAAATATATGTTCATGAGGTGGTAGTCTGCATGTACGCATGAAAGATGTTTTCATTTTCCATTAAATGGATATGTAGATAAAAAAGGGTTATGACATAAAAATAATAAAAGTTATGTATATTATAAATATTTTTGTTATTATATCACAATGGTTAGGATAGGTTTGAAGGATTTAAAATAAGAAATGGAAATAAAATAATCAGTTAATAACTATACCTCTTCTTCAGACAAAATCCATAGATTTATACCTAAATACTTATTAGAATGGTATTATGGTAAAAATAGGAAATATATGATGTGGTTAGGGATTTTAGTAAGGTAATTGTTAAGTGATTTTATAGGCTATGAGTCTCTTGAGGTGAGGATATGAGAGGATAGGGTGTGCTTTTATTAGTGAGGAAGAAGACACACTTGGAAATGTTTCAAAAGATTAGAATATATTAGTGTATTAATTAGTCAATGTGGCTCCAAAATGACTCATTATTTAAAAATTGATAATTTATTTTTGAAATTTATTAATAAAATAAAATTTTTACCATTTTTTAATTCATTTTAATCCTTATCATTTTATTATTAACATATTTTAACTCTTACTATGATTACTTAAATTTTTTACCAAAGGTAATATTCATAACGACAAAAAATAAAGTTGAACACATTACCAAATTTTAACCATTTGATTGTAAATAGGAATTATAATTTTGAAGAGTAAATATTTTAATATGGTACAAATTAATTTTAGAATTATAATAGAAGACACGATGAAAAAATATTCTCAATAAAAACGACTTCTAAATATAAAAATAGTTTTATTTCAAAATCAAGTGTAATGTTGATTTACATTAAATTTATTATATTATAATTAATCAAAATGAAATAATTAAATGTTAAAATGAATCAAAAATATAATTTTATTTAATAAATACATGAAAATGAATGAAAAGTTTCATAAAAAAATCTGTATTTTATACTTTTCACCCTAAAATTAACATTTACTAGAAAATTCCCAAAAATTCACTCTAAGATAAAAGTTAGTTTTTGATTAAAAAATTTAAGTTTGTTTAGTCAAATAATAATTTTAAATTATACAAATTAATCATTAAAATAAATTCATATAATACATATAAATGAATTTAATATGAATAAAACTATTTACTTTTGGATAGAAATAATTACATAACATTATTATAATGAATATAAACATATAAAATATAATTAAGAAAATAATAAATTTATATACCATTAAATTTACCTAGGTTTTTAATATTCTCCATTTTGGAAATTATGTCTTTATAATTTTATTCATTACTTAAATAGGTGGAGATATATCTCTATCATTCCATTTAATGATTCCCATGTTGATTCTTCCATCACATGGTTCTTCCAAAAACATTAAATTAGTTAGTCAATTTATTTTTCAATATTTCTCTCTATGACCAATAATATGAAACAAATTTTCCTCATAAGAATTATTTTTTCCAATTAAACTACTTCATCGCTCAAAATAAGGGATGTACCTAATTTGTTTCTTAAAAATGAAACATGAAGCACATTATATACCTAGGAGGAACATAGAGGAAAGTAAAAATTTTAAGAAATTAATCCAAATTTCTCCATAATTTCATATGGTCCATATAACTACCCTCTTTTTATTATATACTTAAACATGATGTATTACATAAAACCTTCACTTAATACAACATAGAAGATCGAGAGGTCTAGTATCGTTGGGGCTTAGGAATATTATAGAACAACTTAAATCATATAACACAACATATTATTGAAAAATTCCTTTACAACACCACTAAATTCGTTCGTATTTAGCATTGGATAGGATAACCTCAAGACATTCATAAGAAAAGGGTGAGCTATAAATCCCAGTAAGGGAATAAACATGGAATAACACAAGGAATACAATACATGTTAGAAAATAGGCATATCAATGGATCACAATAGAAACATGAACATAAAGGCATGATAAATCATGATAATCATAACATGGAAATGTTGCAATAACACTTTACATGGAATTAGCATGAGCCAAGGCTCATCTCACATAGAGCACGAGTAAACCCTCATTACACATAAATCACAAGTAAACCCTAATTTCACTTAAATTATCATGATTAAACACTCATTGCACATGAATTATCATGATACTGTACTTTACCCAATGCATTGGAGCACTATTAGGGCGCACCCTTCATAAACATTTCATTTCATGCATAAGTGTGCCACATGGATCATACAACCTAGAATCATTCATAATAATTTATTCCATGATAAAGGGATGAGGAATAAATACACGAATCTTAATAATCAATAATTAAATGTTCATAAAGGTGAATACCCCTGATAGATAAATGAGCATGGTATTTACTACACAATGACATTGGCTTGGAAAATTGCGGGGCAATTTCAGCAAAATATTCATAAAACTGGTTGATGACAGAGAAAGTGGTGTCTCATAATATGTAAATATAATGCAAAGTAATGGGGTAATATATATACATGTCCCAATATAAGTATTGGAATTTATATTCATAATAAAAAAGATTAACTTGAATGTAAATGAGGAGAGAGAAATTCATTACAGAATTTCCTCATAGTAACTGGTGTACATGGGAGGAATTAATGAGATAGAAAGGGGTCTATAAACATTAAAACATAAAGAGGGAATTATGGAGGAGGTGATAAATCATACCCCAACATATATAATTGAAAATAAAAGGGCATAACAATATTAAGAAACATGGATAAAAAGAGAAAGGTAGGAACCTCTTACATGGAAGTGTGATCCCAAAGTATTGAGAGAGTCTTGAGAGATGATTATTGGGAGATTGGGGTGCCTTGGGAGGATTATATAATGAGGTGGTAAGATTTTGGGAGAAATCCAAAGGCTTTATGTGAAGTGGAAGTGGGAGCTTGGGTGGGATTATATAGGAAAGGAGAGGGAATTTTTATTATTTAGGTTTGGGACACCACACATTAAACTAATCAAAACCACAAACCATCCCATGGTTTTTTCCCATGTTTTTTTCCAAAGGGTAGTGAGAAAACATTATAAGGCCAATGGCTGAACCTATTAAAATAATAGGGATGCTTAAGTGGAGGTGAGTCACACTCTGAAGGAAAACAATTTAAAAAGACAAAATGTTTTATAATCCTTGAAGGGCCCACTAATGCTTTGTAATATAAATAAAACAAACTGAAAATCTCATTATTTTATTGGTAAAACATATATTGGCCGAACATAATGTTTATAGTATTTTATTACATGACTATTGGGTCATTATGATGTCATAAAACAAATTATATATTTAAACAGTATTTAATTTTTACCCAAAAATTCAACTATCTCAGAAAATTAATTAAAATTCACCGTTGGATAATTTGAACATCTGGATTCCAAAAAATAATATTAAATATATATAAATAATTTTCAAAATATGTGAATTTTTACTTTTAAAATAAAAAATGACATTTATCGAAAATTAATGGGTTTTGACAAAAACACATTTCAAACCATAATAAAAATTACAATTGAATTCATAAAAATATATGATAATTTATATTTAATAAAAGTAATTTAATAATAAAAATTATTATATTTTATTAAACTATTATTTTTTTAAAAAATCCATCAATTCATCAAAATACATTTCTTATTTGAATATTAACTAAAAATACTATTTGTGCTTTAAAAACTATTTACAAAGTAACAATAATAGAAAGAATATATATTATCTATACAAGAATAATGTACATAATCATAGTACTAGGGTCTTGTTACATAACCCCTTAAAAAACTTTTATAAGACCTTGGGTTAAGGTTCACGAGAGTGACAGACTCTTGAGGTGGCTCAGATAACATTTCTTGAGTGGTAATCTCTATCAAATTACACTTCTCTCATAGGTGGTCCCGCTCGAGCTTAACGTATTGAAGATCATCTTGGGCTTAGTAAAGAGTGATTCCCAATGACATTGCCTCCTTTCTGAGATCCAAAAAATGGGCTTCGTATGAGGAAATTCTACTTGATGAGGCCATCACTTCATTTTTTTGAGTAAATTGGATTTTTAAAGCCCTATATTAATTCTAATCATGTGATTACCGTTCAATGTCTATATTAACAATAGTCAAAATTAATAAAGGTATTTTAAAATCCAAAACATAGAACCAAATAAGTGCATATGTTTTACATACCCATAAGAAGACATTTAAATTGACCAAGAGGAATTTTTATTAATTAATTTTTGGGTCATTACAATCTCCACCTTTAAGAAATTTCCCCATCCAAATTTCCTTTTCCCATAGTAAAACAAATGTGGGTAACTCTACTTCATCACTTCTTCTGATTCCCACATTTCTTCTTCAAACTTGTGGTTTTTTCACAACACCTTGACGAGGGGCATTGTCTTATTTCATTGGACTTTTTCTCTACATTATAAGATCTTCACTGGTTTCTCCTCATAAGAAAGATCATCCTCTAGCTACACTACATATGAAGAGAGTACTTGTGAAGAGTCTGGTATGTACTTCCTTAAGAGGGATACATGAAAGACTTCATGTACTTCGGCCAAGGTAGGTGGAAGTGCTAGTCAATAGGCTACAACCCCGATACGATCAAGAATCTAGAAGGGGATGAGGTACCTTGTACTTAACTTCCCCTTCTTTCCAAACCTCATGACCTTATTCCATGGAGATAAGAATAGAAATATCATGTATCCAAATTTAAACTAAAGGTCTTGTTGACGGTTATCTGCATAACTCTTCTGTCAACTCCAGGATTCCTTAATATGCTGCTAAATGGGTTTCACCTTCTCCCCCATCTCTTTGATCATTTCTGGTCCTAGCAGCTTACCCTCACTAACTTTATCCCAACATTTCGGTGTTTTTCACCTCTTCCCATATAGGGAATCATACGGTTCCATTCGAATGACCAAGTGTAAGCTATTATTTTAGGATAATTCAACTAGAGGAAGATGTTGACCCCATCCTCCTTTAATGTCCTTTGAACACGATCTTAACATATCTTATATTGTTTGAATAGATCACTCAGATTGTCCATCATTTTGAGGATGATAGGCCATATTGAAGTTCAGTTCAGTATCTAGAGCTTGTTGAGGACTCTTCCAAAACATAAAGGTGAATCTTGGATCTCGATCGTATATAATAGATAGTGGTATTCCGTGAAACCTTACCATTTCTCTGATATATATCCATGCCAGTTGATCTAATAAAAAATCCTCCCAAATTTCAATAAAGTGTTCAGACTTTGTATGATGATCCACAACAACTCAGATTGCATTGTTTCCTTTGAATGTCTTCAGAAGTCTAGTGAAAATGTGCATGGTGATGTTATTTCATTTCCATCCTGGTACGGGTAATGGTTGCATCATCCCCTTAGACATATGTCTCTCATCATTATCTTGCTGGAACACCAGGCACATTGATGTAAATTCAGTGATCTCCTAAAGCATATTATCCCACTAATAATGCTCTCAGATATCTTGATACATATTTGCGTTTCCTAGGTGAATAGAGAAATTTGAACTATGTGAATCATCCAAAAGTTCCTTCTTTAGATCCGAACATGATGGAACACAAAGTATTTTCCCAAATCTCACAATTCCTTATTCATTAACATTGAACTATGAAGATTTCCCTTTTTTGATAGATTCCAATTTCTTATGAATTTCCACATCACCAATTTGATCATCCTTTATCCTTTCCAAAAGAGATGGTTGAGCAATCATTTGTGAAATGATTGATGATTTTCCCATATTTATGATTCCCATGTTCATCTTCATAAAATCTAAGAAGATTGGATCCTTCTCAATTCTCATCAATGACAGAATCACTAGGTCCATTCTACTTAGAGCATCATCCACCTTATTCACTTTCCCAGGGAGGTAATTGATTGAGTAGTCATAGTATTTGATCATCTCTAACCATAGTCATTGGCGCATGTTCTACTCTTTCTATGTGAATATATACTTTAAGCTTTTGTGGTCCATATATATTTCAAACTTCACCCCAAAGAGATAATGACACCAAATTTTTAAAACAAAGATCACCAAAGCCAACTCCAGATCATGTCTTGGATAATTCTGCTCATGAACTTTCAATTGCATTGAATCATAAGAAATTAATTTGTTATTTTTCATCAACACACAGCCCAATCCCTTATTCAAATCATCAATGAATACCACAAAAATATCTCCACTTGTGGGTAAAGTGATAATGAGAGCAGTGATAAGAATCCTTTTCAACTCCATGAATAATTCATCGCATTCATCACTCCAAGAAAACTATACTCCCTTCCGAGTTAGCTTGGTAAGAGGGTTGGAAAATCATGAGAAATTTCTCAAAAATATTTGATAATATCCATCTAACCCCAAATATATATGGATATCCATTAATAATTTCGGCCTCGAACATCCCTCTATTACAGTTGTCTTGGAGAGATCCATAGATATCCCTTTGCCTGTGATGATATGGCCCAAGAATAAGAGCTCCTTCAACAAGAACACACACATGCTGTACATTGAATAGTTCTTCTCCTTTCGAAAGGTATATAGTATAGTTCTTAGATGCTCCTCATGGTCCTTCGTAGTTTTGGAGTATATTAGAATATCATCTACAAAGACAACCAAAAATTTTCTATAGTAATCTCTAAAGAGTCTATTCATCATGTACATGAAGATTCCTAGAGCATTAGTGAGTCTGTAAGGCATTACTATGAATTCATAGTGCCCATATCTTATACGAAAAGCAGTCTTGGGGATATCTTCCTTATTCAACCTTAATTGATAATATCCCTACAAAAAATATACCTTAGAGAAGTATTGTTCTCCATGTAGCTGAGCGAACAAGTAATCAATTCATCGGAGAGGATACTTGTTCTTTATGGTGATTTTGTTAAGCTCATGATAATCGATGCAAAGGCGCATTGACCCATCCTTATTCTTGATGAAGAGGACAAGTGAACACCATGGTGGAGAACTTGGGAGTATAAAACCTTTATCTAGATTCTCTTGTAGTTGTGGATTCAGCTCCTCAAGCTCCACAACATCCATTCTATACGAAGACTTGGATATTGACAATGCCCCAGGAATAAGATGAATTGATAATTAAAAATATCTTCTTGGAGGAAGACCACACAATTCATTAGGAAAAACATCAGTGAATTCCCTCAAAACATGCATGTATTCAAGGATGGTTTACTCCTTAGACTCAATCATATGAGCCCGATACACATGCTCATAGGGCAATAATATTCACGCTTGAGATGATGGAGCTGAAGAAGATTCAACTTCTTCCTTGTACTTGTACAAAATCAGGGGTCGATTCTCTACACGGAGAGTGATTTCCCTCTAACAGAAATTTATGTTGGATCTATATACGGAAAGACAATCCATGCCAATAATTGCATCAAATTCCATAAGAGGGAGTATGATGAGGTTCACTGGGAAGTATAATCCACCGATTATGATAGGGGAGGAGTTATATTAATGGGATGCAATGATTTCCTCATTTTCCGTACTCACAGACATCTTTAATTCCATGATTTTTTTGTGGTGTTTGGACTGTTATAATAAACATTCAGGATATAAAAGAATGCATAGAACTTGAATCAAAAAGTATGTTCTCTATTCTTGAATGAATGACTAGCATACCTATCACCAGTTCTTTTTCTAGGTTATCTTCGGTGGTAGTGATGGAAAAAGCACTCCCTTGCTGCCTTGGAGGTTGTTGGTTGCCTAAAAAAACCAATGGCTTAGGGAACTGGTTTGCAAGTTTCCCTGGTTCTTTCCAATTGAAGCAAAGAACAATGCGTTAAGAGTCGAATGGAGCGTTCCTCTCCTCTGTTGCAGTCGTGGGGTTTTCTTTTCTTCAGTTAACAACTAGGTGTCCTTCTCTTCCACACCTAATGTACTTCCTCGTCCACTTAAAGAAATTTCTGGGCTGCTTCATTCCGCACCTTTGGGAAGTGGGGTGATGGATCTTAATATCACCGTTGGATTTATCTATCAGACCATGAGAATTGAAGTTCACCTTATGCTTCTTATCCCCGTGATACCCAAGAGATTTTCCGATCTTTATTTTGTCCTTGAGGGCACATCAGACAATTTTTTCATAGCTGCCTAAGTCACGGATCGCTAGAGAATTCTGCAGGATAGGTTTCAGCCCACCAAAGAAGCGGTAAACCTAGTATTCGGGGGTAACGAAAAAGCCAGAGGTGTATCATGCAAGCCCTGTGAAGTTTTCCTCATACGTTCTGACAGATTCATTGTATTTTTTCTTGACGACAAGGAAGTCCCTTTCCATCTTAAGCTGATAGTGTGCGGAAAATATTTATCAAAAAAATCTTTCATAAATCCTTCAATTCCAACACCTCGATGTCCTACTCAGGATTTTTATTTTTGATCAATGTCCACCATTGATCAACTTAACCCCTCATACGGTAAGCATCCAGAAGAAACTTCTCTTGTTCAGAACATTGAAGGATGGAGAAGATCTTTTAAATGGAGTTGATCCATTTATCGGTATTTGAGGGATCAGATAATTCATTAAAATTAGGAGGCCCTCGTATCATGAAGATTTCGATAGTGACTTGTTCATTATAAGGTGGGGGGTGTTGAAAGTTCATCTTGATCCATGTTTCTATTCAAATCTTGAGTTAATTTATAGAGTATCATGACAAAGTTCATGATTTCCGCTCCCATTGGATTGGGGATCTCAATAGAACAGTCAACGCATTGATCTTCACACCGGTTGTTAGCCCAAGTGCTCCTATTACCAGCCATTGGATGGAATAAAATGGAAGTTAGGTGTAACACATAAAGGGTAATCCAAGGACAAAACAAATGATTTATAATTAACTTTTATTTCCATAACTTCTGAATCTATAGGCTTTAATATATGTTATCCATGATCTACTTTCTAACATATATTATTAGAAGGATTTTTTTATTCCCTTAATAATGGTTCATACTAAGATTGTAAATTTACCAATGAAAATCCCCCAGGAGTGTCATAAGAAAGGGTGAAACAAGGTCCATTTTTGTGTACCAGGATACCTTGGGTCAAGCCCAAAACTCCTTGTCAGGGATTACACCCCTAGGTACGTCTGTGCCAGAGCTGCATCTACCTGCTCGTATTCAGATAGGTATGTATTTCCTTGATAAACCACTTACTCAATACCCTCCAAAATATAGGAATGTTTTTATTATACATAGTCTTGTCTCTAAGTCTTCACTATGGTTTTATAATCCAAATCCCAAAAATAACTAAACCTATCATCTGATACCAACTATAACAACCCTATTCTTTATTACAAACTTAAACATGATTTATTACATAAAACCTTCACTTGATAAAACATAGAATATCAAGAGGTATAATGTATTTAAGGCTTAGGAACATTACATAACAACATAAAGTATAGAATATAACATCCTACTGAAAACTTCCTTTACATTACCACTACATTCCCTTATACTTAGCATTGCATAGAATAACCTAAGGACATGAACAAGAAATGGGTGAGCTATAAAGCCCAGTAAGGGAATACACATGGAATAAAAAGAGGAATATAGTACAAGTTAGACAATAGGAATATCAATGGAGCACAAGAGAAAATGAACATAGAGTCATGATAAACCATGATAATCATAACTGGGAAATGTGGAAACAACACTTCACATATAATTAGCATGATCCCGGGCTCATTGTACCTAGATCATGAGTAAAACATCATTTCACATGAAGCATGAATAAACCCTCCTTTCACTTGAATTATCCCGAGTCAACACTCATTGCACATGATGTATCATGATACTATACTTTACCCAATGCATTGGAGCGTAATCAGGGCACACCCTTCATAAACATTTCATTTGATGCATAAGTGTGCCACATTAATCATACAACATGGAATCATTCATAATAATTTATTACATTATAAAGGGATGTGGAATACATTAATGGATCTTAATAATAAATAATTATGTGTTCATAAATGTTAATACCCTTGATAGAGCAATGGGCATGGTATTTACTACACAATTAGATTGTCTTGGAAAATTGCGGTGCAATTTTGGTTGTGTAACGACGTGACATAAGAATTCATAAAAATGGTTGATGAGAGAGAAATGAGTGTCTCATAATGCGTACATATAATGGATAGTAATGGGGTAATATATATACATTTCCCAACATATGTAATGGAATTTATATTCATAATACAAAATAATAGCTTGAATGTAAATAAGGAGAGAGAAAGTCGTTACGGAATTTTGGCATAGTAATGGGTGTAAATGGGAGGAATTAATGAGAGAGAAATGGGTATATCATCATTTAAACATAAATAGGGAAGTATGGGGTAGGTGAGAAATTATACCCCAACATTTATAATTGAAAATAAAATGGCATAACAATATTAAGAAACTTGGATAAAAAGAGAAAGGTAGAAATCAGTTACTTGGAAGTGTGATCCCAAAGGCTTGGGAGAGGCTTGAGAGAGGTTTTTTGGGGGTTGGAGTGCCTTGAGAGGATTTTAGAGAGATAAGGGAAGATTCTTTACGAACTCCTAAGTATTTTAGTGAAGAGGAAGTGGGATATTGTGTGGGTTTATATAGGAAAGGAGAGGGAATTGTTTACTAATTAGGTTTGGGACACCAGACATTAAACTAATCATAACCACAAAACAACCCATGGTTTTTTCCCATGGTTTTTTCCAAAGGGGAGCGAAATTTTTTTTTATAAGGCCAATGTCCAAACTTCATAAAATAACAGGGACGCCTATGTGGAGGTGAGTTACACTCTCAAGGAAAACAATTTAAAAAGTTAAAATGTTTTATAAGCCTTGAGGGGTCCACTAAAGCATTGTAAAATAAATCAAACAACCCTCAAATAACATTATTTTAAGGGTAAAACATATATTTTCCGAACATAATGTTTATATTATTTTGTTAAATCACTATTGGGTTATTATGTTGTCATAAAACACGTTATATATTTAAATGGTATTTAATTTTTACCCAAATATTCGACTGTCTCAGAAAATTATGAAAACACCACCATTGTATAATTTCAAAATCTTGATTCTAAAAATAATATCCATTTTATATAAAAAATTTTATAAATACTTGAGTTTTTTTTAAAATAAAAACATACATTTATTGAAAATTCATGGATTTTGACAAAAACTGCTTTCAATCCTTAATAAAAATTAAAATTGAATTCATAAAATTATATGATACTTTATATTTAATAAAATTAATTTAATAATAATAATAATATTTTATTAAAATATTATTTAATTCATAAATAAATTAATTCAAAAAAATAGATTTCTTAGTTGAATACTAACTAAAAATACTATTTGTGCTTTAAAAACTATTTACAAAGTTACAATAATAGAATGAATGTATATTCTATATACAAGAATAATGTACATAATAATAGTATGAGGTTATTTTTACATAAAAAATTAAAAAACCCACATAATACCTCAGGGTAAGGTGTGTGATGATGGAAAACTCTTTGGGTGTCTCGGATAACATTGCTCGAGTGGTAATCTCTATCAACTTCCACTTCTCACGTAGGCGGTTCCGCTCAAGCTTAACGTATTGAAGCTTGGATTGGGCTTGGTCAAGAGAGAAGCCCAATGATGCCACAACCTTTTAGAGAACTTAAAAATGGGCTTCTTATGGGGCAAGCCTATTGGATGAGGCCATCACATCATTTTCTGAGGAAATTGGATTTGTTAAAGCCCTATATTTATACTAATCATGTGATCATTGATTAACTTCTATATTTGAAATAATCACATTTGTTAATAGTATTTTAAACTCTAGAACATAGAACCAAATAAGTGCATATGTTTTATATAACCATAGGAAGAAATTTAAATATACCAAGAGGAATTTTCATTAATGAATTTTTGGGTCGTTACAGTCTAATGAACCATGGACTTAGATTTCCATTTTTACCAAAATTCATATGACTTTTCCATGATGATTATTTAAGAAAAACATGATCACTTACCTAAAATGAAAAAATATTCATATTTTTATCTAGATAACTCTTTTTCTAACTCTTATATTTCCCCATATACTATTATATCATATTTATCATTTTATCCATATCTTCTATAAAATCCAGACCAAAAAATATTTTTTCATCTACTTCTTCATAACAATCTAGATTCTAAAACCACTTTCCATATAATGCCTCAAATATTACCATCTGTATATTGGAATGAAAACTATCATTATAATAAGACTCAACTAATGAAATATGTTGGTGCTAAATTCTCTAATTATACATTGAAAAATATTGAATCATGTCTTTAAAATTATAAATCATTCACTCTGATTGTCCATTATATTGAGGATGGAAAGATATATAGAAATTTAATTCAATTATCAAAGACTTATGAATGTATTTAAAAAAAATTATAATTATACCTAGGATCACAGTTATATACAATGGATGGAGTAATTCCATGTAACATAACTTTCTTCTTAAGATATAGTCCTGAAATCTAATATAAAGACATAATATCACAAATAAGAAGGAAATTTTTATATTTAGTCAATTGATCAACAATAAACCTAATTGAATTATTTATTCAAGACATATTTGTAAATCCCACCACAAAAACCACACACACACACACACACACACATATTTCCATGCTAGCACTTGAAAAGGATGTGGTATCTATTTTAATTGTTATCATTTGACCTTAACCATTTGAAAAGTAAAAAAATTCGTGTAAAAAATTATAATATCGTCCTTTATTCCATCCCACGAGTAATACTATTGAACACATCTTTATCTCTTGGTACTATTGGGATGAACTAAAAAGGGAGAAATTAGAGGTTTACACAATAATTCATTTTTCAAATGGGAGATATATGGCACACAGAAAAAGTTTCCAAATCTCAAAACACATTCCTTGTCAAAGTTATATTCTTATAAATTACCTTTCTTTATCAGTTAATCATTTATATTCAAATCATGGTCCTCATTTTGATAATATTTAATTATGTTTTAAAATGATGAATGAACTAAGAAATGAAGAAAAATAGGGTAAGTTTTTATATGAAAAATATTTAGGACAATATTCATAAAATAATTAACCAAGTTGTAATGTTGCAAACATATAATGGTAAATGATTTATTATGTTTTCAAATTAAATAATATGATACTTTTTTTCTTGTATGAAAATAAATCATGCAATCATAATTCTTTATTCTATTAATCCATCTTTTTTCTTAGTGTTCAACTCTTTCTAAGTGAATATATACATTAAAATTTAATTTTTAGTATATATTTCACATTTTACTCCATTTAAATGATGTCTATTAATTTTTAATTAAAAAACCACTATAGTTAATTATAAATTATGAATAGGATAATTCAGTTCATGAGTTTTCAATTTATATAGAGCATAAAAAATTGCATGATTCTTTTCTATTAGAACATAATAAATTAACTTCAAAGAAGAATATTTATTGACAAAAAAATCACCATTTTTTGAGGGTTGGGAAAAAATTAGATCATTTCCCAATATTCTTTTCAGTTCATAAAAACATTCATCACACTCGTTCACCTAGAAGAATTTATCTCCGTTTTCATTTAAGTTAGTTAGTGGGATAGAGAACTGAGAAATGTTTTCAAAAAACCACTATTATTAACCCACTAATATAGGGAAACTATAAATCTATGAGACCTTTTTAGGTCATGGACATTATTCATCCACTTTTTTATTAGGGTAAATATTAATGACATATTTATAAACAATATTCTCAAGGACTTAAATCTATTACAACCCAAATTAACATTATTAAATTTTCGATATAACTTATTTTATTTCATGGAATTAAAATCAATCCTTAATTGTCTTTTATGATCTCCATGAAATTTATAATATACCAAAATATCATTAATGAACACAAAAACAAACTTATCCAAATAGTCATGAAAAAATCTATTAATAAGGTCCATAAATACGCTTGTTTCATTAGAAAACCCAAAGGGAATAACCACGAACTCATAATACACATATATAGTCTAGAATATTATCTTTAGAATATCTTCCTCCATCAACTTAAATTTATAGTAACATGAATTGAGATCAATAATCAAAAAATATTGTGCTCCCTAAAGTTGATCATATAAATCATTGATATGAGACAAAGGATACTTGTTTTTATTAGTGATACTATTCAAGGCCTTATTTCAATACAAAACATCATTGAACCATATTTTTTTAATAAGTTAAATATTAGATAGGATGAGTGAAACTTTTATCAAGAAAATCCCATAACTACTTTTTCAATTCCAAATGTTCTATTTTAGAAATTTGATATGGAAATTTTCAAATTTTCTTTGCACCAGACACTATATCAATTGTAAATTCAACCACTTAGTTAGGAATAGTACTAGGAAAATCATCACAAAATACATCCATATATTCATTTACTACTAGAACATCACTAATCTAAAAAAATTTCTTATTTTCAATAATTTGATTTAGGTATCTTTCGTTGTCATATTTAATCAATTTTACTGATTCTTGACATGATATCAAAGTTATGAAATCATTGAATATTACTTTTTAGCTCTTCAATTTATATTTGTATTATAAAATTAAATCCAATAAATGACTAGAATAATAGAAAACTATACTATGGGTATTTCAAATAGATTTATAGGAAAAACCATCCACTGATAAGAATAAGATGATTCTTATAAATCTTGGCTTCTTTGGTACTTCCCCCATGAGTTTTCACTGAAATACCTATCTTCTTTTACTAAGGTAATATTCCAATTTTACTTGAAAATTTCTCAAAAATGAAGGAATTTGAAGATCCCTAATCAAGAAACAAATTTGAATAATTCAAATAAATAACATACTTATCACCACATCATTATATGACCTAACAAGAACCATTGTATCAACAAAATATTTCTCAACACATTTTTTCTTTGCATCTTGAGGATATTTAACCTAAGAAACTAACTTCAAACACACATTAGAATAATTACCTATCTCACTGAAATTTATACATCTCACCATTTCTCATATAACTATTATGCCATTCTTGTATTTATCTGGACTATTTTCTTTACATTCATGAACCATATGACCAAACATAACACACTAGTAACACTTTAAAAATAATTTAAAACATTCTCTAAAATGTATTTTACCATAATTGGAACATGTTATGTGCTTACCTATATATTATTTATATGACTATTTCTTCGTTTCATTCCACCTTGATCGCTTCTTACTTTTATCACAATAGTCACATAAGTGTCAAAAAACTCTATCCTAACTTTCTTCAAGAAATGAAAAAATTTAACAAAATTTTAAAATTCGTATGAGAAACTTTTTCTTTATAAACTATTTTTAATAAAGAGTAAAATCTATTAATTTTACTATGATTTTCCAAAATACAATTCAGTGCACACCTAGAAAATATTTTAAAATTTTCTCCATAAGCGGCTAGTGAATCCGTCTCATTTTTCCTCAATTCCAAGAATTGATTCCCCATTCTAAGTCTAATATCATAAGGGAAATATATATCTTAGGAAATATTATTTATTATATCTCATTCCCTATAATATTACCCTTCTATCTCTCTAGTATTCATAACCAATGAAAACTATCAATTAGATTCACCTTAAAATTGATAAATGGAAAGAGTCAGCTTTTTTACATTCTAAACATCCCATGACTTAAAATATTTTTTATAGAGAATTTATATGTCCTTTGGCTACAACTAGATCTAATGGTCCACAAAAAGATGTGTAACATAATTAATTTTACATGTATTATTTTAAGATATTATATAGATTATTTTTGAGACTAGGTGCTGAGATGGTTTGAGATTTTGAGGCTTGGTGTGCCCGAAATGAATGTTTGAAAAATATTAAAATATTTAATTGCACACATGCACAGTTCTACAGAAAAAGTTGAATATCTATTAAATGGGTTCATAGACAAGAAATCCAATGACCTCATTGAGTTCAGAATAGAAGCTTTACCCTAGATGCGACTAACCATTGGTCGACATAGGTTTTTTTTGTAGAAACTCATCTCGATCATTTTAATAGAATAAAATAAATTATGTTACTTTTTTCATCGATTTAGTGAAATGTTTATTTTCTTAATTAACTATTTTAAAGAGATCTAAGGTTGATTTAATGACCCAGTAATCCTCTGGAAACCCTAGAGATATATATATAGAGAATTATATCGAGCCGATGATAATAGAGCTTCGAATCAGAGATTGAAAAATTCCAATCTTCACAGATCTCACCAAAAATGATGACCAACTTCTTTCTTAATCAATGATCGATCCATACTTCTGGTAATGTGTTTTGGTTTGTGAATTTCATAATTTTCTTAATAAAGGATGAACATAGATCAATTAAATAAAAAATAATTGACCTGTTCATCATAAGTAGATTCCAATTGGGAATGACTGATTATTTCTGGTTCATCGATTATCCCACTTCGATTATCCATGTACGATAATGAATAGAGGCCAAATGAACAATGGATGAGGTTCGTTCCCCACTTTTTAGTTCATGGATCAGTACCTCTATTTATTACACTTTCATTATTGGTGTTTCCTTTTAGGTCCATGATTAGAAAAATACCCTATGGTCGACCATTGCACGACTGTTCTTCAACAAAATGGATCAACACCGTGGGTATAGTTCATGATTGGTGACTTAATTGAGATGCAACGATAGTGGTGGATAACCAGGTGTAGATCCAAATGGACTCACTGAATCCATTCAAACCGGTTTTAACAACAAATATTATATCTTGGTATATTAGGGTTCAAGGAATGTGGATACATGATCATTTTTCTTTTCAGATTCTAGTGGAGGCTTGGAAGCTTGCAAAAGCAAAGGAGGTGGAAGTCGGTGTAGGTGGCGGTGGATGACGATGCATGGTAGAGAACAATGGTGGGAGGTGTTGAAAAACAGTGTGGGAGGCTGGTGGAGGTGGCTGGTGCCATGGAAAACAGAGCCGCATGCACCCAAGAATGACGGAAGCAGACATATCAGCATACACGGGTGCAACAACAGACACAGAGTGGGTTGGTGGGACGTGTTGGATCAATGGGTCGAGTCGTACAAGACATACCTGGGTTGGATCTGGGGAAACCAAGGTGGATCTCGGTTGCGGTCGACTATGGTGACTGACCACTGTGGTCGAACTGGGTATTGTCCTATCTTGAGCTACTGTGGGGTGCCGTGACCACGTGACCAGTCCGCGGTTAGTTGGCCATAACATTCAACCTCAGTAGTTGGTTGGTGTGGCAGATGGATTGGCCATGGTGGTCAGTCCATAGGTGGTCGGTCTATGTGGTATGTAGACCGACCATGTAAGTAGTTGAACCTACCATGATGGTAGGTAGACCTACCTTAGTGTTAGGTCTGTAGAACGTGATATGTCTATAGGCAGGTTCCCGAGTGACAGGTTCACATGACAATAAATCCTAAATGGAGCATCCAAACAAAGTGCTTTTATTGGCAGTGTGACACTAATTTTAATATTTTTAATTCAATATTCAATGTGGATATTCATTTTTTTTGGAATATTATAGGTTGAGTGCATTCCCTTGTTCCTTTCTTTGAGTGTACAATGTGTAATTACATAAAAATCATTGCATTTTAATCTTCTATACAGACTACGACTCAGATAGATTTATGGTGTCCCTCTATGAGACTGGAGTGTGATCCTCTATCATCCCTAGTAGAGTTTGTGGAATCAACATAACCCCTTTATCTTGGTGTCGATCCTTTATCTAGAGGGACACATTGGTAGGGTTTTTGGAATCATTGGCATGTGATCCCCTATATAGTGTGTTGATCAGGATCAGTTTCATGGTGTCCCCTAGTGGATCTATACATGAACCTCTATCTGTGCATCAAGGTTGATCCAGATCGGGTTCATGGCCTCCCCCAGCGGTCCTAGGCATGACGCCCTATCTGTGTATCATAGTCTTCATAGACCAATGTACTCTCTTTTTTAAGGGTCCAAATGAGTTAGACCTCTTTGTTGAGTGTTATGATGATATCATGTCTCATGGAGTGGTATCTTCTGGAATGATCTTTTCTTTTAATAGAATCATGTGGCTGGTAGTTGGTTATGACCACATGACTACATAATATCCCTCCTGTGTATATTTGGGTTCTATATCTCTCTCCCCATATATTATACATAGATTGTTACATATTCTATTGAAATGACTACTTGGTGATTTAGGTTTAGTGTTTTTGGGGTTTCCTACAGAGTATTGTTATACTCACCCCTGCATGGGCTTTTCCCACACGTGTTGTGTCTTGTGTAGATTGTGACCCTTTTGATGTTGTCCTAGGAGGAGAAAGAGTGGGTGGAGTATATATGGAGTTGGGATGACTGAGGTCTTTACCATGAGCATACCTTTGACTTAGTACTTTCGCTTAGATTAAGTTGGAATTCTAGAGTTTTAGTTAGACTTGTGTTAAAGACTCTTCGTGGTGGCCTTTTATTTGACCCTATTTACTTTTCCATTACTTTCATTCATACTATGGTTGTGGGATCATAGTTGTATTCATGAATTTTATCTTTTTGTTTTCACATTTCTGCATTGGGTGACTTGGAGATGTGTGCGTATGTACTGGAACATTAGGATAAGAAATCCCATATATGGGAAACAGATACACGGTGCTAGGAACCATCCCCATGGCCTATTGGAGGAATTCTTTGGGTATTCATGGAATGGGACCATCTGGTATGGGTCATAAAGGAAATTTATTAGAGTGGTTGGTTCTACATTGGGACCCGGAGTCTATGAGGTTGGATTGGGGAAATAATGTTAAGTGTTTTGAGTTTGGCATTCGGGCTAGAGATCCCAGTGTTGATGTGGTGGCTGATGTATCCATACAATAGAACTCTGAGAACCTTCTTTTCAACTCGATTCATAAAAGAAATAGTTATAGGAAAAAAGTGTAAAATGCATCATATAGAAATGGGTTTGTTTTCCATGTCCTTCCTGAGTCATCTCCACAGATATACTCTATTGACAGGGGTACATCCTGTTTTATTTTAAGATGTATCCATGTAGATAGGAAGCTAGGATTCCACCGCATGATCACGAGGATGATGCACTAGGTGAAGAGGCATAAGTACAAGGGTTTTTACTAGATATATCCCCTACATTTCATGCACCTTACATAACAGCATCTATAGAGAAACACATGGTACCCATAGTACCAATGGATGAGGTGCGTAAGATGAGAGCACTTCACGAGTTTTAGCAGCAGAGACCCCTCAGGGTCTAAGGAAACCCTGACACACAAGTAGCTAATGACTAGCTTGAGGTGGTGAACCATGTTTTCCATCTAGTCAGGACACCAGTAGATCAGTTGATAGTCATAGTAGTGAGCCTTCAACTTGGATTAATAGGGAGATGGTGTGGATTTGGTTACCTGATATTATGAATAGGTTAATCTTCCATGTACATTGTTTTAAAACCTTTTCAGAGATTATTTTTAACCTTAACAGTTAAAGGATATGAATTTGCAGGAGCTCCTACAGCTCTAGAAGGAAAACATGTCGGTGTATGAGTATTAATCGAGGCATACCAATCTATCTAGGTAATCAATGGATATTATAAATGATAAATACATCATGTATTGGACCATTGAGTGAGGTCTGTGTGGGGAAATTTTAGTTTATGTTATCCCTATGACCATTCCTACTTATGCTGGGGAGCATGAGAAAGCTTTGGGGTTGAAATATTCTTGGATAAGTGGATACAGCCTGTGATTGTCAGTAGTTGGAAAGTAGGAGTAGTGACCTCAGTATAAGGGAGCCGATTCAAGTCTTATAGACTTGTATGTTTAATACATTTCAAGAGGAGGTCCCATGATGGAGGATCGACAGTTCATGGTTCACAATGTGGGTCCACTCATCTTATAGATAGGTATTGGTTTTCATGCGATGTTAGGGGACATCTTTCTCAAGATTGTCCAACCTATTGTACTATTGATAGGGAGACTGTTAATGGACCACTGAGGTAGAGAAATTGAAAGTAGAAGATAGATCTGTAGGGTGGTGTACAAGGCATAGGATTTGGGAGAGGAGAAGGAGGTGGTTGATATTTCGACATGTTACCACCACCACCCCTAGGTGGTCCACACCAGGCTCCAGAATTTGGAGAATATGGGAGGGGATAATAGAATGAGTCCGAGGAATATGACCCATGGTCTCGAAGAATGATTCAATGTAAAAAAATGTGTGTTTTCTTCCCTATCATCTACATTGATATAAAAAGGTTCTATTCATTCTTTTCGTTCCAAGAATCTTTTTTGAGACTCATAGATTCTAGTTGAACCATTGGCTTGACTCTCACACTTGGAGACTCCTATTCTAGGAGACTCAATGATCACGTACTAGTGTCGATAGTTTGAACTGACACTTATAGGTGAGACTTTCAGTTGCGATATCTTGATAGTTTCTTTGAGGAATTACGACATCATTCTTGGTATGGACTAATTATCCACAGTTCATGCTCAGATTGGCTATTTTAGGTGAAATGTGCGGTGTGCCCACAATAATGGATCCATGTTGTCCTTTTACAGTGTATGGTAAATATAGGTAGCTCAAGATATACTCACACATATAATGGCACAGTTTATTACACATTAGTTGGATAACCTAACCCTCAGTGAAGTGGATGATATGAGTCCTTAGTTTTCTACAATGGTGATGGAGTATGAGGACGTCTTTCTTGAATATGTTCTAGGATTACCACCCCGTTGGGAGATAGACTATTTCATTGATCTATACCATGAGATGAAATCAATATCTACACTTTCATATTAGAAGGATCCCAAATTTATTTGTAATCTAAGGGTACATTTGGAGGACTTTTAGAGGAATGGATTCGTGAGACCCAATGTTTCACCCTCAGCATCCCATGTTTTTTCCCATGAAGGTAGGTAGGAACTGGATATTACGTATAGATTACTAGAACATGAACTAGGTGACTGTGAAGAACAATTATCAACCAATGGAGAGCGATGTCTTCATTGAACAGTTTAATGGGGCACAATGATTCTCAAAGACTGATATCAGATTTGGATATCACTAGCTATTAGTATAGGTTGAGGATATATTAATAATGACCTTCAAATGTCATTAGTGTCACTATGATTACTAGAATATTCCATTTGGTGTGACGAACACCCCAGTAGTGTTAATGGGACCCATGAACCTGATCTTCCATCCTTACATAGACTGGTTCATGGTGGTATTCATTGATGAAATCCTAGTGTATTCGGTGTCTAAGGTGGAACATGTGAGACAATTAAGGATAGTTATAGACATTCTATGTGAGAAAAATCTCAGTAGAAATCTCTCAAATCGTCAGTTATGGATTCAAGAGGACCATTTTATAGGACAAATCATCTTAGAGGTTGGATTTGCAGTGGATACAATGAAGGATGAGATAGAGGTGATAGAAAGAGTTCCTATAGGACTATGACTTGGAGATTTTCTATTCTCTTAGGAAGGGGAATTTTATGGTAGATTATCTTATTTGGAGATCTTTTCTGTAGTTTCTAAACGAGGATTTAGAGAAGTTGGCTTCATTGAAGTTATCCTTTATGGATGAAGATGGATAATCTTACCTCCAGTCAATGGTTTTCACCTATCCACTCTTATAGTGAGTCTAGGAGGAAAAAATTGGGGATATCAACTACAAGACCCTGAATTCTTAGATATCCATAGGGCATGCTCCTGATGGATATTCTAAAGGTGGGGAGAATATTGTGCTTTTTAGAGGAAACATGGTGGTACCAGGGATGAGGTTTTGATGGAGTTTCATACATGCTATTTTGTGGTACATCTTGGTGTGGAGAAAATATATAAAGACCTCTGAAATCTATTTTGTTGTCCATGTATAAGGAAAGGAGTATCAGAGTCTGTTTCTTGGTGCCTTACTTATCATGAAGTGAATACTGAGTGCCATGTTTCAGTGAGTTTAGTTCAACCCCTTGAGGTATTAGTATTGAAGTTGGATGGGTTACATATTGACTTCATGATGGGATTACCACATATGTCTAGGGGACACTATTCCATCTGGGGGATCATTGAATGACTCACCAAGTCATCTCACTTCCTTGATATTCAAGAATAATGTTCAGTAGAGAGTTTTGGACGCCTTTATAAGCTTGAGATACTTCGACTTCATAGAGTTCCATTGGTGATAGTTTCAGATATTGATGAAAAATTTAAAACCTGGTCATGAAAGGGATTACATGGGGAGTTTGGGACCTAGTTAATATTGAGCACAAAATTTCACCCATAGATGAATGTCTAGACTGAGTGAACCATTCAGGTTCTGGAGGACATACTACTAATTGCATTTTAGGCGTTGGATGTAGTTGAGAGGATCACCTACAATTGGTGGAGTTTGTGTACAAAAATAGATACCACTCCATCATTGGTATGTCACCATTTTGAGTCTTTGTACATGTGACCATGCAGGTCACCACATTGTTGGACTAACCTAGGTGATTCAGCACTCACTGCCTTAGAGTTTATTCAAGCTACTTTAGAGAAGGTGAAGATTATATAGAAGCATATGAAGACTGCACGGATCCATCATAAGTCTTATGTTGATAGGAAATATAGGATTTTTTAGTTCGAAGAAGGAGACTATATGGTCCTTTGGGTTTCACCAAAATGGGGATTATGATGATTTTCCTAGGGAGATAGGATATCTATGAGGTTCCTTTGACCATTCTAGATAATACATAAAGTTGGTGAGGTGGTGTACTGCTTGTACCTATCTCTGTAGTTAGATTGGGTACATGATGTCTTCCATGTGTCACAACTGAGGAGGTATGTGCATGAACCATCACACATCATCAACTATGGAGAGTTGGTAATCAAGGATTGAGTGAATTTTGAAAATTTCCCAATGACAATCAAGGATTGAATAGAGATGGTTCTTTAGGGGAGATCAATTCATTTAATTATTATCTGGTGGCAGCACAAGAATCTCCAAGAGAGCACATGGGAGTGGGAGGCTCATATTTCTGCTCAATACCCACATCTATTTCAGTATCCATTATTTTGAATTTTCAAGGATGTAAAGCCCAAAGGTAGGGATAATGTAACATATCTAACGTTACATGTATTAATTTTTGATATTATATGGATTATTCTTTAGACCAATAATTTAGGCAATGTGTGATTCTAAGGCCCGATGTGGACAGAATAAATGTTTAAAAATTATGAAAATATTAAATAGAATGCATGAGTAGTTTTCCTAGAAAAGTGGAATTACTCATAAATGGATGTCTAAATAATAAATATGAGAGCACAATTTAGTTCAGAATAGAGGAATTATTGTATGTGTGACCTAGCATTGGACGTCACATGTAGTTTCTGGAAAATCACCAAAGACGTTTTAAACAAATAAAATAAATTAAGAATAATTTATTTTATTCTTTTTTAATTGACACAATGACATGTTTATTTTATAAATAATTTTTTTGGAGACCCAGGGATGATCTCATAACCTTGGATTCCTCTAAAAATCCTATAGAGAGTGATCTAGATAATTCACTTGAGTTGACGATGACGGAGCTTTGAATAAGCGATTGGCGAATACCAATCTTGACTGATCTTTCCAATAATGACAAAGTAGATCCATTCTTTGTCAATGATCGATCCATAATCTAGGTAGAGTGTTTCTATTGAATTTATTCCATTTATTATTATTGTATGAATGCATGTCAATTCAACGAACTTGAATTGATCCGTACATCATCCGTAGATTCCAATTGGATAGAACTAATTAATTCTTGTTTGTTGATTATTCCTATTTGATTATCCTTCTAAGATAATGAATCAAGGCATAGAGAATGATGGATGAGGTTTGTTACTCACTTTTGGGGTTTATGTATTTCTTGCAACATTATTCACACAGTCATTATGGAAATTTCCTTTTAGCCAACGATTTGAAAAATACCAAGTGGTCAACCATTTCACAACTATTCTTCGACGCAACAGATTGACACTGCAGGTGTAGTTCATGATTGAATATGTGATCAAGATGAGATAATGGAGTTGGATAACCATATGTATATACAAATGGATTTGATGAATCTATTTTAACCACTTCTAACATTCAAGACAAGATCTGTGTAGATCGGGTTTCATGGAATGTGAAACTCTAATCATTTCATTTTTCAGTTTCAGTGGAGACTTGGTGGCTCATGGAAGGAAAAGTGGAATTAGTTATCACAGGTGGAGGAACATGATGAAGAAATGTGAAGGGAGGTGGAACACATCTATACAAGTGGACAGTGGAGGAAGCCGCTGCCATATTTAGTGGAGCCTCATGCGGCCGGTAATAGAGGTGGTGGATGCGGAGCTGACCAGGAGGCCAGGTTGGATCGATGGGCTAGGTCAGATCAGTGGTCTAGGTATGACAAGATGGACCCAGGTAGGATTCCGAGAAACTAGGTAGATCCTAGGTGAGGTTTACTATGGTGATCAACTGTGGTGGTCGACCATGGTGCCACGATATCTTTAGTTTCCGAAGGGTGTAGTGATTGTGCAACCAGTCCTTGGGAGGTCGACCATAGTGGTTGGTTGGTTTGGTAGGTGGACTGACCATGATGGTTGGTCTATTGGAATCCAATCCTGTTGCAGGTGGACTAACCATGGTGGTAGGTGGACCTACCACAACTGTAGGTTCGTAGGCCCTGCCATGTTTGTAGATGGGTTCTCAGGCAGTAGGTTCAAACAGCCATAACTCCTAAACGGAGCGTCCAAACAACGTGCTTTCAGTGGCATCATGAATCAGATTCTGAGACAGTAAAATCAAGAGTACTTGAGGCTCTTATGATTCCTAGTTTGGATTAGTATAGTTTGAGTGCTTTCCCTTGGTCCTTTCCTCGAGGTTACATTGCAACATTACATACACATCATTGGATTGTAATCCCCTCTAGAGGTTGAGTCTTAGAGAGACTTATGGTGTCCCTCCTTGAGACTAGGGTGAGCTCCTATATCATCCCTAGTAGAGTTTGTGTAATGTAAATAACCCCCATGAGAAGGGAATTGATCCTCTATCTAGAATGATGCATTAGTAGGGTAAGTGGAATCATTACATGTTATCCCCTATGTAGCGGGTTGATCCAGATTGGGTTCGTAGTGGGACCATTGGTTTTGGGAATGACCCCTATCTTTGTATCATGGTTGATCTAGATCAGAATTGTGATGTACTATAGTGGTCATGGATGTGACCCACTATATATGTATCATATTATTTTTATAGTAACTCGTTCTCTTTTTGAGGGGCCCAAATGAGTTATACCTCTTCATAGAGTGTCTCTAATAATATCATGGCTTGTGGAGTGGGATCTCCCAGAATGGGAATTTCTTCAAACAGAATCCTATGACTGGAATTTGGTTATGACTGCCTAATGGCATGGTGTCCATCCTATGTATAACTAGGTTCTCTTTCTCTACTAAAATCTGTTATAAATATATTGTCACATATTTTACTAATATGACTACTTTGTGCTTCATGTTTGTGTTTTGGGTTGTCGTACTGAGTATTTTTATAATCACCCCTGCATTGGATTTCCCCACATGTGTTATGTCAAGTACAGATGGTGGCCATATTTACGGTGTCCTAGGGGGACCAGGAGCAGGTGGAGCATAGTTTGAGCTAGGAAGAACGAGGTGTTTAATGGGAGTGTACCTTTAACTTAGTCTTTTCCCATGGATTGTGTTGAACTTCTGTAGCTTCAATTAGACTGGTGTTACAGAATCATTCTGGGTCACTTGTATTTTTCCCAATTTAAATTTCCTTTATTTCATGTTTTACTTTGGTTGTGGGATCTTATTTTATGTGTGAATTTTATCAGTTGTTTTATATTTCAACATTTTGTGTCTTGGAGATGTGTGTGTGTATAGGTACATTATGCTAAGGCCTCCCATATTTTGGAAATTCTTACTCAGTGATATTTACTCTCCCCTGGCCTATTAGAGGTAGGCATAGGGTTTTCATGACATGAGCCCCTCTAAGATAGGTCATGCCAAGATGTAGGGTGTTATTTTAGAAAATTCTCTACAATGGACATGTTACTCCATGATAAATCATGTTTCTATCTAACATGGATTCCAACTGTATTTATAGACCATGTCAAATAATCCATCACCACAACAAACTATTTAGATCCAATTCCAACTATTCTAGGATTCTAATTTAGAAGGATATTTTCCTCCTGGTAACTTCCTAATTCATCTTCCCTATTTCCTCAATGAAAAAGCATTATGAATAGAAATAGATTAGATGAGTAAACATGATAATCCTTAAATGATACATCAATTCAACATAACAATAATGTATAACCTTTTGAGGGTATTCTCTTTATATTATGAGAACATATAATTTTATCTAAACCTTTTCTCTGATTCCAACTCTAAGGAAATGTACTTAAATCATTACATAATCATGAGTTTTTAGAAAATAATTCACTTTATTATATCCATGAATAAATTTTAAGTTTATATTTATAGATAATTAGATCATCAAATTATATAAAAATCACATATATTACAAAGTGTAAATGTGCACTCAATGTCCATTTTTTCAACAACATACAAGTTTTAAAATGAAACATGCATCCTTTTCATAAAAATTATTCGTGACTTTAAATATAACTTCATATTTGTTCCAACTCATCCATGAACCTTGTGAAAAGAATTTAAAACACTTTAATGGGAACAAGATGACCAGTAAAGGATATAAATGAATGAAATCCATTCATCAAGTAAAAAACATGAAAATCCAAAAAATTATTACATTTTTTCCAATGTTCTTTGAGTGTATAAAATAAATCATATACATATTTGGAAATAAATTCTAGCTCAAATAAAACATTTCAAAAAAAATATCAAGTAGAAAAACCTTATAGGAATCCTATAGTGTTATATTTAAAACTCATGTTCACTCATGTTATAAATAACAAGATTCTAGTTAATACATAGGATAAACCTCCCTAGTTAACAACATCCATCATTCCTTTGAAAACAATGAACATTACCCAATGTATTGGAGTGATATACTGGGTTCACCCTTAATATAAGTTATATCAGGATCAGCTGTTATATAATATTTATCAGACTCACTTATTATCATATAGAATTATCAAGTACCATATCATGAATAAAAAATTTAAGCATTAACCTTTTCATCATAAATCCCGTGAAAAACCTTCTGAATATACATGAAATAAATAATTTTAGGATTCATGTTAAATTTTGGATGAATATATTTTTTTATTTTAAAACATATTAAAATAAAAATTCTTATAAAAACAAGAGTTGGTGAAAAGGAACCTTCAGGATCAATGATGAAACACTAAGAGGAGGGCAGGTGAATCAATGATTTAATTAATTTTTTAAGTTTCCTTTGTGAATCAAACCTCTTCATTAGTTTGAGTGATTATAGATCTCTATACAATACGTGAACATGAAGGGTAATGAATATTTTAAAATCTCACATCTCAAAATAATAAGGCTAGTTCTTGGAATGATCTATGCTCTACTGAGATTATACGTCCCACTGGTTTCAACATGTAGACACAAAAAAGGGTTTATCATTGAAATATTGTAACAATAAGTATTTCAACAATGATAATTCATCCCACAATATTATACTTATAATGAAATTTATATTAATATTATTGAATACTTCCAAACATTTCCTTCATTTTTTGATGTAGTATTGTTGTACCTTATATTCTTCAACCAGTGTAATAGTGGGTAAGATCTCTTCAATCTATTTGAGTTTGTAAAGAACCTTGTTCTTCCAATTTACTTCTTCTTCTTCTACTACCTTCTTATCCTTTTTAATATTTCATGTATTTTAAATTACTATTAATATATCTTTTTACTGTAGTACTTAAAAATCCTAAGAACTGATTCAAATTTCATAATTGGAATTCAAACCAATATCTTCCCCTAACTAGCTCAACTACCCCCACTACATTTTTAGCTGTTGGATCTTCTAGATACCATTTATTCTTTGAAAAAACGACCTTATAGATCAAGTTAGAAACCCATTAAGTCCCCCATGAATTCACATCATAAAAAATGATCATAACTGCACCAAAATTCCCAAAATTGACCACAAAATAGCGTGTTATAGAATTCTAAGTTGTTTTTACTCCAAAACAACAACCACCAAAATGAAGTCCTCCTACTTCTAGAAATCTTGACCTAGTAGTCCAACTGTTGACCATAAATTGGTAGACTATGGGTTTAGTCCTCCTCCTTATCCTATTTTTGATTAAAACCCCACTTGATTAGGGACACCCACATATGAAGTGAACCAAATGGTCTTACAAGAACTTGTAGGTCTTTCCTTTTTATCCTACAAAGAATATGTCACAGTTAAATGATTTCACATAGCTTTACCATTTTTTGTTTAGTAAAAAATATGTGGATGACCAGGCCTAATGGTTTGATTTTGGGGGGTTCAAGGACTTGTATAATCATTCAATTCAGGATTTCAATTTTTTTATCATTAACATAAAAACCGAATTACTCCCACTTCCAGAACTGAGTATAGACATGATTTCAAAATATAGGTGGTCATTAGGGTTTTCAGACCCAATGATTCTTATGAACTAAAAATGGTCAGGATTAGTAGAGGTTAGGGTCATGACACACTTTTTTGGGGCGGGGGATTGTTGCCTACTCTAGTGATCTCTTATAGATTTAAGATATGTTCATGAATCTCTCCTTAATCTCAATAATGGACCGATTAACCTAACAAAAGGATCACATGTTAAATTATTTTATATAAAAAGAGGAATCTATTAGTGAATCCATCTATATGTACCTAAGGTTCTTAATCTATGTCCCCTTAATGGGAAAATTCTTATATTTTAATATCCATATAAACAAGGACTTAGGAGTCTATTGTTATCCAGAGAGGTGAATAATATTTTGAGAATGGTATTGAGACATTATAAGGCATTATACATACCCTATTTATACTAGGAATCAAAAACCACATATTTTTTTTAAACTCGTACTATTTAACAGCATACAAAAATGAAATATACGGGGTAAAATAGGTTCTAGATATTAATATCTATCCTTAGGGAGACATTGTACGTATCTAAGGTATGGATGAAATTTGAGTCATCATATTTTTATCACACCCTTATGACTTTCTCCAAGTAGAATCCCTTATAAGGGAGTAGTTATATCCTTCCATTGACCGTGGAAACCATAGATAGATTTCCCTGGATTGTGGAGATTCCTGAAGCGAACGATTTAATAATTTCAACTCCCTATGCCCACATGATTCGTTCTTGGTGTGAGAAACAAGGGATAGAAAGTAATATGTCGGAAAACATATAGATTCAAGACTTATGTGTTGGGAAAAACCTTTAGATGTTTAATATGGATATTGGGTCTTATGAACGCATCCTTTTTATCCTGGTTATGGGTGTAATATGAGTCATCATAGTTTATTAGATATTATAGTCCGTTGTTGGATGAGGTAGATTGATTAACACATGGGAGAGATTGGGTCCCAATGTTTGAAATTTTAGATACATGTTGGAGATCACATTGAGGTAGATTCCCATTTGAGATTTGGAATTAGGAAGGCATTCTACATAACCTGGTTATGGAGAAAATCATATTTCTCATAGTTCAGTTGATCAGGGCTTACACACCAAGGTTTCCCTTTGGATATTTGATATATATCTCAATCCTTAAAAAGGAATCCATTGTATCCTAGTTATGGAAGGAATCATAGTTCCCATACTACTATTTGATCAGGGATTACACACCGAGTTTTCCCTAATATAATGGTAGTCATATTATGCCTTTGATCGAGGCTTACACACTAAGCCTTCCCATTGGATATTTGATATGTAGCATGAGTCTTAGAAAGGAATACTACATATCCTAGATAAGGTAGGAGTCAGAGTAATCATAATTTAATTTGATCAGGGATTACACTATAAGGTTTCCCTAATATAGAGGCTATCATATTATGCTACTAATTATGGCTTACTCATTGAGACTTCCCATTGGATATTTGATACAAATCTAAAGGCTTAGAAATTAATCCTTAATTTACTTATTACAACAATAATTAGAGTTGTTGTAGTTCTATTTGATCTGGGGTTACACATTGAGGTTTCCCTAATATAGGGGTTGTCATATTATAACTCTAATTGAGGAATACACAGTGAATCTACCCTTATATATTCTCCAGAAAAGGTTATCATGCCCCGTGACATAGAATTGACATGTTCTGATTGTCCACCCGACATATTATGATTTTCATCCTGACATGATTGATGATATCTAAACATGTATTGATTGACTAGTGGTCTTGACTAAAGAAATTTTCATGATCTAGTTGAATTTTCTTAATGATGTGACCTATCTTGAATGGCATGTTAGATGGACATAATATGATCAATACTAACATATCCATAGGGTCATGACTTGGAAGGATATCATGGAGGGTTTCACAAGGAACACCCAACTTATCAAGAAGACATCGCATGATCCAGGTTGACATGCATGAAGGGTGCCACATGATCAAGGAGAACATGCTTGTAGGGTATTGAATGAAGTCTCTTCCTTTTTTGGGTGTCATCACGAGACCTAGATGACTAGTCTTGGCATCGACACATGACATGGGAAAGATTTTCGGAGGATATATCAATATTTGGATGGGATGTCCTTGTTACTTCACAAGACATGGATATCATGCCTCGAGAGTGACTTCTGAATTTCTTTGACATTTCCAAGGGACTTCACATGATCTAAATAGTTTTCTGAAGGTGTGTTGCATGACATTGAGTTATATTTCCTAGTGTTATCACATGTTCTTAGTGAGTCCTTCAAATAAAACGAGGATCAGTGTATATGTTCTTTGTAGATGTCACCCATATTTTAGTATTTATTCCTACATTTATTGCATCTGGTCCATAGATTTTTCTAGTGTTAGTTAAATTTTTTAGGGTTTTCCTAACCAGCTCAATATGGAGAACCTCCTTCACATAATTGGGATGATATTCTAGAATTCCTTCGCATGAAAATAATGATCACATGAATTCCCTATGTATGAATTATGATCCCTTAGGTCATTCCCCAATTTTTTACATGGAATAGGACCTTTCAATTAAGATATTAGACACTCTGAGAAGTCTGCTCCTCCACTGCTGTGTGCGATCAATTGATGGATGTCAGATACCTTTTTTTGGATGATGGTGTTGGATTATAGGCCTTGACACCCTATTTATACACCGACTTGAGAGGTGCATATCTTGTATATTTGACATGGATTTTGTGGAGGGCTTCAATGTAATACGCTTCACGAGATCCTATCATATGTCATCCCGAGGGTGTCACTTCATTTTCAGCAACAATAAGATTCTCCTATCAGGGCCCCATATATTATAAATTTTCTAATAAAATGGTTATTTTTTAACCCTTTTGACATGAAAATGGGGTTTTACATGGTCATGTCATCATATCTAGAGGACTTCCTAAGACTAGGATGCCTATTGAAATTATTTCAACCACTCTGAGATACCATTTTAGGGGTTCTCTAGGAGGCACATGAAACTTTTCTAGGATCATTCATGAGAGAAAGTAATATTGTCAAGAGTTCTTTCGTGATACTATATCGAAATGTTACAGGGGACTCCATAGGATCAATTTTAATTCCCTAGGGTGTATAACCCCTTTTACATAGTGATCAATTTATCCTTACTTCACCAGAATATTTTGTATTTCCCCCTTTAATTTCATTCATTTAATCAAAAAATCCTAAGATCACATGAATTTTCATGAGTGTTATCGAATAAAATCACTCTCCCCATAAGTGATTCATCACATGACCAATAAATAATCCCATGGTGATGTAAAAACATTAAGATGGACATACCCTTCAATTGTATATGGAGTCGAAGGCATATTATGAGGGTCCTATGTGATATGATTTTAATGTCACCAAGGAATCCATGATGTGTTTCTAATCATGGAGGAGTGTCACATAAATATCAATTTCAAGGAAAGGATTCCCCCCTTTTCATATTTTCCCCTTATTTTATATGGAATTTCAGATGGTTGTTAAGTGCCTTCCAACGGACAAGTCATGTGATTTTGGGGATCAAAACTCACAACAACCACATGATCAGTGTGTGTATTGGATTACTTTACCAGAATAAGGATATTCGTCTAAGGGGATCCACATTCTCTACCATAGATTATGTAGTGAAAATTTAACTTCCCCACGACCTTCTAAAGATTACGTGATCACGTGTCTTTTGGAAGATTAAATGATCCGTGTGATCTTGGCCACCTTCTCCTTCCGTTGTTTTACAGATGAAATAATACCCACAATTTAGGTATTTCCTCCCTGGTGTATTTTCCAATGATCATTTTTTCAACATCAAAAAATAACCCTCATAGAGGTGACATCCATTGGGTCAAGGGCTTGGTTCTAGGGAATGTAAATTCCCAAATGAGTCTTAGGTTATCACTAATCAGTGTCTTGGATGAAATTTGGTCTCCTATGCAACCTTTTTTATTCAATGGAATACCGTATAAATAGGGTAACTGAGGGATAATCATTCAAGGACTACTCTAACTCTATAGGGATCTTTAAATGTTCATTTTTTGCGTGATCATTTCACAAAAACAATGTTGCAAGATCCCATTCAGAAGAACTCTAGGCAAGACCTTCTGCATAAACCGATTGTGAGATCTATCTGCAAGACCTCTTCGTGAGAATTGATCATAGGATCTCTTTTTATAGAAAAATTCAAAAGGACTATCTTGATGAGATATATTCGTGAGAACTTTCATGCCTCAGAATTTGTTCAATCAAAATACAATGTAACCCTCGATAATATTGGTTGAGTTCTTTGAACTATGACCTTAGCTCTATAGTGGTTTTTATAGGATTGGAAAGATCCACTTATTTGTTTTTGCGATCACTTGACAATTATACAGAGAGTATTACCATGTCAAGGTCAAACTATCATGAGTGTTAGGATGGGTCTAATTGTTCTGAGATGTCCTATAGGTTTACGAGGTCTGTGAGATGTTCATGGGGTGGTTTGAGAGACTTGTATCAAGTCATGCTATCGTAAACCCCTTTATGGTTCTTGCGATTCCCATGATGCTTATGAAGTTATGTTTTTATTTTGATGGGGTTTTCTTACTCATATGACTAGCATATGCTTCTTGCTTTTGTGAATATGGATTCTAGCTCACATTCTTCTTCTACTATGGCTATCCAATGTTCCATGATTTGTAGAAACCATAATACTGACCCCCTATGTTGCGTGAATTCAGATAAAAAGGTTTTCAATAGGCTTTTCTCATTTGAAACTAAAATCTACCTTATATAGAACTATCTTCCCCTATATGGGTTTGACCTGATGGATGAAATTGAAATTCATTATATGGACTATGGGCTTATGTCTTGATGGGTGTCAAATTCCATTGATTGTATTTAGATGATGGTTTTTGAGGATGCATCAATGGTTGAAGCATAGTCCCAGAGGTTGTCCAATATAATGGTGAACTCTATAATGGGTCAATAATGCTATGATTTTACCTACCAACCCATCACTCAAAGAATCTCAAGAATAATTTTCTCTTCTTTGGACAACCTGAGCAGTGGTTGGAGCTCCAAATGGGGATTGTATCCCAAAGATTTTTTTTTGATAAATGGGAATGGGCATTCTGGGTTAGGCATATCTACATATAATTTTCTGACCAACTATATGATATCTATCTTTCTGATTTATTATGGGATTCTAGTTCATCATCTATCATCAATCTTATCTTCTTAGAGAACTGGTGAGCCATTGGTTCCCAGGTTGCAATTCATTCCATCAGTCCGAAGTTGAAGTAGGAATAAGCCTCTAGGATATATATTAACTGGTCATAATAACCCATGGATAAATTTATGATGAGTTTCTTCATGACATTGGAATTTGGGATGACCCCACACAGGATCTAGTTTTGGCGAGGGATATTATCAACATGGTGAAAGAAAATGTAATGGTGAATTTGAATAGGAGTCAATAATCTATTTTAAGGATTGGATCAACATTTTTCTCTACCATATTGGGTTTCATTCAATTACTATATTCCCTCACTAGAACCTTTCCCAATAGATCCATGATTATTCCAGTTCTTATTGAGAAATCATGAAATTCATAGAACATACATCCCGGGGCTATCAGGTGAGGCTAAAAACGTCTTCAAGATTTAAGATGGTGGGTTTCATGGCCATGTTTTTGAATGGGTGTCTTTTCCCATTTGGGCATTCACGTTTTGGAATTCAAGTCATCACACTGATGATAATAGTATGACTAAAATACAGACTACCTCTCAATATAGTTGTACTGACTCTTGAACTCCTTTATGAGCTATTGGACCACATTTAGTTGGATAACATTACTTATTAGATCACTGATCATTTTCTATTTTTATTCGACTGGATAAGGGATCACTTCCATTTCTATAGATACTATAACTCTACTCAGATCATGGGTACCTTGTTTTTTCCTAGGATAGAGGACATTTACAGGGTTAAAGCAACACAGTTAGGCACTGATGAGGTTTCTAACATGTTGAGATGATTTTATTGATTTGATTTCATGCCTTATCTCACAATGGCTAGGATAATTAATGATAATGGTAGTGATTCTTTTGATAAAACGTTCTACAAGATCACCCTTTGATATGGGGTTGTTACGACCATGATGGAGGATTTTATCATTTTGTATCCATATACTCCAAAATAGGTTGCTTTAAAGCTTAAATTCATCCAAAGGGTTTCTCCCCTACACCTAGAAGGCATGCAGGCATAACAACATCCTAGAATTATCTTCCAATTTTGGTTTCCATTAGCGCTTGAGGACACCAACTCTAATATTGTCCTTATATATTTTGGAATCCATTCCTTTATTGAATATGATTATTCTTAGGCCTTGGTAGAATCCTTCCTGAAGGGTGTGCTAAACAGAGTGGTCCATCATATGGAAAAAGCATTTCCCTCACTAACCCACCTATTTTTTTCAATGACGGATTTGATTCAAGACTTGATTGATTATTCAAGGAAGTTTTTTTTCTTAAAAAATTACCATCCCATAAGTGATTTAGGATCCATTTAAGAAGATAGATCTTCAACACGAGCAATGAAAACTGTATCTATTTTAAGAGGAATATATGAGGATTCCTCGCCTACTTCCTTGTCATCTTATCCAAATATCCCCCTTCTAATGTACCCACTGTAGAAGGTAAAAAATAGGATCAGATAGGTTATAGGATGATCTAGTGAAAAATCAATATAGTGGTCACCAATCCTCCCTTATAAACGTTTCATGATCAAGAATAACATCTTTTTTTTACTATTTAATGAATTGGGGGAAGACAGAATTGAACATTAGCCATTATATGAAATGATGTTAAAAATCATACTGATGTAGAAATATTTTTCTACAAGTGGGATGTGATTACGTGATCTTGAATAAGGGACTCCCATAGATGAATAGATTAAGTAATCTTCAGAGGTGTAGGAACAGAGCTTTCATTTCATATGTGAGTTGCATGCCTAAATGAATATCTTAACTACATAAATATGCAATTTTGATGAGATCTTAGATCACTTGTTGTTTGACCTTTTAACATCACCCTCCTCATTATAAAACACTCATTAAAGAGTTGAGGAGATGTATAGTCTTCTTGATACTCTTCATCCTTGAGAAGAAGTTTAATAAGTGGTGCGGGTGGAACTTTAGTATTCCATTGATGCTTCCCGTCAGACTCTTGGTGATATGGCTAGCTCATTTGATCAAATTTTGTAGTAGTTTTATCATTGATTTTCCACTTGTTTTGATTAAATTCTTGGAGAGACATCAAAATTTGGTGATTTATCATTTTTCACGTTACTAATGAACATATATTATGAACTTCATATTTATTTGTCCAACTTTCATTTATTCATGATGTGCATGATGTTTCATTGATCTGATGTTGCATAGATTATCAATGATAGCCATCCCTTATATAGTATCAAATAAATATAAATGACTGTATTTGAATGTTCAAATCATAAAATATTTCTCTCAAGAAATTATCATGAATTCCCAATGATATGAGATTCCCTATTTATGTATACATTCCATCTATCTTAAGATTACCTAATTAAAATAAGTATAATTTTGGAAGAATATATGTACTAGAGGAAGAGTGGTCTATCATTGGATGAAGTCAGTGGACTTAGAGAGCATTGAATGATTTTTTCTAGGGCCATATGATGGGTGTCACAAGTTTTTTATCTTTTTATTTTATATTGACCTATGTTTTTTCAAATATTCATATAAGGGATGGATTAATATGAACACAATCATCTTTTTTCCTTGGATTCCTTTATCAGGTTTCACCCAAAAGGTATTGTGTCATTGTATATTCATTCAAACTAAGTTGTTGTTTTTTTGTAGTTTAGGGTCTTTTATCTCGTTCCTTATGTCAATGTAGTTTACGGTCTTCTGGCATGGACCTCCTATCGCTGTTTTTTAGGGTATTCTAGTTTGGACCTTCTATAACTATAGTTTAGTGTTTTTTAGTATAGACCTTTGAAATTCCATGTTGGTTAAAGTATTTTTTCTGGGACTTGGTTGATTAATATAGAATATGGGGAATATATACTAGGGATAACTGAAGACACCCTAAAATTTTGAGTTCTACTGTGGTGTTTCTAGGGTTCACATGGATTGAAGTTCCTTCCTTGGAAGGAGGAGATTCCTATGGATGGTAGGTAAAATCCATTATGTATCAGTATAATTTTCAAAAATAGGTGTCTCTACCATTTTACATGGGTCATGAAAGATTATGGAGGTGGTATTGGCAGTTGGAAAACAATATTATGGAAGATGAATATGCTTGGATAGTTGGAGTAAGGGTTATGTAAATAATGTGTCCATGCGTTTTAATCTATGAATCATGGAATGGTATATAAATAATGGTGATGACCCAAAACATCCTATCTTTCAATGTTCTTCCACAGTGTCATCAGGGCTCGCAAGGATTATTGTTAGTTTCCTATAAGTACTAGATTCATAAAATTATTTGTTCAAATACCTTATGAAGTGCCTATAAGGCTTACATTCTTGGTTAAGTAGTGATGATACCAACTCGATTATAAGGTCATTAAAATGTTTGAAAACTATCAAACGTATTTTCAATGAGGTTGGTATGGAGTGAGATTTATCGAGGAAGATTTGTGACACTCTAGGGACGTTTAGATCTTAATTATGGTGCTTGATCCCTATACACAATGGTTTTGAGTCATAAGGGTTGTTCCATCAAAATATTTGATAACAAATCATCACATTCTTACTTGAGAAAGGGTAAAAAGAATGGTGACAAGATGTATAAGATGTAGAATATGTTTTAATAGTCTAGTTATAGGGATTTTAAATCATGGTCCAATGTTCTTGGGACATGAGGATGGTATGGGAATATCATGTCGGGAATGTCCAAGAATTCCATTAGGTGCTGGGTTCTTCTATAATGACATCATGCTCTCAAGAATCATAATAGCCTTCACGTATGTCCAATATATATCTGGTTGGAAGGTCTGAGCCCTTATGAATCAATAGAAAGGCCAAACAGAAAGGTCTCTTTTCCATTCTAGGGGACAAGAAATATTTTTAGTGACCCCAAGTTCTCTAATCATGATGTTTGATTTATCGAATATGTAACATTTGAGAAGGGTTTGAGCACCGTAAAAGTTGTGTTACTTCATAGTGAACACTTTATCATATTGAGGAGTTGTTAAATTCCATTAAACAAAATTTATCTATGACTAGGGTGTTTAGTGAGCATAGATTGGATTTTACTAGGGCTATAATGTAGGACATAGGAGTTTTATGCCTCATTCATTTTTTCTCTAATTTTTGTGAAAACTATGGTGGTGAATATTTTAGTGAGTAGATACTTGAATTTTTTTCAAGATACCCTTTATGGGTTTTCAGCCTAAACATCCTTGTGTCTCTCTTATTAGGAGGTTAGGGCCTTTCTATTTGGACCATATTATGTTAGAATTTATGGTCATGTTAGTTTGACCAAAGCACATGTGGTTTTAATTCATGGAAAACATGGAACTAATATGTGGGAAATATTACAAATGATCTTAATTAGGATACACATGGTCAAAAGTTCTCTTCCATCCTTGGATGCGAGAGATAAAAATGTTGTAAATCATGGACTGAGGTTCTTAGATCATGAGTAATGATATAGGAAAATCATATTTGGAATAGAACAGAACACCCTCAAGTGATGGGTTCTTCCACAGTGATGTCAGGCTCACAAGAATCATAAATACCTTCTCATAGGGCCATGATGTCTTTGGTTGGTAGGTTTGAGCCCTTATACATTGATATCAAGGTAAATTAGAGAGGTATCTTTTTATTTCTAAGTGGCATGGAGGGTTTTTGGAAATTAAGGCGCTCATATAATGAAGTTTTATTTACAAGCTAAGGGTTGTGAAAGATGAGAAACATATACCATTATCTTGTTGTTTAAGGTTAGTCTATTGTGGCCCTTAGATAAGGGATGATAATATGTGGTAGTCTTCACCATTTAATTCTATGTAGTAGGGATTCATTTTTTGTGCAGTTTTAATGTCATGTGACCTGGATATTCCTTTCATTGTATTTTAACGTTATGTAGTATGGATGTGAAAAATGACATGAAAAGTTGTGCAAGATGTACTTGGTGAAACTCTACAATGGCCCTGGAATTTACGTGCAGTGGGATTATTTTATATTATTAAATGCTTATTTATGGCTTGAAATATTATGAAAACTTATTTTATAGCTATATCACATGATAAAGCAAGCCCTATGTGGTCTGTCTCATGCACTCAAAAAACAATAATTTATGACTCGAACCCTTCTTGAAAAGAGTTAGGTACTGCTTTTTGTTATGAAATTTAATGTCATGCATCTAGTAAATTTACTACAAATTTCCATCCTATATATACTAGGGGTACATTTTTATCATTCCTCATGTTTTGGTTGAACCCAAGACTAGAGAATTGAGTGTCTCTACATATCTTGTGATGTTATGAATCAAGAGAAACATAATTCTTGTCTGCAAGTTCCCCATGCGGTCTGAATGGTAAGAAAATATGGGGGGATATTTTTTATCATTGCTGGGCTTGGTAATCATAGATATATGTGTCACTAAGTATCCTATGATGGTTGGAATCAATCCAAAAAAAGTTCATTAATGGGAATATCTCTATGCAAGTATGAATCGTATATAGAGGGGGGAATTGTTCCTATTGATTATTATAGCTAGAATCAAGATTGAAAATTTGGACATCACTACAAATCATGTGATGAAATGAATAAATCAACATGTAGTTCTTAAATGGTGGTGTGGTACATGAACAACATCAATGATAGTGGTTCTCTTGGGGAAGGCCCACATAAATGATCTATTTTATGTAATCCAAGGGAAATCATGTGGTTTTACATTATATGTCGAGGACTTATGGTGTTAATTTTAAGGTCTTGCACCTAGGACCATGATAAAACTATCTTGCACTAATATGCCTTGTTTTTGGGGTAAATTCCTTACCAAAATTCCTAAGCTCACTTGACCTGTGATCAATGTTAGAATCAATGAATGGAAAATGTTCCCCTCATATTTAAGAGACAATTAAGGAGAGAATAAGATATTTTTGTGTCATGGAGTGTCTATACTAAGATATAGGATTGAGGCATCCCTAAATATATCATTAAAATGAGAATCAATCCGTATGTAGTTTTAGAAACCCAAACAATTTAGCGTCATTCGTTGAGGAAGAAGGTGACTCAACATGAAAGAAAAGGAATGTTGCGGCTGGACCTGAGAATGTATGTTTTGGAGTCACTACACATCTTATGGAAATAAGAATCAGACCACATATAGTTTTTGAGACCCATTATGGTTAGTGTTTTTTGGTGATGATATTATCCCTGAAGTTTAACATCATGTGGTGGGGACGAAGGTCGCCCAACATGAATGAAGAGGAACATTAGGGATATGGGAAATTTTTTGTCATGTGGTGAGAATATATTCTATATAGTTTAACATCATGTGTTAAGGAAAATTATTTATATAGTTTAACATCATGTGGCTAGTATTATGGATTCTTTATGGAATCTATACATAGTATTTATTGAGAAAACATGCATTGGTGTGGGGTAGGACATGTTCCCCATCCATTGTGTCTAGTAAATATTTTCATTTGTGATAGAACAGACGTCTGATATATAAACTTTTCTATTTGGGTTAGAGCTTTAAATGATTCGTTCCTAGATTTAGTGGGGTCCTGAGAGACAATAATATATCTCCTTGACGTAATGAGTGGTGGAAAAACTTTTTATAGAAGGCTTATGTGATCTGATTCTGATGTAATTAATGTTTATAAAATGTATGAAACCTATTCTCATTGATTTTCTCTAATTCTTCCATTTTCTTTTGTGATATCTTGACCTCTATGTTTTTCCCACATATGGATACTCAAAGCGATTGAAACTGGACTTCTATAGGAATAACTACCTCAATTCCATATATCAATGAATATTATATCACTTTTGTAGTAGTACACATGGTCATATGATAATCCCATAAATCATAGAGGATCTTTTTGTACACAAACTTCTTATCCTTATCCACCATCTTATGGATTATTTTTGATAGATTCTAATTGGAAGAATATATTTATCAATTTTCCACTTCCTGATTGTATGATGAATGATTGGACTCAATTCTGTAGTCCTAGTATAATTTGTTCAACACTGTAGAACCAAAGTTGGTTCCATTGCCTGTTAATATTGTGTGAGGGACTCTGAACCTGGTGATGTTATATGACTTCACAAAGTTAATGATATTATTCATCTCGAATATTTTTAGGGTTATTTCCTCATCCCATTTGGAAAATATTTGTAGTGGGAAAGATGTACTTGAATTGCTTAGTTGTGGCTAGGTGATATATCCCCACAACATCCATTCCCCATACAATGAAGAATGAGAAATATTTAGATCTACGTAGAAATTATAGGGGTTGATGGATGAAGTTTTCATGGATTTTAAATTCACGAAATTTCATGGTGAATTCAACATAATCATATATTGTGGTTTTCAAGTAGTAACCTAGTCTCTAGATTCAAAGGGAGATCCTGGTCTCAAATTGATGAAACCATAGGATCCCACATGGACTTTTTCCTTGATGGTAGGGATATTTTTTTATATTATGAATCTAAGCATGATTTCATTAAACCATCTCTGTTATAGGGATTACTTATCTATTGGACCATATCATACGGTAAATTTCACTAATCATCACCGAATCTATTCCCTTATGGCTCGGTCTACTGGGAGGGTCCCATTTTTGAGATAGACAATTGTGGGCTCCATCCATCTAGGGGTGGATGTCAATTAATCATACTTCATTGGGATTTTGACCTGATTTATTAATTATTTATCATAGATGAGGATTGATGAGACCATAATTTATTTAGGGAGGAGTAATATTTCTTCCTCTTGATCAGGGTTATCCAAGAGTATGGATCCATTAACTAATAACTAAACCCAAGAATTATTTTTCAAGGGGACATGATACAGCCTTGGATCAAAGTGGAATTTTTCCATTATTTAACTATCATAGAGAATGAGAGGGTCTGATTATTATTTTTTGATGGTATATTCTCTATTGGTCTTCTTCATCTTTAACTAAAAACCCCCTTTGATGTTTAGGTAGGATATTTGTAGTTGTAGGTATAATTCCAAGCCAACGACAAGGGCTTGGTACTATTCCTCATTATTTTTGAATCCCTCCAATAGTGAGAAAGAGTGGGGTTAATTTTCTTTATCTCGAGAAATAAATACAATTCATAATCCATCTTTTTTAAGTTATGGGTTTTCTATTCTCTTATTGATAGGACATAATGAGATGCCATAAAAATAAATATTCTATGTTTGGGGGGGGGGTGTCATGGTAATAGAAAACCTCATCATCCAAACGTTTGGTTTCCGCTAGTGTGATTTATGGAGAAGAGTGTTTCAAAAGGAAATCACCTAGGGATTTCCCTTTTACTGACGTTTGTGTCATGAACTGAATATCATACAATTGCAGAATGACCACCCATAAGGGAAAATGTCCTATTATAATAGGGTGACCAAGGATTTACATGAGAGGATCAATATGATATACCATGTGGAATTTAGGGTTATGGAAGTAATGATTTATCTTTTTTACCTCATAGATTATAGTGAGGTAGTTATTATTGATACTATAATATAATGTCTCAATACCTAGAATCATTCCACTGAGGTAGTAGGGATTTTTATCACTTCCTGTATCATTTTTCTATATGGGGGGAGCCAAGTTATTTTTCTATGGTGGCCATATAAAAGATGTGTATATTTTCTTCCACTAGTGGCATCATGACCACTGGGTGTAGTAGGTACTACTTAAGTCTCAGGAAGTATTCTTGGCATTCATCATCCCATCAATAGGTGATTCTCGAATTCATTAACTTGGTGTAGGGGAGAGATTTTGTATCCATATTTTCTATGAAATTCAAAATATAAGCAAGGATCCCTTGGATCCCCCTTAGTTATTTGAGATTCCAATGTGGTGACACTTCAATAATTATGTTATTATTATTAGGGTCAATCTTGATTCTACAATAGTGTACCAAAAATCCATGGGACATCCCCAATGTCAGACCGAACACACAGTTTAGGAGATTCATCTTTAGGAAATGATGTCACAATTTATCGAAGATTATTTAAAGATATGTGAATTTGATCTCCTCACTATCGTGATTTTATTATTAGGATATTGATATAACATTCTACTTTTCATCTCTATAAGGGCTTAAAAATATGATCCATGGGACGTTGATAAGTGGAACCAACATCCTTTAAGCCAAAGAACACAACATAATAGAAAAATATCCCTTGAAGTGATATGAAGGCAATGACTTCCTCATCTTTAGGGTACATATTGATTTGATTGTACCCTGAATTATCATTCATAGATGAAAGGTATTCGAAACCAAAAGTTTCATTGATCAAGAGTTTTGTGATTTACAATGGAATATTTTTATTTGGGATGTTTTGATTGAGGTCTTTGAAATTGATGTAGACCCTAATCAACCCAGTATTTTTCTTGATTGGGATGATTCTGGTGAGCCATCTTGGGTATTTAACTTCTCAGAAAAAGTTGAATTTGATCAATTTGTTAACTTCTACATCTACATTTGTTGCTTGAGAGGGGTTCATCCTCATGGATACCAGCTTGAAACATCAATGATCATATAGTATGCTGAGATGGTGTGTATCCATATCTGGATTCAGTCCAACAATTTCTGTTTAATTCCAATAGAACACATATCATCATTTCTATAGAAATGAGATGTACATATCTTGCACCTCTAGAGGCATAAAAACACTAATAAGTATAGTCCACAAGTATTCTTCCATTACTAAATTTATTTTTCTAATATCATCAATGGTAGAATATACACTTTCCTAAAATGAAGGATGGTCACTCTTGAGGTCATCCTCTTATTCATTCACCCATGAGTCTGAGGAGGCATTTTTAGATGAAGTGGGAAGTATGAGGATATATCTATCACTATTCAGATGAGAGTGGCTATTGTAGGATACATTGTCATTCCATACATCTAGATTCATTGCAGAGATATTCCAGAGTCTATTTTATTTTACACTGTCTCTATAGATAGAAGGTGCTTGGACATTTGGGATCAGTACTATTTCCTCAAGTAGATTTATGGGAAGCACATAATCACTATCGATAATACTCTATGGATTTTCAGGGTAAGTCCCTAATCCATTGGGGTCTATAACCTTTACTTTTTCATCCAACATTGGTTGTTTCCTTTCCCTTTTTATAGAAACCTTCGTTAGCATATGCGGATTAACAAACCTAGAAGGAAGAACTATTACCATGTAGTATATCAACCTTTCAATCAATGTGGCATTCGAAGCACTAATGGAATGTTTAATGTACCTCCACATGGTTGTCAAGAAAGTGCCTTCTAATTAGACATTGTATGTGGTGTATTCATGGACAAATATAAAATCAGTGTTAAATGTTAGATCGCCTAACTAAGCTTTGATCATGATCTTATCAAGGGATATTTTCTCCTTATTATACCCTTGAATGGTTATATTTATGGGAGACAAATACCCTTCTATAAATCCCAAAATTCATAGGTTCTGAATAGGGATGAGGTTAATCCCGAAACCATAATAAATAAAACCCCTTCAGATCATGAAATTATTGAGTCTACCCAAAACATAGAGAGGTTTGATGTGTCCCTAGATAAAATTTCCTTGATCCTACTCTTTTAATGAGATGAGGACATGGAATTCTACTGGAATAGTCTCCACTCGATAGACCTCAGATATAGTGACTTTAGTCTCGAACTCCTACGAGCTCTGGAGGGATTCAGTGAGTACCTCCCTATGTTTTTTTTGAAATATGGAGCATATCCATGATTGAGAGTGTGGCGAGACAACTGAAATCTATTTCAGAATATAATACTTTTGAGCTAGGGGTTGGCACATCTCAATGTGGGGTTTTTTCTTATAATTTGATTCAGTAGCTATTCCATTTGAGGTTGATGATCCTGATGTTTTTGTAGATGTAGAGGGAGTATCTATTTCCTGTGGAATAGGTCATTCTAGCCTTCTCCATTTCCTAGGCTAATTAGATAATCACACCCCCACTATCTGGTCATATAAGAAGACTAGGTACAGATGACTAATGGAGAGTTTTGATGAACCTCCATGTCACTATTGGGATTTCTAGAGAACATTACTATATGTATCAGTTGTATATATGTCCTTTTTGGTGATGTGACCAAAATATTGGGTCTAGCCATGCCCATAATATCATCTATATCCTTCGTTACTTCAAATTCAGCCTCCTATTCCCTGATCAAGTGTGAAGAACATATACTAAGAGGCATATTTATCATCAAGGAATGGGTATTACAAGTGTATCACATTAACAAAACCAAATATAAGATATTCATATAATGAGAGTTTTATTTATTGGTTAAATGAGTGTGTTTATGATGTTGTTGGGAAGAAATATGCAAGAGTGAGATCTTTTATCAGTAAAGAATATGAATCTTCATCTTATATCTCTTCTTATGTCTGATGGTCACATCCACAATTGGTATTCATATTTGATATCACCTCTCCAGGAGGAGGAACTATTATGGGTTTGTGAAGATGTGATGCTAGGGTGGAATTATATTAGTTTACTAGATTTTGAGTAATCTAGTTGATCAACTTCTATCCATGCTGCACAGAACATGTTTCCAATCACCATCTTTTTTTGACTGGGAAGCAATTATGCAGGTCACCTATTCTAGGGAGTTATCCAAAATCACTTGTCTGTAATCATCTATTATTTGAAGGACATATTTTTTGATGAAGAAAAACTATATGTTGTGGCCCAAACTTCTATGGAAATGGAAGTAATCAGGATGATTGGTGAGGTTGAACTATTTGGGCTTCTTGGGATGTGGTATCTTGAGAAAGTTATTATCCATGGCTACAAAGAAATTATCAGGGACATGTTCATTTTGGAAGGATTATGTTTTATTCATCTTTTCCTAAAATATTGGTGACCCAGATCTCTTTTTTCACATGGAGGACATAAATTTTTTGGTTGTTTCCACCAGATAGAAGACACTAGTTAATTTGGGGCCTACTTAGGTGATTAAAAGGGAATTGTTACATGATTGAGTGTTATATCTGCAACCTTTACTTTACTGAACCTTTTTACCCATATGCTGATAGAATGAGCCATAATATATCTTAGGTTCACTAAATGGAGTCCTCTAAACATTTTGTCCTTTATTTGAACTAAAATAACCCACTTGGATACTCCATTGGGATCATATGTGTCTATAGCTCATCCTAAATATTTTTAGCACAGAGTTCTAACAATTACTTTTAAAAGAGAGGGATTTGGAGATAATAGGTTAAACCATTCCATATGTATATGAAGTAAAACACTCTCTCATTGTTTTCATTTATTTCCATTCATCCGGTCAACAATTTTCATTTTCCTCAGTGTGGAGCTAAACTGCTATAGGAATTGATGAAATAGGATTTCCCATACTACAACTGATCCTGCTAGAAGGTTGTTATACCAAACAAAATCTAGGCTTACCAGATTTCATAAAATAACCTCATATTGGTAACCTCCTGCTAATATTGAGGGACTATCATCAAACCAAACTGGGATATGAAGTGATAAATATGTTGTTTGGGTTCTCTTATACCGTCAAAGGTGGATATGGTTGGATTTCCAAAATTGGGTGGGGGAAAGGTGTCATCCACCCATTAAGGATATGGATTCTCATCGAGATTTATAGGTTCATGTCTCCCATCCATGGATTCCAATCAAGTATCTAGAGACATGATAGCTTTGAAAAATTATAGAGGTACTACTATCTGAGATGGACCACATATATAGGGTATGGTTGAGGACTAATTAGGTGGACCTATTTTCATCTCCTATTAATTATCAATTCATGTGAAGACTGAATTATTAACCTAGTGAGGGAGAGTCTTTCTCTAAAATAGAGGTATGTCAAGATCATTCAAAACATCCACATTTATGTAAACCTTATATATAAAACCAGAGCTAGTCTGACACTTAGATACTACTTTTGTAGGTAGATTGAATCTTTATATATGTATGGGAGGAGGGATATTCACCTATTTCTAATGATGATACCCATTGGTAATGTTTCCCCTAAGTACCTCCTTGTTTAGCTATTTTGAGATTTTGTATATCATTCTCATATTGGGCCATTAATTCCTCAGTTGAAGGAATTGTCACTCTTCAAAGTGGTGATTAGGATTTAGTAACAAATTTCCCTTTATTATTCAAAATATTCTTCTATAGAGGTAAAATATAAATTTTTAGAGGTTCTACATTTTGGAAGATCCTATGGTTTAGTGTATGTGTGGCCTTAGTGGGTGCATCTTGATCCAACTCTTAGGGTATATTTTCTATATTGAATACCTATGAATCTATGTGTTGATCCACATTATCTATCATGTTTATAGTGAATAAATTCATAGAGTTATATAAGTAAATGGTTGTTGTCCCATTATGTTCAATGAAATAGGGTAATTATGTACGATCTATATTAGGCTCTTTTCTTGAGACCTTGGTCATATTGGTCCATTATGTCTTATGACCCCAATAGGATTTGATAGGATTCTCTATACATTCCTCCCATCTTGGCCAATGATTAGTGACCTTGAGGGAGTTTCTGTACATTATTGTTGAATGGGACCCACATAGAAGTGTTTTTTCTTATGGTGTGAGGAATATATGGAATGCTGACCATAGATATTTTCCTCTTAATCGAGAGAAGAATTCTTCCCTATATAGTGATGATAATGTTGAAAATGCCCCCAAAAATGTAGGATGGGGAATATTTGGGGCCATAATAGGAATTCGATGATCTTACATTTGTGGAGTGAATGACTGATGTTGAGAATTTGATGAATCCTATGATGGATATTGAGACATAAATTCCCCCATCTGGGTAGGCTGGGGTTGATCTGGATCTTTCATTGATTTACCGATGATCCTCCTAGGGGATGATGAACCTGGTGGTGGTGATTGAGATATAAAAGACCCATCCTAGTGGAATAGGGTTTGTTTGTAGAAGTCGTAGATATATCCTGAATCCTAGTAGTAATTGATGATCCACTAGGTGGAGGCGGTGGTAGATATTGCCTTGGCCTGGTGGGCTGGGTTCACTCCCAAAAAACTGCTATGACAGCTTCTAATACGTCCTATTTGATGTGGCATAGTTGTGCTTATATAGGATTTGGGTACAATGGCTGCCCATTGTGGGAGTTAGTGTCCATGGGAATTTTTGGGTTGATCACAACTTCAGATTCCATTACTGAAATATGTTCCCATTGTTTCAAGGGGCCTCGTTCAATGATCTATTATCTATCATGTCCCTTAATTTGTGATGTCTTGGAACCATTGTAGTGGGGGGATTCTGTTGTAGTTACTAATTGGATCATTCATTACCTGGTCATTTTATTTCACCAGATTTTATGATGTCATAGGACGTTGTATTTAGGAAGGTATGTTGCTCTAGGGACATAGTGAAGTTAAATGCTCCATATTTCTCCCATCCTCTGATATGTATATATGATGATGCTCTGGAAATCAGTCAATGGAGAGTTTTCATGATGCAGAGACAAACTATACAGAGGTATTTATCATGATCCTAAACTTTTGGGTTCCATGATGTGGAAAAGGCATCCATATCCATCTATTGATGATCTGATGGTGATACTTTTTCCCATGATAAGGAAGATATTGAGCCTTCAATAGCATATGAGTTGTCCAAAAAATTTGTAATAGATAAGGTGTGAAATCCTTTTATAGCTCATATGGGATCTCATAGTCAAAAGTAGAAAGGGGATAGAACATGGTAGGGAGGCTATTTCTGGATAATTCTCTTCATATGTTAATATTGACTTCCTTTTTCCTAGACTTACATTCCTCTATTTGGTTTGAGCACAAAGGTATATTCATGGGGACACGTACTGACCTAAGTGGAGTGTTGTAGGAATTTGATGAGGAACTATATGCAGTTGACCCTGAAATGTTTATCACCTCTCTATATGATGGACTCTAAGTATTAAACACCTCTCTATAAGGAGGTGTCTGTGGAAGGGGGGGGGGACTTTTTACTCCATTGGTGACATCATCATGGGGTGGTTTTCCATGAAATACTTACAGATTTGAATACCTATGATCCATATACACAATAATACAAGGAGGAATATCATAGTAATGATCACATTTTTCTTTGGTCAAAGAGTCGACTAACCCTTGGGGTTTTTAGAATGCATCTCGAACAACCTAAAGTACACTAGAATTGAGCAGATTAGGGATATGAGTCTCATTCTACATCATGGATGAAATATTCATATCTCCCTTTTGGGATTGTTTAGGGGTATGATTCTACTGTATAATGGCAACTATACTTTTTTGATAACCATCTGGTGTCACTAGAGCATGATCCTGTTATAGAGAAGCTGATGGAATATGAAAAGTCGATTCACTAACTAGAATATGAGCCTATCCCAATGAATGATCTATTCTTACATGGTTAGCCTCAATCATAACATGTATATGTGTATGATCATGATCCATTGAAGTATGATGACAATATTTTTTGATAGTAATTTGAGCATGAACTGAGGTATATACTACTCTAACTTGGTGATCTCCGATTGGAATGTGAATATGATCTCAGCTGGATTATGAATTCCCTAACAAACGTTTCTGAAAAACCTCATGAATTGGATAAGGGATATGATCTGCCTCTTGTATGGCCTTAGAAGGATTCTCATGCAGTATTTCATCAACAAAAGTCTGAATATGCACCTGGATTCGGTGATATACTGGAATATTTAGAGTAGATTCAATGATAGGATTATGAGCATATCCCTATGCATGTTCCATTATCACTTGGAGAGATTCAATCAGAATGGGATTATGAGACCAATACTGAGATATTGAAGTATTCGTTTGGTCATTTTTAACAATAATATGGGAATTTACTAAGGTATGTGCTTCTCCAACTTAGTGATCCCCAACGGTAAGGGAGAATGGTCCCAATCCTAGGCCTTTAGAATATTCCAATTGTCTTTTTTGATAGGAATATTACCCTGTCCCAAGCCATGTGACACTCTCACTTGGTGATCTCTGGTAGTAATGAAGATATTATCCCATTAAGATACCTTTTACTTTACCAGAATCTACCCACAATCCCTCTATATGGGAGAAAGAATGTATGTTTGCTCTGAAACAACCACCTTTTCAAACTAATCAGAGTTTTGTGATGCCCTAGCTACAGGGATAAGAACATGAAACTATCTCTATATCAGTACAAGTTCCAAAATATGTTGGCAGAGTTCTTCACATGTATCTAAGATGTAATAGAATATTATCAAAATTTTCACAGGAATGTAATCCAACACATTTTCGTTCTCCATTATATACTAGAAGATATCTTTGATTGAAGTGGGTATATAAGCCCACTTTTTTCCTCCTTCTGAAATTATAATATGAACATGGGATTCAATCATGGGGCTAAGGATATGAACTTACCCCATGATTTCTGTAGGAATACACCAAAATACTTCGTATGAGAAATTATGGATAAGATCCTACTTACTGGATAGTTCTAGAATACATCGGTGGGATTCGTTAGGGAAAGCGGGGATATGATCCTACTACCAGTTATCCAACCCATTTTGTACCTATTGTGTCTTAATTGTTTCCATTTCATGGGTATTAGAGGGGGAAGTGTGTTTTGATGGTTCTCTCAGTATGCTACTGAAGGGTATCAGTGGGATGGTGCTAGCGATAATGGCTGACAGGATCCCTCTTTAGTGGTTCCTTAACTGGAAGGGAACTGTAGTTGACACCTTGATCAACCATCAGTAGATACTAATGGGGGTGATTGTATTGCTACGAGGATAACATTCCTATGTGGTTGGAGGTGGAAATGACTACCACTGGATTTACTACATCTTTTTTAAGACAATGCAGACTCATTAGTTTTAGCATTTTGAGACCCTTGTGGGAAGCCTCAAGGGTTGGGATCATACCTATAAGGCCCCTAACTTAAACCTTACTTAATATTGAATTAAATGAATAATTTACACTGAGGATCTTTTTAGGTTTAGAGTTTTAGAGAAATAGGACATAACTATTACATCTCAAAAGATTACAAAGTAGACACTTCTACTAAGTTTCTATATAATGCAAATTCTTAAAAAGAAACATGTCTAGTTCCATGTTTTATATAGCATGACTTTCCCTTGATCCCATCCTTGACCCTATTCCACATTAAGTCTTGTGAAAAACATTTCAACAAAAAAAACTTGGGGTGAGCATAAAAAGCTCAGTAAGGGATACACAAAGAATGAAAACTGTTAGTTTATCAAAACAACAAGTAAACCATGTAAACTTTATCAAAGTAATACATTTCACCTTTATGAAGTAGTAAAAACTCTTCATAAAAAAAATATCATTACTAACCCTTTTGTTGTCAAAGGATTACCATAAAACCCATATAAAGATCACATAACATATAAAGGTAACTTGGGGCATAATCATACTTAAATGGAATAACCATACGGTTGACTTCCACACATATAACTTAATGGAATAGCCATACGGCCGACTTCCATACCCAATGCATTGGAGGTTATAACGTAACCACCCATCATATGTTTTATCACATAACCACCCGTCAAATGTCCAAGTACCATTATAAAATCATAAGACATAAAACAAATATAATGGAAAGAAAACATTTCCACAATGTGATCACTATATATCACATAAATATATTGACATAACAAATCCATTATAAAAACAATTTTCAATAACAATATACATTAAATAGTATATGGTATTTATTTCATTTTAAAAACATTACGGCTTGTTGAGTAATCCAATGACCAAATAATACTCGCGGCGGCGAAAAAGGTCATTGTCACCGCGTACGTTAAAAGAAACATTCCTTTTTGTTGTTTAGTAAAACGCTTCGTAGAAAAATATTCCTTTAGTATAAAAGTAAAATTCAAAGGGTTTTATACACCACATAAAAGAAAGTTGTGTATAAAACAAAATATGCCTCAATGAAAGGAGATTGAGACGAAGTCCCTTACCTCGGGTCCGAATTGACTCGATCGTTTTTTAACGTCCTGAATAATAAACTTGAGTTCATTTCTACTTGCTTAAGAACCTTTTTAAAGTTCATTATTACTTTTATATGACTTATTACCATGTTATAAACATTATTTAATCATTTAGGTTAACAATTTTTGTTTTGTCGATATTTGGTTCTTAAGTCAAAAGTGGACTTCTTACAATTACATGTTGTTCGTGTGGTCAAAGGTTCATTATATCCAGAATGATATTCATGATTTGGATATCATATATATAATATATATCCATCATATACATCTATGTATAATATTACATAATCATTTAGTGCGAATAAATGAAATGCACCGTTCATGGAGACGGTAAGTTGTATGTACGCACGAACAGTACTTTCATTTCTATGTCATATTAATGGAATTAAAACTAAATGAGAGGTATTTATATTTTAATTCCATGATTATATTCATCATTTATATGTAACATAAATCATATATAATAACTTTAAATCCATCCTTTATACGTCCCACATATGGCATTAACGAATCAAATCACTTTGAGGGGGTAGTAGTCCACACTTCCTAAAATAAAGATATCACGTATAGCCATTATGGAAGCCATAAAGGTATACCACAAATGAAGAATACAGAAGCATAAGGAAAAAAATAAACATAATATATATCATATATAAATATAGTGACATCTTTATGGACACCTTTTAAGGTGTTAATAGAATATTGAACAATCATCGTTTCGTGAGGCAGAAAGTCACCATCCACAGAAACAGTATGTTTTTTAACCATTAGATGTAGTTGTGTGTAAGTGTAGATACAATAATTATTATAAAAAAAATCATAGTATGTTGAATATATTGGAGTTTTTACAAAATAAATGAATAAAAAGAGTTTATGGGATTGGAGAAGCAAAATAAAACAAAAGAACACAAGTGAAAACATTACCTTAAAATCGAGTAACTGTCTTAGATTTGAGCTCAAAGGCTTCCTTGGGAAGACTTCTTCCCAAATTGAGTCTTCTAGGAGTAATAGAGGGATGTGGAGAGACAAATAGATCAGATCTTGGCCGATCTAAAGGCTTGAGCGGTGTGGGTGTGGTGGTAGAGGTGGTGGCCTTTTATAAGAGGAGTGGAGGGGCACTCTTGGAATGTTATAAAATTTTACTTTATTATAAAATGATTTTCTGATTTTAAAGGTACCACATTGATATAATTAAATGATACGGTGATAAGGGTTCGTAATATACTTATCCAATAGGTCTTTGACAGGTGTAAGTCTTAGATTTTACATTATCTTTTCATTTTATTTAAATCGTTCATTAATGAGGTAATCGCTGCATAATCATGATGTCATAAATAATTTAATTAATTTGAGGTCTAAAAATTATAAATAAAAATCATGATGTAGGAAATCTTTTTATCTTCCTAATGAATATTTATAGTCAAAAATATGACTTGTATAACCCCATTTAAATGTTTTTTTAGTAAAACATCTCATGTTTGTGACATTTTAATTTTAACATTAAATAAAATGTTTTTAATGTCATTTTCCTACTAAAGTGGCTCCATGGGGTCCCCAAGTTGACCCATAGATTTTCTTGGTCGGCCATGACACATCCAATAAGGGTAGGACATGTGTCAGGTTCATTTCATATTATTAAAACATTATGTTTACCTTAAACTACACTAATTACCTCTAATGGCGATTAAAAACATAAAAGTTTCTATTCACCAAAAAATTATTTTAATCCCATTGAACCACATTTTACTTCTTAATGACAACCATGTATGTCTGATTTTTGAAATTAAAAACACAGAGGTGGTAAAATTTCATTTAAATGGAAAATCAGTTTTTATAATTACCACTTAGTGGTTTCACTATTCATCAAAAATTGAAGTTTTTCAGAAAAATACCAAAACATCACCCGAAGCTATATTTGATATTCCAGATTCAAAGATTATGTCTATTTCAAAAAATTAAAAACATATAAGTTACATTAATTAATTTAATAATTAATTTCCGCTTTCAGAGCAAATAGCGTGTGTTTATGAAACAATATATATCAAAAAATTGACACTAGTTTAAGTCCAATTTCAAAGTGAAATTAATTCCAACGACCACTATTGGATTAAATGGTAAACATATATTATAATTCCACTATAAAACCAATTAAAAATATACTCAAATCATATAAATAAATTAGATTAAAAAGAGGTTTTGAATTAAAATACATCATTTTAACTATTCATTAAAAGATGAACTTTATCGAAAAAATACCAAAAATTTACACAAAGTAAATTTTGATGTACCAATTCTAAAGAAGAATTTTATTTGGTACAATATAATGCATAAGAGTGACCAAAACTATATTTAATGAAGGTTCTCCATCAAAAGGTGATAAGTGGACCTTTAGTGAATATTAGAGTATCTATGCCTAAAATTGAATTCTTTTCTTATTTTAAGCCTTTATCCATTATTGGATAAATGTAAAAACATTTTACAAACATATATAATCATATTTTAGTTATTTATATTCATTCCCTCCAATACAATGGCTACGTGTTAACTACCGTTTAAAATAATAATATTTTATTACTAGTGTGCAACGTAAGATTTCAAAGAAACTCTTTATTGCATATCGGGTACGCTATCAAACATAGCAACCCCTTTAAAGTAAAATTAATTTTTAATTCGTAAATATTAATAAATATGAAAATGATTTATTCTTTATTTACTTGGGGTGTTACATCCTTCCCCCCTTTTCGGAATTGCATCCTCACAATTTTATTCACCTATCAAAATAAGTGGGGGTATTTATCCCTCATAGCATTTTCAGATTTCCACGTTGCCTCTTCAACCATATGGTTTTTCCACAAAACCTTTACCTGGTGAATTACCTTATTTCGCAACACCTACTCTCTTCGGTCAAGAATCTGAACTGGTTGTTCTTCATAAGAGAGATTCTCTTCCAACTAAACTACCTCCGGGCTCAAAACATGAGATGAAACTGGAATATAATTTCTCAACATCGAAACGTGAAAAACATTGTGTACCTGAGATAAACTCGGAGGTAAAGCCACTCAGTATGCAACTGATCCAACTCTCTCCAAAATTTCATATAGTCCAATGAACCATGGACTCAGCTTTCCTTTCTTACCAAATCGCATCACACTTTTCCATGGAGAAACCTTGAGAAAAACATGATCACCTACCTCGAAAGATAGATCCTTCCTCCGGTTATCTGTATAACCTTTCTCTCTGCTCGGAGCTGTTCTCATGTGTTTCTGAATCAACTAAACTTTTTCTGCCATCTCTTCTACCAATTCTGGTCCCATCAGCTTCCTTTCACCTACTTCATCCCAAAAATCTACAGTTCGGCACCGTTTACCATATAATGCTTCAAACATAGCCATCTGTATATGGGAATGAAAACTATTATTATATGAAAACTCAACCAAAGAAAGATGTTGGTCCCAAATTCCCTGATAATCCATAGAGAAATCTCATAGCATATCCTCCAAGGTCTGAATTGTTTGTTCTGACTGCCCATTTGATTGCAGATGAAAATCTTTACTGAAATTTAATTCAGTACCCAATGACTTCTGAAGGCCTTTCCAAAAGTTAGATGTAAACCTGGAATCACGATCAGATATAATGGAGAGGGGAACTCAATGAAACTTGACTATCTCTTTAAGATACAACCGAGCAAGTTGATCTAGAGACAAATTATCTCGAATAGGAAGGAAATGAGCAGATTTAGTCAATCGATCAACAATAACCCAAACTGCATTATTACCTCTAGATGTATTCGGTAATCCCACAACAAAGTCCATGGATATATTTTCCCATTTCCACTCTGGCACTGGTAGAGGCTGAATCATCCCTTTCAGTAACTGCCGCTCTTCTTTAATCTGCTGACAAGTCAAACACTTTATAGTAAAATCAGCAATATCTATTTTCCTCCCATCCCACTAGTAATACTCCCACAGATCTCTGTACATCGTAGTACTGCTAGGATGAAATAAAAACGGGGAACAATGAGCCTCACATAACAAATAATTCTTCAACTGTGAATCAGTGGGCACACATAATCTCTTCTCAAACCTCAAAACACAATCATTATCAATGTTGAATTCAGAAAACTTACCCTTCTGAACCAGCTCTACCTTTTTCTGCAACTCACTGTCTTACTTCTGTGCTTGCTTGATTATGTCTGATAGAGAAGATATCACCGATACCTAAAAAAACCAGAAGGACTTCCTTCACAAACAAATTCCATTCCAAAGTTCATCAAATAAAAAACCAAAGGATCTCGTTCCAAACGTAGCATGATTAATGAAGCATTACTTTTTCTACTCATAGCATCATCCACTTTATTTTCTTTTCCTAGATGTTAATGAATTGTATAATCATAATCCTTGATTAATTCCAGCCATCTCCTCTGTATCATGTTCAACTCTTTCTGAGTGAATATATACTTTAAACTTTTGTGATAACTATATATTTCACACTTTACTCCATACAAATGACGCATCCAAAATTTTAAAGCGAAAACAATAGTAGATAATTCCAAATCATGTGTAGGGTAATTTACCTCATGAGTTTTCAACTGGCGTGAAGCATAAGAAATTACCTGATCATTCTGCATAAGGACACAACCAAGTCCTTTCAATGAAGCATCACTGTAGATAACAAACTCACCATTCCTGGAAGGAAGTGCCAAAGCTGGAGCATTCACCAATATTCTTTTCAACTCTTGAAAACAATTATCACATTCTTTTTTCTAGATAAACTTAACACCCTTCCAAGTTAGCTTAGTCATTGGACTAGATAATCGTGAAAATTTTCAACAATCCTTTGCTAGTAACCTGCCAAACCAAGAAAATTACAGATCTCGGTTACATTTGTGGGTCTTGGCCATTATTTAACAACTTTTGTTTTAGCAGGATCAACAGTTATTCCATCTTTAGAAACAATATGACCAAGGAAAAAATTTGTTGCAACCAAAACACACACTAGCTGAATTTTCCATACAGTTTCTTTTCTTTTAAGGTTTTCAAGATAACATTTAAATGACTTTCATGATCCTCTTTACTTTTATAAAACACAAAAATATCATCAATAAACACAACCAACATTTTTCACTAGAGTCAACTAATCCATCACTGCAACACACTGTTTAGTTCTGATTCTAACCATCTCAGGATACTGATTTGAAAGGTCATTTCCCACTGTATGCCTTCCCAGAATAGCTGTTATATTTCCACTATGAAAACCCATTCTTAACATAGAAATTTCTTAGGTGAAGCAACATGGTAATATTTAAATGCTATATCATTTAAAGTTGACCATAAAAAAAAATATTTTTCGATAATCATTTAATAGAATTCTAACTCCTAAAGTTGTATAAACCGACCTCTGATACCAACTATAAGTCCTCAACCTTAAACCTTACTTAATATTTAATTAAATGAATAATTCACATTGAGGATCTTTTCAGGCTTAGAGTTTTAGAGAATTTGGACATAACTATTACATCTCAAAAGATTACAAAGTAGACACTTCTACTAAGTTTCCATAAAATAAAAACTCTTAAAAAGAAAAATGTCTAGTTCCATGTTTTAAATAACATGACATTCCATTGATCCCATCCTTGGCCCTATTCCACATTAGGTCCTATGAAAAAAATTTCAAAAAAAACTTGGGGTGAGTATAAAAATCTCAGTAAGGGATACACAAAGAATGAAAATAGTTAGTTTATCAAAACAACAAGTAAACCATGTATACTTTATCAAAGTAATACTTTTCACCTTTATGAAGTAGTAAAAACTCCTCACTGAATAAAAGATCATTATTTACCATTTTGTAATCAAAATATTACCATAAAACCCATATAAAGATCACATAACATATAAAGGTAACTTGGGAGATAAACATACTTAAATGGAATAACCATACGGTCGACTTCCACATATATCACTTAATGGAATAGCCATACGACCGACTTCCATACCCAATGCATTGGAGGTTTTAACGTATCCACCCATCCTTGTATTCACGGCGCCACCCTTCATATGGTTTATCACGTAACCACCCATCAAATGTCCATGTACCATTATAAAATCATAAGACATAAAAGAAATATAATGGAAAGAAAACATTTTCACACTTTGATCACAATATATCACATAAATATATTGACAAAACAAATCCATTATAAAAACCATTTTCAATACCAAAATACATAAAAGAGTATATGGTATTTACTTCATTTTAAAAACATTATGGCTTGTTGAGGAAGCCAATGACCAAATAATACTCGTGGCGGCGAAAAAGGTCGTTGTCACCGCGTACATTAAAAGAAACATTCCTTTTTGTCGTTTAGTAAAATGCTTCGTAGAAAAAGATTCCTTTTGTACAAAAGGAAAATTAAAAGGGGTTTATACACCGTATAAAATAAAGCTGTGTATAAAACGAAATATGCCTCAATGAAAGGAGATTGAGATGAAGTCCCTTACCTCGGGTCCTACTTGACTCGATCGTTCTTTAACGTCCTGAATAATAAACTTGAGTTAATTTCTACTTGCTTAAGAACCTTTTTCAAGTTCATTATTACTTTTATATCACTTATTACCATGTTATAAACATTATGTAATAATTTAAGTTAATAATGTTTATTTTTCGATATTTGGTTCTTATGTCGAAAGTGGACTTCTTACAATTTCATGTTGTTCATGTGGTCAAAGGTTCATTATATCCAGAATGATATTCAGAATTTGGATATCATATATATCATATATATCCAGAATATACATGTATTTATAATATTACATAATCATTTAGAGGTAATAAATGAAATGCACCGTTCATGGAGACGGTAAGCCTTACGTACGCATGAAGGCTACTTTCATTTCTATGTCATATTAATGGAATTAAAACTAAATGAGAGGTATGTATATTTTAATTACAAAATAATATTAATAATTTATATGTAACATACATCATATATAATAACTTTATATACATCCTTTATACGTTCCACATATGGCATTAATGAATCAAATCACTTTGAGGGGGCGGTAGTCCGCATTTCCTAAAATAAAGATATCGCGTATACCCATAATGAAATCCATAAAGGTATACCAAAAATGAAAAATTCAGAAGCATAAGGAAAACATAAAAATTATATTTATCATATATAAATATATTTACATCTTTATGTCCACCTTTGATGGTGTTAAAATAATACTGAACAATCATCGTTTCGTGAGGCAGAAATTCACCATCCATAGAAACAATATGTTCTTTAACCATTAGATGTAGTTGTGTGTAAGTGTAGATTGAATCCTTCTTATAACAACATCCTAGTATATTGAAGATACTTGAGTTTTTACAAAACAAATGAATAAAAATATTTTAGGGGGTTGGAGAAGCAAAATATAACAAAAGAGCAGAAGTGAAGACATTACCTTAAAATCGGGTAACTCTCTTAGATTTGAGCTCAAAGGATTCCTTGGGAAGACTTATTCCAAAAGTGAGGATTCTAGGAGTAAGAGAGGGATGTGGAGAGACAAAATGAGCAGATATTTGATGAACCAAAGGCTTGAGAAGTGTGGTTAAGGTGCTAGAGTTGGGGGCCTTTTATTAGAGGAGAGGAGGGGCACTCTTGGAAAGTTATAAAAGTTTACTTTATTATAAAATGATTTTCGGATTTGAAAGGTCCCACATTGATATAATTAGAGGATAAGGTGATAAGGGTTTGGAATATACTCATCCAATAGGTCTTTGAAAAGTTTAAGTCTTAGAGTTTACATTATCTTTTCATTTTATTTAAATCGTTCATTAATGTGGTAATCGCTTCACCGTAATAATGTCATAAATAATTTAATTTTTTTAAAGTCTAAAAATTCTAAAAAAAATATCATGATTTAGGAAATCTTTTTATATTCCTAATGAATATTTATAGTCAAAAATATTACTTGTATAACCCCATTTAAGAATTGTTTTAGTAAAAAAAAACTCATGTTTGTGACATTTTAATTTTAACATTAAATAAAATGTTTTTAATGTCATTTTCCTACCAAAGTGGATACATGGGGTCCCCAAGTTGACCCATGGATTTTAAGGTTGGCCATGACACATAAAATAATTGTAGGACATGTTTCAAGTTCATTTAATATTATTAAAACATTATTTTTACCTTAAACTACACTAATTACCTCTAATCGTTATTAAAAACTTAAATGTTACTATTCACCAAAAACTTTTATTCCCATTGAACCACATTTTAATTATTAATTAAAACCATGTTTGTTGGATTTCTGAAATTCAAATCTTATAGGTGGTAAAATTTCGTTGAAATGGAAAATCAGTTTTTATAAGTACCACTTAGTGGTTTCACTATTCATCAAAATTGATGTTTTTCAGAAAACTACCAAAACTTCACCCTAAGATATATTTGATATTCAGGATTAAAAAATGATTTCTATTTCACAAAATTCAAAACATATAAGTTACATTAATTAATTTAATAATTAATTCCCACTATCAGAGCAAATAATGTGTTTTTATGAAACAATATATACCAAAAGATTGACACTAGTTTAAGTCCAATTTCAAAGTGAAATTAATTCCAATGACCACTATTGGATTAAATGGTAAAAATATATTCTAATTAAAATATAAAACAAATTAAAAAGATAATATAATAATATAAATTAATTATATTAAAAAGTGGTTTTGAATTAAAATACAACATTTTTCACTATTCATTCAAAAATGAACTTTATCAGAAAAATACCAAAAATTTACACAAAGTAAATTTTGATGTCCCGATTTAAAAGAAGAATTTTATTTGGTCCAATAAAATGTATAAGAGTGAACAAAACAATATTTAATGAAGGTTCTCCATCAAAAGGTGATAAGTGGACCTTTAGTGAATATTAGAGTGTCTATGCCTAAAATTGAATTTTTTTCTTATTTTAATCCTTTATCCATTATTGGATAATTGTAAAAACATTTTACAAACATATATAATCATATTTTAGTTATTTATATTCATTCCCGCCAGTACAACAGCTAAATGTTAACTACCATTTAAAATAATATTATTTTATTACTTGTGTGCAACATAAGATTTCAAAGAAACTCTTTGTTGCGTATCAGGTACGCTATCGAACATAGAAACCCCTTTAAAGTAAAATTAATTTTTAATTCATAAATATTAATAAATATGAAAATAATTTATTCTTTATTTACCTGGGGTGTTACAATACCATATCAATGGTATTTTCAAACCATTTCATTCTCTTCCTGATATTGAAGGTATCAGATAGGTGTGGTCATTCTGAGTACCGTAGGGGTTGCATCCATAGTTGATTTTTTTAGAACGATTGCTGGATGGAAGCATTATCTCTGGTCATGTGTTGTTTGTGAGATAAGTAGTTATAGTCACAAATACAATGAGTAACAACGTCACGAATTAGTACTGTATTGAAGGCATAATACCTGATCAGTCATATTTTTTTGGGTAACACAATTATGGTTTATTATTCTTGATCCATCCATTCTAAGAATTTAGACTTTTCAAAGCGAGGATGTACTTAGTTCATGAGAACCCTAGCTAGAGAGGATCATCCACAAGATTCATGTGAGATCCTCTGGTTTTGTTTTCATGTGATATGAAAAAAATTCCCTAAAATATGGTTAACTAATAATTTTTTATTTGAGAGATTCACTTCAGGTTCACCAATTATGTTTCATTAGTAGGAGATAGGAATACCCACATATGATAAGAAAAAAATGGTCAAATAAGAATAGGACAGTCTATCATTTTTATCCTTTTATGGGTATGTCATAGTTAGATGATTTCACATTATGTATACCACTTTTTCTTTGGAAGGATGTGGATGGATTTGGCTGATAGTTTGCTTTTTGGGGGTTCAATGTCTTGTTCAGTCATTCATGTTGGTTTACCATTATAGTTTATCTCTAACAAAAACTACCAATGGATTACAAATCTATAGCCGAGTATAAACCATAATTGAAAAGAAAGGTGGTCCTTTGGGGCTTCGGATCTGACAACACTTAAGAAATCACATTAGTCAAGGGGATGGGAGGTCGGACTCCTCACACCCTTTTTTGGGGGAATTGTTTCCTACTTCCGGTCTCTCATATAAATTTAATATTTGTTGTTGAATATCTTTTTAATATTGATATAGTACTAGTTACCCTAAAAAAATGATCATAGGTTAAAAAGTATTATATGAAAAGGGGTATATATTAGTGAACTAGTCTGTATGTATTTGAGGTTATTCATCCATTTCCATTTTATAGGAACAGACTTATATTTTAATATCCCTACATCCTAGAACCTCTAAGTCTATTGGTATCCTTGGAGGCGATTAATATTTTGAGGATGATATTGAGTCATTATAAGGTGTCTTATGCACCCTATTTATAATAATAATAATCAAAACACATGTAGTTTTTTAAACCCATTTAGTTTAATATCATATGGAAAGGGAATATGTTGGGGAACTTAGGATCCATATATTGAGCTCAAGCCTCCAGGAGGCATCCTATATATCGAATTTATGGAATGAATCTGAGTTAACATTATTTTATCATGATCTTAGGTCTTTACCCAAGGTAGATACCCTTGTATGGGTGTTGTTATATCATACCACTAGTATGGGTTGACACACTGAGGTTTCCCTAGATAGTGGAGATTCATTATGTGAATGATATGATCATCACAACTCATTAAGAGCACATGATCCATTCTTGTTGTGAGAAACAAGTGATGGAAAGTAATATGTCTCACTACATAGGGACCAAGTATTATGTGTTAGGACATCCCTTTAGATGTTTAAAATGGATCTTGGGCCTTAGGAAGTTATCCTATGTATCCTGGTTGTGTATGGAATTAGAGTCATCGTAGTTTAGTTTCCTTATCTGTCCATTGGTGGATGAGGTAAAATTATTATCCCATGATAGAGATTGGGTTCCAATAGTTGTAATGTAAGATATATGGTGGGGATCACACTGAGGTAAATTTTATTTTGTACCATGCTTTATAAAGGCACCCTATATTTCCTGGTTATGGAAGGAATCATATTCCTCATAGTTCAGATGGTCAGGGTTTTCACATTGAGGATACCCATTGAATATCTGATATGGAGCTCGATTCATAGAATGAAATTATATATATCCTGGGTATGATAGAAATCAATGTTATTTCAGTTAAATATGATCATGGCTTACATAGTGAGGTTTTCCTAATATAGGGTCAATCATATTATGCCACTGGTCGAGGATTACACACTAAGGATTCCCTTTAGATTTTGATATGGTGATAGATCCTTAAAAATGAGTCTAACGTATCCTAGTTATGGAAGGAATCAACGATCTCATAGTTTATTTTGAACAAGACTTACACATGGAGGTTTTCCTAATATAGGAGTAGTCATATAATTCCCCTAATCATGGATTACACACTAAGGACACATTTAGGATTTTTATATGGAGATAAACACTTATAAAAATTGTCCTAACTATCTTGGTTATGGTTGGAATCCGAGCTCTCAGAGTTCAGTTTGATTCGGTCATACACAATGAGGTTTCCCTAATAGAGGGGAAATTATATTATGTCACTGGTTGGGTCTTACAAACCAAGGATGTCCAAATATTTTCACTGGAGAAGTTTATCATGCCCTAGTAGGAGGGCTAGCCATATCCTTATTATCAAACTAACATGATTTTATTATCTACCTAATATATTTTAGGATATCTGGTCATGTCTTGGTTGAATAGTGTGAAGTCCTAAATACAATCACATGATCCAGTTGACTTGTCTTGGGGATGTCACCTAACTTGAATGACTTATTAGAGAGAAATCTCATGATCGATGTTGACATATACAGAGGGAGTCATAGGATCTGGATGGATTTCCTAGGGTTTTTCCCAAGACCTAGATGAATTGTATGGAGTACATCACATGATCGAGGATGACATATCTAGAGGGTGGTGCATGATCAAGGGTGAAATGCTTGGAGTGTGTCGCATGACCTAGCTGAATTCTCTTGGTGTCATTGTGAGGCCTAGAAGATCAGTACTAGTGTCACCACATGAATTGGGAAACATGCCTAGAGGAAATCGCATGATTTGGTAGGCTAGTCAAGGGGGTTTCACTAGTCTTGGATAGAATGTACGAAGAGTTTCAAGAAATATTCTTTGACATGTCTAAGGGACTTCACATGATCCAAAAAGTATGCTGAAGGAGTGTCACATTACATTGAGAAACATGTCCAAGTGTTGTCGCATGATCTTAGTGAGTCATGAGAAGTGCATGAGGATTGAAACATATGTTATTCTCATACGTCTTATGTATTTTAGTCTTTATTATGGCCTTTATTTAATGTTTTACTTATTTTTTTTTTGGTTTTAGTTTATTTTTTTGGCCTTCCATGACCAAGCCAACATGCGGGTCCTCCTTCACATAATCTTACTGATACACTAGAAGTCATTCACCTGATTGAAAATGATCATGTGATGTATCTACGTATTACTCATGATAAATTAGTTCATTTAATATTTTTTACATGTAGTAAGAACTTGTGATCATGTGATTGGATGCTCTAAGAAGTTAGTTCCCACGCTCCTGTTTGTGATCAATCGATGGACGTTGGATACATTTTTTATGCCGAGGGGGAGTGATTTATTGGACTCAACAACCTAGTTATCTTCCACATTGTAGGGTTAATATCTCATAGATTCTGTCTAGAATTAATGGAGGGATTTTGTGGCATGCGCTTCATGAGATCCTACCATAGGTCATCTTGGGGGCATCACATGATATTCAATGATCGCAAGACCATACCATCTGCATCCCATATATTGTAATTTTCCCAATTATAGCAGTCATTCCTAGACATGTTTACATGGAAAAGTTATTGAACATGGTTAGGAAATCATATCTATGGGACTTTGTGAGACCTGGATGCTAGTTGAAAGGATGTCGTGTGATTTGAGATACCATGCGTGTGGTTCTCCCAGAGGCACATGTGACATGTCTGGGATCATTCGTGAGACCAAGTCATCTTATCAAGAGGGATTCTGTGGGACTATACAAACATATAGAGGAGAAATATATAGGATCAATGGTCATTTATTAGGTAGAATAACCTTTTTCACATGATGATCAACATATCCTCAGTTTGCAATAAGATTCCACCATTTCCCATGTAATAACCCGTGATTTTATAATAAATATTCTTTTTAATTTCTTTCATATCTTCTGTTGTTCGATACACCATGATTATCTTGTGCTATACACAACACCGTATTATCTTGAAGTATACGCAACACTAATCCTGGATCGTGTTACAAACAATTTTATGTTTGTTTGATAGTAGTTATTCTACGAAACATTGAGTATATATATATATATTCAATTTATTTTTTTATATGAAGAAACAAAGGAGTTGTGCACTACACGCAACCCTGACTTGGCTTGCATTACACACAATCACGACCTTCCTCGATAGCGTGTGTTGTACGCAATACCGAGTTTTACTAAACAATGATATATTATTATAATATTATTATTAACTAGCCATTATGAATAGTATTAACTAAATTTTTAATTTTATAACATTATTATTCATCTTACACATTTTCTAGAAAATGGTATAAGAACAAAATGAATTTTTTGGGTAAAATAAGTATTTTAAAAAAATGCAGTTTTGCCGCCTTTTGATGGCGCAACAACATTAAATCTAGTTTTTTACATGTTTATAAGTTCTATTTTAAAAAATAAAATTATTCTTTTGAATCCAGATATAAAATTTTACCTTGGATTAATTTTTCATATTATTCTGATAACTTTCATATTTTAATGAATAGTGAAAACACGCTATATTTTAATTAAAAACAGCTTTTTTCATCGTAATAACTTATGTGGTTAAATTATAATATTTAATGGTTTTAAAGTATAAATAGAATATATTTTTACCATTTAATATAATGTATGTCATTAGCATTTATTTTTACATTGAATTCGTAGGATAAATCAATTCAATCTTTTGCAATGTTTTAAACAAAAACCCGTTTTCATTCGACAACGGGAATAATTTTAATTTAATTTCTGAAACTTATGTGTATTGAATTTGAAAAAATGGATTACATATTTGAAATCATTGGGTCCAAATTATGTTAATAGGCTACTTTTTATTTTTGGGAATTATGAATAGTAACTACGATAAATTTTATTTACCATAGTTAAAGGTAAATAGGTTAATTAAGGGTAAATATAATATTATAAAATTACCCTAACACCTGAAAAATACTATTGTATGACTAAAAGTCGACCAATATCACCTAAGTGTCGGATTAGACTCATTTAATGGACTTTTGTCCATGAAAATAATTTAATTATTATTAAAACCAAAGAAAGTGACAACATGTCATTCTCTTAAATCTTGTAAGTATAATAATTTTAATTTAGTGATAAAAATCATAAAACTTCAAAATTTAATATTCTACAGAAATATAATACAATTATCTACATCATGATAATTTATTTATATTTTTTAGGGATTAAATAATTATCATTAATGGTGATACATTAATGATGCAAAAATTATTTATTAAGTGAAAAATCAGTAATATAGTTTATATTGAAATAATAATACCCATTAAAAGGCTCACAAACCTGACCAAAACTTATTTTTAGTGTATATATACCATAGGTATCTAATTACCTAATATATAACCTTTTTGAGTCTTATGAAAGGGATTATGACACTTATATTATTTTATTTTAAAGGATGCCAAAGTTATCACCTTCAAAATTTAATAAATATAACAATTTAAATATTGTGATTTTAAGATGATAAATTCGCGTACAAGTATTATTATGAAATATAATAGATTTATCTTCATCATAGGATTTTATTTTTAATTTTTATGAAATAAATAAGTATATTAAATAATTATAAAAAATGTTGTAGTAATTATTTTATTAAGAGATAAACCAAATAAATGGTTTTAAAAATAATAAAATAAATATTACATAAACTATTTAATGTTCTCCACTAATTTTCTAGATACATATGGCCTTTTATGAATCTATTAAATCTTTTAGTTCAAACATATCTTCTGTATATATTTTATTTAAATTCATATAAATGAATAGTGTCAAAATTGACACTATTGTTATTTTATAAAAATAACATATTATAATATTTTTAAAAATCACAAACATATTTAAAAATTATATAAATTTAAATTTATATTGTCTAAAATGTTATAATGTATCAAATTAAAGAAAATTCACAACAAATAAGTAATTTTTTGTTATAATTTAAAATTTAGAATGTTATTACCACAAATAAAATTAAATTGATTAAGTAAGGATAAATCAAGTTGATAATGTTTTAAATAATTTCCTAACATGTCTAAATTTTAATGGTTGATGAGATTTCAACCCTATATCATCTTATATTCTAATATGAGTAATTTTTTGAGGTTTTTAAGTGGGGTTAGAATTATTATAAATTAATATTTTTAAGATTTCCAAAGGTGCCCCTCTCCTCCCTTATAAAAGGGCACCTCCTCCCTCTCTTCCTCACACCAATGTGAGCCTTTAATCTCGGCCAAACCCTGTCAATTTACCTTTTAAACTTCCCTAGAAACATCCTAGAGGTCTTGTCCTTCTTAAAAGACCAATTTTAGTGCCCTAAGAGGAGGATTAAAAGAGGCGTGTCAAAGAAGAGGTAATATCCGTTACCGATTCTTTCAATTTTCTTTCTTCTTCAACTTCTTATTCTTTAGTTGTTTAATTATGAAGTAATAACATCAGTATCAATCATATAATTATATTTTATTATAAGTATGAAACAACCATATTTCACCATCTATCCATCCTTTGGAAAATGAAATCACCGCGCGTGCGTACGTACGGAATACCGTCTCCACGCCGTGGTGTAATCTATTTTCCACCACCACCTTACATGGATGGGTATAATGGTTAATGTAATGAATATATATATGATTATTTTAAATTGATATTGACACTTTAATATTATACATACACTTTAATAGAATTCGACGATCATGGGAATGATATCATCGCTCGTGCGTAAGTACAGAATATCGTCTCCACGACGTGATGAGATTCACTCTCCATGATTACCATTCAAGAATTATTATAAAGTATATATAATTAGTAATCATAAAATATATGACATAATAAAGATATAGTATTTATGTATATATATATTTATGTCATCTAGGTAATTCCATTCAATTCAATAAGGAAACGAAAACAACATTCATGCGTACGTACGTCCTACCGTCTCCATGAACGGGGTATTTCTTTCCATTTATCGATCTATTATATATATTTATATTATTAATATATATTATATATAAATCATTTTTTATATTCTGGAATTAAGTAATCTTGATCTAAGTAATCATATGAATAATTACAAGTCAAAACACGAATGACAAATGAAATGACTTTACCCAAAATATTCTTTAACATGGAATTTACAAAAGAACGGGTAATATAGAGTCATAAGTGAACCATATATGATATAATAACAATGAATATGATTCTTTAATAAGTCAATTACATTATTTAAATCATTATACAGGAGGTTTTGATACGTACAAAGCATATCGGACCTAAGGTAAGGGATAATTTTTCAAATCTCATTTTTATCCGAGATTGCTTATTCGTCAGTATTTACTGTGGTTATTTCTATCATCCATGTCCATGTTTTATAAAAGTGTTTTCATGTGTGTTTAAAGTCCTTTTTACCCATTTTAAATTTTACTACATGGTATTTATGGAATATTTCTATTACGAGGTACTTTTTGACTTTTCTGGAAAAAGTACGAGAAGAATGGTTTTTTTAACTTATACGACACGAATGGATTTTTTCAGTTTTATGAAGCCTTATTTTCAAGAAGCTTACACCAAAATATTTCATGAATATTTTCAACAAAATCCTTTTCTTTTAAAATTTCATGACATTTTGTGAAAAGAGAATGATTTTGAAGAAGAAAGGATATTTTCCTCAATAATTCATTTCAAGTGTTTTATCAATACTATTTTTCATCTAAGATGACTTTATTTCATATGTGTATGTTTCAAGTATCATGTCTCTAAGATTTACATGGTTTCACTTTTCTTATTATGAAATTATATCCATTTATTTTATATGGATTATGTGATAAATGGATGATGTTTATGAAACCCTTTTTATTTATTGGGTTATGCTATGATGTATGATTTATGATTTTGTGGAACAAGTAAGAATGATTTCATTATGAGATGGGTGGGACCTATATCTCCCTACAATGCATTGGGTAAAGATTTATATCTCATGAGATAGACATGGATGGAACGACAAGTTAAACCGGTTCACTAATACAGGACTGGAACGAGGAGTGAACTCGATTCAGAAAGGGACTTTGTCCACTATGATGGTCTTGGCATCAATGCCTTGGATAATATGGAAATCATATCATGTGCTTAATGGTTGCCACAATTACATGTTTTATTCCCATGCTATTTTATCATTCTTAATGTTTCTTTATGATCTATGCCTTACGTACTTCCATGTTTTATGTCATTTCTCAAGCTTTTTATGTTTAAACATTATGTTCATGTTTTTAAGTTCAAACGTATATGGTATGTCTTAATTTATCAATACTTACCCTTACTGAGAATTTGAGCTCACCCTTTTTATGTTTTCTTTTCCCTAGGATATAAAGAAAGGTTTTAGGTAAGAAAAAAATGGGGAATATCTTTATGGGAGATGTTGAAGATCTTTCACCACGATTAGAAAATTATGTTCCAAGTTTCCAAAGACACTAAACTATTACGATCCTTGTGTGTCTGTTTTTGTTATGTATTAAGTATTCCACAAAAGTAATATAATGTTTATGTACATCAAGATTCGGGTCTCTACAGTTGGTATCAGAGGAAAGGTTTAGTCAACCTTTGGAAACTAGGATGCGAAAACGTCAATGAGATCCCTAGAGATATTTCTAAGGTATGTCTAGGGATATCCCTAAGGATAAGTATACGTATAGGATATAGTCCTAGAATTACGATAACGATCATAGAATTTGACCTAAGATATTAGATATTGAGGGTAATTCCCCTTTACTATGTTGATTACCCTAGCATGATTTTTTTCTCTCACACTATTCTTTTAGGGTTTTAGAAAATGGATGGAAACCGGAAGATTCACGATAATGGAGGATATGACGGACAATGGAATGATATTCTTCATGAGCAACCAAATGAAAAGGGATTTGGAAGTCCAAACATCGTTATTATGCCTAATTAGCAATCTCATAATATGATCAATAATCTCAACTTTGGTAAGTTTCCCGACTCAGATAACAATAGAAATACGGAGTTTCATGATGATAATAGAGGAAATAAAGTTCAATTTCCCTCATGTAAATCATTTAGGAAGAGGAATCAGGGAGATTATTTCAAAGGAACTGGAAGATGCTTTGGGTGTGGAAAAGACGGAGACAAAGCCAGTAAGTGCAAAGGAAAAGGTTCAGTTAACACCATGGACGAGGATAATGCTATTGCTACGACATCAACAATGATTAGATGTTTAAAATGTGGAATGTATGGGCATTATGCAAACCAATGCCCTAAGGGAAAATCTTATAAAGAGAATCAACATGGTCATTCGGGTAGTATTTATGTGGATGGTGATGAAGAGACTACAAATGAAATATGAGATGAAATAAATGATGAAGCTCAGCTAGTGGTTTAAGAAGTTAGTGGAATGATTGTATGTTTATAAAGAATAATGTATGGTACTATGGAATAAAGAATCATCTAAGGATTGTTACACTATTTTTTTTCCTAAAGTATATGAAATTATATGTTTAATGGTACCGGTAACCATGGAAGGTTATTCAGATATTTTTGGAAATAGATTATATGCGCATAATGAAGGGATAAAAAGATAATGAGATGTTTGATTGTATTCATGAGCTCATGAATGATATAAGGACTAAGTGATATTATGGTTTGATTATATAGAAATTTTGGGATTTTGGTATGTAGAAAGAGTTAACTTTTTACTGCATTCATGTTTTCACTAAGGTTAAATGGGTATTCATTTTTCAAGAGAATACATGATTAAGGTATTCACATGTTTCTAATTTGGCCAACAAGATATATCTTATGATATATGGGGGATAAATGATGGCATTCATGTGATTGTTATGTGACATTTCAAGTAATAATTTTAGTTATACTATGAGATTGGACCGATGTATTTTAGATAATCCTAAATATTGGAATGGATTATGTTGGACATATGTTAGTATTGTTTAAGGATATAACTTTTTTTTCGATATTATTGATGGGATGTTATAGTAATGTAGTTTTAGAAAAAGGACAATCTATAGGACTGGCGATAGCCCATCGCGTCGGACAAGGCTGTGGGAATCGAACCCACAACCGAAGTGCGACTGGACTTTATCGCCTACGGCTAGCCTACAAGAAGTCCCTGGTTAGTAGAAACTAGTTTTATTTTATTAAGCGGTATGATATATGAAGTATAAGTTAATTTTTGGAACCATATATGATTAATCTAACCATATGATGGACTTATAACTTTTTCTAACCATTTGTTTGAAATAGATGGAATGACCCATCATTCTATCACATGATCTTCTAACACATCACGAATAAAAATTCAACTTCATTTCATTAAGGGATGAAGTGGAAATTGTTCAATTCACGAACAACAGTGAGATTTTACCAAATTAATGTAATTATTTATTTTAATTCATAAACTTTAGGGAAATGATCTTGAAAACCAAAAATGTTGTCTTAGTGACCTTATATCCAATGAATCAGATGGTACCTTAGCTCATCACAAATCTATGGCTTTGTGATTGTTGGCTTTTTCATATCCATGTTCTCTACCACTCTCTATCAGAACATGATGGTTAGATTTCTCTTCCATATCCATATTTTCACCTATATTAACCTATGTGGAAACCCAGTGATTACTTTATTTCGGTAACTATTATGTTTGATACTTTAGTTTATAAAGATATGTTTTTGTATTCCTTTTTACAATGTGGGTTTCAATTAAAGAAACATTCACGTAAAAAACCATTTATAACCCCGATGAATTTCGAGGGAGAAATTCATTTTAAGGGGGGTAGAATGTAATAACCTGAGATTTTATAAGAAATATTCTTTTTAATTTATTTCATATCTTCTGTTGTACGATACACCAAGATTATCTTCCGCTATACGTAACACTGTATTAGCTTGCAGTATACGCAACACTAATCCTAGATCGTGTTACACACAATTTCATGTTTATTTGATAGTAGTTATTCTACGAAACATTGATTATATATATATATATTCAATTTATTTTTTTATACGCATCAAAAAAGGAGTCGTTCACTACACGCAACCCTGACTTGGCTTGCATTACACGCAATCGCGACCTTCCTCGATAGCATATGTTGTACGCAATACTGAGTTTTACTAAACAATGATATATTATTATAATATTATTATGAACTAACCGTTATGAGTAGTATTAACTAAATTTTGAATTTTATAACATTATTATTCATCTTACACATTTTCTAGAACATGGCATAAGAACAAAATTGATTTTTCGGGTAAAATAAGTATTTTTCAAAAAATGCAGTTTTGCCGCCTTTTGATGGAGCACCCACATTAAATATAGTTTTTGACATGGTTATAAGTTCAATTTTACAAAATAAAGTTATTCATTTGAATCAGGATATAAAATTTTACCTTGGATAAATTTTTCATATTATTCTGGTAACATTCATATTTTAATGAATAGTAAAAACACGAAATATTTTAATTAAAAACAACTTTTTGCATCGTAATAAATTATGTGGATAAATTAAAAAATTGAATGGTTTTAAAGTATAAATAGAATATATTTTTACCATTTAATATAATGTATGTCATTAGCATTTATTTTACATTGAATTCGTAGGTTAAATCAATTCAATCTTTTGCAATGTTTTAAACAAAAACTCGTTTTCATTCGACAACGGGATTAATTTTAATTTAATTTCTGCAACTTCTGTTTATTTAATTTGAAAAAATGGATTCCATATTTGGAATCAGTGGGTCCAAATTATTTTAATAGGCTACTTTTTATTTTTGGGAATTATGAATAGTAACTACGGTAAATTTTATTTACCATAGTTAAAGGTAAATCAGGTAATTAAGGGTAAATATAATGTTATTAAATTACCCTAACACCTGTCAAAATCTTATTGGATGACTAAAAGTAGACCCATATCACCTAAGGGTCGGATTAGAAGCATTTAATGGAATTTTGTCCATGAAAATAATTTAATTATTATTAAAACCAAAGAAAGTGACAACATGTCACTCTCTTAAATCTTATTTGTATAATAACTTTACTTTTGTGATAAACATCATACAACTTCGAACATGAATAGTCTCCATAAAGATAATACAATTATCTACATCATTATAATTTATTTAGATTTTTTAGGGATTAAATAATTATCATTAATGGTGATACATTAATGATGCAGAAATTATTTATTAAGTGAAAAATCAGTAATATTGTTTTTATTGAAATAATAATACCCATTAAAAGGCTCAAAAACCTGCCCAAAACTTATTTTTAGTGTATATATATACCATAATCATATAATGACGTAATATATAACCGTTTGGAGTCTTATAAAAGTTATTATGACACTTATATTATTTTATATTAAATGATGCCAAAGTTGTCACCTTCATAATTTAATAAGTATAACAATTTAAATATTGTGATTTTAAGATGATAAATTCTGGTAAAAGTATTATTGTGAAAGGTAATAGATTTATATTCATAATAGGATTTTATTTTTAATTTTTATGCAACAAATAAGTATATTAAATAATTATACAAAAATGTTGTAGTAATTATTTTATTAAGAGATAAACCAAATAAATTGTTTTAAAAATAATAAAATAAATATTATATGAACTATTTAATGTTATAAACTAATTTTTTAGATACTTATGTCCTTTTAGGAATCTATTAAAGCTTTTATTGTGAACATATTCTCTGTATATATTTTATTTAAATTCATATAAATGAATAGTGTCAAAATTGACACTGTTGTTATTTTATAAAAATAACATATTATAAAATTGTTTAATAATCACAAAAATATTTAGAAATTATAAATTTAAATTTATATGTTATAAAATGTTATAAATTATCCCATTATTGAAAATCCACAACAAATAAGTAATTTTTTGGTATAAGTTAAAATTTAGAATGTTATTACCACAAATAAAATTAAATTGATTAAGTAAGGATAAATCAAGTTGATAATGTTTAAAATAATTTCCTAACATGTCTAAATTTTATTGGTTGACGAGATTACAACCCTATATCATCTTATATTTAAATATTAGTCATTTTGGAGGGTTTTATGTTGGGGTAGATTTATTATAAATTAAAATTTTTTGGATTTCCAAAGGTGCCCCTCTCCTCCCTTATAAAAGGGCACCTCCTCCCTCTCTTACTCACACTGATTTGAGCCTCTATGCTCAGCCAAACCCTGACCATTTCCCTTATAAACTTCCCTAGAAACATCCTAGAGGTCTTGGTGTTTTTCAAAGACCAATTTTAGTACCCTAAGAGGAGGATTCAAAGAGGCGTGTCAAAGAAGAGGTAATATCCGTTACCGATTCATTCAATTTTCTTTCTTCTTAAACGTCTTCTTCTTTAGTTGATTCATTATGAAGTAATAACATCAGTATCACTCATATACTTATATTTTATTATAAGTATTAAACAACTATATTTCACCATCTATCCATCCTATGGAAAATGAAATCATCGCGCGTGCGTACGTACGGAATACGGTCTCCACGCTGGGGTGTAATCTATTTTCCACCACCACCTTACTTGGATGGGTATAATGGTGAAAGTAATTAATATATATGATTATTGTAAATTTATATTGATTATTTAATATTATACATACACTTTAATTCAATTATACGATCATGGGAATGATATCATCGCTTGTGTGTACGTACAGAATACCGTCTCCACAATGCGATGAGATTCACTCTCCATCATAACCATTCATGAATGATTATAAAGTATATATAATAAGTAATAATAATATATATGACATAATAATTCTACTATATTTATGTATATATATATTTATGTCATCTACTTAATTCCATTCCATTCAATAAGGAAACGAAAACAACGTTCATGCATACGTACGACCTACCGTCTCCATGAACAGTGTATTTCTTTCCATTTATAGATCCATTATATATATGTATATTATGAATATATATTATATATAAATCATGTTTTATATTCTGGAATTAAGTAATCGTGATCTAAGTAATCATATGAATAATTACAAGTCAAAACACGGATGACAAATGAAACGATTTTACCCAAAATGCTCTTTAACATGGAATTTACAAAAGAACGGGTAATATAAAGTCATAAGTGAACCATATATGATATAATAACAATGAATATGATTATTTAATAAGTAAATGAAATTATTTAAATCATTATACACGAGGTTTGGATCTGTACGAAGCATATCGGACCTAAGGTAAGGGATAATTTTGCAGATCTCATTTTTATCCGAGATTGCTTATTCGTCAGTATTTACTGGGGTTATTTCTATCATCCATGTCCATGTTTTATTAAAGTGTTTTCATGTATTTTTAAATTCCTTTTTACCCATTTTGACTATTACTACATGGAATGTATGAAATCTTTCAATTACGAGGTACTTTTTGACTTTTCCAGCAAAAGTACGAGAAGAATGTTTTTTTAACTTATACAGCACGAACAGATTTTTACAGTTTTATAAAGCCTTATTTTCATTAACCTTACACCAAAAGATTTCATGACTATTATCAACGAAATCCTTTTCTTTTAAAATTGCATGACATTTTGTGAAAAGAGAATGATTTTGAAGAAGAAAGGATATTTTCCTCAATAATTCATTTCAAGTGTTTTATCAAAACTATTTTTCATCTAAGATGACATTATTTCATATGTGTATGTTTCAAGTATCATGTCTCTAAGATTTACATGGTTTCAATTTTCTTATTATGAAATGATATCCATCTATTTTATATGGATTATGTGATAATGAGATGATGTTTATGAATCCCTTTTTATTTATTGGGTTATGCTATGATGTATGATTTATGATTTTGTGGCACAAGTAAGAATGATTTCATTATGAGATGGGTGGGACCTATATCTCCCTCCAATGCATTGGGTAAAGATTTATATCTCATGATATAGACATAGATGGAATGATAAGTTAAACCGGTTCAGTAATACAGGACTGGAACGAGGAGTGAACTTAATTCAGAAAGAGACTTTGTCCACTAAGATGATCTTGGCATCAATGCCTTGACTAATATGGAAATCATATCTTGTGCTCAATGGTTTCCACAATTACATGTTTTATTCCCATGCTATTTTTTCATTCGTAATGTTTATTTATGATCTATGCCTTACGTACTTCCATGTTTTATGTCATTGCTCAAGCTTTTGATGTTTAAACATTATGTTCATGTTTTTACGTTCAAACATATATGGTATGTTTTATTTTATCTATACTTACCCTTACTGAGCATTTGAGCTCACCCTTTTTATGTTTTCATTTCCCCAGGATATAAAGAAAGGTTTTAGGTAAGAAAAAAATGGGGAAGATCTTTATGGGAGATTTTGAAGATCTTTCACCACGATTAGAAGATTACGTTCCAAGTTTCCAAATACACTAAAATATTACGGTCCTTTTGTGTCTGTTTTTGTTATGTATTAAGTATTCCGAAAATGTAATGTAATGTTCATGTATGTCATGATTCGGGTCTCTACATCCCCTCTAATTTCGTTCTCTATATAACAATGGATAGGGATATCACAAATTTGGTTGAATTTTGTCAAAGATAATCACTCTACCCATTGGTGATGAATAACATGACTAGTAAAGGGTCTTGTGGTGTTGTGTGATAATTTTCATGGACAAAAGCACCAATTTTTTATGGAGCTAAAGGCATGTTATCAGGATCCTATGCGATAAGTTGGGAAAGTTTCTAGGGATTCGAAAATGTATTGTGAACTATGGTGGAACATAATACGAATATTAAATAATGAGAAAAGATTCCACCTATTGATTATGTTCCACCTTTTTTAAAAGGATTTTTGGATGGTTTCTAGGTTCCTTCTAGTTGACAAGTCACATGATTCTGGGGATGTTATCTTCCAACCACTACATGACTTTGAGGGTCTGGGACTGTAACATCCCAGGTAAATAAAGAATAAATAATTTTCATATTTATTAATATTTACGAATTAAATATTAATTTTATTTTAAAGGGGTTGCTATGTTCGATAGCGTACCCGATACGCAATGATGAGTTTCTTTGAAACTTACGTAGCACACTAGTAATAAAATAATATTATTTTAAATGTTAGTTAACAAGTAGCCGTTGTACTGGCGGGAATGGATAGAAATAACTAAAATATGATTAGATATGTTTTTAAATGTTTATAAATTTACCCAATAAAATATAAAGGCTTAAAATACGGAAAGAGTTCAATTTTAGGGCATATATACTCTAATTTTCACTAAAGGTTCACTTATCACCTTTTAATGGTGAACCGTCATTAAATATAGTTTTGATCACTCTTATACTTTATTTTTGACCAAATATAACTCTTCTTTAGAATCGGGACATCAAAATTTACTTTGTGTAAATTTTTGGTACATTTCTGATAAAGTTCATTTTTTTATGAATAGTGTAAAATGTTGTATTTTAATTCAAAACCTCTTTTTAATCTAAAATATTTATATGATTAGATTATTATTTTAATTGGTTTTAAAGTGAAATTAGAAAATATTTTTACCAGTTAATCCAATGGTGGTCATTGGAATCAATTTCACTTTGAAATTGGACTTAAACTGGTGTCAATCTTTTGATACTTATTGTTTCACAAAAACATGCTATTTGCTCTGGCAGCGGGAATTAATTATTAAATTAATTAATGTGACTTATATGATTTTAATTTTGTAAAATAGACTTCATTTTTGAATTCAGAATATCAAATATTGCTTAGGGTGAATTTTTGGTAATTTTCTGAAAAACTTCAATTTTTGATGAATAGTGAAACCACTATGTGGTAATCAAGCAAACTGATTTTTCAGTTAAATGAAAGTTTACCACTAATGTGTATTGAATTTTTAAAATCCGACATACATGGTTGTCATTAAGAAGTAAAATGTGGTTCAATGAGATTAAAATAATTTTTTTGGTGAATAGTAACTTTTTTTCATTAATCGCGATTTGAGGTAATTAGTGTAGTTTAAGGTAAAAATGGTATTATAAGAATGTGAAAACACCATGACACTTGTCCTACACCTATTGGGTGATTCATGGCCGAGCGAGACAAGCCATGGGTCAACTTGGGGACCCCATGGAGCCACTTTAGTTGGAAAATGACATTAATATATTTTTATTTAATGTTAAAGTGAAAATGACACTAACATAATATGTTTTACGAAAACAATTTTTACATGGGGTTATAAAGATCAGATATTTGATTATAAATAGTCATTGGAAAGCTAAAAGGATTTCTTACATCATAGTATTTCTTTATAATTTTTAGACATTAAATAAATTATATTATATATGACATAATAATGATGCTGCGATGACATCATTATTTGACGATTTAAATAAAATGGAAAAATAATGTAAAATCTACAACCTACACATGGCCAAAACCAATTGGATGAGTGGATTTAGAACCCTTATCACCTTATACACGAATTATATCAATGTGGGACCTTTTAAAACCGAAACACATTTTCAAATAAAGTAATATTTCTTAACATTCCAAAAGTGCCCCTCCTCTCCTCTTATAAAAGGCCCCCACCTCTACCCCATTTCACACACTACTCAAGGCTTTGGCTCGGCCAAACCCTGCCCAATTACTCTCTCCACATCCCTCTCCTCATCCTAGAGGATTCACTTTGGGCAGAATCCTTTCAAAGGAAGCCTTTAGGCTCAAATCAAAAGGGAGTTACACTTTTTAAGGTAATTCATTCTCTCTTGTTCATTTGTTTTATTTTGCTTCTCCAACCCCCTAAACTCTTTTTATTTACTTCTTTTGTAACAAAACCAGTATCTTAAATATACTAGGATGTTGTTATAAGATTTATTTGAGCTACACTCTCACACAACTACATCAAATGGTTAAAGAACATACGGTTTCCGTGGATGGCGAAATTCTGCCTCCCGAAACGATGATTGTTCAATACTCATTTAACACCTTCAAAGGTGGACATTATGATGTCACTATTTTTATATATGATATATAATATGTTTATGTTTTCTTTAAGCTTCTGTATTTTTCATTTTTGACATACCTTTATGGTTTCCATTATGGGTAAACACGATATCTTCATTTAAGGAAGTGCGGACTACCGCCCCCTCAAAGTGATGTGATTCGTTAATGCCATATGTGGGACGTGTAAAGGTTGTATTTAAAGTTATTATATATGATGTTATACTGGAATTATAATATACCTCTATATAATTATTATTTCTTTCCATTAAAGTATGAGATAGAAATGAAAGTAGCGTTCATGCGTACGTACGGCTTACCGTCTCCATGAACGGTGCATTTCATTTCTTATCCCCAAATGTAATGTAATATTAAAAGTACATGTATATAATGGATATATATAATGAATGATATATCTTAATTATGAATATAATTCTGGAATTAAAATATACATACCTCTCATTTAGTTTTAATTCCATTAATATGACAAAGAAATGAAAGTAGCGTTCATGCGTACGTACGGCTTACCATCTCCATGAACGGTGCATTTCATTTCTTACCTCTAAATGATTATGTAATATTATAAATACATGTATATGCTGGATATATATGATATATATGATATCCAAATTAGTAATTTCATTCTGGATATAAATAACCTTTGACCACACGAACAACATGTAATTGTAAGAAGTCTACTTTCGACTTAAGAACCAAATATCGACAAAACAAACATTATTAACTTAAATGGTTACATAATGTTTATAACATGGAAATAAGTGATATAAAAGGAATAATGAACTTTAAAAAGGTTCTTAATCAAGTATAAATTAACTCAAGTTTATTATTCAGGACGTTAAAGAACGATCGAGTCAAGTCGGACCCGAGGTAAGGGACTTCGTCTCAATCTACTTTCATTGAGGCATATTTCATTTTATACACAATGTTATTTTATACGGTGTATAAAACCATTTGACATTTACTTTTATACAAAAGGAATCTTTTTGTACGAAGCGTTTTACTAAACGACAAAAAGGAATGTTTTTTTAACGTACGCGGTGACAACGACTTTTTCCGCCGCCGCGAGTATTATTTGGTCTTTGGATTTCTCAACAAGCCGTAATGTTTTTTAAAATAAAATAAATACCATATACTCTTTTATGTATTTTGGTATTGAAAATGGTTTTGAAAAAGGATTCTATTATGTCAATATATTTATGATATATTGTGATTGAAATGTGGAAATGTTATCATTCCTTTATATTGGTTTTATGTTTTATGATTTTATAGTGGTACTTGGACCTTTAACGGGAGGTTACGTTATAAAACATATGACGGGTGGTGCCGTGAATAACAGGACGGGTGGTTACGTTATAACCTCCAATGCATTGGGTATGGAAGTCGGCCGTATGGCTATTCCATTAAGTATGTATGGAAATTGGCCGTATGGCTATTCCATTAAGTTATATGTGTGGAAGTCAACCGTATGGTTATTCCACTTAAGTATGTTTATGTCCCAAGTTACCTTTATATATGTTATGCGTTCTTTATATGGGTTTTATGGTAATTCTTCGGTTACAAAAAGGTAAGTAATGATACTTTATTCAGTGAAGAGTTTTTATTACTTCATAAAGGTGAAAAGTATTATTTTGATAAAGTATACATGGTTTACTTGTTGTTTTGATAAACTAACAATTTTCATTCTTTGTGTATCCCTTACTGAGCTTTTTATGCTCACCCCAAGTTTTTTTTGAAATGTTTTTCACAGGACTTAATGTGGAATAGGGTCAAGGATGGGATCAAGGGAAAGTCATGCTTTCTAAAACATGGAATCTAGACATCTTTCTTTGTAAGAGTTTTTTTTTCGAGACTTAGTAGAAGTGTCTACTTTGTAATCTTTTAAGATGTAATAGTTATGTTCTAATTCTCTAAAACTCTAAACCTAAAAAGATCCTCAATGTGAATTATTCATTTAATTCAATATTAAGTAAGGTTTAAGGCTGGGGCCTTATAATTGGTATCAGAGGTTGGTTTAGACAACTTTAGGAGTTAGAAAAGTGTTAAATTATAATATGATTGAAATGAAATAGAATTTACGGATTACCATGTTGCTTCACCTAAGATATTTCTGTGTTCAGAATGGTTTTCCGCAGAGGAAACAAAGCAGATATGTTGGGACAACATCAGGAGAAAGATAACCTTCCAAATCAGCAACCTGAGATGGTCGGAATCAGAACTGAACAGTTTGTTGCAGTGATGGCACAGTTGACTCAGGCTATAAATGGTGGTGGTATCCATGCACGAGATCAGCCAGATCAACCGCAGAGGAACATGTCAGTGGTGGAACATTTCATGAGGCAACATCCCCCATCATTCAGAGGATCATCTGACCCTGTGCAAGCTGAAGGGTGGATTAAAGCACTGGAGAAGATTTTTGATGTCATGGGGTGTTCAGAACATCAAAAGGTTAGTCTTGCTATTTACCGTTTTGAAGGTGAAGCTGATCAGTGGTGGTCGATGGTGAAAAATATAAGGGATAGTGATGAGATTGAGGATCTTCACCGGGACGAATTCAAAGGTATGTTTCTTGAGAAATATTTTCCTAAGTTGGTTCGTCTTAGGATGGAAAAACAGTTCCTAGAATTGAGGTAGGAGGATGATTCAGTGGCTACTTATGAAGAAAAGTTCACTCGATTGGCAAGGTATGCTCCAAACTTCATACGAGATATTGATAGTAAAATAAACCGTTTTTACTCAGGGTTAAAGCCAAAGTATCGAAGGGATTTAGCTTCTCATGAGTTCAAAAGTTATGAAAAACTTGTTCGATGTACGGAGAAGGTGGAAATGGAGTTTACCGATGATCAGGTGTTCTATGACAAACAACAGAATAAGAGATCTAGTTGGCAGGAAAAGGGGAAGAATTCATCAAAGAAGCAAGGAGGTAAGAAAACCAAATATCCATCCTGTGTGAAGTGTGGTAAAATGCATCCTGGAGATTATTTATCCAAGTCTGGTAAGTGCTTTCGGTGTGGTAAGTCTAGTCATATTTCTCATAACTGTAAGGAAGATGATCAAGCAGGAAATGAAAAGCCAATGGTAAGATGTTTTAAGTGTAATGAAATGGGTCATTATGAAAACGAGTGTCCAACGAAGAACTCAAATGAGGGAATGCAGCCAGACTACAAGCAGAAAGGGGTGGTGAAATCCTTTACAACAACTTCAGCATATTTTGGGCCATCGAATGAAGTGGTATCAGCTCCATGGAGCTCAGTATTTTTCGAAGATTGACATGAGGTTAGGGTACCATCAGTTGAAAGTAAAAGAAGCAGACGTTCCGAAGACTGTGTTCCGTACTAGATATGGCCATTATGAATTTGTAGTTATGCCTTTTGGGTTAACCAATGTAGTTGTTGTATTCATGGACCTTATGAATAAAATTTTCCATAAGTTCTTGGATAAGTTTGTGTTTGTGTTTTGAGGTTTGGTAAGAGGTTATGTGTGCCTTGTGATTCACAATTGAAGAATGAGTTGTTATGTGAGGCTCATAGTTCCCCGTTTTCAGTTCATCCTGACAGTACTAAGATGTACAGAGATCTGCGGGAGTATTACTGGTGGGATGGAATGAAAAGAGATATTGCTGATTTTACTGTGAAGTGTTTGACATGTCAACAGGTTAAAGCAGAGCGACAGTTACCGAAAGGGATGCTTCAGCCTTTACCAATGCTGGAGTGGAAATGGGAGAATATATCCATGGACTTTGTTGTTGGATTACTGAAGACATCTCGAGGTAAAAATGCAATCTAGGTTATTGTTGATCGCTTGACTAAATCTGCTCTTTTCCTTGCTATACGAGATACCTTATCTCTTGATCAACTTTCCCGTTTGTATCTTAAAGAGATAGTCAGGTTACATGGAGTTCCTCCCTCCATTGTATCAGATCGTGATCCCAGGTTTACTTCTAACTTTTGGAAAGGCCTTCAGAAGTCGTTGGGTACTGAATTAATATTTTAGTACAGCTTTTCATCCTCAATCAGATGGGCAGTCAGAACGAACAATCCAGACATTGGAGGATATGCTACGAGCTTGTTTGATGGATTATCAGGGAAGTTGGGACCAACATCTTTCTTTGGATGAGTTTTCTTATAATAACAGCTTTCATTCTAGTATACAGATGGCACCATTTCAGGCATTATATGGGAAACTGTGTCGAACTCCAGCTTTCTGGGATGAAGTGGGTGAAAGGAAGTTGATGGGACCAGAATTGGTATAAGAGATGGCAGAAAAAGTTCAGTTGATTCAGAAACACATGAGAACGGCTCAGAGCAGGCAGAAGAGTTATGAGGATAACCGGAGGAAGGATCTATCTTTAGAGGTAGGTAATCATGTTTTTCTCAAGGTTTCTCCTTGGAAAAGTGTGATGAGATTTGGTAAGAAAGGAAAGTTGAGTCCAAGGTTCATTGGACCATATGAAATTCTGGAGAGAGTTGGATCAGTTGCATACCGAGTGGCCTTACCTTCGAGTTTATCTCAGGTAGACAATTTTTTTCATGTTTCAATGTTGAGGAAGTATATGCCAGATCCATCTCATGTTTTGAGTCTAGAGGTAGTTCAGCTGGAAGAGAACTTATCTTATGAGGAACAACCGGTCCAGATTCTTGACCACAGGGAGCAGGTGTTACGGAATAAGGTGATTCATCAGGTAAAGGTTTTTTGGAAAAACCATGTGATTGAAGAGGCAACGTGGGAATCTGGAAATGCTATGAGGGATAAATACCCCCACTTATTTTGATAAGTGAATAAAATTGCGAGGACGCAATTCCCAAAAGGGGGGAAGGATGTAACATCCCAGGTAAATAAAGAATAAAGAATTTTCATATTTATTAATATTTACGAATTAAATATTAATTTTATTTTAAAGGGGTTGCTATGTTCGATAGCGTACCCGATACGCAATGATGAGTTTCTTTGAAACTTACGTAGCACACTAGTAATAAAATAATATTATTTTAAATTTTATTTAATAAGTAGCCGTTGTACTGGCGGGAATGGGTAGAAATAACTAAAATATGATTAGATATGTTTTTAGATGTTTATACATTTACCCAATAAAAGATAAAGGCTTAAAATACGGAAAGAGTTCAATTTTAGGGCATATATACTCTAATTTTCACTAAAGGTTCACTTATCACCTTTTAATGGTGAACCGTCATTAAATATAGTTTTGATCACTCTTATACTTTATTTTGGACCAAATATAACTCTTCTTTAGAATCGGGACATCAAAATTTACTTTGTGTAAATTTTTGGTACCTTTCTGATAAAGTTCATTTTTTTATGAATAGTGTAAAATGTTGTATTTTAATTCAAAACCTCTTTTTAATCTAAAATATTTATATGCTTAGATTATTATTTTAATTGGTTTTAAAGTGAAATTAGAAAATATTTTTACCAGTTAATCCAATGGTGGTCATTGGAATCAATTTCACTTTGAAATTGGACTTAAACTGGTGTCAATCTTTTGATACTTATTGTTTCACAAAAACACGCTATTTGCTCTGGCAGCGGGAATTAATTATTAAATTAATTAATGTGACTTATATGATTTCAATTTTGTAAAATAGACTTCATTTTTGAATTCGGAATATCAAATATAGCTTAGGGTGAATTTTTGGTAATTTTCTGAAAAACTTCAATTTTTGATGAATAGTGAAACCACTAAGTGGTAATCAAGCAAACTGATTTTTCAGTTAAATGAAAGTTTACAACTAATGTGTATTGAATTTTGAAAATCCGACATACATGGTTGTCATTAAGAAGTAAAATGTGGTTCAATGAGATTAAAATAATTTTTTGGTGAATAGTAACTTTTTTTCATTAATCGCGATTAGAGGTAATTAGTGTAGTTTAAGTTAAAAATGGTATTATAAGAATGTGAAAACACCATGAAACTTGTCCTACACCTATTGGGTGAGTCATGGCCGACCGAGACAAGACATGGGCCAACTTGGGGACCCCATGGAGCCACTTTAGTTGGAAAATGACATCAATATATTTTTATTTAATGTTAAAGTGAAAATGACACTAACATAATATGTTTTACGAAAACAATTTTTACATGGGGTTATAAAGATCAGATATTTGATTATAAATAGTAATTGGAAAGCTAAAACGATTTCCTACATCATAGTAGTTTTTTATAATTTTTAGACATTAAATAAATTAAATTATATATGACATAATAATGATGCTGCGATGACATCATTATTTGACGATTTAAATAAAATGGAAAGATAATGTAAATTCTACAACCTACACATGGACAAAACCAATTGGATGAGTGTATTTCGAACCCTTATCACCTTATCCACTAATTATATCAATTTGGGACCTTTTAAAACCGAAACACATTTTCAAATAAAGTAATATTTCTTTACATTCCAAAAGTGCCCCTCCTCTCCTCTTATAAAAGGCCCCCACCTCTACCCCATTTCACACACTACTCAAGCATTTGGCTCGGCCAAACCCTGCCCAATTACTCTCTCCACATACCTCTACTCATCCTAGAGGATTCCCTTTGGGCATAATCCTTTCAATGGAAGCCTTTAGGCTCAAATCAAAAGGGAGTTACACTTTTTAAGGTAATTCATTCTCTCTTGTTCATTTGTTTTATTTTGCTTCTCCAACCCCCTAAACTCTTTTTATTTACTTATTTTGTAACAACACCAGTATCTTCAATATACTAGGATTTTGTTATAATATTTATTTGAGCTACGCTCTCACACAACTACATCAAATGGTTAAAGAACATACGGTTTCCGTGGATGGCGAAATTCTGCCTCCCAAAACGATGATTGTTCAATACTCATTTAACACCTTCAAAGGTGGACATTATGATGTCACTATTTTTATATATGATATATAATATTTTTATGTTTTATTTAAGCTTCTGTATTTTTCATTTTTTACATACCTTTATGGTTTCCATTATGGGTAAACACGATATCTTCATTTAAGGAAGTGCGGACTACCGCCCCCTCAAAGTGATGTGATTCGTTAATGCCATATGTGGGACGTGTAAAGGATGGATTTAAAGTTATTATATATGATGTTATACTGGAATTATAATATACCTCTATATAATTATTATTTCTTTCCATTAAATTATGAGATAGAAATGAAAGTAGCGTTAATGCGTACGTACGGCTTACCGTCTCCATGAACGGTGCATTTCATTTCTTATCCCCAAATGTAATGTACTATTAAAGGTACATGTATATAATGGATATATATAATGAATGATATATCTAAATGATGAATATAATTCTGGAATTAAAATATACATACCTCTCATTTAGTTTTAATTCCATTAATATGACAAAGAAATGAAAGTAGCGTTCGTGCGTACGTACGACTTACCATCTCCATGAACGGTGCATTTCATTTCTTACCTCTAAATGATTATGTAATATTATAAATACATGTATATGCTGGATATATATGATATATATGATATCCAAATTAGTAATGTCATTCTGGATATAAATAACCTTTGACCACACGAACAACATGTAATTGTAAGAAGTCTACTTTCGACTTAAGAACCAAATATCGACAAAACAAACATTATTAACTTAAATGGTTACATAATGTTTATAACATGGAAATAAGTGATATAAAAGGAATAATGAACTTTAAAAAGGTTCTTAATCAAGTATAAATTAACTCAAGTTTATTATTCAGGACGTTAAAGAACGATCGAGTCAAGTCGGACCCGAGGTAAGGGACTTCGTCTCAATCTCCTTTCATTGAGGCATATTTCATTTTATACACAACGTTCTTTTATACGGTGTATAAATCCATTTGGCTTTTACTTTTATACAAAAGGAATCTTTTTCTACGAAGCATTTTACTAAACGACAAAAAGGAATGTTTTTTTAACGTACGCGGTGACAACGACTTTTTTCGCCGCCGCGAGTATTATTTGGTCTTTGGCTTTCTCAACAAGCCGTAATGTTTTTTAAAATAAAATAAATACCATATACTCTTTTATGTATTTTGGTATTGAAAATGGTTTTGAAAAAGGATTCTATTATGTTAATATATTTATGATATATTGTGATTGAAATGTGGAAATGTTATCATTCCTTTATATTGGTTTTATGTTTTATGATTTTATATTGGTACTTAGACATTTAACGGGTGGTTACGTTATAAACCATATGATGGGTGGTGTCGTGAATACCAGGACGGGTGGTTACGTTATAACCTCCAATGCATTGGGTATGGAAGTCGGCCGTATGGATATTCCATTAAGTATGCATGGAAATTGGCCGTATGGCTATTCCATTAAGTTATATGTGTGGAAGTCAACCGTATGGTTATTCCACTTAAGTATGTTTATGTCCCAAGTTACCTTTATATATGTTATGCATTCTTTATATGGGTTTTATGGTAATTCTTCGGTTACAAAAAGGTAAGTAATGATACTTTATTCAGTGAAGAGTTTTTATTACTTCATAAAGGTGAAAAGTACTATTTTGATAAAGTATACATGGTTTACTTGTTGTTTTGATAAACTAACAATTTTCATTCTTTGTGTATCCATTACTGAGCTTTTTATGCTCACCCCAAGTTTTTTTTGAAATGTTTTTCATAGGACATAATGTGGAATAGGGTCAAGGATGGGATCAAGGGAAAGTCATGCTTTCTAAAACATGGAATCTAGACATCTTTCTTTCTAAGAGTTTTTTTGGAGACTTTGTAGAAGTGTCTACTTTGTAATCTTTTAAGATGTAATAGTTATGTTCTAATTCTCTAAAACTCTAAACCTGAAAATATCCTCAATGTGAATTATTCATTTAATTCAATATTAAGTAAGGTTTAAGGCTGGGGCCTTATAGGGACACCTTTACAAGAATAAGAATATTTTTTAATGGGGATCTATGTAATGTACCAGAATTCATGTGGTATGCATGTACCTTTTTCATGAACTTCTAATGGTCATGTGATCACATGTATTTTTTTAAGACTACATGATATGAGTGATCTTGGTCACGTTCTCTTCCATTGTTTTATAGAAGAAACAATACCAATACTTTAGGAATTTATTCCCTTGTATATTTGTTGATGGTCATTTTGTGGGTGTCAACAATGGCCACAATTTTATTCATGAACTACCATAATCATAGTGTGAGTTCCTCTTTTATACATGTTGGCTCAACAAACACCATTTTAAACACCAAAACCATTTTTCCTCAGTTATTTTGCATAGGCACAATGGGAGATCACCACAGGGTGCTCCATAATAATTTTTCCTTCTTTTGTTTCACACATAAACAACATCAATACACCAAAACCATCAAAATTACCTTCTATGGGTGTCCCCTTTACCTTTCTGGACCATCTCCCCATCAACACATCCTTTGACATGTGCATGGTCTTCCAAGCTTGGTCATTATTTCTTATATAATACATCAACACTCCAAGAAAATTCTACCAGAAATAAATGTTCTTTTAAAAATTATAAATTCCTAAATCATGAAAATCCATTCATGATTTGTAAACCTGAATATAATTTCATAGGGAATAAACTGATTCAACATAGATTATTATTTATTTATTCGCAATTAAATACAACACACACAATCATATCCTCATCACCAATTCTACAACCTCACTTATCACAACAAACATATAAACTCCTATTGTGCTCAATAATATCCTCATATAGATTTTATTTTCAACCAAGGAACATAAATCATTACACTATTCTAAAAATTTATCAATGGATCATAATCTAATAATTTTATTCCTATGTGATAAAAATCGGTGTAAGAAACAAGAATACTGAATAGATAATAACATGGAATCCATAAGATAGTGATATATATGAACCTTCCTTAACAAAACCCCCATAATATTAAATCAATACTTCATCACCACATAATAAATTCTTTAAAACCTGAAATACTCCTATAACCACTAATAATAAACTGTTAAAATAGTTCACACATGTTGAAAGACAAAATTTCCCCTTTTAATAATTCTATAAATATATTATTCATTTTAAGAGATAACTCCCCCAAATGTAACACATATCAATTGATACTACCCTTATATTTTATAACCACCCTTTTGAAAAATAATAGGAATATAAACATAAAGGAAAGATTTATAGTTTCAATTTTCCTCACTAATTGAAAAAAATATCCAACGAAAATATGAGAGAGGGAACAAAAACACCATACCTTATACCTATAAGGATTGATTTTGAACACCTAAATTCAACCCCATATTCTAAAATGCTGCCTTTGATTGTGTCTTAGTGAACACTTATAAATTATACTTCTTTTTAGGAATAAATGCTAACATTAACTCATTATTCTCTACTAGAACTTTGATGAAGTGATAATTAATATAAATATTCTTGTATTATGAATTATGAAATGGATTCTTTGAAATATTTGTAACACATTGATTATTACATCGCAATATTAGTGGAAACTTATAATCAAATTTTAAATCTTCTCACAGATTCATTATCTATATAAGTTGTGTTGAGGCATGGGTGGCAGCCACAAATTCATCCTCAATATTACTCAAGTTGAATGAATTCTAATTCTTTGAATTCCATAAAACAGATCACTATCTAACAAGGAAAACTCCACAAGATATTGACTTAACATCACCTGAACTTCCTACCCAACCCATATAATAAGAACCAAAAATATCAATCTTCTCTTTACTATCATATTCAAATGCATTGTTTGATGTGCCTTTGATTTATCTAAGTATTTTCTTTACATCATGAAAATTAGTACCTTTTTGTGAACATGGATTCCGAGAAAAAATTGTAACAACATACATAATATCCTATATTGAGGATATAAGGTATAATTGAATAATGATATGTTTTTTTAATTCCCATAAAATCCACATCATTTCCTTATTCTTTTTTTGGAAAATTATGTTTCTACCCGAATTTTTGTAGAAAATTACTATATATCATTTGACAACACATGTCATTTATAAAAATTAATTCATGGATTATTACATAAATACACACATGATACAATTAGAAAATATTGAAAGTATTAGTGACTTTGGGTAATTATACATAACACTATAACAGAAAATATGGATACAATAAAATTATTTAAAAAATCATAGTATGTTATTAAGTTATATTGATATTCTAATACTAAATGGGATAACCAGAGGATATACACAAGAAATGGGTGGGATATAACTTCTAGGAAGGTAATAATAAAAGATTAACATGATAAAAGTAACACATGTGAGTCAATAGTCATATCATGGTAACATAAAAGTGGTGATAATCATAAAAAATTTGAATCATAATATAAAAGGATAATATCAAGACAACATAGGATTGTGGAAATAATATAAAACATGACATCATAAGCATATGTGAAGGTTAACCACTAAGAAATTATAATATAGTGTGATTGATATAACCACACATGAACCTAACATGGTATCTCATGAGATAAAAACATTACCCAATGAATTAGAGGGATATATTATTTCAGGACCTCCAGTCACACTCATATCATATGCATTCATTTGTGTGCCACATAGATTTCACAACATAAGGATGACATTCATCACTTTTAATACAACAATATAGGAGTGTGGGTTATTTATATGGGAGGACCAAATAAATTAAGGATAGGTACATCTTTTTGAATACCATGGAGTATAAATGGGGATGGGTATACACCACAAAAATATTTGGTGTGGAAAATCACATGATAATTTTGACAACATAACAGGTGTACATAAAGGTTTATAGAAGGGTTTAATTAGAGTAAAATGAAGTATTTTATTACATGAGAGTCATAAGGTTATTAAAGAGGCATGTAAATACATATTACAACATGAATAATTGTAAACAAAAAGGAATAATTTAAATAAATATCTTGAATAAAGAGGAGGAGGATAGAATCACCTTACTTCAGCATAACAAGGTCATAGGTAATGTTTATAACAAGAGGGGATAAATGATTTCTCATTATTAGAACATAATTAGATCTTAAAGGGATATTTATAAATTTATTATAGAATAATGAATTGATATTAAAGAATCTAAATACAAAGAATTTTCTTGAATGGAAAAGAAGAGAGAGAAATCCATTACCTTGAGAGAGAACATCTAAAATATTGGAATCAGATACTTAAGAGCCTCGGAACAACTAAGTGGGTATTTAGTGGGGGATATGTATATAATATTAATGATTAATTGTTTTATAGTAAATAGGAGTGGGTTTTTTGGTGGGTATTTACACCAAAATAGATGAGAATTATTTATTAATTTCTAAATATAGTTTTTTGGACTATATATTATAAAATAATAAAAACCAACAACCATACCATGGATTTTCCCATGGATTATTTAAAGGAGGAGTGTATTTAAATATTCAATGTCTAAGAACCTAAATACATAAATTAATACCACTTGTGATGTGGAAGTGAGTCAAGTTCATAAATAATTGATTTAAAAAACTTAAATATAATATATACTTTGGAGGATTAATTAATGGATTATAAGATTTAAAATTTTAATTAAAAACAACTTATTCTAAAGGGTAAATATATATTTTGTTATGTATTATATTTAAATAAATTTTTAAATAATTTTTCGGATATTATGATGTCATAATACATATCATATATTTATACCGTATATATTTTTTACCTGAAAATTTGATTGCATCAAAAAATTATGTGAAATTATGAATTTGATAATTTCGACAAGTTGATTTCAAAAATAATATTTATTGTATCAAAATAACTCTCTAAAGAAAATTATAATTTTAAATCAAAATCCCCAATAATTTAAAAATATTGGGTTTTATGACAATAACAATTTTTTGAACCGTATAAATATTATGTCACACTTCATTAAATTATATTATCATTTGTAAATAAAAAAATATTTAATATGAAAATTATATTAAAATAAATTTTGTTTTAAAATTCATAGATTTATTAAAAAATTCGTTTTATTTAAAACCATACATTTATAAGAAAATAAAATTATTGTTTTTTCATATCAAAATACAATCTTATTCAACTCGAATATAATTGTATTTAAAAATTAATATTGAAAATGGATAAATATAAAAATTATTTCGTTAAAAAGAAAATTCATACTAACGTGGTATAGATACCTGATTCTTTATTACACTACTGTACACCCTAAGGGTAAGGTTTATGATGGTGTAACTTTCATAAGGTTGTTTATAAAAAATAAATTTGTTCATGAGATCGATATGCTTGAAATTAACTCATAAATGGACATTTTGATGATTTTGTTTATTGAATTTATGCTTGGGATTGTTCAATGGAAAATCCTAGTGATTCTATCACCCTTTAAATCTATGATAAATGGGATTTATAGGGTATGATGCTGCTTTTCAAGGTAACCAATTTTTATTTCCATGTCAATTGAAATCTATCATAATCCTCATATGCTAAATTTAATAGTCAATATACAGTGGGTATATTATCAAAAATTATAATTATAAAAAAACTATTAAATCTGATTAGATATATTTTACAATGGTCCAAAATTACCAAATTAGTGTATCTTTTCAATAACTTAATTAATTAATATGACATTTATCCATTTAAAAAAGATATTTCATTTATAAATATTTGGTTCATTACATTATCCCTACTAATGAAAATTATCCCTTGAAATTTCATTTTGTAAAATAAATAGACCAGGGTACTTATTTTTCATGATCTCTTCTGGTTCCCAGGTTTCTTCCTAAAATATTGTGGGCTTTCCACAATACATTTAGTAGGTGATTTGTATTGTTTTGTAGAACACTGTATATATGGTCTAAGACCTTCATCAGCCTCTCTTTGTATGAATGATCATTCTCCTAGGATACAACATCTGGATTTCTTACCTGTGATGGGTCTGGTATATACATTATCAATAGAGATACATGAAACACATCCTAGACATGGGATAGGTTAGGTGAGAGTTCTACTTTATAGGCCGCATCTTTAATGAAATCAAGGATATCAAAGGGGATGATGTATCTTTGAAAAAGAACTCCCTTATTCCCAGACCTCATGAATTACTTCTACTATGCTCAAAATCTAGGTATCGTCAATGATTTTTTTTCATATATCTTCTATAGGAATTTTGTGGATTTCATACTATGTTTAATGGTTTAGACCTTCTCTTTGCATAATATTTGGACCTATAAGCTTTCACATTCCAAATTCATCCCAACATGCTGGAGTCAGAAACCTCTTCACATTTAGAGCTACATAATGTTTTATATGAATTATATAATGGAGAATGTTGTTACATGAGAAATCCACTAGGGGAAAGTGTTGATCTAAAAATCCATTTAAATCTATTGAATAAAATATGATCATATCATTTAGATTTTGAATAGTTCTCTTAGACTGACCATCCATATGAGGATGAAAAGTAGTAATGAAACTCAGTTATATATCCAACACTTGTTGAGGTATTATTTAGAACCCCATGGTAAACCTTTGATATTTATCAGACATAATGAATAGTGGCACTCCATTTAGTTTTACAACTTCCTTAATGTATATCTTGTTGATTTTGTCAAGAGAAAAATGTTCCTTAATAGAAATGAAATGTGTTGAATTCATAAGAATTATTGAATACCACACAAGTGTTTTTATTACCTTTATATGTCATGGGGTGTCCTAATATTAAATATATGGTTATAGTTTCCCATTTAAATATAGGTATGGGAAATTTTTTCATGATACCCTTGTAATTTTGGGGTTCATCCTTGAATTTTTGGCATACCAATTACTGAGATAGAAATTATGCAATCTACATCTTCATGTTATCCCATGAGAAGTTTGGTTTCAAATTTATATACATCTTAGTTATTTTGGATTAATAGAGATGGATAATATATTAACATAATCTAGAATTTACCTATTCAGATATTCTTTTTATTGGGTATATACCCAGGATCCAATCCTTATAACTCCATCTTTAGCAATGTTTAACTCCAGAATATTTTATAACTTTATCTATAGATCCTCATAATCTTTTTTGAAACCTTGATCCTCTCAATAATAGATGGTTGAGTAGTTATTTGAGAATGTTTTGATACATATCCATTAATTATTACCCTGTACATCATTTTATTGTTGAATAAGATTGGATCACTTTAAATCCTTATTATGTTTAAAGTTACAAGATCCTTTTTACTCCGAGTATCTACCACTTTGTTCATGTTCCCGATACAGTAATGGATTGGACAATCATAATCCATTATCATCTTTAACCATTTTTATTGGTTCATATTGATATAATTTTTTTGAATATATACTTGATTTTTTATGGTCCATGTATATGTTACTCCTATCCCCATAGATATAATTCCACTAAATCATTAATGAAAATGTCACCACATTCAATTCCAAATAACGGGTTTGGTAGTTATACTCATGAATATTTAATTCAAAGGGGAATAAACTATCAATTTTTCATCTATAAAGAGTACAAAACCGTTTTTATACTAGTCCCTATAGATCACAAATACTTCCCCACTGGTGGTTAATGTCAGAAAACCATAGTGATTATCCTCTTCTTTAACACATTAATTCTATCCTCACATTCATCAGTGCATGTAAGCATCACTCCCATCTATATTATTTTTGTTAGTGGGTGTGAAAATAACGAAAACATTCTCATAAATCAATGATAGTACCCAACTAATCGAAGGAAAATATGTATATCCATCATATATGTTGGTCTATTGCATCCTTCAATTTTATTTATTTTTAAATTATATATAAATATCAATTTTTTGGTGATAACATGACTCAAGAATTTTACTTTCTCCATCCAAAACACACATTTACTATAAATTACATATAAATTTCCTTTAACTTGGGACTTCAATACAATATCCAAAAGCCCCTTTTGTTTATCCTTAATTTTAAAGTAGATAAAAATATTTTCTAAAAGGACTACCACAAATTTATCAAGGTAATCACTAAAGAATATGTTCATTAAGTCCATGAAGGTTGATGAAGATTTATTAATCCCAAATGGAATCACTATGAATTCATAGTGACCATACATTGTATGAAATGAATCCTTGGGGATAGCTAACTTTTTTTAAAGTTTTATTATAATATCCCGATCATAGAACCACGCTGAAGAAGTACTGGGCTCCACATGGAAGATTGAACAAGTCATTAATCTATTGAAAATGATAGTTGTTCTTTATCATGATCTTATTCACCTTACAATAATCAATGAAGAGGCACAATGACCCATAATTTTTCATTATTAAAAGGACTGTTGCATTCCATACTAATGCTCTTGGTCATTTAAACCCGTTATTCAAATTATCCTATACTTACTTCTCCATATCTTTGAGTTCAATAGTGGATATCCTATTTGAGGTCTTGGATATTGGAAAATATCTGGGTATAAGTTTTATTGAGAACTCAACCACTCAATTAGGAGTATTACCATGAAATTATTCATGAAACACATTAGTATATTACCCCACAATGGGAGTCTCATCATGGATGATATTTTCATTAGTCGTAATCATTTGATGTAGATACATTTTCCTATAAGGAAATAATATCTGTGTTTGAGATGTCAATTCTAATATAGATTAATCAATCTCCTTGAACTTGTATATAATTAGAGGGTGATTTTTTATACAAAGGGTAATTTAATTATCCTAAAAATTTATGTTATCCCTACACATGTAAAGACAATCCATACCTAGAATAGAATTTACTTCCTCTAAATAGAGTATCTCAAGGTTTTTTGGGATGTTTAGTCCAAAAATGTGGATAGAGGAGAAGTAATATACTTGGGATGCAATGATTTTCCCATTTTTATTTTCACCATTATCTCCAATTCCATGTTTGAGGTGGTTTTTGAATAGTTCTACTAAATTTGTATGATATTAAAGAATTCATAGAACCATAGTCACATGGGACAGTTGATGTTTATGAATATATGATAATCCTGCATTTCACTAATTGATTTCAGTTATAATCATTTAATTAATCTAAAATATACTAAGGTATGAGTGTTTTTGAACAATTATACATATAAAATTAAAACTATGAACATTGGATGGATTAATCATAAATCACATGTATTACACAACCTATGAATCTATAGGTTCCAATCAAATTTATCCATGGTCTATTTCATAAAATAAAATCTTATGACATTTTTTTGTTCCCTTCATGAAGGTTCATGAGGAGCTTGTGGATTTAACAAATCATATCCCCTAAGAGTTAAAAAACAAGTGTGAAATATTGCCTCTTTTCTCTTCACTAGGTGACAATCGAGTTAATACCCAAAGTTACATTTTCAGAGTTATTACCCAAAGGTACAACCATACTAGAGCGACATCCGATTATAGAATAAAAATAGTGATTTTTTTTCTTGGAAAACACTTAATATATACTTACCATAATTTATGGATGTTTTCTTATGTTTAGTCTTTTCTAAAATTATTTTACAACATTTTTCTAAAACTAATACCAAGAAAAAAATAACAGCTCTTTATGATACCAAATATGAAGATACATATCTTTTATAAACATTAATTAAAGGTTTATTACATAAAGACACAGAATATAATCCAAAAATATCAAAATTCCCATTATCATTGGGTAATTAAAACATAACATGATAACATGAAATAGGGGTACACAAATATTATTTAAAAAAACTATATCATGTCTTTAAGTTCCCTTCATCTTATAATATTACATGGGATAACCTAAGGACGCCAATAAAAATTGGGTGAGCTATAAAGAAATGTATGGGAATAATAATAGAATGACATGGAGAACGTAATTAATGTGATTCAATAGGCATAAAAAGCTTAATTTAAATGGATGAGGATCATAAAACTATACATTGAAGGATGATATAAGATGATTATATCAAACCCATATAGGAATGTTGAAATTATATAAAAAATGACATCATAATAACATGTTAAGGATAAATACAAAGATATTATTACATTGTGTAATTAGTACAACCATCAATGAATCATATGAGGCATATCATGATAAAAAAAATATGAACCAATACATTAGAGGGATATATTATTCCAGGACCATCTGTCTTATTCATATCACATGCATGGATTGTTTTCCACATAGATCATACAACATACGAATGTATTTAATCAATTTTAATCCCTTGATTAAGGATTGTGGGTTAAATACATGGTATTCAAAATGAAATTAAGTATTGGTATATCTAGGTTAATACCGTTGAGTGGAAATGAGTATGGGTATACACAAAAAAATTTATATCATGGAAAATCATGGGATAATTTTGGTCTTATAATGGGGGTATATAATGGTTTATAGAATGGTTTACCAAGAGTTAATGTTGGTCACTCATTACATGTACATCATAAAGGTAGTAAATAGATCTTTAAAAACTTATTCCAAAAAGAATAATCCAAAGGAAAAGGTAGAACTCAAATAAATTTTTTGAATAAAGAAGAGAATGAAGGAAACCCCTTACATCGTCCAAATAACAACATAAGTAAAGGTTATAACAAGAGGGAATAAATGATAACTAGTTTTTTGAAAATTTATTTTATAGTAAGGTTATATTTATAAATGCATGAAAACAAAACAAATTTATATTTAAAAGGATAAATACAATGAAGGTGCATGAATGGAAAATAAGAGAGAAAAATCCCTAACCTTAAGGGAGATCTTATAAAAAACCCATTGGAGCTTCATAAGATCTTTTAAACTCCTCATAATGGATTTTGAGAGGTATAGTGAGTTTAATTTAATTATAAATTGGTGTTTAGTGAAGATGGGTGGGAGGTTGGGTGTATATTTATAACAAAAGAGAGTGGGATTTTTTAATAATTTCTAAACATTGATTTTAGAATCTATATGATTAAATAATCAAAAACATAAACAATACCATGATTATTGACCATGGTTTCTAAAAACTAGTATTTTTTATCAATATTTTTATATGAATAAGAACAAAAACCTTAAAATAATACAATTGATGATGTTGAAGTGAGTCATTCTTATAAATAACTAATTGTAAAAACATAAAATCCATATAGGTTTTTGAGGATTAATTAAAGGTTTATAAAATTAATCATGAAACTTCAAAAAATAATTATTTTATTTTGTAAATTTATATTTTTTAGTGTATCCCATTTATAGTATTTTTTACAACACTTTTGGGAACATATGATATAGTAATACATATAGAATATTTATAATGTATTTAATTTTTACAGAAAAAATCAACAATCATAGAAGATTATGAATAATTAACCATTTACTAATTTAGACATGATGATTTCATAAATAATATATTATTTTTTTGAAAATAATTATCTATATATTATAATTTACTCTTTTAAATCAAAATACTCATTTATTTAAAAATGCGTATTTTACAATAATAACATTTTCTGAACCCTTATAGATATTATATTGGAATTAAAAAAATTATATTATCACTTGTATAGAGATAAATATTATTTAATCAGAATATTATATGAAAATATAATTTATTTTAGAGTTATTGAAATTTTCAAAAAATGGTTTTAGTTAAAATCATTTATTTTATAAAAATACAATTTTGGGTTCTTCATATCAGAATTTTATTTTCATAAACATGTAAATAATTGTATATATAAAGTAATAATGTAAGGGGATAAATATAATTATTATTTTAATAAAAATAAAAAAATATAAATTCATACTACTAGGGTATAGATACATAACCCCATATGCCTCTATCAAAGTATCTAAGGGTAAGGTGTATGATGGTGGTGTTTTCTAAGGGTGGTTATATGAACATTTATTGGGTTATCATCTCCATAAAATTTAACTTATATCATAATAGGCCTTGTTCCTACTTTATTTATTTAGTTTTAGCTTTTTCTTGGTGAAGGTGAAATCCTAGTGATTTCATCTCCCTTAGAAGCTCGGATAAATAGGCTTTATAGAGTATGATCCTATTGATCAAGGCCATTAATATTTTATTATAGGCGTATTGGGATTTATTATAACCCTTAATACACCAAACATTATTGTAAATACATAATGGATAATGCACCACTTACATTCTAGTGTTTCAAATGCAAGGAGTTTGGGCATTATGTGAATAAATTACCAAATCCAAGGCCAGATATGGATGATAAGCCCCAAAAAGTTTAAAAGACAATGAAAAAGGTAAATCCTAGTAAATAAAAATGGATGAAGTGAATCATGATAATTAGGACACACTTATCATCCCAACTTAGTTGGGAAGTACATGTTTGATTTTGTATGAATAAGCCCTATGAAAATATCATTGTTTATACTTTGGTGAAATTTCATGTGATTATCTTCTTCTACTATGATTATTATATAATAAAATAATGTTTTATATCTTATTGGTACAATTATAGGCCGATGTTTACAATGAATATTTTTGGTGTAAGATAATATCTTATTTTAAGGAATAAAGGGTAAATGATATTTTGGAAGGGATACAAGGTTAAAAATTTATGAAATGGATTATGTCAAACTTTTGATATGGTTTTAGAGATTAATGTGTTACACGACCATATAAAGATTCATGAATATTGGACATGTTATGAAAACCATTTTTTTAGTGATAATGATAGATGCAATGACCTATTATTATATTTATGAACCTCAACATCTTCTAGTGCCTTATGAATGAAAAAATCACATTTTTTTCATGGAATAAGAGATGAAGTGGAAATTGTTCAAATAACAAAAAAGGGTGAGACAGTGTTAGATCAAATAAGTATATCTCATCATGAGAAGTATTCAAGACCAAGGAAATTATCTTGATACCGAATATTTTATCATAGTACCTTATTCTCTAATCAATCAAACAGTCCCTTAGATCACTGAAAATTTATGGCTTTATGACTGCTAACTTTCTCCTTCCCTTGTTCTCTATCACTCTCCAGCAGAGCTTGATGGTTATATTTCTCTTCCATGACCATTTTTTATCTTTCCACCTTTGATATTATACGAGGAAACCTTGTTATGAGTTACATTAAGTTACAATTATAGTTCCAACATTCCCATTTTAAAGGAAGTTATTGAATTCATTTTTATGATATGGGTTTCTATGAAAAAAATGTTCAAGTATTAAACCATTGATAACCGAAATGGATTTCAGGGGAGGAATTCATTTCAATGGGGGTAGAATGTAACTCCAAGATATTTTAATATTTTTTTCGAATTAATTTAATATTTTCAATATTTTACATTTCAGTAAACACTGAATATAGCATGTGTTATATAAAATCGTTAATTTTGGCTTGCGTTTCATGCAACAAAAAGTTAATAATTCAATACATAAAACAAATAAAATATCATTGAGTTCACACAACACTATGTTTGGCATATGTTATATATAATAATGAGTTCCTTTGATAGCATTAATTTCATGTAATACTTAGTGTTACAGAACTAAAAGGTGATATTAATATTATTATTAAAATATTAGTATAACTACTACTTAGACATTGGAATGGAAGTTAAAAACAATACTAACTAAAGTATGGAAATATTTTTTACACATGTATATAAATTGAGTGAATTTTGTTATCAATTAGTTAGAAATAAAATAAGTTAAACTTGACACATGAAATGGTTTTCTATAGATATAATGGTGCCACAATTATATAACTTGAGTTTATGGTTCATGATTGATTTATGATGATTTATTATGCTTATGCTTCATGTATTATGAACTTCATATATATTTTTTATTAACCATCATGCATACTATCTACATTAATATAATTTTGATGCTATTATACAAGATATTTAATATCTTTTTAATAATCATTTTATTTATGATTCATGGAATATGTATCTATTTTTTCTTTAGGAAGTAAAATTATTGAAATATACATAGTTAAATTTATGTTCTAAATATGTTGATTATATGATTACGTTTCTATAATGTGTTTTAACAGTTTTTTCTAATCTATATTGAATGATTCATGAAATTAGTTGGATTTACCCATGGTATAAAATACTATAATGTATGTTTTAAATTATTGTTTAAACATTTTTTTTATAATATTTCCTTAGTATTTTTGAAATAATTTCTCAACAACCAATCTAAGGAGTTATTTTATAATCTTATGAATTTAATAAGTGTTTTATAATTTAGTTTTTCATTTTTTATTAGTTGAAATATTTTTACAATCGTGAATTAATTAAAATAATTAGTTCAATTTAAAAATTGATTGAATTTTTGACAATAAAATTGGATTTGTTAATTAGTTTTTAAATCTAATATTTTATAATAAAACTCTAATTGATTTTGTTTTTAAAAATCTTAATGAACATAAATAGTTAATTTATTTAGGAAGAATTTTTTTATCTGAATGTTCATAGAAATTAGTTTTATTTCTTCATTGAAGATAACAAAATTATGTAATATGTTAGTTATTGATCTTAAGAGGAACAAAACATGACATTTTTTATTTTATGTAAATATTCTTTTTTGATAGATTCTATTATCTCTGTTTGGATGATAATTAGTTTATAATGTATAAATTTTTATTTTTTAAATATCTTTACGTTGTCATATTTCATTTATCATTATTAAAATTTACCCTTTTTTAATTATTTCATTATTGTGAATACAATAAATATATGTTTACTTTCATAAAAATATAATTATATTTTTTTTAATGATCTTGATTATTTTTGATTAAAAACATGAATATTTTTTATATAATTAATTTCTAGTATACTTTTTGATAATTTTTAAAAGGAGGAGATTCTTGTTGACAATTTAATAAATGTATTTTTTAAATTTACAAAATTGGGAGTATGTTAGTATTATAATTTTTTCCTAAATACCTCAACAATTTTATTTGTATTGAAAAATTACTCTCAATAAACAATTATCAAATTTACTAATATTTTTCTCATGTGTTTAAATTAAAAATATTAAATTGTTAATTTTTATTATTTAACGACTTGTTAATTAATTGTTTTAATAAGTCTATAAAATTTTCCAGTGTTTTAAATTATCACGATCATTTAAAAATAAAAATATTTTTAATTAAATGTTTTTATAATGTTATACCTTTTGTTTTATAAATTCATAAATGTTCATTATTTTTTCTCCTCAAATTTTATTTTTGTAAAAGAAAAAATATTGTCCATATTTGTGTGAAACATAGGCCATCTCTAAATAAAATAGGGGACCCATTGGGTCAACCTTATGGAAATTCCTACCAAAGGAAAACTACAAGGAGGCTGGTGTAGTGGGAATGCATAGTGCACAAAACACACATGCATGCCCATTTATAATGCCCATGGGACAAACCTGCAGTGCACATTACATGAGTTTGGTCACCTTTTGGGCCATGAACCCAGTGCATGTGATTTTGTTTTTAATCTAAGTTAAGGAAAAAACAATGTGCTATTGTTATACCTATCTACTACCTCTTATAGTATTTAATTTTTTAAAAGGATATATCGTTACTGTTCATAAAAAATTTAGAACTCGGACAAACTCTCTATTGACATATCCCTTCACCCTTCTTATGTCGTTCTTTTTAATTTGAATTCCCATATGTTTTTTATTATCCCTTCTTTCATTTTTTCATCATATTCATAAAAAATACGTGGTTATCCAATTTACTAGACATGTTCATAGTGACTCCAATGTTTTTAACCATGATTATTAAATCCTTAATATATTTTCTCGACATCTATATCTCACATATTCCTTCAAGTTTCAACTATAGTGTGTTATTATTCAATCTATTTGTAGTTTGAATAATAAAAATAGTTTCAGTTTGACATAATCTCCCTCAGTTTGTTTCTTCTGGTTCAAATACCTTCCCTATTTGTTTCTAGATGAGTCACCATTGCAAAATACCAATGGTGAGTGTTTATTCACAAATGTAAAATAAAAACTGTTGGTTTTGAGTCACTATTGGAAGAACCTAATAGTTGGTGACTTGAGCCTCTATTGGAATCCATTGGTGGGTTAGTGACCTATCACCTGAGAACAAAATTGGGTTAGTTTTACCCATATGTTGATTCTTTCTTTATTGTATAGAGTCTTCACAATAGGGTTTTCAATCTCTCATAATAGCTTCTCCTTATTCATTTAGATGCAGTTTTTATGTCTTATTTTTTTAAATTTTATTTATTATTTTATCAAATGATTTTTTCTTCTGTTATTGTTAATATATTTTTCCTTCTATATTTATGCATATTCTTTTGGTCATATATATATATTTTTTTTATTTTTGTTCTTCAACAAGAATAAATTTATTATTTTTATTCACTTTATGATTTATAAGATTTAAAGTTGTTTTTAATTTGAAGTATTATTTTATTAGAAAATTTTTCAGCTTTTAATATTATTTTTATTACTATATTTATAAATCATCTTATTCTGTTCTTCATAAATATGTTTTTAGTAGTTATTTCTTGGTGTTTGAAGGGAATTTTTATATTTTATTGATTGATTTATTCATATGTGGATGAATCATAATGTTTGGAAATGTTTTCAATGATCCACCATTAGAAACTTCCACTGGTAGGTCATGATTCACCACTAGACATTTCCATTAATAGTTCATGAGTCACTATTGGACAAAAAATAGAGGGAAAATATTAATTTCTTATTATGAATCATTTTACTGTTCTATAACATGGATTATATATTTTTAGATAAATTTATTATTTACTGAAAATTGTAATGGTATGTCATGATATAGTTATCCATGGTTTTACATTTCCAATGTTATTTCATAATCCACTGTCCTTTTTTATAGTGGTAGGTCATGAGCCACCACTCTATATTTTATGTAGTGGGTCATGAGTCACCTACAATAATTTTATTAAGACACCGTTAGATAAAAATTGTTTCTAAAAATTTCATGTATTATTTTTTAATCGATTATTTTCAATTAATTCGTATAATAAATATTTTATTATTTTATTTTGAAATATAAATGAAGAAGTTTGTAAAAATAATTATAACATTATTTTTATGAACTCTCACTCGTACTGAATAAAGTTCATACGAGGTTTCATTTTTAGATACATCTAGTATTCATTACACTCCCGATGATTATATTTTTTATTTAATTTTGTTATAATTATAAATTTATTAAAATTATTTTCATTAAATTATTAAATGTTTTATATTAATATTTCATAATGAAATAAAAATCTAGATTGTAATTCTATGTTATTCATTGTGGATTTATCAAAAAAAGGTAAAATTCATTTGGTTACAATTATTTTCACTAACAAGTGTCGTACATATATTGGATATATATAAACTAATATTATATCTTAAATTTAATTATTTGGGTGATATATTCAAGGAATAAAAGATATGCCTATGAAGATAATTTACATATATCACTTATGATTCATCTTTGAATTTCATGATTCTCTGAATTGTTCACTATCTTCTATGACTTTTGAATTCTTACTGTGATCACCTATGGACATCATCTTCAACATTTTCTCCTTATAATTTATAAAATATCATAAAACATAAACCTCATTGAAATTATTATTGTCTTTTACATTTATTATATTTATTTTATTACTGTAATCTTATTTATTTCTATTTGTAATTTTTTTATTTTTGGTTTAGTCTTTTCGAATAAAAATAAAGTGTTAATATTTCTATGATTATTCTACATTCTAAAATGATTTTAAGGTTTTGAATCATGATCAAATTTCATGTATTTAGATAAGTTTGTTCTCCTATATCAAGAATAGATTGTTCCTATGGGTTGTTTAAATGGCGGGGTTTGTAAGAAGGTTTTCCTACATTTAAAAGTGAGTTTCCTAGTGTTTACCAGTCTCATCGAGGAGTAGTATAGATTTAAGAGCGGACTAGGATATTTTTAATCATAAAAATACAAGTCTTATGTTATTTAATTTTTATTTCCACTATAACTAAACTCAGGTTCACTACTCTCACTATTACTTAACTTCTTATAAATTCTAATTATTTTTGTCATTATTTTTTTAAAGAAACTATTCACCACAATATAGTCATATTTTTCCATCAATGATGATCCAAAAAAACTAAAAATCTTAAAATATTAATAATTATCATATATTATTGAAAAATATATTCTTACAACCATCCATCATGGATTGTGATGAAAAATAAAATTAATTTTTTGTTGAGGCAGTACTTCGCATGTACACACAGTTAATGATCTCATTTCTCAACAAATGAGAAGAAATATGTAATCTAATAAATTATCAATATAGAGTAATAAATATGAAATACAAAATATTATTATTAATCAAAAACTATTTTTTACTATCCATGAGAGAAGGTGATGAAAAACAAACATCGTATCTTTGTGGAGGTGATAGTCGGCATTCACACACAATTGATTTTTTTTCAAACATGATGGAAATGATTGGATATTTACTATGCATTTGATATAATGAAATTTTATTATAATAATGATGCAGACTTTATTATATTAATATGGATATAACATAATAGGATGGATTAGAATAAAATAATGAATAATAGAAAGTAATACTCGTGATAGATTCTTGAGTTTTCTCCTAGAAAAAGTACGTGGAAATAAAGAATATAAGAAAGAAATATCTGACCAATGTATTTTTGATATGGGATATGGTCCAATGAGGATTAATTTGGAAGTGATTAAATGGGATATTTTAATTATAGATGAGTTTTGATGTGGTTAAAATGAAACATTATTATATGTGAAGAGATGTTTTTCTTTGGAAATACCCAACTAATTTCAAACATGTTATTTTAGTATTAAGGGCCAATAGAATTAAATGTGGAAAAAATAAGGAATGGGGGTGAGGTTTAGTTGACACACCCCATTAAATTACTTTATCAGAAAAATTTAACATATTTTTTCCTTTTCACATTGTAAAAGGAAATTTACCAATTTTAAATTTTTTTGAGTAACTAATTTTCAATCATTAGAATTATTTGAAATATCCACAACTAAAATTTTTATTAAAGAAAAATTTGAACCATATAGTTTCAAATTTCAAAATAGTTCTATTCTATAAAATTTTTAAATTTTTATTTTAAAATAAATGTACATAATCATATAAAAAATATTATTTGAAGAAATGTGTTTTTTACCATAAAATTTATTATTAAGGTAAAATTATAATGGTTATGAATTTACATATAATAAGTTAATTATTTATAAAATACAAAAATAAATAGTCTGTAAAATCATGTTAAAACATCAATTAACCTTATGAAATGCTTGATGTGAAGAAAACATAGGAAACATTTTTTAATGTAATATTCTACTTTAGTTATAAAAAATTGGAACTAGGTCTCTTGTGTTAATTGAATATTTTAAAATGAATAATTTTAATATATTAATACATATTTTAATACGTAATTCTATTATAGTCTTCTGGGTCATTATTTCATAATAATAAAATAAAAAAAATCATATTTGTTTAATAAAAACTCAAATTTTTAAACAAAAAGTAATTATTTTAGAAAAAAGAATAAATTAAAAATATGTAAGTATTAATTTGTGGAATTAAGAATTTAATATCATATAAAAAAAATTACATTCTATCATTTATATATTTTGTTTTAAAAAAAATATTTATTACAAAGAAAATAACCATTATTGAAAATAATATTTTTCAATATTAAATCATATTATTTATTTATCATAAAAATGTAATAGCTTTAGTGGTTTATAGTCTTAATATTTATTAGATATTTATTAACATTTTTTATCTAATATATTATGGTTAATAAATTTTCAAACATAACATCAATTGTACAAGTTTTAGAATTTGATGTAATTATATTTCCCCCCAAGAAATCATTATTTTTTACTCTATATATTATTTCTAAGAGGTAAACAATTGATGAAATTGTTTACTCATTACATCATAAGGATTCCATATAGCTTCCTCAATATTATAGTTTCACCATAAAAACATGACTAGATGGTTGGTATAATTGTATATAAAGTTTTTCTTTCAATCCATGATCTCTACTGTTTATTCTACATAGAATAGGTAAAAATACTATACATAGATTTAGTGTTTAGGAAATGCGATTGATGTAGTATGTATATCCTAAAAAATGATACAAGTATGACATCTTGAACGTGTGATAGGTGTGGGGGGAGTGTTAAGTGATATTCAATGACCCTGATATGATCATTGATCTCTTATTGACTAGTGTATCTTGAAATGAAATGTTTTGAATTTTTTAGGTGATCATCAATAACACATTTATAATTGTCACCATTAGGTGTCTCATGGGGTCATATAATGTAAATTTTGGGGATTTTTTTCCCAATTACATAATGGTATGGGTAATTATTTCAACTTCTATTTAGGATTTTATTTCTCTATCTTTACTTTTTAACATACCAAACAATTAAATATAAACTTTGTGATTTACCGCTTCATGTTATCCCACCATATTATTTCTTCACTTATTTATACTTCTTTGTTCCTACATAATGGATAAATAGTGATGAGATATATAAATTATCCAAAATTTCCTTATTCATTTTAGGTATATATGAGAATCATATCTTATTTATGAAATGTATAACACCTTCATTATCATAGTTGAACTCCACAATATTCTCTACCTAATTTTATGCGTCCACATCAAAATTATTGTCTTTTTTACCATTACATGAATAGAGGGTTGAGAAAAAACATGGGAATGGTAATATTTCACAAATTCCCTTATGACTTCATGATTCATCCATTATATATCCATGAGTACTCTATCTTTATCACTTATTGAAATTAATAATGTAGCATGATTTTCTACTCAAAGCATCCTCCTCTTTATTTTCACATCCAGGGTGCTAATGTATTGAGTAATAAAAATCATTGATTGGATATGACTATTTACTTTGGGGGATATAAGATTACATATTCCAATTTCTGGTAGCCAACATATATATTGATGTTTTCATGGTATAGATATTGATTCAAAATTATTAGTCCAAAGAGCACCTCTATTAATTTGAAATTATAAACTAGTTTATTTTGATCTTGACACTTTATTGTCATGATGAATAAACAATTAACTTCTCATTTTACATGAGGAATCATCCTATCCATATTAATGATGAATAAATATAGTTTACAAAACATTCACCAAAATATCCTAATATAAGCATATGTTCACTGACCAACCATACCTTATTATACTTGAAGACTCCATCAGATTATTCTATCCAAATGGTGTTGACTTCATTCCTTATTTAATTTTTTATTAGATTTTATATACATGAGAAATTTGTCATAAATACCCACTAATATATATATCACTTAATAAAAATAAGGATTTTAGTCACACGTGGATGGTCTGGGCTATTTCATAGTAAACTCAATGTTTGATAGATCTAATGATACACCGTCACATGTTATGACATGTCCTAAGAATGATAATATTTATTTTTTCATAGAATCACTCCTTATTTAGGGTAATAAAGAAAATAAATAAGTGATTTTCAAGTCATCCATTAATTTTAAAATAATTAATGATATTGTATATAAATTCTACAACAAATTGTTCCAGGTAATCTTCAAAGACTCAATTCATAAGATAAACAAATATAGTTGAGGAATTGGTTAGTAAAAATGGTATTTCTAATCAATCATATTGTTTATAACATGTATGGAATGCTACATCTTTTATATCCTCCCTTAAATTCTTTAGATTATGATAACCAGATCTAAATCCCTTCATTAAGAAGAATTGAGATCTTATCTTTTGATTAAATATTTCGCGAATATGGGGTAGTGGATACCTTTTTTTTGATTTTGTTGAGATCATGATAGTCAATTAAAATATGAATTTATCCTTAATAATTATTTTTAATGAGTATAATGGCACCACATGGTGAATAACTGGGTAGTATATAATGACCCATAATTTTTTAATGATATTTATTTCTTGAGAAAATGTGTGTTATATTATATTGAAGATAACAAAACCATATCTCTTTAATAATGGTCAATACAATAGTCACCAAAATGGGAAAATATAGATCACCCCAATCTATTTAAATCATTTCCACAATAATAAATAAATAAAAGAAAATATTTTGAAACCAATCAACATCCAATAAAATGATTGTAGTGAGTATTGAGTGAAATAATGTTGTGATATTTATTGATTATAAAGGAAAATTTGACTTGTGGGGTTTGGCCGTTATAGGACAATTGGTCAAATATGACCATTAGTCAATATAAATGCTGTAAAATTAGACCAATGGTAACTATAGCATTTGGTAATAATTCTATCATTATAATTAGTGTTTATAAGTAGTAATAAAAAATTATAATTAATAAATAATGGATAAGGGATGAAATCAATAGGTAGAGTCATTCCATATGAATCCCATTTTTTATAAGATGGGTGGGAGGTAGAATCATTGGGGTTCTCCCATAACCCTAACCAAGATGAGAGTCAATAAATGAAGTATAAAAAATCACCCATAGGAGAAGTTTAAGTTTGTAAAAATTTCCACACATTCGATGGTAGCCGAGCTGCCCCATAAATCTATTACCATCACACACCTTATCGTAAGGCTGGACAAAGGTGTTATAAGTGGTTACATGTCCAGGACTTATTTACATAAAGTGTAATTTATTTTTATAATTAATTTTTTTACATCAATTACATTTTAAGAATAGTTTTGACTACTTAAATATATTTCATTTGAGACAAATTTGATAAATTTATTATTCAGACACAAATTATAAATTTTATAAAAAATATTAATATTTATTATAATCCAAATTATTATGAATAATATTTATTTTAATGAAATAATTTTTTAAACACAAACTTTTTTAATTATATATGATAAAATAATATTATTATATCCAAGGAAATTTGCAAGTGTTAGAATTTTGACTATGCCTTACAATCCACTATTTTTTTGATAAATAAGGTTATTTATAATTGAAATCTAAAATTCACATATTTGGATAATTATTCTAATAAAATAAACATCATTTTTGAACTTAGAACATCAAAATTAGTTTAGGGAGAATTTATGTGAATTTTCTAAAATACATTATTTTTCTATGAATAGTAAATATAATGCTCGAGGATTTTAGTATGTTTAATGACTTCATAATTATTTCATATGATTTAATAATTAATTAACTACAATCCTGACATAAAATATGTAATTTTTTTATATCAAGTATTCTAATTCATCTTAATCAGGTTCAAAACCTATAAGTGACTTTGCAATGTCTAAAAATGGAAACTTTGACATAAAAAACATTACGTTGAGAAAACATTACTTTTCTATACTAAAATAAGAAATAAAAAATTATGTTCGGTTATAATGGATTAAAATAACATAAAATGTTTCTGAATTTACCAAACACATGATAAAAAACATGGTTAAACCAATGGTTTTTCATTTTCCACAAACTATATTTTCATGGCCTATATATGTAAACTATTAAAGAAATCCTACACTTCAGTTATAAATACCCACCCATTTATACATTTCATTTCACCAACAATCTATCATCCATGGTTTTTTGGTGTGGTTTCCTCCCATGTTACCCAAATGGTGTTCTCAATCCCACAAGGATCCATTCCTCAAAATCTAGGAGTAACTCTTCAAGGTAAATGAATTATCCTTCCTTTGTCTTCAATTCAATAACATCTTTTTGTAAAATTTATTATGAATGTTATGTTCACTCCCAAGTATTATACTTTTGACCACAATATTATTTCAAAATTATGTTTTATCAATGTAGGTTCCTTTTCCCCTATCATTTTACCCTTTCCAAAAATCATGCTTATACCCATCATACTGTCGAATTTACTTCTCAATGTTCTATCTCTACTGAAGAAATTTTATTTTATTTTATTTTCGTGAATACCGAAACAACATTCTTTTCAAAGGGTATTCATCTAGATTTAAAAATTATTTATTAGATTTGGGGAATTACTCATAAGAAACCCACATTCCCTTTTTGTGGGTAATAAATGACGTAAAGATCATGCCTTTAAGAACTATTGAAAAACCATGACTTTGACAAGTATCCCATTCTCTGTTCTATATGGGTTATTAATGAAATGATTGATTTTTATCTTTATGGCCCACATTAATTAATTTATATTAAGGGTGCACCCTGATAGTGGTCCAATTCATTGGGTAATGAATTTAATCTTGTATAATGACACGTTTTCCATTTCCTTGGTGCATAACCTTGGTAATTTTTATTTATGACATCTTGGGGACAAGACATGGTAATATGCTTATGAATATATCATTTAAATGTCTTATATTGATTTATTTGTTATTATTAATGTTATTTTTAATACGATACACCTCATTTTCATTTTCTCATTCTATAATGATATTCCTCATGTTCTTATCAACATTCCTCATGATCACAAGTATACTATTTCCTATTCTTATTCCCTTATTAGTGCTCATTCTCACCACTTTCCATTGATATGTATCCCTAGGTTATGAGATGTAGTAAATTTAACATTGGATGAAACAATGAAGAAGACATTCAAGAATATTGGATGAATTTTGTATATTTTATTGTATTATTTTCCGGATTTCCTGGAAACTAAATATTAGAAGATCTTATATTTTGTACCATGTAATAAAAATGTTATGTATTAAAAGGTAGTATTCCATAGTTTCTATCAAAGGGAAGTTTAGTTACTTGTGGGAATTAGGAATATAAATCTTTAGTATCAACCCTACATTAATGTTTAATTATAGTAAAAAATCATGGGATTTTGGTGAAGTATTAAGTGGTTTCCACGAAATTAAATCCATGGATAGAAATCAAAAAAGTGGATATTGATCTGGAAAAGATATATATATGGGTATGAGCTAAAAAAATCACATTGAGCAAGACTTGATTAGGAATATGTTCACCACAATGAGACTTGTTTCACTCCTAGTTTGAAACTCTTGTGGGATATGTTTAGTTTATCACAAGCTTCTTATTCCCCGTTATGAAGGATATATAGAAAATATAATTGTTATTAAATAAAAACATATTTAAGAATGATTTTAAAGACATTAAACTCCAATATAATTATAATCATCTTAAAATAAACAAATTTATCACTATGTTTTTTTATTAAACAAATTGTGGGAAATACGAGGTACTACATAAATGATAAGTGCAATAGATTATGTGCTAATGAACCTTTAATGGAACATATATTGGAAAAAATCATGGGGATGATGAATCGACTATCTCAAGTTGTGAATAATAAATTGAATTATGTTGGGTGGATAGATTCACCTCGAAGGTAAAAACATACTGTTGATTCCTTATTACGTCAAATACCACCTTATTTTAATGGACATACCGATCAATTGATTAATAAAAAATTGAAAATATATATAGAGAATAGATTTTTGTAATCCTTTGTTTAGAATATGAGAAAGTCACCCTGTATGTATAACTCATAGAAGGAAACACTTATCAGTGGTGGAAGCTGATTAAAAACACAAAGCCAAGAAGGGAGATAGATTCTATAGAGTGGGAAGAGTTTAGGGGAATATTTTTCAATAAATTTTACCACTTTTGATGCAATTGAAAATACATAAGTAATTACTAGAGCTAAAGAAGAAGAAAAATTAATTGGTGGAAATATTTGAGATGAAATTGATAATAATTTTTTGTTATACCTCTAGCTTTTTATGGATCCTAATGGAAAGGATGATAGCTTATTCAGTGGAATGAGACCCTATCTAAAGAGTAATCTAGAAAGTAGAGACTATGAAAGAAATTAGGAGATAGTGTAGAGTGATATGACAGTTTAATTTGAGTTTGGAGAAACTCAGTGGTCACATATGTCAAATGAATAGAAGAGATGTATGGATCTAAGCTTAGGGAGGAGTTTTGATCATGGAATAGAAGGAAAGTTTTTGTAACTTCCCATGTGTAAAAATGTAGGAATAAGTATTTGGGGGACTGATTTTTTGGTATTGGAAAATTATAAAATCATGGAAGATATGATCATATATCTCGGAACTATCGTGGTGTTGTGAAGCCTCAACATCCCATTACTAACAAAAGGGGATGATGGTGCTGACCAAGCTTCATGTTCAATTCTTCAACAATGGGAAGTTGGGATCTTTTCCTATCACTGTCTAAATCAAAGGATAATATATGTTAGTCACCATAAACCTTATAATAGTCCATGGAATCAATTTTAGGAATTTTCTATCCTGAATACTGAATTAGATGCTCCAAATGTTGTGCTGGAAATTACTCTCATTGTTCTATCAAATATAGCAAGTAATTTGTTTAATTATAGATCTTCCCAATACTTAACATACTATATGTTTTCAAATAATATAGAATCAATATCTGATATACTTGAAGTACAGTTATTAGTCATGACTCCTATAGGGATTATCCATGAATCAATAGTATATAGAAACTCTAGTATTGTCTTTAGAGAGTACAATCTCATTAAAAATATAATAGTCATTCCCATGGTGGAATATGACACTATACTGGGGTGGAAATTCGTTCAATGTATAATACATAGATCAACTATATAAGAAAGAACATTATATTGGTCTTGATTTAAAAACCTTTAGTTTTTTTCAAAGGATAGACATCCTGACCTAAGCTTTGTCTAGAAGCACATCCGACAACCTTCACATTGGAGATGGCTGATGATGAGGAAGAAGGAAATGAAAGTATAAAGATAGATAATGTCCCCATTGTTCAGAAATAAATTGAATTGTTTCTCAATGAGTTACCTAGAACACCCCAAAAAAGATAAGTACAGTTCTCCATTGAACTCATATTTGGATCAAAGACGATATGAAATACCCCATATAGAATGGAAAATATGATGCTAGATGAATTAAATAAACAAATTCAAGATCTTATAAAGAAGGGTTTTATTTGAGAAAGTTTGTCTCCATGGGGACCAACTTTTCTATTTTTTAAGAAGAAGGTCTGATCAAAGCATCTATGCATTGATTATAGATAACTTAATTGGATAACAATGAAGAACCAATACTCTCTCCCAAGGATTGGTGATTTATTTGAATAGATTCATTGGGATCAATTATTTTAAAAGATTGATATTCGACGTGGTTATCATCAATTGAGATTGAAGAAAGAGGATATTTCAAAACTAGATTCTGATCAATATATGAGCATTATGATTTTTTTGTTATTCCATTCAACTAGACTTATTATCCTACTATATTAATGGATTTGATGAATATAGTCATTAAGGACTTCCTAGATAAATGTTTTTTATTTTTTATTGATGCAATTATGATATATTCCAAAACTCATGAGGAACATGAAGATCTTATAAGGGTTATATTGATAACTATGAGTAAGGATAGGCTGTTTATAAATTTTATAAAATGTGAATTTCAGTTTCAATATATTTATTTCTTGGGGAAAATTATAACTAATGAAGTAATATAAGTGGACCTTTCCAAGAAAAAGGTTATGGAGGGGTGGAATCATCCTATAATAGTAACATATATTTGTAGTTTCCTTGGTTTAGTGAGATATTATAGTTGTTTTTTAGATAAACATTCATAAATTTCTAAACTAATAACAAATTTAAATTTTAAATGAGCTAATTTTATATAGACAAAGAAGTTTAAAGAATGTTTCCAGGATCTAAAGAATAGATTATTTGTGGAAGTTGTGTTAACTATACCTCATATTATATAAGGATTTTTTATTATTTGTAATAAATATCCAAAAGGGATTGGGTGAATGCTCATGAAAATTGAAAGTGTTATTTACTGTGAATCTCGACATTTAAAGACTCATGAGAAGTATTTTCCTACACATGTCCTGTGGCTAGTTGTTGTAATATTTACACTGAAGATATGGATACACTATATTTATTGGGAGAAGTGTGATATATATGCTGACCACCAATTATTAATGTGTATATTCACAAATAAGTAATTAAACATTGGAAAAAGAGATGGTTGGAACTTCTTAAAGACTAATACTATTAAATTCATTATCACCCTGGAAGAGAAAACAATGTCACTAAAGAATGACGTAGGAAAGATAATGTTTTGCTAAAAATGATGAGGATACAAGGAGATCCATTAATGAAAGACCTAGTAATATTGGACATTGAAATCATAATGTAAGGGACATCATCAATCCAATCCCAAATTATTTCTCAACCATTATTATTAGTGAAGATCAACAAATCTCAAAGAGAAGATCCTTTGTCACAAAAGAAGATAGAGGTTGTGAGGAATAGGAAGTTTCCAATGTTTAATATTGTTGAACAAGGTGTAATTATATTTATTTCAAGGTTATGTGTACCATCTATTCTAGAGATAAAAAATTGATGGATGAAGCTCATAGTTCAACATTCTCAACACATCCTACTAAAATATTTAGGGACCTTCGTGGTCATTATTGGTGGGATAATCTAAAAAGGTAGATTACCGAAAAAACTAAAAGGTTATTGGTGTGTCATCAAGTGAAGGTAGAGTGACAAAATCCAAATGAGGTATTGTAAGAAAGAACCACAACAATATGGAAGTTGGACAATTTAACTATGGAATTTCTCATTGGTCTCCCAAGAACATCAAACAGAAACAATGTGATATGGGATATAGTGGACTGAATCACCAATACATCTCATTTTATCACTATTCAAGAAGATTTTTCTCTTGAAAAATTCCCATGAAATACTTAAAAGAAGTGGAGAGGCAGCTTGGGAAACCACTTTCTATTGTTTTTGATCATGATCAAAGGTTCACATATAAATTCTAGAGCATTCCCCTACATGCTCTAAATAATAAATTGAATTTCAATACATCCTATCACTCCCAAAATAATAGACAATCAGAAAAGACTATTTAGACACTCAAGAAAATGCTGAAAACATAGTCAATAGAATTTATAAGTGGATGGGATCAACACCTCCCATTAGTTGAGTTCTCATTAAACAATAGGTTCCACTTAGGTATTCAAATGGAGCCCTATTAAGTTCTAAATGGGAAATGATGTATAACTTCTACATGTTTCAATAACGTTTCTGCGAGAAATCAAATTGGTCCCAATCTTGTGCAAGATATGGATAAAAGGTTCATTCCATCCAAAAAATATATAATCTTCTCACATTCAGCATAATAGATATGCTAAAAAACATCTAAGGGACTTGGATTTGGTGTTGGTGAATTTTTTTTTCCTTTGGATATCACTATTGAAGAAGTTCATGTGGTTTGAGAAGAAAGGGATGTTTATCCCCAGGTACACTAGACCCTATAAAATCTTGGACTACATAGGAATAGTTCCCTATAATCTTATACTATGACCAAATTTAGCTCCCTAGTTCATGATATATTCCACATATCTCTATTGAGTATGTACATACCAATCCCCTCACATGTACTAAATTTAGAGGTGGTAGAACTGGAACATGACCTCCTTTATGAGGAGAAACATGTGGGGATAATGGATCTTAGAGACAAGGTTCTACACAATAATACTATAACGACCCAAACTTTCATTTATGAAAATTTACATTGATCTAATTAAATGTATCATTATGTAAAATGTTTATATAAAATGTGAACTTCTTTTGTTTTATGTTTTTATATTTTAAAATGCCATTATGAATTGTGACCTTTTCTAATATAGCTGTTGAATAGTGATCACATGATTAGTATAAATATAGGGCTTTAACAAATCCAATTTACTCAGAAAAAGGAAGAGATAAACTCATCTTGTAGACTTTCCCCATATGAAGCCCATTTGTCAGAGCACGAAAAGGAGATGGCATCATTGGACTTTTCTCTTGACCAATAACAAGTTGAGCTTCAACATGTTAAGCTCGAACGAAACCACCTATGAGAGAAGTTGAATTTGATAGAGATTACCACCCAAGCAATGTTATCCGAGCCACCCCAAGAGTTTGTCACCATCGCACACCATACCTTTCAATCTTATGCGGGTGATATAAGGGTTTATGTAAAAAATATAGTACTGTGATTATGTGAATTATTTTTGTATATAATAATGAATATAAATACATTTTATTATTGTTTCTTTGTAAATAGTTTTTAAAGTGTAAATAGTATTTTTAGTTAATATTCAGCTAAGAAATCTATTTTGATGAATTAATGGATTTTTGAATTAAATAATATTTTAATATATTATTATTATTATTAAATTAATTTTTATTAAATATATATTATCTTATAATTTTATGAATGAAATTGTAATTTTTATTAATGTTTGAAAGCCGTTTTTGTTAAAACCCATGATTTTTTGATAAATGTTGGTTTTTATTTTAAAATTAAAAATTCACATATTTAGAAAATTATTTCGATAAAATGAATATTATTTTTGGAATTAGAATGTCAAAATTATCTGACGGTGAATTCTTTATAATTTTTTGAGACAGTCGAATGTTTGGGTAAAAATTAAATACCATTTAAATTTATAATTTGTTTTATGACATCATAATTACCCAATAGTGATGTAATAAAATACTATAAATGATATGTTCGGAAAATATATGTTTAACCATTAAAATAATGTGATCTTAGGTTTGATTGATTTATTTTATAGAACATTAGTGGACCCTCCAAGAGTTATAAAACATTTTCACTTTTAAATGAATTTCTTTGAGAGTGTGACTCACCTCCACTTAAGAAACTCTATTATTTTATGAAGTTAGGCCATTGGGCTTATAAAATATTGTTTTCCTCTCCCCTTTTTCAAAAAACATGGGAAAAAACCATGTACTGGTATGTGGCATTGATTAGTATAATGTGTGGTGACCAAAACCTAAATAATAAAGAATTCCCTATCCTTTCCTATAAAAACCCACCCATGTTCCCACTTCCTCTTCACTCAAAGCCTATGTAGTTCATCCAACAACTTCACTCCTCTCTCTATAATTATCCCAATGTGCCCCAAGCTCCCAAGAGCCTCTCTCAAGCCACTCCCAATCCTTTGGGATCACAATTCCAAGTAAGGGGTTCTTACATTTCTCTTTTTATCTAAGTTTTTTAATAGTGCAATGCCCTTTTGTTTTCAATTATAAATGTTGGGGTATGATTTCTCAATTCCCCCATACTTCCATATTTATGTTTTAAATGATTATAGACCTATTTATCTGTCATTAATTCCTTCCATGTACGCTCATTACCATGCAGAAATTCCGTAAGGAATTTCTCTCTTCTCATTCACGTTCAAGCAATTGTTTTGTATTATGGATCTAATTTCCATTTAATTTCTTGGGACATGTATCTCTATGAACCCCTTAATTTCCATTTCATGAAAATATGATGAGACACCCATTTCTCTCTCATCAACCATTTTTTTGAATCCTTATGTCACACCATTATGCTGCCAAAATTGCACCTCAAATTTCCAAGCCAAAGTCATTGCGTAGTGAATACCATGCCCATTTCTTTATCAGAGGTATTAACCTTTATGAACACTTAATTATTGATTAAATATATTTATCTATTAATTCCATATTCCTTTATCGTGTAATAAATGATGATGTTTTATGAATCCATGTTCTATGTTCCATGTGGCACACTTATGCATGAAATGTAATGATTAAGAATGGTGCACCCTGATAGCGCTCCAATGCATTGGGTAAAGATTAGTATCATGGTACCTCAAGTGAAATGAGGTTTTACTCATGATAATTCAAGTGAAATGAGGTTTTACTCATGATCCATGTGCAATAATCCTTGGATTATGCTAAAATCATGTTAAATGTTGTTGTCACATTTCCATGTTATGTTAATCATGTTATATCATGACTTTATGTTCATGTTTCTATAATGATCCATTTATATGCCTATTTCCTAACATGTATTGTATCTTTCATGTTATTCCTTGTTCACTCCCTTACTGGGATTTATAGATCACCCTTTTTATGCATGTCCTTAGGTAATCCCATGCAATGCTAAGTACAAGAGAATGTAGTGGTCATGTAAATGATGTTTTCAATAAGATGGCGTGTCCTATGTTTTAAGTTTTTATGTAATGTTCATAATACCCTAACACACTAGACCACTCGATCTTCTATATTGTATCAAGTGAATTTTTCTATGTGATAAATCATGTTTAAGTGTGTAATAAAATGATAAGGGTTGTTATAGTTGGTACCAGAGGATATGTTTAGATATTTTTGGGATTATGATTAGAAAACCCTAGTAAATCCTTAGAGACAAGACTAAGTAGAATAAAAACATCCCTAAGTTTTGGTGAGAATTAATTAAGCGGTTTATCAAGAAAATAAATCCATGTTTGGGTATGAGCATGTATATGGGGCTCTAGCATAGATTCACCTAGGGGTGAAAACCCCAATAAGGAGTTTCGAGCTTGACCTGGGGTATCCTTGTACATGAGAACAGGCCTTGCTTTACTCTTGGTTATAAAACTCCTGAGGGATATTATTTGGTAAATTCAAAAGCTTAGTATAAACCCTTATTAAGGGAATTAAAAAAATTCCCCTAATAATATATGATAGAATGTAGATATTGAATAGATTAGATTGAAGCCTATGGATTCATAAGTTAAGGAAATAAAAGTTATTTATAAGTCATCAGTTTTGTCCTTGGATTACCCTTTATGTATTACCCCTAACAATCCATTTAGTCCAGCCCATGGCTGGTAATAGGAGGACTTGGGATAACAACTGATGTGAAGATCAATGTGATGACTGTGCTAATGAGACTCCCAATTCGATGAGAGCAGGAATCACGAACGTTGTCACGCATCTATCATAGTTAACTGAAGATTTGAATAGAAACATATTGGTAAAGTGAAACGTTCATCCCTACCTAATAAATAACAAGTTTCTATCGAGATCTTCATGAGACAAATGTCTTCTACTTTTAATGTATCATTCGATCCCTCAATCGCCAAACAATAGATCAACTCCATTGAAAAGATCTTCTCCATCCTTCAATGTTTCGAAAAAGAGAAGGTTCTTCTAGCTGCTTATCATATTGAGGGTGAAGCCGATCAATGGGGGACATTGATAAAAAAATGTAAATTCTGAGGAGGAGATCAAGGTATTGGAATGGAAGGGCTTCCAGAAGATTTTTTTCAATAAATATTTTCCGCACACCATCTGACTTTAGATGGAATGGGACTTCCTTGACCTCAAGAAAAAAGATGACGAATCTGTCAGAGCGTACAAGGAAAACATCACAAGGCTTGAACGATACACATCTAGCTTTTTCATTACCCCCGAATACAAGGTTGACCACTTCTTTGGTGGGATGAAACCTTGAATGTGGAAACCCTGGTGATCCATGACTTCGACAGCTATGAGGAAATTGTCTGATGTACCCTCAAAGTTGAAATGGAGATCAGGGAATCTGAGGGGTATCAAAGAGATAAGAAGCATAAGGTGGACTTCAATTCTGGTAGTCCTTTGGATAAACCCAATGGTGATAAGAAAACCCAACACCCCACTTGATAAAGGTGTGGGAAGAAGCACCATAGAAATTGACTGAATGGGATGAGGAAATTCTTTAGCTGTGGAAGAGAAGGGAACCTGCCTATTAACTATCTGCAAGAAAAATCCATAAATGTGACAGACTAGATGAACACTCTGCTTGACCCTCAATTAATTGTTTATTGCTTCAACTGGAAAGAATCGGGGCACTTTGTGAACCATTTCATGAATCCAAGGGTTTTTAGAGGCAACCAACAACCTCTAAGGCAAAAAGGGTGAGCGTTTTTCCATCACTATCGCTGGATTGAACCCCGACAACGAAGCGGTGATAGGTACACTATTTATTCATTCAAGGATATTAGACATACATTTTGATTCTAGTTCAATAAATTCTTTCATATCCCAAATTTTTAGTAGAAAAATCCCAACACCACCACAAATAATGGAATTAAAGATGTTAGCAAGTACGGAAAATGGGGAAATCATTACATCCCATGAATATAACTCCTCCCCTATCATAATCTGTGGACTGATATTCCCGGAGAACCTTTTCATACTCCCTCTGGTGAAATTTTATGTAATTCTTGGTATGGATTGGATTTACTTATATAGAGCCAATATAAAATTTCATGAGAGGGAAATCACTCTCTATTTAGAGAATCGACCTACGATTATATACAAGTGCAAGGGGGAAGATGAATCTTTTTTAGCTCCATCATCTCAAGCATGGATATTGCGTCCCTACGAACATGCGTATTTAGCTCAGATGATTGGGTCCATGGAAACAACCATTCTTGAAGACATGCCTATTGTGAGGGAATTCGCTGATGTGTTTCCTGAGGAACTGTCTGGTAATCCTCCTAAAAGAGATATTGAATTATCAATTGACCTTATACCTAGGGAATTACGAATATCCAAGACTCTATAAAAAATGGTTGTTGTGGAGCTTGAGGAGATAAAGAAACAACTATAGGAAAATATGGATCAAGGGTTTATATGCCCAAGTGCTTCACTATAGGGTGCACTAGTCCTCTTCATCAAGAAGAAGGATGGATCGATGTGACTTTTCATTGATTATCGTGAGATTAAAAAAATCACGATAAAGGACAAGTATCCTCTCTGACGAATTGATGACTTGTTCAATTAGTTTCATGGGGTACAATACTTATCCAAGGTGGATTTCCAGTCAGGATATTATCAAGTAAGGGCACATAAGGAAGATATCCCCAAAGATTACTTTTCGTACATGATACGAGCACTATGAATTCATAGTAATGCCTTTCGGGCTCACTAATGATCCAACAATCTTCATGGACTTGATGAATAGCGTCTTTAGAGATTACCACGAAATATTTGTGATAGTATTTATATATAATATTCTAATATACTCCAAAACAAAGGAGGATCATGAGGAGAATCTAAGAATGGTACTAGAGACCTTGCAGAACGAGAAGCTCTATGAAAAGTAAAGAAAGTGTGAGTTCTAGTTGAAGGAGGTCTCATTATTTGGCAATATCATCACAAGCAATGGGATATCTGTGGATCCCTCCATGTAATATAGAATTTAGGGATGGCTGAGGCAAAAATCAGTAATGGATATCGGTAGCTTGTTGGGGTTAACTGGATATTATCAATGATTTGTGAGAAGTTTATCACGATTTTCTAACCCTCTTACCATGATAACTTGGAAGGGAGTAAAATTTTTAGGGAGTGATGAATGATAAGAAAGTTTCAAGGAGTTTAAAAGGATTCTTATCACTGTGACCATGCTCACTTTACCCACAAGTGGATAACTTTTTTATGGTATTTTGGGATTCTTCGACGAAGGGCTTGGGATGTGTGTTGATGGAAAAAGACAAAGTCATTTCTTATGCTTTATGGAAATTTCATGTTCATGAGCAATATTATCCAACAAATGATATGGAGCTAGCTGTGGTGATCTTCGCTTTAAAAATTTGGATGAATTATCTCATTTGGGAGATGTGTGAAATACATACAGACCACAAAATCCTCAAGTATATATTCACACATAATGATTTGAACATGCTCCAATGAAGATGGTTAGAGCTGATCAAAGACTACGATTGCTCAATCCATTACCCCGTGAGAAAGCAAACAAGTTGTAAAATTCTATAAGTAGAAAGGACAAAAAAGTTCTATCATTGATGAGAATTGAGAAGGATCCAATCTTATTATATTTGTTGAAGATGGACATGGGAATCATAAAGAAGGGAACATCAACAATCCTTTCACCAATGATTACTCAACCCCGTCTTTTGGAAAAAATAAAGGATGCTCAAAGAAAGGATGTGGAAATTATAAAAAGGGTGGAAGCTATCAGAAATGGAAAATCCTTAGAGTTCATGGTTGATAAGAATCTGATTGTGAGATTTGGGACACAATTATGTGTAACATCCAATCCGGAGATAAAGAAGGTGCTTCTGGAAGACTCACTTAGCTCAACCTTCTCTATTAACCTGGGGAGCAAAATGATGTATCGAGATCTCTGAGAATAATTTTGGTGGGAAAATATGTAAAGGAATACTGTGGAATATACATCAAAGTGCCTGGTATGTCAGCAAATGAAGGATACGAGGAAAAAGTATAAGGGGATGATGCAACCACTACCAATACCAACATGGAAGTGGGACAACATTACCATAGACTTTGTCACTAGACTTCTAAGTACATCCAGAGGAAACAATGCTATATGGGTCATTGTAGATCATCTTACAAAGAAATCAAACTTTATCTCTATTAGATAGGACTTCTCATTTGATATACTTGCAGGGATTTACATCAATGATGTGGTAAGGCTACCCGGATTACCACTATCTATTGTATCCGATTGTGATTAGAGATTCACGTCGATGTTCTGGAAAAGTCTCCATCATGATCTAAGCACTGAACTGAACTTCTGTACGACCTATCATCCTCAAACTAATGTCCAATCTGAGAGAACTATTCATAAACTGGAACATATTTTAATATCATGTTATTTGTACATCGAAGGAGGATGGGACCAACATCTTCCACTAATGGAATTATGCTACAATAACAATTTCCACTCAAGAATCTGAATGGTACCATATGAAGCACTTTATGGGAAAAGGTGCATAAAACTGGAGTGTTGGGATGATGTCGTGGAGAGTAAGCTACATGGAACATAAATGGTCGAAGAAATGGTAGAGAAGGTGAAAAACATTCAGTAGCATATATAGGCAGCCCCAAGTCGATAAAAGAGTTATGTAGATAACGATCGACGAGACCATGAGTTAAAAGATGGAGATATGGTATTTCTATGAATATCTCTGTGGAAGAAGGTCATGAGGTTTGGAAAGAAAGGTTCGTTAAGTCATAGGTACATCAGACCCTTCAATATTCATGATCGTGTCGGGGTTGTGTCCTATCGACTAGAACTTCCACCTACCATGGCCAAAGTACATGATGTCTTTCATGTATCCCTCTTATGGAATTACATACCAAACCCTTCACATTTTATTTCTCAGAGGTGGTACAGTTTGAAGATGATCTTTCTTATAAGGATCAACCAGTGAAGATCACAGATCGTAGAGAAAAAGTAATATGAAATAAGACAATTCCCCTCGTCAAGATGTTGTGGTGAAACCACAAGTTTGAAGAATCTATGTGCGAATCAGAGGAAATGATGAATAAGTGTTACCCAAATCATTTTTTAGTGTGGGAAAAGGAAAATTCTAAGGAGAAATTTCTTTAGGGGGTGATTGTAATGACCCAAAATTTCATTAATGAAAATTACTCTTGATCTAATAAAATGTATCATTATGTAAAAATTTTATATTAAAATGTGAACTTATTTGGTTTTATGTTTTTGGATTTTAAAATTCTATTAATAATTTTGACCGCTGCGAATATAGCTATTGAATAGTGATCACATGATTAGTATAAATATAGGGTTTTAAAAAATCCAATTTACTCAGACAAAGGAAGAGATGACCTCATCCAGTAGACTTGACCAGTATGAAGACCATTTTTAGGAGCTATGAAAGGAGTATGCATCATTGGGTTTCACTCTTGACCAAGTCCAAGACGATATTCAACATGTTATTCTCGAACAGAACCACCTACAAGAGAAGTGGAATTTGATAGAGATTACCACCCGAGCAATGTAATCCGAGCCACCCCAAGAGTCTATCACCACCGAACACAGTACCCTTTAATTTTATGTAGGTGTTATATAAAAAAACATAGCAGTATTATTATGTGCATTATTTTTGTATATAATAATGAATATATATACATTTTATTAGTGTTACTTTGTAAATTGTTTTTAAAGTGAAAATAGAATTTTTAGTTAATATTCAACTAAGAAATCTATTTTGATGAATTAATGCATTTTTCAATTAAATAATATTTTAATATATTATTATTTTTAAATTAATTTTTATTAAATATAAATGATCGTATAATTTTATGAATGCAATTGTGATTTTTATTAAGCTTTGAAAGTCGTTTTTGTCAAAACCCATGTATTTTTAATAAATGTTGGTTTTTTATTTTAAAAGTAAAAATTAACATATTTAGAAAATTATTTAGATAAAATGAATAATATTTTTTCAATCAAGATGTCGAAATTATCCAATGGTTAATTTTTAATAATTTTCTAAGACAGTCGAATGTTTGGGTAAAAATTAAGTACCGTTTAAATATATATTGTTTTTTATGACATCATAATGACCGAATAGTGATGTAATAAAATACTATAAATGATATACTTGGCCAATATATATCATACCATTAAAATAATGTCATTTTATGTTTGTTTGATTTCTTTTAAAAATCTTTAGTGGACCCTCAAAGAGTTATACAACATTTTCACTTTCTAAATGAATTTCTTTGAGAGTGTGACTCACCTCCACATAAGAAACCCTATTATTTTAAGAGGTTAGGCCATTGGGCATATAAAATATTGTTTTACACTCCCCTTTGGCAAAAACCATGGGAAAACACCATGGGATTGTTTGCGGTATTGATTAGTTTAATGTGTGGTGATCCAAACCTAAATAATAAATAATTCCCTCTCCTTTCCTATATAAACCCACCCAAGTTCCCACTTATTCATCACTCAAAGCCTTTGGAGTTTGTCCATCCTCTTCCCTGAACTCTCCAGAAATCTCCCACGGCATCCTAAGCTCCCAAAAATCCTCTCCCAACCCTTTGGGATCACACGTCCATGTAAGGGATTCCTACATTTCTCGTTTTATCTAAGTTTCATAATACTGCAATGACCTTTTGTTTTCAATTATAAATGTTGGGTAATGATTTTGATCCTCCCCCATACCAACCTATTTATTTCTTAAATTATGAGGGACCTATTTCTCTCTAATTAATGCCTTCCGTGTACGCCTGTTACCATGCCAAAATTCAGTTAGGAATGTTTGTCTTCTCATTCACGTTCAAGAAGTTGTTTTGTATTATGGATCTAATTTCAATTTCATTTGTTGGGACATGTATCTATATGCCCCCCTTAATTTGGATTTTATGTACATATGAAGACACAACCCTTTTTCTCTCATTAAAAATATTTATGAACTCTTATGTCACGACGTTATGCAGCCGAAATTGCACTGCGATTTTCCAAGCCAAAGTCATTGTATAGTGAATACAATGCCCATTTCTCTAGCAAGGGTATTCAACTTTATGCACACTTACTTATTGATTAAATATATTTCTTTATAAATTCCATATTCCTTTATCATGGAATAAATTATTATGTTTTATGAATCTATGTTGTATGATCCATGTGGCACACTTATGCATGAAATGTAATGATTAATATGGGTGAAACCTTATAGTGCTCCAATGCATTGGGTAAATATTAGTATCATGATACGTCAAGTGAAATGAGGTTTTACTCATAACAATTCAAGTAAAATGATGGTTTACTCATGCTCCATGTTCAATTATCCTCGAATCATGCTAAAATCATGTTAAATGTTGTTTCCACATTTCTATGTTATGTTAATTTTGTTATATCACAACTTTATGTTCATTTTCCATAATGCTCCATTGATATGCCTATGGAATAAGATTTATTTTATCTTTCAGATTATGCCTTTTTCACTCCCTTCCTAAAGGACTGTTCCATTTAGTAGTCTTAGAAATCCAAATTACATATATAATACCTGTAATAAATTGGGAAAATATATGAAAACCTGCTACATGATAATCTAAAATTAAATCCATCCTCAAAAGATTATTAAAAGTTCTCTTCTCCATAGCCTGTGGAACGAAACATAATAAGGGTGATATAAAATAATTAGTAAGGGTAAGTAAAACAAAATAAATAATGAAAAAATATATATTTTAAGTTAAATAACTGAGCACACTTTTAATAAAAATAACTAGATGAGGCATAAATACTATGGTAAGTAATAAACTGAAACACATGTCATAAATCAATAAACTGAGAATGAACAACATATATAGATATGTAGATGCAAAATATCATGGATAAAAGATAACTAATACTAAATGAGGAAAATTAATTTCTTATTGGACATCAAGTATTAGGATCATGAAAATCCATTACCTTCAAGACCTTTCATAAGAATGTTTGAAATACAGATAGAAACCCGTTTAATTTGGCCAACTAATTAGTCTCATGAGAACCTATCGATGCACTAAAGAGCTATATAATGTCAGGGATCCACTTTTTATTTCCTATAAAAAGTATTAAACAAATGTAATAATAAAATAACTAATATACCTTATCAAATATCCATGTTGAATGAGAAATATGGATATATCAATAATTCCCCAATATTCAAATAAGTTTCAAAGTAATCACTATATGAAAAATGGTATATAGTTTAGGAAATAATAATATAAATTGTATGATAATATAGATTTTCAATTAAATTTCAAATTAAAATTGATTACCATAAAGTTATTTATTTAAGTGATGTTGAAAATCAAAAAAGGAATTGAGATTAAGAACATTTGGTGAGAATAATCATTAAACATTCCAAAGTGTCCCACACCACTTAGAAACATATAAATCAAAATCACCAAAAAGGTATGAAATTAAATGAAACTGATAATATCATAATAATAAGTGGATTAATAATATAATATGTAAAAAGTTTCCGTAGGTATGGCACACAAAATAACTAAGTGGTGAATATGACATTAATCTCACAGACTTAATAAGTGAGGTGAAAATCCCTACCTTAACATTACTATTGTTGTGTGGTCTTTAACCTATAGTATATTCATTAAAATGTTTTTAATAAATAATACCATAACCAAAATCATGTTTATAATACCATTTATTAACTTCTTATAATATTTTATTACCCATTTTTTAACAAGATTTCATTATTTTGACTATTTTGGCTGTTAATTGCCAAGATTTCTCAAGTATGTTTGGACGTGTTACTTATTGTTATTATTAAATAGATCATGGTTTCATCATATAGAGAATTTAAACCATTAAAAAATTTGTATTATATATTCAGTATATATTAATTTATAATACTTCATAATATTTGGATATTAAAAATAATGTTCACTATTCACGGAGATGGTAGGTCATACGTATGCATGAACGCTACTTTCATTTCTTTGTCTTACTGAAATAATTTAAAAATAAATGATATATATGTATATTATAATTTATAGTATCATATATATGTTATAAAGTTTATATAGGTTTATTATATCGATCCTTTATACATTTCATGTATGGCATGAACGACTCATATCTCTTTGAGGGGGGCAGTATTCCACACTTCCTCAAATTAAATTATCGTATTTACACATGATTGAAAGAAAAAAGGTATGTTATAAATAAAAATTATAGAAGTATATAGAAATTATAAATGAAATATATAATATATATAAATAGGTTTCCCATCATAATGGCCACCATTATATGTGGTTAATCAAAAATGAACAATTATTTTTTCATGATGCAGTAGTTTACCATACACAGAAATTGTATGTTCGATGTCCATTAGATCATGTTTTGTACAAGTGTATTTCAAAAACATAGCATAAAAACATCCTATTATATGTACTATATTGGTTTTTTCACAAAATAATAAAATAAATATATTGGAGGGGTGAAGAATGAAAATAAAGGATAGGAGCTTGAGAGAAGATGTTACCTCTTAATCGGGTAACATATCTCTGTGTATACCAAAATCCTTCCTTGGAAGGATTTCTAACCAATGGGAGGATTCTAAGTAATGGGGAGGGATTTAGGGAGACATTTTGGGCTGTTATTGTTTGAACTTAATATATTTTAGAGCTGTGATTAATGGGTAGATGTGGTGGCCTTTTATAAGAAAGAAAAAAAGACTCACATGGAATTGTTAGAAACAAGTTAGGTGTGCAAATTATGTTACCTAAAAAAAGGCATAACAATCCAAATAAATGCAATAATGAATGTTTTATTTTTTCACTATAGAAAAAAATGGGATTAGTACAGGTTTTTATGTTACATGGGCCCTTAATTTTATGGTTTAGTCCCTAATTAAGCTTAATTTGGCCTTAACAGTTATGCTTAATTTTAATCACTTTTAAAAATCATTTTGGTCAAAAATTAACTTGATATTATCATATACTATACATTAGACTGAATATAATGGTGTATGTTGGTTTTTATAAAATCTATTCACAAAATTGGAAAGATTAAGATTAGTGCTAATCCCACAGATGGGACGAAATAATGAGGTTTTATGTATGAAAAAGTTCCAATGTTTGTTATGATATTATATTCAGTTTTAATGTGAAATTATTTATAATGAATTAAATTGTATTATTATATGTAAAATTAATCTAATTTTACCTTAAATAAAATTTATAATATCATTTAACATTAATAATTAATTATAAAAAATGTAGTTTTTAACTAAAAAGATGTATATTTACTATTCATAAAAAACTGATGTTTCTCAAAAAATCCCAAAAATAAACCCTGTAATAATTTAGGAATTTTGAATTCAAGAATGATGTTTATTTTATGAAATTATATTCATAAATGTGTCTAAAATTTATTTTATTATTAAATCTATAAAAAATAGTATTTTTATCATAGGATGACTTTACGAAAAAATATTATCTTTCAATATCAATATTTTTTATATATATAAAAAAATTAAAAAAATATTTGAAAAGTATTTATTAATATTCCTCTAAATAATTTTAATTTTAATTTTTAAATTATCACATTTTTATGTATATAAAAGGAAGTTTCATAGAAACTCTATTTTGCAAGTGTCGTACACCAAGTCGGTGATGCGTGCACTACAAAGATATATAAGCGTAAATATGGAAATGTCTTTGGGTTATATGTTCTTCCCTCCAGAAAAAATTTCTTCCTCTAAATATTAGGGATATTACCTTTAAAAATATATTGGTATTTCACTTTCATATAATCTTCTTGTTCCCATGTTTCTTCCTCTATTTTATGATTTCTCCAGAGTATATTTACCAGATGAGTCGTCTGATTCCTCAATACTAGCTCTTGGGTGTCCAGAATATGGATGGGTTATTCTTAATATGAAAGGTCAGATTCCAACTCAATTCCATCAGATGTGGGCCCATGCGTTGTGTCTAGAATGTACTTCCTTAGTAGGTATACAAGGAACACATCATGAACACCTGTGAGATTCGGCGATAAAGATAAATTTTATGCAAATATTACAACTCTTTAATGAATTTTGAAGGGTATGATGTACCTTGGATTCAGTTTCCATTTCTTTGGAAATATAATAAAAGATTTAAATGGATATGCAATAAAACAAACATGATCTCCGACATGTAATTCCAAATCCTTCCTCAGATTACCAGCCTAAATCTTTTTTCTACATTGATTTGTTTTCATATGAGCCAGAATAGCCTTCACCTTCATCATCATCTCTTCAACATGTTCTGGGCCTATGAGTTTCCTTTCACCAACCTCATCCCAAAAAGTATTAGTACTGAACCTATTTCCATATAATTCTTCATATGGTTCCATTTTTATGGGAACTACTATTATATGGGAACTATACCAATGATATTTATTGAAACACATACCTTAAAAATATAGTGAATATGATCTCAACATGTCTTCAAATATTTTAATTGGTCTTTTAGAATATCCATCAGTTTGTAGTTAGTAGGAAGTGCTCAAATAAAGATCAGTTTCAAGAGTCGTTTGAAGACTCTTCTATAACGTTTATGTGAATTGGGTGTCTCGATCAAGGACAATTGATAGAGGTTCACAAGGAATTCTAACAAATTCATTAATGTAGAGACTTGTAGGGCACTTAAGAGGAATGTATTCCCTTATTGCAAGGAAATGTGATGATTTGGTTAGGTGATCAACAATAACCCATATTGCATCATTATTTCTAGGAATATTTGGATATCCCATTAAAAATTCCAAAGTATTTTCATCCCATATCCAGATATGGATAAGATGAGGTTTCAAAAAACCTTTAGGATGCTGTGTTATAGCTTTAACTTGCTGAAAAACTAGACCTCATGGCACATTGTCCAAAATTTCATGCTTCTTTCTTTCATATGGAAAGTGTTCCCTCTAGTCCATATACATATTTTTCTCCCAGGGTGTATAGATAAATTTTATCTATGAGAATAATCCAAAAATTTCTTTTTTAGATAAAGTAAATGTGGAATACATATCCTCTTTCCAAATATTAGAACACTATCTAAACAAACAATGTTTGATAATTTTCTATCATTAACACCTTTAATTTTCTTCTAAAAGTACTCATCATTAGATTGATAATTATTTATCCGCTCTATTAACTATTGTTTTGCAATCATTTGATAAATTATTGATGTATCCCCTTCCTTAGAAATTCTCATATATGCCTTCACTAGATCCATGATCATAAGATCCTCCTCAACCCTCATTTGGGCCAGAACTCCCTGATCCTTCCTACTCAATGCATCTTCCACCTTATTAGATTTCCCTAGGTGGTAGTCTATTGATAAATCATAATATTTGAGTCATTTGATCCATCACCTTTATCTCATGTTGAGATCTTTCTATGAGAAGTTGTATTTCATGAATTTATGATCCATGTATATCTCACATCTTTCTCCATAGAGGAAATTTATATATATTTTCAAATAGAAGATTACATATACTAACTTCAGATCAAGGGTTGGGTAGTAATGTTCATGAGTCTTCAATTTCCTTAATAAATATTCAATAACATTTTCATTTTTCATTATGAAACAACCAATTACATTCTTTGCTTCATCACTATATATCAAAAACCCATCACTACCAGATGGTAGAGTCAAAATTTGTGCATTAACTAATCTTAACTTTAGATCATCAAAGTATTATTCAATTCCTTCATCTAGAAAAAATAATAAATTTTATGTGTAATCTTGGTTAAGGGGTTACCTAATTGGGAATAATTCTGAACTAAATGAAAATAATAACCTACCAAACCACTGAAATTATGTACATCAATTATGATTATTGGCATAGTCCATTCTATGACAACATGTTTCTTTGTAGGATACACTGATATTCCATCACTGAAGAAAATATGACCAATAAAAGTGACTTATTTAAGCTAGAAATCAAATTTACTAAATTTCCCATATAACTATTCCTATCTAAGAGTGTTAAGGATTATTATCAAGTGATCCTTATGATCCTAATTGGTTTTAGAATACACCAGAATATCATAAATGAATACTACAATAAAAATTCAATATATCCTTGAATACTCTGTTCATTAGGTTTATAAAAATAAAGGATTCATTAATCAACCCAAATAGTCTTACTGTAAACTCTTAATGTCCATACCTTGTCTGAAAAACTGTATTCAGAAAGTCTTCCTTCTTCACTCACAATTAGTGATACCCAGAATAAAGAAAAATCTTTGAAAAATATTGGGCTCCATGATTTTGATCCAACTAGTCATCAATGCAAGGTAAATGATACTTTTTCTTCATTATAATGACATTTATTTCCCTATAATCAACACACAACCTCATGGAACCATACTTCTTTTTGATAATGAGGATAGGGGAACCCAATGGTGAAACATTGGGGATAATAAGTACTGTATTACCCAAATCCTCTAGTTGTTTGTTTAATTCTACCAAATCCGTAGTGGCCATTCTATATGGAGTCTTTGATATTCTCCTTACACCAGGGATGGAATTAATGGAGAATTCAACCTCACTTTTTAGGGGATGTCCAGGTAAACCCCTCAGAAAATACATCAACGTCTTCCTACACACTAGGTACATATTCAACTTTTAGAACACATCCTTTATCAATAGACATTGTTTTCTCTTCCTCTCCAAGATTTCCATTCAGTTGAACTACTAAGGGTTGATCTAAATAAGAATTAGGTAAGGAAGATTCTTCTCTAAATATGATAGATTCTACATCATCCTTATAAATATAAATTTCTTTCCTCTTGCAATATTTTTTTCATAATATCTTGAGATCCAGTACATACCTAGGATAATATGAAAATCATCGATAGTTATTATAACATGGTTGACACATAAATTATGTTTATATTTCATAATTGGGACTGACTGACACATCTTTGTTTCAATCTTACTTCCCTTAAGAGTTTTGATCGGTAACTCTCTTATTAATTCAAAAGGGAGGTGTCTAATTTTCATGGAAAAAAGAGTAGATATAAAATATTGTGATGATCCAGAATCAAATTACCCATTGGATAGATTTGACGATAATCTTAATGTATCTGTTACCATGGAATTTGGTACTTATACCTCCATTGATGTGATTTCATAGGCTTGGACATTTACCCTTGGTCACTTCTATGGTAGATTCCAATGATGCTTGGGATAATCATTTGAATAATGTCCCATCTCCATAAAATTATAGTACTGGAAATACTTGATTGTCTTCTTCCCCTAGCATTCATGAGCTTGGATACCCTTATCCCCACATTTATAGTAAACTACCAGTCCCTTCAAACATTTCCTAGGGTGAATTTTCCCATAGTTTTCACAATATGGTAACCTATAAATTTTATTATTATTCTTTGAATTCCCTTTCTCATGGTGCTCAGATGACCTCTTATTATATTGGGTTTTATTGAATATATTGATTCTAGAAAATATTTTCTCCATCATAATGGAACATAAAAATATTTATTCATATGATGAAAAATTCTCAGAAACGAGTTCCCTTAAAAGATTTGGTTTAGGACATTAAAAGAAGCGATTCATCTTTTACTCAGTACATTGTATATAATTTAAATCATTCCTGGATACCCTTTTGAAGGTAGCTTTATAATCTACTACACTCAGTTATCCCTTTTTCTTTCAGCTAATGAATTTTCTCTTCATCTCAATGTTTTGATCATGAGGGATGTATTTATCAAAGAATGTATCCTTAAAATTCAACTAGTCAATGAGTTTAATTTTATATTCTTTCCTTATATTATGGATCAGAGACCACCACTCATCATCATCACCATGGAGATAATAGACAACAAGTGGAACCTTTTTCCTTTTCTCTACATTCCAAGGCTATAAATATCTTCTCATGATCCTTAATTCATTACTTAGCTAAAATTGGATTAGTAGTCCCACTAAAATATGAGGGATTATATCTCATAAAAATATACTAAATAGAAGATTTCCTTAGTAGAATAGGTTTCTCCATTAGATCACGGTTATTTTTTATAACTTGATTATTTTTCCCTAATATTTCAAATATTTTTTCTATTCCAATACCAGCTTTATTGGTTTTCTCAAGAGAGGAATCTCTACATGGTCCATGAGTGTCGACCTAATTCTTCCTTCAAGGAGCGATTTCTAGACAAGGAAATATACTATATTATCTCCTAAAGTTATTAATTAGCTATAACTCTATACATGGCATAAAGTGTAACATAGATTTATTCATCATAAATCTTGGAATCATAAGATTTTTTTACTTTTGAGGGATATTTAATCCTAAATATTTCATAATGATAGGTAATGAGAATGTGAATTATCCTAAGTTTATTCCATAGGAGTGTCAAACCAGGTGTGTATTATGGATCATTTTGATGTACTTGGTTACCCCAAGTCAATCCAAGAACACCTTATCAGAGTTGTTACACCTATATACATCTGTGTCATAACCACGTTCAATTCTAGTATACAGAGAAGGATGTATTTCCAGGATTACCAACATAATACCTAACTTACCAAAAATATAGGATGTTCTTCTATACTTATAGTAAATTTATATCTTTGGGTTGTTCTCTATATTATATGTTTTTCTAAATCTTGTTTCCAAGGATGTTTCTAAACATTATTTGATACCAATTGTAATTCCGCAACCCTAGAATCCTGGAACTGGTGAATTATTACATCAAATTGGAATTATTAAAAGGAATAAAATATTTAATACCCATTCATTTTATCAGTATTGGAAGTCCAAATTAAATATATAATACCCATAATACATTGTGAAAACAGAATAAAACATGCTATATAATAAACTGAAATAAAAGCCATCATAAAAAGCGTATACAAAATTCTCTTCTTCATAACTTGGGGAAAGAAACATAATAAGGATGAGATAAAATTATTAGTAAAGTTATGTTCATAGGATTTAATAATGAATAAATATATATTAAAAGGAAAATAATTTAGCACACATTCCATAAAAATTACTAGATAAGGCATACATAATGTGCCACGTAAGAAACTGAAATGCATGCCATAAATTAATAAATTGAGATGAACTACAACCATAGATATTTTGACACAAAATATCAGGGATAAATGATAAATGATAATAAATGGGGAAATTTTATTTCTTATTGTAGGTCATGTATTATGCACATAAAAACCTATTATTACCAAGACCTTTGGCAGCATAGTTTTAACCACAGATAAAAACCTGTTTAATTGGGCCAACTTATTTGTCTCATGAGAACCTATCAATGCATCGAGTAACTATATAATGTCTGGGTTCCACCCATTATTTCCAGTACAAAACATTCCTCATATTTAATATTAATAAAACTAATATTCCATAACAAATATTTTTATTTAATGAGAAATACAGATCTGTCACTAATTCCCTAATATTGAAATAATTTAATAACAACCACTGTCTGAAAAATAGTATACAATTTAGGCAATAATAATATCTATTGTAAGATAAGATGGTTATTAAATTAAATTTACAAATGAAAAATGATTAAAATAATGTGATTTCTTCAAGGTAAGTTAACTATCAAAAAAGGATGTGATATTAAGAACACTTGAGGATAATGATCTTTAAACATTCCAACGTGTCCCATACCACTTTGAAACATTTAAATCATAATAATCAGAAATGTATGAAATTAAATGAAACATATAATATCATGATAATTATAGGATTAATGATATAATACATTAAAATGGGTAGAATGTATGTAAGAAAAAATAATTAATTAGTTAATATGACATTAAGCTCACAAATTTAAAAAGTGTGATGGAAATTCTTACCTTAACCTCACACTTGTTGTGTGGTCGTTAACCTCCTGTATAGGGGTTTAAAATATATTAAAAACTAATATTAAAATTGAAATATTCTTTATAATACCATATATTAACTTCTTACAATATTTTATTACATGTTTGTTAAGAATATTTTATTTTTTTTGCTATTTCGTGTGTTAATATCCTAGTTTTATCAAGTACGTTTTGACGTGTTATTTATGGTTATTATTAAATAAATCAGGGTTTCATCATCTATATAATGTAAAAAAATAAATTATATTATATATTCATTATATAATTATTGAGAATATTCTATAATATTTGGATATTAGAAATGAAGTTCACCATTCACGGAGATTGTAGGCCATACGTATGTATGAACACTAATTTCATTTCTTTGTCGTATTAAAATAATTTAAAACTAAATGATACATATGTATATTATAAATTCAATTATAATATGTATGTTATAAATGTTACATAGGTTTATTATATAAATAATTTATACATTATATGTATGGAATGAACGAGTCATATCACTTTAAGGGGGTGGTAGTCAACACTTCCTCAAACATAATTATCATATTTACACATGATGGGAAGCATAATGGTATTTTATAAATAAAAATTACAAAAAAATTTAATAAATTATAATATATATATTATATAAATATATTTTCCATCATAATGGATAGAATGATATATGGTTAATGAAAAATGAGCAATCATCATTTCGTGAGGTAGTAGTTCGTCCTACATAGAAACAATATGTTCGATATCCATTAGAGGTTGGCGTGTGTAAGTGTATGGAGAAAACTTATCAAAACAATATACTGGTATATGTAGGATAATTTTGTTTCCACACCATAATGGAATAAATATAGTGGAGTGGTAATAAAGGAAAATAAAGGAAATGAGCATCAAAAAAGACGTTACCACTTAATCGTGTAACTTATTTTGGTGTTCACCAAAAGGCTTCCTTGGGAAGAATTATGACCAAAAAAAGGATTATAGGTCATTGAATGTGATTTTTGGAGAAAATTGGGTTAGTTATTGGAATAAATTAATAGATATATTAGGTGTGAGGAATGTGTAGAGGTGGGGGCCTTTTATAGGGAAGCAAAAGAACTCACTTAGAATTTTTAGAAACAATTTAGGTGTGCACATGATATTACCTTAAAAAGTTATAAAAAACCAAAAAATAAATAAGATAAGATTTATGAACATAATATTGATATAAAATGTGGGTATGAAACTTTTCAAGGTCACTTGTGCCCTTAATTTTAATGCTTAGTCCCTAATTAAGCTTAAATGGCCTTTGCTACTATGATTAATTTTTATCACTTTTAATAATCAATTTAGTCAAAAATTAAAATAGTATTATTATAATACAAATATTAGACTGAATTTGATGGTTTATTTTGGATTTTTTAAATTCAATTCATATAATCAGAAATATTATGATTACTGCTAATCTTGTAGACACGGAAAAATAACGGGGTTTTATATAGGATAAAGTTCAAAATATTGTTATGATTTTATATTCAGTTTTAATGTGAAATTTATTATAATTATTTACATTGAATTAATAAATTTAATATTTATATAATTTTAATATAAAAAATTTATAATATCATGTATCATTAATAATTAATTAGAAAAAATGTAGTTTTTAACAAAAAATCAGTATTTTTCACTATTCATAAAAAAAATAAAGTTTTCTCAAAATATCAAAAATATTCATCCTAGGATAATTTCTGAATATGAAATAAAAAATTAATTTTATTTTATCATGTTAAATTTCTAAATGTTTGTAAAATTAATATTATTATTAAATGTTTCCCATTTAAGAAAATAGATTTTTTTAACAAAAAAGGACTTGACCCAAAATATTATCCTTCACTATCAATATGTTTTATTAATATAAAATAATTATAAATAATATTTCATAAGTAGTTATTAATATTCCTATAAAAAAGTTTAATGTTTAGGTTATAATTATCTCATTTATATGTATATATAAAGATGTTTTATAGAAACTCAGTTTTGCGTACATCATACGCCAAGTCGGTGTTGTGTGTATTATAGAGAAATATAAGGGTAAATATGTTAAATTATTGGGGTGATAAAATTTGAAATAAATAGTATTTCAAATACACCCTTATTTAAAAAAATAATAAAATAATTTTATTATGTCTGAAGAAGTTTTTTTGTGTCAGAAATTTGACTACACCTTACAACCCTCTATTTTTTAATAAATAAGGATTATTATATTTTAAAGTTAAAATTATAATATTTATATTATTATATTGTTAAAATATATATCATTTTTTAATTTATAACATAAATATTAGGTTTGGGTGAATTTATGATAATTTTCCTAAATACTTTATTTTTCTACGGATAGTAAAAATAATTTTTGGGGCTTTCATTATGTTTAATGGCTTCGTAATTAATCCATAATGATTTAACAATTAATTAATAAAATTAAATGACCTAAAATATATTATTTTATAAATATAATGTATTTTAATATATTTAAATCAATTTCCAAACCTATAAGTGACAGTCCATTGTCTATTATGGGAAATTTAAATTTAAAAAAATTACATTGTGGAAAATTTATTTTCCACACTAACAGAAGTAATGAAAAAATTATTTTCAGTTTGGTGGATTAAAATAACATAAAATATGTCCCAATGTCCAAAACAATGGGAAAAACCATGGTTATGCCAATGGATTTTCATTTTCCACAACCTATATTTCCAAGACCTATATTTGAAAATTATTAAACAAATCCTGTAGTTTTCTAAAAATACCCACACATTTATCCATTTAAATTCACTCCAAATCCATTCTTTAGGACATTTTAATGTTTTTTCTTTCCACATATCCCCCATATGTCTTCAGGATCCCAAGGTTATATTGCTCAATATATAGAAGTAATTCTTCATGGTAAGGGAATTATCCTTCCTTTCTTTTCAATTTAAGAACCACTTTTTGTATATTCCTTATAAATGTTATGGTCACTATATTTTACTTCCATTTTTATCATATCCTTAATAATAAATTATGTTTTAACAATGTGATATCATTTCTCACTCTCATCTTATCCTTTTCTAAAACAACATTTTAGAGTTGTCATATTTCCGAAGGTTCTTCTCAAATTGATGTCTCTACTTATGAAATTATATTTTTTTTTCTTTTTATGATTATCCAAACCACATTATCTTCTTGTTTTATACACCTATATGTAAGAACTTTTTATTTTAATCAGTAATTTGACATATAAAACCCAAAATCCATTTTTGTGTGATAAAATTGAGGTAATGGTAATATCTTTACGCACTTTTAAACCCCCCATTTTTTATAAGAAACCAATTATTTATTCTCTATTGGTTGTTAATGAAATTATTTATTATGATTCATGTGTCTAAAATTAATTAATACATATTAATTTGTTCCTTAACAGATCTCTAATTTTTTCGGTGAAAATTTTAATCTCAAGAGATGAAAATTTTAACATTAACTTAGTGACTAACTTTAGTAATTTTCATTTATAACACCTTGGTGCGAAACCTTGGTGGTATGTGTTTGAATGTATCATTTACGTTTCATATCCACAATTCAATGTTATGATTAATGTTATTTTAATTATTATATGACTCATGTCACCTTTCTCAAGGCATAATTATATTCCTCATGTTCTTAATGATATTTTATATGATAACATGCAAACTGTTTCCCTTGTTTATTCCCTTGCTAGGTCTGATTTCGACCCTATTCCATTAATGAATTTCCCCAGGTTATGAGATTCATTAAATGTATAGTAAGATGAATCCATGAACAATACACTCAATTTTAGTAGAATAAAATTTTATTTTTTCATGTATTATGTTCCAGATTTCCATGAAATTATACTTTAAAAGATCCTATGTTTTGTTTAATGTAATAAAAAAATTTATTATAAAAGTGTAGGATTCCATAGAGTATACAACCCTTGTAAATATTATATATTAATATCTCATTAAATTATTCTAATTCAATATAACCTATTCTATATGTAGTCTACGATATAGTAAATGATATTGTTAAAATTTCAATTAAAAACTCAATCTCATGTTCCAAGGGATGGCCAAGATATTAATTGAGAAATATATCAGAATATTCCAACAAATTTGGAATGTAGTTAAAAAATATTCTCTCCTTGGTAATTTTACCTAGAATTCCATCATTACTATGTATCTGAAATGATTTCATAGATTTTTGTTTGACATGAATTTTATAAACGACATGTATACCTTAACCTATGAATCTATAGGTTTCAATCTAGGGTATCCATGGTTTTTATCATATTAGTTTTTATAAAATAATTATTTCACATCATAGTCAAATACTATATTATAGTGTGTAATGATAATGTGATTAACCCAAATGTATCACGTGGTTGTATCTAGCTATGTGTGTACTTAGGTGTCTTTGTCATGCACTAGATCACATTTGAGTTAGAACCGAACACACACTCATCAGGTTTATTACCCATAGTTAAAACTATGTGAGTGCTCGTATATAAATCCATGAATCTAAGAATTGAATTATTTTTTAGGAATACCACATGATCCATACATCAGTAAATTTTTACCATGTTTTTATTGACTTATCCTTAGGGTTTTCATTAATTATTTCTCATCCTAATCTCACGAAATAACTAAACCATTCTCAGATACCAACTATAACAACCCAATATAAACACATATAAATAATACATTGATATAATATTTTAGTCAATACATATAAAAAATAGTCATATCACCCATGTACGTAAATATTTAGTAACATGGATTCTAGAAACAAAGAAAAAACACTTTTATTATATTATGTGAAAATTTCTCTATAAACTTAACCCCATATTAGACATTCCATGAGGCATTATAAACTTCAAATCCTAGAGAATGCTAAAAAATATATTACTTGAACTCAAATTATCTATTTATTTATAACATAATGTGGCCATAATTTTTAGGTCATAAACATAGAGGAAATCATGAGCAAGGTAAAATAATATATTTAAGATAATATGAATCAATAAGTGTTAAACATTATCATAAAAGTAAGAAATATCATCTCAAATGGAAAACATTTTGAAATTGAATGATATGTAAAACATGAAGCTTATAAAATTATCCATGAAACATAGGAAATAATTTGGAATAATCATAAACATAAGATTTATTTTCTTTTCAAACCTGACTACCCTCTAAACTATTCATAGAAAAAGTGTCAGTAGAGATATGTTTTACCAATGTCACCCTTTCTAAACCAACACAATCCTTATCCTTTTCACATAACATTTATATACCATGATATATAATACCTTGACTATTTAATTTTAGGTATATATATGTCAAACTATTCCAATATCCAATACTTTAATGTTCTACTGGAAAAAATAATAATCACATCATAAAATCACCCATAGAATGTAAAATGGGATTCATGAAATTATTAAATACTACCTAAAAAATATCTTTAAAAATAAAGTAAAATGATACAAAAAAATTCACAAAAATTAAATACATTATAAATGATCATAGATGGTTAATCCTATTAAAAAAATCTATTAGAGGTAAATATTTTAAAAAACTAGAAGAATTTGGAAGAATTTTTTTGAAAATGATATGTGCTTAAAAACCATGTAAATTGTTGTTAAAATAAATTTTAGAATAATTTCAATGATATTTTTCATAAAGTATTAGAAATAGTATAAAAAATATTATTTTTGGAAATAATTATTCTTGAATGTGTATTTTTTATGTATATAAAAATATTGTATATAAGAAAATATTTGTTTTTCAAATTATAACACTTTTATATGAAAAAATATTCTCTTATTGTATCTGAAATAATTTTAGGAAATAGTAAAACATCATATTAAAAATGGGTATATGGATTTATTAGGGTAATAAGTGATTATATATAATATCTTCCAAATAAGAATGAATATTTTTTCATGAAGGTAAAATATAGACATGGAAGAGATATGATCATAAGAAAATATGGGAATTATTCATTCCTATCACACACATTATAAATGAAATCACCATGGAAGAATAGATATATATAGAAATTAATCCACATTAAATTAAAGTGAAACTATAATATAATACCATCATATGGATGAATTGAACCAAATTTTAATAGCAAGGATCAATAAAGATGCGTATACCTAAAAGAATGATAATTAAATATCAAAATAATTACCATTCATTTCTGGTAAATCAAAATTTGTATATCCTACTATAAAATATACATAATTAACTTATGTAATTAATTAATTATCTTATTCAAAATTTTCAACCTTAATATAATTTATTTATAATCCATAATTAAAAATATATCACTTAGTTTTATTTATTTTCACTATTTAAAGTAAAAATAATTCTTACTTTTTTGTATCATTAAAATATCAAGGAAACATAGTTGATTCATACTATGTGGTTTAAATTTAATAATTACCATATTATTCATGATATAATAATAATTTAATTCAATTTATTTATTATGTCTTATAATAATTATTTGAAATAAATGAATACTTTTTTGAAAATAGGAATCATAATAAACTAGTATCGACATACATAATGATCAGAAGGTGGAATATTAAAAAATATTTATAATATTAAAAAAATATTTCCAAAAACATTATGAATTAATAAACCTAATTATTATTACATGATATTACAATTATATTACCTTCCACAATTGTTTTTGACATAAAATATATAACATCATTCATAGAGGTTGTAAAAGCTACCCAAAAGACAAAATTTATAATGTTATCATGTGTAATGGAATATATTCAGATAATGAAAATATGAATAACTAATAAAACTTAAATTTTGTAATTAAAATTTATCCTTAGTAAATTTATTCTTAAAACCATCCAATATCGGTGGCGATGAAAACAAAATCATTGTTTGTGTAGGTGGTAGTTTACATGCACACATGATTAATTATAACATTTCTCAATGAAAGGATGGAAAATGATATATGGTAAATTATCATTCCATAGCTATAGAAGTTTTAAATAAATAGAAAAATTCATAAAAATTCATCCTTGTTCCCATCCATTATTGGCATTGATTAAACGAAAAAAAAATCTCTTGGGGGAGGTCGTATTCCGCACACATTTACGATTGATGTAATTTTGTATTCTTAGTGGGTGAAAAACTAATCAATAGTTTTTTTTCAAATTAATGGAATCACAGATAAGTGTACTATTATTATTTTTTTAATTATATTAATGTGGTTAGAAAATATTATGAAGGACTAGTGTAATATAGAAACTAATATAAGGTATTACTCACATTAGATTCTTGAGTTTTCACTTTTAAAAACTCTTTGGAAATGGTGTTATTAGGAAAAATAATGTAAAAAATAATAATAGGGATGTGAGAGAGGATTATATGAGTATAAAATTAGTACAGTTTCATAAAATATTTCTAAATATATGTGAGTCTTCAATTGGTGGAAGTTTTACATTTATATACGTTAGGAGAAGGGTGTTTTTGGAAATACACTTTGTATTTCCATAATTTTATTTGATTATTAATGGGTCAAGGGATTCAAATATAACATGAATGGATTAGTTTATTATTTAAAAACATGAAACTAAAACATTAATTTGGGTACATTATATTAATTTATTTCTTTTTTACATAGTAAAACAAATTTTACAATTTTTACTTTTTTATCCGGGAAACCATTTTTTACAATATAATTTAATTTAAGAGAGAAAAATAAAAATTTACATTATTAAATAATTTCAAAATTTTAATTTAAACTTGGAAAATAATTTTATCATATAGAATTTCTATATTAATAAGTTGTTAATTTTTAAATAATCACACATAATAATGTAACAATAGTTGTTGGGAAAACATGTCTTTTAGTATAAAATTTATGTATAAGGAAATATTATAATGGATACAGATTTACATGGAATTAATTGATTCATTATTAAAATATAAATTTTATGAGGTTTTTAAATAAATCTGAGACTAAATTACACCTGAAATATTTTTGATTTATAGAAAAGGCTGAAAACAGTTTCTTGATAAAGTATCATTTTACTTTTGTTCAAAAAATATTGGAAATAGATTTTCTAAGTTTAAATAAAATTTTAAAATTCATAATTATTATCCTAAATACATTTTGTATTACTTAAATGGTATTTTAGACTTCTTGGTCAGTCTTTCATAGTGATAAAATCATAAAAACCATAATTTTTTTAATGAAATATTTTTTTCAACAGATAAAACATTTCATAAAATATTCAAAATTTAAAAACTAAAATCTTATTTTGATGTGTGAAATTCAGAAATTAAATTTTATAAAAAATTTACATTCAATAATTGGTAATGTTAAATTAATGTTTTTCATAATATAAAGTAGTCAACTTTATTGAAAATAACCATTTTGAATGTCATATCAAATGAATTTTTTATCTTATAAATATAAAATATTTTAATGGTTTACCATATTTTTATTAATAATTTTTTTTAATAATTTTCATCTAATATGTTGTGGATTTAAAGTCATCAAACATGACATAAATTTTACAAGGTATAGAATTTTTGGTCGTGACAATCCTAGTGGAATGAGGATTAAATGACACATCTATTGGTTTGATATCTTCGAAAGCTAGTATATATTCCATCAAGTGAGGTGTATGTTCTTTAATTTTATCCGACTATAAATTTTGTATTTTTATTTTATGATGTTTATAGTAGCTTCCTTTGGTATATGGGGGTTGTTTTGGGAATAAATATTCATTATTGAGTCCAAATAATCACCAAATGTGTTCTGGTAGTGGTGTTATTGATGCATAGTTTATATCTCAAAGTATAGTTAGACACCCCTTGATATAGAAAATTAATTATTAGATTCCCTATGTCTAAGGTGGAGTTTTGGGATGTCGTCTCTTTCTATTGAGTTACCAATGTTTTACCTTCTATGACATGAATCAGCAGGGAGGTAGTGTTTCTCCCTAAGTCCTAGAGAAATTTTGCTGTGTCCTTTTTCAAAGGAACAAGTAGACTATTCAGGTTTTTTTCATATTCTCCCATGATACTTTGTTTGGGGACATATTTCAAATTGATTTCATAACTAGTTCCCTAATGTTTTCTCATTCTTAATTTTTTTCTTGGTTATAATGTTCAACCCATCATTATAAACATTATAACAAAATATTTCACTTTAGGTTTTTAGAGAATCCTACTTGTTATTTTTATAAAAATCCAAAAATGTGATTATTTCCCAAAAAATATATATTTTTAGACATCAAAAAGGACCAGGGTGTACTATTTAGGCTTGGTAGATCTTATTAGGATATCAATGGGGAACTGTACATGTAATTTGGGAGTGAGTGATGGCGTGGTGTGGGGGGGGGGCTTACTTATGAGTCAGATGAATTCAACATATTTTTCTAGGGTATCTATCCATATAAAATTTCCCATGTGTACTATCATTTGTATGATATATCATTAGAATATTTAGAAGATATTATATATATGTTACATTTTTATTAGTTTGGTATATACTGTGTGGTTTTGGTTGTTATAGGTGGATGGTAATGTATATTTATTTTTAAGATGTATAGGATAAGGCCTACCGTGTATATAACATGATTTATTTGATTTATTCATATGACCCTATCTAGTTATAGGTATTATACTAATCTTATTAACACCCATGTGGTGTCTTAGAAGGTCAGTTCATGTCAGATTAGTATCAGTATTGGACTATATTAAAAGAAAATTTTGGAGTTTGGCGCCTGATAAATTTTGTTTGGAATACTTCAGGTAACATTTCCTAAAGTGATTAGGTCAAGTTTCCCTGATAAGAAACCTAGTGAATGTGTGACTTCCAACACATCCCGATGCAAGGAATCTAATGATATGTTATCAAAATTAAGTAATTATGGTTTTTTTCAGTATATAATTATGATTTTCCATTTATCATATAATGGTTTTTAATTATATTCTTATCAACGTGTCACACTATCTCCAAATAATATGACATGTGATTATGGTATTGGTTCCCTTATGAAAATGATTTTTTAGATATGACTACTCATGGTAGTGTGAGATTCATAGGTGATACTCTCCCAATATTGTATTGGTTCAAAACATATAGAATTTAATTAGTATGATCATATAATTTTGAAAGATAACCTAGTAACCATGGGAATTTAGTTTGGATGGTGTCATTAACCCCCTCCCCACCCCACCTAATGGTGTAGATGTTATGGAAAGGGTAACTAATATGATTTAATGATATAAATAGAGGTTAGGTACTTCACCATGAGTAAGGATGTCGGTCCCCCATGGATGCTGTTAGAAACTACCATGGGTTCCTGACAATGGTAGGGTATATGATCCACATTTGGGATTGTGGGGGTCGATTCACTTCTATAGATAAAGGGACACAAATACCATATATAGGTGTATGTGTCATCCATTTAGGAATGTTTTTAATACTCTAACAATCATGATGAGGAATAATCCATCAATACTTCAGTGGATTAAGTACCTCTTGATTACATAGAGTGTGGGTCTACCATCTATAGTATTTGGTCATATTTATTGGAAAGGGTATGGTTCATTTAACCATTTGAGTTGGTACACCCCTATGGGGTGGTGCACATAGACTCTATAATAGGTGTAGGAACTCCCTCAATTAATATAAATTTCTCAAATATTTTTGAGTCCTCCATATTAATTTTGGTGCTACCCATTGGATACAAGAGTAGGGAATACTATTTATAGGCATGTAGGTCTGACATTTAGGTATTTTTGTTACTATCTTGATCCTAATGAGTTTATGGTCCCCTAACTATGAAGGAGATGGTACATCCAATTGTGATTGTAATTGAGACATAAATCTTTGTAGGATGATGTTTGATGTCATATAGGATACAAATATTTTACCATTCGACAATAGTACACCACACACTCTGACAAACACATAGTTTGGGGAGAAAAGTTCTCTACCAGGGAGGTCAATTAACACCATGATTGATTCATATATTCATAGTGAATAATGGTTTCCTCCATATGGTTAAATTATAGAAGATATCATATTCTTGATTTAGTGTGTGTATGTGACCTCTGGGTTGAGACTGGAGCCCTACGATAATATATTGATTGAGGATGGATTAATATGTTTCGATTCGTCATCCAAATCAAAGTATCTATAATGGGATACATTCCATATTGTTGATCATTGTCTAGATAGGATGATTGGATGCCTTCGCTATTCCAATTCTAAGTAATAATTTATATACTGAAATTGTCTTTTGTTCTATAGACATATGGTGGATGAAAATATTTTTTATGATTTTATAAAAAAATGAGTAGGACAACATGCTAGTCCATTTACTCACACACCACCTCCATATGGCCCTTGCTTGACTCAGCGAGTAAGTGGCTAGTACTGTAGATATGTGAGATCTATGGAGCATTTTGATTGGGTGGAGACCTATGTTTCATGTGATTTGTTCTTTAACATTCTCTTTATCATTTATATTTTCTATTAACATTGTTTTATATTCCTTCATCGATTTATCATTCATCCAAGAGATAAGGTTCTTAGTGGGTTTTTGACTATATTTACAATACAAGACCTATTCTATAGACAACCATATATCCCATTTTTTTTGTTCTTATTGCATGATTTCTTTGATAGTGATGGTTTCCTTGGGATCACACTATTATACTATAAGGCCCACTAATAATATCACTTGCGATGAATAGTTATCCATATTTGAAAACTGGGTGAATATATACGTTAATGGGGTGTCTTATGTGTGAGAAGACGGTTCCTAGTCCACCCTCATTAAGAAATGGTACCCCAATAGAATGAGATAGATAAGAACCTAGGATAATACATCATGTTATTTCAATGGTTGGAGAGTTTGGGTATCTACATTTCCATTATTTTTTAGGATCCATATTATTGTTTTTTATAATAGGATAATACCTCCCCTAAGTGATATTCACGGGTTTCAATTGATGGGAGTATGACCTCATCATTGATTTGTGTTCTGGGATAACACTAAAGAAGTTTTTATGTTCTTTATATGTATCAATAGAATTCATGGAAATGTAAATTGACAGGGGATCCTTGTGGTAAATGATTTAAAATTTTTAAATTCTTTTTCCCTTGGGAAGAACTACTTTTTTTCTAATTGTAATATGTTAATGTATTTTTATAGGCTATATGATTACCTATTAGAGCATGTTTGAGTAGTGAATCCATTATTTAATCTTTTATCCACTCCATAATGTATTTATGTTTGTGTTCATTGGTGATATCTTCCTCAGGATCAGTGGCGATTATATTGAGCTTTTTAGGATTTTCGTTGGCCTACATCCTAGGATTTGAGGAATAGAATCATAGGCTCGACTATATTTATATTATATGTTTCAAAACCTATTGAGAACTTTATCATTACCAAATCTCTCAAGTTCTTAGAGATAATATAATATATTAACATTTTAATCAATAGTGAATTACATGATGAACTTATTATTATTTCAGGAGAAACAAAAAATGCATGGACATCATTAAAAGATGTATGGATCATGTGTGGATACTTATAAAGGAATCCATGGTTGGATTCTCTATGAAACAGTAGTGTAACATGATCAATGATGGGAAAGTGTTTATCAACAAGAATACCATAGTTGACTTAATTATATATAAATTAATTATAGACTAAATGTCCATGATCATTTCTATGAGTTTTTCAGACCACTCATATTTTTTAGATTTATTTGAATAATTTAATGAAAATTAAAAGTTGAGAATCTGCTAAACACTTTTGCATCACCCCAAACCTTCATGGGTATCATGAGATAAAATGAAGTTTGTTTATGCATTAAAATTCATTGATGAGTGCATTGATATCCTAGTTTTTTGGGGATTAATTACATTCGATTATGTTTTCTTTTCATATGTTCACCCAAGGTGGGACATATAAAGAGAGAGTGGATTTGAAGGGATATTAGTATGAATTATTTTAAAAAGATCGGTGTGAGTTGATATGTAATTAATTTTTGGAATTTGACTTAGAATTATTTATAATAAATAACAATAAAATAAATTTATTTATCAAATAAATGTGTGAGATTAATTTATTTTGTGGATTATTACTTGTTTTGGGTTATTAATATTGGTTAAAAATGAATTTTAGACAAAAGTATTTAAAAGGGGTGTTATGGTTTTCAATTCACAAAAATAACACTCATTTATATTATTATAATTACAATTTAAATATAAACCGGTCCAATTCATTTTAGTTGAATGAATGCTATTTTTTTCTTTTACATGTGTAAAGTATGGGATAATCAATCATTTAAAAACCATTTCCTACTATCACCTAATTTTAATACATTTTATACTGAAATTTTATCTGGTCTAATTTGATTTGTTAGTCAGATAATGATATGTAATTCATTATATGTGGGAAAATTTTTATTTTGATCCATTTTATATGTGTGATGCATATTATTGTACACAATGTTTAATTTATTTTATTCTTAAATAGAATTTATACAAATTAATTCCTATAATGTTGTTCTTTTTGCTATAAATTTTAATTTTAAATATATATGTGTGAAAAAATTATTTTTTGTAATTTAAATTTTTAATTTTTATTTACATTGATTTTAAGTATATAGTGTGAAAATATTTAGGGATTAATTTTTGAATTTTAATATAATACTTCTTTTTAAATATTTTCAATGATTTATAAAAAATAAAAAACATATTCTAAGGTATAAATATTCAAATAATAATTTTAAACTGTTTTATTTAATTACATAAATTATTTTGTTAAGGAAGTTAGGAATTCACTATTTATTTTAAAAAATACAAATAATTTGGAATTATTTAATACTTTTTAGTGGCTTTTAATTATTCTGATTTGGTTATAGATTCACTGCTTGAATTTTTTCAACCATGAATAATAATGAAATATTTGTTTTTGGATGGTGTAGATATGATTTCATAAGATTAATATTCTATAATTCACATAAGAATTAAAAAAATAAAATTGTGTATGAATAACATGAACAAGTTAATGTACAAATAATGATATTATGAAAGGCCCACATAAAAAATATTCATTCATTCAGTTATCAATATAAGAACCGACACAAATTTTGTAATAAATATTCAACTAGGTCATATATGAGTAAATAAAATTAAAAATAATTGAAATAATAATCAATTTATATTCTCTACATATAAACCATCAACAACACCTTACAAAATATTTATTTATATATCCATTCTAATGTGAAATGAGAACTAAAAGAAGTAATGAGATGTCCCATCTAACCTTGATCATTCCTAAGACAAAATTAAGCCTTCCGTGTTCTCCAAATACCACCTCTAATAGGCCATGATCTGGTGACTCACATTGATTATGCCTATCACACAGTATAAGAGGCTTTAACATAATGCACATGTACATAATCACATTTCCCCACACAGGATTTAACAATAGTGGCTATTAAAAATACTAACTATAATATTTAAAATGAATATTAAACATATTAATATCCACAATATTATTATAGCGGGTGATGAAATAAATAATGGTGAAAACAAATACCTAATGTCCCAAAAGTAAAAACATCCTAAAATACTAGAATGTGGACATAAATACCTTATGCAGAGCTCATAAGAATGAACTGTTCTTATGTTTATCACCTTTAGGTGCAACTAAGTTCTCAATTTGCCGAAACTATGTCCATAGATATCATGAAAATATATTTTTCATGTACAAAATTCATGATAGGTTCTAGAGAAACCTACATATATAGGGTGAGTATATACATACCTATTAGGATTACATGAAACCCAGAATGAATAAATGGTATGACTGGTCAGATCAAAACCATAACAGAAAGAGGGAAATACCTATATATGCATTAATAGAAGAAAAACCGAGACATAGAATATTGTATCTCTCTACACAACCACATATAGAGGAAATATCCCCATAATGCAATCCAAGAATGAGACCTGCCAAGAATTTCAAACCATGTTACCTATTAGAGGAATTAGTGTGGGATCTACACCTTACGAATGAGTATATATTGGTTGATGTCGTCACCAACCATGGTATTCGGTCTCATGGATCAACTAATTAATAACATCTAATGAAGAATAGCCTCAATCGATGGATATAAGACTCATGCCCCATGTAATTGTGAGTGTACCAAATGTTATTATTTATGTGGGGTTCATTTTTTATTATGGAAAAGGGAGTAATAACCCCATGAAATATTTTAATGAGGTATACCGTGATTATATAGGGGAGTACCAAAATCTATAATGAATTTTGGGGACCTATACACTATTATAAAAACATATCCAGGGGAGATCATATTTCCATTTACACTATAGTAATCATAACAAATTCTAGTCGTCATACCTATAAGGTTACAGAATCTAAAATACTCAAATTTTATGTTATATTATTGATGATATTGAAGAAGGATATACCATCACATTCAAAGTGAAAAAAATTGTTTAGGATGGACTACTTAAATTCCAAAATCTAAGACTCGTGAAAAAAGATATGAAAATATATATGTCTAGATCAACTACTTGTTCTACATTTTAGATCCACTATTGTTCTAATAAGATAGATGTAGCCACATGAAAAGGTTTTTAATTAGTACAGATAACATTATTTCAATTTTAAAATAATTCTTTTACCTCTTCACCATTTAAGGAGAGTTGTACTCAACCCATTTTTTCTCACATGAAAGCATATAAAAAATAATAAGAAAACAAATGTAGCTTGATTTTATAAGCATCACATGAAATATGAGATCTAGTACTTAGTTTTTGGAGGTTCATATCTCACACACACGTCCAATCCTTTAATATAAATATTCAACTAGTTAAAAGGTTATTTCATTGATCCATTTATATCTAACACATGAAATAACACATGTGTATCTCAAATAGAAGTTCTATAAGAAATAGCATTTAGATTCAATTTCACTAACATTGTATACTTATACCAAAATAAATAATATTAATGAATTTCTAGAAATATATGATCAAATTTAAACTGGACTAATCAAGTTAGATGACCATCCACAGTTGTATAATAAAATTCAAACTGGTTCATTTCTTACATATATAAAACTTTTTCATGAAATTACATATTTAATTCTCATTTAATTCTTCATCAAAACTCAAATTCAATTTCTATTAAACATACCTTAATAAAACAATCCTTGATTAAATATTTTCTTATTTACACGCATGAATACTATTTTGGTGTGAGTATTTTCTTACTATGGATTTCCCTCCTCTATAAAGTGATAATTACATAGATTGTGTTGTGATCAACTAAATTTATCATGATATTTATATATTTATGAATAGAAACGAATCATATAAATTATAGTCTTATGAATCAACTTGAAATAAACCATTAATCATAAATGGAAATTGAAATCTTTAAGTTATGCATTCAATTATTTCTATTTATTCATACATGTGAAAAACATAATTTTATGTATCTTCTGGAAACTCTAAACTAATATTTAGTAGGTTTTTTCACTCATATGTAGCATGAATTTAAACTTCCATTGGTTTGAGTTAATCATTTTTACTATTCAGAAATATTCTTCCAATGTTATGTAGCTATTTTACCCTTGTGTTTATCTGTTTAATTCTAGAGTAGAATCTATTGTGACATATATATTATTACATAGAACATATTTTATTCCAAAATATAATATTTTTCATGGTAATATGATTATACAGATCATGAATCCCATTTTTACTCTTATGTGAATATATATTATTCTTACTCAGATAGTACATTTCTAATTATTAAAAAATAATCATCTATAAAACATAAAAAATAAATCCATCCTTGAAAATTAATTTTAAAAAATCCCAATTCACTTTAAAAAAATTTAAATTTCTTTAAAAAATATTATAGGAACATTATGACTCAAAAAGTATTATTTTATTTTACATGGAACTTTCCATTTAAATTAATCTGTCATTTTTCAAATAAAATTTAAAATTTTTCAATATAACATCTACCATTTTAGAAACTTTTTTATAACTTTTGGATATATACAATTTATTTTCAGGTATAGAAAAATAATCATAATTACTATGTATCCATTACTTCATCTTGGATTAATCAAACAACACCATATAATTGAATTTTAAGAAAATATAGATTTTTTTCATGATAGTCATAGGGATAGTACATCATAGCTCCTCCACTTCTTCAATACTCATATAAAAGTTCTCCATACCTAAATAACTCATTAAAATCTTCCTCAATGATATCAATATCTTGAAATATATATTATATTCAAAAAATAAAATAAAATATATCAATCTCTTACTAATCTTAAACACTGCATTATAAATATTTAACATGTGTGTTTCCAACAATTTCTCTTGGGTGCATCCTCATCATTGTTTTCTTGATGGATGTGCCACATTTGTACCCCCCATTCCAGATTTCCAAAGGCGGGAAACATTCATAACCTACTTGGTGGAGTTTTCTCATTGATCAAAATGAGACTATTGGATGTTGGTTCCTCCTTCCATGGATTCCTACTTTGAACTCTTTAACTAGTTCAGGTCTTCATTGTAGATTTTAGATGTTTTTCTTGAAACTAATTCATGGTTCCATATCTCTATGGATGATGGTTAATTATGCTATTTCATTCTAGACATTCCAAAGGGTTTAGTCAGGGTAGAAACATTCAGTCAAGAGATTAGTCACATTGGGCATCAGTGGCATGTCCATGATGATGGAGAATTTGAGAACCTAAATTCTTACTCATAGGAGGGCTTCTCAAGGGCATAAAACAAGAGGAATATTGTGGAGATCACATGTAATCTTATTCTCGAGGCATGTATTTTGATATTTTTCTTAGGAATACATGTTTATTGTGGGGTAGGCCATGAGTTTAACATCCCCCATGGATGGATCAGTGAGATCAGAACATCCTAAAGGAAAATATCAAATAGGTGAATCCTAGGAGGGAACACCTGGATGGTTTTATGGATGGGTTCATCATAATACCCAATGAGATAATACACTAGGTGGTGCATCTCATAAAGAGAATGTTTCTCACCATTAAGCCTATTACAGACACCACTGAGGGAGGATAAAAAAGGTTGACCCCAAAGAGGGGGACACAAGGGCTTATTATTGGATGGGATTGAACATCGTGGAGGCTTCCAATATACTAAATTTAAAAGACATTGATCAAAATCCAAATAGTATGAAGGGGTGATTTGGGGATTATACATTTCTAGCTACCTCAGTACTTTTGGGAGAAAAAATGAAGTGGATGGCATGATCTCACCGGGATATGGCGGCCTGAGTAAGAATTTGGATAGAAATGGAGGAAGTGTTGAAGTGGAATGGATGGGATGGATTGTGTTTGAAGGGTGATCAATTTCAACCTCATAGAGGCATCCTATGTATCCCGGTGGCTGGTAATCAAAGTCCACATAGTTTGGGATGGGTAGATGAGACACCTAAGTAGGTGGTCTGTGAGAATGGAATACATGTGTGGGGACTGGAAATAAGTTTAACTTCCAGGTAAGGGCATAATCATCCTGAGACATAGAGACTCAAGTAAAACAACATGATGTAAGTGGATGATTGGATTGAATGTTGGGGAGGCCTCCTACACACCCATCATAAAATATAGGGATAATAATCTATGTAGTTCAAAATACGGGGAATAGAATCAGGGATTACTCATGGTCAGTGGCCCGAAAACATTTTGGGGCCTACGCATGGTTAGTGGCCCAAATGTATAGACCAGTATGACTCAGGGAGGTGGATCCATGGGATTTTTGCAAAAAAGGGATGTTTTATTTCGTGAGGGTACATCCATAGGATAGATCACCATGGTTTAACATTGGTTGGGATTGAACCTCAGAGAGGATTCATACATACCCTGTATAGAAGACTGGAATCAAAACCCGTATAGTTCAACACTAAGGGGAATGGGGCTTATGTACTGAGGTGAACTAGATGTATTCATGATCACTATTATTTTCTAAGCCCACATGAGTTAGGCTCAGTGTTAGAAACAAAAGGTAGTAGTAGAATTGATTATTGTTTCATGAAAGTGGAATCCACGAGAGGTGATATGGGGATTACACATGGAGATAACCCAGATAGATGGATATTGGGGTTTACTCTAAGAATGATGCCCGAAGAAGATCTCATTCCACATGAAAAGGATGCCATTCCCTACAATGAGGGTCATCAAGATCTCTCTCCCTTGTAGATGAGTGGGCATGGAGAATTCCTAAAGGGGATCACCCCATGGACAATATATGGGGTGAGACTACATTTTAACATCTTCTAACAAGGATGATGAGGCATGATAGTTTAACATCCTGCAACCCGGACATGGAGGACTCACTCTCTACCCCCTTAGACTTACATAGTTATGAGTCATGTACTTTTGATTTGTTCACATTACCATAATTCTAATTGGGAGGTGGTGGAATAACGGTAACAAATGGGGTCCACATTAGTGTGTATATTCCAAAATTCAAAATCCATTAGCATACTTGTGCCAAAAAGAAAAAGGTAGGATATTTTAACGAGGGACACCACATGAGGAACCATGAAATTACTTCTTAGAAGCATGGATGAATACACCAGATAGGTTCTCATGAAGCAAGGGGCCTTGTCAATAGGATCTTCATGAAGAAAGGATGCTTTATGAAGGAAAGGGGATTCATGAATGAAAGGGAACCTTGAATAATGGGACAATTTCCTTGGCATGGAATCCATGATTAATAGAAGAGTAGTCTGTAAAGCCTTAATTCTTCGTGGAGACTCGAGAAACCTGAATGGGCTCCATCATTCATGAAGGATGAAAACCTTCTCAAAAATAATTCCTTACATTGGTAAGGGATATGATGAAAAAGGTAAGGCAACACACCCTATGATATGGTACCATGGGTGATCTATTTTTCAGTGTGGTTCATGATGCTTGGGAGCTTTGTGAAAAGGGAGACAAAAAGTTTAAAGGTCAGGGTAATGATGCATATTTGGAAGGGGGAGGTTTGTATTTATAGGCAATGGTGAATCACAATACTGAGAAGCATACGATGAAGGAAAAGGATTTCGTGAAGGGGTGCCACTCTATCAAAATCATAGAGCTATCCGTCAATGACACTCATGCTTTAGCGGAGCATGAAGTACTCATGGGAGTGCCATTATCTTCCTTCACGCGCTCATGGTGTTGAGGGGTCTCCACAAAGGGCCTTCACAAAATAGACTCCTTGATGATTTTTGGGGCCTTTAATTCTCTAAATGAATTCAATCCAGCAGTGAAATCCTCTATATTTTCATGAGCACATATTTTGATTACCATAAATTCCACCCCACCCTCATAATGGATGATGAAGAGAAATGGAGGTTCTGAGTTTTATGGTAAGTCACCAAATAGAGGATACTCATGATGATGGGTCTTGAGGTACACATGGAAAGGGTAACCATAAAGATATAGATTGTGGAGTTCATCGTGAAGATTGTTCCGACCATAAATTATAATTAGTGCAATAGGGATTAATTTTTCATACTGGACCTTCATGACATGCTGCATGAGATACCTCTTTTTGAAAATATTTTCTCCCTGGGAATGAATTCTTGTGAATTGGGTTTTACAGTCCTTTGATTTTGGAATTATTTCTAGAGATCTGGGGCATCACGATCCACTATTTATTCATGAAACAAACCAAAACCAAGGATACTCTAGAAATTGATACTTCATTCATTAATGATTCAATATCGAGCTCTACAAATTTGTTAAAAAAATATTCCAAATCCAGAAATTATGGCTACCAAGGAGGCTGCTCAAGAGGTTAATGCTAACCCTACATGGAGGAAAGGAATGGTGAATAATATTTTGATTGGGGAGTATGTCAAGATCCACTCTGATCATGAATCACTAGTGGAGTTGATTTCAATTTTTTTGAAAGACTATTCCATGTTGAAAAGGGTGAAATTTTATAGATTTTTTCTGAGTGATGATGTATTTACCCGCACCGACATTTAGGGATGAACCGACCTATTGGTTTAGGGGAATACAAGGAAAAAATCCATGGTATAGGGCCACTGATGGTCATATCGGGATGGATCACACCCCCATCAAAACAGACTACCACTATAATCACACCAATGAAATTCATGGGAAGCCACTAGTTGTAAAGAAATCCCTCACTAAAATATAAGATGATCAATGAAGCGGTCCTAGGAAACCTAAGGAACAGATGGAGCAATGATTGTGATCTGTTCCAGGGTAGAAACATCAATGAGGAGTGGGATATGGCCTATTATGTGTGTCATCATTCCAAAAATTTAGGGAAGAGATAAAGAGAGTGGGTATATATGAAGCATCATGGGCTTCCAAGTTCCTTATCATCTAGCCGAAGGATATCATGCGAGAACTGCTGAGCATATGGTCACTGCAGAACAATATATTTCATCTGCATCACGGGTTGTTTGGCATAATCCTCTGAGATATCCATCAAATATTTGGGATCCCAATGCTGAAGAGTTCTTTCCCATATATAATTATTAGGACGAGGAAGAGATGATGCCACACCTAGAGTGGTTTCTATGAAATTTTGTTCCAGGAAATGACAAGAACAAGCAGACGATAAAGGATGTTCATTTTGAATCGTGGTTCAAATAACATTTCAAATTTACAAGGGAGGATCCTACTGGAGGGGAATAAGAATCTATGAAACTACCAATGATACCTCACTCTTTTCTAAGGGTAATTCTTTGAGGAAAGGATGACTCTTATTAGAAAATCCTAGCGGATATCCAGTGGATGCTGTGGGGGGTACAATATGAATACTGAACATCAAACAATAATTAGACTTTCTAGTTTTATCATGACACTTATCTAGGGGTGGATGTGGCTAGTGAGGGATGCAAATATGGGGATTGGATGAGAGCATGCATTATGGATGAAATTTGGACCTCAGGGTAGCGGATCAACCTTGGGGTTCCTTTACTAGTGAATCTATCCACGTTGATTTGGCAAATTAGTAAGTGGAAGAGAATGCTACACATGTGAAAAATTCTTCACTTCCTATATGGATTGATAGTAGTGCACATGGGAGGTTACAAGTATCTTAATCCCATAATCCCTCCTGATACAAATTTTTGACTAGTGATTCTGAATGTCACAGGGATCAATCTATTGAAGCTGGGCTTCATAGATGTGTTGAGAATGGTCAGGAGAGTATATAGATTTACTTTTCAACCATTTCCTCTATCAAGAGGCATAATAACTAACAACAAAATAGAGACTGAGGAATAACAGTCATATCTCTGGGAAATATGAGGTGGATTACTTTTTTCAAGAGTATACTGTGAACCAATCTACGAATCATACACCATATACGTCAATTCGCGAGGAAATTTCGGTGCTTGTAGAGGATGACTCCAAATGAATACCTTGAATTACGTCATGAGAACCATCCGTGCATAATGAGGCATTGTGACTGATGTTGAGACATGAAGATAACAAGATGAAGAATTAGTTTCCTCCACCAAATTCCATGTTTGGGATATTGTATGACAATGCGAGGAGATGGTAGGCTGCCTACCTGGGTGAAATGCCAAAGAAACAAACCATCTGAGATTTTGATGGAGTGGATCATCTACATGAATTCCAAGGCCACATGATATAAAGGTACCATCATGGTGGTTGGGATGATCATAGAGGTGGAGTTTCAATGGTGGATCCAGCAATTTAGAGGTCTGCATCGGATGGGGATGAGAGAGGGATGGCAAAACCAGTAGAATGAACTAAACAGGAAGTAGAACTATCAGGATGGCTCCATAGGATACCTCTCTAAGCTCCTGTGAAGTTATTACATTAAGTTGTCATAACCAAGGATGTTATCTACTGTGAGGCATAGGAAATGTGGGATTTCAACTGGAATGTCCTTGAAACTAACAGAATATGGGACCATATCAACTGATTTGGGATGGATTTGGCTATCAATGGTCATTCCCTTGGTGGTATTTAACAACTTGGTGGGAGGGGGTGTGATATGTGGCCAAATTGTAGGACCTGATGCACTCCTGAGGCACTTCAGACCGAATGACATAGTGAGTAAGGGTCCTTTCGAATATTGATTCTCTTCCAGAGGTGTTGGAAGCTGAACTAGAAGAGTGCTTCCTTTTACCCGATTAATCAGAATCATCCATGGGGAAAATGGTAACAAAGGGAGTCCCCTAATGGATTGTGAGGTAATATCCTCAAAGGATAATACCTTATAGGTATCCATAGTATAATTTTTCTGAAACCATGGATGAAATTTTTAACTTATTACTCTACACTATGTCCCTCCTCAAACTTCCCCTAAACCCCTCAAATAAAATATTCTTTTGCTGGAGGATCTTGCATAATGGAATAACACTAATGGGGATGGTGGAATAATGGAAGGTGTAGAGAGTTGAACACCATGAACTGTGTTTGGGAAAAAACATCTATTAGGCCAATCAGTGCTGAAGAGTATAGTGTGGCCACCCCAAAATCTCTCAAACCTTCAATTGTATACTGGAGGACACATCCCAATGTCTCGATGATGATGACCCAAAAGGAGGACATGTCAAAAATTTATTTTCATAATTTATCCAATTCCTTTTTCCTTAACAACATCATCTCCATTATTTTTCAACTAGAATGACCAATTTTCTTCCCATTTGATCAGTGTTGGGAGTAGTGGGTCCTTTACTATGGAGCATGTTTAGAGCATCTAGGAGGGCATTTGTGATCCATTCCTCATCACATGTAGGGTGATATCCGAGGCTATGAGAGATTAAATTCTCATGGTAGAATCAAGAAACAATGACCAAACTCATGACATGAAGCCCAGTCCATATGAAATAATTCCAGAGAAGGATCCTTCTACTACAATCATAGTTTTATTCCCAAAGTATGAACCTGTGGTCCCCATGGAATTTTATTCTTATCAATTTGATGCCGATAAGGAAATTCAAATGACATGATACAGGGTAGGGAAATGCATCCAGATTTTCTTTGATGCCACAGAAGTAGAATGGGTGAGCAGGATTGTGTCACTCTACACTTGGATTCACTCTCTCTATTCTACAGTGGTGGACACTCAAGATATGTATACTCTGGTCTATGATTATATAGTTGAGAATATGTGAAAAAGTCTTCATCTCTTGGATGTTGCATGGTTCTTGAAGAATTATTACAACATCTACATTTCTCAGAGGCCGAATTAGAGATATAATTCCTAAAAGAATAGGCTAATAAACGCCTATCCATTTCCAATTCTCATTCGGAGGTTGTCACATGATTTTGGGCCAAACTTGTGGAGGCTCAAGAGCACTTGATACATGCATCTATTCATGTAGATTATCTTATTGTTGTAGTAGGATGGGTATAGATCAGAGCTGTTGAGATCTATGTTGTGTCTCATGATGAAAGAAGTGAAATAATAAGGATTCAAAATACCATGGAGGCCACATGCCAAACAATGGTGGAGCTGAAACACTCAATTGAAGGGGAAAATTCATAAGTTCTGTGTTTTCGAAAAATTCTGGAACATATTTATCTACTTGCTTATCTTAAACTGAATTCTTGGTCACATTACTACTTAATTTATTTATTGTGCTTAAACCATATTAGTGAAGCAATTAATGATCAATCCCTAAGATCACATGGGTCCTTCTGGGTGTGAGAAACAAGGGAAGACCACATAATTGTTCACATTGTATGAGAGTACCAACTAATAATTGAACATTCAAGGTCTAATATTGTTGACGGACCACCCAGAGTGCTCTGTATGGGATGTTGTGGCTGGAGAATAGGGATATCAGAATAGCTAATTCAACTATCTCAACATGTTCCAGTGCATGAGTTGGATAAATCCAAGGGTGTTGGAATCAATCCAAACATAGGGGGAATGAGAAGTGTGAATGACCACACCCAAAATTCAGAATCAAAAAGTGGATGGAATGATGATATGTGAAAAATAATGAATGTATTTGAGAAATAGTATTTGTAGAACCAACATGAAATGGAGACAACAAAATGAGGGAAAACTGGTAACCAAATTAGAGACACAAGACCTAACTCAAAAATTCCATCTGTTATCTTCCAAGGTGTTGGTACAAAACTTTAGGTGAGTCAAATTGGCATAGCCAAACCTCTAGGGGTCCCTTTAGATATTAAATTATAAGAGGATCCAAATAAAGGTAAACTAAAAGCATGGGGCAGGTTGATGGAATGTTTGAATGAATTTGAATACTCTTGAAGTTATGAAACCATGAAAAAGAGTACATCGGTGTAGGCATATTGGTAAGAACAAGGATCTAAACTATTTCCTAGAAAGGGACACTTTGATGAGGGATTATGATGCTTTATAGTTTTATGTCATGCATGCGAGGATAAAAAATATGATGTTTAATGTGGTATGAGGAGGATGATTCATGAAATAGTTTAACATCTTGTGATTAGGTTGTATCTCACAATTTTACATCATGTGAATGGGATGTTGCACATAGTTTAAGGTCATATTTCATGGACCCTAAAAATTTCTATTCACAATATAATTATTTGAAATAGTGGAAATAAAACTAATTTGAATGATCTTAAAGAGGATTTAATACTATATGAGTAGTAGGAAGTAGATAGTCAAGAGGCACATGTGACATGGGATGGAGAAATTATCACAACAAGGATGTGAATCAAAACATATGTGGTTATCAAAAACAAAGTATAATATAGGACCAACACTGGTGGGGGTAATCCTCTTTGACATGGATTTTAGAGCATCCTATAATTATAATGGGGCATCATGAAATTACACAGGGTATGGTTGCAATTTATCTTCATGCACTGAATATAATGGGTTCTTAGTTTAAGTTCATAGAATTCATAGTAAGGTGGAATCTCAAATGGATGTAAATCGTGTAGCTACCTGATTGTCCGGATGTGAATGAGGTCTAAAGAAGTTCACACCATGCATCATATCCCAGAATATGACTTAAAATAATTTAATTTCATGACGCCTATACATGATCATCTAGTTTAAGGTCATAGAGTATGGACCATGATCGATGGTGTGTAAAATGAGAATCTAAGGTGAAACATTATGATAAATAGATCATGAATGAGGGATAAAGAGGCTTAATTCCACATAACACATACCTGAAGAGAATAAAGTCCATTGACTATTAGTTTAGGGTCATAGATATTGGTCTGTAGGGGGGACAATCCAAGAGGAATATGCGTAATGTGGTGGCATAACAAACCAGATGTGAATAAGGACCATAAGGACTAAAAACACTATATATGAATTCTTGAGGAATCTTGAATGTAGTTTAATGTCATTCCTCTTGTGCTATAATAAAGAACATTCGTTCCATGGGTACACATGTGACATGTAAGAGGTAAAACCTAATGTGAATTAGGGTTAGGGATCCCATGTGTCACATAGATTCCTCAAGATGAATATCATACAGTTTAAGGTCAATGAGATTGGACCACGAAAAGGGCCAATTGGATACATGTTTGAAATAGTTTTTGTGTGAGCCCAATGAATAAGTTCCTCAGAGTCACTACATATCCCATAAATATGGGAATCAATCCACACATAGTTCTAGGATTCTATGTAGTTTAATGTCATTAAATAAGGATGAAGGTGAATCAATGTGAAATAAGGAAATAATGTTGTAGATGGACGCTGGATCAATGAGATGGGAAACTCTATGTATCCTATAAGGATGGGACTAAAGACACATATTGTTCTGGATGTGAAGTTTTCCTATGTAGGTCTGACCCATACACAAAGAGATAAGTAATTAGATATTCATTGTTTGGGAATTTGATAGTTATTTTTTGAGTGGTTGGACCCAGAAGTAAATTATGGGTGTCACTGTATGAATCAAGCCATATGTAGGTATGGACAAGTGTCATGGTGAATGACTAGTTCTAAGGGTGGTGTTCACTCAAGTGGGAACACCATAATGTTGTTTCATTTTTTTCATTCATCCTGGATGATGATGTCGTAGTTTATGGTCATATAACATGACCAGTCCATGACTTTTAATGTCACGCAGTAAGGACACTGGTCACTATGCAGTTTATGATAATGAAACTAATTTTTCGGGAAGAGATACCCTAGTATGTGAGGCCTACACCCCATTACACAATACTAAGAATAATTATGTACAGGATCCTAGTTTATGGTCATATAGTTTTTATAGATGGTTTTGAAACTTTGTTATGTGGGTAGAAACCCTATCTGGACTCCTAAGCCCACATGAGACATGATCAGTGTGGAAAACAAAGAATGGTATCAATATTTATCTATCATATGTAGAAGTGGGTAACATGGGATCTTCTCTATCAACATGAATAGGTGAATTGATGAAGAACATATGGGGTATTAGAGTTCCACTATATCACATTGAATTTGAATAGATGTAAACAAGAAATTATAGGGTTTGAATTAGGAGATGGGAAATTGATGAGTAAGATCATTGTGGATCATATTTGCAATGAAAGATCCAAACCTCACAATCAAGGATGATGCATGAAAATGAATAATTGACCATTGAACACTTCTGAGACATCATATTTAATGATTTTTTCCAAAATAAATCCATTTGGATGTTGTCCTTGGAAGGGAGTTGATCCAAATTTGAATGCGACCTTCACAATTAGGGGGTCCTTCTGGATGTGAAAGAAGGCGGAAATTCAAAACAGAAAAATTCAAAGTGTGGATAATGGTCATAGAAATATTCATATAGAAGTCGACACTTTTAGTCTCACAACCCAGTACATTAGGGCATTTCAGTGGTAGGAACCAACTTAACTCAAGATAAAAGACCACGATATATCAAATAGTATAGAGGTCTTATTTCATGGACCATATGTTCCCAATTTAACATCTTATGTGTGGTATGCATCTGTATAGTTTAATATCATGTGGTGACAATTGAAATTACACTTAGTTTACCATCATGAAACTAGGACATTAGAGGGAAAGCAGTATACTGAATGGGAAGTGTCTAGAATGTAAAAAACAAACCTGATATGAATAAAGCCAAAAATTATGATACCACACCACATATTCCCAAGAGAGCCATGAATAGGCTCTTAGTTTAAGGTCATAGAGATTAAACATAAAGGTTGTGCTTCTACTCTATGTGGGTAAAACCCCTAAAAATACTCTTAAGCCCATGTGATCCATGATCAGTGGGGGTAATAGAGAGTGATGTCAGGATTACCCATCAAATGGGAGAACACAACCACGAAAAGGAAATTCCACGTGGGAATTTCCCATCCACACTAACATTCCAACTCAACACATGAAGATTTATAGAGGGAAAACACTAGGGGTGTTGGAGATCCAGTAGAAAAAAGGGGGTGTAAAGTGTACATCAAGGATCCCAATATCTAGAACAAAATTAGGGTGGCATACTAATAGAGGATTTTTGTTAACCTCATTCAAGAAAAAACACCCATACCGTGTTACTAGGGATGGGGATACGTAAATGAGTGTTGATCACTGAAATTTTTTGAGACACATGACCTATCTCAAAATTTCTTCCAAAGTATTTTGGGGTGTTTGACCAAAATAGTATGTGATACAAAATGGCATAGCTTGACTGTCAGGGTGTCCCTTCAGATGTGGAAGAATATGGGGATGTTGATAAAGTTACATGTGTAGTGTGGAAATGGATTGGGGGGATATACCATGTGGAATCCAACACTCTACGTGTTTCACCAATAAACATTAAAATATGTAAGTGTGGATCATCGATATATGAGATCAGATCTTTCCCCAAGGATTAGGTTTATGTGGGGGGGGGGGTTGAATAGTTTAAGTTCATGTTTCTTGGACTATAAGCTCTTAGTTGAATTTTATAGACTGTGGACCATGGGTTCCTAGTTTAATGCCATGTTCCAAGGATGCACCCATACAATTTATTGTCATGCTGTAAGGATGAATATTTCACATAATTAATCATTGTGTGACTAGAAATTTAGAAAGAGAGATGCATCCTAGTGGTGAAGTGTGTCGTGTGGTAAATCACCTTATTTTAATGAGGGCCAATGAGGCCCACATCGTACGACACACTTCCAAAGGATAACCCAGGACAAAGGTCCGAAATTGTGAATTTGTGGTTCTGTGGTTGGAACTGTGGACAAAATTTACAGGAGTCACTACATATCCAATAAGGATGGGAATCAATCCATACGTATTTATAGAGATCTATTTATTTGACATCATGCAGTAATGATGAATATGGGAGTGGTTTTTTCGAAAAGAACATGCATGGTGTGACTGCCATAACCTGATGTGAATGTGGACCACAGACATACACACAACATGACATATTCCTGAGGGGTAAACCCAGGTGAAAGGGACAAATGGTTTATGATTCTATTTTTGGTCCTAGAGACAAAATTTCCGGGTGTCACTACTTATCCCATAAGTATTGGAATCAATCCAAATGTAGTTCTGTAAAATGAAATGAAAAATGGACAGTGAAAAAATGGGGGGAAGTATTCTCACAAATTAAAATACCATAATCATCATGTAATTTATTTTCATGTCACTATGACCCTAAAAATCATAATTTATTTTCATAGAGTTCGGAATGACTAAATAGGAGATGTGAATTATGGCACCATGAAGCAACTAGACATGAATGATGGCCAAAGAGACCCACGTCACATGGTGAATTCATAAATGTTTTCCTTCCAAGGGGCCTAATGGGGGAAGCTTTTGATTTTCTGGTTCGGCGAAGATGAAAATTTTATTGGGCATTTCTATATATCCCATAGTGATGTGAATCAATCCATATGTAGTTCTCATAGATGGAAAGGTGGATGGACAATGCTGAGGGGCAATGTCTTCTTAGGTGAAGACATTGAAGAACTATGCAGTGTGTCAGCATACAGCTAGGATGAAAAATATGTTGTATAACATCACATAATAAGTAAGATAGTTGTTATCCAGTTTATTATCATTGAAAAAGGATTCCAATGGTCTTAGTTTAAGGTTATGAATCTCGGATGAAAGGGAGAGGCTTCTAAAGATGAAATATGTTGTGTAACCCCATGAGGAAAACTAATGTGAATATGGTCCAAAGGGTCCCAACACCCCACAAAAAATTCCTAAGAAGAACTCACATACTGTTTAGTGTCATGGGGGATAAGTAAAAATGTTTGGAAAGATATGAGTGGATGGGAACAAAGACTAAGTATTTGGGAATCTCTACGTATACCATAAGGATGGAAAATAAAGACAAACATAGTTATAAAATACCACACCGCTTAGAATCATGCGGTAAGTAGTAAAAGTGGTAAAAATATAAACCCATAAAGATATACAGAAACAAAAGTAATAAACCAACCTGAATGAGGAAAAAGGGGCCCACACCATATCAAATGATCTCAAGGAAGGATACTTGAAAATGGGGGATATTTGTAGCATGGAAAAAATTTCCTAATGCGAATGAGTCCAATAAGGACCACACTACCAGACACATAATCAATAAAATAACCAAGCACAATTTAAATTCATAGGGCTAATACTAGGAATTCTGTGTAGTTTAACATAGTTTGATAAGGACACAAGGCACAATTTAATATCATGTAAGACATGGAAATTTAGTGTCATGTAGGATAAGGGCCACATGTATTTTTAGGTCTCAAATAAAGGAACATTAATACTGTGTAGTTTTGCATCTTGTTGTCAGGACAATAGAGATTTTAGTTTATGATCATAGAGATTAGACAATGGGAACATTGTGAATTTTATCTTCAGGAAGGATGTTGTAGAAGTTTAACGTCATGCAGGATGAACTATGTTCACTTTAACATCATGCAATGAGGGAATGTTCCATGTATTTTCATTTCATATGGTAATGAAAAAGTGTTACTTTAGATTCATTCTATATGAATTGGAAGTTTAATGTCATGTTGGACGAAGCAATAGTTCAACATCACACAGGAAGAATTTCACACTTTTGAGGTACTATTTTAGAAACATAACATCGGTGGGAGGAGTGATTATATCACCATGCATGGTGAAAAATGAGTATGAACCATTGAGATAGACCTTGTGAATGATGTAAGGTTATTAAATTTTGGGCTCCAATGTTGGTGTATTCTTTCACGGTATCATAAGCGTCCTTAGTCCCAATATCATGCCACCTTTAAGGAAGGAGTGGAGATGAAATATCTTTTTGAAAGATCAAGACATCTTGTTCTAGTGCCTATATAGATCCTATGGGGCCTAGACCATGATCTCATTGAAAGTTTCCATTTCAAATAGATAGAATTATACTACTCTAACCAAAATACTTGATCAAAGATAGCTGTATGGAGTGATCACAATTGAATATCGATGGGGAGAACTGCCTCTTATCAATATACCATGGAATATTGAGTCACCTGGGTTGAATTACGAGTCATCATATGATAAGGCCCGTGAGTGTTAGGGATCCTATCCAGCCAACCTATCATGTTTTTACCCAACATTTTCTAAAAAATGTTGGTGTTTGTTTTATTGGATGGCTCGATCTATCAATTTTATTATTCATGGTAGCATGAAATGTGGTTGGACTAGACGCCGTAATTGGAATATAATTTCATTAGATCATGCACACAGAAATGGATACTGTTGTCAGATAGAATAATGTGATGGACTCCAAATTAATGGATGATATTGGATCTCATGAACTCAATAATAGACTAGGCCTTAAAATTCATAAGCATAATTGATTTTTCCCACTTGGAAAATAAATATGTCTTGGCCAGGATGAACAAACATTAGTGAGATGTTGCTAGTGGGTACGGTCCAAAGACAATGAGTCCCTAGACTTTAATAGGCCAAGAGAACTTTTTAGTGTGTATGGGATTTGTAAATCAATGAAAAAAATTGGAATGGATTTTCCACACATGGAACCTCTTAGAGAACTCAATACAGTCATAGACCATAGTGGTCCAGAAGTAGCCCAACCTATGAATCAAGTGGGAAATCTTCAAGCATGCTTGATGAGTGCTATAGTAACTGGCATATAATTCCTTCAAAACCTAGGGAATATTTAATCCATGAATGAAATAGAGGATTATTATGTCAAACCCATTTTGTAGAGAGTCTTCATTAGGATGAGACCACTCTGGAGGGTGAAATGAACTATACAATGATACATTTTCTCATGTTCTACTCTATCTAAAGGGAGACATCCATGATCAAGATACTTGAAGAAACAAATTTTCTAATAGGATGTTTCTTCATCCATAGTGGCACCCAGAGGTCCTGATGTGGAACCACCAGCATTAAGATGATTTACATGATATATTTCTTCATCATATGAACCGATAGGGGTGATTACTCTTCGGTGCACCACATGATTGAACATATCTTCCTGGTCAGACTCAATGAGATAAGCAGATAAACTGTCTTGGGTATCATCTCAGCCATTATGTGATTGGGGAACATGAGTCACCTCTGGCTGAAAAGGTAACTGAGACATGATATAGCGAGCATGCTTGATTAAGGGAATGAGCTCTGGCTTCCTAATAATGTAGTCACCATTGAACTACTTGACGACTATATCTAAGACCCCTTGACATATAGGTGAGATATATCATTAATGGGAGACAAATTAATACCATTGATGAGATTATGATAGACTACCTTATTATTGGTGGATTCTTATGATTTCAATATTTAATATGGTGAACAAAAAGTGTATGCGTCATGAAGAAAATACCTAGGCCTTCCCTATAAAGACTAGGATCATTGAGTTTTCTAGTGGTGGGACTCTAGGAGGCACCATTGAAGTGCATATTCCAACCCAAAATGACTTGATCCACAGAAAGGATTACCTCATTTAGAATATAATGATATAGGGTTTTCTCTATGGGGGCTGGATGAGCATCCATAAAATCTACTAGTGTCTGACCCTTAACAGACTTCTGCTGAACAAATCTGATATTGAACTGCTAATGAATCATCACCTAGTGTGCTAGCTGACCTGTCAATATGTGGATGCTCAAAAATTACATTTTCAGATCTGCATGGGAAACCAGATATATCTCATGATGTCACAGGTATTTTAAAAACATCTGCACTATGAAAACTATCACAAGGAAAATATTTTCTATGGGAGAGTATCTGGAATATATGTTGAAAATTTTATCAATCCCATCATTGTTCTTGTTGGTGAGAATGGCACGAAGGGATCATTCTAGGGTGGTCACGTAAAAGGGAAAATACTTTTTGGTGAAGGGTGGAATTAATAGGGTAGGATGTGACAAATACTTCATGATCCTGTCCAAAATGGTTCAACAATATTTATCCCACTGTTAGGTGGCACCATTCTTCATGATCTTGGAAAAGGGATTACACATTGCAGCCATATTCGAAATGAATTTGATTATATAGGCTATGTGGGAATGAATTCCTCAGATCTCTCGAAGGTTTCTCGGAGGGGGAATCTGGCTAACAGCCTCGATATTCTCTGGGTCAATCTCAATGCCTCTGTATATAACAACAAAACAGATGAACTTTCTAGAGGTCACCCCAAAAAAACATTTCTAGGGGTTAATATTCCATTGAAGATAGAGAAGAAATTAGAACATGTTTTGAAGATCTCTGATATGGTCCTAATAATGGTAGGATTTAACCACTGTGTCATCCATGTATAATTCCACTACCGTCCAGAGGATCCACATGAATAAGCAGTGCATAACATTTTGATAGATGGCTTCTATGTGCTTCAGATTGAAAGGCATCACCTAATAGTAGAAAGTATACTATAGTGTTGTATAGGTGGTGGAATTTTAATCTTTAGAGGCCATTTAGATATGATTATACCCAAATCACACATCCATAAATTAGATATCCTTGAATCTAGTGGTGGAATCAATCTGTAGCTCTATCACTCGAAGGGGAAAATCATCCTTTGGGCCGTGGAGATTGAGATCCTGAAAGTTGATATGTGATTAGATATTTCCATTATTCATTCCTATAAAAATGATGATATCAAACTATCTGTGGCACACAATATCCATGTAGAAGCTGGACTTGATAAGATTATCAACCTCAACCTCAACCATGACACTTTGAGACAGGCGCATTTTCTATGGAGGCTACTTGAACTAGTGAGGACTCAATCAGAGACCAATATGGTGGATGATGACCTGAGGGTCGAGCCATAGAATATATTTATAACTCCAATTGAACACATGAAAATGTTTTTTCAGGAATTCCCCATAGTGATGTTGTTCCCCTCCAAGGATTTTTACACTGATTCAAATTAGCCTCTTATTTTTCTCAGTAAAAAGATTCATGAATATTAATTCACCGATGGTGGTGGAGACACCCTCTTCCAATGTGAGAAGAGAATATTCTAAATATTATCTATCATCCTAGATGATAGAATAATTGGTAGGATGAAATCCTTCTAAGTTATTGTCTTAATTTGATAAGCTTTGAGGATCACTGGTACCATATTTATTGATGGTGGAATCTTCATTAGGATACAAATACAATATTGAAAAAATCGAAAAAAGTTTTTTGACCCAATTCCACAAAGCCTTCGATTGTTGGGTCCATGCTTGATATTAAATCACCTATGATAGGTCAGTCTATGTTGAATAATCCTAGCTTGGAAGAGTAATAAAGTATGGTGTACTATTGTGGACATGGGGAAAACATATCGATACCTTACAATGGAGAGAGGATCTAGAATAACTCTATTCCATCCTCTGTAGTTATACAAGGAAATATAATGATCTTTCTTATACAAGGTAATAAATCCTCCCCTAAACTTATAAATGATGAAGTAGTGTCCCATATTTGGAATTGTAGCCTCCAACTAGTGAATCGAACGGATGAAATCATCATCCAAGTCCATACAGGGATCGGCCACAATAGAAATTTTCTTAAACTCATTGAACTAAACCCATTTTTTACTTAATATTTTAATATTTGAAATCCAAATAGAATGATTCACACTAAGAAAAAGGAAAAAATCACCTTGGTTCATGCCCACTCAACCGTTTAGGGATTACATGAGGCATTGGTGATATGAGGAGGGAACTATGAAGGAATATGGAGCAAAATTCAACCTATTGGTGAATTGCAGGTGGTATCATGTTAGAGAACCATAAATTTAGTGTCTGCAAATAGGAAACCTAACTTGTTCTTTAGGTGGATGTTTTCACATGTCCTCTTATCTATCCTATCATAACAATGAATCTTTAGGTAAGTGGGACTTAGATCTGCTTCAGTCAATCCTAGCATGTAGAGAAACCAGGTCTGGTTGAGAATGATCCTAGAACCTATGTAAAAATACAATGGAAGACTTTTATACCATTACACTATCTAGTGATGTACAAAGGGTATATATTCCCCTTTATGGGAGAACCTTCATTTCTCTAGAGAATGAAATGATGTACTGACATTCTGCTCATTCGACCTCCTCAACAAGGAAGGCATTTTCGGATTCCACCTATGTCTAAAACATGATGTGGATCTTTAAGGCATATGGTATGTATTATCCAAGATATTATGACAAAAAGATGGCCCTAGTAATCGAGATATTTACAGAAATCCTTCCAAGATTCTTGAGCACATCATACTTCTTTGATAAGCACATGCTTCTTCCTAGAGGACATTTCTCTTAGGAAAGAGGTACAATAGGAATTTCTAGCCATACTAGAAGATTTTGGCTAGTGATAAGAATATCTCACTACCCACTAGATGAACCACTCAAAATCACTACTATATTACTATCAGATAAATGAATCATTTCCAAATCTGGACGTGATAGATTATTGTGACTCTACATAGTCATGTAATATCAACGACGATGGTAATGAATCTGACATGATAGCACCGTGAAGTCCATGCCTACTGATCTCTAAGATGGGCCTATTTTCTGGTCTTGTTATTATGCATGGATTCGATTGAATTACTGAAATAGGAATTGTAATTATTCACATATCCACAAACTTGTCGACAATGGAATCAACCAGGAACACTAGGAGAACCTACTCGATACTCCTCATGATTGGGAATAATATAAGGATATAGAAACACAACAATATTTATGGGGGTATACTCATGATCATCACCTAAGGAATCATCCAATAGTGGTTGGATTCTGGGGATGAATCCCATCTTTGGAGGCATGATGTCACCAAGAGTGAGAGATGGATTTAGCACTAGTGGGGGACTTTTTTACCTTACTCCATCGGCATCTGATCTTTTGAGAATTTGAAGGATATTATGTGGGTGTAGAAGTTGAGGTTAGAGGAGGAAAAAACATCAGGAGGCAGAAGACAATTAAAAATGAATAGATGATACAATGGTCATGAGGAACTACACTTCATGTAAGCCAATAGTCGTACTTCTATGTCCCGTGGCTGGAAACCTACTGCCACTCATCTTCATTATCGATGTCAGGATTTTCTAAAATGCATGCTACCTATACTAGGGAAGGGGATAATATGATGATATTCTTATCAACCTGAGCCAAAACTTGAATATATAACACCACATAATAGTATTTCCAATAAACTAGTTATAAGGGAAGTAGTTTTGGGGATCAACGAGATCAGCATGATCAGGTCTCATGTATTCAGGAATCCGTAGAATCCCCTCACTTAAGGCACTACAGAAATAACTGAGCACATAATCCTTGTTAAATGAGTAGGTATGGTTTCTCATTTCCATAATGGGAATTCTGGGAGCCTATCCCTGTTTTGGGGTTGGTGGTTGGTGGTGGGATAGAACATGATTGTCCTTTAAAGGTGGTGGTGGTGGCACATTACATGGTAACACCTATTGATTCTATGCTCGATGATGCTGAGATTAAGGTTAACCATGAAGCGATTTTCCATGGATAGGTTTTCATTGAGCCTCTACAACTAAAAACTCTAGTGTCCTGAAGAACTCAATTTGAGAAACCATAGTAGTCTTATCCTTAGAGACTCTACATGAAGGAGTTATAGGTGTCAATGGGAATGCCTTCCAAACCTGCTATAGGGATTACCTTGGGTAGTAATATTTTTCAAAAAGTCTAAAATTCCAATGAGGATGTTATGAGGGATGATGGATGGAACCAATTTAGTCATAAAATTCCCAAAACACATCGTTAGTAGCTTCTCTTGAGTCAATGACATGTCGAGTAAATATGTGGGTTTTTTCCACTTGGGAAAATGTTTGTGACTTTCTCATCTGGTCATTTACTACACATCAAGAGTTCAAAAATACTTGTATTTTGGGTGGTGAAATTGGACTAATAATGAAACTACATATGTAGATACACCCAAATTGTGATGGACCTAATAGGTAGATAACTATACCAGTTGATTGTAGGCCCTTCCAATGAATATATAAAACCCCATATATTGGCAACAACATTTGGTTTGGAGTTCCCAACATGGGTCCTAACATTGATATGAAGTGGGAAAGATGTTACAACGGGTTTTCCATCCCATAAATGGGGGAGATGTTAGGATTTCCAAAATTTGGGAGTACCTGCATGGTTTCCACCCACGCCATTTATGGGTTTCCATTAGGTGGGATTTCCACCTGTCATATTTATAAGGCTTTGATTTGGGTGTTGAAAGAAGCCATCGGGTCATCTATATGACCATTCTTGTATGGATCAGGACCCCAGAATAAAAGTGAATTAACATGCTCCTCAATATGATTGGATGACTTGGTGACTTTTGGAGTAGTTGGTTAAATGTCATGTTAAGTGGATTGATCCAGATCCTCAAGGGGTTATCACGATTCTTAGGAAGATTCAGCAATAAATACCATCGATGTTTACCATAAACTCTGGAATCCACCCTTTTGAGATGCATGGGACTATCCAAATCTATGGAATGAAATTGGAAAAAAAGGAACTGTGGCAACCCTTTCTACCCTAGTGGAGTAGATAAAATTTTATGTTGAGGTTCACCATAATCTGGGAGTTGTTCTAAAATGCTCCCAGAAAGGATTTCATTAATGAACTTCCTATGATCTATTAACTACTAGTGTAAGGTGGTGGTAGAGAGGTTAACCATTATCTCTTGCGCACCCCTATGTGGGTCATATGAGGTTCCAATTAGATTATTACATTTTTTAAAATTCATTCCCATAGTAAAGGAGAAGAAAGGGTCCCCAATACCGTGTACCTTCCACTACATGCAAGTTATGAAACCTATACAGGTGTCCTGATGCTGCACTGTTCCAAGGGGTATGTCTTCTTCCTCAAAACCAACATCAGTGTCCTTCAACTTGAGTATGATGAGCTCATCCATATTCACTATAACTATTCCTAATAGAATATCCTAAATGTTATAAGATAATCCCAGTGGTCGAAGGATTTGACTAAAGTGAAGAACAACATACTGTCCCCAACCACAGATTTTCATGTGTGTGGACTATTCTTTAATAATTCTATAGGGCATGATAAAGATCTAAATGCATTATTGTTTAAGGGTTCATTGGTAGTTGTGTGATGTAGGATGCTATGAAACTAGGTGTTCTACCAAATAAAAAATGAGACATTATTAGCCTATGTCGTTGAAATGATCTCGGTTGTTTGGATAGGGAAAATGGTTTTTCAGGAGTTGAAAATGCAATACCCAAATGGTCTAGAAGAAGAAAAAAAACCACTTCTTAGGTGAGAGACTCGATAATGTCGAATCCGATAGTTGAGATCAGCCATAACATCATGGGAAACTAATCTGTGGTGTGAGTATTCACAATTCTATTATGTTCAGAAGATGGATTTGGCTCATCATTACCCCATTATTCGATCAGGGTCGGCAAAGGAACTATAAACAAAACTGATATGGACTGATATTATGGAGGAATATCTGGTCATGAAAATGACACACATGCTGACTGACCAATACATATTGGGTTTTCTATTGGAGGTAGTATCAACTAAATTTTCATGTCCCTACAGGATGGGGTATTGAAGACTGCTTTGTGAGTGAGAGTGGCAGTTGTTGGTGAGGGATCTAGTGGGTTCTCATAGTCCATCATTCCCTAGAATAACTCCTCATGATATTGATTCAAGGTAGATAATAATGATGGTAATGATATGGAAGACTGTATGACAAGACCCTTGGAGCTATCCAAATATTTTTCCTCCTTCATGTATCTACAAAGAGATTTGGTGATATGGTGCATCTCACATTTTGATATAATGATGCTCACAAGCTGAAATCCTTCCCCACAATTTGATATAGAATACTAGGGGTAATTCTCCATTAATGGGTCTCATTTAGCTTCCAAATCATAGAAACAAACTAGATTCACCATGACTTGGTGCTTCTAGGATTTCTTCCTCTGACGATGATGATTTTCTCTTCTACACCAAGATGATTCATCTGAGCATGGTACATTTCTAGAATGAGGAGTAACATCATGGTGTTGATCAATTTTGTAGAGGAGGACCTCAGGTTTTATTATTCTGAGAGTCGGGAGGACCTTGACCCTGATGAAATGCTGTGCAAGGGAAAGATGGACACATATCAAACAAAATATCAGAAGGACCTCTACATTCAGTGATAGACACATGAGGGGGACCTTTGCAGTGATGGGTGGTGGTGTGGGGAGGACCTCCGCAAGAGGTGGATAGAACATTAGTATGACCACAATTCTTGGATGTATATGGATTAGGGATGTCCTCTGTGATGTTTGGAAGTGATCACATGAGTAGGGCCTTCATACTGATCATGAGTGGAGTGGGGAGGGCCTCTTCATAGTTAGTTTCTGTAGTGGGGGGATCCTCCACTCTAGATATTCATGGTACGAGGTGGACCTCTGTACTGGATGGTGATGAAGAAAAGAGGGAATTAATTTTGGTTAATTATATTATAGGTGTTTCCTTATATTGATATGGAAATGACATGAGGATAACCTTTTCATTGGTGTCTGTGACCTAGGGGAAACCATCTTATCAGGAACTATAAGAATTGAGAGGACCTCTGGGATTTGTTTCAATAGGATGGGGAGGACCTCCACTTGGACCGATGTTGACAACATATGGATGTCCTCCAATTTTTTTCATAAGAGAGGGTAGAACCTCCACTATGACTAGAAATGATACATGGAGGGCCTTTGTACAGGATCTCGTCATCATGGGTTGACCAATGATGGCTGCTAGTGGTGCTAGCAACCAAATGAGTTAACTTGGACTACCCAAGGGGCATATCAGCCCTCGATCCTAATCATAAAATAGTGAATCCTTTCTATAAATTTGTAGGAATATTAAAAAACACACCATGGTGGCATGGTCTATAGGAGATATTGAAGACGATGTCCCTGATTGGCATCCTCTCAACCATGATACCGATATTGGCATCAAGTTGTTTGGACTGGAGTTGGAGGGGTAGGGATATAGAACACCTATTATTCAGCCTGCAAGACCATATTTTGGAAATAATGGTGCCACTTGGGATACCTCCATGGAGGCTCCCATGTAGTTTTCTTTTCCGGGATTACATAGATGTCCATTAACTCATAGACATAGTAAAATGAGTCAGAATAACACTCTTGGGAGAGGAGTACAAAGAAGTTGGATGTAGGAGTGGGGAGTAGAGGCTGCATGTATAGCCCTTGGGGGTGGTAGTGATAGAAAGGCACAAAAGCCTCCAATCCATGGAGGGCCATGTTCCTTATTGGAATTACCCTCTCCTCCCCATATCGACAAAATACGATGTCTATCACCACTATCTTGATGATTTTAGAGGGTGATACAGGGCATTATAACCTAGTATCCATAATTGTGGATTGAATTCATGGTAGTAGTGTATTTTTGTGGGATTACTACATTAACATCTCTTCAATGTTGTGATTGTGGGTGGCGGTGGTTGGTTTTCTACAATGGGTGTCCTGCAAAGAAAGGATATTCCGCTATCAATATAGATACAAGAAAAGAAATTCTAGTTCCCCAATTTCATCAAATATTCCTTTAATAGAGAAAGAGATCCACACTAATGATTCCATCGACCATAATTCACAAAAATTAACTGCCCCAAATTCTAGTGAGTATCACGCTGGGCCCACTATTTGATTGGTGGTACCTAACCCTAGATAGATGGATCTTGTGATATGATAATATTTTGATGTTTTGAACACAACAAATCCCATATAGAGGAGCAAATATTAACATTGGGTTCAAAATTTCTGTTGGTGTCCCAATGATAGTAGTGCTAGAGTAAAATCCTTTATAAGATTACCTAAATTACCAGTCCCTATGGTTTGAGGAGATAAGTTCACATCAAATTCTCCATTTAAGCTTCCAAATATTTCATTGGGGAACATCCTCATCACCATTACCTTGATGGTCATGACTCATTTTTACCCGAAATTCTTACTTTCCAAAGGTGGGTGGAATTCATTAGCTTCATAGTGATGTTTTCTCATTGTTTGAAATGAGATTAGGGGATGTTAGTTCTTCATTCATAGTATTGATCCATAGAACTCATTTTCTAGACCAGGTCTCCTTCCTAGATTTAATACATTATTAATGAAACTCATTCCCAGTTCCCTCTCTTCATGGAGGGTGGCTAATTATGAAACTTTTTTCTGGACATTCCAAAGGGTCTAGTCAGGGATGTATCCTTCAGTTTGGAGGGTATTCATGTTGGGAATTAGTAGAATGTCTAGATTTCGGAGCATTGGATAACCTATATTCTTCTTCATAAGGGGGATTCTAAAGGTCATGGACCCTAATAAATCCTATGGTGATCAAATGGTATCTTATTCCCGAGGCATGTATCCAGTTTTTTCTTTAGGAACCCCATGTCTAACATGGGGTAGGATGAGAATTTAACATCCTGTGGGGTGGATAAATGTGACTTGAATGTCCAATAGGAACAGATTAAATAGGTGAATCCCTATGAAGAACACTAGAAAGGTTCACTATATGGGAGGATCAGAATGCCAAATGAGAGTGGGCCCAAGATGGTGCATCTCATAAAGAGAGAGTTTTAAACCCTAAAGGATTATTTGGACACCACTATGGGAAGATCAAGAAGGTGTACCCCAAAGAGGGGGCAACAAGGTTTTCCATTGGATGGGATTGAACCTCATAGAGGCTTCTTACATACCATTTTTTGAAGTCATGGATAAAAATCCATGTAGTTTTAAGGGGTGATTTGGGGATTATACATGGATAGCTGCCTAGGTAATATAAGGAGTTGTGATGATATGGATGGAACGATCTCACCAGGATGTGGTGGATGGGTAAGAATCGGCATGGAAATAGAGGATGTGTTGAAGTGGAATAGATGGGATGGATGGAGTATGAAGGGTGACCGGATTGAACATCAGATAGGCTTCCTACTTATCCTAGTTCATGGAAATAAAGGTATACATAGTTTAGGATGGGGTGATGAGAAACCTAAAGAGGTGACAAGTGATAATGGAATATGTGGATGGGGACTAGAAAGAAGTGCAACCTCTAGGTTGGGGAATGATCTTCCTGAGACATAGCGACTAAAGGGAAAGATAAGGATGGGAGTGGATGACGAAATAGAATACATGGATCAAAGTCCAAGTATATTAGGGGATGGGTCATATAATAAGGTATTAAACATTTCTAGTGTCATAGAAACTTTTTGGGGCTTATGCATGGTTATAAATGCAAATGGATGGATCAGAATGCCTCAAGGAGGTGGATCCAAGGGTTGTGTCCTAAAAAATGGAAAATTTCACATCATGAGGGTACATCCCTAGGAGGGTGAAGTAATGTTTACCATTTGATGTGATTTAACCTCAAAGAGGATTCTTACAAACTATTTTTCAAAGATAGTGATCAAAACCCATGTAGTTCAGCAGCAGGGGCATGGGAATTACACACTGAGGAGGCCAAGATGGAGTCACAATCATAGTAATTCTATAATACCACAAGGGTCTTTCTTGGTGTGAGAAAAAAGAGTTAGAAGTATACCCAATGATCGTGTTTTAAATGGTTTATCCATGAGAGGTGTTGTGGGGCTTATGTACTGAGATTTCCTAGGGAGATGGAAATTATAGCTCACTCCAAGAGGGATGCATGAATAATATCTCATTACAAATGAGGATCATTTCATTACCTTCATGGAAAACAATTAAGATCTCAATCCCATGGATATGAGTGGGATTGGAGAATTCCAGAAGTGGAGCAGCCAATGCGCATTACATGGGATGAGACTACAGTTTAACATTGAATTCTAAGGATGATTAGGATTGGTAGTTAAATGTCTTACATATTTTATGGCGAGGACTCATTTCCTACCCCTGTATGTACATAGTTGTGATTCATGTACATTTTAGTTGTTCAAGGACTAACCAATGATCTAAAGGAGGTGGTGGAGGAATGATCACTTATGGGGTCCATGTTAGCATGACTATACCATAAAGAAAAATCCATTACCATACCTAGGGAAAAAAGTAAGATGTAAGGCATCAAAATAAGGGAAACCACATTAAGAACCATGGAATTACTTCATACAATCCTGGAGGGCCACATAGAAGAGGATATCACAAATAAAGGGTCCACACCAAGTTGATCTTGAAGAATAAAGGGTGCTTTATGATAGAAAGGGGATACATTAATGAAAGGGAATCATGTAGAATGGGACCCTTGCATTGGCATGGAATCTTATGTTAATAGAAGTGTGCTCCCCGAAGGATTAATGCTTCCTAGATAATCGAGCAACTCGATGGGTCTCCCTTCCTTTATGAAGGATGGAGGACTTTTTTAAATAAATATTTACCGTAAGTATTGGGTATAAGGAACAAATTAAGGCATATATCCTGATGCTCAAGTACCTTGGGTGATCCATTTTTTGGTTAGGGTAGTAGTCCTCGGGAGCTTCATGAAAAGGGTGAACAAAAGTAGAATGGTTTGGCTAATGATGCATTTGAGGTGGGGGAGCCATGTATTTATAGGAAATGGGGAATCAAAATTCTGATAAGCACGTCGTGATGGAAAAGGATTCCATAAAGGTGTGGGGATCCTTCTGGAAATGGGATTTCATGATACTGAGAAGTGTGTCGCGGAGGAAAATGATTTCACAAAGGGGCATGGATCTATCTGACTCATATATTTTTCCGTCAAGGAAGATCATTTTGTCTCAATGTATGTTAGAATCATAGTAATTTTGTCACCTACCTCCACACGCTTGCAGTGCTGAGGGGTCTCCCTTAAGGAGCTTCGCGAAATAGACTCACTGAATGTGTTTTGGGTCCATTTGAGTCCAAAAGGGCTTCAAACTAGCATACGATCCTTTATTTCTTCATGAGATCATATTTAAATGACAACAATGTGAAAAATGCATCAAAAAGATTTAGTTTTGCCTAAAATGTTTTATATATGGGAGATGGATAATATATATATGGAATTTGGTTATTTTAAGTGTCTCACCCTTTGATAAAAAATTATTTTAAAAATTGATAAAAAATTATATTAACCCCTCATTAAAAATCCTCATTTGAAAAGAATAAAATATAATGGTGCTTCTCCAATCTTATCAACTAAAAACATATTGCTCATATATATCAATTTTCTTCCAATAATATCCTCTAGATTCATATAAATTAAAAACAACTCTTTTAGATTTCTCAAACCTCCCCCACTATTAATGTGTAAACTTGAACAACCACTTTATCATGGATGATCTCTTTAATAAATTATATTTATGATAACAATTACTAGGATCAAAACCAATATGGATACTTCACAGAGATGTAAAATAATCATAAAATTTAACCCATCATTTCTTCCACTAAATAAATTATTAATATTTAATTCACTGTATATAATAAACAATCATAATAAATATTGGAATATGGTGGGATCTTTAAAACTCATTATTTATAGAGAAACAAGGCTCCTAATTAGTTTTAAACCAAGAAATAGTTTTATTTTATATTAAAATATAGACATAAATCTAAATTTATGAAATATTATTTATTAGAAATTTAAACATTCTAGTGAATCATGGTTTATACACTTATTTGTGTTATCTTCTAGTATAGTACTACCTTCATTACTTCGTCCATTTATGCACATATATTATTTTGTTATTTATTCATTATCTTGAACATCTATTCTTTTAATAACAGTACATTTAAACAATCAACACAATTGGTCCCATATTTATTATGCCATCCATTAATACTTCTCATGATCCATTAAGCAATATTATATATGAAAATTACAGAGAACGTTGATTTTGTAATTTTTCTTAGAGTTTTCCTCTTACAAAATAGTCTCATTATTTCATTCATATATTGATTAAAATTTTGTATCAATATATTGCATCCATTAAGACTAACCCTCATGCATTTATTCTAAATATTGATAGAGTATTCTTCTGTAATATAATAACTTCATACAATTTGGTATAATTTAGTTCTAAGACTTCATGGGTGTTCTTTTTTCTACACTTTTTCTTTACATAAAATCCATTGTAAAATCACCGTAACTTATTTGTTTATTCTTTAGATTTTTCAGTTTTATTTATTCAAATGATTTTAATACATCCTTTATTGATGTGAAATAGAATATATATTCCTAAAAACACACATTAGTAACTTCCAAATATATTCTATAGGATTTAAAATATTTTATAGATGGGAAGATTTTCACCTTCATTATTTTTACATTAAACCAAATTATCTATTCTTCATTCCTGATTTAGTTGTATGTTATCTTTAATATACTGTCACGTTTCCCTAAAATTAAATAGTACTACTCAAAACTATTTCACACAACAACATTAGAAACCAATTCATATCCTTTCCCCCTGAAAGAAACTAGCCTACATTTTCTTATTTTTAATTTTCTTTTATTTTTTAATCTAATTAATTTTTTTAATCTTCTATATAGTTTCATTTCTTATTGTTAAATGTAGTTCTATTTTCATCACATTTTTTATTTTCCTAAATGTTTCTATATTATTTACTATGTAATGAAATATTCATGAAAATAATATTAGTATAACTATAATAATATGAAATAAGGATTAAAATATTAATTATGCCTATAGTAAATTTATCATAAGATGAAGTCAATATACTTTTTATAGAATTTAGAGCTGTTTTAGAGAAAATATAATCCTACGGTATTTTGATGGTATAATGAATTATCTCATATTATCAAGAGGAAACTTCTTTAGTATATTATATATTTATGAATTAAACATCAATCTCAAGACATTTTAGATTAAGACCATTGTTTTGATAATTCACTCATTCTTATTAATCATTTCATATTTTCTCAATATAATTCTCTTGTTCTCGAAACATGTTATTATTCTCTTTAAATGTATTTCAATTCCATTTTATCTTTCTTTTTAGGATTTAAATTCTATAAATTTTGACATCCATGATGACCGTATTATTTCCTTTTAATGCATGATACTTCTCCTCAAACACTTTCAAGGCTCCATACTTCTCTTGGATAAATTTTCAAAATTTATTATTGGTCATAGGGAAAAAATAATTAATAACACTTCCAAAACAATTTTTCCATCATGTTTATTGATGATTTTTATATGCAACCACACCTTTCTATAAAATGATTCGTAAATCAATTAAACATATTCATCATGTTAATTTATCTCCCCAAACATTTTGTTAAAAAATATATCAATAAAGGATTTCATTCCCTCTACTATGTTGAGTGATATCTATGTACTAAATTTTACATTATGAGAAAAATATCATAAATAAAAAAATGTTAACCCATATTCGTATGATAAATATGAGACTTTTGAGAAAGAATTATTATCCACCATATCACTAGTGGACTTATCCACCAAATATTTCCCATTCGTGTTACGTATGACTTCATCAAGATTACATCATGTGGATACTATGATTATTTCTCTTTAAGAAATAGGGTTATATTTTTAATATTTATCATAACCTTCCACCATATATTTTCTATATTCAAGGATGGTATTTTATTCAAATTCCTAGTAGAAATGTATTTATCTAGACTACTCACCTAGATCTTTGATAAAAATTATTTTTTCTTTGAGATTTACATAACCAAACCATGAAGGGGAGAATCCATGTGGGCTAATTTTGACAAATTTTAATCATTTTCTTTTACCACTACTTATATTTGGTTGAATAGTTCTAAAAATATTTTTTTTCTCACTGGGATTTCCTTAATGAAATAAAAAAGTAGTAGCAGAAAAAAAAAAATATATTTAGCTATTTCATTGACAATGGGTGAACTAGTCCATATATTATATAATTTTTTATTAGATAAAACATAAATGATATTTTATTATTAAAAATAATGAAAGAGTATTCACGTGTCCTTGAAAATATTTTATATGGAATAAAATAAAATATATATAAATATATAGAAAAAAAATTAAATTTTGTATGCATAATCACATATACTCATGAAACATATCAATGAAAAAGAAAAAAATACTCTTAAGTAATGGTCAATAAAATAGGCTCAATTATCCATAAGTTTAAACAAGCTTGGTCAACCTCCTCAGTTATTTATAAATATTCAAATTAATACCTGTTCTTACTAATAGAAAAAGCATTAAATTTTTCTCACTTAATGGTTTTCCCGAACATCAGCATGTCTGATCATTAACAGTTCAAGCTTAGAATCTTAATTCTCTTCCATTTTCTATCAGCTGATAATATATTATATTAAAAATTATTTATATTATCCCTCCCAATTCTTTTTTATCTTTGAAACTTATGATATTATATTGTAGTATGTTTTTTACCAAAAATAAGACTTTTCCTTAACTATTTTTTTCTTATATGCTCAATAATATTAACGAGGATATTTCAAAATATTTTTGATTTTATAAGATTTATTTAATATATGATTCATGATATTCTCATTCAGAATTAAGGTTTTCCCATTTACACTAATAAATGATATGTCAATGATTTTTAGATGTCTTATTATTTCAACTTAATTGAAAATTTTAACTATCGATGGAGTTATAAAAGGTTTTTTTACAATTATTTATTAACTAAAATTAAATATTTATTTCTCATTTAATTATTCCTCAAAATATTTTCATCACATTTATTAAGATATATATTTAAACTACAATCCATATTTCTATGTTTGCATGATTAAATTCCAGAATAATATTGTGAAATGTATCTTTTATTATGGAATACTCTTCCACCACCAAAAGTAAAAAATATATCTTCTTGTATAATAATAACCTTTAATTTTCTTGTTATTTATATTTTGAAGAACAAAAAAAATAATTTCAATTAATGTCATATGATTCATTAAGAAATATATCATAAATATAATGTGGATCTTGATATCAACATGTTACTCATCCATTAAAAAAGATTTATTTCTAGATGAGAAGAAATTACTATTACATTTATATTGAAAACTCTGCTAAAATATTAAATTCCCTTATATTACTCTTATATAGCTTCCATTTAATCTTTTAAACTTTCTAGTTATCAGTAATATTCCTTTGAAATCATATATCACTAGAATATATCTCTATTTTACTCTTTCATATTACATTTTTATTCCAAAAAATGATATATTACAACATATATTTTTGGAAATAGTGAAAAGTTTATTTTCATATAACCCATATTTCATAGTGTTACTCTTACGAATATCAATAAAAACTAGTGTCACTATTATGTAAATGTAGATTAATCTTACATATCATGTAATTTACCAATCATTAAAATATGGAAAACTTCATAACTACAAAATTAAAGTCTATCCTTACAATATTATTTCTAAAAAGACCCTATAAAATGTATATAATATTAAATCACTTAAAATAATCATAAAAACCAACAAGTTACTATCAAAATTTTCATCCATGTTTCCAAGGTACATGTGGAATGAAATTATTCCATCTATCATCAAATTAAATAAAAACAATTAAAAAACATCTTTATCCATTTAAATTTTACTCTAATCAGTTACAAATATAGACAAATTATTTTTATCCATATTAAAATTATAGAAGATTTCAAGAATCACCAATTTATCTCAACTCAATCACACATTATTATCTATGATTATATTTTTAAAATAAAGCATTTATACATATTAATAATATGAAAGGATACTCAAAATTATCTATCTTATTTGATACTAACTATCATTCTTTTAATAACTCGACATATAATTAAAATATTACTTAACTGTCTACCCAAAATCAAAGAGACATTATATTAAGTATATGAAACTAAAGAATCACCACAATAGTTTACTCATATTTTTATAGTATTTTTTTGCATGAAATAACAATTATCAGCAATCTTGAGTATTAAATAGCTATTATAATCTATAAAAGGTAAATAATATTCGTGTAATATTTTTATTGGATAAATCCAATATTTTGGTATCCCTTTCCATATGAATTATAATAGAATATTAGTTCTTCCCCTTCATGATAGTTTCCCTTTAACATGATTCAAATATATGTTTATTTCTCAAATATGCTCATCTCACCACATGTAGATTTGGTATTCCAATATTCGATCATGACTATCTTATCAATAAACTATTGTATGGTACCTTATCATTTTCACATAATTACATATTCATCTCTATATATAATTATATAGTTAATTTTCTAAAAAAATATTATTAACTTATAAAAAGTTACAAATCATGTAGCCCCTCATTAGAATTCAATATATGTATTATTGTTTACTTACTTTATAGGGGTCAATATTGATGGTGTGTACAATGGTGTATATGTTGTTTGAAATAATTAGCGTTAAATTTCGATGGATGATCACATACTTATTCATATAAGGATTGTGGTATATGAAACATTCCCCTAGACCTCTCATCATAAAAGTCTAGATTATATTCAATGTATATTTTTTTATACATTCCAAATCATGTGACCATGAACTAGAAGACCTACGAAATTAAAGTACAAAACAAGTAGAATTTAATTTTGGCCAAAAACCTAGCCATTGAAGACATCAAAATACATTGTCCATAGGTTGGAAGTACACCTTAGGGGAATGGATCTTTCACCACCAGATTTATATCACTTCTAAAAACACATGACTACAACCAATTTTTCCATTAATTTCACTAAATAAGCATTATATAGCCTCGTTCATCATTACACCACCTCCGTGATTCTATGATATCCTCCATTGTAGCTTATATAACTACCCTTTCTAGAAATGTATTCAGTAATTACATTGAATGGTGTTTTGACACCCTAAATAGTTCTTCACCTATGGGTCTTGCAATAATAAAACTTATAATGGTTAAAAAACCACAATAAAACAACTTTTATGTCCAGTTATATACATTAATTCCCAAAATTTCCCATCAATGATCTAAATACAACTTATTTCTAGATTTGAACCAATTTCATCAAACTTATTAACATGGTGAGGGTCATTAGAAAATTCATAAATAATGGAGGAAGAGTGCGGAATGAAAAATATATTGATGGAATTTGTTGGCGGTCTAGAAGAAGGTACATGAATTGATCATTGAGAATTCATCCAAAAAATATGATTATTAGTGGGAAGAACTATTTTTTAGGATAAATAATCATTTGAATAAAATAAGTATGATATTTTGATAAAGATAATAATAATATATTTATAATTTAAGTAAGAAATAAACATGGAATTCACAAATAAAGTACCATAAATTAAAAAAACAATCCCAATTTTAAGTTGAGATCAAATAGTTAAAAGCCTACTTTTCCTCTATCTACACTGTTGAATCTACAAAGAAATTGTTCTTAAATCCTCAAAACTTCCTAGAAATGACTCTCTAATATTTGTTTTTTGTTGATAGCTCACCATAATGAGAGGAGATGAAGATGCATTAATATATAATTTTTGTGTTTCAATGACACACCCTTTTTAATTATTTTTATTTTATTTAAATTATATAATTACACATATGATAGGCCTAACCTAGGATCCCATATGAAAACAAATTTTATAAAAAAATCTAGGGGAAATGCCCTATTCAAGACATAATCATGGTTTTTTAATTTATGGATACTTTCTAGAAGAAATTAATTTTTCTCATGATCAGAGACACATGGAATGAAAATATAAATTATATTTAATATAATATGATTTAGAATTAATGATTTCCATTTGATAAAATGTCTTATAAATCCATTTATGAAATATTAGTCATAATATATTTATTGTTTAAACCAAAAAAAATATGTCAGTACACACTCCAAACATTCAATAATTTATTTTAATGAGAAGTAAAAATTACTCATAAGGGTGAGGGTGAAGAACCAATGTCTAAATAATATATTCTCATTAGCCCTCCTACTGGTTTTCAAACTACCATAACACACATCCTCTCATTATTTCCTAACCTAACGGATCTTGTCCTAACAATCCTTATTTTCCGCTATATACTCAATCATCCTAAAAAACATGATCACTCTAGAAAATGACATGTTATGGTCCATGAAAACACCTCCCCATCTAAATAAAATCAAATAAATTGTGAAACTAGTTTAACTATAGGGGGATTAATAGGTAGAACAAAATTCCTCCCACCATGCATAGAATCTAGAATTTGCTAATAAATCATGTGGATAGTATTCTACCATTACTGTAACACTATAAATGTTACCATCATAAGAACATTAGTGTCACACCTTGTAATTTTACAAAATATTTTTTTAGTAAATAAATTTATGCTCTTTGATAGCTTTTGTTACATGCAACCACAAGTTTAGACGAACCATAGTATACTATTAAAATATTAATATTTAATGTCACACTTACCATCAAGCCTTTGGATTGGAGGATATGAATGTGACTAACTAATTTAACAAAACATTACACATTTTATATTTATAAAAATAATCCAATGGTTATCAATTAATAATAAATTAAATTTGGATTATTTGAAAATAAAAAAGGTTGTTTTTTAGAAAAAATGTTTATATTAATGAAAAATTATTTTTATCTTAATAATATAAATTAGTATATAATAGTGATTGATTTTAATAAAATTTATTTATTATATACTCAATATAAAATTTAACATTCATTTGAAATATTTATAGGAATGGGATAATAATAGACAATGTTTTATGCTAAGAATATTTTTCCTAAAAAGATGTTTTCATTAAAAACTTTATGTTTTGTTAAATTAATTTATACCAATAATATGTTGTGAATATGAAAAAGGGGATTATATATTTTTAATTAGGTTGTTAATATTTTTTAAATGGTGCCCCTTTAGTTATGGATAATATGAATGGTAACCTTATTAAAATTTATCACCTTGGAAAAGCGTAAACTATATTAATTATGGTTAAAACAAAGTGATAAGGCCGTAATGTTTCATACTTATTATAATTAAATGAAGGTAATTAGACACTTATCATAAAATTCTTGAATTTTATTTTTTAAATTGAACATTTTCTTTGAAAAAGACGTATATAACATTTAATTAATATAATGTTAAAAAGTGTCACGCTCTTAGTTTTCAATATCTCTTATATATCCAAATAGGGACAAACACAAGTTTTGAATGACTCTAGAAGACTATTTTTAGAATAATTAGATTATTATCATGATTTATATTAATTATTACTTATTTATAAGTTAGATAATTGCATTAAATACTTATGAAACACCAACACGATATTTATTCATCTATTAGAAAAAAAATCATTCTAAAAATATTATAAGTAATAAATCATAACGAGTAATAGTGTTATAGAAATTTTATCAATAAATATGATATATAATTTTAGTGTTAAAGTATTATATTCATTTTCCAATTTTTTTAAATAAAACTAAATTAATATTTTCAATATTTACCGTAATGAATTTTATCAAATTAATATTTTATAAAATAAAAATTGTAAAAAATTTGTATGTTTACTATTTGGATGATATATTATCATAAATTTCATAATAATACATTTATGACTAGAAATTTCACTTATATTTAAAATTATAAATCATTATGAGTGACAAAGTTGTTACCATGGTTAACTTAAAAATATTTTAATTAAGGGGTTACACAAAAAGACAAGGCTCAAAATACCACTTAAACCTATCTAAATTTTATTGGTTGATCTAATTTCACCCCTTCAAATATAATATTAAAATTACTACAATTTTTGGGGGATTTTTCATTGAAAATGAATTTATTATATTTTATATTTTATAAAATCCATAGAGTTTCCCTGCCATCAATTATCAATGGGCACAAATCCTTTATTTTATTTACAACACTATGTGTCTTCAAGAATAAAAATTCCCTCCCAAAATCCCTTCTAAACATTCCCAATAATATTATACATGTTATGAAATCCTCAAAATACCAACTCTAGGATCCTTAATAAGTGATTTTTATGATTTTTTTCAATGAAGAGGAGGATTGAAACTATAAAAAGTAATTTGAACATGACATAAGGGTTATTCATATCACTTTATTGTTTTTGAGTCACATTCCATATTCACCACTTTCATCATTTTTGTGGTTTATATACATCCCATGAGTTTCATTTTTTTTAATCTTTTTAATTTTATGTGTATTTAAATATACATATATTGTTATTTCATTCAAATATCTTAGAATTCAAATGTTAATAAAGAAAAAAAAGATGTTTTGGAAACAATAAAACTATTTATTGTGATTATTTATAATTTTGTTTCCAATAATGATTTTTATATGATCAGTAGCTGTAGAATTTAATTTATTTTTTTCACCTTATGTAATATCTATAAATTTCATGTTTTCCTTCCAATTTCCCAAATTTAAGTACTCAAGAGGCCAGAAGAATGCTTTCAAGGAAAATATACATTATTTCTCTCTTTGGTCAAAAATCTTTTTTCTTTCATATCCATGAATTTAAATAATGTTTTAAATATCGCTTCTACTATTCTCATGTGATTTATTAAATTCGTTTTTACCGAGGTTATACTAATAAAAAATGTTTTAAAAGGAATATTATTATAATATTTTGAATGAGGAGCTTTTGGAAAATTCACTAAAATATGGAAGTAATGATTTATTTTAAATTATATTAAATGAATAAAATTTACTGCCATTACTATCAATAAATGCTACAGATATTCATTTATATGTTTGTAAGGTTATTTTAAAAGCAATTATTTTGTCAATATTTTATGAATTTTTAGTTTTGGTAAAGTGATTTTAAATATGAAAAGTGATTTTTGTCAAGAAAGTCATAATAATAGAGTAATTGTCTTTTTATTCATTAAATACAAAAAAACCTAATTTTACCTATGTATTACGGGGTAAAATTCAGTGATACCATCCGTTATCTTTTTTTATATGGCTTATGATTTTGATGAAAAGATTATTATGATAAAAATTTATTTTCCATGGGTTATGGTATGATGATATTATTACTAAACCAATTTCATTTCATGTATTCCAAAATGATGAATATTTTATGATCTTATATCACACATGTGTATGTTTTTCATTATGATATTGGTGGTCCTAGTATTATAAATCCCTGTAATGAATTGGGTAATGGTAGATATAAAAATAGATAAGGAGTATTGGAATGGGGAGTGAACACAGTTCAATATGAGACTCTATCCACTATGATAATGTTTGGAGTGAATCCTTGAATACAATGATCGATTATTGAGAGAAACCAACACACTACGATGGTATTGGGAGTGAAACATGACTACTAAGATGGTTTCAGGAGTGATCCCAATCCACTATTATAGTCCTGGATGTGAGTATTGACTACCAATGAAATGATTTTCTACACTTATGTGTATTCCATAGTTCCATGTCTTATGCCATTATAATGTTCTCAAGGCCCATATTATTTTATTTCTTTATGGTTTAAGTCATATAAACTGATATTATTTATTCCCTAACTCAATGTTTTTTATGATATATAGGGTATATATTTCAATAATTATGCTCATGTTCTCATACAATTATGCCCTTTTTATGCTTATGTGGTCATTGATATCTCCCTTGTTAACCTTTGTGAGCATCTATGATCACCCTTTCTTATGTTCCCTTTCTTTTTGTTGTAGATAATTATTTTAAGAATGATATATCTATGAAGGGTTCTACCTACGAATATCACAATGGGATACTTTTACGAACTAGTTATTTATATTTCCAAACATCTAGAGATACTTGACCTATTATATTTTGATGTAGATAGTTTTGATATGTAAAAAAATATTCAGATAATTATATGTAATATCTATATACAAAATGTGTGGGTCATTATAGTTTTTATCATAGAATGGTCTAGTTACTCTTACAAAAATAGGATGAGAAAACCTTATTAAGAACCCATGGGATAAGTCTACGTATAGGAAAATATCCAAAATTTTGGTAATATTCATAAATGGACTAGGTTAAACCTATGGTGTGACAAGTTGAAAAGAAGGTATTTGGATTTAGACATATTATGAATAATGTTTCATGATTAATCAATCTGATCAATGATTTTTTACCCTCATTTTAAGAATATTTATTTAAATGGGATTTTTGATAGAATGATAATGTTGAGGTGCTTATAGGTATGCACATATATTGAAATTCCCTATTTGAGAAAATTTAGATCAGTTACTATATATGATAAAATATCTCATGAAATTTTAATTCCTAACCCCAATTATTATATATTGAATTAATATTAAATTCCCCTCATGGTATGATGATCACATATCAAGACTAAGATTCATCTCCAGTTGAACATTAAGAGAATGTACTTACAATAAATCATGTTATTCTCTATGTTGTTGAATTTTATGTTATATTAGGCACATATTTAATTTCTATATATAAATCCAACCTAAATTTTGGAGGAAGGGAAGTCACATTTTAAATTATAAATCATCCTATGATCGTCTATCAGTAAGAAGATAATTATTAAATTTCAACAGAAATAAAATACCAAATATGGGCCCTAAATCATATTCACAATTGGCGTATATCTCAAATGGTTAGAGACAAAATCAACATCAAATATATTTATATTGTGATGGAGTTTTTTGATGTCTTCTTGAAAGTGTAAAATAGATTTTCACAAAATTGTGATCTTCAGTTCTCAATAGAACTACTAAATGGTTCGTTATATATTTTAATGACACCATATAAAATTCCCCCAATCGAGTTTTTGGAAATGAAGAAGAAACTCTTTGAGAATTTTGAAAAATGATTCATTTTTCAAAGTGCATCTATTTTGAAAGACCTAGTTATTTTTGTTCAGAAGAAATTTGGATCAATATAAAATATCATTTATTTTTTATGACATAAAAAGGTCACAATAATGATAAATTACCATCTACCCCATATTTATGACATTGTTAATCAACATTGGGGAGATCAATAATTTATAATATTGAAATTTATTTTGGAAATCATCAATTAACAGTCAATGAGGATTATATTTCCATTACAACATTATATATAAGGTATGGATACTATGAATCTATGATGATTCCGTATTGTATAACTAATTACCCAACTATATTTATAGATTTATTGAATATAGTTATTAGTGGTTACTTTTATTGGTTTTTGGGAGGGTTTGTAGATGATATTATTATATATTAAAAGATATAGGAATATCTTGAAGATCATTTGATGATTGTTTTGAGGACATTGATGAAGGGTATAATGTTTTAAAAATTACACATTGTGAATTTTGGTTTAATAATGATTCATTTTTGGGTCTTCTAATCTCATGTGAGGGTATATTAGTAGATACATCAATGGCTGATGTCGCTGAATATTGGCCTAGACTGCCCAGAGTGAGTGACATAAATAGTTTTATTAGTTTGGATGGATATTATTAGAACCCTGTTTACATATTCACATAAATGTATAATCACATCCTGAATTTAACATGTAAGGGATCCATTTTCCTTTCGATTAATGCATGTGAAGAAATATTTTATGAACTAAAATGATGGTTAGTCATTCCACCTATTCTTTATTTACCCTATAGTGGATAAAGGGGTTTAAAATAAATTTATGTGTGAATTAGGAGATTGATATACAATATAATGAAAAATGATATGGTGATAGATTATTCCCTATACCAATTGAATGTTCATGATCATAATTAGCCACGTATTGATTTGGATTTAGCTGTCATAATGTTTTTAATAATTATATGGACAAATTTTCATTATGTCGAATGTTTTGATATATAGACTGATCATAAATGTTTAAATTAAATTTTCACATAAAAAGAGTTGAATATTTACCATAGAATATAGTTGGAACTGATTACATATTATTGGTTCACAATACATTAACACCTTAGGAAATAAAATTATGTGGATGATTCATTGTGTCCAATTGATCAGTCCTTCATATATATGATAATGATCACAAAAGTTCAAATTTTTCTAGATTAAAAAAAATGGATCTTGAAATCATGAAATAAGGGTAGGAATATTATCTTTCTCGAATTATTATTCAACCATCAATTCTATTTAATATTAAACTAGAGTAGAATAAAGTTCTAGAGTTGTAGATGAAGGTGGGAAATGTTAATAAGCATAACCTTGATTGTGATTGATTGATAAGGTTTAGGAACATTTTATGTTTTCCATCCAATGAAGATTTGAAGAATGATATATTATATGGGGATCATAGTTTAGAATTATATATTAATAGAAGATGAAAAATGATGTATAATGATCTTAATGATTATTTTTTTGGGACATCATGAAGGGATATATTACAGAACATGTATCTCGATTATTGGTATGTCATCAAGTTAAGGATGAGATAAAAATTTATAAGGTGATATTATAACTAGTTCCCAGACATGAATGGAAATGGGAAAATGATAGAGTGTATTTCTTAATTGGACTCCAACAAAACATATATCAGTTGTAATAATGTTTTGGTTGTAATTGATCAACTTAAAAAGTCTGAAAACTTCATTTCCATTAGGTAATACCTCTATCATAATATGATTTCTATATTTTTTTATTAGGGAAGTGCTAAGGTTCCATAGAGTACCATATTCTATTGTATATAATAAGGATATAAGGTTTACCTCAACTTCTGTTGATGTCTTCACAAATCTCAAAATACATAGTTGAGTTTCAAAACTATGTTTCATCATTAAATAGATATTTATTCTGAGAGAAAAAATCAATCCCAAAAGAATATGCTATGATGTTTTTCTATGGATTCGAATTTTTTTTGGTATCCAAAACCTCCTCTAGTTTAGTTTTCCTACAACAATTGCCTTCACTCGAGTATTTAGATGGATAATTATGAATCCCTTTGTAAAAATAGTGTAGAACTATAACTTTATGGGATGAAATCAGGGAGATAATGATATTGGTACCTTATCTAGTGGAGTAAATGATAGATAAAGTTAGATCCATTCAAGGTCACATCAATGAATCTTAGAGACGATATAAAAGTTGTGTTGATAATCATCGTTGTGATTTAGAGTTCAGTGTTTATGAGAAAGTATTCCTAATAATTTCTCCATAGAATAAGGTTATCATATTTTGGAAAAAACTTAAGATGATACCTATGAATATTAGTCCTTCTGATTTTCTTTATCTAGTAGTGGTGGTAGCTTATCTCTTGGAACTAACATTGAACCCCTATCAAGTTCACAATGGGTTCCATAAATCTCCCCCGAGTAAGTACATACCTGATACATTACTTGTACTAAACTCAGTGGTTATAAAACTATAGCATGATCTTTATTATCAATTGAAATTGGTAGAAATAATTTATTTTATAGATAAATTCCTATGTAAAAATACTACTCTCATGTTGAATATTTTTTAGAGGAATTATGAATTTGAAAAAGCTGCATTATGACCTGAGGATATAGTGAAATAGAGATATCATCATTTGTTTCTATAAGAGTGAACATTTAAAAGGGAATAATTCATTTATATAGGCCTAAAATGTATGTATTTTATAGTTTTTGAAATATTATTTTACAAATAAATTTATGATCTTTGATAGATTTCATTACAAAAGAAATAGTTTAAATAGAACACAATATACTATTATTATTTTCTATTTAATGTGTCAATTATCATGTAACCATTTGACTAGTGGGTTTGAATAAGAATAAATAATTTATCAATTTTTATTTGGTTTGAATATGTGTAAAATTAAATCATAAATTTTAAATTGATAATAAATTAAAATAAAAATCATTTGAAAATTAAAGGAAGTTTTTCTAAATTTGTCTTATGAACACACTATATTGTTTGTATTGTTTAACAAAATTAATAACTATTGGTGAATGATTTTAAATAATTTCATATATAATATAATCAATATAATGTTATAAAAATATTTTAAATGCCTTTTATAAGATTGCAATAATAATAAACAATGTTTAATGACTAAGAATTATTTTTTCTAAAAAAAGAGGTTCGACTCCTTTTCTCACACTATTTTTAAATTATGTTTTTTATTTCTGATAAGTATATAATTTTATAAAATTTAATGTTTATTTGGAATTAGGATTTTCAATTTCATTAAATATGGATCTTTTAATTTTGGTTAATATGAATAGTAACCTTAGTAAAATATATCATGAAGGTAATGTGTAATTTAGAATATTTTAGTTTAAAATGAATTGATAAGGCCATAATATTTCATCATAATTCGTATTATATGATGTTAATTCAACCCTTATAACCTTATGCTTGAAATTTATTTGTTTGATTGAAAACTTTCTATGAAAATGATCTATACAATATTTAATGAAATGAAAGTAACAAAATGACACTCTCTTTGATTTAAATATCAATTATATGTCTATATAGGTACAAATCATTTTATGAATTACTCAAATGTCCATTTTTAGAAAGATGAAATTATTTCGCAGTAGAACTTTTTTTCATGTTTTTATAAATTATATTATTATATTAAATTTTAATTCAATTACAACATAGAATTTAATCAGCTATTATAAAAATAAAATAAATAATTTTAAAAATATGAAAAGTAATATAATTTGCATGAGTTATAGTTTTCTAATAATTTTAGAGAAACATATTACATATTAGTGTTTTTTTTAAAAAAAATATTTTAATTCCAACTTTTTATTTACATAATTGAAGTCCAATAAAATGAATATTCTCAAAATTGATATTAATGATATTTTATCAAAATAAATTTTTTTTAAATATTTAATAGTTATAACAATATAGAAAGAGGAAAATTAGGATAAGATATGATCTAAAATGTTACCCATTTTCCAATTTTTATTCCAAAATTATCTTATAATTAAAATTATAACTCTTTATGAGTGATTATATTATGACTAATGTTAATGTTAAATTTGGTTAACTTTGGGGTTAAACCATAAGATATGTTTTAAAAAATAAAATAAACCTCTCCAAATTTTATTGGTAGATGGGATTTCATTCCCATATTATCTTAGCTTCGAATCCATATTATTTTGGAGGCACTTTTGAATGGTAATGACTTTATAATATTTTAATATTTTAAGAAATCCCTAGATTTATCTCACCTCAATTATAAAATGTCGCCTATCCTTTTTATTAGTCACACAACATTGATTCTTTTGGATCGACCATCGCTAACCAAAATACCTTCACAACATCTATAGGTAGATTCTAGAAGTGTGTTTCTTACCAAAAGTTGAATCCACAGATTCTATAGAGGTTATATTATGGTGTTATTTCAAAGACGATGGGGTTTATACATGTATGTAAGAAGTCTGACCTATGGTAAGGGATTTTCATCTCACATTTATTTCCCTGTGATACATTCCATATTTACCACATGTGTCATTTCTATGGTGTATATAATACCCATGATTGTCATTTATTAATACTTCTGGGATTTACAAATTCATATAAGGTTATTTATTTAATAGGGATTATGATCCAAATGTTAACAAAGCAGTTAGGATTTTATGGATTAATCTCATTATTTATCGAGATTATTTATAATTTTGTATATTATGAGGAAATCCTATGATCTAGCCCCAAGATACTCATTAATATTACTAAACTATTGTTATTTATATATAGTTCTTGTTTTCCATTAATTTTATACACATTATGTACCCAAGAGATTGAAAATATATTATTACAAAAAATATACAATATTTCTCTCTTTGGTAGAAATATAATTTTCTTCAAAATACACTTGTTCTATAAATGTTTTAAAAAGGGATTATTATCTTCTAGTATGATTTTTAAATTTATTTTTAGCCATTTTTAAATTTTTAAAATTCATTTAAAAGGAATATTCTTTTAGTTATTTGAAGGATGCACTTTTTGACAATTTACAAAAATGTTGAAGGAATACCTTATTTTATCTTATCCTATGTGCATAGAATTTACACTATCATGAAATATCAATATTTTAAATCATCTAATATATGTTTCTATAGTTATTATCAATGAAATTTATTTTCAAAATATTTGTTTTATATTTTAGTTTTTTAAAAGGTTTTTTCAATATAAAATAGATATTTCCCTCAAGAATGTTTTAATGATATTGTAATGGTATTTCTATTCATCAAAGATTAAAAACCTAAATTATAATTGTTTTTATTGGGGAAATGAAAAAAATAAATCATCGTTGTTATATATATATATGGTTTATGTTTATTATCACACGATGCTTATGAATCCTCTTTCATTTTAGCATGTTAGGATTTTATGAAATGATTATGAAACCTGTTACAAGTTTTGTTATATAATATTATGAATTTTTTAGGTTCATTTGAAACATATTTCAATGATTTCAATTATGTGATGGATGTGACTAATATTATATACCCCTCCAACAAATTGGGTAAATATTCATATCATATGAGATAAACATGATTGGAACGTGGTTTCAACCCAGTTCAGTAAGGGACTCTGTTAGCTATAATTGTCTTGAGAATGTACCTTGACTACTATGATGGTATTGGGATTGAACACAATATACTATTATGTTCTTCAGATTGAACCTTGAATACTATGATAGTATCAAGAGTGAGACCTATCCACTTTGATAGTTTTGGTTGCAATACTTCACTACTAATTAATAAATTATCTATGACTATTTATAGGCCACAATTCCATATCTTATGATAACGTTATGCTCTCATGGATCATGTTTTTTAATTTCATCATAATTACATTATTATGAACATCCATGTTTTATGCCATGTCACAGTATCATGATCTATGATATGTAGGATATGTATTTTAAATGTTAATCCCATGTTCTCACACACTCATGCTCTTGTTATGATTATGTGAAAATTGATATCTCCCTTGTTTATCCTTAGGGAGAATCTGCGATCACCCATTCTATTTATTCCTTTCCCAAGGTTATAAAAAATGTTTTAGGAATGATTTTACCATGATGGGTGGTAGTTTTGTAGATGAAATATCTATGTATGAAATGTTTCAGTCGTTATATTTATGAATACATGATCCACATCCTAAAACTCTAAACTCCACAATAGTCTATATATATAATAATTTTGAAGACATTTAGATATTTTCATCCTCTCCTAGATCACATATAGCTTCTATATTTAAAATCCCACCAACCCAAACCCTATAATTGATGATTCTAAAATATGTTTCTAGTATAGGGTTCCTATAGTCTCTTATACAAGGAATTTAAATGTTTCATTCAAATTGTGGAGTGGTAGCTATAGTTTATGTTAACACTACTAATGTTAAGTGATCAACCCAAATTCATTTTATATCTTTATCACAATCCTGCAAAACTTCTATAATAACCTGTATTTTCAGAGAGGTACAAACACTTTTTATTCTATTCAAAACCTCTCATTGAATGATAAAAATTCATGTAAAAGGATAAAGAGTGGTTCAGGTGATTCTGGAACACATTCATAGCATGGGGATCTGGAAATTATGGAGCAATATTGAGTTGCACTGTTAGCGTGCTAGCCGTTTCAATCAACTGTGAATAGAAATTAATGCATAGTATGAGGCCACCTGGTTTGAATGAACCTTACATTCATGATTACATGAATTCATGGGTGTGATAATATTTTAAATATATCCATTTATAATGGTATTCACATGGTAATTTAAACTGCTCACCTAGCCCATGCGTGGGGGTGGGGGTTATTAGGTAGTGTTGGGTACATGGTTTGAACATAGTTTGGCCAAACAAATAGCCAAACTATGAAACCCCAATTTAATGGGCTAAATTACCTTTTCCCACTCAAATTTTTTATAACCTTAAACCCTTTCTCCTACTTGTTTCTAGAGGACCACAGACCATAAGAATATCCTCTCCTCAAAGCTACGTCTTTTGGTATCTCACTCATCTTATCTCATTTTTCTTCATAATAAGGAGATTTTTATCCAAAATGGTAAGGTATTTAATCCACTTGATTCTATTCTTTGTTTGTCTTCCAATATCCCATGCTATTTTTGATGTGATCTTATTTTCCCTATAATGACAGCATTGGTTATTTCATCTGATTTCTACCATTCTAGCCTGATTCAATGGTCAACACTAGATAAAGAGTGTGCTATGATACAAAGGCAGGGGGTCAATCCCCTTTCCCTAAATTCTATTTTCATTTATATTAACCATCGTTGTGAGGTGTATAATACATCTATGGTGACACCTCCAAAAATCATAGTATATTATGTTAAAAAAAATCATTCTTAATATAGCCCTAGATAATTGTGAATCAACACATTTCGTTGATCTCCTTGACATGAGAAACCCCATGGGTGTGCTATTTTAGTACAAGCCTAACTTCCATTTGACTTTAATTATTTAACCAACATTTTGGTGAGTCTGAGGCCCTTAAATTAAATTAATTTAATATTTAAATTATTTATGATGTCATGGAAGGCCCAATGTTAGGACCTTATTCATTATTCTGAAGTTCTAAATACATGAATAAAATGAATTTTCCAAATTTAGTTAAATTTCACATTTTACATTCTCATTAATTGATATGAACTATTGATAGCTAATCATTTCTTCTTATTCTATGATTAATAAATGGAATTCCTTAGATGGGCTCACCAAAAACATTAATGTACTCTATATAAGTGATAACTATTCCCAAGGGGTGACACTATGGATGGGTTCGATGGAATGATGGTTATACCATGTCATGAGTGATACATAGACCCTTATGTGAGATACCAAGGATGGGCTCAGAGTTTTTTCATATCTTCATAGTAGCTGATTGTGATACTTGATATTCCATATATAGATCGACATGGATAAAATATAACTATGTTGGGTATTTATAATTCCTGTAGAATGATACTCAAGATTCCTTTTTTGATCACATTGGATTGGATCATGGTTATACTTATTAAATTATAATGACGAAATATTATAATTTCAATCATATTATATCTATATAAGTTGACCTTGATTCGAACCTACCAAGCTTAGGTCGATGCATGTAGCATCATTCGAGTACCCATGAGGAACCTGAACCGATATGATTATTTTTCTTATTTCTATAGATTTTTTTATACCTAGACATAGATCATTTTATATGAAATGACCATATTGTTTTAGAAACCATTTATGGTGTCTTATTGAGTATATCTCACACACTGATCAAGCCGCCATTTCCACACAAGCGTAATTAATGATTTTAGGTGTAGATATAGGTAAGATTACAACTTCTAATGTTTGATTTCGAATACTATGATGAATTACAAGAGAAGAGGATCGATTGTATTATAAAGGTTTTTATATTTAGATCTTTTGGACTTTTTATAATTTTATATAGCATTTGTTATATTTCTATTTCCCTTCTATCCCATGTACACTTTTTTATAGTTACATGACCTGATCAAAATAATTTCGAATCATTTTATGTTTTTATTCTTCCTATTTATTCATATTTGATAATTTATATTACTTTGATTCTTTTTTATTTATATTTATACTATTTTAAATATTCATTACCACTGGGACACAGACTTATTAATGAGGACATAGTCTCCCCATGGACATACCCTCGACCCTAACTTAGAGTTGGAAGTCTCTTCAATTCAGTGTGGAATGATTGAGGTCACTTGGACAACCATATCTGGGAACCACTTAGTGGATTCCAGGGAATGATTCTACGTAATGGAGTTAGTTCTATTTTCCCTTTTTCATACTATTTGAGTATTATAAATTATAGTAGGATTTATTGGAATATTTTAGTGAGCTTGTGCCTGGGATTAGAAAAACCAATGTACATGGGAAACCCAAATTACCGAGGATGGGTTATTGCTATTATTGTTTTATGAATGATACAATTGTAATGTTTTTACCATTTGGTGATTCAAATGTTTTATGATATTCTTATTACTGATATTATTATTATGGATTTTATTTTTTCCTTAGTCTGGTATGGAAAGGAGGTATCATTATATTCATCATATTAGGTACTGTAGGACTTATATTCCATGATTTATTCCTTACCATGCTTACTTTCAATGTGCATTTCCTTCCACATATAGTTAGATCCTCAAATATTATATTTAATATATTATAAAATTTATTATTGGGTTAAATTATTGGTCTAATTAAAATTAATATATAAATCTAAATAGTGTTTTAATGTATAAATTGATGATAATGCCATAGTTAAATGATGATTCAACGTTTGGCCCACGGACCATTTGGTATATGGACTGAAATGTTAGTTTATTTTATTTTTTAATGTCTATTATAATTTATAGAGATGTAATTATATAAATATTGAATTTTGATTCATTAAATAAAAGTTTTATTTATGAATTGTTACATCCTTATGCCAAAGGTAACAGTCTGGTCGTAGTTAGCTGATGTACATATTTCAATTTATAATCAGTGTTTTCCTTTATAAATTTGGAATAATGATGAATGTAACTAGAATTTGATATATGTATACTTAAAATAATTATGAAATTCAATTATTTAATGTTTTAAAATGAGATTATTACCACTAACTGGGTATTACAATTATAAAGTAAAATCGGTTTTCCTATTTACCTTGAAATTGAAACTCCATATAATGGAACCTCAATTGTGTTATATGAGAGGTTGACCCTAACCTGACCTTAGTTTTGGGAAGTAGGAAGTGTTTTTTCTAACTTATATGATCATTATTACCTCTTATACCATTAAATAGGAGTATAGATAGAGGTATAACCACTTTATAGGAAGGATTTGTACTAATCATTTCATGTTATCACAATTCCTATCTGTGTGATTCTTCTCAACATCAGTGGGATGTCATAAAACCATATAATGTCATTAGGTTTTGGTTTGGGGGGTCTTCCAGACATACTTTATGATAACAAATTACCCCATATGTTGTGAGAATACCATTATTAAGAGTTTATGCACCTACAGTAGGATGTTATGTCATTGATAGTGTATTCAACTCATTTTATTGATCTTAAACTCTTCACAGAAACTCTTAATGGGTACAATATGATGACTATGATATGGTTTGAGGATGCTCTTTCTTATTCCATATGATCACAATTATTCTAGTTGACTTCCATTTCTTAGATAGTGAACCATGCCATCATCACAGAGAGGAACCTAAGGGAATCCTACAATGTGATATAGGGAATTTCAATTCCAGGATAGGGAGTCAATTCCTCTAGTAGGAGGAAAAATCATTTAGAGGGTGCATGTAGGGTGAAATCCAGCCAGATGACACATATATATTGTTATGTGGTATGTCACCAGTGTATTAAACATTCCATATGAATTCCCATTGTTCGAAGAACCCAATTTTGTGTCGATGTTGGAGTAGTATGGGACACCTTCAACGTTTCTTCTAGATATTACCTCTAGTACCTAGTGTGAATTTATATGAACTTTCACCACATTCGGGTATATGATCTATAGCTCCACAGTCGGCTAGGATCTTCTATACATCTGACCGATCAGGCTGAGGAGGTGGTCATGGCCAGGGTTGTCTAACGATAGATGTTTAGAACCAAAAATGTGAACCATCCCACGGTAGTCATATTTCATATCAGGGACACCATTCAAGACATATATATGAAGTACAAAATAATCCCAAGGAGAATATTTCGTGACCTTCTACAGTTTGAGATACTATTCTAGTATCCTCTAATATAATTTCTACCTTATTTGATACATGTTCATCACACCCTTTTATATCTATATAAATTATGAAAATTCTAGGCCAAAAGATGGATTACCTATTCATAGTGGTGAATCTTGATACATCGTTAGGGGTTTTGTCTTATAGTATACTCCCTTATAAAGAGGTCACCATGAGATAGTAGGGTATCAATTTTTTTGGAATTCGTTTTTCCTAGAGATGATCTTCTTTGACATAATACTATAAAATGGAATGGAAATTTCATTATCATTCCCCTCATGATTTATATGGCTAGAGGGTTTCCCATTCATCACCTAAGGAAGAATATATATTCATAAGGGTGAATGATATATTTGGTAGAGTCTATTTGGACTAGAGTTTCATGTATTGGGAAGGGTGAGAACCCACTTGGATAGTCTCTTTATGAACGATCAGGGAATGCGGTTTATAGAGTTTCATCCTATATTGGATAATTTTTGCAATATATTCCATGATGATTTCTTTGGATTGAGTCCTATGAGATATGTAGAGTTCACTATTGGGGCAGTGCCAAGTTCAACACATTTTCCATTCCCCCTATAATATGGAACCTACTGAGCTCTAGGAAGACAATAAACAGATTGAATAATAAATGAAAATGTTTTTTATAAGACCCAAAAATTCTCCTTGGGGTTCACCTATTATTTTAACAAATATGGTGGTCGATACCATTATGCGGTGAATAGAATTATGATGATTTAACCGACATACAGTGAAGAGATGGTGCCCACTTCTTCATAAAAAAAACCACATCTACCAGCTTCAAGTGATTTATGTTTTCTATATGATATATTTTATGTAGGTTTATTATATAGTGCATATAAATCCATAAATCATACTATGTATAGTTTTACAAAGTAGGATCGACTTGTATGAGTATCTGGTAATGTATTACATCATTATAAATTCACCTATAGTCTTTATGGAATTTATTAATCAAGTCTTCTACTCGTATCTGGATTCATTTTTGGTAGTATTTATCATTGAAATCATGTTGTATTCTCGCACAAGAAATATCCATTAAAAATATCTTAATATCATAATAGATAAACTAATATAGAATCAGATATACTCTTAGATCAATAAATAACCATTTTTTGTCGATAATGTTCACTTCATGGGTCATATTATTTCATAGGACGATGTATTTGTTTAACTAGAGAAAGTGAATTCCATGTTTTCCGAGGAGCAGGAAAAGAATGTCTTTTACATACACAACTTCTTAGGGATAACTAGATACTAGATATGATTAATTAAAATATTTTTCACACCTAGAATCCACTCTTATGGGATTGACTAAAAAGGATATTAATTTCTTTTGGTCTGAATATTTGGAGATATAATTTCAGGAGATTGAAGAGATACCAACTTAAGCAATAATCATGATTTTTTTAGTGCTAGTCAGAAGCTCTATTATTTGCTATGCTGATGTATGAATGTAATTTGATGTATTTCTAATGTAGGGAGATCATGTTTTCCAATACATCCCATGCCATCTATGGACTCTTGAGTAAAATTACCCCATGAACGACCTCAAGCATGGATCCTTGGTAAATGTCTTAGATTGTTGGAGGTATCCTATTTTGGTGGAGAAGTTCATCATTTTCAATATCCATAAAATTATCAAATATTTCTCCACACATAATTATTTGAATCTCTAGATGTATATTTGGTTTGAATACCTATATTAGTTCGAATTTTAGCTTGTTTATACACTCCGGAAGACAAATGAAGTGGTTGAAACATTGAACCATAAGACTCAGACACATTCCATTCAGGTGGCCCACAGTGAGTGGCAGTTTATGGATCTATTTTCCTAGGGGAACCTTGTTGTTCAAGAGTGTTATCTAAAACTTATTCTAGTTGCTTCAATAGTGATATCCTCAAATCTAGAACATGTATAGATTAGATAGATTTTGTCATGACCCCCTCCCCACAAAGTGTACCCCTCCTGGGCCGGCAATGTGAGAAGGGAGATAATGACCCCCGAGTCCCGCCTCCAGTAGGCCCCGGGTTGGCGACTAGCACCGAGGGTATAATACACACACAAATGGGAGGCATTTCCCTCTAAGAGAACACATGCAGAAGAGAGAGATAGAATAGACTCCAACCAACTCCAACTCATAACTGAAATATAAAAGAAACCCAAGTATATATATGAAATGTCATGCAAAAGTACTACAACTGAAAGGGCAAACTAAAAGTACCCAAAAGAAAGTAAAACGACAGCGACCACAAGCCCAAACAGCTCCTCCTCCAACCGCAAGCTAGTAGTAACCAGCTTGATCTCCAACCTGCTCCAAGTGACCTAAAAAACAGTTTATATGTACATAGGGTGAGTATAATAGTATAATCAGTAGGATCCTCCTCAAGCCTCTCGTGCAGAAGTAAAGAAAGCATGCTAAAGCCCAGTGAACAACAAGTGAAACTAACTCGTTACCTAAACAGGTATACTAAGTTCCCAACCTCACCATGGCTACTCTCACCAAGTAACACTTACAAGAATATAGCATATAGCATAGAATATCAAGGGTAACCCGCCACTACTTCCCCACTGGTTTGCCACTTTTCCCCAACGACATACGTCCTGTGAATCTCTCTCCAAAGGCTTGCCCGCAGACACCTAGGCTAAGCTCCACAATCTGCACCTCGTGCACCACATAGGCTTGCCCACAGACACCTGGGTGAAGCACTTACCCTTGGTATAGTTCTCTTACAATAATAGTTTTCACTCTACCATCGGTATGGCGCCGTTTGAAGCCTTGTATGGTCGGCCATGCCGTTCTCCGTTGTGCTGGACTGGGGTCGGAGAGTCAGCAATTCTCGGACCAAAACTAGTGCAGAATACAACAGAGATGGTTCAGGTGATTCGTGAGAGGATTAAGACAGCACAGGATTGTCAGAAATCATATTCTGATCAAAGAAGGAGACCATTAGAGTTTAATGTTGGGGATCATGTGTTTCTAAAGGTGACTCCCCGTCGTGGGCAGCGAAGGTTTAGTCGTGGAAGTAAGCTTTCTCCCCGGTTTGTTGGGCCTTTCGAGGTGTTAGCTCATGTTGGAGCTGTGGCGTATTGAGTAGCACTTCCCCCTCAGATGAGTCGGATACATGATGTTTTCCATGTATCACAGCTCAGTCGTTATCTTCATGATGAATCTCATGTTATCGATTGGGGAGAGATCGATATTGACGATGATGCAACCTTCGAGGAGCGACATGTGGAGATCCAAGACCACAAGGAGAAGGTGTTGCGTGGGCGTTCTATCCCCTTAGTTCGTGTCTTGTGGAGACACGGTGGCATGGAGGAGAGTACCTAGGAGCGTGAGTCACAGATACGTTCTCAGTACCCAGAGTTGTTTAATGTTTAACTCTTTCCATGTAATGACGTTTCTTTTATGGTTAGACCTTTCATGTTTTATTTATGTACCTTTGATGTAATGTTATGTTTGAATTGTTTGGTTATGGATTATTTGTTTCCATACTCTCGGATGTCGTAGTTTTGTTCCAGATTTTGAACAACTCATGGTGGTTTTCCCCTGAGAGGTAACTTATGGGGTGGTTGTTCGAACCCCTCTTTTCTTCTGGGTAGGTTTTTAATTCTCGAGGACGAGAATGTTTTGAGAGGTATCTAATGTAATGGCCCGAACCTCCCTGGTCCATTACATTGTGAAAATTTGGTGTTGGAGGTGTTCCGGGAGGTCAAGGTGACTTATTCCCCAGCTTCTGCCTACCGGTAGCTCGGTTTACCGGTAGCTGCTGATTACCGGTAGCTCGGTCTACCGGTAGCTCGGTCTACCAGTAGCTGCTGATTACCGGTAGCTCGGTCTACCGGTAGCTGCTGATTACCGGTAGCTCGGTCTACCGGTAGCTACTGATTACCGGTAGCTCGGTCTACCGGTAGCTGCTGATTACCGGTAGCTCGGTCTACCGGTAGCTGCTGATTACCGGTAGCTCGGTCTACCGGTAGCTGCTGCTTACCGGTAGCTTGGTCTACCGGTAGCTGCATCCTACCAGTAGCTGGGTTTACCGGTATCCACGGTGTACTGATAGCTCGGTATACTGGTAGCCGCAGTCCAGCAGTAGCTCGGCTAACACTTTGCCAAATTTCTAGTTCTGTGAACAGTGTTTCTATCGGTGAGGTTCAGTGAACATTGTTTCTATCGGTGAGGTTCTATCGGTGGACTTCTATCGGTGAGGTTCAGTGAACAATGTTTCTATCGGTGAGGTTTAGTGAACAATGTTTCTATCGGTGAGGTTCTATCGGTGGACTTCTATCGGTGAGGTTCAGTGAACAGTGTTTCTATCGGTGAGGTTCAGTGAACAGTGTTTCTATCGTTGAGGTTCTATCGGTGGACTTCTATCAGTGAGGTTCAGTGAACAGTGTTTCTATCGGTGAGGTTCAGTGAACAGTGTTTCTATCGGTGAGGTTCTATCGGTGGACTTCTATCGGTAGACTTGAACAGTGTTTCTATCGGTGAGGTTCTATCGGTGGACTTCTATCGGTAGACTTGAACAGTGTTTTCTATCGGTGAGGTTCTATCGGTGGACTTCTATCGGTAGACTTGAACCGTGTTTCTATCGGTGAGGTTCTATCGGTGGACTTCTATCGGTAGACTTGTACAGTGTTTCCAGAATCCTAAGAGCTACTGATTCCATACTTTGCCAAATTTCACAAATGAACAATGTTTCCAGACTTCATGAGAGCTACCGATTCCATACTTTGCCAAATTTTGAGTATGTGAACAGTGTTTCCAGCTTCGTAAATTTGACGTTTTCTTTGACGTAAAATACTTTTAAAATAATATTTTAAGGACTTTAAGGCCGATTCAAAGTCCATAAATTCTATATTAATTATTCCTAAGGTCGGGATGTTTTTACATGGTCAAACCGCGTGGGTTAATGCAATCCGTTTTTAATGGAGAATAAATCGGATCTTAAACCGTCGCCTCTCTAATTTTTTTTAAAAGGAACGAGATATCATTCTTCGTTGTTCTTCCTCCTGGTTCTCATCTACGAGACGCTAGAACCTTGCAATCATTCTCGTAGGAGTTTCACAATCAAACGTTACTCAGATCAGTTCCGGTCTGTTGATGCAACCAAGTTGTGTCGATCGTTCTTCCATATAAGGTATGTTTTATCATCGTTCCTTCGGGGATCACCTTCTCTTGTTATTCCTTCAATATTAGCATGTAATCTCCACGGTTCTAATGGGTTTTCTTAGGGTTGGTTGGTACTATCGTACCGTGGTATCCTCCGGTGGATGCAGCTGTCGTGAGGAGAAGAGGACTGTGACCCGTTGTGTGGATAAAGGACGTCAAGAACTCTTCGAGGTAGGGGATTCATGGCTTCTCTAATTGTGTATGTGCAATCGTAGAATTAGCATGATTTAGTCCTTTGGATCACAATGAAATTGACCTAATTAAATACTTGAACCGGATTAAAGGAATTGGTTGATCGCATGTTGTTACTTTGTACCATGAGAACGGTTTGCCTCACGTTTTCCTAGATAGAGTGATATCTATTATTTTCTTTAATTTTTTGCTCATTCATGATGGAAATTGATAAAGATCGTAAAGCCGGAGTTATATGTTAAATAATTGGCTAAAGATAAAGAGGCATGTTAATGAATCTGTTAATTCAAGATGGATTAAAGAACTATTAGTTCGATAATTTCAAAAGGTTTCTGAGTTACCTGCTTTCTTTTAAGGCTGAATGCCTTGTGGTTTGGAGATCTGAGTGCTCATCTTGTATGAAGGCTGAATGCCTTGTTAAAGGTCCGAGAGCCCATTTTGTGATCTTTGATTTCCTGCTGCTTGTGATTTGATGTGAGCCTGGATGGCTGTGGTGATATGTGGAGGCATGGGGACTTGTGGTTGTGGCAGCAGATGACACCTAATGTGGAGAGATGCATCAGTTTATGCATGTGGGTGTCGGGGAGGACACCAAGGATGATGGTATGAGATGAATGTGATGGTTTGATGTTGGTGGTTTGATTATTTATCTGCTTTACTTTTCCCCACTGCTCAAGGTAGCTGGTTTTGCTTACCCTCTTTCTGAAGGAGGCGAAGACACGCGGGGTATGCCACGTGGTTTCCGTGTTTAGCCTCTCGATGGAGGATGGGTCTATGCTCTTTCTATAGGCGGCAAAGACTCGATGGGTAGTATATCTACTCACCGTGTTGATCCCTTTGTGTTTAGTAGCATAGGATGATTTTCTAGAATGCCTGGGAATTTGGGGAAGGTAATTCAATAATTAAAGTTTGTTTAAATGGTGATAATCCATGGGGATGGAGAAACTGGAATTTAATAGTGATGTGAATCCTAAAAAGGATCAGTTTTTGAATGTGATGCCAATTTATTTTAATGTGGTAAATTGTTCATGGTTAATTAATGTTTAAAGAATTAATTAACGTACAATGGAATTGATTAAATGAGAATGGAGTAATCTAATAAAGCTCTTCAAATGGTTGTGTGCTTATAGGATACCTAGTCTTAGAAGTAACAGCCTGGAGTCTGAGAGACGTTAGCTGCAGTTGTGCCTATGACTAGGTAATGCCCATAGTGTGGTTGTGAGTTATATATATTCTTTACTTTTTGTGTTTCTATACGCTACTCCACCCTGTCGGTAAGGGAAACTGACACCCCTGGGATTCTGAGCCCTGGGGGGGGGGGTGTTTTCCCCAACATTCTGATGGGAGGTTGAATGGCTGACTACCCCCTTTGGCCCCGCTCTCTTCTCGTGGTAGATACTTGTGCCATGAGGCAAGCGGTTAGTTACCCCATATATGTGTGTAGAGGGCTGTAATGGCCTGTGGTTATTCACACACATATATTCTGGATATAGTACCCTATGGACTACTATAGGTGTAACATGTATAGGCTGTGATGGCTTGAGGATCCTTACTCGGAGTATGGGCTGTAATGGCTTGAGGTATTATACCTGACGTATGATACATGTTATGCGAGCTGTGGTGGCTCCCAGAAACTACCTGGTTACCTTTGGTTGTGAGGATGGTATGGTGCTTTTCCCAGGTGTCTGCGGGCAAGCCTATGTAGTGCACGAGGTGCAGATTGTGGAGCTTATCCCAGGTGTCTGCAGGAAAGCCTTTGGAGAGAGATGCACAGGACGTATGTCGTTGGGGAAAAGCGGAAAACCAGTGGGGAAGTAGTAGCGGGGTACCCTTGATATTCTATGCTATATGCTATATTCTTCTATGTGTTACTTGGTGAGAGTAGCCATGGTGAGGTTGGGAACATAGTATACTTGTTTAGGTAACGAGTTAGTTTCACTTGTTGTTCACTGGGCTTTAGCATGCTTTCTTTACTTCTGCACGAGAGGCTTGAGGAGGATCCTACTGAGTATACTGTTATAATCACCCTATGTACATATAAACTGTTTTTCAGGTCACTTGGAGCAGGTTGGAGATCAAGCTGGTTATTACTAGCTTGCGGTTGGAGGAGGAGCTGTTCGGGCTTGTGGTCGCTGCCGTTTTACTTTCTTTTGGGTACTTTTAGTTTTCCCTTTCAGTTTTAGTACTTTTTCATGAAATTTCATATATGTACTTGGGTTTCTTTTATATTTCAGTTATGAGTTGGAGTTGGTTGGAGTCTATTCTATCTCTCTCTTCTGCATGAGTTCTCTTAGAGGGAAATGCCTCCCATTTGTGTGTGTATTATACCCTCGGTGCTAGTCGCCAACCTGGGGCCTACTGGAGGCGGGACTCGGGGGTCATTATCTCCCTTCTCAAATTGCCGGCCCAGGAGGGGTACACTTTGTGGGGAGGGGGTCGTGACAGATTTCGGTTCCTGAAGGTTTATTCCTAAGGGAGAGATTCATAAGTGAGAAACCACCTTCTAGTTGGGTTGTTGATGAGAATGAGATCCTATACATACATGGGAGTGTGTATGCTCTTGATGAAATAATGGAAGAGTTGATATAAAAATATATTTTTGGGTTAGTATATTAGAAGTATAATGATTAGGATCAAAATAATATTTTCTAGATGGATCTATTACAAGAGGGATAAGGGGTGAACTATAGTTTTATAAACATTAGTTTTAAAAGAGTTATAATAAACTAATTCACAAACCTATTAAAAAAAAATCATATTTTGACTTGTCCCTCACCTTGATTACCAATGTATCATAATATGGTTGATTTTGATATATCAGAGAAAAAGTATCATAATCATAAAAAATATGATTATATCAGAGTTGTAATGATTGTAATAAAAATATATATGATTATATTAGTATGTCTCAGATTCATAGAATATCTAATTAAATTTATGTTGTGTCTATATTATTTAGAATCGTTATGGTCATAGAATTACAAATAAGAACAATGAAATAAAATTAATTATAATAAATAAGTAAAATAATAGAAAAATATAAGAATGATTTTTTGATATTTAAAAGAAAAGATCTCTTTTAAATTCAAGAGTAATATAGGCACAGACCTTGACTAAACTTTTTCCTAGTTTTATACTTAAAAGAATGTCTGTCATTTCTCAGCAAGGAAAGACTTCAATATGAAAATCAACATTGATTTGTCTTTCTATCCCTGAGAGCCCTTGATTATATGGATCGACTCTGCCTTTCTCTCCCCAAAGGACCACTATCAATATGATGATCAAATTCTCCATCTTTCTATCCCTAAAATCCATCGATCATAATGAAAGATTATATGCAATATTATAATGAAAAAGTATTATTAAAGGGACAATCTGACAAGGTTCCCTTAATAATACAAAACTATAAAATAATTTCAAAATACTATGATTAATCCATTCATATCCTGTAATATTCAGAGCTATATCACAAGGATAATTTTCAGATGAAATAAATCAATACCACATATACTAATCAGGATTCAAACTCTTTTAATGAACAAGAATTTATAGGTGATTTTCCAATAGTTATCTTGATCTTGCAATGGTCATATTTTCTCTGAGTTTTCTGCAAACACTTGGACACCGTGCATTTGGTAGTTCATATCAATCTGAAAAAACATGTCCAATATTGTATTTTTTACACCATTATAGTGTAAAAAGTATTCATTAAATTAAAAATCAGTACATTATATTCATAATTTAAACTATTTCAGTAAGATGTACTATTTTACAAATTTCATTATGATACTCTTTGTGAGTTTGAATCAGATTTTTATTGGTTCTAGAATATGTTTGACTGCAATTAATTTTTCAGCACTAAAGACAAGGCAAAAATTATTTCATCTGATCTAATAATGGTGAATTAAATGTTTATCAGATCCATACATATTATAATAATATTAATAAAGAATTTAGGTTTATATTTATGAATACTTTTAAACTAATTATAAGTATGGTAAATGTTTTTTTTTTCAACAAAAACAATCTAAAAACAAGTTGGACATAAAAATTTAGTAATCAGTTATTTAAGAAAGAGTTTTTGATTTCAAAAACAAAAGGAATGGAAAAGTCATAATAAATACTTTTGACTCAACAATATCTCCCTTTTGGGAAATCACAAACATCAAGACTTAAATTAAAAATAACATTGAAAGATGTATAATCCATTATCATTAAAGTACTTAATATTAAAAATTGAACACTAAATATTATCTCCCCTTCAGTTTATGACTTATTGGAATATGACGATGAATAAGAATATCTTCCCCTTAGGATAAAGGCTCTCATAAGGATCTTATTATCTCCCTTAAAATAATTTCTTTCCATTTATAGAAATCTATACTATGAATGCTTTCCCCACCTTTGAATAATTTATCACCCTTAATTAAAACATCTCCCATTTTATATTTTCAAAAATAATGATGAATCTTCTTGTATTTCTTAAAAAGGGTGTGAGAAAAAACTATACAAAACCAAATAATAAACCCCATAATCGTCGAGAATAAATAAAATAACATTCCACCAATCAGAATCTGAAAACATTCAAACAAATCATAATGGGATGAATATGTCATTGATTAATTAACATCTTTAAAAAATATAATTGTAAAAAAAATATTTCAAAAGTAAAACAATGTTAATATTTTTTTATTAAAGATTTCATAATGGTTTTATTCTTCTTGAACTCTTTCCTATCGTCCTCAAACATTTCCATCACATCATTTTATCTCTGAATTTTTCCTTCTGGGATCTGAAATATTTCTTCCAAATATTAATTCTTATTATTTAAATAGAATATTTCATCTTTATAATTATTGAGTCTTTATATATAAAACTTAATGTATTTTAACTTTCCATGTAAATCTTTGATATCTTGAGTCTAATTTTCAGTGTTATTCATAAACTGCTCCATATATTTTACCCTATTAAAAATGAATTTTGATAACTCATTGAAATCTTATAAAGAGTTATTCATTTCATTTTTCATGTCTTCAATACTATATTCATGTGACATGAAATCAATGTCAACATTATTTTATAACTTCAAAACATTATTGCTTTAGTTTTTGTGAGTATGAGGACTTTCATTAAACACCTAAAGATGAGCTTCATTCTGAATCACCGTATCTAATAAAACATTGATTGATTATGACTTCTTAATTTGAATACAATGAATCAATTTGACCATGGATTTAAGTCAAGGGAATAATTTAATTGATCCTTTGAGTAGATGTAAATCTTGAATGAAGTAATAAACTCCCTATAAAGTTATCTTACTTGTTGAATCTGATTATACTGTCTCAATAGATTTAGATTGACTAGTTTTGACTTCAGATTCTTTACCTTTATTTATTTATTTCAATGAAACTACATCCTATACATTTTCACAAACTTCCCTTTCATTGGGAAATTCAATTAAATATCTATAATTGGTTGTATCTTTCTCAAGCTTTGTATTTAAAGTTTGATCTTTCTCTTACTTATTGAAAGAGGATTCATGTACTTTTGATGATGACGATTTTTCCTTGTCTGGACATTCAGATTTTTCATTATGATCGATCTTGGAGGGTAAATATCATCATGAATCATGTGATGTTGTTAAGGAAAAACATTATGAGATAAACTATTCATCTTTTTATTCATTTTTATCCTCATCACCTTTATCCTCAACATATTTAGATTCTTCTCCTCTAAATTATTCATTTTCATCATCATGCACTTATTCTTCTACAATATTTTCTTTATATTAATTTTTTTATCCTTGTTGAACTTATTTAGTTAATGTATCAAACATTATAGAACTTTATTCTATTTATTTATTAAATTACTCATGAAGTTGAATTTCTGATCTAAAATCACCTTTACTAATAGGTATCGATTCTGATTGTTTTTATTGAACTACTGGTGCTACAAATTCCTCAACAACAACTTCAGCCTTTACCTCTTCTAAAATATGGGGAATATTAATGTCAAATACAATGGTTTCTTAAAAGTATAATCTATAATCTAGGTTTGGTTGAATGGTATGAATAGAAGCTTGTTCCAGAATAACTTTTCCTGAGGACTGCACTATTATTTTTTAACAATGTTTTACACAAATGAGCTTATGATAACTTATTCTTTTACTTATTATTATTTATTTCTTCTTGAAGAACATCAGTACCATGAATATTTAAGGCTTTTTCTTTGGCTGGGTTATATATGAATTAAGGATAACATTATTTCCTTTGTTATTTTGTTTTTATCCACTCATGATTTACATCATCATTAACTAACATCTGTTTATTTTCATTTATCAAAGAAAATGACTCTTCTTTGATTTTATTTTGGAGTTCATTCTGGTTATATTTATTCTTTTTCATCTTCATCGTCTTCTAATTACACTTATTGAATTTTATAGCCAATTCTACTTTTGATACATTTTTAATTAAATACTTTAATTTAGCATAAAAAATAAACCACATTATTTTCAATGTATCATCACTGATAAATTGGATTTTCAATGTCTTCATATTTGACTTTTTTAAAAGAGTTATAATTTCATGATTCCAATCATTAAATTTCATAAGATGCTTAGAAACATGATGATTTGATACATAATATCTCGGATCTTGATATTGTTCATGGTAAGAAAAATAAATTATATAAGATCAATTTTCTCATATTCATAATAAAATCCATAATGAAAACATCAATAACCTTTAAAGAGTCATGATCTCGTATCATCAAAATAAATAATCCTTGAATCTGAGGGGAAACAACCCGATTATTTAAAGATAGATGAGTCAACTTCTAGTATTTTTCATCAAGACTAAACATGGATTATTCACCCTTATTTTTATCTATAGAACCCTTTTTATATAGTATATTATGAGAGGGATAGAAGTATTCAACATGTAATGGAATTTTGAGCTTACTAGTCACTTTATTATATGAAAATTTATAACTATTTTCATATATCCCGAATGATATATTTTTTTTTTCTTCTTCAATGAACAATTTAATAGACTTATAGAAATTGTGAACAAGATTAAGATAAACCAAATATTACTTTTAATCATTGTTTACTACGTAAAGAGATTCCCAACCTTGGAATTTTATAATCCTTTTCATTGTAGAAGCGTGATTTTCAATGAATTTTCTTTTAACCAACCAATCATAGAAAACAAACCACTTGCATAATCAATAGTAGTAGGCATCATATTATGAGATGAGATTGGTGATTTATATATAACGAAAGCTTTCAATCTGAGGGAATTTAAGGGAAACAACACATCGGGGAAAACGTTTGAGAATACCAAGGACGGACATTGGGGACCCCTTTATATATGAAAACTAAGTGAGGGTTATACTTCAAGACATAATAAAATGGTAGAGATTTTAATTTATCTGATCTGAAGGTTGAAAATAATATAAAATAATATTAAGAAATTATGATCTCTTGAGATTTTAAATACTTTATTATATTGATAGAGAATATAATTAGAATGTTTATAAATTTTATTATATTGTATAAAAGTGATTGTAACAAAAAAAATATAGTGAATTGTAATGAAATATTAAAAAAAATAATAGGAAAGGAAGAATAACTTTCATAGTTGGAAAGTTTCATTTTCAGGAATAACATGTTCTTCTTGAATTTTTAAAAATAATTACTTTATCATTGTTTTAAAATATTGATTATGATAGTTTTAAAATATTGAATATAAAAAATTTTAATAAATGAACTAAATATAGGATATCATTAGAAAATCATAATTTACCTTTAAGAAAAAAATTAAATATGATATTTTAGTAATAAAAAATTATTATGAAAATTTATTTATTATGAAATGTTTATAAATAATTAGTACAGAAATGTTGAAATTTTTTCTTAGTATGTTGATCCTTTTACGAATATTGACATTAAAAATCTTCTAAAGAATTATGAATCCAGAAACCTCATTATGACAATGTTTTTAATAAAAACTAAAATTTTGGAAAACTATGTTTTTAAAAAATAATCATATGTGATCCCGATATGAAATTTAGTTTATTAATGTAAGGATATGGGTAAAAAATATATATATATATTAATGATCTCTTTACATTGATAATTCATATCTTCAATTTAATGTAATCAAATCTATCAGAAGGAAAGGGTTTTGTAAAAATATCCCGAAGTTTTTCTTTCATTTTGATGAATTATAAAATGATATTTCCTTTAATTTTTTGATCCCAAAGAAAGTGATGCCTTATATATATATATATGTTTGTGTTTTTAATAGGAGTTATGTGAATGGTTATTAAATAATGAAATGGAAATATTATTATCACATAGTATTTTAGTTTTAGGAAAACTAATTCCATAGTTAGTTGCATACATAACACTTGAGCACAAAACATTCCAGCTGCCACATGTTCAACATCAGTAGTGGAAAATTCTAATGAGTTTTGTTTCATAATAGACCAAAAAACTAATGAATACCCTAATAAATATCAAGTTAAATATGTAATTATTTAATCCATTCAACAAACACCAAAGTAAGCATACAAAAAACCTTTTAATTCAAAAACATTTCGAGATGAACAAAAAATTCCAAAATCCATAGTTCCCTTAAGATAATTAAAATAACTTTTTTATATCATTATGATGAGATTTATTTAGATTATATTGATATCTTGTACATAAGCATACAAAACAATTATGTTTGGTCGACTAGCAGTTGAGGATAGTAAACTACCTATCATACCCTTAAAAGTTGTCTGATCAATTGGTTGCCCAGCCTCATCAAGTGTAAGTGTATTTGAGGCACCAATGAGAGTACTTATACTTTTAGTTTTGTCATATCAAATCTTTTTAAGAAGCTATTTAATATACTTATATTTATATATTTATTTACCTTTTAATTTTTCAGAAATTTTAAAAGCAAGAAAAAATTTAACTTGCCCATCAAACTCATCCCAAACTCATATTTCATAAAATCAACAAATGATTTATTTAATATTTTTGAGATGATACTAATATATTACCATCAACATATATATGAAGTATCATAATTTTTTTTAACTTTTTTTAAAAAAATGGTTGAATTAGAAATTCTCTCAACAAAGTTTTTTTCTAAGAATAATCATGTTAGCCAATCATACCAACCTATAGGGCCTTTTTATGTCCAAATAAATATTTTGTATGTTTATCAATATATTCAAGATGTTTGTTATTTCAAAACTAGGGGTTTTCTACAAAATGTTCCTCCTGAACAAATTTTTTATAAAAATAAAAATTCACATCCAGTTAAAATAGTATGAAATTAAAGAAAACTACAAAGGATTGTATAATAAGAATAACATCTATTCTTTCTACCAGTGCATAGGTTTCATCATATTCATTGCATTATTTTTCATTAAATACATTTGTAACAAGTCATTATTTATTTTTAATAACAATTCCATTTTCATCTCATTTTTTTTCTAAAAACACATTTACTAGAATTATAAAAGTTTTTATATGTCATTGAACTAAAGTCCAGACTTTATTCCTTTCAAATTCATTGAGTTCATATCAAATATCATTTATATAACCTTAATATCCTAAATACACATCAGAATTATTATTCTTAAATTGGGAAATGAAGGATAGTTTTTCAACTTAATTTCATATTGAAATTCTAGTACTAACTAGTTGATCAACATCTCCAATCATACTATCTTTAGGATTATTCCTATTAACCAAATCTTTTATTGGGTTTTATAAAATCTTTTCATAAACATAAGGAAACATTATTCTTGGGTAAATACTTCAAAAACTATTTCATGGGTATTTTCTTATAATAATAAGTTTCTTACAATGGTTAAAAATTATTGTTAGAAAAATAAATCTTAGGATGTTGGTAGGGGTTGTTTGAAAATAGAGGGCTATGTTTCAACAAATTTGACGTGTACGGTTTCCTCAATAGTACAATAATTGTTATTAAAAAACCTCTATGTCTTAGATGTTCTGGAATCCCCTAAAATATTCCTTCATTGGATTTGGGTGGAAATTTATGTATGTTATCTTTCATATTCATGATGAATACTATACATCCAAATACATTGAAGTAAGAAAATCTTGGTCATCGACCTGTCCAAAATTCATAATGAATTTTATTAATAAGAGGTCTAATCAAAAATTAATGTATTGTATATCTAGATTTACTAACCGCTTCATCCCAAAAATGTTTATCAATTGAGTATTAATTCAACATGGTTGTTGTTATTTCGTGAAGAGTACGATATCTAATTTCAACAACACCATTTTTTTGAGGAGTTCTAGGACTTCATGAACTGTCTTGGGACTTTGGTATCCGGATACCCAAGCTATCACTTAAATGTAATGAAGGTAATTTTTGATCCCCACGGGTTGGTTACTAGCACATGGAATCATATAAAATGAAATTGGGAATGAATTTTCCACAAAACAAAGCGTAAGTAAAAGAGATAAGAATGTATGCATTATAAAAAGAAGCTTCACTGAGAGTAAAGTAATAGAATACAACAAGGAATAAAAATCCAAAATTACTTCATCATGGGTAATTAAATCGGAAAATAGTTCCAAATTACTAAAGGAAACAACTCACCATGTCCAAATCTGAACAACTGGATCCACCTATAAGAGATCCCTTCCATTTTATCGAACCTAGAAGAAGGATGTCTATAAACACCCGAAGGAAAATGTATGGTGTGAGACTATGCTCAGTAGGATACCACCAAATATTTAAAAATATTTTCCAAATATATATTATCCAAAGAAAACCTTTCACATTTCAAATTTAATGGGTTTGGAAATTCAACAAAATATTTTAACAAAACATGTTATAAATTTCTAAAATGACGAAAAAATAATTTTAAAGCACAATATTTACCTTATAACAGATTTTATATTCCTAAAACACTTAATTAAGTTAATCATTTATATAAAACAGTGTATATCTATTTAGTATGGATGTAAAGAAGTTAAAAAAAATTGGCATACATTTACATCTCAAATATAAATAAACAAGCGAGAAACATGATCATATTCTAAGTAGGTATGATGCTATTAACCAGATATAAGATTCCACACTCTCTATGTAATCACAAAAAAAAGATTACTCCCTTCCCCCTAACGCATTCCATAGGTGACTTCTCACCCTACCACTAGGGACGAGACTCTCCTCAGGTTTGTTTTAGAACTTTGTAATATTGTAGAGTGTGTGAAAAAACTCACAAACTACCTAAGGATTTCATGTTCTCTTACATGATGTGAAGCTTATTATAAGACACCTTAAAATACAAACAAATCCCATTTATTTTCATTAAAAACAAAATTGACTTTTAATAAAAAAACCTGCCATTTCTGTAAGATAAAAGTACTGGATTTATAGCCATTGAGTTTTAAGACATTTTCACATGTTTGAAATCCATTAAAAATCAATTCCATTTTTTTGAAATTAATTTTAACAATAAAATTGAACAATTTAATTGAACAAAATTCTATAAAATATATAATTTAAATTAAATAATTTAAATCAACTGATTTCCATAAACCCTCCCCAATTTAATAGAATTTCTGGTTTTTCAAATTTTCATTCCAAACCCATTTAAAATATTTCAATTCACTGGAATCAGGTTTTATTAATTAAATTAAAAGAAAATTTTACTAATTGAATTTAATCCAACAATTAATATAAATCAATAAATACATTGATAATCAGTTTGTCCAATCGAGAAAGAACCATATACTTCTTCCAGAAACTCAAGACATGCAACAACGCCCATCAATGAGAACAAAGGTGGAGAAGGCCTCAAAACCCAACCTATAAATAAGACCCTACACCATAGGGAATAGATCCATCAATTATAAGATGATCCATTGAATAATAAAGAGATTAGAAAGAGTTAAACTTGCAGAACTAGAGAGAACACTTACCCTGAAACCACACCATAAGAGTATCAATGATCTAATGCCAAACGAAAGGATTTAAAAGGCCTAGACAACACAAGAGCCTCAGCCTAGTTGGCGAGGACTCACCAAGTGAATCTAAGAGACCTGAGTTCAAAAATAGGTGGAGACATATTTCAGGGTTACTATATCATTACTATATTAGTAAATGTAGCAAGTACTATAGTAGACAATGTTCGATACTATAGCAACAAGAACTATTCATCTGTTTGGGTTTTCGAGCCATCAGTTTGGGCCTCCTGTCTTTTAAGGCCTTCAGAACATCCATGGCCTTCGGGCTAGTAAGGAGTTCAGGACAACTCAAGGCCTTTGGAACACCTAAAGGCCTTTGAGCCATCTCAAGGCCTTCAATCCACCTAAAAGTGTTCAAAGATGACTAGAAAAAATATACAAGGAGTAGTCTCCAAATGGGGATTCATATTAGTTTCTTTTACAAGAGCAGAAGCTAAGAGTATTTTTTTAGAAAGAGAGGGTATGACATTTCCATCAGGACCAGCATGTGATTATATATGAAGCCTAGCTGAATAGCCAAGTTAGGGTGGATCGATGATATCATGATGAAGTAGTTTTTAGGAGGAGTTTCAAGTATAGGCTATATATTTCCCAAGACATACGGGTCATGTAATCTCTAAGACTACAATACTTATAAGGGTTACCCCTCATCCCTTAAAAGTGGGGTTATCAAAAATAAATAAAAAATAAGGCCTTTGGGATATTTGAGAAGAAGTCCTAGACAGATCGAAGATTTCCTAGGGAATTCCTAAGGTTGAGGAGGAAAGAGCTATAGTGGACAAAAGAATAAAATTCCATCTACACTGCCCATTTTAAAAACGCAGGTTGGGGTATTACACGATGTAAAAATCTAATACACGTCATGAACCCTTTAAAAAGAGTAACCACTGAAAAACGTGTCACCTATACATTAATTATAATGATTCAAATTAAAAATATTTCATTTACTCCTTCACGGCCTGTAATGACCCATCATAATTTATACCCTTCAAAACATGAAGCCATTCATGACTTGAATGCATAAATGTTACATGATGTGTATCCCTGATACATGATAGTAATCCTATGGTATCCTACATGAAAAAGTCAGTTTAAAGGCAATAATCCAATATATATCTGACTTTACCCTTATAGGAATCCTCCTAATTAATGCATTACCCATACCCATCCAAAGGAAAAGTAAACCACAACAATGTTTAAGACATGCCTGTCAGAGCCGTAACAGGTTGTTACAACCTCCCCACCATAAGAACTTTTTATCCCCCAATGGCATTTGGAGAAGCTTCCATGCCAAAGTGACGAGGCCACTGCTCTCTTACATGTTCCTTGTGTTCCCACATATCATGATTATCAAAACCATTCCTTCATATCACACAATGAAAAGGTATTTTCCTCCCACAAAGTACCTTGACCTCAGAATCAACTATCCTGACTAGTAGCTTAGTCAACGATAAATTAGTATTGATATCATGAACATTCCATCGCAAAATGTGAGATGGATCAAATATGTACTTTCTCAGCTACGATACATGGAACATGTAATGTATCAACATCAACTACTATGGAAATAATAAATGGTATCAGACCTTCTTCACCTACTGAACAACCTCAAAAGGTCCCACAATACGAGCAGCTATCTTCCCTTGCATCCCAATTCATCGATGATCCAACTGAGGTGAAACATTCAAGAACAATAGGTAACCAACTAAAAACTCCAAAGGTGTATGGTGATTATCAATATAGGACTTGTACCAAATCTTTTCTTTCAGTATTATTTAAAGAATCAGCTGAATCTTTGATATTGTCTCTTGTAACAAACTTGGTCCAACCAAGGAACCATCTCCAACCCCCGACCAAAACAACAGATATTTGCATGTATGATCATACAAGGCCAAAACATGTTCCATTCTAATCTCATACTGGTAACTATTTTTATAAAGGACCCAACCATTCCCAAGTGATCACCCCCGAAGTTGACAACACAAGCGTGAAGAACATCTTTAAGAATATGTAGAGCCCTTTCTGTCTAGCCATCTGACATCAGATTATAGGTCATGCTCAAATGAACCTTAGATCCTATTGCATCTTTAAGGCCTCTACAAAAGTGATAAGTAAACCCAGGATCCCTATTAGATACTATAGTAGATGGAAGTCTTTGAAAATGAACATTCTCTTTTATGAGAGAATTTCCAACTACTCAACCATTGCTATATCATGATTGAGTAAAAATTGAGCCAAATTTGTTTTCCTACTGATCAAAAACCATAATTCATTCTTTTTACCAAGATATGAGGAAACCTAACTAAAAATTGCATAGATATTTCACCCTAGATTCATGTTGGGACAGGAAGTGGCTGATATAGACCTGAATGTTTCTGGTGATCGACATTCACCTGGGGTCATGAATAACAATGGGAAACAATCTAAGAAATTCGCCATCTCATACGAGGAAAAAAACTACAACCTCATGTTTTAAAACATCATAGTTGTTCATAGGTGCACAAACCACAATGAATAATGGAAATCCCCCAACACATGCTTCCTTTCCAAGAATGGAAAAATGAAGTCATTCTGATAATATAGAACAACCTCTTAGGAGAACAACAACTAGGTAACTATATCCCCACCATAAATAGAGTTAGTAATTATATGTAATTAATCATCGTGTCCATAGACCTGAAGAATCATCTAAAGAAGTGCGGATGTGAACTGAACACTGGATAAATAATCTTTAGCCCCTTTATCTTGAAATTCTATATGAAATTGTGCAAAGAGATCCATCAAATTACACTCTTCTAATGATTCTTTCACAACATGGTTTGGAAGTTTCCTACTAAAAGCATTTGCAATGACATTACCTTTCCCCAATGTATATGTGATGTTGATGTTTAAATATTGAAGGTACTCCACTGAATGACTCTATAGAAGAATAAAATCATTTTGGTAGAATATATAACTCATTATTTTGTTGAATGAATACACTAGAAACCCTTCACCAATATGTTATTTCCACCAACTATAAAGTGGATGCATCACTAATATAAGTTACATGTCATGGGTAAGATAACTCTTCTCATGTGTCCCAAGCTGAGGAGATCCATATGCCACTACATGACCACCCTGCATAGAAACACAACCCTCACCTGAAATTGATTCATTTCAAAACACCACATAGTATTTATCGGCTTCTGTAAGAGTCAACACTAATGTTGTAGGAAAAATGAATTTCAACTCAACGATAAAAGTATGAAATTTATCATTTCACACAAACTTTACATCCATCTGAGTTAGGGAATATATCAGAGAATCCAACTTCAAGAATTCCTTCATGAACCTGTGATAATATCTTGCTAAGTCCAAGAATCATTGAATCTAAAAGAAATTTTGTGGCTACTTTGAAGTCATAATATCCTTCACTTTTTGAGGATCAGTTGATACTCCTTGTTCAAAACACCAAGTCTTCCATTAATTTTACATCCTGAATCCATAAATCACACATAGATATCTTGGGAGAAAGGTTTTGATTTTTGAGCAGTATCAGAACTATTCTCAGATGATGAACATGATCCTACTATTAAATTGAGTTGACAATAATGTTATCCAAATATACTACCACAAAGATATGTAGATACTCATGGAAAATCCAATTTATTTAATACATGAAAAGTGTAGGAGCATTTTTCAGACCAATGGGACTAAAAATATACTCATAATAGATATACCTACTTTGAAGGACAATTTTTTGAATGTTAGATTCTTTTGTTCTCAACTGATGGTAACCATACCGAATGTCTATCTTTTAAAACCACTTTCCACATTTGAACTGATCATACAAATCATCAATCAATGAAAATAGTTATTTTTTCTATGCCGTATCTAAAATTGAGATTCCGATAGTCAACACATAAGAAAAGAAAACCATTAGGATTCTTAGTAAAGATAACCAACACTTCCCAAGGCGACACACTCAGTCATATAAATCCTTTCTCAAGAAGATCATCGAACTGGGAGTTCAGCTCCTTCAACTCAGTTGGTGCCATATGGTATGAGGTAATTACAACTGGTTGAGTTTTAGGCATTAAGTAAATAGAAAAATAAACCTCTCATACTGGTGGAGGACTAGGGAAATCCAAAGGAAACACATAAGGGAACTCAATGATGACTATAGAGGGATCACCGGTCATTGAATCTCACTCTAGATCAAAAGAAATCCTTGATATTAATTTCCCCAATTCAAGATAAGTAGGTCTGACACTGCTCGACCTTGAGTCCCAATCTCCTTCAAGGATATGAGACACACCACTGGTTGTATTAAAGTAGACCCATCAAATATAACAATAAATTTGGGATTTATTGGAAAGGATCCAATCCATCTTGAATATGAAATCAAGAGATTTCATGTCAAGAACCAGAAAACTATATGCAAGCTTGAAATTTTATAGGGAAAAGACATAATGGGGACTAAAAGGACACTGCTCTCTCTTCCTACCATGGGGTGTAGTAATATCCATTACAAAACACAGTTTCTCCATAAGAATACTAAGAAGTTTAACGATAAAATTTGAAATAAAAGAGTGATATGCACTGGTATCAAAAAGAGAAGTCACTATGGATGATTCTATAGTAATGGTACCTCTTAGAGTCACTGGAGCCATGACTTCTTCCTATGAGGACTATTATACTATGTGAAGAATCTCCGTTATGGATGCATATGGATGAAACCCTTTTGAATGTGAAGCATTTTATTTCCCCGTAGTTTTAGGATGAGGAAATGATCCTGTCCTACTACAAAGAGTATACAAGTGATGGAAGAATCTCTATATGTGCCCTAAACATCTACTGGAACTATAGTCAATGGGTGCCTCAATGAATACCCTCATAGTGTCACCTATACTGACACACTAATATAATATCCAATACCTTTCTTGTAGAGATATAGAGGTCTATAAAAACTATTCTATTGAGAATTGTTGTGAGAATCATTACGCTTCCATTTTCATTTGAAGGAATCAACACTACCACTAAGAGCAAAAGGAACTCCCATCAACCCTGACTTCCCATCCAGGTCCATCTCAACCATCAACTCCCTATCTATAACATCACGATATGTGGGATGCTTCAATAAGAAGACTTGATAAAATATATCTGATCTATGTCCCAACATGAACCTTCGAACCTTCAACCTATCATTTGATACAATATCAATAGAAAAATGCACCAGCTCAGCAAAATGATTTGAATATTGATTCACAGTTTTTCCAGCCTGATCAAGATTGAAAAAATCCATAACCTTATACAACACCGTTGAATCTATATATAATTGGTTGGGGAAAATAACCTTTATGTCATTCCACACTAAGACCTCATGTTTCCCTACTGTCATCATTGTATCCCACCATCTCCTGCTCGGTCCCTCAAGCATGAAGATGGAACACTTCACCCAAATCACAGTTGGTGTCTCCAGGAACTCAAACAGACATTCTATCTTGCCCAAAAATTCTTCAGTATGTTGAGGATCATGGAGCCTTTGAAAACTGATGGATTATGGAAAAGGAACTCTTTATAATGATTTCTAAGAACATCCCTTTAAGGATACATAGTTGTAGCCTAACCGGGAAATGGAGGTGGATCCTATCCTAGATATTCGATAGTGACACAATCACCTCAACCAAGTATAGATCCACTCGAGTATTTTCTTTAGGTGGTTTAGAAGCAATCTCTTCCTATATCTGATTTAAATGACTTATCAGAGGCATGATTCTACAATTTATTAGAAGATAAAAGGATGATAGTAGATTAACACTCCAACCAAGTTACAAGGAAAAATATTATTTACAATAGATGAGACAAAAAAGATTTGGATTTCACTATTTTCAAATCAGAACCAAGAAAATACTAGAACAAAACCACAATATGTCTTTACCTAACCACATCTGGAGACCAAAGAATCATTGAGGTGAGATCTAGCTAGGCACTTAATCACAACTAGTTCCTATGAATTAACATGATTTAAAAAATTCATACATTCTTCAAGACAAAAGAAGAAGAACCACCCGTTGATGCCAATTTGTCAGAAACCAACCCCAAGAAACCTGGTAACCTGATAACTAAGTTAGCCTTAACATGGCCTGAAGGGTGTTCCCTATCCCCACAGGTTGGCGACTAGAACATAGAATCATACAACATACAAGTGGGACCAATTTTTTTAGAAAACAATGTGGATGTAAAAGAGATAAGATAACATGCATAACAAATGGAATCTTCAATGGGAGTAAGGTACCAAAATAAAAAGTAAAAATTACTATAACCCATGTACTAAAATGATAAAATAGCCCCAAGTCCATAAGGACACAACACACCAAGTCCAAAGTTCAACAGCTGGATCCACCTCTAAAAGATCCCTTACCTTTTCTTGAACCTGGATGAAGGATGTCTAAAAACACCAAAAGGAAAAAAGTAGGCTTTGAGACTAAGACTAGTTGGATTCCACTAAATATTCCATAATAGATGAAAAATAAAGGTTATCTAAAGAATGGATTTCTATTTTTTAAATAAAAAGGTATGGAAATTCGAAATCATATTTAAACAAAACATGCAATACATTTTCAAAATGATGGAAAAATACATTTAAAACACAATATTTACTTTAAAAAAGATGGAATATTTCTAAAATAATGGCTTATGTAAAAAATTTATATAAAATAATTTATAAAAATTATAAATGCATGTAATGCAGTTCAAACAACATTTACATACATTTATATCTCAAATATAAATAAACAAGTGAGTGACATGGTCATTTACCAATTAGGTACGATTCTATTACCAACTATAGGATTCCTCACTCTCTAAGTGATCACATTAAAATGTTCATACTCACATACCCCTGACAGTAGCCATAGGTGACTCGTTACCCCCCATCAGGTATGTGACCTTCCATAGGTATGTTTGAGAATATTTCAATAGTGTAGTGTGTATCCAAATAACTTACCAACAACCTATGTCTTTCTTGTTCTCTTATATGATGGGTAACTTATTTTAAGATAGGTTAAAATAAAATTCAATCCCATTACTACATTTCAAAATTGAGAATTTCTTTTCATTTAAATCCTAAATGGGTTTTAATAAAAAACATTCCCCTTCCACAAGATAAAAGAACTGGATTTCTATCAAATCATTTTAATCAATTTTTACATGTTTAAAATCCATTCAAAATCAATTTCATCTTTTTCAAAATTAATTTCAACAATTAAATTCAAAAATATAAATGAAAAAATTCCATAAAATTCAAAATTTATATTTAATAAATTAAATCGGCCAATTTCCATAAACACGCCATAATTCAATAGAATTGGGTTTTTTCCAAATTTCTATTCCAATAACAATTCAAATCTCCTGGTTCACAAGAATTGGGTTTTATTAATTTTATTCATTTTTTTTGAAATTTAATTAAAACAACAATACATTTAAATAAAAATATACAATGATAACCAATTTGATTAATCAAGAAAAAACTAACTTCCTCTTCGAGAAACACAACACTCGCAAAGATTCTTGGCAACAACAATGAAGGAAATGAAGACCTCAAAACACAACCTAGAAATGAGATCCAACACCACATGGAATAGAACAATAAATTATAAGACAATCCATTGAAAGATCAGGAGAGGGTAAAGAGAGAAACTTGAAGGATGAGAGAGAAAATGTACCCGAGAATAACAATGCAATCAAACATACAATCCAAATACAAATGAAATGATTATTAAGGGCTGGATAGGTCTGTGATTTCCTAGGTAATTGTATAGGTTGAGGGAGAAAGATCTAGAGTGGAGTAAAGAAAAAAATGTCATCCACACTGCCTATTTTAAAGTTCCAGTTCAAGGTATTACATGACGTGTAATCCCAATATGCGCTGTGATCACTTTAAGAAACATAAGCACAAAAAAAAAACGCATCGCCTCGACTTTGATTCAGATGATCTCAATTAAGAACTATTAATTAACTCCTTCAGGATGTGTGATGACCCATCACGATGTCTACCCCAAAAAGCGTGAAGCCGTTCAAAACTAGAATGATGAACTTTTACAGGACGTGTATCCCCGGTACATGACATGTAATCCTCTAGAAGTCATCATGAGAAAGTTGGTTTAATGGTGAGAATCCAATAAAATATGACTTCTCCATTATAGGAATTCTCAAAATTTAAGCTCAAACCTTAACCAACCAATGAAAAGGAAACCCACAACATGGTTCATGATGTACCTATCAGAGCGGTAGAGTGATGTTACATTGGAGGTGAAAAGTTCTTTCCCATACCTTTATTATTATGAAAAGTTTCAAAATGAAAATTTAAAAATACCCCACTATGGTCACTATGAATATATATCAAGGAAATTTTTTCTCAATTTAAACTATGTTTCAAAATTTTTTGAAATAACAAAAAGCTTCAGATTTCATTGTGAGATAATAAACCCTTGTATATATAGTGTAATCATCAAAAAATACATATACTCAGTATTTTCATCCAACACAATGAGTTTTTCTAGGATCGAATAATTTCATATTTACTAAATATAAAGTATCAATAGTTGATACTTATCTATTAGACTTATAAATAGACTTATGTTTCTTAACATATTAAAAAGGATCATAATCATTTGAAGAATTAAAATAAGATCTTTTAGATCCATAATAAAAATTTGTTAGAAAACATCAGTATGTATCTTAGGTTACATTGTCCAAACATTATATTTCATAACCAAGAATGATATTTTATTGTACTATGGAAAGGTATGTCATGGCTCCTGAGGGCTTCTATGTTAAGAGTATAAAAATTCATATGCCAATGGAAGGTAAGAATAAATTTATCATTGGAATTGTGTACTAAGAACTTATCATTACTAAAATTCAAAAGGTAAATATTATCACATAATTGAATTATGATCAAATTTTTGTACTTAATACTTTTAACAAATAAAAAATTTAAAATTAATGATTGAAAAATAAGAAATATGTTACATATTTCGACAATATCTCATTGATAATTATCTCTGAAATTGACTGTTCCAACATTCATCTTGATCATATTTTCAAAAACGTTTTTTTATGAGTCATATGTTTGAAACACCCACTATCCATATACAAAATATTATATTTTATGGTACTTTATTTCTATTCATGAAAATAAAAACATTAGACTTTCATAACCCATGATTTCTTGGGTCCAACAATGTTACTAGATTAAACTATTTTTAAATCAATATTTATTTAGGAATATAGGATTTTTGTTAACTTAGGGATTAGAATTTATTAAGAGAATAATTCTTTTCTATTGGAATCCACTAAGAAATTTAGTGGAAAAGGTATTCTTTGTAAAAACATAATTGTTATTAAAAACTATTTTTATGAGTAAATCTCATTCTGGAACTCTTACAATGAAGATCAATTTGTTTATATAATTTTTCAAGCTTTTATTTATAAGTAGAAATTTTTTATAAAAGTTTCATTAAAGAAATTTCATTATACATTTGTATTGAATCTAAATTCATATCATTTTTAGTAAAGGGTTAAGAATTGATTTTATCAAAACTATTTTATAAACTATTATATTTCAAAAAGTAACTTTTATAAATATTTAGAAAAAAGTATTTTTTTTTCAAAAATAACCATATAAAGATCTTTAGAATGATATGATAATTCATTTAATAAAAAATGTATTTGGGAATTTATTGTATCACTTTTTTTAAAAACTTTTCTATTTTCATTTTATAAAAGTTTTTCAAAACATGTATCATCATTATATGAAGGATGATTATTATCCTCTTTAGGGAAGATTCTTCAGCTAATCATTTGTAATATTTATCATTAGCAGATTAATGATAATTTTAATTTAAAGATATGTTTGTATGGTTCTTAGCTGTTCATACCTTGGACATTAAACAATTATTTTCTTCAGCTACTATGGATAGAAGACAAATGTTCCTCTGTCCAAACATATTACTATCAGAAGAATTATTTGGGGAATCTCCCCAACTTTCACTATAATAATCACTAGCGTTAAGTACTTTCTTTCCTTTTGAATTTTAAAATGATTCTTCATTATTAACAGATTTAATTTCCTTCCAATCATTCCTTTCTAGATTTATAATATCATTTCTAATGTGTCTATATTTCTTGAATTCAATACAAGTAAATTCATCTTATTTATCACTAATTTCCTTTTTTACTTTCTTATAATGATACTGAAAATCCTTCTTACCAACTATCTTTTTCATCCTCTATGAAAGACTAGTTAATTAACTTTCATAACGTTCAGAAATACTAGAATCATATTGAATGATAAGTTATTATTTTATGAAGATGAAACTAATTTTTAAAGAGTTTGAGCTTTAGTAGGAATAGTAGTTGTAGCAAAAAAACTCCAACTTTATTTTCCATACATTTCTCAACAACTCCCTTGAGTCTAAATTCGTACTTGATCAAGGTTCTGGTTAGATTATCCAAGTTAATTTTACTAACATTAGGGTTTTCATCAATAGAAATCATCTTAGGCTCTCATCTAAAAGGCTTGATATCTATTATCATATCAACAATTATTTCATCCACTATACCTTTTTCACCAATGGTTTTAAGAATATTAATTATTTTCAAGAATATATGATGCATCTTTTCCACTCATTTAGATGGTATGAATTCAAGATAAAGATAATCATCTCCTGACATAGCTCTATTAGTTTCAAAAAACTTCTTATATAACAAAATGTGTATCCTCAAACTTCATTGGAATAATGTTAGCTGCTTTACAAGATCATATTTTACTATATATGTTTTTGGTCATAGAACATAATATTTTATTTATTACCCTATATTTGAGTTGATATTCTTGATTCTCTTGATTTTTGAATGTTTTAACATCCTTGTTAGAAATATTATATGTTTTAGTGGGCATCACAATGTTATCAAACTCAGTATTGATAATGAAAGTCTTCATTCAATCTCTCTAATATTCATAGTCTTCTCCATAAAAAATAAGTGGCCTATTGTGATTGATATTTTATTTGGAAGCGATATTAAAACATTCCAAAGTAATAGAAAAAATTTGTTTTCCAAAAAAACCTTAGTTTAGTAAATTTTTATAAACAAAAAGTTTATAAAACACATAAACAAAATTTTAATATTAAAGGAGCTAATAACATATCAGGTATTTAAATAGTGGAATTATAATCTAATACAAAATTTTGGATCAATATATTATATGTATACTAATTATGATAGAAATAATATGTTCATAATAGTTCGATTAAAATGGGGGGATTATATTTTAAAAAAATTAATATTAAATGTGTTTGCACTACAAAAATTAAAAAACCACTATAAGTACAAATGGCCCAAGTCAGACTTAGCCCTCAGTCCAATTACAAATGTATTTTAATTAGTAATATTTCAATATATAAGATTAAGAGTATATTAATCATAAATAATATGATTATATTAAAGTTATAAACATCATAATCAGAAAAGATATGATTATATTAGTATGTCTCAGATTCAGAAAATATTCAATTAAATTCAAATTGTGTTTATCGAATTTAGAATCTGTACGATAAATAAATTATAAATAAGCACAATAGAAGAAAATAATTATAAGAAACAAGTAAAAAATAGCATCAACATAAAAATTATTATAGATATTTAAAAAAATATATCCGATTTAACAATAAAGGTATGTTATCCAGAAAACATGTCTAAAGGTGTCCCTTATTTTATTCTTATAAGAGAGTATATCTTTCATTATCATGAAAATACCTCTATAAAAATATCAGCTTTGATCTGTGTGCCCATCCCCAAAATCCCTTGATCTAATGGATCATCTTTGTATTGATATCATTACAAGCCCTTGATCAATATGATGATTAGATTCTCCGTCTTTCTATCCATGTAATCCTTCTATCGTAATCACAGATCAGATATATGATTACAGTGAAAAGTTATTATATAAGGTACAAACTTAATGGGTTATCTTAGAAAGAAACAACACTAAAATAATTGAAATAATATAAGAACAAGTTTTCCACATCTTTTAATATTTAGAGCTCTTGAAAAAAAATTATATTAAATCAATCAGTAGAGCATTATATTATCAAGCTTGAGACACTTTTAATAACCTGGAATTTATTGGTGAGTTCCCAAGGGTCATCTTGGTCCCTCAATGATCATATTTTCTCAGAGTTTATTAAAAAGACTTGGACACATGGAAATTGATTTCTCATATCAATATAGCGTAATATAATGTTAGATGTCATATTGTTTTACACCGTTATAGTGTAAAAAGCATTCCGTACATTAGAAACAAGTTTTACAAATACAAAATACAATCATAGTTAGTCCAATGGAGTTCAATACGAATTTAATTTCAATAATCATTGAGAGTGTAAATATAATGTTTATCAGTTTTGGAATTAGTCAAATTAGAAAGAAATTGTTAGTACTAAGGTCAAGTCAACAAGAATTTCATCTGATCTGACAAATGTGACTCTGATTTTTATTAGATCCATACTCATAAAGATAATCTTGATGAAAAATTATAGTTTATATGTGTGAATTCTTTATAACTAATTATAATTATTGTAAATGTTTATTTTTTTGACAAAAACATTCTAATAACTCTTTGTACATAAAAATTTAGTACTTTGGTATTTATGTTAGAGTCTTCGATATCCAAAAAAATGGAATGGAAAATTCATAAGAATTTTTTTGACTCAACATCTCTCACCTCTATTTGGGACGTTCACACCAAGATTACGTAGATGTACTGAGATATACATCATCAGTACTGGTGGCCACATATGAAAAGGTAGACTGCAATTCGTATCACTTAGTTCTAAACCTATGAGTATGTGATGGATGAGCACCAGTGCCATGTTGGACTTCTACAGATTATATCCATTCCTAAGTGGAAATATAATGATATCACCATTAGTTAATTATGGTCTTACTGAGGACCCCTTGATGTAGCAAAGTGCTATGGGTGGTCATCGAAAGGTTGACCAAGATTGAAAAAATATTATTGATCCAAGATGCCTTATCAGCTATTGAACATGGAAGATTTTGTATTTTGGACAATGTACACCTTCATGGTGTTATCTTTTCTATCATATCATATAGATATGCCTGTTTTACATCATGATTCTGTAAGGGGTTATGAAAAGCACTAGACTAACTTGTACTACAGTGTACAATATATCAACCTCAGAATGGCGAATAATAAGAAATGGTAGTATAGGTGATAGAGTACATGTTATGGGTATGAATCCCTAATTTTGGAGGTACTTGGGAGAAGAAAATAAATCATGTTGATTTTAACTATAATTATAACTTTCATGTAACAATCCACTTGGATTAGTATGAGTCCCCTTATGGTAGTCCATGTTTTTCACCCCTATGATGTTTAAAGGCATTTCAGGCAACACTACGGGGTCCTGGTATCATTTATGAGACATCAAATCAATTATATCTATTTCATAACATTACGACTACAAATTAGTTCGGGTATTATTCCTTTATCAACCATCTTAACTTACATATGGAGTTTGATGTTGAACATCATGATTTTCTATATGTTTCACCTAGATTGGTTCATTTATGGATTTATAGATAGGGAATTATATACCCTCGTTATGTTGGGAGTTTTTTGATCATGGATAGAGTTGGGTAGGTAACCTATCGATTGGGTTTACCTCAGAGGTAGAAGGCCATGCATGATTTCATCTAGGTGTCATAACTTTACCAGTATTATTCTGAACTGTCACATTAATTTTACCCTGAAGAAATTTAGTTAGAGGAAATTACTTCCTTTGAGGAGTATATAATATGTATTTTTGATTGAATCATGAATTATATCTAAGGAAATTCAGTTCCTCTTTTCTAGGTGTTATGTAAGAATGACCACCTATAGGATAAGAACTAGGAGCTAGAGCTGATGTTTGCGCTTACCAGATGAAAATTTTCTTAGATGTTTCCTTACCACCATTGAAAGTGAAACTCTTGGATGATTTGTTATACATGGGTTATATTTTAATGTCATAACATTTAAGAGAGGTACATAACGATTTCTACAGTTCAAAACATGTTGTTTTCTGTTAACAATTCTCTTAAGAGGATAAGGGTAATTTGAAAGTGTTTATAGCTCATTCAAAGCCTGAAGATCTAGAAATTGGGGAGGAAGAATGATTTGTGTGTTGAAAACACTTTTAGTGATAAATTTTTTTAATCAATAATTTAGATCACTCAATTTATATCAGGAGGCCACACGGTTCGAATGAACCATGCCATCTAAGCTGCATTCCTATGTAGGTCATTTAGGCTTTTTTTAACATCTATATTTCATATGGGCTATGCATGGTTAGTTAAATAATATTTTCAACACAAGATATGATGGTTATTGGTAATTCTTGGTTTCATGGTTGGTCCATAGTTTAGGAAACCATGCATCCAAATAGTGTGACCCTTAATTAAATTGATGAATTAAGTTTTCCCCCTAATCATTTTAAAAGTAATAAAATATTTTCCTCCAACATAATTATTGAGGACCCTACCCTAGGAAAGGATCCTCTCCTCCATGTTGAGGAATTCAGTATCACTCTAATAAGATCCCATTTTATTCTTTTTGGGTTGTCTTGGATCCTCATTGGTAAGCTATCTAATCATTTGGCTTCTATTCTTTGTTTGTTATCCCATATCCTACACTATATTTAGTGCGACCAAATTTAACCTAGTTTCAATACATTGGCCAATTATTCTTTTTGTTATTATAGTTAAATTCAAAGGTTAAAACAAGTAAAAGAGAGTTCTATAAGACTAAGGTAGTTCATATAGATCCTTTCTATAAAGTCACATTGCATTTATATTATGCGTAGTTGTGTCGTGCACTAGACTACTCTAGAAATTAATCCAAAGTGTTTAGTATATTAATTTAAATTCCCAATAGTTCATAACGTGGTTCTAGATAGTGGAAAATAATCACTATTATTTTATCACCATAAAATTATCCAGCCCATGGGTGTGCCATTTCCTTACATGCCAAATTTCACCCACCTTAAATTGTTAAACTACCTTTTATGTTAGTTGGTTGCACTTGAAATAAATGCAATTTAAATTCGAAATGATTTATGATGAAACGTTTGCCTCTATTTTACGCCCTTTTTCTCATGAAATAGTTCCAAATACATGAATTAATTTAGTTGTAAAACCTATATAAAGTGTCATGTTATACATGATCATTGATTGATATGAGATATTGATAGATAAATATATCATATAACACTGGGGGTGATCCTTGGAATTCCAAGAACAAGATGATTGTCTCCATTATATACCTCCCAAAGAGTGATACTTATTCCATAGAATATACACCGTAAAAGGTATTTGTGGTAAGATGGATATACCATGCCACTAGTGATACTCGGACCCCTATGTGAGGTACTAGGGATAGGCTTAGAGGTTTTTTTATCTTAACACCATGATGATAGAGATAATTGGGAATATTTTTTTATCTCTTTGGATGTATTCTTATAGTGTTTATTATTTATAGTGCCCCAATAGTGATACTTGGGATTCCCTCATTCATGTATCCCAGAGGAACCTATATTGACATGTTTCATTTATTTATTTCTAAACATTTAACTTGATCCATTAAACTGCACATTTTATATCTGTAGACAATATTTTTATAAAAACCATTGGTGGGGGTCCACTTAGTATATCTCACACCATTTTCACGAGGCCCTTGGCACCTGATAAGACTTTATTATTATATGTGTAGATAAAGGGAAGCATCCGGCTTCTGATGTATGATTTTCAGTACTAGGATATAGTACATGATCATAGGATCAAGCCTACTCTCATGATGATTATAGTGATAGATTTTGGACTTTTTGTATTATTGTTTATAATTTGGTATATTCATGTTTTCCCCAAATCCCATGTAGTATATTGCTTTTTTGAAAAATTCAAGATCTTTATCATTTTCAATATATTTTTTATTCAGCTTCTAGCACTTTATTGATATTGGATTATTGATATCCTCCAACTATATGTTATTTCCTTTACCACTTCTTATCATTATTTTTATCTTTTTCCATATAGTAATTTATCAGTATATTTACTCACCAAAGACACATCGTAGTCCCTCTATCTTAGGTGATTCCCTCTAGTATTGAGGGAGGTGTGCTTTAGGTTATGTGTTATCTCATGCACTACTCAGTGGATTCCAGGGAAAGATGATATAATAGATTCTAGAACATGAATAAAACACTCAAATATCTAAAATAATAATGGAATAATGTCATAATCAACTGTTAATGTCTCATACAATCCCTTTCATAACCTATATGTGAAACAAGTATCTCAGTTAAAGATGATTTTAATGGGTATTCTATATAACACGAATACAAATTCCATATAAAAGAATATCATTCTGTCCACCAAGCTCTACCTAAAAATTGGAAGGAATTGGGTAAACGATCTCAACCATTCAATAATCCCACAAATATAATGTTGTACTCTCATTGATCATATAATCCTTATCACACTATCAATTTATATTCCAAACCACATCCACTAAAGATCCTCAAGGTGCTTGGCCCAACCAACTGGGACCTATTTACCTTTATTCCCCAATAGATAGATGAGTTCAAATAAAAATAATGAACAAAACCCATAAAATTAACTCTCCACAATGAAATATGTATAAAGTCCTAATAGAGTATTATCACATTTAAATATATTACTATGAGGGACGTGTGATTATTCTTGGAAAACTCCTCATCCTGCATAACAAGAATTGATATTCACCATTGAAGGAGGTTGGTATGATCCCCATCTTTAGTGGATATCTAGTCTTGTAAGATGTCAAAATAATTGTATCACAATTGGGACTCCCTAGAATAGTGATAAAATAGAGGGGATACACAAATAAAACAATGATATGATAAATATTCGTCGTACACCATGGAAAATTACATTTATTTCAACTGATTAGAAACATCCTCCACCAGATACTTTTGCGATATCCAATTAACGGTGTAATCCACCATGTTTCCCCTTCCCATAACTTAGATACTCTAAAATTAATATTCATATAAGGAATTTAACCAATGAAAACAAATCAGATTAAGATTTATTTTTGAGTAGATGTATCTAAGAATAATATAGTCCATGTAAACTATGAAAAAATAAATATGAAGGAAATTTATCCATATCATCAAGGAATACAATACCACCATGACCAAAAAATCATTGGTCACATAGGTTTTCTCAAGACTAATGAACTATCAAGACCTGTAAGTAATCACTAAAAACCAAAAAATCGGTATTAAACTAACACCAACTCTGGATGTATCACAACACACCTTTTACTCAATCCATTCCTCTAGAAACCATAGAATATATTCTTCCTTAAACATCCACATAAAATCCTCAAAATCTAGGAAATATCTTAGACTAAAGAAGAAATATCCCCATTTGGTTAAGGGGATTTGAAATTAAAAACTATCAAGGGTTTTGGTAAACTCAATTATTTTATAATAGTTAATATTGTAGTAGTGGTAACCATATATGTTCCTTATTGAGGAGTAACCTAAATCTATTGAAACATTTTTTAGATAAAAAGGTATTTGATTGAGTTTTTTGGTTTAGAAAATGAAGTTATAAATGATAATGTAATCTAAAATCAACTATAATAATATGGGAGATCGAGTTAGTGATCACTGTCCTATTTTAATGTTATAATTATCTTAAAATTATTCCTTCCCTCATCTTAATGATAGGATGTTATTGGATTTATGGAAACTTCCCCTCTTAACCATGGGTGAATGTTTATGGTGAGATTATTCGAAACTGAAATTTATCTATTGTATCCCCTCCTTCATATTTGTGTAAGTGTTAATATAAACCCTTTCAGTTGAAATAGTAAAATCCTTATAGGGTATTATTGTAACTAAAATTTCCAGATCATTCACTACCACTACCATATATTCATAATATTTCTGTGAACAATACCAATCGACTCTATCCTATCCCATTATATATTAAAAAGAACTATCTTGAGGGAGATGATAGGTTATCATCCAAATAAATTTTCAATAAATAAAATTTAAATCAAATATGATCATATTTGATAATGAAAAAAACTATTTTAATAAAAAAACTAGTTAATTGAAGAAATGTAATTTTATTCACTAATGTGAAAATACACAAGCCTTATTAAAAATCTTGCTTCCCCTTCCCCAATCACAAAGACTTTACACCTCCATGTGATGTGTCAAAAAGTAAATGGAGAATAAGAATGAATTATTGAATTAATATATAATTGAAAACAATCAAGAAAATGTTAAACAATAGTATCAAAACTCTGATCAATCCTCCCAAACCCCTCCATGTGATCTCTTAGTCATTTATAAAGGTAATAACTCATAATATTTTAACCAGTCCAATCCTATGTGATCTTATCCCTTTTAAATTTTAGTGAAATTCTACATTCTTAATTGATTGAAATCTTCATATGAATGTTATAAAAAAATATGTGTTTTCCTTTATTAATTTATTTTTTTGAAATAATCTTTATACTCAAATTCACAATGGAATCAACTATTGGTCTCACGAGCACTGATGTAGTAGCAAGAAGAATTATATTTTATTTTGTCTCATTCTACATTCTAGATTACCTCTATATAGCCTTAACAATCATGGTTTCAATGATAGATATTTTATAAAATATTTCTATTTAAAACATTTGATTTCATTGAAATATTATGTTACATGCAGTACCATGTTTAAAAAAACCATGATGTAATATTAAAATATAATTATATGATAGTTATCTCCTTGCCATTAGATTGGAGGTTATAAATAACAATTACTAAATTATGGAAATTTATTGGTTTATAAATGTATGAAATGAATTAATAGGGTACAAACTAATTAAAAATAATAATAATAATCTTTGTAAAATGAAAGTAAAAGTTTTATAAAAAACCATTTTTATGTTAATAATGTTTTTATCTAATTAATTATTCAATATTAGAGAAATATTTTAAATAAATATAAATATTATATATTAAATAAAAAATTTTAGAATTTATTTTATATTTGTTTCTAGAAATGGGAAAAAATAAATCCCTTTTTAGGAATAAAAGTGTATTTTTCTAGAAAAAGGTTTTCATCGAGTTTTACATGATTCTTTTTAGAATTAATTTCATCCACTTATATAATGTAAAATTGTTACATTGGATTCAATGTTTGGAATAATGTTCATAAATAGTTACCTTTTATATTTAGTAAATAATAATATTAAACCTAGTATAATTTACCACCCCTATAAAGGTTAAATCAGGTTAAACTAGGTTAAAAATATTTTATAAGGACACAATTTTTCTTTAAAATTATTATTCCATTCATGGAATTTGGACCTCCCCACCTTAAAAAAATTATTTTTTTAGGGACACTTTCCATGAAAATTTACTATATAATATTTAATTTATTGGAAAATATTAAATGTCACTCTCTAACATTTAAATATCTATTATATGTTTGCATTGGGGAAAAAGAAAGGAATGAATGAATATATAATTCTATAATAAGAATAATGAATTTTATTCTTAATTTATATTTATTTATAATTCTTTTTAATTTTAAAATTAACTAAAATGGTTACGAAATATCGTCACGATAATTTTTCAAAAAAATTTATTTAATAATAAACAATTTAAAAAATATTAAATGTAAAATAATTTTAATTAGTTATAGTTTTACATGAATTTTATAGATGAAAAGGAAATATTTTGTGTTATATTAAATGGATATTTTTAATTATAACTACTTATTTATTTCTTTTAATATAGATTAAATAAATAGCGAAAAAGTTACATTAACGATATTTTATTAAAATAAAATTTCATAAAAAATTTTAATTTAATAAAAATGTTGAAATAGGACACGGTGGATAATATATGGTCAATAATTTCATCACATGTACATTTATAGGATAATTATCATCTTATTTTTAAAATTATCACCCTTTAAGAGTGAGAAACGTGTTACTCTAATTAATGTTACAAGAGGTTAACTAAATGGTTTAACCAAAATATAAGGCTTAAAAACCAAATAAAAATGTCCAAATTTTATTAGATTATGGAATTTAAAACCCAAACTATCTTACCTTATATTATCTGTTTTTTTGGAATCTAGGATAAAAAATGTATTTTTATATTTTAATTATTCATGAAATCCCAAGTGTGCCCCTCCCCTCAATTATAAAAGGGCACTAACTATTTTAATACATTACAATAAATTGAAATATATACCTAAAAAAAGACATGTTATATTATATACTCCCCTATACCCATTCTAGAGGATATGGTTTTCCAAAAAGACCATCCTGGGATCCCATAAGTGGAGCTCTAGTGGAGTTGTTTCAAAGATGCGTAATTGCCTCAACCAATCACTTTCTTTCTAATTCATATTTTACCTCATATACATAAGTAATAATCATTATAAAATATTAAATTACATATCCTCAATATACTGAAGAGTTTTTTTATATAGAAACCATCTTCATTCGGCCTCTTTCTATCAAATTAGAAGTAAAATTATCGCTCGTGCCTACATAGGGTTAGACATCTGCACGTAGTGATGCTATTCAAATTTCGTCATCATAATTCATGGATGGTTATTAATATGGGTTTAAAATATATATATGATATTTATGACACAAAAATCCATATATATTGATAATATAATATCTACCTTATTACATACCAAACTATTGGGAAACAATAACATCGCTCGTGCATACATGCAGACTACCACCTCCATGATATTATGTGATTTTTTTTCCTTTAAATTTTAAATGGATAATTATAATGATATATTTAATTAATATATATGATATATGTGATATTATAGTGATTTTATAATGTTAAATTATTATTTACCTTTCATTTTTACCATCATTAGAGAAGTGAGAACAACCTCATGCGTACACATGGTCTATCATCTCCATAAAAAGTAAAATTCATTTTTTATCTCAATATTTTATAGATGAAAAAATATATACAATGAATATATATGATATATATATATCATTATTAACATTTATTATCAAATTCAATAGTGATCAATTTACATGGACAATAACTATCAGACCGACATTCTTATAAAAGAATGAAAAAATTAACCGGTGAAAATGATGATATTAATAAGGGATTATAAATAATTTAGTGTTGTAATTTAATAAAGGAATAATATATCATAATTTAAGTATATAAATATATATATTATATATTTTTAATAAATTTAAATTTATTATACATGATGCTTGAGAGCTTTCAATGAAAGTCAAACTCGAGGTAAGGGTTTTCCATCTCAAATTATATTCTTCGGGATATATGTAATATTATGGACCTTTATTATATTATGTGGTGTTAATATAGTACCTTGGAAATTAAATATCATTAATATCATTATGATGATGAATTCTAATGTTTTAGTTAATGATATTCTTCCATAGGGTTTGCAATTGAAAATTTACACAAGGGGTAAAGGTTTTATGTTACAATCTTAATTTTTGCAGAAATTATTTATGATTTTGTTCATGACGATGATAAATTATGATATAACTCTTAATAAACACAAAATTATTATTATCCTCTATTTAATTTTTTAAAATTTTCATTGTCCTTTAATTTTCCTCACCTCATGTACTCAATATACAAAAAATTGTTTTTAAATACAATTGAATTTATTTCTCTCTTCATTTGAATTATTTTCTGTATAAATGTTTTCTATAAAAAATAAAGTATATTTTTAATATTACCCTATTATTGATAAAACTAATTTATACATATGATTTAATTTTTTTTAATAAAACCAATAATTGGAATATTCTTCTCATTTCCAAAATGTGGTACTTATGATTTTGTTACAAAGTATGAAAGGAATTTTTTCTTTTATCTTAAATGAAAAAATTAAAATTTATCACTATCATGACCACTCAATAGTTATAATTATCCACAATTAATTTTATAGGTTCCTTTAAAATAAATTTTTTTAATAATATTTTTGAAATTATTTTTTAAAGAAGTGATTTCAATGTAAAAAGTATATTTTCCACTAAAAATATATAAAGTGATATTTAAAGGTGTTTTCTTATTGGATGACATTGTTTGATATTACTAATGCTTTACTGTGGATACGATCTAATTATATCATGGTTACACTTCCTCCTGATAGATTATTCTTATGATAAAAACATGTTTATAAAACCCGTTCATTTTACATGGGTTGTGGTATGATTAAATAATGAAATGTTTTTGAATCATGTTTCTTTTACATTGGTTATGCCTTGGGGGAATGTTTATGAAACCAATTTATTTTCATGGGTTCTGATACAATGAATGTTTTATGATCCTGGGACACACATATTTATAATATTAATTATGTGATTAGTGGAACCAAAATTATATAACCCTCCAATGCATTGGTTAAATATAGATATATCATTAGATTAAAAGGAGAGGAATGGGGAGTGGTCCAAGATTAATTTGTAACTATGTACACTATGATAGTCTTGGGATCGATCTTTAACAACAACATTTGTTTGGGGGTGTGAACATCATGCACTATGATAGTCTGTTCCCCTATCCTTGGATACTATGGATATTATTTCTATGATTATGTGTATGCCAAACTTTGATGTCTTATTCCAATGTTTTGCTATCATGGATATGTTTTTTTGATTCCTTTATGGTTCATATATTTTAGAATTCTATACGTTTCCATCATTTAATATTATTATATATGATATATGGGGTATGGTTTCCAATTGTTAAATCATGCTATTATAACCTTATTCTCATGTCATTCTTGAATGATCATTGATATATCCATTCTTTACAATTAATCAGAAGACTCAGGAGCAGGAAAAACTAATCCCATAAAAATTTTATTAATAAATAAATTCAGTGCAACAAACAAGGGGAAACATGGGGTCAACAAAGGTACGTACACACATCACCCCACACATCAGCATCAACCAAAACAGAGAAAAAGGTTGGTGCAACAAAGGAACATAAAGAGCAAACCTCCTCTATAGCATGCTTGAACAAAACATCAGAAACCTGATTTTCCTCCCTATAAACATGAGTGACAACCAAACAAATCTACTCCACAAGTTTGGGACAGTCATCCCAAGCAGAAATCATTCTCCAAGGAACATTCCGTGAATGATTTCTATGAATATAAACCGATAAATATGATTCATATTCCATCCATAAGGACATCTATCCGTAAAAAGAAGCATACCAGATAGCCTTAATCATAGCCCATAATTTCGCCTCAATCGCCAATCCATTTTTTAAAAAATGGTAAAATCGGCCTTTAACAAAGCCCTGATATGTACGAAAAACTCCACCACAGCCAGAAGGCCACGGTGCACCTGAAGATGCCCCCTCCATAGTAACATTCAGACATCGAGAAATAGGTGGGATCCACTATATATGATTCAACATAATCAGCTTCTTACATCTTCCAGAAAAACCCAAAGTTCGTAGAACAACCAGATCTGAAACATCATTTCGCATAACTCCAATCCGAGCCCGCATAGTAAAATGAACAACAATATGAAGATTCCGTACACAAATAGAAATCAGTGTATATTCTTTCTCAAAAAACAAAAGTATTGCGGGACCTCCAGATAAAGGAAACCAACGCTGAGACTGCCGAGAGAAGAAGAGGTTTCACCTGAGAGCTGCAATCAGTTTGATGAATAGAGTCCATAAGTAGCCCAAAATTCTCCAAATTCATCTAGCATCCAAAGACACCATGCAAATACTTCCATAAACCAAATGAATATCAAAAAGTAATAAATAAATGATCAACGGTTTCATCAGAAACAAGACAACGAAAGCAAACATGTGCAAGAGAAAATCCAGCACGTTGTAGCATCCGTTGCAAAGGAATTATGCACTTCCAAATTCTCCACATAAGTAAATATTGAGCCTGTGTGATAAAAGAAACATGAAACAAAAGCATCCAAGAAGGAACCAGTAAAGGCTTAGCACACATGGATCTATAATCCACTATGGTATTGAAAGTTCTAGTAAGACTTGGCAGCCAAATAAAAGTGTCCATAGCAGAATAATGATAGCTTGCCAACTCCATTTTCAGAGGATTAGAAAGTAACCCCTGAGCCATGATATTACTAGGAAATTCATCAATAGAAATATCCTTCGAAGCAGAAGGAATCTCAATCTCATCAGCAATGGCACATGATAAACAAACAGTCTTTCAGCAATTCAGAGTTGAATTCTGACAAACCACCCATTTAGAAGATTGTGAAAGGCAGAAATAAGCATGCTTCAATGATGACCATATCGAGGAAGGGACATAAATAGAATACCCATTCAACAACTTGGAGCCAACTCTATTCCACAGAAACTTCGGAGAAAAATAATTAGTGGCCAAAAGAGACCAAGTAAACTTTTAAAATAGAGACTCATTAACAATCCAAAGATCCTTAAGTCCCATGCCACCCATGTCAACATGCCTAATGCAATCACTCCAGGAAACTGTCCGAAGCTTCCTTTCAAGAATTTAACCAGTTAAAATATTATTACGAACTATCTTCTATAAATCCTTTTGAAGATTTTTGGGCCATCTATATAAGGAGAAAACATATACCCACATGGAATTGATCACAGTGTTAACAAGACGGACATGGTCTACTTGAGACATAGACTTACCTTTCTAGGTAGAAAGTTGATTAAGAATCCTGAGATAAATATTTTCCAAATGAAATCTTTTAAAATCACCCCCAAAAAGTGGAACTCCAAGATAGTTGAAGGGAAGAGACCCTGTTTTATCCCCAAGATTTCGAGAAACTCTATTTTTCTTTGAAACAATCACCCCTTTCCCAAAAAACACCGAGGATTTCTCCCAACAGATTACTTGACCAAAACATCCTCATAATTCTCAAAATATAATTTAATGTATCGGATAATGACTCTATCAGCCTTTCCAAACAACAAAATATTATCCACATAAAATAAATTTGAAGGAGAAAAGAGACCCCTTCTAACATAAATTTGTTGATACAAACCAACATGCACAAGATCCGAAAGACAGGAGCTCATGTAATCATCAATAATAGAAAAAATAAGACCAGATAAAGGATATCCATGTCTCACTCCCCTGGAACAATGAATGAAAACACGAGGAGAACCATTAACAAGAACAGAAAGGATATATCTCTTAAGAATGCAGCTAATCAAATTGATGCATTAATTATAAAACCCATGATTTCTTAACACCGCAAAAATGAAACTCCAGTTCAGTGTATCAAAAGCCTTGGAAATTTCAACTTTCAGAGCCATATTCCCACACATCACCTTTTTTTCATAACATTAACAAATTCAGAAGCTGTATACAAAAATTATTGAATGTTCCTCCCAGGAACAAATCCAAATTGATTGGTGGATATAAAATCCTTAGCAATGCTCCCCAATCTATTTGCCAAAACATTGCTGGAAAACTTCTGGAATAGTATACCTTATTTCCATTGGTATGAAATATAGAATATTAAGAGCATTCACCTTCTTTGGAATCAGATCAATGAATCTAGAATTAGAACTAAAGGGAAAGTAATAATGATAAAAGAAATCTCTAACCGCATTAACAAACTCTGTGTGAATAATATCCCAATAAGCCATAAAGAACCTATTGGAGAAACCATCTGGCCCAGCCACACTATCAGTATTCATAAAAAAACACCACCTTTATGATTTCATCCTATGAGGGTTTGTTAATGATCATAAAATATTGAGAATACCCAACCGAATGAGAAATATTTTTGAACATTTTATGATAGTTATCAGACACTGAATCAGTGTAATGATTTTCAAAATATCTAGAAGCAGATCCAGAAATACACTTTCAGAATTAAAGAGAACTCCATCAACCATAAGAGAGTTCATGCCACGATTCACCTTCTTTTCCTTGTGAAAACAATGAAAAATTATTGTATTTATATCTCCATCCTTAAGCCACTTGAAATTATATTGACACCAGGAAAGACTTTACTTTAAAGCCAGGAGCTCATTAAATTTTGAAAGATCTAGCAACTCCTCCCCCGACATCACATCCTGACCCTCATTGAGGCTTTGAAACTGCAGGAGATTATCCTCATCACTTTTAATATCATGATCAAGGCAGGAAAAAGATTTTTTTTCTCCATTCCTTATGCTTTGCCTTCACAGCTTTTAACTTCATAACCATTATGTGAAAGGGACTTCCAAAAAAAGTGGTTTCCCAAGATTCGGTGATAATCTTTCAACAATCATGAGTAGATAACCAAGAATTATTAAATTTTAAAGGTCAATGAGAATATATCAAGATGTGAACATTCAGATCCATTAAAAGTAGATTATGATTGGAATTATCTCTTAGAAGATTTATACCCGACAGAGAAAAATCATGGGTTCCCCCATTCACATGACAAAGCACCTATCAATCATACTGGCCTGTAATCCATTTATGGTGTACCTTATCTAGGTAAAGTCATCCCCCATTGTTGGATCCTCAATTAGATTAAAAACATCAATGCAGGCAGAAAATTCACTCGCAACCAACCAGTTAAAGCAATTTCTCATCTTATCCTCAGGCCGAAGCACCGAATTAAAATCACCAATAATCACCAAACTTTGTCTCATATTGAGTGCAATTATTTAAAAATAAGACCACAATTAACGTCTCCCAGTATACTGATTTAAAGAATAAATAATAGTAAATGCCATACCATAACCACTGATGTCAACAGATAGAGTAATAGATTGTTGCTCATAAGAAGATAACAAGGAAACACTATCATGTATCAAAACCCAAATCAAATCTAATGAATTCTAACCAGCATTATGGGAGTGATGTTATTAATATTTTAATATCTTTTTACATACTCCCTTTACTGATTTTATATGAAATGTGCATAATTTTTGTGAAATATTAATGATGAAATATTAAATACAATTTTTGAGCACTATTTGGATTTATCCAGATTGAAGTCTGTTTAATGTTTTAACAATAACTAGGACCCTAATTATCCAAATTGCATGATTATTGTTTTTTAGGGCTTAAAATTCCAATTCCAACATTTCATTAGAAGTCACATTTGGCAAATTCGTCCATTTAGAGGGTCATATGGACCCCCCAAGAAGGCCCAAGGAAACTGTGAAGAAACTGGACCATATATGAAGGTCAAATTACTGGGCTCAATCCAGAAGTCAAAATACCTTAATTATCCTCCCACGTTCAGAGGACATTTAAAGGAGTATATGAAAAAAATTTCAGAACCCAATCACAAATACAAGGGGCCCAACTGATGCATTGATGTCCAGCCCCCCATTCTGGACGGGAATTAAAAATATCACACTAATATTGAAATTTATCATGCTGTAGACATCCATTCGAGCTGAACGTTTGCAGTTTGAATTAAGAGCTTCGCTCAGCCAACTTTGTTGAAGAAATTATTTTTAGTTGAGGGAATCTTCCTATTCAAAAACCGATTCACATTATGGACTTCGAAAAAGTATGTATTGAAATGGACATATCAGAATTATTTACCAAAACCGCTATAACATTGGCTCAATAAGCCGAATGGCCTCCAAAGATTGACAGTAGATATAAGACCTCTTTATCTACAACTTTTATGAAGGATATGTCTCAAGATGCAGCTGTTTGGATGTACATATCGGCGAGCAAAGTGGAGGGGTATTTCTGGAATGTAAACAGTCCACCACCTTGGGCTATAAATAAATCCCCTCCTCTCCTTTCAAAAGGGTTGGCAGTTCAGCACTTAAGGAGGAGGTTTGGAATTAATAGATCCTTGAAAAGGTTCTGGGAGGATATGATTTGATCATGTTTCAACAAGAGAGACCTCTCCTCCACTTCTCTTTCATGTTTGTTTATGTTTTCTTTCCATTGTAATTGTGTAACTTTGTTTTCATTTCAATAAAATTTTAGTGCTTGTTTCTTCTTAAATACCTCTTATTCTTCTCCACCTTCTGTATTATAATATTAATGGTCTTAAAATAGTTTAAATTTAGTTGAATCCCCTTCTCTTTTTTTTCTTCCTCATTCAATCAAAATTCCATTTTTGATTCACAAAATCTTTCGTGTGTGTGTTCAGCACACTACTCTTTTTCCCCCTTTCTTTTTCTAATATTTTTAAATCGTCACCATAAACATTAAACCCAGATTATAAAAAATCATAATGGCTGAGTAAATCTCTCATTGGGGTGAGTTTTAATTTAGGTATGTTAAGCGATTGAGAGGTTTCACTCGATGATTATTCGTTGAATTAACATTGTGTATGTTGGACTTAGCATGTCATGGATTAATGACTTGTTTTGTTTAATGTGGGGTTTCCATGGATTATTGGAACCATAAATACACTACCATAAACAAGATATGATCATTATTATAACCCTAAGTTAAGTTAAGGCTTGGATTAAAGCCTTAACACTTGGGAATTCAAATCAACATCAACTTGTGACCTGGGTGTTAATTTAAATGCAATATAAAGCAAAGCTCAAGGACATAACAAGCTTAACTAACCTAATGATGAACTCACCCCCATCATTATCATTTTTTTAAATCAATCATAATCAATTAGTAATTTCAATTAATCTCTACAAACAAACCCCCAATCAGAATACAATCAACTAAAAACAAACAACTATTTCAAAGTATCATCGCCGAGGATTCGACCCGAGTGCTGCTATACACATTAGCAGAGCACCGGAACCTTGACCAGTCGATAGGAGACAATAAGCCGCACATTTCAAATGGCGCTATTGCCGGGGATGGTGCTTTAAGTAGTCATTAGTTTCTGGTTATTGTAAAAAAAAACCAAAAAAAACAAAATTTTTAAAAAAATTGAAAAAAACACAAAGAAAAACCCGTCTTCCTCTTAAAAATCATAAACTGAAAAAAAACACATAGAAAAACCCGTCTTCCTCTTTCTTCCAAAATATCTATGAATTCCCCATAGCCTTCAAAACAATCCCTTGGATTTTTTTGACCCTAAAATTGAGCGAACACTTAGCCAACTTAAAAGGAACAAAAGAGATACTCAAATAATTCAAGAACCAGTCCTTGTCCAACCAGTTGAATTTGAAATTGCCAATCCTAGGGAACAAACCCTTAAAGAACATGTTTTCCCTGATATGAATTACCAACCTCTTGGTATTAAATATCCAAACATAGAAGCTGAATTCTAACTCAAATCTGGTTTGATTCATCTTCTCCCTCATTTTCACGGGCTAGCCGGTGAGGATCCATATCTCCACCTTAAAGAGTTCCAAGTGGTGTGCTCTACCATGAAGCCTCAAGGGGTTTCTGAAGAACTAATCAAACTTCGAGAATTCCATTTCTCCCTAGATGACACTAATATTTCTTGTCTCTACTACCTTCCTCCTGGTTCCATAACCACATGGAATGACATGAAGCGACTCTTCTTAGAGAAATTCTTTCATGCTTCTATTCGAAAGGAAATAAGTGGTATCCATTAGTTCCCAAGTGAATCACTCCATGAGTACTAGGAGAGGTTAAAAAAGATTATTGAAACCTGCCCACATCATCAAATTCCTAACCAAATATTGATCCAATACTTCTATCAGGGGTTATTGTCTATGGAGACAACTCTCATTGATGTCGCAAGTGGCGGTGCTCTTGTTGATAAAAAACCTGAAGCAACAAGAGATCTCATAAGTAACATGGATGCAAACACACAATAATTCCATACTCGAGCACATGCTAAAGGGAAACAAGCCCAAGGTAATCAATCAATTGAGCCGAACAAAATGACCGAGTGGATGAGTGAACTTATAGGTCTTGTGCGACAACTAGCTGTGGCTACCAAATACCCAACCTCGTCTTCTCCCCAATCAATGTTTCCTAGACCTGTCAAAAACTGTGGAATGTGCAACTCTCCATCTCATCCAACTAACACATGTCCAAAAATTCAATAGGATCAATCCGATTCATCTGGAACAATGGAGCTTAATGCAGCATATGGTCAGCGGAACACCAACCCTCAACTATTAGGTTAGTCTGTTAGAAACTTCAACCAACCTCACTCTTAGCCCTTCTCTTCTTCCTATAACCAAGGCCTTAGGTATGGTAATCCCATATCTCACCCCCCCTAAATTCCCTCCCGAAAACCCAAACCAATTCCAATATGGTCAAGGTGGTGGTAACTTCTATCAACCTTATCCTTTTGTTCTTCAACCTCAACGGAACAATCCTCCTCCTCGATTCCATTATCCTAGTGAGCCTTCCCAATTCCAAAACCAATACAATCGATTTCCCAGGAACCAAAATCAAGTCAATCCCAACCAGGGACAAGCATTTTCTTCCAAGAAACCATGGGAATGTGTAGTGGAAGATCTTGCCTCCTACACCCGTTCTAGCCTTAAAAACATTGAAACTCAAATTGGTCAACTTGCATCCCACCTGAGCCAGCAACAACAATCAAATTCTTCCCAACTCCCAGATCAACTATTACCCAACCCCAAGGGTAATGTAAGTGCAATTGCACTTAGATCAGGAAAGCAACTTGATATGCCTCAAGATAAATCCTCAAACCCTCCTTTGAATGTTGACCTAGAAAATAAAAATAAAAATAAACTTGAAAAGGAACATGAATCCATTCCATCACCTCCTTCCATTCCACTTAGGAACCCAATTCCTTTTCATAAAGCTATTTCTAAGACAAGGATGTCCTTTGAACCTGATCCTGAAATGCTTGACATGTTTAGATGTGTTGAAGTCAACATTCCCCTCTTAGATGCCATAAAACAAATTCTTAAGTATGCCAAGTTTCTCAAGGAGTTGTGTACCCACAAGAGGAAACTTAGGACCTTTGAAAATGTTTCCACCCATAAGTCTATTACCATAAAGTGCAAGGATCCAGGGACCTTTATGGTCCCATGCCAAATTGGATGTTCGAACATTGATGATGCACTCATAGACCTAGGAGCCTCAATTAATGTCATGCCCAAATCTATATTGTCCAACTTTAGTCTAGGTCCTTTACACCAAACGGGTGTTGTCATTTTGTTAGCCAATCTAAGCACAACCAGTCCTGAGGGAATAATTGAGTACGTCCTTGTCCGAGTCAATGATCTTATCTTCCCTGCTGATTTCTATGTCCTTGACATGGAAGGTGAGACAAACTCTTCTCGATCTACCCTAATTCTAGGAATACTATTCCTCATGACTGTGAGAACCAAGATTGATGTCCATTCAGGCATCTTATCCATGGAATTTGGTGACCAACTGGTCAAGTTCAACAATTTCCAAGCCATGCGATACCCATCTGAGGACCACTCTGCATTCTCAATCCATGCTTCTGAGGACACTTCTAAGAGTCAATTGAACCCCATTCCATCATGTTCATCTTGTTCTGATGATAAAGGATCTTGTGAAATCTACACCATGATTAACCAAGACATAAATGGTGATGTTGATGTGGACCTCTCATTCATAGACTCCATTAATCTAGAAGAACTTGAAAACTCTCTTGAATCCCACATCAACTCTGATATCTACTACTCCACCTTGGACAGTATTAAGGAGAATGAATCTGAAGCAACTGAACTCCCTTCATCCATTCCTGAGATGTCTACCCCATAAATAAAAGATGAGACTAATCTGAAACCCCTTCCTGCACACCTGAAATATGCATTCCTCTTCCATGATCACTCATATCATGTCATTATCTCTGCCATACTAACTGAAACTGAGGAGTCCAAACTTGTTCAAGTATTAGAGTAAAACAAAAAGGCCTTAGGTTGGACCCTAGATGACATACCAAGAATCAACCCTGCCCTTTTCATGCATCACATCCATCTTGAGGAGTCATACAAACCAATTAGACAACCACAAAGAAGACTCAATCCACTCATTCTTGAGGTAGTTAGGGAAGAGATCACTATGCTTCTTCAAGCTGGTATTATCTACCCAATTTCTGATAGTGAATGGGTTATTACAATTCGAGTTATACCTAAGAAGGGTGGGATAATTGTTGTCACAAATGAACATGGAGAGGTAGTCACAACTCGAGTGAAGAACAAATGACGTGTGTGCATCGACTATAGGAAATTGAATGTTGAAACCCAAAAAGAACACTACCCTCTTCCATTCCTTGATCAAATGATAGAAAGATTGGCTGGAAAGTCACACTATTTCTTTCCTGATGTATACACCGGCTACTTCCAAATCTCAATCGCACCTCAGGACCATGAAAAGACTACTTTCACATGCCCCTTTGGAACATATTAATATAGAAGAATGCCTTTTGGACTTTGTAATGCTCCTGCAACATTCCATAGGTGTATTATGAGTACCTTTTTAGTATTCATAGAACACCACATGGACGTCTCCATGGATGAATTTACCATTTATGGAGATTCATTTGAGTCATGCTTGCATTCACTCTCTCTAGTCCTTCAAAAGTGTTTCAAGTGTAACCTCGTGTTAAATTTTGAAAAATGTCACTTCATGGTTGAAAAGGGGATTGTTCTAGGGCACATAGTTTCAAAATATGGTATTGAAGTTGATCCTACCAAAATTGAAGTGGTCCAATCACTTCCTCAACCCACTTCTATTCGAGACATCCGATCATTCCTCGGTCATGCTGGTTTCTATCGGAGATTAATCCATAACATTAGTAAAATTTCTTTCCCACTCACTTGTTTGCTCCAAAATGATGTCTCTTTCCATTTTGATGAGGTTTTCAAGAGAGCCTTCATTGAACTCAAAACTACGCTTACATCTTCCCTGATAATACAACCCCCAGATTGGTCCTTACCCTTTGAATTGATGTGTGATGCTTCTGATAGAGCTGTTGGGGCTGTTCTTGGTCAAAGAAGAGAAATAATTCCCCATGACATCTATTATGCCTCAAAAACATTGGATGAAACTCAATATACCTACACTATCACTGAAAAAGAACATTTAGCAGTGGTTTTTGCCTTAGATAAATTCCTATCCTATCTCTTGGTGCCAAAATCATCATCTTCACAGACCATTCTTCTATTATGTTCTTACTCAAGAAAAGTGATTCCAAACCGAGGCTAATAAGATGGATCCTAATGCTCCAAGAGTTTGACCTTGAAATCAAAGATAGACCTGGAAAAGAAAACCTTGTGGCTGATCACTTGAGTAGAATTTCTAATTATTCTCATTTAGAAATCATTGATTCTGAATTCCCCATTGAGAACCTTTCATCTCTCACTCCAAAAATACCATGGTATGTCCCAATTGTAAATTATTTGGTTTCTGGTGTTTTTACAGAAACGTTTTCAAAAGAACAAAAAATGAAGTTGAAAAGTGATTCAAAATACTATTTTTGGGAAAAAAATAAACTTTATAAAACTGGGGCTGACATGGTAATAAGGAGATGTAGCGATGAAAATGAACATTCTTCCATATTAGAATTCTGTCACTCAGTTCCCAGAGGTGGCCACTTGGGACCACAAAGGACCTCCCGAAAGGTCCTAGACTTTGGATTCTTCTAGCCTTCACTCTTCAAGGACTCACATGAGTTCTTTCAATCAGGTACCACTTGCCAAAAGTTTGGTACAATTTCTAATAGAAATGAAATGCCCCAAAATCCTTTAATTTTCTGCGAGGTCTTCGATGTTTGGGGCATCGATTTCATGGGACCATTTCCCCCTTCCAATGGATTCTCATACATCATTCTTGCGGTTGATTATGTTTCTAGGGGGGACGAGGCCAAACCCACTAGAAAGGATGACTCACATACTGTTAGTGAGTTCCTAAAGACACACATCTTCCATAGATTTGGCACACCTCGTGCCTTGATAAGTGACTTTGGAACCCATTTTTTTAATAAAACCATGGAATCTCTTTTGAAAAAGAATGGGTTTGTTCATAAAAATTCAACTACATATCACCCCCAAACAAATTTTATGGCTGAACACTCTAATAGTGAAGTGAAAAGGGTACTTGAGAGAATTGTTAAGCCCGCCAAAAAAGACTGACCTGAAAGACTTGGTGAAGCACTTTGGGCTTATCGAACTGCCTATAAAACACTCATTGGGATGTCTCCTTTTCGGCTTGTTTTTGGTAAAGCATGTCACAAATCAGTTGAAATACAACATAATTCATTTTGGGTAGTGAAAACAAGTAATTTTGATCTTGAAAAATCTGGTGAAGAAAGATTGTTGCAATTGGATGAACTAGAGGAGCTTCGACATGGATCCTATGAGAATTCCAATCTGTACAAAGAGAAGGCTAAAGTACTCCATGACAGACTCATTCTGAGATAGGTATTTCATGAAGGTGAAAAGGTAATTCTCTTCAATTCTCGATTCCAACTTCACCCAGGTAAGCTTAATTCTCGTTGGGAAGGTCCTTTTATTATCACTAATGTTTACCCATTTGGTGCAGTGGAAGTCCAAGACCCCTCCTCCAAAAGGACATTTACGGTAAATGGACATCAGTTGAAACATCACCATGAGAGGACATGAAATCCTGGAACAACATCAACTTCCACTATATCCCCAACTTCTCTAGCCAACCTACTACTCGATGGAGAAGGCGACCCACCAAATCTAAACCAGGGGGCACCTCTTTCCCTTTAACTCTCTCTCTATCTCTTCCTCTCTCTACCTCTTTCTTCTTCTTCCTCTCTTTTTCATTTTTTAACCACTTTATTCATCAAAACCTTTTTTTCTCTTTCTTGTGTGGGTGTGTATTTTATAAAAACATTAAAAACAAAAAAAAAACCAAAAAAACAAAATCACTTAAAAAATTACAAAAAAAAGAGTCATGATTACTCACCATCGAGTTTTGAATTTTTGTCCAACCATTTTGGGGAGTTAACAGACATGATTTCATCTAATTTTTTTTATTTTCTCCATGTCTTTGGATAAAGAATTTTGTGTCAAAATTAACAAATTTTGACTGCTCAATTTTTGATTTGGAAAATGCTTTTCTCGAACCGTGAGGAACAACATTTTCTTTCATTCCAAGGCCACCCATGGACATCTTTTCAAAATGTGTGTTTTTCACCACCATTTGTGAGACATGAGTTTGTAGACCTTCATGCTTAATTTCCAACTTTAGTGTGCATTAATATGATAGAGGAAATTTCTGAACCACATGAGAATCATATAGCCAAATAGCCTCTCATTACCCTTAAATTAATCCTCCTTTTGAAAGCCCCTTCAATCCTATGAAAACCTATTCATTGATATCCACATTATAAGCCCAATACCTTATCCCACCTAATATCAACATGGTTTTTCATTGCATAAGTTTTTGAAATTTAACTGTGGGGGGGAATGGATTTCATTTTTGGGTATCATTTCCTTACTTTCCGGTGTGTTATCATATGCTTGAGGGATAGCATAAATTTTAGTGTGGGGGGGGGGTTTCATTCAGTGGGATTTGGGAATGTATTGTACAAATGATATTGAAAAGTGTTCAAAAAAATCAATAAAAAATCAAATAATAAATCAAATAAAAAATGAAAAAATGGGTTGTGTCTTGGGTAGGTCAAAAATCACTCTTCGTAAAACATTGATCATATTATAACTATTAAAATTACTGTCGTGAGGAGATCAAACATGGGTTGGGATATGAGTGTGATATCTGTTTCAAGGTCGACTTTTGAAAAAACAAAAAACAAAGGAAAAGAAAAAAAATAACTCTTGCATTATATTCTTATTGGTATAAGTTTTTTGTTTTGTAAATATTCAATCTTCTCATTACCTTCATATTTTCTTCCTCTATTGTGTCTTTCTTTACACAATCATTCCTTTGTAAATATGTGTTTTCATTTCCTTACAGGTTTCATTTAAAAAATGTGCATTTCTTTTTCTATGTTTGTATTTTAACCCTCTTCTTATCTCTCTTGGACATTATATTCCTACCATCCCATAGCCATAGAAAAACCGAATTAAAAAGACCTCTTAATTATTGTTCACTTTGGATAGGGATTGTAAGCTGAGAGCTCTTTTCAAACTCTAATATTTTCACTTTTGGTTGGTGAAAGAGTGAACTTCCACAAATAAGTTTTATCATCTTGAGAAGTGTGAGTTTTGAGTGTCCACATTTTCCATTTCTAAATTTGAGCATGGAAAAATGAATTAGTTTTGGAACATTGTTTCTATAACAACTTGTTCTGTATTTCAAAATGGATGAGTGAAATAGTCTAAACCTCCCCTGATTGGAGGAAAGAAAATTTTAATATTTGTTGGCGAGTGAAAATGATTTTGTCATGTTTTTTTATTTGTTGCACACGAGGACATGCGCAAAACTAAGTGTGGGGGAGTTGATGTTATTAATATTTTCATATCATTTTACATACTCCCTTTACGGATTTTATATGAAATGTGCATAATTTTTTTGAAATATTAATGTTTAAATATTAAATATAATTTTTCAGCACTATTTGGATTTATCCAGATTCACGTTTGTTTAATGTTAAAACAATAACTATCACCCTACTTATCTAAATTGAATTATTAATCTTTTGTAGGGTTCCCAATTCCAATTCTAACATTTCATTAGAAGTCACATGTGGAAAATTCGTCCATTTAGAGTGTCATATGGACCCCACAAGAAATCCCAAGGAAACTGTGAAGAAACTGGACCATTTATGAAGGTCGAATTACTGAGCTGAGTCCAGAAATCCAAATACGTTATTTATCCTACCAACTTCGGAGGACATTTAAAGGAGTCCATGATAAATATTTCAGAACCCAATCACAAATACAAGGGGCCCAACTGATGCATTTAAGTCCAGCCCACCATTCTGGTCGGGAATTAAAAATATCACACTAATATTAATATTCCTCCTGATGTAGACATCCATTCGAGCTGAAATTTTGCTGTGTGAAAAAGGATATTTTCCCGGCCAACTGTGTTGGAGAAATAAATTTTATTTGAGGGCATATTCCTATTCAAAAACCGATTCACATTATGGACGTTGAAATCGTATGTATTGAAATGGACATATCATAATTATTTACCAAAAACGCTATAAATTTGGCTCAATAAGTCCAATGGCTGCCCCATTTTCACAGTAGACATCATACCTCGTTATCTACAACTTTGAAGAATGATATTTCTCAAGATGCAGCTATCTGGATGTACATATCGGTGAGCCAAGTGGAGGGGTATTTCTGGAATGTAAACAGTCCACCACCTTGGGCTATAAATACATCCCCTCCTATCCTTTCAAAAGGGTTGGCACTTCAGCACTTAAGGAGGAGGTTTGGAATTACTAGATCCTTGAAAAGGTTATGGGAGGATATTCTTTGATCTTGTTTCAACAATAAAGACCTCTCCTCCACTTCTCTTTCATGTTTGTTTAGGTTTTCTTTCCATTGTAATTGTGTAACTTTGTTTTCATTTCAATCAAATTTTAGTGATTGTTTCTTCTTCAATACCTCTTATTCATCTCCACCTTCTGTAGTATAATATTAATGGTCTTAAAATAGTTTAAATTCAGTTGAATCCCCTTCCCTTCATTTTATTTCTCATTCAATCGAAATTCCATTTTTGATTCTCAAAATCTTTCATGTGTGTGTTCAGCACACTACTCTTTTTTTGTCCCTTTCGTTTTCTAATAATTTTAAATCGTCACCATAAATATTAAACCCACATTATAAACAATCCTAATGGCTGAGTAAATCTATCATTGGGGTGAGTTTTATTTTAGGTATCTTAAGCGATTGAGAATTCGTTGAATTAATATTGTGTATGTTGGACTTAGCATGTCGTGGATTAATGACTTGTTTTGTTTAACGTGTGGTTTCCATGGATTATTGGAACAATAAATACACTATCCTAAACAATATATGATCATGATTATAACCCTAAGTTAAGTTAAGGCTTGGATTAAAGCCTTAACACTTGGGAATTCAAATCATCGTCAACTTGTGACATAGGTGTTAATTTAAATGCAATATAAAGCAAAGCTCAAGGACATAACAAGATTAACTAACCTAATGATGAACTCACCCAAATCATTATCATTTTGTTACATCGGTCATAATAAATTAGTAATTTCAATTAATCTCTTCAAACAAGCCCCCAATCAGAATACAGTCAACTAAAAACAAATGACTATTTCAAAGTATCATCGCCGAGGATTCAACCCGAGTGCTGCTATACGCATTAGTAGAGCACTGGAACCATGACCGGTCGATAGGCGACAATCGGCCACGCGTTTCTGGGAGACCAAAGAATACTGAAGGTTTGTCCATTTAATGGTCTTCCATTTACAGAAGGACATACGAGGCCCAACAATTCCAATGAGACTAGGCTTATTGGCCACAATAAAATGCCTAAGGGTTGTGACCGTGGGAGAATTCACAAGCTCCTGGAAATTCCAAAAGAATATCTTCATGAGATAGATGATTTGGATATTGTATTAGGCCCTCCATCCCATAGCAATTTTACTGAATTATATTGCTTCTCCGTCTTCTTATTATGTCCCTTACTTAACTCTGATGAAGCGCTATCCGGAACAACTAAAGAGCCAGTAAAAGGAACTCACTTTTTACATAAATGAGGATGCTCTTCACTATCTGTATCCTCCTTATCATCAGACCAAAAAACACCACTCAGAGGGGAAAACCTTTTTATGGAACCAACTGGTTCCTGACTGGTCTGAAACACTGGTTTCCTTGCAGCCTTAGCCAAAGGAACCTGATAGAATGATCCAGCTACACCAGTAGATTTTGACACTACTTGTACCTACTCTTTTTTAAGGGGAGCATTATGGATAGCCCCATATGTCTGTCTAGAAGTACCACCAGACTTCCTTCCCATATCCATTTTAAGTTCTGATCCAGATTCAACTGTACCCAGCACTGAATCCTGAACTGCATGCTCAATAGCAGGCATAATCATCACCAGTAAGGAGGCCTGACCAGGCTCAGAACTAGTGACAGGTGGTAAACCGGATTCCACTGAACCCAAACCTGGATCATGAATTTCATGCCCCTCAGATGGATGAACCTACAAGATACCATGTACAATTCATGGATCTACCAAATGATATGCCACATGAACCTGCAAAGAATCCTGAGAAGCAGGCACAGAACCAATAACCTGTGGTGATCCAGGTTCACCTACCAACCCTGTATCCTAAATTGCATGATCATCAACAGGCTGCACCTGCAAGGAGGCATGATTATGCTCTGAAATTGAACCATGTACAGCTCGAGGAGAATCCAATTGAGTTGCATGTGAGGCCACATGGACCTGCCCTGCAACCCGAGAAGCATTCACCCCACTTTATAATGCATTATCTCGAGAGGCGTCATGTGCCTGAGCTGCATCCTATTCAGCCCATCCAGCAATCGAGGATATCTTACACTCATTCACCTATAAATAAATATGATCATGCTCACAAGAAAGAATATTCAAAGAGGTTTCTTGCATCGAATCCTTATTAATAGACTCAATAATGGCATCTCTAACAGCTCTCACATTATTGGGATTATTCATCCTGAAACCAGTGTTAGCTGGTACAGTAGGAGGACCAGAAGAAGACTTCCCCTTTCCCCTCCTACAGAAGGCATCAGAATTCTGGTTCACCTTGCACAAACCACAAAATTTACTCCTGTTGCAATCAAAACCCATTTGACCAAATAAGTGTCTAGTGAGACAAAATTTCAGCCACCTTTCATATTGAATTTCTAGCTTGAAACTGTCATCCTTGGTTGTAAGCACAACATCCTCCACAAGCATAGAATCCATATCCACTTCCACCAGAACCCTCTCAAAATGACCGAATGTGGGGTTCTTAGAATGTTTATCCATCCGAATAGGATTGCTAACTGATGATGTAATGTCCCATATGATTCTGGGATGACAATAAAGCCAATTAACCTTAAAAATTCAAATCCAGACCTCTGCATGAGCATCTTTGACATTCTCAGTATCAAAGCTTATGTCCCATTCCTGAATTTCAAAAACACCAGGCTTCAGCGAAACAAAACCAAAGCTTTATTCTCTTCACTTTGATTCCTCAGATGAGAAGAGAACATGGTAATAGCCATGACCCATGGTAATCATCCTCCAATCATGAAACCCAAAAATCTGCGAGAGCCGATGATGGAGATCATTGAACTTCCAAATAGATTCTCCCTTTGGAAGAAGAACCCGAGCAATAATTGAGAATCTACAAAGATTGAATCATTCTTCAACATAGATTTGACCAGCAGAAACATGTGCAACCCATACCTTTTTAATGATCCTCCTTGGTGGAGGACAGTCGAACTCTGGAAAATTACTAACAGCTCTAAAAACATCCTCAAACCTCTTAATACCTGGATCTTCAAGATTTGTAGCCGCTACAGATTTCTTTGAAGGCACACGGAAAAAAATCTCTTTGTGGCTAATACAATCGAACTCCCTAACAATTTATGGAGAGTTTCAAGGCAAGGATTCCTCACCTTTCTTCGCATTCGGTTCAATATCGTCAGGATTGGGATTTTCCCCCAACGCTCCGCTATGAGACTTCTCTGCCATCTCAGTAGGTTGGTTATCCTGTTTAAAATTAATAATAATGTTTTCTTACTTTTTCTTATGTTTCCTTTCTGAGGGATATGAAAAATGATTTTAAATATGATATGTATATAATGGGTGATAGTTCTTGATGAAATAATGGGAGAATATGCAGTTCATTTACAAACAAGTTTTCTATTTTTCCATATTTCCAATGATACTAAACCTATATTTTTCTAGTGTGGATTATTCTATTATATATTAAAAATTAATTTAATAATATGTAATAACTATGCATTTATATTATGGGTTTCTATAGTTGTTATCTGAGCAAGGTTAAATTACCTTTTGAAATGAGTTTTAGAAAACTTTAGTGAAAAATCTATGGATATGTCTAGTTATAGGACAACATGTTAACATTTTAAAAAATAAATTATGTCCTAAGTTAATTTGAGGATTAATATATTGAAAAAATGTGTCTTATTTATATATCCAATAAATATTATTTCATGATTATATGGTTTCCTAGTACGATTGTTTTTCCCACACTATGATTCCTGGAAATGAAAGGATTTTCATCATGACAAAGAAAATGTTATGAATGTTAGAATAAATGATATTTGTGATATTATTATAAAACTTTCTCATTTTATGAATCATAATGAGCTTCCAAATTAGGGACAGAGGGAACTATATTCCATTGATTTATTCATAAGGAAACACCCAACTTATTTTAGCAGTTCATCTAATCCACTAATTTATGAGAAATGGATATATACCATTGAAAAGATATTTTCCATTCTCTATTTTATTAGGCATGAAAATGTTATTTTGGCTATCTATCGTTGGGAAGGAGAAGTAAATCATTCGTGACATCTTATCAAGAACACGAGGTAAAAGGTTGAAATTCAACCTAATGAGTGGGATGATTTTATGATCTTATTATTCAATATGGACATTCCTCATATTCTTCACATGAATATGGAAAAATAATTCATTAAGCTAAATAATAATGATGATGAATATTTTAGTACCTTTGAGGAATGTTTTATAGGGCTTATAAGGCATGTTTCTGGTATTATCATCCAAAGGGAATGTAAGGTTGATTGATTCTTCAGGCTTATAAAACAAAGTCCTTAAGGAGAATTAGACATAATTTAATTAAGTAACATTGAATAAATCTTTCGAAATAAAATCAAGGTGGCGAGGTAAATTGGTGTTACCTATCTATGTATTATTTTTTATAAGAAAATAAATATAGAACTAAATGGGGAGAAAACAATTATGGATATAAGAATATTATATTTATTTTATTCTAAATTAGTAGAAGGAAAAATTATTGAAATGTTCTCAAGGGGAAGTGTAAATATTTTAAATTTGGAAAGTATGGTCATTGAGAAATAAAATAATGATGTGATGTGAAGATACCCATAAATGAAAGGAATAATGAAAAAGAACCCCATAATATACCACCAACACTAGAGTGTTTCAAATGTACTGAGTATAGGAATTAATCTTAATGGTTCAAAAAACCAATGGTTAATGATGATGATCACATTTATAAACCTCTTAAGCCTATAGATAAAATGATATATAATGTCATCACTGTTAGTGAGGTGGATTATGATAATGATGTAGTGAAAGGTACACTTACCATTCACTCTAGAACATCTAATTGATTATCTGATTTTGGTTGAAACTAATCTATTACATTTTATGAATTTTATAAGGGTATCATAGTACAAACTCAACTATTAGATGTTATGTTCGCATTAAAACACCTAATGATATGATGATTTCAAAAAATCTATAATTCTTCTCCTGTTTAATTTTTGGGGAATATACTTCCTAAAAATTACAATATTCTTACACTAGTTGAAATCAATTTTATTAAAATCATGGTTTGACTTTATTTAAATACACCACACATAAATGTATGGGGAAGGGAAATCACATTTTATATTCTAAGCCAACCTATGATCATTTATCATTTTCATAATAAATGCGAACATCTGACTAAAATCATATCCATTATATGGGTCCTACTTCTTATTTAAAAAGTATGTTTATCAAGATGGGTAGGGAGAAACTAAAAATTGAATATATCCCTATTTTGTGCAATTTGATGATGTATTTGCTGAATTATTTCATAGCCTTCCACTAAATCTAATTTTGACTTTTAAATATAACACATACTTTGTTCTACAACTATTTAAAAGATTCCATATTGAATTTATCGAGGTATGTCTCTCTCATTCCAACATCGTCTCCAGGGGTCTTCAATCCAAGATCCTCTACCCTCCAGCATTCTTTGATCGTCGCTGATCCAGATGTTTCACCTTCCCCTAAATCATTTAGGGATGTACCACCAACACTCAAGTGTTTCAAATGTAGGGATTATAGGAATTAATCTTACTAGTTACCAAACCTAATGGTTGATGCTAATCAGTTTTAGCAACCTCTTAAGCCTATAGATAAAATGAAATCTAATGTTATCACTATTAGTGACGTGGATTATGAAAACAATGTGGTGAAAGGTACACTTACCATCCACTCTAGAAATTATAATTTCATATTTTATTTTTGATGAATCTAATATTTTATATTTGATGAATTTTATAAGGGTATCATAGTACACCCTCAACTATTAGATGTTATGTTCAAATTAAAAACCCAAATGGTATGTTGATTTCTTAAAAATTCTATAAGTATTCTCATATTTAATTTTTTAGGAATATACTTCTTAAAAATCTCAATATTCTTACTCTAGTTGACTGAAATGTTATTATTATCATGGTTTGAATTAGTTACATAAACCACAAATACATTTTTGCGGAAGGTAAGTCAAATTTTATATTCTGACCTAACCTATAATCATTTATCATTATAATAATAAATGTGAAAATATGAGTAAAATCACATCCATTATTTGGCCCTACTTCTTATTCAAAAGGGATGTTTGTTATGATGGTTAGGGAGAAACTCAAAAATGAATATATCCCTATTGTGTATGATTTGATGATGTATTTGCTAAATTGTTTTCTAGTATTCCACCAAATATAATGTTGACTTTTCTATTGAACACATACTTTGTTCTACACATATTTCAAAGAGTCCATATAGAATTTCCCTAGGGATGGATCTCTCATCCCAACATCGTCTCTGGTGGTCTTCGATCCTGGATCCTCTGCTCTTTGGCATTCTTCAATCTCCACTGATCCAGATTTTTCACCTTCCCCTGAATCATTTAGGTATGTTATTTGTGGCAGTGATCCTTATTCTTCTCATTCAACAATAATGGAATTAATTATTTATAGGAATGGGTCTCTCTAGGTTTCCTGAGGATGTCTCTCCCATCCAAACATCATCTTTGGTGGGTATTGATCTAGGATGCTCTACTTTTCAGCATTCTTCAGTCGTTGTTGGTCAAGATGTTTCACCTTCCCATAAATCATTTAGGAATGTTCTTTATGGCGGTTCTCCTTCTTCATTTCATCTGTATTTACTGGAAATTTTTGCAGCCTAGCTGTATATTTTTCTTAAGGGATCCCGAAACTGTTTGTAATTCCTTGCATTTTTATTTGAGGAGGTGTCAGATTTCTTGTGATGGACATTGATTGCCCAATTTTGGGGTTTCAAACCTCTTTATTCTATTTTCAAATAGATTTTTAGTTCTTGTGGTCATTAATTTCTGGTACAAATTTCATCAATCACTGATGTTATTTCTATCTAATCCAGGTTTCCTAAGAAGATTATATTTAGGTGTGGTGTTTTTTCCCTCGTTCTGTTGGTCGATGGAAATTTTTCCTATCCAGATGGTCTTTGGATGCTCATCGTGGAAAGGAAATCTTGGTGGAGGCGGTTTGCGACAATATCCAAGGTCTTACCATTAATTACCAAAATGAAATATTTATGAAACCAATTAGTAATTCTCTTAGTGGTTTCTTATGTTCGAATATTAATACTAAATCATGTTCGGATATCTCGATGGCTCTAATTTGTTTAGAAAGAATTTTCCTCATCCGGTAACAAAAAAACATGTTTTATGGGTTCAAGATTTCAATTCTTGGAACCATGATATTATATATCCTATATTACCATGTTTTTTCTCTAATTGAATTATTCAAGGTCACTCATTACAGACATGCCAACATGATCACCTAGAAAGGATGCGAAGGCATGATCAGGGTGTTAGATTTCAAGAAGATAACCAATTTTCAAATCTTGATATTTTCTATGAATGGATATTGGAAGGGAATAAAATAATTGATGAGGTGGAAATTGTATCTCAATAATTTCTATTGAATGATCAGATTCCAAAATCTAGGATGACTGGACAGGAGATTGTTCCATATATCCCTTTACTAGAAACTCAATTTCAGGTTAATCATTGTTTCTCCTTCCTTTTCCAGTGCCTATTATCTTTAAATTCTTTTAATATGGATAGAAGTATTTTACCTTGATATACTGGACCTATAATGTTATATCACATAGAATCCTAAAATGATCCTAATCAGAAGAGGGAAACTATAGACCCTATCCTATCATTGACTAGCTTTTCATCAGACTATTTTCCTTCTTCCCCTATTGCATTCTGCTTGAAGGAAATAGTGTAACACTATTACTCTAATAGAACAAGAGAAATAGATTCTTTCACCCAAGATAGGAAGGGGTAAATACACAATTTTTTCTCCTCCCCACCTTATATAGTTTTCCCTCTTAAGGTTAACAGAGCGGACATCACTGCATGATCTAAATCACAGAAGGTGAGATTTCTCTGCCACATTGAGAAGGCAACATGTTCAGGATCCAATCATAGAACTCTTCATTTTCAGTGATCAATGTTTTTATATGGAATGTTCGGGGTCTTATAAACCAGGATAAAACCGATTTCATTTCTTCTAAGGTATCTAAACACAAGATTGTTAATATTGGTATTTATGGACACAATCAACTCCCACACAATGTTGTTGATTTTTCTAGAAAACTCAAAATTCATGAATTTTTCATGTCGTACTAGTTAATCATCATATATTTATATTTTGGAATAGTTCATTTATGTATTATTATATTAAATCAGATGATGAATTCATCATTATCAAACCGTCTAGAGACTATCACGCTTTCTTTTTCTCTTTCATTTATGGGTGTTGTGATCCCCAACACATGTTGATGTTATGGAATAATCTTAATTCTTTTGATCCTGATAACATTCCATGCTTCATTGGACGTGATTTTAATACTATGTCTAACCTTCATGAGAAGAAGAGGAGATGACCTTTTACTAGTGGGGCCAATAATGTCTTCAATAAATTTATTGCTTGAAAATGGCTACTTGACTTTGTATATTTTGGAGAGATGTTTGCATGGTGAAATAATCAAAAGGGTACTAATAGATCATATGGTATCCTGGAAAGATGTTTAAGAAATATACATGATCTATCCACATATGCTAATACTAAAGAAGAATAATCGATACGAGGGGTTTCTGATCATTCTTCAATGTTGATCACTATATCATCTAGAATTGATTATCATGAGAGATCCAGAAAATGTCGTCATTGGAATGAGGATCTGAAATTACATTATTTGGTGAGACAATATTGGGAAGAACCTATTCAAGGCCATGTTGAGATTGTATTCAAAAAAAACATAGATTAATCAAGATGAAAATAAAAGTATGGAAAAAGGATCTCTTTCCTCAAAATAGGGACTTGCATGACTCCAAGCAGGAAATTGATCATCTTGAATGTTGTCTCAAAGACGAATGGGATGATCAGGTCTTTGAGATTATTTCATGTAAAAAATACGATCTAGAAGATTTAGTTCATAAGAAGGAGCGTATATCCATAGATAAAGGAAGGATCAAGTGGTTTCAAAATAGAGATAAAAATACAGCTTATTTTCAAGTCGGTATCAAGGAAAGGAAATAGTTTATTAATCCCAATATTCAACTAGAGAATGGGACTTTTAAAAATGATAGAGACACAATTTGGAACTCAGCATTCACTCATCTTATGGGCCTTCTTGCTGGTACCAATGAAAAGATGCCCAATGGATATTTGACTATACCCATATATATTTTTAATGTTATTTCTCACTGTGTTTCAGACAGTAATAATGATGAAATAGAATCCCTACCTCAAGAAAATGATATTTTTAATGTTATGCTAAAACATAATCCAGACTGTGTTTTTGGACATTATTCTTTTTTGATGCCTTTTATAGAACCTCAATCAATATTATTAAGGGTGTCCTTATTAAATTTATTCATGTCTTTTTCAAGGGAGTACAGTTACTCCATGATACTAGTGCCACCACAGTTGTACTAATTCCCATGTCTTAAATTAATACTTATATTATCCATTACCATACTATAAGAAAATGTAATGTGTATTATATAATTCTTTCCAGTATTATCGATTCTAGTTTGTCCATTCATATTCCACAGTTTATTTCGCTTGAGCAACATAGTTTTTTGAGGGATCGTAACATTCAGGGGGCTATTTCCTTGGCAAAGGAAATGATTAGAGACATTCTCCTTAAAACCCTAGGCTCTAATATGGCTATTTAATATCATATGAAAAAAAGTGTATGATCAGGTATAATGGGGTTTATCGACAATGTCTTATCATGTATGGGATTTTATACTTGGAACATTGATTTTCTCCTTCGCTGTTTTTGTACATCATGGTTGGTTATTTCTTTTTTGGGGAAGAAACATGGTTCCTTTAAATATACATGAGGTCTCTGATAGGGGGATCCAATTTATCTATGCATTTTCATTATTATTCAAGTTATTCTCAGTCAAATTATTCACAGAATCATGAATCAACATGACATTATTCCTTACCGGTGTATGATGGGATCCTTTTCGGTATCTCATCTAATGTTTTTCGACGACACCATTATTTTCTTGAATGCATCAAGCAGGACGCCATGTTCGTTAAATAGTTTCTTGGATAAGTATTGATTTTGGAGGGGTCAAGTCATTACCAAAATAAAGAGTTGTTTTTATATATCTAGTACATGTTCATTAAGTCGTGTGAATTTTTTGAGTCATATCCTAGACATGCAGAAGGGGAAATTTTATACGGATTATCTAGGTGCACATATATCATCTAGGAGACATTGGATTCATGATTTTTACATTCTGATCAACATGATTTTGGTTCGAATTATTAACTTGAAAAATAGTTATCCTTCATTTGGGGGCAGAATGTCTCTAATTAATAGTGTACTGCTTGCTTATTACATTCATGCCCTTTCTTCTATCAAGGTACCCAAGGGAGTGTAAAAAACCTCGACAAAATTCATGCTATATTTTTTTGGGATCCTAAGTCCAAGGGTAAAGGAAATTGGTTTCATGGGATAAAATGGGCCACCTCATGCATGAAGGTGGAATTAATGTTCCTATTCAAGAAGATACTATTAGGTGCATACATAAAAAACATGAATGGGAGGTCGTAGAATGTCACATACTATGGGGAAGAACAATTTATGGTACATCAATGGGAGATAAGATTTTTTTGGATGGTAATGGTTCTCCATTCTGGTATGATATTGTTTCTGTTATTAATGATCTTAAGCCTTATTCTCGATGGTTGGTTGGGAAGGGTGATATATTATTTTGGAATCACAATAGGAGCAGTGAGTTAATTGGTTATCTGGGATGTCCTACTACTTTTATATCTTTCACAGAATCTTTCCAACACCTGACTCTTACTAATACTGTAATGGACAGAAATGAATTGGGTCGATTCGATCTCATTATATTATCCCCAATACCTGATAACTGTATCTTTACCCCTTATCCTTCTAGATCATTCACTATGATGGATTATCATATAATCCTTAACTTACAGATTCTAGATAATTAATGGAATAATAAACTCTAGATTAAAGCTATTACCATGAAATATAACTTCCTTACATGTAGGATCCATAATGGAAATACTCATACTGATGAAAATCTAAAGTGGTGTGGGATTAGTATTTCATCTAGATGTGTTTGCTGTAAAAGTAAAAATAAAGAAATCTATGACCATATTTTCTTTGATAGTGAATGGGATCATCATGTATGGATTTATTTTGGTGAGTTTTCTACCTTTTTGTCTTCAGCTGTGGCCAATCAATCCTTTCTTGATCGATGGTTTTATGGATCAGGTGTTGGTAGTCCTAAAATAACGGCACATGCTTTCATTTTACAGGCTAGTTACTAGTGCCGTGGTAGGCAAGGAATTGGTTCATTTATAAGGGTATTACTTATAATGGCCAGATGATTATATGCATAATAAAAAAATCTTCTCATTGATTTTATCATGGATTTTGGAAAGTGGAATAAGGCTCATTATTTGAAGAAAACCTTTTGATCTCACACATATGGATCTTCTTACCTTTAACAAGGTAACTAGATATATTGGAAACCTCCTCCAAAGGGACTAAAGCATAACAGTGATGGATCTTCTATTTCTTTCTAGAGTCGTAGAGGAGGCATTGTTCGGAACACCCGTGGATCACCAATCATGGCCTTTTCTATCAGACTGGGAAAAGTTAATTCCTTATATTCTAAAGAGATGGCCATGTTTACTAGTCTTAACATCTGTAAGCAAAGAAATCTTTAGATTACTGAAGCTGAAACAGATTCCGTAATTTTATATAATTTTATCACCGTGTAAGCTTCTAACCTTTAGTCTATTTATTTTATTAGAAAAAAGTGAAAAATCATCATGGATGTTGATATAAAATTATCTTATATCTGAGATGATGGTAATATGGATGCAGAATACCTATCCTCGATTTCCATTTCTGGTATGGAGAGATTCCCATGGTCTCTAATATTTCATGCCCCTTTGATTCTTCCTTTTCTCTTGTTATTTTATTTGGACCTTGATATTTTTGTAATCTCTATTTTCATTGAATAAAGATTGCATTGTTGCGTGTGCAGAAGAAAATCTAGGAAAATATTACAATGTGATTTATTTAACCAAGTGTATCACCTTGGGCTGAACCTACTCTTTTTTTGTAAGAATAAGGATAGATCAATGTGAATCTACATTTATTATAGATAAAATAATAATATCACTATAAAAAATAGTTACAATGTACCCATATTGAGGACTTGTTCAATAAACTACATAGAGAATGGTAGTTCTCTAAGATTGAATTTTATTCTAGATATCATCAATTGAGGGTCAAGAATGAGCATATATCCATGATGATATTCTATACAATGTATTGATAAAATTAATTGATATTGATTCAATTTTTCCTTTCAAATACCCATGTTATCATCATGGATCTAATGATTAGAGTATTTAGATATTACCTTTATCATTTTTTGGTAGTCCTTATATACAATATTCTTTTATATTCAACGTAAAAAGATGAGCATGATGATCTATTCATGATTGTACTAAAGACCCCGAGAATGGAGAAGCTATATGGAAAATTTACCATGTGTAAATTTTTCCATAAAAAAGATTTATTCTTCAATCAAATAATCTCAAGTGAGGATATATCAGTGGAACTATCATAGATCTATATTATTGAGCATTGGAAACATCCAGACACTATGATAGAGATATGTAGAGGTCTTGGTTTGGATATATATTATCAAAGATTTATGGAGAATTTATCATAAATATATAATATACTAACCACATAAATTCAGAATAAATCCAATTTAACTTGTATAGATGAATTTTAAAAAAATTCAAATAACTGGATAGTAGGTCAATTAGTGAACCTATAGTTATGTTACCTTTCTTTGGATATGGGTTTTTTATTTATTGTGTTTCATCGATGAAAGGAATGGGGCGTTTTTACATTAATAATGTTATAGTTTATCTTATTCATAAATCCAATTTAATGTTAATTAAAAAAAATTAACCCACTCAGAATTTAATGTTAGATGTAGTAATTTTTTGAATTGATGATATGAATGCATTGTCTTTATTGGGAAAGTTGTGATATATATAATTATCATATTGTGTTATATTTTATATTCACTAAAAAATATTTTAATATATTTCAGAGAGTATGGTTGTATTTGATTGAGGATTATGAATACATAGTCCATTACCATTGTAAGAAAGAGTACATGGTGGAAAATGCACATAGCCAATAAGATCATGTTATCTTATAAATGTTGAGGATAAAATAAGATCCAATATTTTATAAATTGTAGAGGATGGATCCGAAAGATTTTATAGAAGGGTATAAATATTATCTTTGTCAAATGAGTGATCAAACATCTATGTAAGTGTGAATCAAATAGGCCAAGAAGAATGATGTGGAACTATAGAAGAAGGTGAAGAAATGTTCATGAGTCATTCCTTGATTGTGTGGAATTTTAAGGTTTGGAAACTAGGAATTTGTGCCATCAATACCATATTTTGATAAAGAGAAATTATATATAGCTCATAGTTCACCATTCTCTGTTAATCCAGTAAAAATGATGATGTTTAGAGATTTGAAAGATTATATCCTATGGGAAAAAGAAGAGATATGTTTCAAAATATATATCTTGGTGTTTTTTTATGTTAGTAAGTTAAGGATGAGATATAGAAGTAAAATGGGATGTTAAAACCACTAACCACAATAGAATGGAAATGTGGAAACATCACATTATATTACATCATTAGACTACCTAAAACATCTAATGGAAATAATGTTATTTGTGTTTTATTTGATCACTCTATAAAGTCAATAAACTTCATTATTATGATATAATATTTATATCATAGATATATTTATAGAATTTTTATTAAGGAAGTTGTAAAAGTACATGAAATACCACATTATATTATATCATATTTGGATATTAGGTTTACCTCTACACTTTGTTAAAGAATTTATTATGTTCTAGACACATTGTTATGTTTTATATCTACTTATTATCCTCATATATATGGTCATTATTAGAGAACCACTAAAATGATTGAGGATATGTTGGGATATTTTTCTCTTAATTTCAATGGTGGATTAGATAAAAAAAATTAATCTAATTGAATTTTGTTTCATTAATATTTTTCATTCAAGAATTTAGTTGGATTCGTATAAATCACCCTTGGATAGACATGTTAAACTCCAAAATATTGGGAAGTGGTCAGAGAACGAAATTTATTACGATCTGAACTAGATGAGGAGATGTAATAGAAATTCAGAGTCATCAACAACACATTAAGGAAGCTCATATTGGACAGAAATTTAATGTTGACAATCATCAGTGAAATTTATAATTTGATGTTAGTGAGATGGTGATTCATATAATTTAACCATACAAGATGGATATGAGATTCAAAAATAATGTGAACATAATCTCTAGGTATATTGGCATTCTCAAGACTCATAATCATGCAGGGATTTTAGCTTATCTGTTGGGGATTATATTGAACATCTCTATAGTTCCTGATGTGTTCCATGTATCTCTATCGAGGATTACATAAATGACCCATCACAAGTACTAAACTCAGAGTTCATAATACTAGAACATGATATTTATTATATTAAAAATATATTAAATATCATATATAATAGAGATAAGGTGATGTGGAATAATAATACTCACATGGGGAATGTTCTTTGGATGAATCTGAAATTTGGAGAAGAAATATGGGAACCCATGGATTTATAAAATAATGATATCCTCAATTTTTATATCAAAGTGATGAATTTAGTATGGTAAATTAATTTTAAGTGTGTAATTATGTAATAATTTTTTTAGAACTTATTTCTCTTTAAATTTTATTATTATTTGATATCTTTCATTACACAAAGCACTGAAATTAAATGATCTGTGATATAATATTAAAATATTATTAGTGGACATTAATTTACATGTTGTTAAATTGGATGGTATGAGTAGGAAAAACTAAATTATGAAAATTTTATGGATTAAATATGTATAAAATTAATTCATTTGGTATCAATTAATAAGAAATTAACATAAAAATCTTTTCACACTGAAAGTGATGTTAAAAAAACATATTTTATCAATATAAAATAGTTTTACCTAAATAAATTAAGTAGTATTAGGGAATTATTTTAATGAAATATAGATGCTATAAATTTATTAAATAGTTTTTAAATTTATCTAAGATTTAATTCTAGAAAAGGGATAATAATAAACCAGTTTTATGCCTAAAAACTTATTTTTATATGAATTTTTTACGTCTATTTTTGTGTGAATATTTTTATATGAACTTCTCAAAATAATGAAAATATAATTTCCTAAAATTAATTCCTAATTTGGATTCAAGTGGTTCATATTTGGAAAATACACCCTTTTATTTTTGGTGAAGAGTAATAAATTTTTAGTAATATATATCACCTTCGTAAAGAAAAAATCAGATGAATCTAAGTTAAAAATAAATGTTAAGGTAAATATTTTTCATCTTAATTTATATTGAATGAATAAATTAAAAATATATCTCTTTAGGATTAAAATTTAATATTTAAGGGACACTTATAAATGCAAATTATCTATATAATTTTTAATTTAACGGATAATACAAAACATCACTCTCATACATTTAAATATATATTATTTTTCCAAATAGGTTAAAACGAAACTAATGAAGGAAAATTAATTTCTATTTTGATATTAATGAAATTATTTTCATGATATATATTTATTTATAAATTTTATTTTTATATAATACCCTTAAATTCTTAAGCAATTCCAATATAGTAGTTCTCCAATAAATAAAACAATATAATAACTGATTTTAAAAATATTAAATGTCAAACATTATGATTGATTTATAGTGTTATATGAATTTTAAATATGAATATGATATATTAGTGTTTTTTAAATAATTATATTCTAATTATAACTTTATCATTAGGCCATTTATGTCAAATTAAATGAATAGTTTCATAATTAAAAAAAATATTTTATCAAAATTTTATATTATTAAATGATTTAAACTGCATAAAAATATTCATATATGACAAATTTAAAATTTATGATATAAATTTTATTCTTTTTTCCATTAAGAAACCAATTTTAACCTTATATGTTAAATTATAATCCATTAATAGTGAAAACATTATTACCATGGATAATGATAAAATATGTTAACTAAGGGGTTAAACCAAATGATTTTGTTTAAATAACCACCTGAAATAGTAAAACATTTATTGATTTATGATATTTCAACCCCATCATATATTATCTTTGAATCCCTATCTATTTGGAAGCATTTGGGCTATAAAATTACATCGAATATTTTATTATTTCATGTATTCCTCGTAGTTCCCTTCCCCACATTTAGAAAAGGTAAAATCTAATTTCTCTCCTTCATGTCATAATAATCCTACTATTTTTAAAAATCTCTACAAAAGTTTCTTCTAAACTCCCCTATCCACAACCTAGAGGTTTTGGTCTCCCAAATAGACCAACCCTAGTTCCATAAAGAAGAGGTCAACATGAGTTATTTCCAAGAAGAGGTAATCACCTTAACCGATCAATTTTTTTACCTTAACTCCACAAAATTTTACACACAAATATCTTTTGTAATATGTTTTCCCAAAATCTATCTTCTTTTAAATATTTTTTTACATGTGACACCTATTTTTAACAAACCATGGAATACTATTAATATTATTATTTAAACATTACTAATATAGCATTTCTATAATATGTGGTGGTATATATAGGAATAACGAAAATTTTAAAATCATGTATAAAGGGATTATATAATTAATATATATATATATATTTATATATACATATATAATTATTTGTGAAGACTGTAAATGATTTAGAAATAATTTGTTTCTCAAAAAGTGTTTTCGATTTATTTTTGAGAAAAACTAATAAAATTATTCACCAACACTAATAAAATGTTTTTGAAAAAAATAACAACGCTTTAATAATATACATGTAGAAATTATTTTTTTTGAAAATTTGAGACTTTTCTACAGAGCATAATTTTTCAAGGAATAGTAAAAAAAATTAATTCAAACTACCTTCTATTTAAATAATTTACAAGAAAAAATTTATTTTATGATGTTTTTAAAATAAAAATTATATCAATTAAATATATTTCAATCCAATTTAGTTCATTTGAATCAATTTTGTGTTGAATATTTATATTAATCTTTTTATACCATCAAATATTTTCCTTTTGAGAATGGTTTTTTCATCATGTCCATGGGTGTCTGTTGAAGTTAAATTCTTCAACTTTTTTGAATTTAATTTGGAAATATTTATTTCATATTTTGAATCATAAAAATTCATATTACATAATAAGGTCAACATGAATTTGTTTCATAATTAATAGTGAAAAAAATAATAATCTAATTACTGTAGATACGGGTAAAACATGATTTAAAATAATTAAACTAAAATGATAAGGGTGAAAATAACCAAGAAATTTATCCAAACCCCATTGGATGTTAATTTTTGGACCTTATCATAACTATGTATAGGTAATAAACCATCTTATAGCTATTTGGAATGTTTAAAATGTGGGTAAACTATATTATTTTGAAATATTCCACGTGTGTACTCTCCCACACTTATAAAATGAAAACCCCTCTACTCACATATTTACAAAAACAAGACCCATTAGTTTGGAAATAAACTACCAAAATACGTTATGCACTTTCCTCTTCACATTCTCAAGGCCTTATTTTCATTATTAAACCCTCCCATGAATTATTTAGGTGTGAACCTAAATAAGATCCTCGAAGAAGAGTTATAGTCCACAACCATAAACACGATGATATAATAATATAATTATCTTAAATATAATGAAATTTTATTATATTAAATTAATGGACTACATCTATCTCATCTTCTATCATCTTGGAAATAGAACCATCAATTGTGTGTACAAAGGAATACCACCTCACGAACCGATGTAATTCATTTCCCATCACCGCCTATCCCGAATAGTTCTAATGATTGATTTAATGTTTATATGTGATTTTAATGACATTAATAATCTTATTTAATTATAATATCACATATAAAAGATTATTTTCTATTTCATTAGAATACGATGATGTCGCTCTTGTGTATGGTGGACTACCACCTCATGATGTGACATGATTCTTTTTTCACTTACTCATTACATGGAAGGTACTAAGGATATATTTAATGAATATATGTGATATATATGAAATAATAATCTCTTTAGAATCATTATATATTATTTAGCTTCCTTATTTCCCACACATTATGAAAATGGAAACATTATTCATGGGTGCATACGACCTACCATCTACATGAATAGTGTAATTCATTTTCTATGTCTAAAATTAATGTATTACTATTAATACATATGTAATGGATTTATATGATACATATATCATTGTTAAAACTGTAGTGATTATGGAGCCATGATAAATGGAAAAGGACTCAAAATACTAAATCAAAACATATAATAAAAAGGAATTTTTTACTCAAAACATGACTTCTAAATGGAATTATTAATGAGATAAGATTAAATTGTTATAGATAAATCATATATTGTATCATAAATATGATTATGAGTCGGTAACAGTTTTATAATAAACCTGTAACCTCTTAGGTTTCCATATCTGGTGGGAATCCTCACCCATATTAATTTTTTGGAGTTTAGTGGGTAGGCCAACCCCTTTATCATTTAGTGGATCCCAATTTCTACTTTTTAAATAACCTGAAACCTTATTTTTAGCTATGTTTTGAGGTTTTGGAAGTTAATTGGGTGTTTTGAGGGATTTGGGGTGCATTGGAGGCCCGATGGATATGTTTTTGAGAAGTGCAGGATGAGATGAACTATTAGATTTAACTGTGTTGCCTCCTAGTAGAAACCATGAAACCCCTATTTTCACTGAGAATATTTTTGGAAAACTTTTAACGATGGGGTACATGTTCATGTGGGACATCTACAGTTTTTATGTATAAGTTATCTACATGATCTGTCAAACCATGAACAAGACGCACAGTTAGTGACCCATGGGAAGTAACCTTGCACTATATAATGAAAATTTTATATACAGTTAAGACTAAATATGTGGTATAATGATGTGAGGATTAGTTCGTAGTCCCCAAGAGCCACATGGTATCTGAACGGTTTAAAAAATTGTGCAATATGAACATACGGCTCTTTGAAGAGGTGAATTTACATTTTTTTTTCCTCTTTTCTATTTTTGTTATTTCATTATTCCTTCATCCTCTGTGGGTCACACACTGTAATGGGGAACCCTCCTTCCTCTCCTCCTATTTATTTTGAACTATCTCCTATGTCTAAGAACTGTTCTTCATTCCTTTTGTGGTGTTGGATTTGTATGGGTAATGATATCCTTCCACAATGTTCTGTTTTCTTTTTCCCCCACCTCATGGACTTCTAAATCAGTGTAAGGCGTTATCCCTATTTTTAGTGAGTTTTTATAAAATTATACCTTCCTCCAAATTGGTCTGAGTTAGAGGTCAAGAGTGAACTTTCCTACATCGATGACTATGAGGTAGGTGGTACATTCATTCCATTGTGGTTTTGACAGTGTTTAGGGGCGTAGATTTAAAATGTCATTATGTTAACTGAGCGAGGCTACTATAAATTTATAGTTGTATTTACTTAATTCATTGATCCTTTGTTAGATTTCTATTGGCAAGATCACCAAATTATACAAATGGTTCGAGCTATGTGAGGGGATTTAGACCTCGAGTAGCTAGTTCAGGGTGTTTGTTTGATTAAATTGAGTTGTTTTAGTTATTTGAATTATTCTAATGAAATAGAGTTTATATTATTATATGAATTTCATGAGATGAGATCATGGGATCATTATGATATTAGTAAGAGGATTAAGGTGGAATTTTCTATCGGGTATGAGGTGTTGTAATCCTCAGATTGAGAGAGGGATAAATTATATAAATGGTGTTAACCGTGGATTGGGTGACTCAGTCATTAGATTGAGATGGAGACATCATCTTATTATGGGAAAGGTCCATGTAACTTTGCGTGGATTTGACCATTAGTTCGAGTGAATTATTCATAAGGGCATGAGGTGCTAGTAATTGAAAATGAATAGTTTCTAAATGTCCATTTCATCTCACCCGTGTTGTCCAATGTGCCATTTGTAGTAGTGTGAAAAAAGGATAACTCTGATGCTTGAGATGGTATTTACCACTCATGTGGGTATAATTCCTTGATATTTGTGTCCTAATTAAATGGTTGGGGCTTATTGTTATTGAATTCTATGAGGATTGGGAGGATCCGTCATATGACAACATTGAGGCTGTTAGTTGGGGGTTGAGGATCAACATGCTTGAGGCCATTAGGACGAGATCATTTTGGTGGAAAGGTTTTACCATTCCTCAAAATGTTGGTAGTTTATCTGATAATGGTTATATTTTGAGGATAGATATTATTGGACATGTGAATGTTGGGATTGAAGATGATGGATTCTATTGATAAGGGATATTAGGGACTAGATTCTATTGAATGGGAATTCCAATAGGATGCTAGTTACGTGGATGATGGTAAGAGGTGTTGGGTGACATCTGAAGGTGGAAAATGAGGGTTCACCTTGGGTGATTGAAATCAGGGGATGCCAAGGGACATGCGATACGGATCTTCTACTCTTTATTTATTCCAGCATTTTTTGATGCTGATGATATCTTCCTGGTAGACGTTCAGCACCGGTGAATCTTGTGATTTATTTTCACATGTGGTGATAGATTTTCTATTTTATTATAAGTCTACTAAATAATTAATTTATGGTAAGGACATGTTGGTGGTGGGTTTTTGAGATTCATTATCCCACCCTACATAGGCTCTCCATAACACATATAGATTTCATTATTTTAAGATTAGGTAAGGGTTCAATCTCTAGAGCTAGACCCTTAAGTTTGAGTTGTATGTGTGGATGGAAAGGGATCTCGGGGTTCCTAAATATTTTGGGGGTTTTCATTTTCTTCCTTATATACAAGAATGATACTCATATATATATATATATATATATATATATATATATATATATATAGTTGGTTGGATCTGGGTGACCCTTTTCACCTTTTTGATATGTATGGCCAATTTTGGTATGCATTTTTTTCTACAATTTTCATATTTGTTTGTTTACTTTATTACACAATAATTAATCAACTATTCTTCCTTTATTTTTTGTTATTATTGTACTTCCTCTGTGGTCAGGTTATTTTTCTAGTTTCTTTTATTATTTCCTTTCATTTAGTTATTATATTTTTATAAGGACCATTATCATATCATAAATAGAGGGTATAGTGTCCCCACTCTCACTCCCTTACACCCTAGTTGTTAGTTTGCAGACATTGGAATATGGGGAGGCCAACCAAAGGCCCGTGAAATTGGGTCTGAATGCAATTTTAAGTTGGATAATTTATTTGGGGCACTACAAATGGTATCTGTGCATTTCTTGATTGGGATTATTAGAAATTTACAACTGGATACTAATGGAACCACATGTTCATTTTTCATATTTGGTATTACTATTTGGGATATGTTATATTAGAGAGTAGGATTATGTCATAAATAGGTTTAGAACTCATGTTTGGGTGCCTATATCCCCATTCTTGTGGGAGAGACCTAGTTTCCACGGGTGAGAATTTTAGTTACTCTTTTCCCATTTTTCAGTTCATATGATTTCCACATTGGTTTTTTACTTGAATGTGTAATGGTTCACCATTGTGATATGGACCCATATCCCAGTATGGAAATGAGTGTTTGTTATGCATCAGTATGATTTTGTTTAGGCACATAGGATGTTTTAAATTATATAAACATGTATGATTGTGATATAAATTGATTTTGATTTGTGATACTTATATATAAGTTCATGGATATTATTGGAGCAAGAAGGTATGATGGATGGAGTGATGTTGGACACGAGGTTAGGAGAAATGGTGTTTGTATTGAGGTGACGTGATTCATCAATACTAGAACGACCTGAGGAATGTATGAAACCTTATTCATTTATAGGTGGTTAAGGAGTCCATGAGGTCAGGATGTCATAAGACATGGTTATGATGGGAGAGAGTATGGGTGGAGATTTGAAAATACCTCATATTTTGTTCACTATTTACGTTATATATATATATGTGTGTGTGTGTGTGTGTGTGTTATCTAGGATTTTTGACAATGAGATGGTATTCATTGGTTTACACCTAAATGGGATAATATGGGGCCTCTAGAGGGTAGTGATGTAGTGCCACAAGAGAATACACTGGTTGAGGCCCTTGAGGTTTAGGAAGATCATGAGCTAGATGTACAATATCAGGTAAATGCTTGGGAGGAAATGTGGAAACCACCAATGTTAATGGATTTTGGGCCATGGTTTAATGAGAAGATCAGTGTGAGATGGGTATTTGGAATCCCAAGTATTGAAAGGGGAGGTCAGGGAGTTGATCCTTCTATGCAGTATCTGATTCAATAGTTCCAATTTTATCACTCACCACAATTTTACGGTGAGGGAGGACCATAGGCGGGTGAGAACTCAATCAAATCAATCTAGATGACTTTCGAGTAGCTTGAGATTTATATATGGTGGAGGGTGAATATGGAGACCAATATTCTCATAGGACCAATTAAGTGTTTTTCGGACATATAGTTTAAGGTATCCAGACATGTTGGACTAGTCTAGAAGACTTTGAGGAAAGGCTCATTGAGAACTTCTCCCAAAAAATGCTGTGGCTGAAGAGAGTCAGGTGTTTTTAAACCATTATCTTGGTGACATGTCTGTCATAAACTATGCACCAACATTCAATGAGTTTTCTCACTTCACACCTGACATGGTGAGTGAGGACACCTCATGGGTATAGAATATCAAGGATGGTTTATAGAACACCATCGGGTGTGGGTGAACATCTTTAGGCTGGCCTCATTATTAGAGGCTATGAATCTGGAGCTTGTAGCCAAGGGAAAATTAATGGACTGATATTATTCAAGTTGGTTTATGGAGTTATGTGTTTTTAGTGGAGACACTAAAAATAGTAGGAAATAAGCTGAATATGTGTTCTAGCTGGGAATCTAGGCTGAGGAAGCATAAAACCCAACTTGGAGTAGATCATTGATGGTGTGCTTCTAGTGAGGGAAACTAAGACGTGTACAAACTGAATGCGAGAAAACTCTAATGTATTGTTGGGAATTTGGATAGGTCATACATCATGATAGGTTCTGGAGGAAACCTTATCATAAACCCAGAATTAAGTGATCTGGAAAGACTCAGGGATCTATGATTGGTCTGGTAGTGGTACCATGTAAAGGTATCAGAGTTTCGAATACATATGTAGGCCATATTAGAGATAGCTGGACCCACCCTTGGTGTTAATGGATAATGGCTGGTAAAGTACTGGAGAGAGGTCAAGCTACAAGCAGTTGATATTCAGTCCATGTGCATGCCATGGAGATTCTAGTGGCGTAGCATACTAGTGATCCAACAATGGTTATAGATATGCCATGGGAATAGCCTTGATTTTTAATATTTTATTTTTGCATTGTGTTTTTATAAATCTCCATTTTGGGAGAATGAGGTGCATGAGATATATTTGTGGACAAACCAGGCATTTTTTAGTAGGACGACAAAATCTCATGTGGGTTTTATATATGTATGAAGTTCTTGGAACTAGAATTTTTATGTGAGAATCATTGGATGTGGGACTTCTGAGGTGCTTTGGAATTAGGGAATCATGGAGGCATGAGTTACGTGTGGTGTTTTGGCATCTGAGAATCATTGTGATGTAGTATTTCATTAAGGTATGAGGCACCAAGATTCATTTTCAGAATTTGATTAGATACCATACCACATAGGTTCCATGTGATCCATAGGAATGAGGTGGGCATTGATGCGATACATGATATAATGTGTGTTGGGTTTTACTTGGGATCACCTGATTGTGAGTAAGAGTGACGATTCATCATGGGAGGAATTTGATTCTATGTATTGTCAATGAACCATTAGTTTCTTTTGAGTTTTGGGTCAGGATGTGACTTGGGTAGTAACTCCTAAATTGGGGTAGAATGACCCATACACTACAAACATTGATGTTAATTAAAAATTTAATTATATTAATTAAAACATATAATAAATACATTTCATGAATGTATAGGTATAGTTTCTTTATAAATAAGGAAACACAAAGAACTAGTTCAAAAAACATATACATTCTCTCCCAATTATTTCCCCATAACTAGAATTCTTTTGATGATATCCTACTAAATACACTTTTTCCTGACCTGGTGAAAATAAGTTTATGAAAGGGTGAACCCAAATTCTCAGTAAGGGTAAACAAGGGAAATATCAATCATATCACAATCATAAGACATAAGAACATAACATTTAGAAGTCTTATACAACATATGAAATAACGTGATATCATGTCATGGGATAAACATTCATACGAATTAATGTAAATATTACAAAAATTAAAAAAATGCATGATGTTTTTAGAATACACATAAGCATTTAAAATCATTTCATATTAGTCAAGGCTCATTTCCAAGACCATCATATCAGATAAAATATATTATTGAACCAGGTTTACTTATCATTCTATCCCTATATTACTGAACCCGATTTATATATTGTTCCAATAATGTATATATCATGATATATAAATCATTACCCAATGAATTTGAAGTATATATAGGTCCCACCCATCTCATAATTATATCATTCTTATACGGAAAACTAAAACAAAAATAATTTATCACAACATAACCCAATGAATAAAATGGGTTTCTTAAACATCATTCTATCATCACATAATACATAGAAAATATAATTCCATCATTAACATAATGAAATCATATTAATAATTGGGATAAAAACATAACCCTATTTAAAGAGAGACATCTTATATGGAAAATAATTTTGATGAAAGACTTGAACTTAATAATTGAGGAGAAATATCCTTTCTTCTTCAAAAACATTTTATTTTCTCAAAATTCCTCACAATTTTAAAAGAGGGGAATTTAGTTGAAAGTAAAAATGAAATACTATAAAGTATTCTTCATGTAAATAAGGAGTTATGAATACATAAAAATCAGTTTATTCTATATAATTTAAAAAACATTTTCCTCATAATATTGATGAAAAATTCAAAAAGTACATCCTATAAAAAACTACAAAAGATTCCTTTAATACCGTTAAATAAAAAATTAACAATGGGAAAAAATTTATTTAAAAAAAATATAATAATAAAAATAATATTTCATATTTAGGAAACCTAGATGTGGATGATGAATAAACCTCAGTAAATACTTATATAAGCAATCTCAATTAATAATGAGATTGTGAAATTATCACTTACCTTAGGTCTGATATCCTTTTTATGCATCCAAAACTCCATTATAATGATTTAAATAATGTTATTGACTTATTCCATAATCATAATTATTTTTATTAAATCAAATATTATTATATTATTATTCATTTGTTAGTAACATTTCATTGTCACTCGTTATTCGGATATTAAATGCTTTATGTTCTTCTGAATGTTTTGTTGGATAAGTTAAAATTACCCTTATTAGGATATAATTATTAAATTTATAGAATGATATTATTATAATATATATCATATTTATTCATTGCATACATGTATATAATCATTTTTTAATGAAGATCATTTAGAAAGAATCACATCGCATCTTGAAGACGGTAGGTTTTACATCTTCAAGAACTACAATATCATTCACTTAATGCTTAAATGGTATGTAATTGGACAATATAGTAATTATAAAGAATACTTATCATGTTATATTCATTATTAAAATCCATTATACTCATTAATATACCCATCCAAATAAAGTATTGTGGAATAACAAATTACAGCACAATGTGGAGACAATAAGCCGTATGTACACACACATGGTGATACTGTTATTCATAGGATGGATAAAAGGAGGTATAATGTTGTACCATAATTTTAATAACATCTCAGTATATAGAAGATACTATATTTCTTACTTTATTATGGAAACAATATAAATGTAGGAAATATAAGAAGAAAAGGATTGTGAAAGAGGTGATATAACAATTACCTCCTTTTCATGTGTCGCATTTTGATTTGCATAAATGGAGTCTTTAAGATGGTTTTATGCCCAAATTCAAGCCTCTATGATTATGTGAGGAAATTTGGGAGTGGAAATGGGTAGGTTTTGGCCTATAAAAATAGATTTAGAGGTGTGATTAAAATATAAGGATATGATTCCTTTTATAACAGAGGGGAGGAGCACATTTGGAAAAACCAAAACTATTAAAATAATATAAATTAATTTTTAAAATAAAATGGCACCAAAGTGGATTATTTCTAATATAAGATAAATATGGGTCAAAATAATCACAAATAGAAAAATTTAAACCTGTATTTATTTTATTTTTAAACCTTTTAATTTTAGGTTATCCTTATTTAATATATTTAATTTTAATTGTGGTAATAAAATTAAAAATATTTAATAGTAATAAATAATTACATATATGGTGTTAATTGACACAAATGAATATTTAATGAAATTTTAGATGATACAGTTATCAATTTGTAATTTTTAAATATCTTTATGATTTCTAAAGAATTTAATAATATGTTATTTTTAAAAAATATCAATAGTGTCAATTTTGACAGTATTTATTTCTTTTATTTTAAATAAAATCCAAAAAAATGTTAACTACAAACCAAAAAATTGAATATACTGAAAACATGTCATCATAACCAATAAAATTCATTTATAACTTTAATTATTTCAAATTATATTTATTTTAATATTTTGAAAATCATTTATATGTTATTTTTATTAATAAAATAATTTTTGTGTCACTATTGTGTCACCCTTAATGGAAATTTTATAGTTTCTACAAATTGTAAATAAATTTCTATTATGTATTTAATTCTATTAACTTTCCAGATACTACCTATAGTCGTTGTTATCTCATTCTTATCACTATATTATAATTAATATACTTATAAAAACTACGGTGTGACATTTTGTCACATTCATTGATGTTAAAATAATTAATTTCATATTCATGGGAACATGGCCATTAATAAATTCCATTTCCAACCATAGATTATAAGGGTCTAATTTAGCCATCCAATTGGTTTTTTAAATGTGTTATGGTAAGTTTATAATATTATGTGTACCTTTAATGACCCGATTTACCCTTAATGGTTGAAATAAAAAATTACTATAGTTACTATTCATGATTTCCAAAAAAAATAAAAGAAACATATTTACAGAATTTGGACCCCCTAATTCCAAATATGTAATCCATTTTTCAAAATTTAAAACATAGAAGTTGCAGTAATTAAATTAAAATTAATCCTATTTTCAGAAAGAGAGAACATGTTTTAAAAGCTAAAACATTGCAAACGATTGAATTGTTTTTATATCAGGATTCAATGTAAAATTATTGATAATGAAATAAATTATATTGAATTATAAAAATATATTATATTTATAATTTAAAACCACTTAATATTATAATTTTACCAAATATATATTTTTTATGAAGAAGTAGTTTTTTCACATCTAATTTAGTGAATTTTTTATATTCATAAAAACATGCAAGTTATCATAAAAATATCAAAAATTTATCAAAAGTAAATGTTTATATCCCACATAAAAATGAAATGTTTATTTTTTCATATAAAAATTATTCACGTGTCAAAATCATAATTTAAATGTTTTCCCCATTCATAGCTGTAAAATTACCCTTAAAATTAGGTTTTTATACATCAAATAGGGATTATTCATACTCTATGACTTAAATATCCATTAGATGAATATAAAAAAAATATTAAGTATTTAACATATATATATATATATATATTATTAATTTAATTAACAATAGTAATTCTCTCAAAAATAAAAATATCTAATTGTTTTATGTTATCCATAAATAATTGATAGCCAATGAATTCACAATGAAATTTCATAAGTTAGTTATACTTAGTCCCACTAAATTAATGGATAGGATATAAAGAAAATTATCCACTAAGGGTATCTCATGGTTTTTTACACTCACAATTTCATTCAAAGGAAGATACTAAAGAATAAAAATGATTTATATAAAATATTTAATAAAACAAATATGGTTGTTACATTCTACCACCTTAAACTAAATTTATCACTCAAAATTTGTCACTTGAAAACAAAAATATGAGGATAACCCTCTATAATCATACCCTAAAGTTTCCATGAACCTTCATCCAATTGTTTCCTCCACCATAAATCTTTATCCAAGTGCGTGCTCTAGTTTCGTAGATTTTTTTTCTATGATTCAGAACCTCTATCGGTTGTTATTCATATGAATGATTGTTCTACAGTGATATGATTTATGTGTTCAGTACATGTGTGGGATTAGGTATATTCTTTCTCAGGAGAGATACATGGAACACATCAGGAACTTAATATATTTTCGGTGAAAGTGCCAATTGGTAAGCTTCCTTCCAACACGATCCAGAATTTCAAAAGGACTGATGGGCCTAGGGTTCAACATTACCTTCTTTTCAAATGTCATTACTCTCTTTCAAGGAGATATTTTTAGAAAAACATTATCACCCACTTCAAAATCTAGGTCTATTATTTGGTTTTTAGCATAACATTTTTCGACACTGAGTCTCTCTTTTGTCTTGTTGAGAAGATATAATATTTTCTTCCATTTAATCGACAAGATCAGGTCCAAATAGATATATTTCCCCAAATTCATCCCAGTATGTTGGAGTTATTACTTCTTTCAATAGTGGGATTCATAAGGATGCATCTTAATACTGGAGTGAAAGCTATCATTGTAAGAAAATTACACCAAATGTAGGTGTTTATCCCAACAACCTTTGAAATCCTTCGAGATATATCTCAAAATGTCTTCCAAAGTTTGAATTTTTCTCTCAGATTGACCATCTATCATAGGATGATATTTAGTGCTGATACATAATTCTGTATCCAGAGTATGCTGAAGACTTTTCTAGAACATCGAGGTAAACCATAGACCGAGACTAGATATAATGGAATGTGGTAATCCATGAAATCTTACCAGTTACTTTAAATATGTATTGGAAAGCTGATCAATAGATAAAACCTCTCTAATAGCAGTAAAGTGTGATGACTTCGTATGATGATCAACTATAACCTAGATAGAATTATTTCCTTATGATGTTTTGCGATGTCCAATGACAAAGTCCATAGTGATGTTTTACCATTTCCTTTCCAGTATGGTTTATGGTTGTAATATCCCTTTAGAAGTCTACCTCTCAGCCTTAACTTGCAGAAAAATAAAGCATCGAAATACATAGTCAGCGACATGTCTTTTTATACCATCCCACCAGAAATACGCTTTTAGGTCCCTATAGATCTTTGTGCTTCCATGGTGAATAAATATCAATAAACTATGAGCCTCATCTAATAGATCCTTTAATTATGGTATGGGAGGAATAAAAACTCAATTTCTAAACCTTATTATTTAATCACAATAAATGTTGAATTCCGGATCATTTATCACCTTATTTTGTAGATCTACAAATTTCTTCCATGCCTCCTTATTTTTCACATGTATAAATGGTTCAAAATTCATTTGACAATGATAAACTTTATCCCCTTCCATTAATATTTCAAGATCTATCCTTTGAAAATACATAAATATTCGATCTCTTGTAATCCTCATCATGGATAGGCTAGCATGGTCTTGTCGACTCAAAGCATCTTCCACCTTTTTCTCTTTCATAGGGTGGTAATGTATCATGTATTCATAATCACTATTCAACTCCAAATATCTTAATTGGTGCATATTCAAGTCCTCTTGTGTGAATATATACTTTAAAATTTTATAATCAGTATAAATATCATACTTTTTCCATAGAGATAATTCCTCCATATCTTTAATGTAATGATTTACGCAACTAACTCCAAATCACGAGTTGAGTAATTTTTCTCATGGATTTTCAACTTTTGTTAGGCATAACATATCACCATATCATTTTTTATGAGAATATATCCCTTCCCTTCTAGGATTGATTACTATAGATTACACACCATCTCTAATACAAGGTAGTGTGAGAATAGGTGCACTGGAAAACCTTATTTTTAGATCTTTGAAATTATATTCACATTCCTTCGTCCATACGAATATAAATACTTTCCAAGTCAACTTGGTGAGTGGATTCTATAATCATGAAAAAACTTTAACAAAACGTCGATAATATCCAACCAAACCAAGAAAAAATTATATATCAATTATAGTTTTAGATATATCCATATTTTTACAACATCTATTTTTTCTGTATCCACATATATCCCTTCTCTTGAGACTATGTGACCCAAAAATGAAACATTATGAAGCTAAAATTTACACTTGGTAAAATTTTCATAAAACTTATCCATTCTCAGGGTCTTCATACATTTCTCAAGTGGTCTTTATATTGTTATTTTCTATTACAATAGACAATATTATCATCTATAAAGACTACAAAAAACTGATAAAGATAGACTCTACTCTTTATATCTACGAAGATAGTAAGGGAATTAGTAAGACTTTACTGTAAATTCATAGTGTACATCCCTTGTATGAAATGTATTATTTGGTATATCCTCCTTCATTTCCATTAAATAATGAAATATTTAATGAAGATAAATCTTTTAAAAGTATTGGGATCCATGTAGTTGGTTGAATAATTTATCAATGTGAGGAAGATGGTATTTTTTATTGATAGTGATTTTGTTAAGTTCTCGATAATCACTACAGAGTCTCATTGATCCATATTTCTTCCTAATAAATATAACAGGTTCTCCACAAGTTGATGCATTAGGGATTATGAATCAAATATCATGATTCTATTATAGTTTCTTATTCAATTCTAGAAACTCTACTGGGGTCATTCTATATGTTGTCTTTGAAATAGGCATAGCACCCAATATGAGCTCTATCCAAAACTCAACTTCATGATTTGGTGGAAGGACTGGAAATTCCTCCAAAAATACATCATTAAACCCCCGTACAATCAGTGTATTATTAATAATGAGTTTCTCCCCAAACATTTGAGATAAATAACCTTCATTTTTTGTAATAAAGAACCATAAAAGGATGAAATTTCTACTGGAATGGTATATTAATATTTGCATCAATTGATGATCATCGATTGATCTAGAATACGAAATATGAAAACCCTTACTTGGAAATTGATATGGGATCCATATAAAGAAAGACAATAAATGCTAGTAATCACATCAAATTCTACTATAAGAAGGATCATAATATTTGTAGGAAGCACATTCCCACAAACATCACCTGGTTTAGAATTATAAACATATGATGAGAACATTGTTCTATTAGAAGTTGAAAAAACTAAATCAACATCTAATTGTTGAGGTAATATAGTGATACAATTAAAAAATTCATCAGAAATAAAAGAGTGGGTGGATCTAGTATCAAATAAAACATTATATACTTTATAGTGTATGGTATGTTTACCTTTAACCACTTCATTATTGTAATCCATATCTCTGAGAGTGATTTCATGTGGCTTTCCTTTTTCTTTGGCATTAAGAGTATGTTGACATAAATCATCATCAATAACCCTTGTATTAGAGCATTTGATTTCATAATTACCCATTTCCATGCACTTTTAGCATTTAAGTGTCAGAGGTTCACTTTTACATTTTTCATTGAATTCCTTTTCCCTCTTCTTATCAGAACAATGTGACTAAAAGGTTACTCCAATCTCTATATCAACCTTGAGATCACATAAAACAATTTCCTCACAACTATTAAAGTCCCTTATGGCTAATTTGCATTAGAGGATTGGTTTTAAGACACAAAATAATTGATCAATTTTAATCTTAGGTGGGATAATAATTTCAGAAGCATACATTGAATGTCCTTAAAAAAATTTTTTCATATGAAACAACATATTCATCATCCTTTTTATTATGTTAGAGGTACTCCTTATATATATTTTTTTGTATAATAAAAGTAAAGTACACAATGAAAAATAAGTTCTTCAACTGGTCCCATTACATGGATTCAATTTCATCTCTTTGCCTCATATTCTAAATAAGATTCCACCATTGATCAACTTCAACATCCAAACAATAGACTAAAAAGATAAATTTACCATGTTCATAACATCGTAGAACTGAAAATATATTTTTATGGGTACTGATCCATTGTGTATCGAGTAATCGGTTATAATACCTACTGAATGAAGTTGGATGCTGCCACATGAAGGACTCAACCTAATATTTCTCCCTCCTTTAATTTTTTGGAATTCATGCATGATTCATAGATTGAGAATGTTGTGTAAGCATGGATACAATATATCTCATTATAGCTCCCATAACATTTGTTTTCATAGGGGGAAATTCATTACATTTCCCATCATATTCATCATTTACACAGTTCCCCTGGGTTCTGACCATCTACTAAAACCAATAAGAATTGTGTGAGAAAGACCAATCATAATGGTAAAACCACATAATCAAGAATAAAATTTCAATTTTGGACACTTTAGTTTTTATCCTAGGTTATTCATTGTAATTTATAAAACACTATTATTGTAACCTATACTTAGAAATATCCTTAGGGTTCTTACTATGACTTTATCATCCTAGTTTCCAATGGTGAACTATACCTTTCTTCTAATACAAAATATAATGACCCATAAACTACATAAATTTATATTACATAAAAATTCAAATATAATCATTACAATATATAATAAATCCATGATATTAATATATATAGGTATAATGTCTTTAGAAACTGGGAAATATAAACAACTGGTTCATAAAACATCTGCATTTCCTCCTTCAAATTTCTTCATAACTAGAATCCTCTTAAACATATATTATATAATACCCTTTTTCATGACCTGGGGAAAAGAAACATATGAAAGGGTAATATAAAATTATCAATAAGGGTAAACAACGGAAATATCAATCCTATCACAATCATAAGACATAAGAACATAACATCTATAAGTATTATCTAGTATATTAAAGATCATGATATCATGTCATGGGATAGATGTTCATAAGAACTAATGGTAATAATAAAAAATGTAAAAATATAATACATTAAGTATTTTGGCATACAAATAATCATATAAAATCATTTCATATAAGTCAAATCTCATTTCTAAGACCATCATTTTGGAATAAGTCCATTACTAAACTGATTTTACATGTTGATACAACCATGTATTACAAAACAATATTTACATTCCATTATAGTCAAGTCTATGTCCTGAGATATAAATATTTACCCAATGAATTGGAGGGAGATATAGGTACCAACCTTCTCATAATTAAATCATTCTTATATATGCCAAAAAACATAATCATTCATCACTACCTAACCCATGAAATAAAATTGGTTTCTTAAACATAATTCCATCGTAACATAATCCACATGAAATATCATTCAATCATCAAAAAAATCAAATAATTGTAATAATAGGGATACAAACATAACCCTATTTAAATAGAGTAATCTTAGATGGAAAATAATTTTGATAAAATACATATGAACTTAATTCCCTAGGAAAATATAATTTCTTCTTAAAAAATGTTTTATTTTTTAAAAATGCTGCGTAATTTTAAAAGAAAAAATTTAGTTGAAAAAAACATGAAATCGTGTAAAGGTTTGTTCATGTAAATTAGGTATTCTGAAGACATAAAAATCCATTTCCTTTATATAATTTGAAAAAACATTCTCCTCATACTTTTTCTAAAATTTGTAAAAGTACCACGTATCAAAAAAAATATAAAAAAGATTACTTTAATAACATTTAATAAAGATTTAGTAATGGTAAAAATTGACATTAAACATTTTTATAAGAATAAAAATTATATTACATATTTAGGAAACATGGATGTAGATGATATATATAACCCAATAAATACTTACAAATAAACAATCTCAAATAATAATGATATTGTGAAATTATCCCTTACATTAGGTCCGTTATCATTTATATGTATAAAAACCAACTATATAATGATTTAAATAATGTTATTGTCTTATTCTAGTATAATAATAATTTTTATGATATCATATATGATATTATTATCATTAGTTTTTTTGTAAAATTTTATTATCACTTGTTATTCAGATATTTACTACTTTATGTTCTTTTGTATTTTTTGTCAGATAAGTTCATGTTACACTTATTATGTTATAGTTATATCAATTAAATAATTATATTAGTATAATATATATCATAATTATTCATTCCATTCTTTTATATAATTGTGGTTTAATGAAGATCTTATAGAATGAATCACATCCCATCGTGGAGATGGTAGGCTCTACGCACACACGAGAAAAGATATCATTCAATTAATGTCTTAATGGTATAAAATTGGATGATATAACAATTATAAAGAATAATTATAATATTATATTCATTATTTTCATCCATTATAATCATCATTATACACACCAATATATATTATTGTTTAATAATAAATTACAACACAACATGGAGACGGTAAGTCGTACATACACACACATGGTGATATTGATATTCGTAAGATTTATAAAAGGAGTTATGAGGTTGTAACATAATTATATTAACATCTGAGAATGTATAAGATACTGGATATATCAATTTAGTATCGAAACAACATAAAAAGATGAAGTAAAAGAAGAAAATTATTTTGAATGAGTTGATAAAATAAATTCCTCTTTTTTCAAATATCTCCATTTGATTTGCACAAAAGGCTTCCTTATGATGGATTTCTTCAAAAAAGTGTGTCCTATAAGATGAAGTGAGGCAATTTGGGAGATTATATGGGTAGTGGTTGGTCGAGAAAAATTTATTTAGAGGTGTGATTAAAATAGAAGGGGAGGTGCGTTTTTTTAAGAGATGGGAAGGGGAACCTTTGGAAAAACCAAAACAAGTAAAATAATATAATTTAATTTTTAAATTAAAATTGATCCAAAATAGACTATTTAAAATATAATATGAGTATGAGTATAAATACTCTAAGAAAATAAATTATAGACATGTTTTTGTTTTATTTTAAACCTTATAGGTTTGATTTATCCTTATTTAATGTATTTAATTTTAATTATGGTAATAAAATTCTAAATATTTAATGGTTATAAATATGTAATTATATGGTGTTAATTGACCATAAATGGATATTTAATGAAATTTTATATCTCATAAGTATCAATTTCAAAATTTTCAATATAGTTATCATTTTTAAATAATTTACTAAAATGTTATTTTTATAAAATATCAATAGTGTCAATTTTGACATTATTGATGTATTTGATTTTAAATAAAATAAAAACATAATATAACTTATAAAAAACATTTAATAGACTCAAATAATGTCATAATAACCTATAAAATTCATGAAATAATTAATTAATTAAAATTATATTTATTTTAATACTTTTAAAATCTTTAATTTGAGATTTCTATTAATAGAATAATTTCAGCATCACTGTTGTGTCATCTTTAATAGTAATTATTTAATTTCTAAAAATTATAAATAAATTTCCATGATGCAGGTGAAGATTTATCATTATATATACTATCTATAGTTGATTCTATCTTCTACTTATCCATATATTAGAATTTGTATACTTGTATAAAAAGAGAGTTTGACATTTGGTCACATTCATTGAGTTTAATAAAACTAATGTCATATTCATGAGAAAGTTCCCATTAAGTTATTATATTTCAAAAAATAGATGATAATGATAGAATTTAGTCATAAAATTTTATTTTTATAGGTTTTATCGAAATTGTTTAATATTATATTTACCTTTAATTAGCCGATTTACCCTTAACCGTGGTAATAAAAAAGTACTAAATTTACTATTCATAATGTCCTAAAAATAATATTAACCTAATAACATAATATTTACCCACTGATTATAAATATAAAATCAATTATTCAAAATTTAAAACCCATAATTTTAGGTAATTAAATTAAAATTAATCCCGTCGTCGAAAAGAGATAATGATTTTTAAAAGAAAAAACATTACAAACGATTGAATTGTTTTTATATCTAGATTCAATGTAAAATTAACGATAATGACATAAATTATATTGAATGATAAAAATAAATTATATTTATACTTTAAAACCATTAAATTATATAATTTAACTATATAAATTATTTTGATGACATGTAGTTGTTTTCACATAATATTTAGTGTATTTTTACTATTAATCAAAAAATTGAATGTTATCAGAAAATATCAAAAATTCATCAAAAATAAGTTTTTATATAATTATTCAAAATAAAATGTTTATTATATCATATATAAATTATTAATGCATCAAAATCTTAATTTAAATGGGGTTTTTCCATTCAAATGCATAAAATTTCCCTTCAAATAGTTTTTTATACATCAAATAGTGTTTATTCATACCCTATGAAAAAAATATCAATTGGATGAATATAAAAAATATTTTATTAATTATATAACATATTTATATATATATATATCATTAATTTCATTACCAATATTAATTCATGAATAAATAAAAATATCTAATTGATTTACATTTTTCATAAATAATTGATAGCCCATGATTTCACATTGCATTTTCATAAGTTAGTTATACTTATTCCTGCTAACCTAACCACTAGGATATATTGGTAATTTTATAGTAAGGGTGTCTCATGGTTCATTTAAAATCACGATTTCATTAAAATACAACTACTAAAGAAAAAAAAATTATTTAAATAAAATATTTCTTGAAAACATTCGGGTGTCACATGTGGAGCCCCTTGAGATAGTTGGCCTATACCCTTTGGATCAGAGTATTCTGGGATATTTTCAAGTATAATGGAATATTATTTACCATCTTATGGTTGTTTTTGATAGCTTTAGGATGATTAATGTTAAGGTGGGGTTATTTTAACATCCAAGGTGTTTGGAGGGGTCAATATCTCCACCCATTTTGAATTTTTGGAGTATTGTGTATATGCCAAATGATTTATCATTTAACGAATATCAATTTAGAGTTTTCTATTAACCTAGATCCTTGTTTATAGATGTGTTTAGTTGTTTGGAAAATGTATCTAGTATTCTAAGGAATTTTAGGTTCATCAGTGGACTAATTCCATTATTTTGGAGAATTGGTGAGGAAAACAGTTAGATTTAAACATACTGACTCCTAGTAGAAATTGTGGGGCCAAAATTTTCACTAAGCATGGATTGGAAAATCAATTAAGGATGGGTAATAGAACCATGAGGGACCTCTTTAGATTCTAGCAGATGGTATCTATTGTATTTTTTAAATGCATAGTAAACCATGTGCAAGACACATAATGAGTGCCATTTGGGTAGTACCCTTACACTATAGAATGCATGGATTGTAAATGGTTTGGACTAACCATGAAAGCTAATGGTGTGGGAATTGGATCATCTAGAATAGGATCCACATGGTTTCCATACATTTTGGGAATCCATATGATCTAACTGTGTGGATAATTAAATAGAAGAACTTGTCTTTTTTCCATCATTTATATTTATGTTATTTCTCTCCACCTTATTCTGTCGTGGGTCATACACAACAAGTATGAAACCTCATTATCCTCCTCCTCTAGGTTTTGAGCTATCTCCTCAATTTGAGATCAATTTTTAATCTATTGGAGATATCAAATCCTTATTTGTAAGTCTCTCCATTTTCATTATTATAAATTCATTTTCTCATACTTCATGGACCACTAAAACCATGCGAGTTGTTTTTCCATATTTTTAGGGCATTTTTCTAAAAGGATGATATCATCTTAACATGTTTCAGTTAGAGGACAATATCAGATGTGCCTCTGTCTATGACTACATGGTAGATGGTGGGTACTTTTATTTGTGATTTTTCAAGAATTTTTGGGTTCTACTATTATCTAGTTGTTTTATTGACTTAGTGAGGCTATTATAAATATATGGTTGTCTTTAATCAATTAATTATTCCTTTGTGATATGCATATGGGAATTATCAATGAATTATATAAATGGTTTGAGATGTGTGTGGGGATTTAGACTTATGGATGCTTGGTTGGGTGTATTAATTTGAATAAATTGAGATATTTTAGTTATTTGAAAAGTTTCTATTAAAGTAGATTAATATGTTTACATGAATTTCATGAGATTAGATCCATGGGATCATGATCAAAGTGACCCACAGATTGAGGTGTTGTTGGAAATCTGGTATAAGGTGATGTAATCATCAAGTTAGGAGAGGCACAGAATATTTGAGTGATGTTAATCACAAGTAGGGAGACTTAGTCATCAGATTGAGATGATGAGGTTGTCATGTTATTGGTAAGTGAAATGTGACATTAGATTATTACTACCATCATTTTTAGTGATGTATCCACTAAAAATTGATGTTTTAGAACTTTACGTGGCTTAGGTTATGAATTAGTGATTTCCGCTCACCTATGTTGTCCTATGCAATGTTTGGAGTTGTGTGCACATATGTTGAATAATATGTTTGAGGTGGTATTGACCACTCATGTGGGTAGGATCCCCTGATAGTTTCAACATATGTAAATCGTTATGGATCCTTCCATATATATCCATGGGGATTGTGAGGAGCCATCAGATGCCAATGTTGAGGCTTTCAATTATGCATTGAGGCTTATCATGCTTGAGGCCATTGAGCTAGGATCATTATTTAGGATGGTTATCACCATTCATAAAAATCTATGTTTTTTATCCATTAATGGTTATTGTTTTAGTGTAGATATTATTGAACCTATATATATTGGGAATTAAGTCGATGAGTTATATTTAGTATTGGTCTGGGTGACCAGATTCTTTGGATTGGGTGTGCCTTCACGGTGTCAGTTACATGGATGATGGCACAATGTACAATGTGACATTTGGAGGTGTAAACTGAGGGTTCACATATGGAAATTGAAATAAGGTTATACCTTATTCCATGGGATCTGGATCCACTCCTCTTCATTTATTTTGTTGTTGGCCGAATTATGTGATATGTTCCTAATGGCTGTTGAGAACTACTGAATCTTGTATTTATTTTATGCATGTGATGCATCTTTACTTATTTTAGTATACACATAGTAAGTCAAAAATTAGTGATTCTAACACTTTTGTGGTGGCCTATTAAGATTCATTATCACACCCTACATGGCCCTTTGAGACACATTTAGGATTAATACTTTTGAATTTAGGTAAGGGTTAGATCTATGGAGCTAGATCCTAGAGTTTGAGTTAGCATGGATGGATGTAAAGGGACCTTGAGGTTCCTATCTCTGCTGAGGTTTTTATTTAATATTGTATTGTCCAACTACTCATATGTATAGATTAATGGTCAACCATGTGTGACGCTTTTCAGCTTATTGATATGTATGGCCTATTTTGGTATGCATTTTTAGCTACAATTGTCCTATTGGCTTATTTACTTTATTACACTTCTATTATTCAATTTTGTTTCCTCTATTTTTTGTTATTATTTTAATTCCACTGTGGGTAGGTTACTGGTGTATTTTATATCATTCTTTCGATTCCTCTTTGTATTATATATATTTATATGGACAATTATTGAATCATAAAACAGGGTATAGTATCCCCACTATCACTCCTTTACATCCTCATTTCTAGTCGGCAACATATGACATACAAGGATGCACACCTAAGGCCAGTGGAACATGACCTAAAAGCATTATTTGGGTGGATAATCTGTTCAGGATTCTATAAATCCTATATTTATTATACATTAGTTTTATTCATGTAAAAATAAATCCAAGACTTATGGTTACATTTATTTTTCTCAAATTTTCTTCTTCAGGACAGATGTTATGTTATGAACCTATATTCTGTTATATTGTCTGTATAAAGACCCTTTGAGATTTTATATAATTAATTTATTTATTCTCATGATATTTAAGGATTCATATAAATTTATTCTTTCAATGGTATTATTTATCAAAAGTTACAAAATCATGTAAGATATTTTAAATCTCACTTTTATTTTTGAGAGATATATGCCATATTCACCACCCCTTTAATTTTTTGTGGAGTATATACTATGCCATTGAATTTTTGAATCATGAATCTCCTAATATTAATGATAATTAAGGTTCCATTTTATTTTATTATTTAATGGGGATTATTACTGAAATTTTACCCAAGTGGTAATGGTTTTATGACATAATTTTGTTATTTTTCTAGATTTTTAATGAATATGCCTCCAATGATGAAATATTATCACATATCCATCAAAAAACAAATAAATTTTCTTCTAATATATTTATATAATGATAATATTTGTTTTCTAAAAATTTAAACCTCTTTATGTACTCATGTGTCCAAAATAATGTTTTTGATGAAAATTAAATTTATTTTCCACTTTGATTAATAATCCATTTTCATCAACATTTATATTTTTTAAAAATGATTTAAATAATTTTTTAAAGATTATGAGAATATTGTTTTAATAAATTTTTACCCACGATTTTAGTTTTATAAATTTTTTTAAAGGTAATCTTCTTTTATTTTTTCAAATAAGGATTTTTTGATTTTTCTATAAATGTAAACATAATATTCATTTTTTCATGTATGCCATGAACAATATTTCTCACTTCCATTATCAATTATTGATTTAAATATTCCTTTATAAATATTCAAGGTTATTTTTAATGAATTTTTTTTAAAGTATTTTATGTATTTATATTTTAAAGAAGTTTTTTCAAGGTGAAAATTGTGTTTTATTTAAGAAATTCTCAATGTGATATTTTAAAATCAGTTTCCATCTAAGATGAAATCATTTGATGTTACACATGCTTTATTGGAAATATGATCTGAGGATTCTATCATTATTACATATTTATATTGTTTATTCTAATGATGAAAATATATTTATTAAAACCATTATTTTTTCTTGAGGTTATGAATCTACGAAATGAAGAAATTTTGATGAATCCTATTATCATTACAAGGGTTATTCTATGATGAAATTATTATGAATCTCATTTCTCTTAATGGGGTCAGATATATAAATGTTTTATGATCTTTTTAAAAACATATATATGGATTATGTTGTCATTGATATCTATATATCCTACCAATGTATTGGGTAATGATTGAAATATCATGAGAAAAGCAGGAATGAAAGGGGTACTGAATCCATTTTAGTAACAAACTCTGTATACATTGATAGTATTATGAGTGAAACATGTCTACATAGATGGTTTGGGGTGTAAACCCATTCCACTATGATATTTTTTTGATCCATGACTACTATAGAAACTATTTTCTATGCTTATGTGTATTCCACCTTTCCATGTCTTATACCAATGTTCTATTTCAATGAATTATATTATTTGAATACATTGTGATTCATTTCATATAAAATTTCATGTTTTATTAGGTGAATCATGAATAAGATCTATGATATGTAGGGTATGATTTTTTTTAAATGTATTCTCATATACTAATAATCTTATTCTCATGTTATTCTTATTTGATTATTGATATCTTCATTATTTACCCTTAATGAGCATATGATCTCACTCTTTAATATGTTTCCTTTCTATAGGATATGATGAATTGTATTATTTATGATATGTCTAAGAAGGTTACATGTTATAAAGAACATATTGGGAGACTTTATACATCACCTAAGAAATATTTTTTATTGTTTCAGTGTGTCTAAAGGCAATAGAAATATATGATCCTGGTGTGGATCTTTATTTTACGTAATGAAACATAATATTTTATGATTTAATATATATATATATATATATATGAGAATTTAGAATCTTTAAAGATATTATTATAGAAATTTGTAGCTAACCATTGAATTTTAGGATATAGAAAACATTACTAACAACCCTTAGGATAAAATTAAGTAAAGGAGAATGAAATTTTTATGGTAACAAAGGATTGTGGTTTTCCAAGAAAACAATACCATTTGGAATACTAAATTTTGATGTGGCTCTCAAATACTTGAACATTGGTGTAATAACATCGAAAATGGTGTATTGAGATGGACTCGATCGTCCCTTGGTTCAAAAAAGGTAAAATATTGGACACATAGTTTGACACTCCCAGGGGAGACGAGTTGTAAAATAACAATCTATTTATAAAAAATAATGAAATATTTTAATAGGTGATGACCATGCATGAGAAAGTTTAAACCTAAGGTGTTATAGATTAGAAATAATGTTCTATGATTTAGACATCCTATAAATGATTTTTAATTATTATGTTGTTTCCTACTATGATTACCACTACATACACTATTATTTTTTCTTTTAGTAAATAGTTATATCCCAAAGGAACCATGATAATTCTGGGTGATAGAGAATGTAATTATTTTCCTCTTAGGTAACCAAACAATATGGGGATAAAATGGAAAATATTACTTCCTTTCTCATAAAACTATCAGAGGTTAGGATTCATGATAATGTTATAATTTAGAAAAGGATGTAACAATATCTTGTTGAGCCCATCCTAAGTCAAATTTCACCTTTTTTTAGTGGTTCCAATGATCCAATAGATTCTAAAAAATGGATCAGTACCATTGAAAAGTGTTTTTTTGATTCCTACTGTTTGATGAATGAGAAATTCATGTTGGGTATCTATTTTCTCAAAGGTAAAGCATGTCAATAGTGGAATCATATTAAGAATATGAGTAAACAAGATGCAATAGACTTCATGTAATGGGATGAGTTTAAGAATGAATTTTCCAATAACTATATTACTTGTATTCTTTTTACGTAAATGGTGAAGGATGAATAATATATTGGTAACTACGAGGATGTTTTAAAATACTGGTGAGGTAAGCTTATGGTATTTTCATTTAACCAAAATGTAAATTTGATCAGTTATATAGTAGATTTAAACCAATTATGCCAATGGTGTTAGCTATAAGGCACATCAATAGATATGAAGAAGTCATTTTATATTATATTAAAGTGGAAATGGATTTTGTAATTACCCATCATTCTCATGGTATTTATAATAAAAGAGAGTTGGAATTCAAATAAATATATATAAATCATAGAGAAAAGAAGATGAAAATTTCATAATGATAAAATTATAGAAGGATGGAAATTATCATTAATATAATTGTAAATGTCTTATGTGTGGAATGGAAGGTCATTTAGAATTTTATTACTGAGGTGATGTGAATAAATTTATCTAATTATAAGGATGGATGTAATTATCGTTTGAAAGTACCACCCATAGTTCAATGTTTCAAATGCAAGGAGTATTTTTATTATTCTATCCTGTGCCCAAATCTGAGTGGTAATAATGATGATTAACATCAGTAACCTATTAATAAGAGATATAGAGGTTAATATCCTTCAATAATTATTTATGATATGGGGTGAGATAATGTCACTGTGAATGGTACACGTACCATCGACTCTAGAGCTGTTAAGTTTTTATTTTAATCTAAATTTTTCTACTATTTTGTATCTAAATAATTTTATACGTGTATAAAAATTCCACCCCAGTGATTAGATATTGTATAAACAATGAAAACCCCACATGGAATGATGATCAATTCTCAAGACTATGAGTCTTTTCCAGCTAATGTTTTCCAAAATGTGAACCCGGAAACCTCATTATTCTCCCTCTATTTGAAGATTATGCTATCTTATGCAAGGATTTGATATCTCTACATAAATACCACCTAACATTCCATAGAAGGGAATTCATATTTGAATCTATAAAACAAAAGTTTGACATTATATCTGGGAGATGATAATATAAACATTATATTTGGATGAAATCTGCTGTATAGGCATTGGTTCTATTTAATTAGGGGAATTTATCCCATATGGATGGTGAGAAACTCAACCTCGATGATATAACTAATCTATGGGGGTTTTTATGATGTTTTTAGAAGCATTTCCTAGTCTTCCATCAAATCAAGATGTTGGGTTTTCAAAATAACTCATAAATAGTGCAAAATCTGTTCTAAATACTCCCTATAGAATGGCCTCGATTACATTGTAATAATTGAAGAATAAAATTTAAGATAATTATGATAATGGATTCATTCAACCATGTATGTCACCATGGGGTGCACCTATTATTTATGTAAGCAGAGATAGATAGGTGTAACACTATATTTGTTACCATGAATTGAACATAGTCACAATCAAGAACTAGTATCCCCTACCAAGTACTGATGAATCCATTTGATCAACTGCAGGAATCTCAACATTTTTCCAAGATTGAACTTCATTTTTGATATTATAACTTGAGGGTCGAAAAGGAGGATATACATAAGATAAAATTTCATACAAGGCATGTATAGTTGGATTTTGGAGTCATTCCATTCATTCTCTACAATTCCCTACTATCTTAACAGATTTAATGAATAAATTCATATGAGATAACCGTGATCAATTTTTGGTATTCATTATAAAGGATATTCTAATTTATTAATTGTGTAAGGAAGAGAAAAACTTCCATCAATTAATTTTACTAAATATAATAATGATGGATAAAATATATAAAAATTGACAAAGTGTGAATTTTGGCTGCATAAGATTTCATTGATGGATTATATAATCATAGAAGAGGTTATATAAATTGACCCATAAAAGAGGGAAGATGTTGAAAATTGGCCTAGACCAACCAATGTGACTAAGATATGTTGTTATTATAGTTTAACTGGATATAATTTATTGTTTTTGGATAATTTCAAGGAACTAAATAGAATTTTAATAATCACAATAGTGATTACATTACCTACAATGAAGATGGTGTTTTATTCTATAATGATGTATCCATGATTGTATTTGGTTGGGTTCTCATGAAGAATGAAATGGTTATTTCTTATGCCTCTTGATAATTGAAGGTTCACGTATAAAATTACCAATCTAATGATTTTGAGTTTGATGTAGTAATTTTTTCATTAATAATTTTGAGGCATTATATTTTCAAATTGATGGTTTATATAAATACGAATGAAAAATTGTAAATAATATATTCACATAAAAGCATACGAACATGTACTAGAGAATATAGTTAGACCAGATTAATGATTATAACTACTAAATACATTACCACCCAAGGAAAGTGAACTAGGTTGATATGCTTGGATATGAGATGACCAAGCTAGATTATCCATGATGGGGATCACAAAAGATCTTATTGTTTTTTATTTTAAAATGATGGATATGGAAATAATAAATAAAGGTTAGAATTATTATATTTCTCAAATGAGTTTTTAACTATTTATACTAGTGAATCTTAAAAAGGCATAGAAGGGTGATGTAGCATGGAAAAGATTAATCATCGGCATAGAGATCATTAAAATGGACACTTCCTACATCATTAACCCTGGGAACCACTAAGAACCCAATCAACATATATCTTGTCCACTCAAGTCATCAAAAATAAAATTTTCATTTTGCTGACATATAGAATGTTTGAGAAAAACAATCATTCCTGGATAATTATATACATACCCAATAAGATCTCCTAAAATAAATAAGGAATAACATGGAAGAACTTATTTTTCATAAACAAAATTTCAGAAATAAAAATTACTAAAGAAGATTTAATGATAGAGAACCCATTAAATATAATAAAATCATTCCATACACATCTAACTTATAGAAGAAACTGAGAATGAAAAAAAAAATTTAAAAAAACATCTATTTGTACCCCTGTTACCTCTAAAAAAATAGTGGGAGACTCAAGCCTCAACAATGTGTAGATATTAGTCGAGGGAGTAACCAAAATGAATAAGAGGACTTTTACCTCATATAATAATGGATATTATAAAATGGATTGAATATCTCAGTGTATAGAGGACTTGTTTCCTACGTAAATGGAAGATTTCATAACTCCATTTTTCATATAGGGGAAATTTACCTTAATGTGTACAATTGAGTACCGAACCCATTCTCGATCTTTCAATATCACACCTCTATTAAGACGGGGATTAACGAAAACTATGAATAAAACAAGGTACCCAAGAATTATTATCGAAACATCATGAGGGGAGTTCCTAACCATGTGTCCACTATGAATGTCATGCCTAATAACATGACCCTATAAAGCTAACAAAATTGAACTTCAGTTATCATATCAAATGTCACCAATTATTCTATATAATTGTGTACCATAATATTTTATGTGAAAAAATAATTAGGATGGACTACTCACAATCCAGAATATGAGGCTTTTTAAGGAAAATAAGAAAATATCCAAGCATGGAAAACATTTACATCATGTACATAGAGGGTACATAGTATATAGCCATTTAGTGGAAGAGTGTAATTTTAATACCTACCAAAATACATGCAAATTTCAATCTATACAATATGTATAGTGTTGTACATTGTATGTGAGACATAAAGGGGTACTTCAGGTTGTACCACTATATCCTAATTCATGTATGGGATGAAGAGAATGGAAGGTATCACAAGAAAACACACTTTATGGGTAAAAATAGAATTCTTAAGTGAGTAATAAGGTACAAAGAATTTCATGTGACCAAGATTTACATGTTTTATGTGGAAAAAGATTACCCCATTTAGTATTTAAATCATTCCAAAACATTATTCATTAATACCAGTGCAATACCCCATATGTAGATTGGAGGTACATATTTTGATATTTGTTTTCACAACATTTAGCTATGAAACTCATTCCAAAACATTAATATTATAAATTTAACCATTAATTTCATCAAAAACACTTATTAGTGTCTCATTTATTATTTTCAAACATCTAGGGCTTGACATTGTCTACCCTTGAAGCCAATTCCACTAACATTGTCTATAAGTCCATATGAAAACACCTTTGAACTATTCCCTGATTCCATGAAAATCACTTCCACTTTTGGTATTACACTACCATGACTCATAATTATTCTCATCCATCCTTTAAAGATTATTTATTCCCAGATATCTATATCTATTCCTAAAATGGACCATTATAGATCTATATACTTTTAATTAATCTATCTGGATGAACTAAATTAAACTACCATCCATAGAGAAGGATCGTGAAAATTTCCTGAGGAAAGAGGAAACAGTGGATATAAAATACTAGAGATCGTATTTTTTAACATAAAAATATTAAATTTCGACAATTCATCATTTTCTATGAATCCAACAATGATGAAGAACATGGAGAAAAATAATGTTCGAGGAAAAATAAAAAACTGAATATTATTAGAGGGGAATTCAATCAAGATAATAAATTATAATTTATAATCTAGACCAGAAATATATAAATTATTTAAAATTAATATAGAATAAATTAATTAAGAAGACATATATCATGTTTTAATAATTATTTGATGATGGTAACATCCACTCTATCCCTGTTGATGACTCCATGATGTATGCATTCTTAAATCCAAAAAAATCTATAGATTTCACTCTCTAATTAATGTTTTCACCGAATGATATCCCAAATTAGAGGATTATAATATTCATTAATTGAAAATTATAGTATTTCACATATATAATTAAGTTAATTGTTTTTCTATATTTTAAAATATAATAATAGAAACTTTGAAGTATATTATTTAGGGGACTCGATGTGAATAAATTTTAAACATCCCCATTGGGTATACCCTAATTTATCATGCAATCAAGGAATCACCATTCCTTTATTAGGACCAAATTAGGAGTAAATTTAATATTACAATAAATTTATAGAAATAGAATAAAAAATGTTCTATTTTTTAATAGAAAAATTATAGGAATCCTTGATACTCATTTAATAAAAACTAATTAATGAAACATCTTCAAAATATTAATAAAAATTTTCAACAGTTTATATATAAAAAATGAATTTTGTTTCATGTTTTTTTATAAACCCTTATACACATTGAGTCTGTAATAAAAATTAGTTTATATTAATTACAAAACCAGTGGGAGACTAAAATAATAGGGAAATCAAATGATGGATTTGAAAAAAGTTTATGAAAGATACTAGATGATAAATTATGAATTCTAATATATTTAGGAAACCATCATTACAGATTGAAAAAACAAATGTTCCACTCTATTAAAAAAATTTAAAATTAGGATGAGTTTTATTGAAGCTATTGATGTGGAAACTGATGGATAATCCTTAGAAAAACACATGACCGATCCTGAAATAAGATATGAGATGAAGGGGAAATAATTTTATTATATGTGTCATTTTATAGGGAAAAAATATAGAATTAATATCTTACTGATGGTTATTGAATCTAGTAACCTAAAGTTGTTGGGGGAATGCTACTTTGTTATATTTATGATTCTGTTTACCCTATACAATTGGTGAAATTTTGGAGGGATGTTTTAATCAATTAAAATCTATGTGTCTTAAACATTAAAATGAACTCACAAAATAATTGAAGGGATGATTGAAGGAGTTTTGAATACATAAAGAAAAAACAAGTCTCGGTTGAGGGACATTGATAAGATGATAAGATGAAACAAAATGGGGGGGAATTTAGTATTTTATTTTTGAATGATAATAAATAATGTTCTTTAAATTTCAATGGATTAGAGATTTAAATATTATTTAATTTTTTAATGTGATTTGAAAAACCCAAGATTGAGAATAATATATGAAGTTGAAAAAATTTCATAGAAAGATAGATGGGAATAGAGAAATAAATGAATGATATATGGTATCTCAATCAAAATATAGTACTTGAATATTTAATAATATTTTTATTCTTATTTTATACTTATTTTTTATAAAATATTTTAAATATTATATTTATGATTCATCCTTATCCCATGGTCCCATTTTGGTTGTTTTCAATCTCACATGACTCTCTCTCTCTTCAAAAGTGGATGGTTTTTTATTCACTTAATAGTGGTGATTAAGGAACCTATTTTTTATCAGAGTACAACATTATGAATAATCCTATGAGGGGAATGGTTTCTAAGTTTGGGACTCTCTTATCAAATTGTTTCATGTTTGAAAAATTATTCCATATAATAATACTAGTTACCCTTTAGGTAGAATTTATTGACTAATAAATGACATCTAAGAGGAGACTACACATGTGAATTAAACTATTATTCATTTCATAAACTTATTTGGTTATTAAATTATTTAAAACCATATTGGATGTTAGACTAGATTTTATCACTATCTTCATTGTTCATGTGATATAAGACAAGATGAGTTGTGGAATTTTGATCAGACACATGAGAGTTGCCTCATAGGAATCCATATGGATGGAAACAAAAACCACACAATGTAGTGTCATTTAATGTGTCACATCATACATTTTGGGAAGTACAAAAAATACAAAATTCACATCATTAAATATAATTTATCCATAACTACTTCCATGTAGTTTAATGTCTTATAGAGTAGAATTTTGGGTGAAATTTACTTATAAATTTCTTATATTGGACATATTAAAGAGAAATCTATTCTAGAATATTATAGAGGATGGACTAGGTGGAAATATTTTAAAAATGTAGGGTATCTCAACACATATAATTTTTGATATCTAAGAGGAGAATCTCAAATTGAGTTATTTGATGTAACCAAGAGCATGATCTTGTCTCAAATCATATGAGGATTCCAAGTTTTGTATCTGAACTCAAACAATTTATGGAGTCTAAGAGAGTTTCTTGAATTATGTAATTTAACGAAACAAAAAGGTGGATCATGACTTATGGAATTTAAGAAAACCAAGAATATAATCTCTAATCAATTTAATAAGAACTCCAATAAAAAGATCTAGACTCCAGGAATTTGTGGGATCGATAAGAGTATATCATCACTTGGAAGTTTAATAAATTAGAAGGAGGATATCAATATAGAGAATTTTGGGGAACCAAGAGTTGTATCATAACTAAAGTATTTGAAGAAAAAATTTGAGTACGATGATTGAATTCATTTGTATGGTCCTTATTCAAGAGTTACTCAGATGAGAAACCATTTATGAAAGGGGTTACCCAATACCCAATCCTACATTTTATTATGTGTCACCAATGGTAAAAATATGTAGATCCATATTCAATCATAATATGAATTTTTTTCTTATATAAAAGGTTGGTATTTGATTTAAAAGATACAATAAATTATATTAATAAATATGGATTTAATATAATAATTTGGTCATATTTGATTGGGTATGGTCTACTAAATTCATGGTTATTTAAGGGTGGCCATAGTAGAAGAATCAATTTTTTAGTGGCCCTCCATATAAGAGTCATATGGGGTGCCTTTGAAAAGGATCTTCCATGGGTTGTGCAGTGGATATTTTTTTGGAATTGTCATAACTATAAAGATTATATGTGTGATTATTCCCCATATTATAGGATTTTAGAAGGACTTTACCTTGATGAATGATCTAAAATGTTATTCAAAGGAAAATAAATCAATTGATGTTATTTTTATAGGGATCCCTTATGAAAAAACCTAATCCTTCCCTGAATGACTTTTACGGTAAATCATTATAGGAAAACCATATATCCACTCCTCTAGGATCTTTGGAACTTTAAATACATAGAAATTAAATGTCCAAAAATGAGACATGTTATAATTCTAAAAATGGTACCAGTATATTAGCATTTAAAAATTCTCAAAAGTACTTCCACAACTAAATAATAAATAAATTGTTGATCAAGAGGTAATCACATGGTTACAATGTATTTCATTCATTGTACTATAAATATTATCCTATTCCTTTCATAATGGGTTCCCATGGAATCTCTATAAGTAGTTATTTGTCAATGTAATTTTTACATAGTCTATATAGTTTCTTTATAATTCACTATTTACATTATTTGAAAATTTAATCCATGTTGATTTAGCTATAATATTTCATCTTGGTGTCTATTCTTAATCAATGTGCTATCAAATTAAATCCTTTTAAATAATCTATAATGTTACCTACTAGGATTACTGGAGGTGTATGTTATAAAGGGTAAATAATATTTAAAATATTGAACACACATTCATATTCATCCCACATATAGATACATTTCTTCCCAAATATAACATATGTTCCTTGATTGAGAAACTAATCATGGATTTCATGGAAGAGTTCTTGGTACAAATTTATTAATTCCTATGAATGAATTATATAATTATTAACATATAAAAGGATTTCTATCGTAATTCATTTTCAAGGATATGAGTTGATATATTTGGATATACATTTTTTCACTATTACATTTTTAATTCACAAATACTCATTATTTTCATAATTTTATTTCATTTGAGGAATTGTTCCCAAATTCTTGTTAAATAATTGATAGATATAAATAAATTCCAATTTTTTCTCATTAGGGTTTTTATGAAGATTAATTAGAGTAAATATTTTAATGTTAATTTGATGAAATAGTGATATTTCTAAAGATTAACTTCATTTACTAAAAAAATAAATTATTTTTTATTAATAATTGACTGATAGATTTTATTATATAGACATTAGAAAATTGAATGTACAAATTTAATGACAGTGTTATGTTTATAAATTTTACTAGAATTTTTTAAATACTAATTTGATTTCCATATCTCAATAGATATTGGAAAATTTAAAAATAACAACCTAATAATTTTATAAAAACTGATATTGATATTTTCATGTAATATGATTTATTATCAGGAAATAAATAATAATAGTAAAATTTCTATTTAATTGCATAAATCTCAACTCATATTGACCATTTAATGATTTTTTAGATTTTTTAAACTGTAATCCTCCCAATATTAGGAATCATTTCATTTATTTATTTATTATTCATAAAAAAGTAGTCTTATTTACATATTCACAATCAAACCATGAAACTATTTTCTATTTATTTCTTTTAATTGTTTTGTTTTCATGTTTAGTTTAGTGAAAATTCATTCCCTCTCTATAGTCTAATCCTCAACCACTGTACTATCAAGTCCTGTTTTATTAGATATTAATTTATATTCTGATATTTGTTAGTTACTATGATTTTCAATATTAGTTTTTTTACTCTAAACAATTATCCAATATTTTATATAATTTGGAATGTATTTATATTATCTAAATGCTTTGACCATACATTGAGTGATGGATATTTCTTATATTTTCACCATCAATAAATGTAACTCAAAATCCATGATAATAATCTATCCATTCCCATGATGTGTTATAATTTTTTTGATCTAGAATATTTTTTACCCTCTATATAGTTGGTTCTCTATTATTTGGTCATCATTTCCCATTGATAATTTCGTGTGACCTTTCTTCCAACACACCCCCACACCTGAACATTCTTTCGCTGACGAGGACCTATTTTAAAAAGGAATTCAAACACTGGGAAGTACTAGAGATGCTTTGGGTTTCATATATGTCAAGTGGATTGGAGGTCATTTCATCCCTAAAGGGGTTTTGATGCTTATTCCTAGAATATCATAATGATATAATCCATGTTTGGGAATAATTTGACGTGATATTATTACTTTCAGATACCCATTCTCAAGTGATTTATCTAAATAATGATTCTATGGGAATATATATATATATATATATATATATATATTTGAGGCTCATTATCTTGAACATTCTACTGATTATACTATTGGTTAAATCTATAGAGATGGTTAATCTATAATTTATCCCTATATAGGGAGGTGGTGGCTATTATGGAGTAAGGATTAGGGCCATGAAAGGGTAATATTATGTATTTCCATTAATGGAATGAGAACCGACGTAGTTTTGTATTACCTAATGGGGAAAATGGTACCATATATGGCTATGTGATAATAAAATTTTTAATAGTTTAATTTTCATGAAACTATTATATATTAACATTCCTTTTAATTCCACGAATCCAATATGTTTGGGGCTTGTGATTAAACCACAGAGAGGCATCTTATATATCCTAGTTAATAAGAATCAAAGAAAACAACGTTTTAGAATCTTTTTTTACGTTCTCATATTGTGAATAGTCCATGGACTTTAACATTATTTGGTATGAGACCTTCAGGTTATGAAATATATAAACATACGGGCCTTGTAAGGGTTTCCCCTTATCCCTTGAATGGGGGATTATAAAAATAAATAAAAAATAACACCTCAGAGACATTAGTAGTAACATTTTTTTTGTATAGATGATAATGTAAAAGGTTCTTATGGATGATTGGTTTAGGACTTACACATGAAAAAACCATTCTAGTTAATTTTTTAACTTGATTACACGATTGGAAAGTGTTATAGTTATAATCCTTAGGTATATAGACCATTATAGAAGAGTGTCTCAAGGGGGTGTTCCACATTTATTAAGAGTGACTCATAGGGGATATAGATCATAGAAGAAGAGTGACAATCAAGGGATAAAACTCCTCAAAGAAGAGTGACACATATAATATATAGTCAATTAAGGAAGCGTTATGGATTATGCATGCTTGTCCCATTTTGGTTCTACGTGGAAGATGAATTAGGTATAGGTTGGTTTTGGGTATTATAAAAAACAATGGCCCATTTATTGGACGAAATTGGCCCATTGGATATTGTGGATGATAAAATTCTTGATATAGAATTGTTAAAATGATCATCCTGATCAATGAGATTTTATCAATAATCTAATAGATGGACCCCTAATTATAAATGGGATACATGATTATCAATACTATGAGTGTACCACTGTTTCAAAAAAATAATGGGAGTTGTAAACACCTGAAAATTATAATATGTTTCTCTTTAAGTAAATTTATCTCCTTTGATAGCTTGTGTTACATTCATAACTGAGTTGAAACGAACTATGATACACCGTTAAAATATCATTATTTAATGAAGAAAATATCTCTTAACCATTGAATTTGAGAGTATGAATAGTATAAAATAAATTATAATACATATCTAAAGTACCAACTTATTAAAAATTAATTTATTAATTCTCAGTTATAATCCATAAATATTTCTATAAAGGTATTTTATGCTTTAGAAATACATTTTCTTCATAAAATGATTACTATTTTTATTTTTTATATAATATTATAATTAATTTCTAGATATTATATAAGTTTTATTCGGTAAAAAAATATAGTTTTTGAGATCATAATGTCAAATTTATCTTTATGTAAAAATTTCAATTTTGTTTGAAAAGATTTATTTTTATGAAAATAGTGATAATACAAATTTTTTATGAGAAACATATTGTTTATTCAAGGATTAAAAAACTAAAATTTTGTATTAAAATGACATCATTGAAAAATATGTTCTCTTATATTTCATATAATCCATGTATTTTCCTTGGAATCTGTCTTATAGTAAAATTTGGTATAAAAATTTATAAGTAGAAAGACATTTTTGTGAAAAACTATTTTTATGTGTGCAAAGTATTTTTACAATAATAAATTAAATAAATAAATATATGTGAACTATTTTAATTAAATATATATAATATATATTAATTAAATTATTTTATATTCATTTATTGTTTTTATAATCATGGTAATTGAGTAAACCATATTTTATACGTAAAAATGTATTTTCCTAAAAATTGGTTTTCATTATGTTTTGTGCACTTAATTTGAAATTAATTTATTCCGATTGAAAGAAGTTTATTTATGAAATATTAATTCCATATTTGGAACAATTTATTCATTTTGTTTAAATTGGATACTTTCATTTTCAGTTTATATAAATAGAAAACTTTGTAAAAATGATCACATCGGAAAAGAGTAAATCTAGTAAATCTACATTAAAACTCAGGGGTAACGCCATAAAATTTCCTCCCAATGCTTCTAGTATAAATCTAATAATACACCTATCATCTTATTCTTGAGATATATATATTTATTGGATGTTTTTCCATGAAAATGGAAACTTTAATATTTAAATCCAAGAAAGAAACAAAATGTCAATCTATTAGTTTTAAAGATCTCTTATATGCCCATAGAGGGATAAAAGGAAATTTATGGATGAATATAAATTTTTATATACAGATTAATGAAATTATTTTAATAATATATATTTATTTATAATTATTTTATGTTATATAAATACCTTAAATTCTTAAACAACAAAAATATAGTATTTATTAACATAAAATATAAATAAAATAAATTAGTTTAAAAATACAGAAAGTAACAAACATTTAATGAGTTAATGTGTCCTAAGAATTTTATAGATCCAAATGAAATATCACATACCTCATAAATAATTATATTCAAAATCAACTTTATTCTATGATGTATTCAACAATAAGTTATATGAATAGTGTTATAAATGTCATTAAGGATATTTTATAAAAAAATATATATTTTATTAAATTATTTAAAAATCGTAAAAAAATATATTTATAAAAAGTAATGAGTTAGGATTTAAAACATAAAAAGGTAAATTTATGTTTTTTTTCATTTTATAGAAACATTAATAACATATAAAGGTTAGAAATCTTTCATTTTGTGATAACTTTCAAAAGGGATAATCATGGGTTAAAACTAAAATATTAGTGTGAAAATATACATAAAACATGTAAAAAATTTATTATGGGAGAGTATATTAGCTCATCCATATATTATAATAAATTTGTATAAATTTGGATCACTTTTTCATTAAAATTATGTTATATTAATATAATATTTTTTGAAATTTCAAAAATGTTGATCCACTCAATTAAAAAATTTCACCTCACCTTTATCGGACTTACACCACATTGAGTCTCCAAGATAAACCAGAACAAAAAACATCCATTAAAAATTCTCTCAAAATACTATAGAGGAGATTTTTCTCCCAAAATTCCAACCCGAGGGTCTATATAATGATATATAATGGAGTTCTTCCAAACAAGATGTAATTTCATTAACTGATCACTTCTTTTAACATAATATATTACCTCATTTAAATCAATATTATTTAACATAAAATGTTATAATAAGTATCCACAATATAAATTAATTTTATTGATTCTTTTAAAGTTCCAGGAAAATCTCTCTTTCTCATCAAATTGGATGTGAAATTATCACTCATGCATACGTATGACTTACTATCTCCACATATTAATACAATTAATTATTCATTACCATCATTCATGGATGTGACTTATCATGGTTCTGAGGTATATATATGATATATAAGAAATAATTACACTTTTTAATGATAATATAATATCTACCTTGTTACCTTCTAAACCATTGAGAAAAGATAACACTCTTCTTGCGTACATGTGTACTACCACCTCTATAAAGAGAAGTTATTCTTTTTTTCATTTCCATTTTAAATTAGTTTTAATAAGTTTTGGTTTTATTAAAATACATTATTTTTATGATATAATAGTTTTTATTTAATAGTGATTTATTATCTACCTATATTTTTTTACACACATCAAAATGTAAAAACAATGTTCAATCATATGTACAACCTACCATCTCAATGAATGGTGAAATCAATTTTTCTATGTCTACCATTTATGGATTAATATAACTACATATATAATAAGTATATTTTATATTTTTATCATGAGTAAATTTATCTAGATTTGATAAATGTTCAATAGATGAAACTGCCAAACAAAAACATTCATGAAAAATGAAGTTGTTATTAATTAAAATAGCGATTTCAATAATGAATTGTTAATTAACAGGTGACAAAAGATTTTAAATATTCCATATGTGGTAATATATATTTATAAGTATGGATGTTGATGATATTTATAATATATATATATTTTTTATATAGGATTAACGTACACATATGAAGTAAGTCAAACCTGACGTAAGGGTTTCTCATCTCACACTTACTTCTGTAAGAAATATTCCATATTTAACAATTATTTATTTTTTGTGGGGTATATAATTAACCATTGATATTTCATATAATGAATTTATTTATTATAATGATAATACAAATAACCATTTTATGTTATTTATTTCACGTTGATTATGATTCAAATGTTACCAAAGTGATGAGGGTTTATTTCACAATCTCAACATTATTTGGGATTGTTTATGTTTAAGTCCTTATTGGGGGGATATTTTTCATCGATATAAATATTTTCATAATAATATTTTAATGAAAATTTGTATTTCTCTCTAATATTTATTTAATTACATTTTTACCCATTTTTGAGTTTTAAAAAAATGGTTTGAAAGGAGTCTTCTTGTCATCATCTGAATAAGGTACATTTTAACCTTTTCCTAAAAGTGTAAAAGGAATTATTTTAACTTATAATAAAAGAATATTTTTCCCTCCATTAAGAATAATATTTTATTTGTGTCACGACCCGTCCTCGGGGCCCGTGCCGTGACTACCCCAAGCCCTCCTTCCATAGGCCAGGGGATGGTGACTAGCACCAAGGTGTAAATCCCGGTAAAAAGGGAAGGCATTGCCTTTGTAAAGTAAACAAGCACCACAAAGTAAGAAAGCAGAAAAGTAAACACTACATAAAAACAGAGTACAAATGAAGTGCGGAAAAGTAAAAGGGCCAGTATAGAAACCCAACTGAATGTAAAGTACAACTCGAAAGGGAAAACAACAACTGTAAAGTAAAAGCCGCTACACCGAGCTGTCCACTGGAAATCCCACCTGAAGGGTGGGTACAGATAGTTCCAATGCTCCTCGGGTCCCACCGTCAGCTCCGAGTACGTCCTGCCCAGTGGTCCACCTCCAGGTACCGTCCTACTCTGCAAGCCTCAGCCACGATCAACGTTGTCCGTCGTCTGCAACCAACACAACGTAGTGCAGGCATAGCCCGTGCAGGGGTGAGTATAACGATACTCAGGAGGGACCCCGAGACCCTCAAGGTCTCACTAAATCCAACAAGGATAACCACAAAGAAGATCGCAACATATAACCTCTACTTAGGTATATGCCCATAAATATACCTAAGTTTTCAAGTAACCCATCTCAATCATGAGGCAAACACAAGGTGAAAAGTCTCAGCTCAAACCAGGATTTTCATCATCGAAACCGTAACTGTTGAAGAGCTCCGTCTCTGGAGTGTACAGTGGTCCTGTCACAACTCCGAGGTACTACCCATTAACTTAAGACTGCTGTAGTACTCCACCTAACGAGTATTGTGGGCCATCCGCTACCACCAAGAGCCCCCATGTGCTGCTACAACCAAGCGCACCTCTATCATGGGTTTGCCGCTACAACCAAGCGCTCCCATGTGCCGCTACAACCAAGCGCACCTCTGTCGTGGGTCTGCCGCTACAACCAAGCTCTCCCATGTGCCGCTAAAACCAAGCGCTCCCATGTGCTGCTACAACCAAGCGCACCTCTGTCGTGGGTCTGCCGCTACAACCAAGCGCTCCCATGTGCCGCTACAACCAAGCGCACCTCTGTCGTGGGTCTGCCGCTACAACCAAGCCCTCCCATGTGCCGCTACAACCAAGCGCACCTCTGTCGTGGGTCTGCCGCTACAACCAAGCGCTCCCATGTGCCGCTACAACCAAGCGCACCTCTATTGTGGGTCTGCCGCTACAACCAAGCGCTCCCATGTGCTGCTACAACCAAGCGCACCTCTCTCGTGGGTCTGCCGCTACAACCAAGCGCTCCCTTGTGCCCCTACAACCAAGCGCGCCTCTACAACACACAGAGTCATTCGATCAGCAGTCGTCGGGTCTCAGTCAGCTACACAGTCTCCGTGATCCGCCCGCTCGTCTCCGGGAGGGTCCGCCCCATGAGCTACTGGTCGATACTCCAAGTATCACAAAGTCCCGCAAGGAAGTATCTCAAAGGACCACCTCGTCATAGGGGTCTCAACGCAACAAATGGCGCGTCAATCGGACGCCCGGTCTGTGAGTTATTAGCCTTTTCGTCCCAGGGGCCCAGTTGGTTTCGTGTGCGAACCAATCCGGCCGTAACTCAACTATACCCCGAACACTCATAGGGTGTACTCATAGGGACCGTTTTACAACGTGATGACCAACGCCGCTGACGGTTCGTTAAACGGACGTCTGGTCTGAAAGATATCAGCTTTTCCGTTCCAGGGGCCCAGTTCGATTTCAGTGCGATCCAACCCGGCCACTATCCATATGCATCCAAAACTAGGGCGGAGGATGCCAAAAGTTCCGTCTCATCAAGAGGAAAGCAACGAGACAGACGACGCGTCAATCGGACGCCCGGTCTGTGAGTTATTGGCTTTTTCGTTCCAGGAGCCCGGTTGGATTCGTGAGCGAACCAACCTGACCACACTCCGACGGCATCCCAACCTCGAGCGGAGTAAGCCAAAAGATCCGTCTCACAAAGAGGAACTCAACAAAGCTGACAGCATGTCAATCGGACGTTCGTAGCTCAAGATATGAGCGTTTCCGCTCCGAGGGCCCGGTTGGTTTCGCGTACGAACCAACCCGGCCGAACTCAAAGTATTCCGAAACCTTGAGTGTGATAGACCGAGACGACCGCCTCGATCCAAGGATCGCGTCGCCGCTGACGGCGAGTCGTTTGGAGGCCCGTAGCTCAAGTTACGGGCGTTTGAACGAAAACCGTCCGAAGACGGGGGGTCCGGGCCCGGGCCGACCCGGGCCGACCCCCCCCCCCTAGTTTGCCCAAACCGGGTCGGGTCCGACCCGGTTGTCCTGGCCCGGCCCGTCCAGGGCCGGTCCGGCTCGGCTCGGCCGAGCGACCGAGCAGCCGACGCGGGGGAAAGCCGCCGCCCCGCGTGACACCCCCGCGGCACCCGCGGGGCGTCGGCCAGACAGCCGGACGCGCCGCGTGACAACCCCGCGGCACCCGCGGGGTGCCGCCCTGGACACCCGCGACACCCGCGGGGTGTCGCCCTGGACACCCGCGGGGTGCCGCGTGACAACCCCGCGGCACCTGCGGGGTGTCGCGCTGGACACCCGCGGCACCCGCAGGGTGCCGCGTGATTACCCCGCGGCACCCGCGGGGTGTCGCGCTGGACACCCGCGGCACCCGCGGGGTGCCACGCTGGACACCCACGGGGTGTCGCGCTGGACACCCGCGGCACCCGCGGGGTGTCGCGCTGGACACCCGCGGGGTGCCGCCGCCTCCGGCCACCGGCGCCGCCGCGCCGGCGACCCGCGCCGCCACCGGAGTCGCTCGGTGGCCCGTTTTCCTTCCCGTCTGCGCCGTTGTTCCTCCCGGGACTCGTCCTTCACTGCGGAAACATCAAACATCCGTTGCGGCACCTTCCACCGTCGCCCGTCAAATCCGCAAAAACGAAGAACGACGGAGGGTCGCCGGGCCGTGTTCGTTTGGCCCGCACCCTCCTCGTTAGAGATAATCAATGGGAGAAAATAAAATGTTCAACACATGAACCAACAATTTTAATAAAATAAAATTGTTTCTTTGATTCCGGTTCTTTAATTTTTAAAGAATGTTCATGGGAATATAAGGAGGGGTATTTCCAAAATAAATCCCTACCTCGCTGGACGTCGCGTGTGAGCGTTCTTCATGGAAATTGCTCGTCGCGGAAGGTGGAGATCGTCGCGTCGTCGCGGAAGGGCGTCGCGTCGTCGCGGAACACGACGTTGAGTCGGCGAACTCAACGCACCATGAAACAACAGATTTAATTTAATTAATTAAATCCGTGTTTTGGTTAAGAACCATGAAGGAGATAAAAAGGAAGGTCCGAGACTCTTACCTCAAGCAGCCGATCGAAGATCCGTCGCGGAGGAAGAGACGTCGCAGAAGAACGTTGTCGGCGTCGCGGATCACGGCGTCGCGTCGTCGATTTCCTGGTTCGGCGTTCTTCGCGTTCTTCGCGTTCTTCGTGTTCTTCGCGAAGGAAGCTGAAGGTTCAAGGATGCTTTCTCAACGAGTAATCCACCAAAAGAAAAAGGTTGGTCTTATTTTATTATTACGCCAACGAATTTGAAAACTGGTTAAGAAACGATCCATAAATTCATTGAATTAATTCAACAAAAGAAACAACCCATTTAATTCACGAAAGAAACAACCCATTTAAATGGTCTGTTAAGATTTTAAGAAACGCGTCAGTTGACTTTCATTAAGACGGGTTTTCGCGGGTGCGTTTCTTAGCGGAAAGAAACGGCGGGGCTCATGCGGGCCCCACCTCGCAAATATCCTACCAAGGGGGTAGGATATTTCTGGATAGCATCCTATCCGGTTCAACTCAGTTCAATCCGCCTTTAAGTGGCTTCCAAGCGGCTTAAGTGAAATAAAATAAAGTTGTCGCAAAATTATTTTATTTCTTAACTTTAAGCCCAAAAATTAAAAACCTCACCCAAGCAAACGCAACTCCGGAAAATGCGTTTCTAAGCGAATACCGGCACTGCGATTTCATCGGTGCCCTCAGAATTCGATTCCGGGCACCGGTTCAAATGTTAGAAAAACCCGCTCGTCCGTTCACTGAATGTACCCGAGCCAAACTTCGGAAAATGATTCCGGGCACACCGGGCCTCAGAATCAGGCGCCGTCAGAAACTGCGTTCTTGTAAAATTCAAATGAAAATTAAGAAAAAAAAATTTCCTTGAAATTTACGGGTCTTTACAATTTGAAAATTTTTTTACATACTTTTTAGGTTCCTTTAAAAAAAATTACTTCATACATGGATGTTTTAAAATAAGTGATGTTAATCTGAAAATAGTATTTCCCTAAAGAATTTCCCAATGATATTTTTATAGTATGATCATCTATTTCAACATATTTTATTGAATATTATACATTATTTGGCTCATTCTATTTTTATACCATCCACTATATTTGTATTGTTTGTTTATTATTAGTTATATAGGGGAATGTGATAATATTTTGTTTAACAGTACTTCCAATACAGGTAGTTATTGATTTTAAGAAATGTTGATTAATTTTTATTATTTATTCATATGAGGAATAAATTTGAAATATTATGTAATGTGTGGGTATAAAAATTACATACCCCTATGTTGAATCAATAGGTCTCATAATAAAAAATATAAAGTTATTTGGTCGAGGTGTTACCCATTTATGTAAGATGTCGTGGCATGTGTCCTTGATGGTATATATGTCTTGAAATGGTGCCTTTATGGTGTTTTAAGATGTTTAATATAATGAATTCTAATATTGTGAAATCTTTTATTTTTTTCTATGTAATTAATTGATCTTTATGATATTCATCTACAAGTTTTTATCTCATGATATTATTTATATAGAATTATTTGATAATCATTTATTCTTTCTATATTATTTATGATTTTTTTATCTTTCAATTTATTCATACCCTTTATTATCATATGATCTCATTACTTTCTTATAATTACTATCCCTATGATACAAGGAAATTTTTTATTTTTGATATGATGGGATATTCTAAAGTGGACTATATTGTTATGAAATAAAATTTTATATTGTATTTTATGTTTAGAAAAATAATGTGAAATTTATGTATGTTTCTGGGTAACCAAGAACACTAAAATATTTGGTCCATTGGGGATACGGATCAATGGTGTGAATTATGTCATATATATAAGAATTAAGAGGAAATAAAGAGAATTTATTGGAGGTATTTTAAAAAGATTTTATGGGAAAAATATTTTCCCCAAAATAGTGAACATATATGATGTGTAACTTTCTTTATTTAAGAGAAAACGATGTTGAAAATATTTCCAAGTATGAATCTAAACATGCATGGTCATCATGGAATACTACAAACTATGTATGTAATTAAAAGTGTAAGACTTTCCATTTAATTAATATGATGAATCCAATCCTTTAAGGGCTACAAGACAATAAAAAAATCTCAATATATTAGGATATAATATATTATAGTATAACTAAATAGAAATAATTCACCCAATCTTATTTATTGGAATGAATATAATATATGAAGAGGAAGTTAGAGAAAAATTATATATGGGGATAAAGGGAAAGAATGATTTTCACACAACTGATATTTTTGGAACAAGTTTCCATCCAACTTTCATTAAGGGTATTGGATTTTTATTCCAGTATGGGGAGAAATTCCATTAGGAAAGTGAATGTAAGTGTAAGAAAGAAAACTCTAATATTCACTATTTCAAATGTAAATAGATGGTACACTATTCAGATGAATTCCCAATGTATCAAGGGAATATACCTTAGATTAATCAAATGGATGAAGGTAAATATTTTTTTAATACATCCAATGTGGAATTATTAATTTAATTATGTATTTGGATTCATGATTTCTATTTTGGATTCAAAAAATAAAGTTTTAGAAGAATTTTAACAATGATATTTTTTTTATAGTATTCATGAAATAAAAAAGGATTTATCTACAATTGTTTTTACTTGAAGAATTTATCACATATATTTAGTGGTACAAATTCATAAGAAAATTTATTTAGTAGTAATGTAACATTTTTCTAGAATAGATTAATAAGAGAGAGAAAGCACTTAAAATTTACATAATGTTGGATTAATATTGTTTAGTTAAGACAAAGAAAATATTAATATTGAAAATTTTAATGAGATTGCATTTGAGACATTTATAATGGTCTGTTATTTGATTAGAAAGTATCTAATGATTTAGTTGACTGAATTTATGGATTAATAGGATATATTTAGTATAGATAATGGTAATTGTGACTCATGTTATTAGTATATATGCTCAAGGGGTTCAGATATTTAGAATGTGACATTATAAAATACATCATTTTATCTAAAAATAAATTATTGAAAAAAGTTTTGGGTTTTGAATATTTTAAAAAATATTTTATAGGATACATAAGATTAAATACTTATGTAATTTATTAAATTGAACATTAGATATTATTTTTTGATGTTAAAATAGAATTTATCATATAGGATAACCTATGTTTACCATTTGGTTTTGGTAAATAATTTTAATCCCAACAAATTACTAATGGATTTTAAATTTTTTTAAAAGCACAATAGGTATAGATCATAGATTCTTATATAGTTCATCATTATGACACTTGTTTTAGGCTATACTGTGGGGTGCTCTGGAATTTAACATTTTCCTTGGAGATGGATGTTGTATAGATGTTGGGATTTAACCCACTAGATATGCTTCCTACATATCCTCACAAAAGAAATTATAACCCACATAGTACAATGCCACTTAATAGGAAACATAACCTTTTAAATTATCTTGATGAGGACCAAACCGTGAAATTTAACTTCAAGAAGTAAGGAAACCTAGTTAAAAGGTTTTTAGTCAGTTTTTTGAGTGGGGATTATGTTGAGGATGCTTGAGTGACCCAGAAGAGATGTGGTCTCCTAGGAGGGGAATTATTTTATTAGGTATATGACTGAATAAGTATAGAGATGAAAGGAACCTAGAAGGAATATGTCCCTCTAGGTTGGATATTACCCTACTGAGAATTTAACCAATAGAGAATTAGTGTGATTTTGGGTGTTGTGTTTGGACTACGCAGTGGCTTCCCATGTATCATAGTTATTTGATAATCAAAACCCAAATTGTTTAGAATGGGTTGGGGATAATTCTAAATTGGAGGCCTTATTGAGTGAGTATGGCTGAGGATTATACACAGGGGGGATTACAACCTGATTCTAGTTTTGGATTACATCGAATAGGAGGCCCATTGGTACATGGGATCATGTGAATATCATGATCACTACTAACAACTAAACCCACGCGAGTCATGATCAATGGGAGAAACACGAGGAATGGTTAGATATTAAGATCACACAAACCACTTTTCCATCGATGGAAACGTCTTGGGACAAATAGAAGAGGGACAAAAGATATATGTTACTCCTCTTTCTTCTTATTTGGGTATCCTGAGCCCAAATGCAGAGATAAATGTATTTGAGTGCCATTCTACTATCATAATTTTAAAACTAGGATTGTTGCATCTGATTATTTACTTAAATACAAACCTATAGTAAAATAAGATAAAAAGTTCTAAATCTTGAAGGATAGGATAGGGGATTACTCCAATAGCGATACCCTAATTTTCTTCCATGGGATAGTGGAGAATAAGTCACTACACGACAAAAGTAATGGAATGTGTAACCCTCCCCCACCTTGTATGGAATATGTAGGTCCATTTAAGAACCTTTAAGGTGTGGATACTCATTACCATGTGAATGTAAACTTGATAACATTATGAGGATCCCTCTTTTCAAGGTGGTAACTATTAAAAATAATCATACCATGGATATATAGACATGACAAGACATGCTGATGTGTCCAATGATATGATAATAAATATCGGGTGGATTTGGAAGAAGACCTGGCTCGATACTAATAGAATGGTTTATAGAGGGTCCAATGTGGGGCCTAATGGTTTGGTAGAGGGAAGTGACTAGAAGGAACACCAATGGATACACCGTGAATCCTAGAATGTTATTATGTTTGATGGGGTTCCCTCTGGGTAGCATGTTGTTATGTGGGTGAGGGTTCTGTTTGTGTAGGGGTTTAATATGAGGACCTGGGTTCCACCTGTGTAGCATTTTACTATGCGGGGATGGTTTCCGCCTGTGTAGTGTTTTGTACGTGGGATTGAGTTCCTCTAGTGTAGCTTTTTTCTATATGGGATAGGGATCCATAAAATTTTATTTTTTACTACGCATGTTGACCGACCACAAAGAGGCCATCTTCTTATGCTATATGGAATGTCGTCCAAAAAGGTGTTTTAAGTTTGTGGATAGATAGGTGAATTCCTTTCCTATTCTAATTTTGTGAGGTTATTTTACTTACTGTGAATTGATGGAACATACTCATTTTTTCCAGTTCTTCCTTATTTGGATCTTGTCTCATCTTTTTCACTGGCTCCCCTATGGACTTTTTATAGAGGATTTGAGGAATTGACTATCATGATGGATTTTCCTCCACAGTGTGCCACATGTAATTTTTTTTTATGGGAACCCAATATAGAAATCCATGAACATGAACTATTTTGTTTGTTGGGATGCAAAATAACATCCACACCCACAAATGACTTATCATTTATGGGGGAAGGTCATTTTTTAGAGGTAGAAATCACATCCAACTTTGAAAAAGACCGTGTTTTTTTTAATTTGTTGATGTTCATCATCATGACCGGTAAATGATTTTATTCATGAGACACCATGTAGAGCTATTTTCCATATATAAAAATTTTTTGGAGACCAAAACTTCTTTCATGTATTTTCCTCCAATAAAATTTTCATCAAAATATTATTAGGGTTTACATTATGCTCACAAAATTCATGAATTAGGATTCATTTTCCCATTTACAAAATTCATTAAATCATTTTCTTCATATATGAAGTGTTTTCAAGACACAAAATTCTTTCCATCCAAATGGGATCCAATCCTGATGAAGAGGAGTACATTTATATGTAGAAATTGGTCATGTCTTGAACCGATTTTTTGTATACATGTGGACCCATGAAATGGACCATTCTTATATATTTGGGTGACCCGACTCATTTTTCATTCTCTGTGTCCTCTTTGTGAACTATGGGTTCCTTGAATTCTTGTCCCTTGTTGCTTACTCTGTATAGTGTTCCAAATTTACAGATGAACTTTACACAAACTAAAATAATCATCCTAGAATGGTATGTCCACATATTGACTAGATAGTTCTCAGAATATGTTCCTCATGAAATACACTCCTACAAAACTACAGTCTTTTAGGCTATTGGTTCATGGGATGATGAATCACAAACAAACTATTTTTAGGTCAATGTTTCGTGTCTTAATGCTTCATAAAATGATTCATAATGGTCTATTATAGTTTTATTTTTACGAGGATTAACCCCTTATCATTTTTTTATTACTGAAAATATAAATGATGGATCCCATAGAAGATATTTCCTCCACTGATGTTGCTGGTCAATCTGTTTCTGACTAGAGGATGAATTAATGATTGAATTTTCTGATATAAATTCCAAAATTGATGTTGAACCATTACATAAATCTCTAATGATAAATATAAGTGTAGAAAAATGGGATAAAAGATCTTATATAGGCTACCTATTTATGGATTTGGGATGCCATCTCATGTTTCAATCCAATCACCATGCCGATTAAATCAACCCCTTGTATTGATATTCATGAAAAGAAAAATTCCTCGAGCCAATATCTCATTGAAGGGTTCTTCATTAGGGAATCCACATTATTTATATTTATCAGGAACAATTATCCTCTTTGTTAGATGAAAAAATGTAGATACCAGATAAAATCATTCATTTCTATTAGAGAAATGCACGAAAGTCCATGACTAGCGAGTAGATAGGGTGGTCATCAAAAATGGGGCATTCACCTCGAGGGATTATTTATCCTATACTTGGGGTGGTCTTTTTTAGTCTTCCAGAGATAAGAGGAATTTATGATTGAGTGGAAGGCTATTGGTTTTCATGAGGGTGTCTGAGTATCACATACATACCCATATTGAAACAACGATATTATACCACAACGAATTAGCTAATGGATTCCAGAAACAAATACCATTCATCTAGATCATAAAGAGGTTGAAATTATTATCTGGGAAATTTGGATAATTTCATGAACATTGATCATGGGTGACAGGAAAGATGATTTTCTTCCACCCCCTTCACATTGGGATGACACAGAGATAACCCCATTTCTAGAAAATAATCTTATAGAAAAGGAGAAGGAAGTTCTTAAGGGAGAACCGCATCAGAATAAGGATATTCCAATTTCTGGATAGGTCAATGATTTCTCCCATCAAAGTGGGCATGAACCTTGTTGAAGTTGGTTGATGACATGACCTACTCTTGAGACCCAAAGGCATGTTGGCACCTATTAGACAACAGTTGAGGAGGGTTAGTTTAACAAGTGTTATTGTAAGATGAACCTCAACATTGACCAACTGTTCTAGTTGTATGAATTTACTTACATATATCGTATTGGCTGGTTATTCCCGCTGCATGAATACGACACCTAGTTTTGAGTCGGGGCATTTATATTGGTAGATCAGTTGGCCAGTTGTCAGTGTATTAATCTTACTATCCCAGTTATGGAATAGATATACCATTTATTTAGGATGTATTATCAAGGTAAAATCACCATATATGCTAGTGGGACCCTTCCATGTCATGAAGGGCTTAGTACAAGCCCCTATGGGCGGTTATGGATTCATCAATATTGAACGTATTCCAAAATATAGTTTCATACCATGTATTCTTAGCATAAGTGGGGTTAAACCATTTGAGTGGAAGGATAATGAAACAATGTATATGTTCATCAATCATTAAAGTTTTACCAACTATCCTTACCATACCCCGCATATTCTTTGGTAAATGATGCATATAGGGACCATGTTAGGCAAGGGTATCTCGTTTATTTAAGAGAAGAAATATTAGTGGACAGAATTGATGGGGAGATTTTTTGTGATGGGTATGAACCCAACATATTTTCATATCATATTTACTATGTTCAATGGTAGTGTCCCCCAAACATCAATATTTATTGAAAATAAAATCATTTTATGCTGGATCGATAGCTCTGGATTATGTTTACATAGGAAGACACGCAATGTCAGATTCAACTTCCGCTTCCTATAGGTTTTCCTTATACACATACCAGGTATTATGAAGAAACCTAGAAAAAATAATATCCTAGCGGTAAATTATAAAAAAAAGTTCCTTTCATCAAAGGTCATACGGTTGCTATTGATAGAGGGGATCAAAGATAAATATTTTTTCATTTTAGGCCTTGGAAAAAGATGAGAAAATCCAATATTTCTGAACCTATATGAAAAATGATAAGAATATAGTTTTTGGATTCCTAGGATTATGCAGATGATTCATAAGGAAAAATATCGATCCATACTAATGTTGCTTATCCAAGATCCTAGACACAATGTGATTCTTTGAAGAGTTCCCATTCTATTAACAATATATGTACCATTTTGTTGAATAAAGTGGTTCCATTGTGAAGATATGGATATGTATCAACACCTGAGAATATCTCTTATGATGATATCCCAAGGATGGTGCTATCCCATATTCATGATCATGGATTATTCTTCGATTCAATAAGAAACCAACGAAGATATACCTATAATGTTCTCACAATAGTGAGGCCTGAGTTCAAAGAGGCTAAAGATGATGATTTTTATGCCTCCTCAGGGACCCATGAAGTCTACCACCAACTAGAAATAAATTTGGGGAAATTACATATTCTCTAATGGGGTATTTTAATTTCCTAATAATAGAAGGTCCTAGGGAGGCTGAGGTATCAAGAAAGAAATTGGCGTAGCTTTAACTTGGCCCACATCCTATGGTATATCCTGTGATATTATCCATTCCCATCATTCTTGTACTCACAGAGTCAAGGAAAGTATGTATTACCAAGAGAGAAAATGAATCTGCAAAAAAATCTATAAATAACTTTAGTGAGTGAACTGTGATCTTAATAGATTTGGGATAATCCTTGATCCCATGAAAATCAGTTCTGAAGAAGATCCTCATGAAGTGGGAATATATCTAGTGGAGATGGACACATTAATTAACTCATTTAAGGATATAATTTACTGCTCAGACTGAGTGGAGGATATAGAGACAATACTAGTTAATAGAGATGATTCTGATGAGGTTGTAATATAGTTACCTATATCAATTGCTCTTCATACTATTATTATCTCCTTTAATCCCTACTACCTATACATAGAAGAGCCTAGGGAGATTCGGTCCCATATTACTTCCCTGAAGTACCCTGTAGGTGTACTACTACCAGGGAGAACATCCCCTTGGATGTGGGAGCCATCAAAGAAGGATATACTTGAGAAATGGACCTTACAGAGGTTGTTATTTCAAATTCTGTATGATCATTTCCACCCCACCCCATCTACGGTTCCATCCGTGGAATCTTCTTTGTTGGACACTACAAAACATCGGGAGGCAGGAAAGCTGGATATTTGTCTTTATCATGGGGATATCATGTGATTAATAAATATATTTACATATATATCATGTTGTGTGTATATATATTCTAATAAATTATCCTACACATGAATTCTCATAGGTCAAGTGATTCACCAGGAAGAAACCTCCCAGGGTACCATAACCCCTTCTTCATCGAAGACAAACCTGATACCATCAGTGGTTGTGCCTAAGCTAGTTAGGGAAACAGGAAAAATAGATGAGATTAATGGGATTCCAAACCCAAGGGTAAAAAAATCATGTTCAAATAACATATTCCCCATTTGGGGTAGATCTCTCAAAAATTGATTCTTCTATTGAACTTATTTATCCTGTTCATATGGATAGAACTGCTATGGAAGAGGTAGAGACTCAAACTCAAGGGTATTCACACATGATTGTTGCTCCACTTTTCATGATCATTATCCTTTTGAGAACAATATCGATGAGTGACCTTATGGAGGCCAATTATTTGGAAGAACATGGGCCTACACCATGAGTGTGTCCGAAGAACTCAAGGTCACCATTCTCATAGAGGAAAAAACATTAATTTTTTAGGATATGTGACAAATATGGTTAGTGATTTCAGTATGTCAATAAATTATGGTGATTTCTACACCCTTATAATTTTTTAAATATTGATATTGATTTCTCCAATAATCTATCTTTAGGATTATAACCATAAAATTCTTCGTCTGCAACCACTTTTCTTGTATCATAACATGCCGATGGTGAACGAGAGTTGGCTACTACAGAATCAATTCAGGATGAAGATGTTGATTCAGGACACTCTCTAGTGGTAGTAGTTCCAAAATAAATACTGACATATGAATGTGATTCTAAAGAAGATGAAGAGTATTTTGATAACATTCATGTTCTCTATTAGGCTATATGGAATGATATTTGGAAGATAATTTCTCATATTGCTGGAAAACATACCAAAAAAAACAACCCAATCTATGTTTCATGTTTTTATTTCATTGGTACGAGGATTTGACTATCATGCCATAAATGAAATGGTAAATTGGTGATTATAGCATGAGAGACAATATGCCACACCACTCTTGTCTTTCATCTACAGAGTACATTTACTACCTTCCATAACCTTAAATATCATTCTTAACACAACTTCTACGCATGCTAGGGTGGCTGCAAGGTGAATTGGTGAAGTTTCACGGTAGTGAAATTTGAACGAGTGACATCCTCATGAGTTAGATCAACTATTTCAAGAATATTAATTGCTCAAACATGAATTAGATCGTGCTGAAACAACCATTTATGAAGGATCAAAGTTAGTAGAAGAGGCTGAGAAGACAATATTTGATGAATCTAGGAGGGCAGAGGAACTATAGGATTGTTCTAAAGTAGAGACTGAAAATCTGTCTAATCTCTTTTGACCAAGAAAGGATACATCCCTTTAAATAATTCATCATTGAGAATCCAATGAGTGGTCTTTATAACCACAATGTACAACACATATAGAGAGGCTCTAATATGTGAATGTTACTTACCTATTTCCATTCAATGAATAAATGAAAAATTATCCTCCCTTAGGTTCTTAAAATTTATATTATATTGTGATTCCAATCCATCATAACTTTTAATATGTTGAAATAAAATCTCCAAGATATCCAGAATGGCTTCATCACTCGTTATCAATCACAATTATCACTTAAATAGGATAATCGTCTTATTTGGGTGAATGATCAAGTAATTATATAATTTTTTATCTACTCAATGAACTCAGTGAGAATAAATTTTTATATTTATAGGGTCACATGATAGAATCTACAAACATTGTGTATTTTCTATAACAACCAAATTTTTTAAGTCCAATGTGTTGCGGTCTTAGCTGGAATGACATGAATTTTTCTTAGGAATCACTTTATGGGTTTTTACCTTACATGTTTGGTTATTTTTTTCATTAGTCTCTTCTTGACTAATCCACGAAAAGAATAGGACCAGAGAGTTGAGAATTTAATTTTACTCAGGTTTCCTTTTTCAAGTTATCAACCTAGAGAGTATGATTTCTCTTTTTGTGGGATGTTTAGAGTATTGAAATCAGACAAATACATATTGTGTTTTTGTTCAAATAGCTCTCAACTTATGTAATAGGGTGATTCCCCCAGCAGAGTTTTCTGGATGAGAATGTACCAATATTTCTCAGTCATATGAGGGGTGATTTTAAACCATTATATTATGATTTCATAATTAATGGAACGATATGGGACAAGTACATGAGGATTAACTATAAAGATAGTTTCTAGCATGATGTTGTCTTGGCATACGGAGAAAGAATAGGGCTCTCTTAGAGAAATTGTTTCCTCTGGATTTCATTGCTTATTTGTGGGTGATTTATGCACAGTCAATTGTGTTATATTATGAATAATAAAACAATGGTTTCCTCAGTACAATAACATTCCATTTCTAATGGACATGTAATTTGTAAAAATTCAGATTTCTCAAGATAACAAACGGTTTCTTGTCTAAGAAATCATGTTTGAAAATGATGAGGGAATACATATTGGATGTATCTACAAATGAGAAACCACTATTACATGAATTTAGATTTTGTAAATGAGGGTTTGATCATGGTATGGTTTAATATCATGAGACCAGGACATGGACTATGTAGTGTAATGTATTATGATAAGGACATTTATGGGAAACAATTTAAGGTCACATAGCTTTGATTGAGATATAATCAATTTTTTAATTTTGATTAAAAATGTCCAAGAATATTCCATCATCATCAAAAATTAAGGGGAATGGTTGTATGATGTAATATAGGGGTTTTTGAATTAGAGTATTGATATGGGATGAAAGCATTTTTGTGGAATACTGATATAGAAGATGCCTCTCTTTAGTAAAAAATTCCCTTTAGTTGACTGAGTTTTTTTTGTGCATGACTTATGTAGAGCCAACTAGTTCATATTATTCATAGTCAAATAGATTATTCATAAGGATACCAACCACTATTTCGGATTCCTATGGAAGCTTATAGAGGTTTAAACATCCACAAAAATAGATTTTTTTCTATGTGAGGAATGTTCCTGAATATGAAAAGAGCATTTCATGTCAAATTTTCTCGAGAATGGGTAGAAATTATTTCCTAAAGCATTCATGGCCTATACAATGGAAAAGTATGGATTTTTTTTCTCATTTTGGCTAGGCCCAAGATTTATGGTCCATGCGTTACAATTAATCTTTTCAAAATGGAAATCAAGACGTACATAGTTATGAGAAATCCCCACACACATTGAATGAACTTATGTGTGGGGGAGGGGAGTTTTTCTTTTAATACAAGATCATAGTATGGGTGAGACATTTATTGGACCATCTTATGTATCACCCAAATATTCCATGGTACGTTTTCCATTGAATAATGAAATAGCTCATGCTATACACAACTTCGAGTTCTAACACACCACTACCAATCAAACTAGCAATTATGAATAGTAATACCTACTTTTTGAAATTTTATAAATTTTACTTTTTTTTTCAAAATGAACTTAATTTTTGAATTCAGAATATTGAAATTATCTTAGGGTGAATTTTTGGTATTTTTCTGAAAGCATTCAATTTTTGTTGAATAGTGAGAAACATTGTGTTATCGTTTAAAAATGACTTTTTATTTAAATAATTATTTATTTTTTTAAATTTAAGTTTAGGTCAAAATAGATACATAATACATATATATGTTCAATGTAATTCATTGGAGTAATTTTATAATAAGTTTAGATATATAAAATGTTATTGAACTTTTTACCGTCTTTTACCCACCTTCTAGGAGAATTTTCAAATTTGAAAAAACCATAATTTTACAACTTATAAAAATTTAATTTTAAAAATCCAAGAGACATGGTTGAAATTAGTAAATAAAATTTTGTTCAATAAGATGAAAATAATTTTTGGTTAATAGTAACTTTTGACATTTATTTACCACTTTTAAAAGTAAATATGGAAATTAAAGGTAAAAAATGATATTATAATTACCATAACACATGTTATAATTGTATTTGATAAGTGTAATTCGACAAAAAACAACCTTATTAATAAAATATGAACCTTTTGGTCCACTTGAATTGGATTATGACACTAATTAATATTTCATTTAAAGAAGAGTTAAAAGTGTTAAAATCAATGTTTAATAACTAAACCTTTATTAATATAGGGTTATACATAAGATTAATTTGACTATAAATATTAATTATAAATATAAAAATATTTCTAACATCATGGTAATTTTATTTATAATTTTTATACCTTAAATAATTAAATTTATATATGACACAATGATGATGCAGTTATTTCCTTATTAATGAAAGATTAAAATAATTGATATTAAAAATATTAAATAAAATGAAATTTGTGCCTTTTAATAAATTACAATAACATTATTAGTTAATATGATATGTTAGGTTTGATTAAATAAATTTTATTCGAAGTGATAAATTTGTTATGACTTTCAGAAAAATGAAAGACTAAATTGTGTCAAAATTGACATAAATGAAATTTCAAAACAAATAATATTTTATTAAATGATATAATATACCTATGGTTCAAAAAAATTAATTATATATGGTTATATATATATATAATGAACCACTTGGGGTTCTCTTGTAATTTCATAGTAATTTTATTAACAACATGATATAAAAATACAAGGAGACAAGGTAAATATAAAACTATTTAACTAAGAGTTAAATCTAAAAGATAAGGTTAATATGGAAACATAAAATTATCTAAAACCTATTGGTTGATCATATTTCGACCCAAAACCAACTAAGGCTCGTAATAAATTCATTTGGATCCATTATAAACCAAATGTGATTGAATAATAAAATAACAATTCAGGATTTTCCTATAGTGACCCTCACCCCTCTTATAAAGGTGTACATTCCCTTCTCTCAAAATCACACCTCCAATGCCATTTGTATCATCCAACCACTACCCAGATATCCAACCAACTATCCTCACATAAACCTAGAGGCCTTACATTGATCATAACTATATCCTAAGGGGTCCTTCTGATCAAATTAAAAGGAAGAAACCGAAGAAGAGGTAAATATTTCATCACCTCTTTCAAGTTATTTTCTTATTCCACTATCTCTTTCATTTTTATTTCCATAACAAAATAATAAATCCAGTACATTATACATACTATGATGTTATTATAAATATGGTAAAACCTTAGTAATTATTCTATCCAACCTACGAATGATAATATCACCATGCCTGTGTACGTATGGTGTACCGTCTCCACGATGTGGTGTAATTTGTTATTCAACACAATGTCATTTGGATGGATATAAAAATGAGTAATATTATATAAATAATTAAAATAACATGATAATTTCTCTGTAAAATTAATATACTATCCAATTTCACGCCTTTCAATCATTAAGGAAAAGATATCGTTGCTCGTATGCACGTACGACTTACCGTCTGCACGACGTGACGAGATTCATTTCCACATTCAACATTCAAGGATGATTATAAAAATATATATTATTAATAAGTATGTAATATATGGAATAATAATTCCTCTTAATATATATATATATATACATATGTCTTATTCACTTAGTTCTGTTCAATACGATATGAAAACGGAAACAATGTTTATGTATACGTATGACCAACCGTCTCCATAAGCGGTGTTTTCCATTTCATATATCTATCTATTATAAATATTTATTTTATAAATATATATGATATATAAATCTTGTTTTATATTCTGAAAGTATTTTAATCATGATCTAAGTGATACGATCAAAAATAACAAGTTAAAACATGTACGATAAAGAAAGCAATTGTTACCTAAAATGTTAATTTAATATGGAAATCATTATTAAATGTGTAGTAAAGAGTCGTAAATGAATCATGTATGATATAATAAATATGAATATGGTTTTGGTATAATTTAATAACATACTATGGTCATTATACAAGAGGTTAAACGTACCCTCGACCAATGGAATGTGCAAGGTAAGGGTTAATTCCTCAATCTCATTATTATTCAAGATTGATTATATGTATGTATTTAGTGGGACATGTTAATCATACATGTACATGTTTCATAAAAATGCTTTCAAAAAGAATATTTTATGGTTTTATGTAAGGTAATCTTAAACTAGATCATCATTTTAAATGGTTTAAATATTTATTCTTCTAAATCATTCTCATTAATATCCATGTTTTCAAAATGGTTTTAAGGATTTATTTATATGGAAATGAATGTCTTAAAATGTTAATACATTTCAATAGTTTCAAATTGGTATAGGACACTTTGATTCAAAAATGTATTTAAATGTCCTCTTGGATAAATTATGTGACTTTTAAATGTTTTCATGAAAAAATGATATTTCTTTCAAAGAGTTTTACTAATCCTTTTAAACTATGTCAACATACATTTTGGATATTATGCTTTATTGATAATGATTTATAATAAATGAAATCTTAAATATTATATTGAATGAGTTATGATATTTTTTACTGTGAATTTTCTATTTTTTATACCATTCATGGTTTATGGTTAATGTATTGACATTTCATATGCTAGTTTTAATACGAATGTTTACGTTATGTTTCAACATTTTCATATGATGAATGTATTGGACTTAGTAAGTGACGGGTGGAGCCCACTATGGCTCATCGGTGCATCTGTAGGTCTCATGAGATAATTAGCCATGGAATTGGTCGAGGCCTTTCCCAACATGATATATGGTTTTGGACATGGCCTTAATCATTTTTAGATGTCTTGGTCGAGGCCTTGATAAATGTTTTTATAATGTCTCGCATTATACATTACCTCATTATGAAAATAATATTGATGGTTCATGTGCTTATTATACTAGTATAATACCCATAACTATGTTTTATTATGGAATTATTTACTCAACTCATATCCCTACCATAATGTGTTCATGATTATTATTTGTAAAGGAATATATTTTCAATTATTTAGAATGCCTAATGTTTATTGTATCTTCTGCTATATTTCTTACCCTTACTGAGCATTTGAGCTCACTCCATTCTTATGTTACATTTTCCAAGGATTTGAAGAAGTTACTTAGGAGTGACTTGCAGGCCTAATTTAGGAGGCTTGGATGTTTCTAATGGAATAAATTAGTGTTCTATTTATTACCAAGTTGTAATGTTGAACATCTGTATGTATATTGTTTCCAAGACTGTTAAACTGATCGGTCCTTCAAGACTTTATTCCTTGTAATCATTCCAATGTATTAAAATAATGCATCGTCTCTGATATTCTGGGGTCAGGGCGTTACAATTGGTATTAGAGGATATTTAGTACAAACCTTGGAAACTAGATTTAGAAAAAATCTAATTAGATAACATTACCCTAAGATAGACCTTGAGGGTTAGTATAGAAGATCTTATATAATTATGATAATTTAGTTATTTTGGGTATTTTCTATGAAATACACACCTGGTTTGATGCGAGCAGTTATAGGCGGCTCTGGAACAGATGTACCTAGGAGTGAAAACTCCAACAAGGAGTTGTGGGCTTGACCTCTGGTATCCTGGTACACGATAATGGGCCTTGCTGCACTCTTGGTTACGACACTCCTATGGGATATGCTTAGGATAACTCACATTTTCATTACAAGCCATTATGAAGGATTTAGGAGTAAATACATCCTCAATGAAAACATTTTTTATGATTATAGATTATATGCATAATCTTTTCAAATTATGTTACCTATTTTAAATGTTTGTAATTATGCATTGTGATTTATAAACTAAGCTAGTGTATTCTATTGTTTAGAAATGGCGCCTAGTATAAGGAATGAGAACTACAACAATACGCATGATCTAAAGAGTAATAAGGATCATATCATTCATGGTATTAAGCCAACATTTATAATGGAAATAGTCTCCAACATATTCTCATCATATGAAGAAACATTATCATGTGTTAATAAGATAGGTAAATAATTATTTTATTCCTATATATTTGAATGGATGCTAGAGAAGAAAAGGATTATAGAGAGAAAGATGGATAAAGGGAAAAATGGAAAGAAGTATTTTACGATATGTGATAACTGTGGAAAGAATCACCTTGGTAAATTATTGAAGGGAATGAGAGTTTGTTATAAGGGTAGAGAAAAAGGACAACAAGTACGAGATTTCAAGGGTAAGAAAATGGTTTCAAATGTACAATGATTTATCTATAAAGAGTTGGGACACTATGTGGATCAATGTCCAAATCACCAGAGTATGCCCCAAATGATGCTATTGGATAATAATAAATTTATGATACTACCACAGATGAAGTGGAATGACTAGTATTCTTATGTTGTTATTAAATAATGATTTCATTTTAGTGTTTTATCAAGGATGTAATGGTTATATGAATTATTGAAATAAATAAGGATTGTACTATAGTACTATTTCATTGTGGATTTGAGATTATATAGTACTAAGAAGAGTGACTCAACAACAAGTTAAAATTTTTATAAAATACATGTTTGAAGAAAAGATAAAACCTAATATGGTCTTGATAGTGAGGTATTAATTTTGGAATTAGATATGGTTGATTGGATAAATTATATTGGTTATTCTTGACTACCTTGGAATTGATTAATGGTTTGTTTATTCCATCACTATTGGATTTTACAAAAATTTTGGATATAAGGATTATATCCAGTTTTCTATAAGAAATAATGGAGCATGAATGTAATCAATAAGGTTTTATGGTAATTCAGGGTGTTACTATGTTTTAAATGAATACATGATGAAGGCATTCACATGTTATTACATGAAAAAAAGATCTTCATTGTGTTTACCTTCCTTATAAATTTTGGACTGTGAGTTTGGACAGGAGTATTTTGGATGTCTAATGGTTGGAATGGATTAGGTTTGACATTGGACACTATCATTAAGGATAAATTATTTATTAATAATATTTTTGGATTTTTATAAAAAGGACAACCCAGAGGTCGGGCGACAACCCGTCTCGTTCGGCAAGGCCATGAGACTAGAACCCACAACCTAAGGGCGACAAGGGTGCATCACCTACCATTAGCCTACATGATGTCCTGGTTTGTATAATGTAGTTTTTTAAATAGTCTAACAAATGAATTATAAATTCATTATTTTTTTGAACCCTGTATGATTAGGATAAACAGAACATTTTTTATTTCTATTATCTTTTGGAGTGAAAGATGAGTTCGTTGTATGAATTAGATGAAGGATGAAACTATACTTGTCAAGTATAATTTTTCCCTCTTATTCGGTGAACAAATTAATTCTTAAACTTCAGGGAAGGGATCATAAAACCAAATTTTTTTATCCTAATACCCTATGTTTTGTTGAACCGATAATATTTGAAATCATCATAGATTGATGGATTTGAGGCCATTAATTTTACACTTATTTGTTATTGATGACCTCAATCACTCCTTATAAATATTTACATTTTCTATCCAATTATGTGTCTCTAACTACCACAAATTTTATCTTAATCGAGATCATAATTTGGTGGTGAATTTTTCATTTACCTATCCATCTTATTAATAATAAATTTTATTAACCCAATTTCCCATGTGGGTTTTCCACAAAGGTTTTTTTTCTATTTTTAACATTTTATTTTTTAAGAATCATTTAAAATTCTGAGGATCCAATTTTTTGAATGTGGGAGAATGTAACACCCCAAAATTCCACGATATGATTCCCTTTGAATAATGCAATAGCTTGCAATATACAAAGATTCGAGTTCTAACACACCACAACCAATCAAACTAGCTGTTATGAATAGTAATACCCACATTTTAAAATTTTAGAAATTTTATTTTTTTTTCAAAATGATCTTCAATTTTTAATTTTGAATATTGAAATTAGCTTAGGGTGAATTTTTATATTTTTCTGAAAACTTTCAATTTTTGATGAATAGTGAAAAAAATTGTGTTATTGTTTAAAACTGTCTTTTTATTCTAAATAATTGTTTCATCTATATAAATTTATTTTATGTCAAAATAGATACATAATACCTCTATATGTTCAATGCAATTAATTGGAGTCATTTTATAATAAGTTTAGATAAATAAAATTTTATTTATCTTTTTATCGACTTTTACCCACCTCATAAGAGCATTTGCAAATTTGAATAAAACATAATTTTACTGCTTTTGTGAATTGATTTTCAATAAACCGGGAGACACGGTTTACATCAGTATGTAAAATTTTGTTCAATAATATGAAAATAATTTTTGGTTAATAGTAACTTTGGACTTTTGTTTACAACGGTTAAAAGTAAATAGGGTAATTAAAGGTAGAAATGATATTATAATTACCATAAAACATGTAGTAATTCTATTAGATATGTATAATTAGACCAAAAACAACCTAAGGAATAAAATATGATCCTTTTGGTCCACTTGGATTATATTAGGACACTTATTGTTATTTTATTTAATGAAAAGTTAAAAGTGTTAAATTCAAAGTTTAATAACTAAACCATTTTTAATATAGGGTTATAAAAATAATAAATTCGACTATAAATATTAATTAGAAATATAAACTGATTTCATACATCATTGTATTTTATTTACAAATTTTAGACATTATATAATTATATTTATTTATTACGCAATGATGATGCAATAATTACCTTATTAATGAAGGATTAAAATAACTGATATTAAAAATATTAAAATTAATTTTATTTGAGACTTTAAATGAAGTAAAAGAATTTTCTAGGTAAATATTACATGTTAGGTTTAATTAAATAAAATTTATTCTAATTGAAAATGTTTTTATGAATTTCATAAAAATGAAATACTAAATAGTGTCAGAACTGACATAAATGAATGTTTTTAAAAAAATAATATTTTATTAAATGATATAATATATCTAAAAATCAAAGGTTCGACCAAATGACTTATATAAGGTTATATATATAAATAATGAACCACTTGGTGTTCTCTTGGAATTTTATAGTAATTTTATTAACCATATAATATAAAAATACAACGAGACATGGCAAATGTTAAACTATTTAACTAAGAGTTAAATCTAAAAGATATGGTTAATATGGTAACCTAAACTTGTATAAATCCTATTGGATGAGATTATTTATACACATAACAACCTAAGTGTAGAAATAAATTCATTTGAAGCCATTATAAAATGAATAAGACTGGAAAATAAAATAATAATTCAAGCTTTTCCTAAAGTGACCATCACCCCTCTTATAAAAGCGTACTTCCCCTTATCAAAAAATCACACCTACAAGGCCATTTTTCTCAGCCAAACCCAGCCAAAATATCCTCAAACCTATCCTCACTTCAACCTAGAGGCCTTAATGTGATCATAAATCCAATGTAAGGAGTCTTTTTGATCAAATCAAAAGGAAGGGCCCGAAGAAGAGGTAAATATTTCATCACCTCTTTCAAGTTCTTTTCTTCATCCACATTCTGTTTATTTTTTATTTACATACAATAATAATAAATTCAGTAACTTCTACATAATATGATGTTATTATAAATATGGTAACACCATATTCATTATTTTATCCATTTTATGAATGATAATGTCACCATGCGTGCATACGTATGGCTTACATTCCCCACGCTGTGGTGTAATTTGTTATTCAACACTATGTTTTTGGATGGATATAATGATGAGTAATATATATATAAATAATAAAAATAACAATATTATTTATCTTTAAAATTAATATACTATCCAATTCCATTCCTTTTAATCATTAAGTAACTGATATCGTCGCTCGTGTGTACGTACGACTTACCGTCTCCACGACACGATGGGATTCATTTACACATTCAACATTAATTGATGATTATAAAAATATATATTATTAATAAGTATATAATATATGAAATAGTAATTCTACTGAATATATATATATATATATACATTTATCTTATTTACTTAGTTCTGTTCAATACGATAAGAAAACGGAAACATCGTTTATGCGTACGTATGACCTACCGTCTCCATAAACAATGTTTTTTATTTAATATATCTATCTATTAAAAATATTTATATTCGAAATATATATGATATATAAATAAATTTATATATTCTGGAAGTATTTAAATAATGATATATGTGATATGATCAAGAATAACAAGTAAAAACACGTACAATAAAGAAATCAATTATTACCCAAATTGTTAATTTAACATGGAAATCATTATTAAATGGGAAGTATAGAGTAATAAATGAATCATGTCTGATATAATAAATATTAATATGGTTCTAGTATAATTTAATTACATAGTATGGTACTTATAAAGAAGTTTAAATGTACCCTCGACCAAAGGAATGTGCAAGGTATGTGTTAATTCCTCAATCCGATTATTTTCTGTGAATGATTATATGTATGTATTTATTGGAACATATTTATCATCCATGTAAATGTTTCATAAAAATATGTTCAAAAGGGATATTTTAAGGTTTTATGGAAGGAAAACTTTAACTAGATCATCATTTTTAATGGTTTAAATATATAGTCTTATAAATCATTTTCATTAATGTCCATGTTTTCAAAATGGTCATAAGGATTTATTTATATGGACATAAATGTTTTAAAATGATAATAACATTCAATTTTATCAATGTTTTATGGAACTAGTTTGATTCAGAAATGTCTTTAAATGCCTTCCTTTCAAAATTGTGTTACTTTTAAATGTTTTTATGAAAAATGATATTTCTCTAAAAGAGTTTTACTAATCATTTTGAACTATTTCAACATCCTTTAAAGATATTATTTCTGATTGAGATTGATTTATTATAAATAGAATGTCCAATATTGTATTCAATGAGTTATGATATGTTTGACTATGAATGTTCTATTTTTTATACCATTCATGGTTTATGGTTAATGTATTAACATTTAGTATGCTAGTTTTAATACGAATGTTTATGTTTTGTTTCAACCATTTCATATGAGGAATGTATTGGACATTATAAGTGATGGGTGGAGCTCGCTATAGCTCCTCGGTGCATCGGTAGGTTTCATGAGACAATTTGATGTGGAATTGGCCAGGGATTTTTCCAATTTGATATATTGTTTGGGCCTATGCCTTAAAATATTTTAGACGCCATGGCCAAGGACTTGACAAAATGTTTCAAAATGTCCCTCATTATACATTCCCTCATTATGAAACTAATATTGATGATTCATGTGGTTATTTAACTAGTATAATACCCATGACTATGTTCTATTATGGCATTATTTATTCAACACAAATCCCTTCCATAAAGTGTTCTTGTTTGTTATTTGTAAGGGCATGTGTTTTCAATTATTCACCATGCCTAATGTTTATGTATCTTCTGCTGTATTGGTTACTCTCATTAAGCGTTTGAGCTCACCCCTTTCTTATCTTTCATTTTCCTTGGCTATGAAGAAGTAAGTTATGAGTGAATTCCAGGAATAATCTAGGATGATTGGTTGTTTCTAATGGAATAAATTAGTGTTGTATTTCTTTTCAAGTTGTAATGTTTAACTTATATATGTATCTTATTTCTAGGGATACTAAACTGATCGGTCCTTTGGGACTTGATTCCTTGTAAACATTCCAATGTCTTTAAATAATGGACCATCTTTGGGATTTTGGGGTCGGGGCTTTAAATCCTATGAATATCTATATCTTGTATATGAGAGTGGAGGAGAAATATTTGTTGTGGAAAAAACAGAGATATAGGATATGGGTGTCACTACACATCACATCAATGAGAGAATCAAGAAATATTTAGTTCTTGAATAAAATATCCTTGTGTAGGTCCAACCCATATATAGGAAAAGTGGAGATAATTTTATGTTTATCTGGACCCAGATTTAATTATTTGATCATTACGATGTATGAAGTGATAATAGAAATCAATCCAGATTTAGTTCTTGGACATCATGTAGTTTAGTGTCACGTGACTAGGACATCGACCATACATTTTAACATCATGTGGTAAGGAATACTTGTGGACTTGTAGTTTTAGTATATATGGATTGGAAAATATGTCATAGAAATGATGATAAATAAAAGGATCATCAGACCAAGATTATTTTAAATGAATTAAACATAAAGTGTAAAAAATTAAACCATGATACTAGAGGTTCTTGTATTAGAAGAATTGTTATAGGAAAAAAATCAATTATTTATTATGTATATAGAAGAGTCCTCTATAGGGGATAAATTTACTTCTAGTTCAATGGAATTTTGTAGGAATTTTATGCAGACCCAGCAGCTGAATATTATGCATTTTCATAAAAAGGTGTACTTATGAGATTGATCCTCCATTTCCAATAACTAAACAAGGTTTGTAAGGATCCAAAATTTCCCATGACACAGGGTATGAGAAGAGGTTGGATTGTGTCTAAGAATATAAGAATCATTAAAATAGTGATTCACTAAATAGATCTGACTCATATGTTGGAGGGTACATTTCTATTTACTTGATGGATCCCTGAATGAGGGGACACAAATTTAAGATCTCTTAAATAGATATTTTTTTATATGCAGAAGATGTGGACACAATTTTTTCTTTTTCCCATGTCTAGGTCCAGGATGTCTTGTCTGTGTGTCACTATAAATCTCATCAACGTGATAATCAAGCCAAACATAGTTCTTGAATAAATAATGTATTTTAGTTTCATCTAATGAAGACACCAACCATGCAGTTTTATTTCATTTTAAATGGACGTAGGTTCCCAGGTGTGAAGAGGAAATATTTTGGCTAAAGCTAAGACTAAATAATTGGGTGTAACTACATATACTACAATTAAATGAATCAATCCATACATATTTGATGAACATTCATTGACCATGAAATTTAACATGATGTAGTATGGATGCCTGGTCTTCCTTTTATAGTCTTATGAATAGGACCATAGTAAACCTAATTTGAATTTTTATGCCTTTATCATGTGAGGAATCCTTCACTGAAACACCAAAGGCCACGTGAGATATACTCTTACTGATAAATAAGTGGTGGAAAAGCATTATTCCAACACAAAAGTTTGAGAAAAATGTAGGACATGGGTATTTTGATTTTTCAATGGCTAGACCAAGACATAGGATTCAAGCATCACAATATACCACATTAGAGTTACAATTAAACTTTATGTAGTTTTAGAAATACATCCTTATCTAGGTCAATCCCATACGTAGGTAGGGAATAATGTTTTCTGGTTGTCTTGATAATTGTGGTAGGACATATGATTTGCGATTTGGAAATCAGTATATATCTTGGGAAAACAAGACTCAAGACAAATATAGTTTGGATTGGGAGCTCTTCAAGTAGGTCTGATCCACATGTTGAGAGGAATTTTTTTGTTGTCGATTATTTTGGTTGGACCTAGGACTGGCGATTTAAGAATCATTGCATATCCTAGGGAAATAGGGATCAATCCACATGTAGTTATGAATGGGAACTCTCCACGCAGGTCTAAACCACACATAGATATGGGTCATTTTAATAGTTTATTATTATCGTTGGACCCTAGATTTGAGATCTGTGTGTCACTACGTATCCTTGAACAATGTGAGTCTAGCCACATGTAGTTATGCATAGTCTTCCCTTCACATAGATGAATAACTTTCTTATAGAGGGAATTTTACATAAAATGGACATCTAAATTGATGGACTCTATTTGGAGTTCCCTATATTGATTTTGTTTTTATGAAGAAGATTATGGATCTTCTATATTTTGAAGATAGTCCTTGGATTGGTGATATGGGTGTCACTATGTATCCAATGATTATAGGAAATAGGACACACATAGTTTTTCCATTCTGGAATGTTAGAAGGTTGATTCCAGGGGTGGTGTCCTCTTTTGTGAGTAAATTGAATTATCAGGCATTTTTGACAAGAGGAATGCCTAGTCTGTTACATAGGAAGTGACTATAGTTTAACATCATGTGCTAAGGAAATTTACCAAGTAGTTTAACATCACGGGTAAAGGATGTGGATTCTATATATTTTAACACTATACAATGGTGGTGTTCATGTCATGAATTATATAATCTCAGGACAAGGGAGACATGTCACATTTTTAAGGTCATGTGGAAAAGACTGGCTACATGGTTTTATATTGTTCAGTGGAGATGATGTGTCCTTTAATTACACAATGTATTTCCTGAAAATCCATTCATTAGTAGGGGATGTGATGAGGTATCTATCCATCACAATCAAATAATGGGATCTATTGGAGTAGATCTTCTGTATGTCATAGGGTCCCTCACACTTTGGCTCCATATTTTGAAGTTTCCTTCTTGGTATCATTAGTGTACTAAGGAACAACACCATCTATCCATTGATGAATTATCATATGTTATTTTTTTGTTAAAGGATCACGTGATCTGTTAAGACCAAGGTGAAGGAAGAGATGGTTTTCATGGATTTTATTTTGTAAATCTTGAGGAAGTTTCCATAAAGGAAAGACACCTTGAATTTATAAGAATTCGGAAGCTGGAAGTTTGAAGATTCAGAACCAATAATATTGATCATTCAGAACCTGGTGTTCGAATAATTCAGAGTCTAGAATTCAGACTCTGTAAATTGAGAAGTTCAGAACCGAGAAATTGAAAATTCTTGAAAGCTGGATGATAGTATATGTGAAGGCCCTGAATTTGACGATGATTTGACGTTTTGTAACTCTAATTTTTGAGTATATGCAAGTACTCATAATGCAAGAAAAATTTGGGTGGTTAAGTCATACCGAGATCTGGAGGATTAATTATGAGAATTCAAAATCTCTTGTATCGATGATTTAATAAGTCGTTTTGATAACCAAGAGTCATTTTGAGAATTTGGATGAGCCGTTCTAAGAACCTAAAGTTTGTAGTGAGATGTTTGGAGTCGACTTTATGAAGAAGAAGTTTGTAGAGAGATGTTCAGAGTCGACTTGCTAGAGAAGAAGTTCGTAGCTGGAAGTTTGGAGTCGAAATCCTGAGTCAGAAGTTCGTAGAGAGAAGTTTGGAGTCGACTTGCTAAAGAAGAAGTTCATAGTGAGAAGTTCGGAGTCAACTTTCTGAGTCAGAAGTTCATAGCGGGATGTTTGGAGTCAACTTTCTTAGTTCGAAGTTCAGAGTGAAGAAGTTCAGAGTCGACTTCCTATACCAGAAGTTTGTAGCCAGAAGTGCAGAGTCATGTTGAGAATTGGTAAAGTCCTAACAAGAAGACATGCCGAGAATTGATGAAGTCATAACCTAAAGTCGCACCGATAAGGGAGAAGCCATACCGCGAAGTGATGAAGAGACATACCATGATTTGAAATGGTGTCATGCCGAAGACTCAAGAAGAGTGGATCCGAGAAAGTGATGTCGAAGAATCAAGAAGGGTTGATCCGAGAATATGATACCGAGAAATCAGAAGAGCATATATGAGAATGTTACTCTGAGAAACCTACATAACATGGTCCGATCTAGAAAAGGCCGAAGCTCTAAATTAAGAAGGGGAATAATATTCGAGAAGATTATAGAAGCGTTGAAAATGTCTTAATTACTCCGAGAATTTAGAAGAAATTATGATTTGGGTGATTTTCGGTGAGCAGTAAAATATTTTGGTTTCCCGCCTAAGAACACTTTGGAGCGCCTATAAAAGGAGATAAGGGTGCTATGTAAGTGTGTGATGAATAAGTAGAGAGAGAAGCTCTGATAATCTAGAGAGAAGAAGTGTTTGGAAGACAAAGTTTCATTGCAGTCTCAATTGAAATAAGAATTTGATAATGGTCGACACTATATTTTTAGTTTCTCGGATTGAGAAAATTTGGAGTGAAGAAAAGAATTCGGAGTGAAGAATTCAGAGTAGAGATTCGGAAGGGGGAATCAGTACTGGCTGTCACCGTATTGAGTTTCTCATACCGAGGAAGACTCAGATTGAAGAATCAGAGTTAAAAATAATGTTCAGAGTGAAGTATTCGGAGTGAAGAATTTGGAGTGGAGATTCGGAATGGGGAATTAGTACTGGTTTTCATCGTATTGAGTTTCTCAGACTGAAGATGATTTAGATTGATGGATCAGATTGTGAAAATTCAGAATAGAGATTTGGGATGGGATGTTCGGACTGTAATTGATCTATCTCAAGTGCAAGGAGTCCTTTCCTTTCTTATGGGTAAGGAAGTGAAGATTTGTGCTGAACTTGGTTACAATTGTGTATTTGAAAGGAAGTGAAGGTAACATAAGTTGTTACAAGAAAAGAGAATTTTCCCTACTGTGCTAAGAGAGTTCACACGCACTGGAGTGATTGTTTCATAGTGCTTCACAAGTGTAAGGGTATATCCTAGTCGTTGTAATCCAAGGATTGTTTTCTTTGTGGATTGTATAGTGATGGATTGTTTCCAACCATACCAAGTACGTAACTATTCTTATTGAATAGCGAACCTTGTAAATTGTTGTATTCCATTGGATGTGTGCTTGTTTGTTTCTCAGCAGGGAAGTATATCTTTAACAGGAGACAAAGGTTGTTCTCATTTTAAGGGAACTTAAAAGAAGAAAAAGGGGTACCACTGATTCACCCCACACCCCTCTTAGTGGTTCATTACTCCAACTGGGTCCTTACAAGTTGTATAAGAGCGAGCTTCCTTTGTTTTCCTTGCTGATGGAGAATCTGAATTGCGTGAACAATAAAGGCATTCCAGTATTTGATGGGAAGAATTATCACATATCGTAGGATATAATTCTACCGTATCTCATGTTTATTAGTTATGAAGTTCTTGAAGCTACAACAGTTGTTTTTTCGCCCATTTAAGACAATGTTCCACTTACAGCTATTGACAAAAGGTTTCTTGAGAATGATGGAAGAGCCAAGAATGCTATATTGTCTTCACTCTCTGAAAGTGAGTTATTAAGAGTAAAAGGACGGGCCACAACCAATGGTATATGGGACAAACTAAAAAACATATATGAAGGCAATACAAACGTCAATAAGTGAAAACATCAAATCTGGAGATTGAAGTATGAAGACTTGAAGATGGGAGAACATGAATCTGTTGGGTATTTCTTCACTAGGGTAAACGATATTGTTAGTACCATCAGATGACTTGGTGAAGAGCTGTAAGACTTTATTTTAGAGGAAAAAATCTTGAGGATACTTCCTGATAAATTTTATGCGAAGGTATATTCGTTAGAAGAGAGAGACTCAGAGACTCTATCTCTTGATGATTTTCATAGTACACTCATTATTTATGAAATGATAAGTGAAAAAGCTATGAAGACCAAGACAAAGGTTGATAGAGAATTGTCTTTCAAAGCCATGAATAAGGAGAGATCTAAGAAGATATTGACTGAATAAGATGGTGGTTACTTTGACTCTGTAAGCGAGGTTTGTAAAAATCTTAATGAGATTTTATCCATGTTTTCAAAAAATGTTAAAAGAGGCACAAAGAAATAAAAGGGAAAACTTCCCTTGAAGTGTTTTTAATGTGGAGGCATTGGTCACTTTGAGGATAACTGTCCTCTAAGGGAGAATGAAGGATAAAGTGATGAAGAAGAAATAAATCCAATAAAGCTATGGAAAAATTAGGGTGGTAAAGGAAAGTCATGGAAATAAAAGAAGTTGTTCAAATCCAAGAGAAAAATCTTCCTATACATAAATGAAGAAGATGAAGAAAGTGATGCTGAATCCAAAAAATCAGTTGAGAATGGTGTTTAGAATACATTCATTACAATAGTGAATGATGAGGATTTCGGAAGTGGCAGCTCAGAAGAAGAAGAAACTCAGCTTGAGATGCATCTGAAAGAAGAATTGAAGGAATGTTTAAGGAAGATCAGAAGGCTGGTGGAGCTTAACAAAAATTTGGAATATGAATGTTTCTCAGCACCCAATCAAGCCAATGATAAATAATAACATGAGAAAGATATTTAAGACTTTAAGAAGTCCCTTGAAGATCAGAAAAATCAAAATTAGCACATGAAAGTTGAGCTAAAGGCAAAAGAATAAGAATTTGAACTCGTTCAAAGGAAGCTCTCTGAAGTTGAAAAAAAACATTTGTTTTCAAAACTCAACTATTGATGTTGGTGAAGGCTCTCAATAAGAACATTCTGAGAAAATTCAACAGAAGAATAAGGTGGTTACTGTGAAGAAGAAAGATTAGAAAGTTACTTATGTGTCCAAGACTAGCGTTACTAGGAACTATGAAGTTTCAAGGAAACCTAAGTCTAGCACTGGTGAAAAACAAGCAAAATCAGAGAAGGCAGAATTCCGACAGAGCAATCTTGCTTACAAAAAGAATGGTTGGTGGGGCTGAGGAAAGAGACACAAAGAAATATCAGAACAAAAGCTTTAGAAGAAGGTACTCCTTCTATGGGTATTGTTGGTATTGTGGTGGATTCGGGCATACAACAAATATGTGTTGGTTCAATAATCATTATTACAATCACCCCACAAGTTATGAAAGGATGATATTGAGGGGGAGACAATCTCCTCAAAGGAAGAAGAGTGAGAAGGTTTTCTTGAAGAAAGTTGAGAAGAATGAAGTCATGACATAAAATAGGTTCCAACCTATGGAGACCATTTGTGAAAGGTGTGAACAACCTGTACACCTTTCAAACGGATGTCTTGTGCTATTACCAGATCAATAAAAAGTCTTTAATTTTCATAAGCCGAAGGTGAAGAAATAATTGAAAGTAGAAAAAGCTATTGTTGTTGAAACTACTGTAAAAGTTACAAAGGAAGAATGACCATGGATACTTGATAGTGAGTGTTCTTCACATATGATAGGAGACTTGATGTTGCTAAAGAATATGAAGAAGTTTAAAGAAGGCACCATGACATTTGGTAATGATTAATCTTTAAAAATCAAAGGTGTTGGATCAGCCATCATTGGAAAGGAAAAATTAAAGTCCACGAAAACTATGTATGTTGATGGGCTGAAGCACAAATTTCTAAGTGTATCACAATTGTGTGATGAGGGTAAGAAGTTATGTTCAAGAAAGTTGGATTTATTTTGAAAATTGAAGAAAATGGGAAAATTGTTATAAGAGGCCAACGAAGCAAAGGAAATATGTTTCAAGTTATAAATTCACAAAACACATGTTACATAATCATAGTGGAAGAAAATCAGTTATGGCACAGAAGACTTGGACACATGTGTCAGAGAAATATGTGCAATTTTCTCAATGGGCCAGTGTTCGAGATATTCAAAATTTTCCAAGAAGAAGAGATTGGTGTTGCACTACCTGTCATAAAGGGAAGATTACAAGTGTTGTGCATAAGAAGTTTGACATTTGTTCTAAACAACCCCTTGAACCAATACATTCAGATATATGTGGGCCGATGAGCAAACAATCAACAAATGGAGACAAGTACTTCATCACTTTCATTGATGATTTTACTCGCATTACGTGTGTTGTGTTTATGAAGTGCAAGTCTGATGCCCTAAAAATGTTTAAAAGCTTTAGAAGGAAAGCTGAGAAAGAATGTGAGTACTCTGTGAAGAAGTTGACAACAGATAACGGTGGTGAGTATAGAAGTGAAGAATTTGAAGACTATCTTGGGAAGCATGGGATTCAACATGAATATAGTGCTCCATATACACCTGAACAAAATAGGGTTGCTGAAAGGAAAAACAGAAGCTTGGTGGAAATGGGAAGTACCATGTTGCTTGAACATGGCCTTAATCATTACTTTTGGAGGAAAGATACAAGTACAACTATTTATATTCAAAATAGATGTTTCTACAGCCCACAATCAAACATGAATCCATATGAACTTTTCTATGGAATTACTCCATGTATGAAACATTCTAAAGTTTTTGGGAGCCCATGTATTGTAAAGAAGAAAGGCGGAAGCAGTGGAACATTCAAGTAGAAAGGAGAAAACAGATTTTTTCTTGGATATGCATCGGAAGGAAGAGGTTATAGATGCTTAAACAAAGAACCAAGAAGAATTGTGTATGCAGTTGATGTAAAAGTCATTGAATCTCTGGGAAAGGATAATCATGTCCAGACAGACAAGGAATATGAGGAAGATGAAGTTAATGATTTTGATAAGGATGTAATGAATTGTAATCCTAATCAAGATGAAGAATCAGACTCAGACATATCAAGTGATGAGGGATGCACACAAAAACTTATCCAAGGCAGATGAAACAAGTGCAAGCTCAGAATATTATTGGTGATCAATGTCACACAGTTCAAACAAGAAGAACAAGTAATTCTATATCACATACTTCCTTGTATTCCAAATTGGAACCAAATGATGTTAAATAAGCCTTTGAACATTCGGAATGGGTTCAATCCATGAATGAAGAATTGGATCAGATTGAAAAGAATGACACATGGGAACTCGTACCCAAGCCTAAAAGTAAGAACAATATTGGAACCAAATGGGACTTCTGGATCATGTTTACTGAAGAAGGTGAAGTAATTATAAATAAAGAAAGATTGGTTTTCAAAGGCTACTCTTAGATTGCAGGAATTGACATTGAAGAAACTTTTTCTCCGGTAACTATATTAGAAACTATCTGAATCTTTCTTCCTATTGTTGCACAACGAGGATACAAAATCATTCAAATGGATGTTAAATCCTCATTTCTAAATGGTGATCTCAAAGAAGAAGTTTATATTGAGCAACCATGTGGCTTTGTTGTTGGGAAGAAAGAACGTTATGTGTGCAGGTTGAAGAAAGCCTTGTATGGGATAAATTAAGCTCCAAGAGCATGGTATTCCAAACTGGATACTTGCTTAAAGGAGACGAACATCAATAAAAGAAGAGTTGACAACAATCTGCACATCAAGGAAATCCAAGATCATTCTCTCATTGTGATTGTCTATGTTGATGACATTATTTTTGCTGGGAATGGTGAAAGAAGCGGTGAATGTTTTGCTGAAGAAATGAAGAATGTCTTTCAAATGTCCCTGTTGGGTGAAATGAGATATTTTCTTGGGTTAAAAATTTTGAAATAGAAGGAATTATTTTTTCTCTCCCAAGAAATGTATGCTAAGGGACTTCTTATGAAGTTTGGGATGGAAAACTCAAAACCTGTGTCAACTCCTATCTCAGTGGGAATGAATCTAAGCAAAGATGATGAAGGAAAAGAAGTTGATCAGAAAGAATATCGAAATCTGATTGGAAGTTTATTATACTTGACTACATCAAGGCCAGATATTGTTTTTTCTGTTACCTTATGTGCAAGATTCCATAGTTCTCCTAAATAATCATATCTTGTTGCTGGAAAAATAATTCTTAGATACATAAAAGCCACAACAGAATTCAGAATCAAGTATAGTGGTTCAAATAACATTGATTTGTTTGGCTATTCGGATGCAGCCTGGGAAGGAAATGTTGATGATAGAAGATCCACATCTGGTGGAGGGTTCTTTATGGGAAATAGTTGTGTTGGTTGGCACTCAAAGAAGTAGAATTATGTGAAACTGAGTACATCTGAAGCTGAATATGTTGCTGAAACCATGGATGCTACTCAACTTATCTTGATGAAACCACAGTTGGAAGATTTTTTAGTTGAAGTAAAGTTACCCTTGCTCTTGGGCTGTGATAATCAAAGCACAATTAATCTTACCAAAAATCCAGTCCAACATTTTCGATCGAAGCATATTGACATCAAATATCATTTCATCAAAGAGAATGTGGAAAACAATGAACTAAAACTTGAATATGTTTCATCTGCTGAACAAGTTGCTGATATTTTCACGAAACCCTTAACGAAGGAATCATTCTCAAGATTGAGGTTGAACATGGCTGTCCAACCTCATTGTCTTCAAGGCTAAGGTATGTTCTTCCGTCCCCTCTCTCTTCTTAACTTTGGATTGTTTTGTCAAGGGGGAGAATTTGTTTGTATAATAAATCTATTTGTTTAAAGGGAGAGTTTTGGGTATGTTGTGAACTCAGCACTTCTTGTGTATGTGAACTATTCTAACTATTTGTTGGAATGGTTGTAGGAAAGAACTTGAAGTTTTATACAGGATGTATGAAGCAGAAGATGTATGAAGTTGAAGATGTCATTTTCCTACCTATGGACAACATGGTTTTTCTTTTAGTGATTCTTGTTTCCTATAATGAGATAGCTCATGTAGGCTTACAATTATTGATAAGTAATCCATTGCTTGAGGTTAAAATGTTCGGTGATTTATGAAAACTTGGTTGACAACAAAATCCAAAGGGGGAGATTTTTAGGACCAATCTGAAGGAAGAGATGGTTCGGTTGGATTGTCTTTTGTTGATCTTGAGGATGTTTTCATAAAGGAAAGACACCTTTAATTTCTATGAATTCGGATGCGGGAAGTTTGAAGATTCGGAACTGATAATATTTAATATTCAGAACCTGGTGTTTGAAGAATTTAGAGTCTGGAATTCGGAGTCTAGAAATTGAGAAGTTCGGAACCGGGAAATTGCAAATTCTTGAAATCTGGATGATAGGAGATGTGAAGTCCCAGATTGTGATGATGATTTGTGGTTTTGTAACTCTAATTTGTGAGTATATGCATGTACTCATAATTCACGAAAAAGTTGGGTGGTGAAGTCATACCGAGATCTGGAGGAGTCATTCTGAGAATTCAAAATCTACGGTATCAATGATTGAAGAAGTCGTATCGATAACCAAGAGCCATTCCGAGAATCTGGATGAGCTGTTTCGAGAGCCTGAACATCATAGCGAGATGTTCGGAGTCGACTTGCTGAAGAAGAAGTTCATAGAGAGATTTTCGTAGTTGACTTGCTGAAGAAGATGTTTGTAGAGGGAAGATCAGAGTCAACTTCATGAGTCAGAAGTTTGTAACGAGAAGTTAAGAGTCGACTTTATGAAGAAGAAATTCGTAGCGAGAAGTTCGGATTTGACTTCTTGAGTCAGATGTTCGTAGTGGGAAGTTCAAAGTCGACATGATTAGTCAAAAGTTCAGAGTGAAGATGTTCGGAGTCGACTTCTTGAACATGAAGTTCGTAGCCAGAAGTGCGGAGTCATGCCGAGAATTGGTGAAGACGTAACAAGAAGCTAAACCTAGAACTGGTGAAGTCGTAACATAAAGTCGCACCGAGAATGGAGAAGCCATACCGAGAAGTGATTAAGAGACATACCAATATTTGAAATGGTGTCATGCCGAAGACTCAAGAAGAGTGGATCTGAGAAAGTGATGTCATAGAATCAAGAAGGGTGGATCCAAGAATATGATACCGAGAAATCAGAAGAGTAGATCTGAGAATGTGACTCCGAGAAACCTACTTAACAAGGTCGGATCTAGAAAAGGCCAAAGCTCTAAATCAAGTAGGGGAAGAAGATTCTAGAAGATTCTATAAGCGTTGACAAAGTCTTAATTACTCTGAGATTTTAGGAGAAATTAATATTTGGGTGATTTAAGTGAGCCGGAAAATGTTTTGGTTTCCCACCTAAGCACTCTTTGGGGAACCTATAAAATGAGATCAGGGTGCTCAGTATGTGTGTGAAGAAAAAGTAGAGAGAGAAGCTCTGATAATCTTGAGAGAATAAGAAGTGTTTGGCTGACAGAGTTTCATTGCAGTCTCAATTGAAATGAGAATTTGATACTGGTTGACACCGTATTGAGTTTCTTAGATTGAGAAAATTCGGAGTGAAGAAAAGAATTCGGAGTGACGACTTCAGAGTGGAGATTTGGAATGGGGAATCAGTACTGCATTTCACCATATTGAGTTTCTCAGACCGAGGAAGACTCAGATTGAAGAATGAGAGTGAAGAAGATAGTTCGGAGTGAAGAATTCGGAGTGGATATTCTAAATGGGGAATCAGTACTGGTTGTCATCGTATTGAGTTTCTAATACTGAAGAATATTCAGATTGAAGAATTGTATTGGGAAAATTCAGAATGGAGATTCAGAATGGGATGTTTTTTTCTGGGTAAAGAAGTGAAGATTTGTGCTGAACTTGCTCACACTTGTGTATTTGAAAGGAAGTGCAGGTAACATAAGTTGTTACAAGAAAAGTGAATTTCTCTATTGTGCTAAGAGGGTGCACACGCATTGGAGTGATTGTTTCACAATGCTCCACGAGTGTAAGGGTATATCCTACTCGTTGTAATCCAAGGATTTTTTTCTTAGTGGATTGTATGGTGCTGTATTGTATCCAAACATAAAAAGGACATAGCTATTCTTATTGAATAGTAAACCTTGTAAATTGTTGTGTTCCTTTGGATGTGTTCTTGTTTGTTTCTCATTAGGGATGTATATCTTTAACATGAGACAAAGGTTGTTCTCATTTTAAGGGTATATAATAGAAGAAAAAGGGGTACCAATGATTCACCCCCCTCTCAGTGGTTCATTACTCCAACTGGTTCCTTACATGATCTAATATTTATGGACCTATAAAAGATTCAAGGATTCAAATATATTCACATAGAATTTCTGTAATTAATCTAACCATTTCTATGATTTCCCATTAGTGGATAACTAATCACATATGGAAATGAAGAGTGAGGGAAATTGAACATCGATGGGAAGGGAAACCTATGTCACATACACCAATGAGAATGTGGTTTATTGTGTGGAGGTGCAGTTTGTAGTCCAGTAATCCCACAAGTCATGTAAGAGATTGTTTGACCAAGAATTATTATCATTATATACCACATTCTGGAGTATAATTTTCATGGTCTTATTAAAAGACTCTATATGTCCATTAATTTATGCATGGTAGAGGGATGAATGTTGGACATGATTTTTTACTCCAGATAAAGCTTCTCCAATTATGAAATATAGAAATTGAAGTCATTTTCCATCAATATTGTTTATGGGACACCAAATTTGGCGATGATGCTGGATTTCAAAAAAATTGATAGTATTATTTTCCCCTACATCCAGGATTTTTATAACTTCATACCACTTGGAGAAGTAGTCGATTTTAGTGAGAATGTACTTGAAATGATTTGTCATAGAGGGAGTATATAGTACCATAACATCCATTCCCGATATAGCAGATGGCCAAGAGTATTTTGGATGTGTGTGGAAACTCTAGGGGTGGGTGAATGATGTTGTAATTAACCTCGTAGGAATAGAACTTTTTTGTAAATCTTTGGTAGTCCTTTTTCATAGTAGGCTATTAGTACCTAAGGATATGGATTTGATGGGTAATCCTGAACCCTGACTGGTGGGTGATGAAAACTCTAGCATGAACATCCTTCTTGAAAACAATATTATCTCCCCATTATTGAAACTAATAATTAACCCAACAAGGCCCCACTTATTGAGTACCTTTTGATGATTCATGTCTACATATATAACGATGCTTATTACTTGCCTCTGGATTTGGTCATTGACAGCTCTATCGTGTGGGGGTTCTCTATTTTGATGGTAGTCCATAATTTTCTTCATCTATTCAGTGGTATGACCTTATGGTTCAAGGGAAGGACTAACTCCATCAATATATTATGTGTTGGATGGAAAAAATGGTGAGACCATACATCATTGCACAATGCTAATGAATGTTTCATCCCTATCTGGATTTGTTAGTGATGGGGCTGTATTTTCTATGGTATCTTCCTGGGAATTTTGTGAGTGTGATATGTGAATCATTATTGGATATAAAGGGAATTCCACCATTAGTCCTAAAACATAGTTTAGTATGGGGAATATATTTTCTTTTTTGATGGCACAATCTCTGTTGTCCTTCTTGATGACCAATTCCAAATCAACTTTTATATTCAACTGATTTATCTATGCCTAAAATGATGGCTCTATCCCTTTAATGAGAGAATAATATTTTTCTTCATTGTCATGTACCATTCTAATAGTGGGATGGATTAATATAGGAATTCATTTGTTGAAGAAAGGACCGTGCCTCCCAACCCCACATTGTTGAGCTTGTGGTATTACATCCTCATCCTTTTTAGGATTTTGGATGTGGAAAAATATATATCTCCCATATCTGGGGGCCCTCTCGAATAGAGAACACCCCTTTATTAGATAAATTATAATCTATCGAATTCATTTTTGGTGACGTTTAATCTTATAAAAAGATCTGCTAATGCAAATCCTTTCACCTATTTTCTAAGAATGAAGTGAATTTCATACAATTATAGGATGACTGCAAAACATGAGAGACACCGGGTCAACATTGAATTCTTGAGGAGGTATTTGAGTGGGTTTCTATGGGAGACCAAATAGTCCTTGTAATATTGTAGGAAGTGCCTAATTTTATGGACTAAAATGATTACCACCAGAAAACTCCTCTTGATATTCTAATAATGTGTCTTATCATTGAGGATGTTTAAAATAAGGAACTGAAGGTTATTTCTACTAATGGTGTCATTATTTTTTGTGTGGAACGAACATGGTGATCGCTCCAAGGATATGACATGCTAAATTAGAGGCATTATTTCAACATGTGGAATTAGATCAAGTGGGATCATAATATATTTCATGATACTATCAAATGCTTTCTGAAAATCATTAGTCCACTGATATATAACCCCCATTTTCTTCAACCTTGGGAAGGGAAGGATTGTACGTGGATGATTAGTTATTTAGCATCAGATATAGGCTACGTGTCCTTGAAGTCCCCTTAAATACATATGTTTTAAAGAGGTGAAATACTATGTATTTCCTTTTTCTTCTTAGATTCGACATCGATTCCCAGATAATGTATAAAAAACCCATGAAATTTACCTATCGATTCACCAACAAAACATTTCATGGGGTTCATATTTGGGATGTTATATTGTGATTTGTGGTAAATATATTCAAGGTTAGGTAGTTGGTCAGAGTTTATTCAGGACTTAAAAGCCCGATAAAAAGTGTATCATTTAGGGAAATTTACTAAAAAGGGTTTAATATACAATTCCTAGCATGTTGGTATGTAGAAATGACATTCTTCAAGAAAAAGGAAATTACATGATAGAAAAATACTCCATGGAGGGATTGAAGGTGGTGGATTAATCATCTTACTATGCCATTAATATTTAACTATATCCCAAATTCACAACCATGATATAGAGGGATTGACATCTAGTTGTATCGTCAATCAAAAGATCTATAATTGTGATTGGGAAATCATCCTTCAGGAAGTCCCAGTCCAGATCTATGAAATTGATGCAAAATCTTATTTTCCCATTCTTCTTCTCAGCATGGAATATATTAGCAAGACATTTTGAATATTGGACATCTTGAATGAAGTTATATCTGATGATCCTGTAATCATTAGATTTAATTTTGGAGGTGTGTGTGGGATTAATCTTTTGGATGCTTGCTTATATCCCCGATTTTCCACTGGAAATCCCAGGTTGTGAGTTGATATCTTGGAGTTGGGGCCTAATATTTCATTTTAGTTCCAAGTGAATAGATCATGATGTTTCTCTATAAAGTAGTTGTATTAATATTATTATTTATAAGGCATGGATTCAATAATTTAATTGATTCATGGATATTCTTATATACCCTGATTTATTTCATTGAGTTCATAAATGGTTGTAGAGAAACCCTCATCCAATACTAGAGGGGACTACCTAAGGTCTTACTCCTCTACCTCTTCTCTTCATATTCTCCCCCTTGTTCCATAGGGAGAGAAATTAGTTGGGTAAGCTCTCTATAGTTTTGAGAAGATATGATATCATTGAATATTGAAGATGAAGAAACATCTTATTACCCAATTGACAATGTGGGATCTCCATGAAAATTTAGAGGGGATGGAGTGATGGATGGAGAAGGATTGTCTTTATCTTCTCACAATGACGAGACTACCATTCTGAGTCAACTGATGAGGTATGGATTTCTAGGAGCTCTGATGATAGATTGAGGGAATTTTTATTTGGGATTCTTCCAATATTTGGGGAGTCATAAATTTTTTATACACTACTGGACTTAGTTTTCATTAATGTTATCATAAAGACCACTGAATCAACACCTAAATTTGAACTCATATGCGTGACATTATTTATGGGTAACACATACACCTTTCTAAGATATTTTAAGTGGTTGACCAATATCATTTCCAAACCATTCAGTGTAGTGACCCAAGAAACACTATCAACCATGGGTTGTTTCACTTTCCTCTGGTAGATTCATAAATCGATATAATGTGAATCGTAGGATTCAAATGGGACCTTATTGGAATAAAACATCCGGATTGTTCTATTATTGTAGTATTAGATACATTGATGGTATAGTTAGGGGATTGTTTCTTGTTGAGGTCCCTAAGACCATCCATTAACAAAATTGAAGGTTATGTTGTTCCGGACAACCATAAATTCTGATCGAGATACATGGTCTTCGAATTTAGCCATGAGCGTAATTTGGACCAGTGGATTTTTCTCACATTTTCCACACCCCTATAGTGATAGAGAAAAAATAACTAGGTTATCCGTACTATATCCCATCTATAGAAGTGTTCATACTAGAATTTGATTAACTCTATAGCCATTTTTAATGAAAAATTCTCAGATATTGACACAGTTTATCTTTTCAGACAATTAAAAGGGTCTTATGTGTCTCTATATGATGATTTTTTATAATTATATGTGACATATATAAATGAATATATTTAACAGGATCGTTTCCTATCTAATATATATCATGTTAGATTTGGTGTCCGAGAACCAATTTTTTTTACTTAGATTACATTTATATTTAATTTATTTAAATATTAAACATCTTACCACATATTTCTCACTGTTATTCATGACTATGATTTAATAATTCCCTAAAGTATTTTTTTCATTAATAAGGTCATGGATGTTCCCTGCTATGATGAGAACCATGAAATGTTATAACAACATTCCTATATATAGTTATATGGTTGGATGACATACTGTGGTTGGACACATAGTATACAGAATGTCAGGTTAGTGTACTCGTAAGAAGATGATACTTCCTCTCATGAAGTTTGTACTTGGTAATCTCCAAGATGAGAGATTATGAGAATAGACTCACAATTAGGATTTTTACATGTTTTTGTGTCATCATATATTCCTATCTGCGAGCATATTTAATTGTCCATAAACATTAATATTATCATTAATATGTGTCATGAATCGTGTAATTTGATTTACTGACAAAAACTGCCACACCATATTTTGGCGGGATGCAGGGTATGTTGGGTGCATAATGAGTGGAATGTTATTAATGGACAAGTCAAGGAAGGATTTTTCCATTCCATTAATAGAAGTTGATATCTCATCCCTTTTATTGAAATAGAACCATCATGTGAAAGTCATTGTCTACGGTGTAATGATGAGTTTATTTCAAGTAGTCAAAGAATGATGTATCAGGAAAAAGGTTGATTACACTACCATGAAACCTGTTTGATGAGATATTGGGAGAAAGGGATTATATTACACAGTGAGAATTTGTATGTGGATGTAATTTTTTTTAATTTATGTTCTTTATCTTGGGGTAATTGACTAGTGGCTATGAATTACTCTTGGACTTTAAGAAAGCCTGCATAATGACAAAGAGAAAGAATACTAGAGGGTCACACACTTAGTATTTCTAGTGGTCCCAGTTCACTTTTATTTGAATTTAATTAATAGAATAAATATTATTTTCCAGACAGTGGAATAATTTTAATCATGATAAAATAATTGCATATATTTAATAAATATTTATTCATTAGATTGTGGGTAAAATATATTTATTTATTTTATTGAAAATTTAATTAATTTTTATTTACTAGTTTGTAAATAAAATATTTCTTTATGAGAAAAATTATTTATTTATTCTATTTTTCAATAAATGGAAGTGGAGTTTGTGTGGACCAAGGCCAGTCAGGTAGAAAAATATTTATTTTCAAGATGGTAAATAATTATTTAACTAGTTAGAACAAGTAAAAATAACAATAACTCAACTATTATTTGGTTACACAGAATTTTATTTATAATTCTATTTTTCACAAGTTGGAGCACCATAAATAATGACGATGTATTATTAATAAAATAATGGATTTTCTCTAAGGTTATGAATTTATTTACTTGTTGTTATGAAATTAAAGATTGTAACTAAAGCCCCATACTGATAAATAGACATGTATGTCTATTATGCCATGTACCGAACTACATGGCTACAGATTTGAGAATTGTTGAGATAAATGATTTATCTATCAAATCCTCTTATTTCCCCTCTAAAGAACAATATATGTTCTTCCAGACTAAAGAAAAAATGATTAAGAACAAATGACATAAGACAATCACTTCACCGTGCTAGGACTAGGAGAATGCGTAGTGTCGCTCGGAGGCCATTGAAGCACATGTCGATCACCGCTAGAAAGATTCTGGTTTCGGTCCTTGAAAGCACAATGACACAATCCAGAAGGGTCTTTCGGGATTATCAACATCATCAACGAAGAAAGTACTAAAGATATAGGTATTATATTCATTATAAAATCAATTAAATTAATTATAAACATGATGTGAAAGATCCTCTCCAAAGGTTTTGGACCTCTTCTTTATTTATCTAAATCTTTGATCATATTCTATGGAGAGTTGCGTTCATTGTTGTATTGGTCCAGGAATAATCATTGATCACAATAATAATAAAAGTGGGATGTTTTTCCAAAGATTATTCTTCTGTAACCAGAAAAATCAAGTCGTATCAGAGTAGTTACATCATAGTTTATAATTATTTAAATAATTCGTTGACGATTTACAGTGTAATATTTTAGTTAGTAAATTCATGTTTAATCATTTTTGTAATCTATATCTCAATATTTGTTCTCCCTCATTTCTTTTATCATATATTTCATAGAAACAAATGACTTTTTATTTAAAATTAAAATGTATAACTCATTAGGAGGCACCGATGATTCTACCTTGGTGACACGAAAGTACATGTCAAGTGTTCAGAATTACATGTTGTGTTCTACTATACATGCTGTATAATCTAGAATACACATCGTGTAGTCATGTACAACGTATTGGGAGTAATTTCAAAAATACTCAAGCTGTGTGAATTTATTACACGCGGTGTGGTTAATATGACCCCACATGTTAACCAAGAAAAATAGGCACATAGATACCATATTACACGCAGTGGGGACCACTGGACATGACATGTTGTATCTTCGAGTCAGGGGTCGAACCATGTATCCCATACATGGATAGTCCAACTGGTAACCATGTAATTTGGAGATAACACGATCTCTATCCTAAAATTTCCGAAGTATTCCTTACATGTTATGTCCCTAGGAAGGTAACACCCTGAGATTTTCTGACAAATATTCTTTTTAATTTCTTTAGTGTCTTGTGTTATATGCTACACCAATATAAGCTTGCACTATAGGCAACATCTTATTAGCCTGCAGTATATTCAAACACTATTCTAGGCTTATGTTGAACACTAGAGCAACCTTCCTCGATAGCGTGTGTTGTACGCAATACCAAGTTTCACTAAACGAGATATTATTATAATATTGTTATGAACTAGCCGTTATTAACAGTAATACCCAGTTTTTAAAATTTTATAAATTTTATCTTCCAAAATGGACTTCATTTTTTGATTCTGAATGTCGAAATTAAATTAGGATGAATTTTTGGTATTTTTGTGAAAGCTTTCCATTTTTGATGAATAGTGAAAAACACTCAGTTATAGTTTAAAAAGGAATTTTCATTTAAATAATTATTTATTTTATTAAAATTTATTTTTGGTCAGAATAGATATATAATACCTATATATGTTCAATGTAGTTCATCGGAGTATTTTTTTAATAATATTAGACATATAAAATTTTATTGAACTTTTTATCGTCTTTTACCCACCTCCTAGAGGAATGTATAAATTTACATAAGACATAATTTTACAGCTTCTGTGAGTTGAATTCAAAAAATCCAAGAAACCAGGTTGATATCAGTAAGTAAAATGTGGTTCAATAAAAAAAGAATTTTTGGTGAATAGAAGCTTTTTTACTTTTATTTAACATGATTAAAAGTAAATAGTGTAATTAAGTGTAAAAATGGTATTATTATTACTATAACACATGCCCTAATTTTATTGGATATGTGTAATTAGACCAAAAACAACCTTATAAATAAAATACGACCCTTTAGGTCCACTCAGATTAGATTAGGACATTTATTATTATTTAATTCAAAGAAGAGTTAGAAGAGTTAAAATCAAAGTTTAATAACTAAAACACTTTTAATATAGGGTTACACAAAATATAAATTCAACCATAAATACTCATTAGAACATTTAATTTATTTCTTACATTATATTATTTTATTTATAGTTTTTTGACATTAAATAATTTAATTTATTTTTGACACAATGATGATGCAGTAATTACCTTATTAATGAAATATTAACATAATTGATATTATAAATAACCAAATAAAAGTAAATTGAGACTTTTTATTAATTAAACTTATTTTATAAGTTAATATAATATATTAGAGTTTGTTATAAGAATTTTTTTGATGTAATAATGTTGTTATGAATTTAGAAAAAACAAAATACCAAATAGTGTCAAAATTTACATAAAATAGTTTTTTAAAAAATATATTATATTATTGATTGATTGATATTCCTAAAAATATAAGGTTCATCCAAAAGACTTATATAATGATATTTGTATCATTAATGAATCACTTTAGGTTCTATTTGATGTATATAGTATGTTTATTAACCATATAATATAAAAATACAAAGAGACATGGTAATTGTCAAACAACTAAACTAAGAGTTAAATATAAATGATAAGGTTAATATAGTGACTCAAACCTGTCAAAAAGCTTCTGGATCAGTGGATTTTGACTCATACCCACTTTATATTCTAAATAAATCAATTGGGATCTATTATAAACCGAATATTACTTTATTATAGAATAATATTTTATGTTTCTCCTAAGGTGCCCCTCACCTCTCTCGTATAAGGGAACTCCCCCTTCTCTCTAATTCACACATCCAAATCCATTTGTCTTAGCCAAAACCTGCCAAAATACCCTATAAACTGTTCTCCCTTGATCCTAGAGGCCTTACTTTAGTCATAAATCCATCCTAAAGAGCCGTTTTGATCAAATCAAAAGGAAGAACCTGTAGAAGAGGTAAATATCTCACCACCTATTTCAAGTTTCTTTCTTCTCGCACATCCTCCTTCATTGTTGTTTCCTTTCTAAAATAATAAATCCAGTATCTTCTATATATTTTGATGTTATTATAAAAATGGTACAACCATATTAGTTATTTTATCTATCCTATGAATGAAAAAGTCACCACACGTACGTACGTACGACTTACCGTCTCCACATTGTGGTGTAGTTTGTTATTCAAACATTTCATAATTTGGATGAGTATAATAATGAGTATAAATGATATAAATAATAAATATAACATTATTGTGATTCCGTATATATGATATACCATCCAATTTTATACAATTTTAATATCAAAAGAATGATATCCTCACTCGTGCCTACGTACGGACTACCGTCTCCATGAACGTGATGAGGTTCATTCTCCATGTTAACCATTCAAGAGTAATTATAAAGTATATATAATAAATAATAATGAAAGAAATGACATAATAATTATTATATATTTATTTACATATATGTTTCATTTACTTAATTACATTCAATTCCATATGGAAATGAAAACAATGTTCATGCGTACATACGACCAATCATCTCCATGAAGGGTGTATTTCATTCCATTTATCAATCTATCATATATATTTATATGCTGAATATATATTATATCTAAATTATTTTTTACATTCTGAAATTAAGTAAATCATGATATAATTAAATATATCAATAACCACAATTCCAAACACGTATGATAAATGAAACGATTTTACCCAAAACCTTGCTTTAACATGGAATTGACAAAAGAACGGGTAATATAAAGTCATAAGTGAATAATATATGATATCATAAATATTATTATGGTTCTGTTACAAGTTAGTATTATGTTTAAACCCACTATACAGGAGTTTTGGACATGTATAAAAGAAATTCGACCTAAGGTAAGGGATAATTATTCCAATCTCGTTCTTATCCGAGATTATTTATTCATAAGTATTTACTATGGTTGTGTTTATCATCCATGTGCATGTTTTCTCAAAATTCTTTCATAAAATGTATACTATTATTCCTTTTATGTTTAAAGTCATTTTTACCCCATTTTTACGTTTACCACATGGTATGTAGGGAATCTTTCATTTGTTTACCATATGATGTACTTTTTGACTTTTCCAGAAAATGTACGAGAAGAATGTTTTTTAACTTATACGACATGAACAAATATTAATGGTTTCATAACGCCTTATTTTTAAGAATATTACTCTAAAATATTTCATGTTATTTTTAACAAAATCCTTTTCTTTTAAAATTGGACAAAATTATGAGAAAATAAAATGATTTTGGAAGAAGAAAGGATATTTTCTACATGAATTCATTTCAAGTGTTTTATTGAAAACAATTTTCCATATAAGATGACATTAATTAGTATGTTTATGTTTCAAGTATAATGTATCTATTATTTACAAGTTTTTATTCTTCTTATGATGAAATGATATCCATTTTTTTTAAATGGATTATGTTATGATAGGATGATGTTAATGAAATCCATTTTATTCTCTAGGTTATGATAAATGATTTATGTTTATGTTGTGGAACAAGTAAGAATGATTTAATTATGAGATTGGTGGGATATATATCTCTGTCAAATGCATTAGGTAAATATTTATATCTCATTATATAGACATGGATAGAAAAACAAGTGAATCTGGTTTAGTAATACAGGGGTGGAAAAGCAAGTAAACTTGGTTCAATAATGGAATTTGTCCACTATGATGGTCTTTGCAGCAATGCCTTGGCTACTATGGAAATAATATCCTATTCTTTATGGTTTTCCATAATTGCATGTTTTATTACCATTCTATTTTATCATGATTAATGTTCCTTTATGATTTATACCTTATGTGCTTCTATGATTTATGTCATGTTCATGTTTTCGCATTCAAATGTTTATGGATTGTTTTATGTTCTCTATGATTACCCTTACTGAGCATTTGAGCTCACCCTTTTTATGTTTTCCTTTCCTAGGATATGAAGAATGGTTTTACGTAAGAAAACAAAAGTGGAAGATCTTTATGGGAGATGATTAAGATCTTTCACCATGATTAGAAGATTATATTCATAGTTTCCAAAGACACTATACTATTATAGTCCTTGGGTGTTTGTTTTTGTTATGTATTAATTATTCTGAAAAAGTAATGTAATGTGTATGTATATCAAGTATGGGTCTCTATAGTTGGTATCAGAGGAAAGGATTTGTTAACCTTCGGAAACTAGAATGTGAAAACTTTAGTGAGATCTCTAGATATATTTCTAAGGTATGTCCAGGGATTTCCCTTAGGTTTAGTATAACTATAGGTTATAGTCCTTGAATTATGATGACTATCATGAATTACCTAGGGTGAACCTAAGGTGTCATGGATTAAATAATTTTTGACAAGTTAGACATCCCATAAGTGAATTTTCATGATTATGTGGTTGCTCATAATTTTAACTATTTCTTACACTATGGTTTATGGGTTTAATCAATGGAGGGAATGAGAAGTAATTTAGTTAAAATTGATTCCAATGGAAACAATGGTGACTATGATCAAAAAAATTGTGTAATTCCTAGAGAGAAAGATTTTTTGATTATGCCGAATCAGTCATCATGATATATGATTGACAAGGTGAAATTTAGTTTTATTCCTATGTCATCAAATAAGAGGATGATGGAATTTTATGCATGTTTGAATGGTGACAAAAATAGAGGAAGGAAGATTAAGAATTCTACATATCATGTAGAAGTGAAGAAGAACCTTGAGGAATACCTCAAATGGATCGGAAAATGTAATCTGTGTGGGGAAAAGGGGTATAGAGTGACAGACTGTTATGGAGTTCAATGTCTTATCTGTGGAGAACATGGGCATTACCCAACTCAATGCCCTTACCTAAGAGGTTACTTCTAAATCGAGGAAGTACCTATTCCATGCAAATCATTGAAGAATATGGATTGAGGGGATTATTTATTGGAATTCAATAATAATGTTGTTGAGGTACATTTATGGAATATTAAAATATTTATGTATTGGTCCATTGAGGTTTTCTATAAGAATATGGTACCGGTAACCTTGAAAAGTGATTTAAATATTTTTGGAAAGCATATGATATGTGCATAATTAAGGGATAAGGAGAAAATAATATTTTTAATAGTATTATTGTGCTCATGACTAATATAAGGAAAAATTGATATCATGGTTTCAGTATATTAAATTTTTGGGATTGTGGTAAGTGGAAAGTGATAACTTTTTACAGCATTCATGTTTTCACTAAGGTTCTATGGTAACTCATGTTTCAAGAGAATACATTTTTAAGGTATTCACATGTTTGGAATGTGACCAACAAGATATTTCTTAAGATATATGGGGGATAAATGATGGTATCCACATGCTTGGTAGATGACCACTCTAGTAATCTATTTCATTATACTATGAGATTGAACAGAAGTATTTTGGATAAGCCTAAAGATTGGAATGGACTAAGTTGGACATCAGATAGAATTATTTATGGATAGAACATTTATTTTTAATTTTATTTTTGAAATTTTATAATGGTGTAGTTTTAGAAAAAGGACAACCCATTGGACGAGCGACAACCAGTCACGTCAGATAAGGATGTGGGAATAGATCCCACAACCGTAGTGCAACATGCCTTTATCACCTACCAATGGCCTACAAGAAGTCCCTGGTTAGTAGAAACTGGTTTTATTTTATTAAGCGGTTCGATAGATGAAGTATAATACCATTTTAGGAACCATATACAATTAATCATAGCATAGATGGAATTATGTATATTGAATAAATTGTGTTAATATTGTTGTGATAAAGACAGATGGAATGACCCATAATTCTATCACATGATCTGGTAACACTTCAAGATTGAAAAATTCAACTTCATTTCTTTCAATAAGAGATGAATTTGAAATTGTTCATGGAATGACCAACGATAACATTACACTGAAATCATGTAAGTATTTCTCCTTGTAAATAAATTTATCAACTTTAGAGAAATGATCTTGAAAACCAAAAAAGTTGTCCTAGTTCCCTAATATCTGATGAATCATATGGTACCTTAGATCATCACATATTTATGGTTTTGTAATTGTTGGCTTTTTCATAGCCATTTTCTCTACCACCCTCCATCAGAACATGATGGTTTGATTTCTCTTCCATATCCACATTTTAACCTATATTCTCCTATGTGGAAACCTAGTGATGAGTTAATTTGGGTAATAGATACATTTAATACATAGTTTTTCAAATTAATTTTAAGCATTCCTTTTTATGATGTGGGTTTCTATAAAAGAAACTTTCAAGTAGTAAAAAATTTATAACCCCAATGAATTTCGAGTGCGAAATTTATTTTAAGGGGGGTAGAATGTAACACCCCGAGATTTTATGAGAAATATTATTTTTAATTTCTTTGATGTCTTGTGTTGTACACTACAAAAAGATTAGCTTCGGCTATAAAAAACACCTTATTATCTTGTTGTATCTGAGAACACTATTTTAGTCTCGTGTTGCACACCAGTGCAACCTTCCTCGATAGCGTGTGTTGTACGCAATATCGAGTTTCACTAAACAGGATATTGTTATAATATTATTATGAAATACCCGTTATGAATTATAATACCAACTTCTTGAAATTTTATAAATTTTATCTTTAAAAATGTAATTCATATTTGGATTCGGAATATCAAAATTAGGATAGGGTGAATTTTTGGAATTTTTCTGAAAACATTCAATTTTTGATGAATAGTGAAAACACAGAGTTATAGTTTAAAACCAAATTTTATTTAAATAATTATATATTTTATTTAAATTTAATTTAGGTCAAAATAGATACATAATACCTATATAAGTTCAATGTAATTCATTAGAGCTATTTTATAATAATTTTAGATAAACAAAATTTTATTGAACTTTTTACAGTCTTTTACCCACCTCCTAGGAGCATTTGCAAATTTACATAAAACCTAATTTTACCTCTTCATTGAGTTGAATTTCAAAAATCTGAGAGAAATGGTTGATATTAGTAAGTAACATCTGGTTCATTAAGATAAAAATAATTTTTTTTGTGAATAGTGACTTTTTACTTTTATTTACCACGGTTAAAAGTAAATAGGGTAATTAAGGGTCAAAATGATATTATTATTACACTAACACATGTCCTAATTCTATTGGATAAGTGTAATTAGACCAAAATAAACCATAGAGATAAAATATGACCCTTTAGGTCCACTTGGAATAGATTAGGACATTTATTATTATTTAATTCAAAGAAGAGTTAAAAGAGTTAAAATGAATGTTTCATAACTAAAACCCTTTTAATATAGGTATAAACACAATATAAATTCAAATATAAATATTAATTAGAAATATTAATAGATTTACTACATAATAGTATTTTATTTATAATTTTTAGACATTAAATAATTTAATCTATTTATGACACAATGATGGTACATTAATTACCTTATTAATGAAATATAAAAATAATTGATATTATAAATAACAAAATAAATGTAATTTGAGATATTATATGAATTAAAATAATTTTATAGGATAATATAATATATTATAGTTTGTTATATGATTTTTTTTGAAGTAATAATGCTATTATAAATTTAGAAAAAACAAAATACCAAATAGTGTCAAAATTGACATAATTGAGTTTCTAGAACAAATATTATATTATTAATTGAAATTCTATTCTTAAAAATATATGGTTCATACAAAAGACTTATATAATGATATTTGTATCATTAATTAATCACTTCGGGTTCTCTTGAGGGTATATAGTATGTTTGTTAACCATATAATATAAAAATATAAACAGACATGGTAAATGTCAAACTACTTAACGAAAAGTTAAATATAAATGATAAGGTTAATATAGTGACCCAAAACTGTATAAAACTTATTGGTGGTGAGTCTTTAGACCCATCACCACTTTACCTTCGAAATAAATAAATTTGGATCCATTATAATCCGAATATGACTGTATTATAAATTAATATTTTATGTTTTTCCTAAGGTGCCCCTCACCTCTCTTATAAAAGGGAATTCCCCCATCTCTCTAATTCCCACCTCCAAAGCAATTTGGATCGGCTAAACCCTACCCAAATACCTCTTACACTATCCTAAATTCATCCTAGAGGCATTGATTTAGTCATAAAGCAACCCTAAGGAGCCCTTTCGATCAAATCAAAAGGAAGAACCTGAAGAAGAGGTAAATATCTCACCAACTATTTCAAGTTCTTTTCTTCTTCCACTTCCTCCTTTTTTGTTTTTTCCGTTGTAAAATAATAACTCAATTATCTTCTATATACTATGATGTTATTATAATAATGGTACAACCATATTAGTTATTTTATCCATCCTATGAATGAAAAAGTCACCACATGTGCGTACGCATGACTTACTATCTCCACGTCGTGGTGTAGTTTGTTATTCAAACATTTAATCATTTGTATGTGTATAATAATGAGTACAAATGATATAAATAATAAATATTACATTATGATGATTCTTTATATATGATATAACATCCAATTATATACTATTTTAATATCAAAAAATGATATTGTTGCTCGTGCGTACGTACGGACTACCGTCTCCACGAACGAGATGAAATTCATTCTACATGTTACCCTATCAAGAGTGATTATAAAGTATATATAATAAATAATCATGAAAAATATGAAATAATAATGATACTGGATTTATTTAAATATACGTTTCATTTACTTAAATCCATTCAATTCAATAGGGAAATGAAAACAACGTTCATGCATACATACAACCTACCGTCTCCATGAACGGTGTATTTTATTCCATTTATCACTCTATCATATATATTTATATGATGAATATATATTATATCTAAATCATGTTTTAAATTACAGAATTAAGTAAATCAGTAAATAAGTAATAAAATCAATAACAACAATTCCAAACACGTATGATAAATGAAACGATTTTACCAAAAATGCTGCTTTAACATGGAATTGACAAAATAACAGGTAATATAATGTCATAAGTGAATCATATATGATATAATAAATATTATTATGGTTCTCTTAAAAGTTAATAATATGTTTAAACCCATTACCCATGAGTTTTGGACACGTACGGAAGAAATTGGACCTAAGGTAAGGGATAATTATTCCAATCTCATTCTTATCCGAGATTATTTATTCATAATTATTTACTGGGGTTATGTTTATCATCCATATCCATGTTTTCTAAAACTATTATTACAAAATATTTAATTTTTTCCCTTGTATTTTTTGAGCCATTTTTACCCCTTTTTGACATTTACCACAAGGTATGGAAGGAATATTGATTTTGTTTACCATACGATGTACTTTTTGACTATTCCGGAAAAAGTACAAGAAAAATGTTTTTTAACTTATTTGACATGAATGGATTTTTACAGTTTCATAATTCATTATTTTCATGAATTTTACTCCAAAAATATTTCATGATTATTTTCAAAAAAAATCCTTTTCTTTTAAAATTTCACGACATTTTGAGAATAGAAAATGATTTTTGAAGAAGAAAAACTATTTTCCTTAGGAATTCATTTCAAGTGTTTTATCAAAACTATTTTAAATCTAAGATGACATTATTTATTATGTTTATGTTTCTAGTATAATTTCTCTATTATTTACATGGTTTTATTATTCTTATGATGAAATGATATCCATTTGTTTTATATGGATTATTTTATGATGGGATGATGTTTATGAAACCCATTTTATTCTTTGGGTTATGATGAATTATTTATGTTTATGTTATGGAACATGTAAGAATGATTTAATTATGAGATGGGTGGGACCTATATCTCCCTCTAATTTATTGGGTAAATAATTATATCACATGATATATAGATGGCTGGAAAGGTAAGTGAATATGGTTGAATAATACAGGGCTGAAACAGCAAGTAAACTCGTCACAGTAATAGAATTTGTCCACTATCATGGTCTTGGAAACAATGACTTGGCTACTATGGAAATCATATCATGTGCTTAATGGTTTTGCACAATTACATGTTTTATTCCCATGATATTTTATCATGATTAATGTTCCTTTATGATCTATTCCTTTTTTACTACTAAGATTTATGTCATGTTCATGTTTTTTCATTCAAATGTTTATGGATTGTTTTATATTCTCTATGTTTACCCTTACTGAGCATTTGAGCTCACCCTTTTTATGTTTTCTTTTCCCCAGGATATAATTAAAGGTTTTAGGTAAGAAAACAAAAGTGTAGGATCATTATGGGAGATGTTTAAGATCTTTCAATGTGATTAGAAGATTTTATTCAACGTTTCCAAAGACACAAAACTATTACGGTCCTTGGGTGTTTTTTTGTTATGTATTAAGTATTCCAAAAAAGTAATGTAATTTTCATTTATGTCAAGCTTGGGTCTTTACAAGGAAAGTAATTTGGGAATGATGGTGAAGGTAGTACACGACGTGTATTTGGAACTACCCAGCGTGTACATTACCATATTACTAAAAGTTAAAACATTAATGTTTATTAATGTTCATAACTACTTATCATGAATAAATATTACTACATGTTGTTACTCTATGAATTGAAGAATTGTGTATGCCATATTTCAAAAGAGTAAAAAAATATAAAAATATAATACATGTTTGGTAGATTCAAATAGGTATTCACCATATTACATCCATGGTGCATTTATTTACAACATTGAGAGTCTCAAGGAAATTCAGAAAAGGATAAAGATAAAAGGATTGAAAAATTAAAGATAATAATTAATCAATTAGAGACTTTTTTATCTTTATATGAACGATTGAATAATTGAATACTTGTTTTATTAAATACTTAAATCATTGCATGTATGTGGGTTATCACGAGCTAGACCAAGACTTTTTTTATGTGGTTGGATTCTTTTTAAATTATTTATTAAATTAATTTTTGTCCTATGAGCCATATATCTTCATTAATATGTAGGTCCTTCGTGCCCATTGTTTCATTTATGTAACTCCCCATATTCACCCCTCACAAGTATGTGTGTTAAAAAAGAATATGCAATGGATGGAACTCCCAAGCTAGTTGAGGCGGTTCATAAAGGAGTCGAGAGAAAACCAATCCTAGGAGATACAAAGGTGGGTAGGTGGAAAGCCGTAAACATGATCCCAAAAGGTTCAATGTGTTTTTCCCCTTGGTTAGGGTTAGTTTATCAACCACCCGATAAACTAACCATTATAAAAGATCATAATCATGCCATTTTCTTTATTTTAATTATGTTAGTTTCATGGTTTATCATTACAGATGTGTTGTCACGATCACATTATTAATGAATTAAATAAGAATTAAATATGTAACCAAAATAAAATAGGATTATTCATAAATATTATCAATACATTTTTGAGCACTTAAGTAAGTTCAACTTAATATTAACAAGTATGTGATAATGAAAATAAGAAATTCACGTATAAGACATAAAAACCTCTCAAATAAAACATTATGTCAGACCAAGACATCCGTTACTTGATTAATTAAAAAACTAATTAAAATTATGTGTTTGACCGACCCTTTTGGGACTCATAGTTTTATATAGGAAGCCCTTATGAAAGGTTTCGGTTTGACTTAACCATATTACATCAAGCGGCGTAACCATTTCTAGACATGGTATAATATTAGAGGCAAGAGTTGAGGAAATCAAAAGTATATATTTCAGTATTGGGGATTACACATAAGAGATCAAGGAGTTGCAAGCCCACATTTGTAAAAGACCTCATGTAACACCCTAAGCTTCCACAATATGTTTCTCTTTGAATAATACAATATCTTGCGATGTACGTAACACCGAGTTCAAGCTCAAGAAGACCTATCAAACTAGATGTTTAAAAAGACGGTATGAATAGTAATAACAAAATTTTGAATTTTACATATATCCCATATAAATTTAACATTAATTTATTGTTTTTATTACACATAATATAAGGAAAAATTCTACTTTTCAGATAAGTGATTTTTTTTTAAAATGTAGTTTTCGACCTTGTAATGGAGAACCATTTTGAAATAAAATATTTTAAACCTTTATATATTCAATTTAGTAAAATAAAATTAATATTTAGAAGGGAGACATAAAAATTTAGTTTGGATAATGTTTTGGTACTTTTCTGATAACTTTCTTATTTTGATTAATAGGGAAAAATACAAAATTTTCATTGAAAACAACTTCCTTAATTGAAATAACGTATAGTTGTACATTATTAATTTGAGTGGTTTTAAAGTATAATTAGATTATATTTTTACCATTTAATCTAATGGTGATCGTTGGATGTTATTTCACTTTGAAATTGGACATAAACAAGTGTCAATCTTCTGATAGTTATTATTTCTAAAAAACTCTTTTTTTTACAATGGGAATTAATTTTAAATTAATCTCTGCCACTTCTATGTTTTCAATTTGGAAAAATGGATTCATTATTTTGATTTAGGAGGTACAATTTTTTTAAATAGGATACTTTTATTTTTAGAAATTATGAATATTTACTTCAGTTAATATTTTATTAACCTTGGTTAAATGGTAAATCTGGTAAATAAGGTTAAAAAATAATATTATAATAATACTAAATTACCCTAACACATGTACTAATCCTACTTTTTGATACATGTCTAACAATGGGAATCATTGGGTCTATTTTGGGACCCCATGGAACCACCTGGGACTGATAATGACACTTTCTATTTATTAATTTAAAAAAAGACAAAATTGACATAAACATATATCTTTTAGTAAATCATTTTTTACATGGGGTTATATAAGTTATATACTAGACTATAAATATTAATTATAAATTTAAAAAAAATCCTACATCATGGTTTTTTGCTTATAATTTTTATACATCAATTAAATAAAATTATTTATGACATAATAATGATGTAGTGTTTACCTCAATATTGAACGATTTAAATAAATAAGATTATAAAAATTAAAACAATGTCTAAAACCTATCCAATTTTTATTGGATGACTTTATTTCTAATAGGAGTCATTTTATCTTCAAATTTAATGAGTTTTTGACCTCTTTAAACCGAAAATAATTATATAATAAAATAATATTATCAAACATTCCTAAAGAGACCCATCCCTCCCTTATAAAAATCCATCACCTTTAACCCATCACTCATGCCTCTCAAGCACCTTGGCCCATCCGAAATCCTCCCAATTAAGCTGTCTACATCCACATATTCCTTTTATAATCCTTACCTTAGGTAGAAGGCTCTTCAAGTAAGCCTTTTGGTTCAAACGAAAGGGATTCACCCGATTTAAAGGTAACATCTTCACTGATGTTATTTTCTTTTATTTCACTTCTCCAACCCCCTAAACTCTATTTATTACATTATTTTATAACAATACCATTATCCTAACTATTATTGGTTGTTTTTATTATAATTATTTTAACTACACTTACACACACCTCCATCTAATTTGTATAGAACATAAGGTTTCTGTGGACGTCGAACTACTGCCACACGAATCGATGATTGTTCAATCTTCTACAACCACCTCTTATGGTGGCCATTATGATGTAACTATAATTATATATGATATATATGTTATTTATTTTATCTATAATCTTCTGTAATTAGCTTTTATGACATACCTTTATTCTTTTCATGTTGTATATTTACGATAATGTCATTTGAGTAATTGCGGATTACCCCCCCCCCTCAAAGTGATATAAATCGTTCATACCAAACATTGAACACATAAAGGATGGTGTTAATGAACTAAAGTAACATATATAAAATATTATATTAAACTAGAATAATAATATACCTATGTATCTTTTGGTTTTTATTCCTTTTAAAATGAAAAAAATTAAATGGAAGTAGTGTTCATGCGTACGTACGGATTACTGTCTCCCCAGATGCGATGAGAATTATTCCCCATTATAACCATTAAATAATAATTTTCATTTGATTATTAAAAGTAATATTTATGAACATAATATCATTCAAGGTATGAATCAAATACATCCTATCCATAACGAATATAACTTCTTTAATGAAACATATAAAGGAAAACGGACCAGTAACATATGAAACAACAATGCTAATGCAATATTATTAAAAAAGCAATATTAGAGGATCATATATGATATCATATTTATGTATATGGTTATTTTATAATTTAATAACAATTATTTAACTATTATATAGGATTTTAACATAGCCTCGACCAAGTAAAATTATGAGGTTAGGGTTAATTTTAGAATCATTTTATTCATCAGATGTTCTTTATACGTAAGTATCTACTAGGATCTCTTAATCGTCCACATCCGTGTTTTTTAAAAATTTATTCCAAAGTATTCTACCTATTTCCAAAAATATTGTTTAAAGTCATTTATACCATTTTTTACTCTTTATAAAATGTTTTTAAAGGAACATCTCAATCATTTTCCAAACAATGTACTTTATTAAGATAACAATGTATTTTTAACTTATACGGTTGGTGTGGCTATTTTCCACTGTTATAATGATTTCAAAGCTTCCCTTACAAGTTTGTAATATTATTTTCAAAATAACTATTTTATATTATAATTTTTTGACTTTTAAATGATTTCAAAAAAGAAATAGATATTTCCATCAAATAGTTTTGATTTCATGTCAACATCCTTTGGTGGATTTTATACTTATTTGAAGTTTATTTATTGTGATAAAATCTTCCATATTTTATTGAGGGTTTTTGTGATATGTTTTACTATGAATGTGATAATTTTATACCATTCATGATTTATGGTTAAAGTATTGACATTTCGTATTCTAGTTTTAATACGAATGTTTATGTTATGTTTCAACATTTTCATGTGAGGAATGCATTGGACTTAGTAAGTAATGGGTGGAGCCCACTATAGCTCCTTGATGGATCGGTAGGTCTCATGAGACAAACTAGTGTGTAGGCACAAGGGATTGACAAAATCTTATTTTTAGTCTTGGTATAAGGCCTTGACTATGTGGTTATGATTTTTGGCATTATGAATTTCACCATTATGAAATTAACTACTTATATTACATGTGATTATTTGACTAGTAGAATATCCATGTGAATAAGTAAATGGAATTATTTTATTTATCTTTTCCATATTTTGCTAATGATTATTTTTAATAGACTTGTGTTTTATTCTTATACATTTCCTTAAATGTTAATGCATATTTATGATATTTTCTGCTATATTGTTATCCTTACTAAGCATTTGAGCGCACCCCTTTCCTCCAAAGGCCCAAAAGCCTTCAGTTTTTACTGATTTGTGATAATCCACATTTCAAGGGTTGATTTGGAACCCTTACATGGCTCGTAGGCGTAAGTATTATATGGCCCATAATCCATAGATGAATTCATTGCCTGTAGGCGTACAGACATTACATATAACCTAGAATAACTACTTGGAACTGCTCCTCCCAAGCATCTTCATTGTGAAATTATCCCTCCCCTTCGCACGGCTATTCGGCTAGGCTTTCCCATACATGCACATGCTTGTCCTCATGGAAGGTTCCATACCCTATCATTCTTGAAATCTGTTTTTCTTCTTCTATGGTGAAAGCTCCTTGCTCATCCTCCTTCTGGAGGTTGTTCCTTGTAGGTTGTCTAGTTTGAATCTGCACTGAAGGTGACCCTAAGGCCTTAAGGTGGCCCAAAGGCCATAAGGTTGCCCAAATTCCATATTGAACCGAAGTCCTGGATGACCCAAAGTCCTTAAAAGACTCAAGGACCAAATTGATGGTCTTAAGTTCACCCCTTTCTTTTGTTTTCATTTTCCCAAGATGTGAAGAAGTAAATTATGATTATCTTGTAGGGATAGGCCAAGGATATGAGTGTGTTTAAAGGGTACAAAATGTTGTTTTTCTTTATTTCATGATGTAATGTAAAACTTATGTATGCATCTAGTACTTCCAAGGGTACTAAATTGACCAGTCTTTCGGGACATGATTCCTTGTATCATGCCAAAGTTATGTAATAATGCCATGACTCTAGGTAATTGGTGTCGATGTGTTACACCAAATTACCTAAATACCTTCAAATAGCTTGACAAACCCTTTTTGGGGTTATGTAAAGGGTAATATGGATCCTTTCCACTATAATTACATGGATACTGAACATTTCGAGTTCATCGGTGAGGGAAATTGGGACATTAAATAATAGTGGGAGACATAATAAAAATAATTTATTATTTATCATAAAGTGTAATCATGTAAGTACTAATTATATTCTCTTTTAATTGTAGAATAAAATAAAAAACACTTAAACAACACTATCCCTATGATCAATTCTGGATAAAGAAAACATTCTCACTGATAATTTCTTTCAGGAATGGTTTGGACGTCTCCAGGTTATTATACACCATGAAAAGAAGTCTTTTGTGCTAGATTCGGCATCACCTGATCTTCCTACCATAGAAGTGAGTGAAAAAATATCATGGTCATCGAGAAACATATAAATGATGTGGTTGATGTTAAATGTTTGATGTTATCATCAATGTCTAGTGAGCTCATGATGTCTCATGAAATCTTGGATTCTTATTGCATGTTCGAGAACCTATGTTGTCTTTACCCAAAGAGAGGAAGACAAGAATGGGTTGAGATCTCCAAGGAACGTTTTTAGAGTAATCTTGGAGAGGGTTCCCTAGCTAGGCCTCATGTAGTCAAGATGATTGGATACATTGACCAGTTGGAGGTTCTAGGGTTTAAACTTCCCAAAGAACTCGGTTCCAATCTCATTCTTGAATAACTCACTCATTGCTTCTCAAGCTGTATTGTTAATTTCAATATAAAAAAAATTGAGAATTATATATCTAATTTTCTTATCCTCATTCACCCAGTGGAAAAAGATATGACTCCCAAAAAGCCTTTTATCCTTATGGTGAATAAGAGGAAAGGTAAGGCAATGAGATTTAATGCCAATGCGTTTTCATTCCCATCAACAAAAATAAATATCAAAGGGGTGGCAAGGGAAGAGGGATCTATTTGTTTTGCATGTGGCAAGAAGGGTTGTTGGAAGAAGAACTGCACCCAGCCTAAGATGAAATGGGAAGCTTTAGGTGTGTTTTTTATCAAATGTACTCTATATATTTCTACAAATTGGGTATTATATACAGATTTTGGAGCTCACATATGTATCCAAATACATGATAAAAGTATATTCGTGATGATTTACTGAGGGAGGTAGATCTATGAGCAACCAAAATAGCCCGAATTGTTGTTGTAGCTGTCGGGAACTACCACCTCACATTCCAACTAGGATGATATTGGTATTAAATTATTGTTATTATGTTTCATCTATTACTAAAAACATTATTTCTATATCCATATTGGATACAGATGGGTTTGTTTTCATGTTTGGAATGGAATGTTTCATCTTTTCCAAAGATATCATTTGTTTTGGTAGGGAACATTTATATAATGATATTTACATGTTAGATTACAAAAACCAAGAAATTGTAATTGATAAAAAATATAATTCACATGAATCATACCACACCCACCATTTTAATCACCTTCTATGTCATGTAAATGAGAAATTCTTAACAAAGTTACATCTAGAGGTATATTTATATTCCATTGAACAAAAACCACATGGGGAATGTCATGCATGTTTACAAGAAAAAATGACCAAATCCCCATTTAGGGGGAAAGTTGAAAGGGCTAAAGATCTTCATTAATTAGTTCATACCTATGTTTGAGGTCATTTTTTAGTTCAATCAAGGTGATGTCACTCAAACTTTATAAATTTTAGTGATTATTTTAGTAGATATGGATATATCTACTTAATGAGGTATAAGTTGGATTCTTTTTATAAGCTCATAGAATACAAGAATGATTTTGAGAACCGTCTTGGTAAGATGATTAAAACACATCACTCAGAACAAGGTTGAGAATATCGTAATCAAGAATTCATTTATTACTTATGGGTGTTTGAGATACCATCCCAACTCACTCCACATTATACACCCCAGTGGAGTAGTGTGAGTGAAAGGAGGAACCAAACCTTGTTGGACATGTTGAGATAAATTATGAGTCATTTGAGTATTCCGTTATCCATTTGGGGATATGCGTTATAAATAGCGGTCAAAATACTAAACCAAGTACCAACTAAATCGGGAAATGGTATTCCATACGCGTTCTGTAGTGGAAATAAACCATGTTATTGAATTTACATGAGTGGGGAAGCGATACATTTGTTAAGGCCTCTTCAGTTAACAAAAATGAACCCCAAGGCACAACGTGTATCTTTATAAGATTCCCCTAAAACGAAGGAGATATTACCTACAAAAAACCTCATACAAAAAGGTTATATTGGAATGACACACTATATTTTTTGAGAGGGATAACATCTAAAAAAGAGATAGTGGGAGAGAGATAGTCTTCGATGAAGTCGAGGCTCGAGCTATACAAGAGTTGGTATAGTTATAGATTCTCCAAATCCCCATGGAAGAATGAACTATTCCAGAGACACGAGAACTAAGCAGGAGTACAAGGGAGGATAGAGAATCCGAATGGTAATGTTTTCTATTTACCGAGGAAGGTGGCTCATTATTATTTGATAATAATGATCCCTTAAATTATAATGAAGTAGTAAGAGGCACATATGTTCCCAATAGGTAAAAATCCATGAATTCTAAAATGGATTCGATTTTCCAAAACCGAGACTATATTTTGGTAGATCCTCCAGTTGATTCAAATCCTGTTGGTTGAAAATGGATATTCAAGAAGAAACTGGAAATGGATGGACAAGTTAGTACCTATAAGGAATGAATTGTTGCAAAAGGGTTTAAGCAGCGACAAGGCATTGACTATGATGAAACCTTTTCACTAGTTTCAATGCTGAAATCCATCAAAATTATATTATCCATTTTTTCTTACCATGACTATGATATTTGGAAAATGGATGCCAAATGTGCCTTATTTAATGGGAACCTTCAAGAAGATGTGTACAGGACACAACATAAAGGATTTATGACTCCAATGGATGCCAATATGTTTTAAAAGTTGTAGAAATCCATTTATGGTTTAAATAAAGAATCCAGGTCATGGAACATTTGTTTTGATGTATCCATAATGATATATAGTTTTATCAAGAACAAATGTGATCCTTGTGTCTATAAACGGTTTACTATAAGTGCATCCATTTTCCTAATAGTATATATTGATTAAATATTACTTATTGGAAATGAGTTACCAGTCTTATAGTTTGTTAAGGTGTGGTTGAATCAATGCTTCTCTATGAAGGATTTCGGAGAGGAATCATATATTATTGGGATCAAGATCCATCGTGATAGATCAAAGAGATTTCTAGGCTTAAGTCAAACTAAATACATTGATAAGACACTGTAGATATTTAGTATGGAATAATCCCAGAGGGGATTGTTTCTAGCATCACATGGCATTCGTCTTCCCAAAAAAATGTGTCATCAAACACATGAGGAAATAAAGAGAATGGAAAGGACTCCATAAACATCTGTGATTGGTTCATTCAGGTATGTCACGTTATGTACTATGCTAGATGTTGCCTCAACATTGAGTGTGTTAGCCAGATATCAAGCTGCCCCAGGTGACAACTATTTTATGGTAATCAGGAATATCCTAAATTATCTGAGGTTTATTAATGATATGTTCCTGGTTTATGGAGAACATGATGAACTAGTCATTAAAGGATATGAAGATGCTAGTTTACAGACAAATCAAGCTGAAATGAAGTCATAAATGAGATACACCATCACACCGAATGAAGGTGTATTGAGCTGAACAATCTCTAAGTAGAGTGTGGTATCAAATTCTAAGGGTGAATCCGAGTATATCATAGCTTATGAGGTAGCTAATGAAGTACTTTGGATGTGGAGCTTCATCAAGGATTTGGATGTGATAAATATCAGTAAATATCCCATCACAATGTACTGTGAAAATACTGCAGCAATGGATCTCATAAAAGAGATAAGGTATCATCAGTGGAAGAAGTATATACATCAGAAGTATCATTTCATGAGGTATTTTCATAGATAGGTAAATATCAATTGAGTAGTATTCCCATAGAAGACAATGTGGCAGACCCCTTGACTAATACCTTTACTTAGTGGAAACATGATCATCATGTGAGGTCTAGCGAACTGAAAGTCATAGGCCGTTGGATCCTGTGCATGTGGGAGTATTTTATAGTTTGTGTCCTAGAAAAAACTATTTGTAATTGGATTTCATGTATATTTCATGTATTTAAATATTAAACATATTATTACATATTTTTCCTTGACCTGCATGAATATGATATAATGATTTCCTATAGTATTTGTTGTATTAATAAGGTCATGGAAGTTCCCCGCTCTGATGAGATCCTTGAAATGATATAAAAATATTACTAAATATTGTTATGTGGTTGGATGAAATACTATGATGGGAAATATAGTATTCAAACCGCAAGGTGTGAGTACTCATAAGATGAAGAGACTTCCTCTCATGAAGTTCGTACTTGGTAATCTTCAAGATGGTAGATTATGAGAACAAAACTATCAGTAGGAACTCTTCATTTTTGGTGTCTTTAGATATTACTATCTGCAAGAATGTTTAATAGTTCTTAGAATTTATTATTATCATTGATACATCTAATGACTCACACACTTTGATTTATTGACGATAATCATCATTCCATATATTGACGGGAAGTAGGGTACGTTGGGTACGTCATGAGTAGAATGTTATTAATGGATACATCGATGAAGGATTTGTCCCTTCTATTTATTGAAGTTGATATTCCGACCCTTTGATTGAAATAGAACCGTCACACAAAATTGAATTTCCATTGTGTAATGATGAGTTTATTTCAGATAGTTAAAGAATGACGTATCAACCACAAAGGTTGATTAAACTATCATGAAACCTGCTTGATGAGATATTGAGACAAAGGAATTATATTAAAAAATAGCCATTTGTATGTGGATACCATTATTAGGACATTATGTTCTTTCTCTTGGGTTCCTTAACCCATTGCTAGACCGTACTCTTGGACTATAGGCCAACACACCTAATTAAAATGAGATTGAACCCTATAAGGTCACACACTAAGTGTTTCTGGTGGTCTCATTTAAATTAAATTTGAAATTAATTAATATAATAAAAACGATTTTTAAGATATTGTAAAATTTTCATTCTATATAAAATGGATTCAAAAATAAAATAATTATTTAGTTACTAGATTCTGGGTAAATTATATTTATTAATTTTATTAACAATTTCATAAATATTTTTTTACTAGTTTTTAAATAATTCATTTAAAAGAATAAAATATTTATTTATTTGGGTGTTTAGTAAATGGAACTGGTGTTCGAGGGGACCATGGATGGTCTAGTTGTAAAATAATTATTTTCAAGATGGTAAATAATTATTTAACTAGTTGTCACAAGTTAAAATAATAATAACGCGACTATTATTTTGATATGTGGAATTTTATTTATAATTACATTTTTTGTAAGTTGGCGCATCTTAAATAATGATGTTGTATTTTTATTAAAATCATGGGTTTTCTCTAATCTTATAAATTTTTTTAATTTATTTTATGCTATTAAATATTGTAACTAAGTACCTATGCTAATAAATAGACATGTATACCTAATGCACCATGTACCGAACTGCATGCCCGATGAATTGAGAATTATTGAGGTAAATGATTTCTCTCTCGAATCCTCATCCCGCCCCTCTCTAGAATGATAGATATTATTAAAAAAGGAATAACAAGTGATCAAGAACAACTGACACAAGACACTCACTTAACCGTGCAAGCACCCAGAGAATGAGTGGTGTCAGTCGGAGGCCATTAGAGCACATGTAGATCACCCCTAGAGGGATTCTAGTTTGGATCATCACAAGTGCAACGAGAAAATATAGAAGGGTCATTATGGATTATCAAAATCATCAATTAAGAATGTATGGAAGATCCATGTATTCAGTTCCTTATGTAATTAATTATCTTAATTAGAAACATGATGGGAAAGATCATCTCTAAAGGTTTTGATCCACTTCTTTCTTTATCTAAATAATTGATTCTATTCTATGGAGAATGTATTTAATCATTGTATTGGTCCTGTAATAATCATTGATCATGGTAAAAATTAATGTTGGGTGTCGTTCCAACCACATATTCACTTCACCAAGAACCTTCATTTCAAAAGTGGAAACATTAGCTTAAAACTCTTATGAGATTAGGAAATCCTCTACGATTTCTTTCCTAACGTCTTTCGATAAGGTCAGTGCATCCAATATTGATAACAAGGATGGTTTCAAGGCATAATATTTAATGATATAATACATAATTTCTAAAGGCATACTCTTCCCAATGCATGGATTCACTTTGGAATTTACTTTAGGGGTTGGATTCCTTGGAAAAGATGTATTGGTCCTTAAAGTAGGAGTTAAAGGTTCTCCTACACATGGTGGGTTAGGCTGAATGATCTTGCTGCCCTAATATGGGTAATATGACACCCATACCCCTCCAGTTTATATTCAAAAGCGATTGATTCAAGGTGGATTTTGGAATATGTAGGGGTTTTAATAGATCCTGTTGGAATCACTAAAGGGATATTTCATTTTTATTTTCATTATTGAGAGTACATGTAGAGACATTTCTAGAATTTTGATTCCTCCCAGGACTACACCTTCCCCATTATCCACAAGTCATTTGGCTTCTTCGTCCAGTTTCCCATTGTGTTGTGGGGAACGTGGGTTCACACTCATCACTAAATAAGGGATCCATTAAATGAATTAGATTAAAGGATCCAAATATTAATTCCTCATCTATGTAGGTATTTAATTGATAACTATTTCTAGAGGTACCGTTTGATGGGTTGGTTCACATTTTTTATAATTTTAAGGTATAAATTCAGAGAGTCTCAAAGATGAAATTTTCCTTGATGCAAGTTTATCTTCCTTTTATTATTATCCCTACCTTTATGGACATGCCACCTTTTGAAATGTAGTCTTTTAGAGTTTTTTTGTACTGATGGAATACGTTCTATTGTAGTGGACGAAAGTGGGTTCATAGTTGGTTGTTTTAACATGTATTAGAGAAAACAATGAGTTAAATTGATTTTATTTCGAGTCATACAATAGTAAATATTATGGTTCCTTCTATTAACAACATCTTTACACTTAACTCCTTCATCAGGAGTAGTAGCCTAAATGTACAGTACTGGTGTGTTCAGATTACCCAACTACACTTACCCATAGTCCAATATTTTTTATATGGTGTCTTCAAAGCTGAATAATTCATGTCTGGTGCAACACAAAATTACATAGAAGGGGAAATAATATAGTTGGTCTTGTTTACCCACCTGGTAGGGCCTCCTGGACATCGATAGGCATATAAAATCATTTTCCATAGTGGATATAATGTAGTCAAGGACATAATAACCATGAAACAAGTAAACATTCATCCATATCTAATGTAATGGATATTTCATGGGTCCCCTCTGATAATGCTCACTAGGCCGGGGTTGTTGTTGAACCCCAGGGGGTGTAGAACAACATGGTGAGATTTTGGAGCTAGAGCAGGTGCAAGGGATGGCCTAAGTGTAATAAACACCACATCCTCCTTTCCGTATATTTTCCCTAGGACAAGTGGAGTGTTACACCCCAACCCCAGAATCCTTAATATGGTGTAAAATACCTTTACATTAGCATGATTACAATGAATCAAATCCGGAAGGACTGATCAGTTTATAGTTTTTTTTGGAAAACCATATTATATACTTGATAACCATTTTACATTGGAGATAGAAAATAAAATACAATACTAGAAAACCATATTATATAGATGATAACCATTTTACATTGGGGATTGAAAATACAATACAATACATAAAAAAATAAAAAATTGCTTCCTTGAAAATCAATACAATAATTAATCTTCATATCATGGGGAATGGAAATAAACCAAGGTTTACATGAAATGATTAGTAAGGGTTATTTTTAGTGGAATAAATAATGAATCAATGAGAACAATCAATATGCGAAGGCTATTAAATAAAACACATTCCATATAATTAATAAAATGAGAATGAAACAAACGAAGGATATTCTAGCTAAAAAAATAATCCCATAAAATATAAATAATTGAATTAATAATGATGGAATGCATAACCTTGAATATCTAAAACTTAACTTTGAGGATTTTTTCCCATAATCATATACTATAAATGCTTCAGGCCATGTATCTGATACTATCTTGGGTTCCTTCCAATAATCTAATAAATGGTTAAGTCCTCTGTCAAACCCATATCTAGTTTGTCTCATGGAACTTACTGATGCATCAAGGAGCTATTTAGGGCCTCAAACATCACATATGAAATCATATTACTTCATCATATTTCAATAAAACTATTTAATTAACCATTACCCATTATAATCGAACATCCTTATTTAATTGAACATAAATATTTATCAATATTTAATTACTCCAATAACTATCAAAGATATCACTATATGTAAAAATGGTATACAATTTAAGAAATAATCACACCCATGATAAATGATACAGATATTTAATATAAATGTAATACTTAAAAATTATAAAAATGATGTGACTATTTCAAGAGAAAGTTAACAATCACAAAAGAAAGTGAGATTTCAATGAAAACTTTTACAACTTGGGTAATTTTCAAATCAAACCCCTTAGAAGAGATAATTCAAATTGAAACTTAAAATAACATGAATAATGAAACAATCATGATATTTTATGTCAAAGTTTTATTATATACACCACAATGAAGTGAATTAGTGCATGAATAATAAATTAGTCTCAATAGAATGTAAATTGAGACGAAATCACTTACTAACTGGTAAATTTTGAATTATAGTCTCCATGAATGAAATAATTCCCAATAAAAATCTATATAACATTAATATAAAAATATTCATAATATAAAATACAATAGGGGCGCTATATACACCACCCAAAAGAAACAAGTGGTGAAAATTGTGTCTACCTCTCGAAAAGAAAAGTGAGAAAACAATCCCTTCCTCGTGCTTCCTTTTGGTTGAATGATTTTTAATATTATGGATAATTGTTTTAATCATGTTATAAAATTAAAAATGAACCATATTAATATCTAATAATTCATATGTAGACATTTTATAACATATTATAACCCATTCATGAATAAAGTTTTATCATTTTCATCATTTCTGCTGTTAATTACCATGCTTTTCAAATATGTTTGATTATTTTTATTTTTATCTTAATTAGATTCTTATTTAATGAACTATAGATTATATATAATGATTTAAATTTGATATATATTCTATAATTATGTATTAAAAATAATTTGTAAAATATTGAGAGGGTAAATGAAATGAACTGTCCATTGAAATGGTAGGCTATATATACGCATGAAAGCTACTTCCATTTCATTCTCGTATTAAAATAAATTAAAATAAATAATAAATTTGAATATTATAAACATAGTAAACTATTTATTTCATATATTTAATATATTTTTATTAAAAACCTCTTTTATACATTCATTGTATAGTATGAATTAATCACATCGCTTTGAGGAGGAGGTAGTCCCCGCTTCCACAAACAATATTATCGTATTCCCATAAAATTGGAAGAATAAAAGTATATTTAATATAAAAATTACCATAGAATGAATAAAACATAAATATCCCATATATAATATAAAGACAGTGTTTCCATAATGATTCCCAGGAATGATAGGTGTTAAACAAAAAATGAACGTCATCATTTCAGGAGGTGGTAGTCTGCCCTACACATAAAAGGTAAATTCGTTACCCATTTGATGGAAGTGTGTGTAGGTGTAGATTTAAACCATAACATAAAAACATATTAGAAATTTGAGTATAATTATTTTATTATATAATAATTTAATAAAAATAATTCAATGGTTGTAGAAATAAATAAAACAGAAGTGATCGGTGATGAATGCTGCCACATTTTCAGGTAACTCCTTTTGGTATTCACCAAAGTACTTAATTAGATTACTTTCTACCCAAAGTGAGTTTTATAGATTTACAGGATTAATTTTTGTAGCTTATTTTGGGATATTATAGAGGATAAAAATTGTATTTATAGGTTTATGGAAGGGGAAGAGTGAATTCCTTTTTGTAGTTGAGGGGATGTCACATTCTTGTAAATTAAAAATGGTAAACACTATTGGGAGGTCTCCCATACCTCATGTAACACCCCGAGATTTTATGAGAAATATTATTTTTAATTTCATTGATATCTTGTGTTGTACTCTACACCATGATTGACTTTCTCTATACACAACACTGTATTATCTTGAAGTATACGCAAACACTATTATGGGCTTGTGTTGCACGCCAAAGCAACATTTCTCGATAGCGTGTGTATTACACAATACCATGTTTACTAAAAAACGATATATTGTTATAATATTATTATGGAATAGCCGTTATGGATAATATTAACTAAATTTTGAATTTTATAACATTATTATTCATCTTACACATTTTCTAGAACATGGTATGAGAACCAAATAAATTTTTCGGGTAAAATAAGTATTTTTAAAAAAAGTTCAGTTTTGCCGCCTTTTGATGGAGCACCTAATTTAAATCATGTTTCTGAAATGTTTATAAGATAAATTTGAAAAAAATAAAATTCTTATTTTGAATCAGGATATAAAAATTTACTTTGGATAATTTTTTCATATTATTCTGATAACTTTCATATTTTAATGAATAGTAAAACCACAATATATTTTAATTAAAAACAACTTCTTTAATTACAATAATTTATAAGGTTAAATTATAATATTGAATTATTTTAAAGTATAAATAGAATATATTTTTACCATTTAATATAATTTTTGTGATTACCATTAAATTTACATTGAATTCTTTGTTAAAAACATTTCAATCTTTTGCAATGTTTTAAATTTGAAAACCCAATTTCTTAACAACAGGATCAATTTTAAATTAATTACTGCAACTTATGTTTTTTGAATTTTGAAAAATTGATTCCATATTTGAATTCAGTGGGTCTAAATTATCTTAATAGGTTACTTTTATTTTTTTTGATATTATGAATAGTAACCACGGTAATATTTATTTACTGTAGTTAATGGTAAATCAGGTAATTTAGGGTAAAAACAAGATTTTAAAATAACCCTAACACCTAAAAAACTCTTATTGGTTGACTAAAGGTCGACCCATATCACCTGAGTATCACAATAGATTAATTGTATGGACTTTTGACCATGAAAATAATTTAATTATTATTAAAACCAAAGAAAGTGACAACATGTCACTCTCTTAAATCGTATATGTATAATAATTTTAATTTAGGGACTAATTTCATGAAACATAGAACTTGAGTAGTCTCCTAAAAAATAATAAAATTATCTTCATCATTTGAATTTATTTATAATTTTTAGGGATTAAATAATTAACATTAAAGGTGATATAATAGTGATGTTGAAATTATTTTATTAATTGAAATATCAAATAAATGGTTTTAAAAAAAATAAACTAATTATTATCTGAACTATTTAATGTGGTCCACTAATTATATAGATAAATATGACATGATTAAAATCTATTATAGCTTTTATTTTGATCATATCATCTGTGTGGATTTTATTTAAATTCAAATAAATGAATAGTTTCAAAATTGACAGTATTGTTATTTTATAAAAATATCTTAAAATAAAATAGTTTAAAAATCTGAAAAATATTTAAAAATTATAAATTAAATTTAATATGGTCTAAAATGTCATAACGTATCCAATTATGGACAATTCAAAACAAATATGTTATTATGTATAATAATTTAAAATTTAGAATCTTATTAACAAAAATAACATTAAATAAATTAAATAAGGATAAATCCTATTTATAAGGTTTAAAATAAATTTCCAATAACTATAAATTTTATTTTTTGATGATATTACAACTCTATATCATCTAATATTCCAATATGATTCATTTGTGGAGGTTTTTAAGTAGGGTTTTACTTATTATAAATTAATATTTTTGAGGTTTCCAAAGGTGCCCCTCTCCTCCTTTATAAAAGGGAACCTCCTCCCTATTCTCTTTAAAAACATTTGAGAATTAAAGCTCAGATAAACCCTGCCCATTTCCCTTCTCAACATAACTAGAAACATTATAGAGGTTCTGGTCTCCTCAAAAGTCCAACTCTAGTGCCTTAAGAGAGAGCTTAAAAGAGGTGCGTCGAAGAAGAGGTAATCACTTCTACCGATTATTTCAAGTTTTCATTCTTCTTCAACTTATTATTATTTAGTTGTTTCAATATAAAGTAATAAAATCAGTATCCCTAATATACTTATATTTTATTATAAATATAAAACAAACCCATTTCACATTCTATCCAGCCTAATGAAAACGAAGTCACCGTGCGTGCATACGTACAGAATACCGTCTCCACGTCATGGTGTAATCTGTTTTTCCACCACCACCTTACCTGGATGGGTATAATGGTGTAAATAATATATATATATATATTTATTATAAAATTATACTAATTCTAAGATATTATATCATCCACTCTAATTCCAATCAATAATTATGGGAACGATATCATCGCTCGTGCGTACGTACGAATTACCGTCTCCACGACGTGATGAGATTCATTGTCCAAGATAACCATTCAAGAATGATTATAAAGTATATAAATTAACTAATAATGAAATATATTACATATTAATGATACTGGACTTATGTATATATTATTTACTTACTTTCATTCAATTTAATAAGGAAACAAAAACAGAGTTCATGCGTACGTACGGCCTACCGTCTCCATGAACAGTCTATTTCTTTCCATTAATCGATATATTATATATATGTATATTCTGAATATATATTATATATAAATCATGTTTTACAATATATATTTATGTAACCATGATCTATGTAATCATTTCAATAATTACAAGTAAAAACAGGGACGATAAATGAAACGATTTTACACAAAATGCTACTTTAACATGAATTTACAATAGAACGGGTAATATAAAGTCATAAGTGAACCAAATATGATATCAAAATAATGAATATGATTCTATAATATGTAAATGATATTATATATATCATTATACAGGAGGTTCGGATATATACGAAGAATATCAGACATAAGTTCAGGGATAATTTTTCAATCTCATTTTTATTCGAGATTGCTTATATGTAAGAATTTAGTAGGGATATATATTTTCAACCATGTCTATAAAAATATTTTTCATAAAGTGTTTAATATTATTCCATGTATGTTTAAAGTCATTTTTACCCCTCTTTGACTTTTACTTTGTCTTATCGAAAGAATCTTTCTTTTTTTTACCATACATGACACTTTTTGATTTTCGGTTAAAAGTACGAGGAGAATACTTTATTAACTAATACAGAATGAACATATTTTTATAGTTTCATAACACCTTATTTTCATGAATCTTACTCCACAATATTTCATGAATATTTTCAACAAAATCCTTTTCTTTTAAAATTTCATGGAATTTTGTGAAAAGAAAATGATTTTGAAGAAGAAATAATATTTTCCTCAAGAATTCATTTCAAGTGTTTTTTCAAAACCATTTTCCATCTAAGATGACATTATTTCATAATTGTATGTTTCAAGTATAATATCTCTATTATTTAAATGGATTCACTTTTTTTATGATGAAATTATATCCATTTGTTTTATATGGATTATGTTATGATGGAATGATGTTTATGAAACCCATTTTATTCTTTGGGTTATTATGAATGATTTATGTTAATGTTGTGTCACATGTAATAATGATTTCTTTATGAGATGGGTGGGACATATATCTCCCTCAAATGAATTGTTTAATGATTTATATGTCATGTGATAGACATGGATGGAATGGTAAGTTAGTCCGGTTTATTGATATAGGACTAGAACGAGGAGTGAACTCGATTTAGAAATGGACTTTCTCCATTAAGATGGTCTTGGCAGTAATGCCTTGGGTACTATGGAAATCATATCATGTGCTTAATTGTTTTCCAAAATTACATGTTTTATTACCATTCTATTTTATCATGATTAATGTTCCTTTATGATATATGCCTTTCGTACTTCCATGATTTATGTTTTTGCTCACAATTTTGATGTTTAGATTTTATGTTCATGTTTTTTCATTAAAATGTTTATGGATTGTTTTATGTTCTCTATGTTTACCCTTACTGAGACTTTGAACTCACCATTTTTATGTTTTCTTTTCCATAGGATATAAAGAATTGTTTTAGGTAAGAAAAAAAGGGGAAGATCTTTATCGGAGATATTGAAGATCTTTCACCATGATTAGAAGATTATTTTTCCAAGTTTCCAAAGACACAAAACTATTATGGTCCTTGTGTGTTGGTTTTTGTAACGTATTAAGTATTCCTCAAATGTAATGTAATGTCCATGTATATCAAGTTTTGTGTCTCTACAGTTGGTATCAGAGGAAAAGTTTAGTTAACCATTGCAAACTAGGATGCGAAAACTTTAGTGAGAACCCTAGAGATATTTCTGAGGTATGTCCAGGGATGTCCTTAAGGTTAATTATACGTATAGTTTAGAGTCCTAGAATTATGTTTAAGATCATGAATAACCTATGGAGAACCTAAGGTGTCATGGATTAAAGAATTTTTGATAAGTTAGACATCCCATAAGTGACTTTTTATGATTTTGTGGTTCCTCGTTATATTAACTGTTTCTTACACTATAGTTTCTGGTCTTAGTTAGTGGAGAAAACAAGGAGGAATTCAGATAACATGGATTCCAATGGAAAAATTGGTGACTATGATCAATAAAATTATGTAATTCCTGGAGAGAATGATAATGTGATTATACCGAATCAGTCATCTCGATATATGATTAACAAGGTGAACTTTATTTGTATTCCTATGTCATCAAATATGGGGAAAATGGAATTTTATGCATGTTTGCATACTGAGGAGCATAGAGAAATGAAGATTGAAATTTCTAAATAAGGGAAGAAGAACCTTGAGGAATAATTCAAATGGAGGGGAAGATTTTATTTATGTGGAGGAAAGGGTCATAGATGGACAGACTATTATGGATTCCAATGTCTTATCTTCAGAGAACATGTGCATTACCCAACTCAATGCCCTGACCTAAGAAGTTACTTCTAAATCGAGGAAGGACCTATTCCATAACAATAATTTAAGTGGATGGATTGAAGGGATTATGTATTGGAATTAAATAATAATGTTGTTGAGGTACATTTATAGTATATTGAAATATTTTTGTATTTGTCCATTGTGTTTTTATATAAGAATATGGTATCGGTAACCATGAAAAGTGATTCAAATATTTTGGAAAAAAATGATATGCACAGAATGAAGGGCTAAAGAGAAAATAAATTTTTTGATAGTATTCATGAACTCATGACTGATATAAGGACTATGTGATATCATGGTTTGAGTATATAGAAATTTTGGGATTTTGGTATGTGGAAAGAGATATCTTTTGACAACATTCATGTTTTCACTAAGGTTCAATGGGTATTCATTTTTTAAGAGAATACATGATTAAGGTATTCACATGTTTGGAATGTGACCAACAAGATATATCGTATGATAGGTGGGGAATAAATGATGTTATTTACATTCATGGTAGTTGACATTTATAGTTTTTGTTTCCCTTATACTATTATCTTGGAAAGAAGTATTTTGGATAAGCCTATAGATTGGAATGGATTATGTTGGAAATAAGTTAGTATTTTATAAGGCTAGAACTTTTTCAATATTATTGATGGTAGGTTATATTAATGTAGTATTAGAAGAAGGACAACCTGCAGGATGGGCGACAACCCGTCACGTCAGACAAGGCCGTGGGAATCGAACCCACAACCGATGTGTGACCGGACTTTATCACCTACCACTGGCCTACAGGAAGTCCCTGGTTAGTAGAAACTAGTTTTATTTTATTAAGCGGTATGGTAGATGATGTATAAGTCCATTGTTGGAATCATATACGATTAATCTCACCATAGATGGACTTATGTATATTTAATAACTTATTCTAACCTTTTTCTGATAGAAACAGATGGGATGACTTATCATTATTTCACATGATCTGCTAACACTTCATGAATGTCAAATTCACCTTAATTTCTTTAAATAGAGATGATGTGGAAATTTTTCATGGAATGACCAATGAAGATGTTACACTAAAAGCAAGTAAGTATTTCTCCTTATGTAAAAGTTCATCAACATTAATGAAATGATCTTGGAAACCAAATATGTTGTCCTAGTACTCTCAAATCTGATGAATCAAATGGTATCTTAGATCATCACAAATTTATGTCTTTGTGATTGTTGGATTTTTCAGAGCCATGTTCTCTACCACTATCTATCAGAACATGACAATTAGATTTCTCTTCCATATCCATATTTTCACCTATGTTCTCCTATGTGGAAACTCAAGGATAAGTTAATTTGGTTAACCGTTACATTTAATACATTAGTTTTTAAAATTAAGTTTTAGTATTCCTTTTTATGATGTGGTTTCTATGAAAGAAACATTCAAGTAGTAAATGATTTATAACCCTGATGAATTGTGAGGGTGAAATTCACTTTAGGGGTGTAGAATGTAACACCTCGAGATTTTATGAGAAATATTCTTTTTATTTTCTTTTATTTCTTGTGTTGTACGCTACACCAAGATTGGATTGTGATATACACAACACTATATTAGCTTGAATTATATACAAACTCTATTCTGGGATTGTGTTGCACACTAGAGCAACATTCCTCGATAGAGTGTGTAGTACGCAATACCGGGTTTCAATAAACAATGATATATTGTTATAATATTATTATGGACAAGCTGTTATGAATTTTATTAACTAAATTTTTAATTTTATAACATTATTATTTATCTTATTCATTTTCTAGAACATTGTATGAGAACAAAATAAAATTTTCGGGTAAAATAAGTATTTTTTTAAAAAGTGCAGTTTTGCCTCCTTTTGATAGTGCACCCACTTTAAATCTAGTTTTTGACATGTTTATAAGTTCAATTTGAGAAAATATAAATTTTATTTGGAATCAGGAAAAAAATTACTTTGGATAATTTTTTCATGCTATTCTGTCAACTTTTATATTTTAATGAATAGTAAAAACACGCTATATTTTAAAGAAAAACATCTTTTTTCATCGAAATAATTTATATTGTTAAATTATAATATTGAAAGATTTTAAAGTATAAATAGAATATATTTTTACCATTTAATATAATTTATGTCATTAGCATTAATTTAACATTGAATTATTAGGTAAAAACATTTCAATCTTTGGTAATGTTTTAACTTTTAAAACCCATTTTCTTAACAACGAGATAAATTTTAAATTAATTACTACAACTTATGTGATTTAAATTTTGAAAAATGGATTCCATATTTGAATTCAGTGGGTCCAAATTCTGTTAATAAGTTAATTTTATTTTTTTGATATTATGAATAGTAACTAGGATATTTTTTATTTTCTACAGTTAAAGGTAAATCAGGTAATTATGGGTAAAAATAAGATTATAAAATTTCCCTAACACATGAAAAAATTCTATTGGATGACTAAAAGTAGACCCATATCACCTATTTTTCGGAATAGATTAATTTTATGGAATTTAGACTATGAGAATAATTTAATTATTATTAAAACCAAAGAAAGTGACCACATGTCACTCTCTTAAATCATATAAGTATAATAATTTTAATTTAGTCATAAACTTCTTGAAACGTGGAACATGAATAGTCTCCAGAAAACTAATAAACATATCTACATTATGTGAATTTATTTTGAATTTTTAAGGATTAAATAATTATCATTAAAGGTGACTCAATAGTGATGTTGAAATTATTTTATTGATTTAAATATCAAATAAATGGTTTTAAAAATAATAAAATAAATAATATATGAACTATTTGATGTGATCCACTAATTTTATAGATAAATATGACTTTTTATTAATATATTAAATCTTTTATTTCAAACATATATTCTGTGTGGATTTTATTTAAATTAAAAGAAAAGAATAGTGTCAAAATTGACACTATTGTTATTTTATAAAAATAACATAATATAAAATAGTTTAAAATTCACAAAAAAATTTAAAAATTATGAATTAAATTTTATATTGTCTAAAATTTAATAAAGTATCCAATTATGGACAATTCACAACACATATGTAATTATTTATAATAATTAAAAATTTAGAATCTTATTACCATAAATAAGATTAAATAAATTAAATAAAGATAAATCAAGTTGATATGGTTTAAAATAAATTTCCAAAAAGTATAAATTTTTTTGGTTGATTATATTACAACACAATATCATATAATCTTCGAATATGAGTCATTTTTTGAGGTTTTTAAGTGGGGTTTGATTTATTATAAATTAATATTTTTGAGGATTCCAAAGGTGGCCCTCTCCTCCGTTATAAAAGGGCACCTCCTCCCTCTTCTATTTACACAATTTTGAGAATTCAGGCTTGGAAAATCCCGGACCACTTCCATTATAAACTTACATAGAAACATTATATAGGTTCTTGTCACCTCAAAATAAAAACTCTAGTTCCTTAAGAGGAAGCTTAAAATAGGTGCGTCGTAGAAAAGGTAATCTCTTCTACCGATTCTTTCACGTTTTCTTTCATCTTCAACATAATTTTGTTTAGTTGTTTCATTAAAGAGTAATAACAAAAGTTTAAATAATATACTGATATTTTTTTTATAAATATGAAACAACCCCATTTCACCTTCTATCCATCCTATAGAAAATGATGTCACTGCGCGTGCGTACGTACAAAATACCGTCTCCGCTAAGTGGTGTAATATGTTTTTCCACCACCACCTTACATGGATGGGTATAATGGTGTAAAGAATATATATATATATAGTTATTATAACATGATACTAATTATAAGATATTATATCATCCACTATAATTCAACTCAATAATCATGGGAACGATATCAACGCTCGTGCGTACATATGGATTACCATCTCCACGACGCGATGAGATTCATTCTCCAAGTTAACCATTGAAGAATATTTATAAAGTATATAAATTAAATAATCATGAAATATATGACATATTAATGATACTGGAATTAATTATATATTATTTACATACTTCCATTCAATTTAATAAGGAGATGAAAACATCGTTCATGCGTATGTAAGGCTCCCCGTCTCCATGAACGGTGTATTTATTTCCATTTATCGATCTATTATATATATATATTCTGAATTTATATTATATATAAAAATGTTTTACATTATGTATCTAAGTAATCATTATATAAGTAATCATATAGATAATTACAAGTCAAAACACGGATGATAAATGAAACAATTTTACACAAAACACTACTTTAAAATGAATTTACAAAAGAACGAGTAAAATAAAGTCATAAGTGAACATTATATGATATCATAAAAATGAATATGATTCTATAATAATTCAATAACATTATTTAAATCATTATATAGGAGGTTCTGATACATATGAAGAATATCAGACATAAGGTAAGGGATAATTTTTCAATCTCATTTTTATCCGAGATTGCTTATAAGTAAGAATTTACTGGGGTTATATTTTTCAACCATGTCCATAAAAGTGTTTTTCATAAGGTGTTTAATTTTATTACATGAATTTTTAATGTCATGTTTACCCCTATTTAATTTTTACTTTGTGTTATGGAAGGAATATATCTTTTGTTTACCATATGTGCCACTTTTTGACTTTTCTGTTAAAAGTACGAGGAGAATGTTTTTTAACTTATAAAACATGAATGTATTTTTATAGTTTCATAACCCCTTATTTTCATGAAAAATACTCTACAATATTTCATGACTATTTTCAAAAAAATCATTTTCTTTTAAAATTGCATTGAATTTTGTGAAAAGAAAATGATTTTGAAGAAGAAATGATATTTTCCTCAATAATTCTTTTGAAGTGTTTTATCAGAACCATTTTCCATCTAAGATGACATTATTTCATATGTGTATGTTTCAAGAATAATGACTCTATGATTTAAATGGTTTCACTTTTTTTATGATGAAATGAGATCCACTGGTTTTATATATATTATGTTATGATGGAATGATGTTTATGAAACCCATTTTATTCTTTGGGTCATTATGAATGATTTATTTTTATATTGTAGTACACGTAATAATGATTTAATTATGAGATGTATGGGACCTATATCTCCCTCCAATTAATTTGGTAAATATTTATATTTCATGATATATACATGGATGGAACGGTATGTTAGTCTGGTTCACCGATACAGGACTTGAACGAGGAGTGAACTCGATTCATAAAGCGACTTTGTCCACTAAGATGGTCTTGGCAGATATTCCTTGGATAATATGGAAATCATATCATGTAATTAAAGATTTTCCACAATTACATGTTTTATTCCCATGATATTTTATCATGATTGATGTTCCTTTATGATATATGCCTTACATACTTCCAAGATTTATGTCTTTGCTCAAGATTTTGATGTTTAGTTTTTATGTTCAAGTTTTGGCATTCAAATGTTTATGGATTGTTTTATGTTCTCTATCTTTACCATTACTGAGCATTTGAGCTCATCCTTTTTATATCTTCTTTTCCCTGGGATATAAAGAAATGTTTTAGGTAAGAAACCAAAAGGGGAAGATCTTTATGGGAGATGTTGAAGATCTTTCACCATGATTAAAAGTTTATTTTTCAGAGTTTCCAAAGACACTAAACTATTACGGTCCTTGTGTGTTGGTTTTTGTTATGTATTAAGTATTCCACAAAAGTAATGTAGTGTCAATGTACATCAAGTTTGGGGTCTCTACACCTCATATTAAAAAAAATTAAAAATAATGGACTAAATTTAAATTATTTATAATATAAACTAGAACCACACAAAAATATGTATATTTGTATAAATTTGTTCTTTAACTTATTTGTTTTCCAACATTAACCACCTTCGTTTTTATTAAGTTAATTAGTTTTTATCCTAATTAATTTAACCTTATAGACTAAATTATAATGATAATTATTATAAAATATAGAACCAATGAATTAAAAATAGTATAACTAGTTTAAAAAATAAAAATTACATGTTTTTTGGAAATTAATTTTAAAACAAGCACACCTAGTGCTAAAAAACACTACATTAAATCAAACGCTACTAACAATGTGTTTAGAATCTATGATTCAATATATTTTTATTATAATAGATAAAGTGGTCCATGAAGATGAAATATTTCATATTTATTAACACATACAAATCAATTTTCCTAATAAAAGGGTTTTTATTAATTTTAAATTATTTAATAAAATATCATTTATTATAAAATAACATTACTATAAATTTTGACATTATTTATTTAATTGTAAATTAAAAAATATAAGAAAAATATTTAAATTAAAATATAATATGTTCAAATATTTTTAACATGATATATTAATCTACAAAAAAAATGGAATACAATTATTCATTAAATTTACTTTACTCTTAATGTTTTTAGCATCATTTATTTTTTTAGGTAATAACTAAATAATCCATGCATTAGCATTTTTTAAGAGTTTAATTTAACTAATTAATATATAAAAATTAATGGAAAATAATTATGATAACAATAACTCATTTATCTCTCTAAAGGATACTTATACTTGAAAATATGATATTGGGTCTATATCTCAAGGCATTATCAATGTTAATGGTACGTAAGATTCCTTTTTTGGTCTACATCCTTACATAACATATTATATAGGTAAATATCATGGAATATTATCCCAATAACTAATAACATTTTAAACAAGAGAGTATATGGTCTAAATATGGTCAGAATATATGTTTTGGACAAGTTTCTAGGTCATTTTGGCCATTATGTTTATGGATTAGTCCCGTGTTAAAATTAATTTTTCCTTAGTTTTTGTAATTAATTTAACTAAATTTACTTATAATTTTTCTCAAAAACTATGTTCAACATATTATAAATTATTATTTATTGAGAAAAAAATAAAGAATCTATTTTAAAAATTAATATTATAGGAGCGGAGGAAATGAATTCAAAGTTAACCTTACAGACAGGATGATGAAGCGAGGTTTAAAAGTAAAAATGTCCAAAAGATTGAAATGAATTTCTTTTTAAATTCATAGTTTAATTGGTTCCAATGACCTAAAATTATTTAATTTATTTATAATTCAACTAAATTTTATTTTAATGCAAATTAAAATATAATTTATCTATGTAAATATGATAGAATAAAAAGTAGTTTTTAATTAAAATTCAGTATTCTTCCCTACTCATCAAAAAAAACTTTTCATATAATTATCAAAAATTCACCAAAACATAATTATGATTATTCTATTTAATATATTATGTTTATTTTTTCAAATAAACCTTATAGAGGTGTGAAGAATCTGTTTTAAAATATGTGCACCATTAAATAGAGACAAAACATGGTCTTGTGTGTAATGTAAGCTAACTCCGTGTTTTGTATAACATATGTAGAAAATGGTGTTGTGTATAATTAAATATAGAAACAAATATTAATTTTATTATTAAATTAAAATATTTTATATTATTGGGGTGTCATATTCTCTCTCCTATAAAAAAATTATGTCCTCGCAATTCAAACTTGATCTCAATAATATAGGGTTTGATATTTGAAAATTCCTTTATTGAAAACCCACATTATGAGAAAAGTTAATAAAATTAGTGGAAATTGTAGATACGTACATGGATGAGCAATGTAAATATTTATAGGGGATTTGGAATATTGGGGGCCTCAATGAAATACATCTATGATAATTTAAAATACCACATGTACCAAAAAAATAAATGTATTATGAAAACATTTTGTTTTAAAATTTGTTTATTAATGTTGAGGAATACTTTTATTGACTAATAGTATACAAAAATATACTTACATTTTATTTTTCCATTTCATATAAAATTTACTCTTTTGGTTATTCTTCAATCAAATTATAATTCATCCCTTAATTTATTAAATGTATATCCTATAAGCAACCCTTTTTGACGAATCACTAAAATATACATTTAATGGATCATAAGACCCATAAAACATGTCTTTATATCTTTTTCTAACTATTTTCCATAACCAATATGGTTAACATATCATTATATAAACCAAAAATGGAATATTATTAGTTCATCATTAATATTTATTCATCAAATTTTTTAACTAATATTTATTACACCTTTACCAAGACATCATGTAGGCTAGTGGTAGGCATGAAACCCTTATCTTTATTTGGTAATGGGTTTTATCCCAATATCATTATAGGTTTTCCTTTTTCTAAAAATATACTAATATAATTTCCAATGTAAATAAAAAGCAAATAACTGAAATTTTACCATTTAGTAACGTTTTTGTCTTTGGTTTTCAATATTGAATATATATTTTCTCAAATCCTAATAATCTAATTTGAAAATTATTGCAATGTCATTAATGATCATAATAACAATAATGGTCATTAATAAATTGAAAATCTTGTCTCTAGAATGTATTTTCATTAATACTAAAATATATTTTACACTAAAATAAATTATAAACTAATAATTTATATTGCAATAACATTCTTCCAAAATTTCCTTAATCTCTGTAGAATACAATTACATAAAACTTGAATAGAAGTGTTTAAGAATTAGAAATTATTATCAAAATTATTCAAATAATATTCTGATTTTATCCATAAATATTATGTTAATTAAGTCATATGTTCTTCTACGATAATATTAAATGTATATATTAGCATTATCTTTTCTAATCATCGTTTCACAAAATCTAGTTTCCAAGGATGCTACTAAAATACTGTTGATACCAACTGTAGGACCCCTTACCTAGATGCTCGAATCTGGTGTCTACTAACATTATATTAGCATTATTACATGGAATAAAATCCCAAAGGAAAAATAATTTTAGTAGTTTTGGAATAATATATTACATATATGATACCCATTTTACATTTGGGATAGAAAATAAAATATAATACATAAAAAAATAAAAAACTGCATCCTTGAAAATCATTCAAAAAAGTATTCTTCATATATTGGGGAATGGAAGGAAAATAAGGGTGAGATAAATTTATCAGTAAGGGTTATGTATAGAGGAATAAAAAAGGAATAAATTAGCATACTCAACATATAAAGGTAAATAAATAAAACAAATTCCATATAATGAATAACATGACCATGAATATTAACAATGGATATTCTAACTAATTGGATAATTACATGAAATATTAATAACAAAATTAATAATGATGGAATGGATAATTATTTATATATAAGACATATCATAAAGGAATAATTCTAGGAATATAATACTATCAAGGCTTCATACCAAGAATCTAATACTATGAAGGATTCATGCCAGGAATTTAATAAATGGGTAAGACCTCAGCCAAAACTGTATCTTGTTTGTCTCATGAAACCTATCGATTCATCAAGCGGATATACAAAGACCTATATATCACATATTAAATCCAATTAATTACTCATATATAAAACAATAAATTTAATTATTCAATACCCCTTATCATGAAATATCTATATTATATAGAAAATATGAATTATAAATATTTCTAAATGTAATCAAATAACTATCAAAGTGATCAACATATGTAAAATTGGAAAACGTTTTAGGAAATAATTATACCCATGATAAATTATATGGATATTTAATATAAATTTAAATAAAAAAAATGAATATAATAAATTTATTTTATCAAGAGTAAGTTTATAATCACATGTTAGATTTCAAAGTTAACTTTTACCACTTGTGTAATTTTTAAATAAACCCCCATGGATGAGATAATTCAAAATGAAACATAAAATACTATGTATAATGAATGAATCTTGATATTTTATGTAAATGTGATAGAATATAAAGCACATATAATTTAATTGGTGGATAAATAATAAATTTTTCTCAGTGGAATGTAAATTGAGATGAAATCTCTTTATATATGGAAACTTTTGAAATATAATCCCCATGAAAGAAATACCATCAAATGAAACTCTTTATACCAGGAAGATAAATTTATTCACGATATAAAATATAATATACGAAGTATAGAACCCATGAAAAATAAATAATTGGTGAAAATGATGTATGCTCATCGAAAGAAAAGTGAGACAAGAATCCCTTAATTATCACTTCATTTTGATTGAAAGATAATTAATCACATTTATAACAGTCATAATCATGTTATTTACCTATAATATAATCACATTAATAAACATTATGTCGTATATATCCCATTTATAACATATTATAATGCATTTATTAATAATATTTTATAATTTTCATCATTTCATATATTAATTTCCTGGTTTTTTGAAAATGTTTGGACTTCTTATCTTTGATGCTTTTACTTAGATAATGATTTAATAATCTCCAGAAAACAAAAAATGACGTAAATATCCTATATTTTCAGTACATATGTATTCATAACAATCCAAAAAATTTGGATATTGGAAGTGAAATGCACTGTTCCTGGAGACGGTAGACCATACGTACACATGAACAATACTTCTATTTATTTTTGAAAATTAAATAAATATATTTATATTATAATTAAATTTACATATTAATTTCATATATTTTTCATATGCTTATTAAAACCTTCCGTTACACATTTCATGTATAGGGTAAATGAATTACATCGCTTTGAGGAGGTGATAGTCTATAGTTCCACAAACAATGTTATCATACTCACACAAAATGGAAATTTTATAGTTATGTTTTATATAAAAATAATAAAAAAATATATACAACATAAAAATCACATATATCATATATCAAAAAAATTTCCCTCATAATTCCCAATCATGTGAGGTGGTAATGATAAAACAAATGAGATGGGTTCATGAGGAAATAGTTGGACATACACATGAAATGTAAATTCATTAACTATTTTATGGAAGTGTAGATATTTTTTGCTAAAACCATGGAAAAAAATAAATCTAATATTATTGAGGATACATATGGTATTATATAATAATTTAATGGTTTTATAAATAAATAAATCAAAATTGATCCTTGTAGAATGTTGCATATTTGTTGGGTAAATCCATTTTTTCAAAATACATCCTTGGACGTATTTCTTCATGAATTGAAGATTTTTTATTGAGGGGAAGTATTTTGGAAGAATATTTTATTCATGTTTTTTATGACCCAAAATGGCTTGAGGGGTGCAAGGAAGGGAAAGATTGAATTCCTTTTTATAATGGAGGGGATGAGGTATTCTTTTAAATATAAAAAATTTAAGCACTAATGGGAGTTATATCTTATGTAATGTGCCAAAAAATTTATAAAAAATGGAATACAGTGAAATTTATTTCAACAAAAACGTCCACCACACAAAGATAAGTTATTTTTTATAATGTTTTTCAATAACATCTATGTTTCCGCACATTTACAATTTCAGTTTTTATTAGGGTAACTAGTTTTCTAAACTATTTAATTTCAATATTAAGAATACATTAAAGTGTGATATATTATAAAATACACAACAAATGAATTATAAATATAATATATAGTTTTTTTTAAAAATAAATCTCATTCGTGTTAAAAAATAATTTTAAAACAAGATCATTTAACACACAAAACAAAAAAATTAACCTGAAACATGCTAACAATGTTTTTACTATATATGCGTCAATATGTTAATTATTAAAGATAAATTGGTCCATTAATGGGCCATATTTGATATTTATTAACACTTAAAAATCACTTGGAAGAAAATACTTTTTTAATAATTCAAAATCATTTAATAAAATATCATTTAATGTAAAATAATATCAATTCCAATTTAGATATTATTTATGTAATTTTAATTTAAAAATATCCAAAAATTATTTAAATTAAAATATATTAATTTCAAAAAAATTTAACATGATATATTCATCTATAAAAACAATGTAATACAATAATTCATTAAATTTAATTTAATTTTAATGTTTTTAGCATCATTTATATTATTAAATTATTTGGTAAATAATCAATGCATACACATTTGATATTAATTTAATGTGACTAATTCATATCTAAAAATTAATGATAAATTACTTTGATTATTATAAATCAATTATCTTTTAAATGGATATTTACAACCTAAAATATGGTGTGTTTTTTGTATCTTAAAGCATTATAACATTTAAAGATGAAGATAGTCCATTTTTATCATTTTCCATACTGAACTAATAATATAGGTCACGTTTATGTAATATTATCCCACTAACTCATACAATATGAACCATTAGAGTATATGGTCAAAATATGGTCATCCAATATATTTTTGACCTGTTTTTAGGACATTTTCCCTTAATATTAATGTTTAGTATCTTGTTAAGTTAATTTTAAATTATTCACTCTAATTAAATCTAATTGAATTCACCAATATTTTTGGTCAAGAACTATGGTGTACTTATGATACATTATAAATTATTATAATTACAAATATTGAATTTATTTTTCCCAAATTCCAATTATAGGATTGGAAGCAATTAATTTAAAATAAATCTCACATATGGGACATCAAAGCAGGCTTTTAATGTGAAAATGTCCAAAAGTTTGAATTGATTTGATATCCATTTTAAATGTTAAATATGTTACAATATCCTAAATTGAACTAATTGATATATAATATATCTAAATATAGTTTGAAAAAAAATTAAAAACATTATTTATCGATATAAATAAATTAGAAGAAAAGGAATTTTTGAATTACTATTGAGTATTTTCCACTATTAATCAAAAAATGAATCTTTTAATAAATACCAAGAATTTACCATTACTTAATTTTTATGTTTCTATTTCAAAAATGAAGTTTTTGTTAACAAAAGGTTATAGAATTCTCAGAATTTAGTATTATAAAAGGTGTGCCATTAAAAGGTGAAAAACTCGGTCTTACATGTAATGAAAGCTAAATCAGTGTTGTGTGTAGTGTATTCTTAAGATGGTTTTTCTTATAAATCAAGATAGAAAAACAAACAAAATTTATTCTATGATGAAAATATTATAAAGTATCGGTGTGTTATATGGAGTCATTAAGGATGTGATCTTTGTTTGTTTCACGGAATATTCCATTCCTTGAGTAATGACAATGCAATCATAAAACCCACCTTTATATCTCACTAGGATGAGTGGAGTTCGTGCCTCGTCACCAATGTTATATATGACAAATTGAGAGAATATTAATGGGGGAAGTGGTACTTTTAGGTATTTGTTCATCCATTCTCATCTAGAAATGAAATATGATAATCTATCATTTTATCACTATTTTCAATTTGATAGGTAAAGGATTGTTTTATTTTACGGTGTAAAGCTGAAATGAAGGAGGAATTACCAACAGAGGTCTTGTCATAAATTGATTGACTGAGATGGAAAATTGGTGTAATATTCAAAGGTCATCACTTGCATGGGTTGGGTGAAGTAGCTGCGATTCAAAAATTCTTTTTGCATGGGTGTTCCCATCATTGGATTATAATGGGACACAGAGTCTATTACATGTTGTTTTAGGTCTCTTGACCCATTGAATAGAGAAAACATAGGAATGTTGAAAATTGGTAGGTGTAGGGTTCTAATCACCCCTTCAGGGTAATGTTTCTTTTCTAGCTCTTTTATGACACATCGTTCCTCCACAGTTTCTAATCAATGTACAAATGACTAGATAGTATCGATAAAACCATGATGAATGTTCTACTGAACATGAACTGGGACATGTGAAGAAATAGGAACAACCTTTCATGATGATTCTTCCATTATTTATGTATGATATCCTACTACGGGCATCTTTTGAGGGTTTTACAAAATTCATTCTACTTGTTTCCCTAAAGAAGGGAAATATTGATATCTATCCACAACCAGGGCCTAGTAAACTGATTATCCTGACACTAAGTTGGGCAGATTTCATGACCATACTTCATTCACTAGGATGAACTCTTGTTTTTTGAGGAACACCTGTTGGAATAATACATTGAGGCTCTTCCTATAGATCATATTTGGTAATAATTCAACCCCGGATCAATTTAGTGTTGAGTCTTCTTAAATATTTTATTTCTTCATCAGGTTGAGAGATTATTTATTCGAGTGTGAGGATCTGAACCACCTCTAAGGGTGTGTCATTTGTGACCTTGATTTTCCACATTAATTTGGGACATTTTTTCTAAAGAGATAGTAATAGATTGGTAAAGGTAGCCCCAAAATTCAGCGTGAGTCTATGGTTATGGATACACACAACCCCTTCTTATATCTCAATAAGGACCATATTCTATATGTAACCATCATCTCCCTTCACTTTTTCATTTGAATCATGTTTTATTACATCTTTAGTAATGATTCCCATGAGGTTCATCGATGAGTAATGTATTGTGGGTGTCGTACTGGCTATCGAATGATAAAAGGATTTTTTTGTGACCTTCTTTGAACCTCTACCTTCCATTACATTATCCACTTAGAGCTTCTTTGAGAAGAGTGTCTCAAATGGAACCTCCATAGAACTAGGTTGTACACATACCTTCTCGGGGAAATGGGTCATGAGATGGGATGAAGTGCGAGATATCATTTCTTGACATCCTCCCTAAATTTATAAATGATCGATTATGATTGAAGGGGAGATCAAGGAAAAAATTCCACCATCCCGCATGACTGGGGTGTCTTATGTTCTTTTTTTTATCATTCAATGTGATGAATTTTTCATCCTTCAAGGGAAATTTTGGGTTCAAAATTCTACAACCATTTGGGAAGGGGATATCACCTACTGTGGTGACTGCTGCAAATTCCACCCCCATATTAATCTAGCTCATCCATGTTCATGAATGTGTAGGGTGAAATGATGGATCATCACATGAACTATTTCCTTCATAAATAATTAGCAATGGAAAATGATTGCATTACATTAAACAGGAATCCTACTAAATGTTATTGGTTACCAAGTTCATGAGATTTTGTTGGATTTCCCTTATCAGGCCTCACACTTTGGAGACATATTCAATGTTTACTTCTACTTGTGTGACATATTTTCTAAGTAGGGGTATTTTTTAATCCATCTTAGTGTAATGGCATTACATGAATTCATTCTCAGTGGGTTCCGCTGAATGGGTTGTGAGGTTAAATGCAATGATCCTAGTTCCCAAATGCTTTAATATGAATGTTGGGACGATTATTGATAATTATATGTTTTAATTAATGAAATTAATTGAGCAATTCAAACTGATGATCATTTAGAAACATATCTAATCTTGGTATCTTAATAGGTAGAAAGGATTCCAAGTCAGTTTGATGAAGAATATATACCAATAGTTTAACATGGTCTACATACCTATTTTATGTAATGAAATTTTCTATTATGTGGAATAGAGTTTTCTAGAGGCTCATATAGATTTTGTGTATGCGTTATTATAACAATATACATGGAATGTAATATTGGTAAGTGGACGAGGGATAGAACATGAAGGGTATATCGTCCCTATCCAATTTTATTCTCATGTGAAAGGTATCCTCCTATTATTATACCACAAATTCCTCCACTTCATCAGACCAACATGAGTTCTTCTTAGTTTTCCCCAAATTTTATGGTCTAGTTGTTGTCTTATTGGCATCAAAATGTTCTGAATATAGTTTAGAGGATGATCGTTTCCCAGAACATATTCTGGTTGAGAAAGGATGTTTCTTGTCATTGATATGGTAACAATCCTAAATGGCCCCATTTGACATAACACCTCTTAATATGAGGATTTTAATGTATTTTACATGGTAAAGGGAGGAAATTCATGTTGGCTGCTCATATTTCTATGATGAAGGATTTCATGGTTTTCAATAAGATATGGTTTATCATGATTGATTAAATTATTGCCAAGAGGATATTCATTATGGTGATCACTATAAGGAGGATATCCAAAGTTTCGGGCTGCCATGATTTAGGGTGGACCTTTACGATTATTATTGAGTATTAAATAATATGTTAATAGATTTTAATGACCATGGGCCTCTAGTGATAGATGTTTGATGGCCTCTATAACTCCATAATTTAATAGGGTTGGGCCATAACCCTATTCTAGTACATGGAACTACCCTGAGTGTGATTTATTTTTCAATTCTATCCAATGGGAAGTTGGAATTATTTGTTCTATTATGGTTAAATATCATGTTACAATAAAATCATACCAACACGTTTCTGGAATTTCATTACTATTATATGCCTTATTAAAATCATCTTATGAAATTATCCAGTAATCCCTAGTTGGGATGGGTAGTTGTTCCTGATCCAATTGTCTATTTATAATAGAATATTGACAATGACACTATTAGATGGGGGAGGGATGCATTCCTTCTATTTAGGGAATGTCACATTGTATGGATGAGTCACCCTACATGAGGAGGTGGGTTCATGGGACCGACTTCGAGCTATTACTACTTAGGAGATCACATCTGGCATGTTTGTAGGACATGGTTCGGAATTGATGTTCAACCTTCCATCATTGATATTATGTGATGAAAAATATCATTTTAAAGTATCAAAATTTACATCTAATATGGTGATGGGGTAGTAATCTTATGATTCCCAAGATTAATAGTCCAGATACATCTACTAGGTTATCTGATTGCCTATGTATATTCATAGAGGGATCAATATACTATAATAGGTGTTTTTATCTACATGTAGTGTTATTACATATTAGGATAGTGATCATGATATGAAAGAGTAGGTATTTTCAACATCTCATAGTTTTTACCATATTTTATAGGCAATCATGATGTATATCATCAATTATTTTCATCTTCTCGTAGTTTTACACCATTATTTCCTAGCGGGCATGATATGTGCGAGCAGGGATTTGCATCTACTCATAGTTTTCCACTGTATTTTCATGGAGGGAATGATATGTGTGAGAAAAGATTTTTATCTACTCATAGTTTTCAACCAAATTGAATGGATATCTTGATATGTGCAATTATGGATTTGCATATGTTCATAGTTTTCTTTCATATTTGACTTGTGAGCATCTTCTCCACGAATAATAATGATCGCTTATTCAAAATTACATGGCTATCACCCTCTCTAAGATTACCTAGGGTCCTTGGTCTGCAAAACATAGTCTAGGAACATGGGGTGTTATCACGTTAATGGTGAGGATACTGGGCTACACGATGTTGGAAATGACGATTGCTGGTTTGATCCCTTGGAATGAACTCCTCTTTCACCAAGATGATGTTTCTAACAACCACTTCATCAGCCTTCCTATGGTAATAGAGAATATAATTATTTTATTATATGGGAAGGCTCTTGAATTAGTTTGAGATGAATATTGGGGTCATCTTTTTTTGGACTTCCATCCATCATTTACTGGACAGTTGGTGGTTCTTCATATGCTCGAAGGCTTGTATTGCTACCTCCATGGTTGGGAGAGTAGCATTTTTGTGGTAATCCCAAACCAATGCATTTGAAACCAAGTTTTGAATACACGAGTTGGGGGATGGAAATCCTTATTTGTTTTGGGACCCGACCTACGGATTAGCTGATTCAAAAATCTATGAGAACTGGTTTGATTCCATTAGATTGAAGAGAGTTATGATGAAATGCGTTTGTAATAAATTTGAAAAATGCAAACAATAATACTGTATCAAAGTAGAATCACAATAAATGAGCACATCTATCATTAATCATTTTTCATATCTATAATTCATTTTGATAGTGAAAGGGTTCTGACATGTGGGTTACACCATCACCTTGATTAAGGATTCACATTAGGTTCCCCATTTTTTATCTGAAAAAATAACAAGGATTCCATGGTCGATTGATTGTGGGAGATTTGAATGTGGCACAATCAATCAATTAAGGTTCACTATTATCAACCTGATTTCGACAGGTTATTCATATAGCTGAAAACACCTAACAGTTCATATATTGAATATGTTTTGTGAACCTGATTTCCAAAGGCATGTGTCTATTGAGAAATAAACCCAACAATGATAAAGGAATCAAAATGGTTGAAAGGGTGGGAGGTATGGCTCATCACACCCTTCTAAAAGAATTAGTTCCTGTTTCAAGACTCTCTTATAGAGTTGGGACATGTTCATGAATCTTTTTTTCATTCCAAAGTATAACATGGGTCACCCTTGAATTAACTATTAATTATTTTCCAGTATGATTTAGGAGTCATATTTATGTTTTAAATGCTATGCATTAATGGTTCCAATGTATCATGGATTCTTATATTGTTCATCATTATGACATTGGTTTTAATCCATACAGCGGATCAATCAAGAATTTACCATCATCCCAACATACAAAAGCTATTTTGATGTCAGGACCGAACCCATAATATTTACTTTCTCCATATCCTCAGAAAAGGATTCAGAACCCACATATTTTGGTTCCACCTAAGAGTAAAAATTTCCTTTTATATCCATATAATAAGGAACAAACCTTGATGTTTAATTTCACACAGTTTTGATGCCTTGGTGGAAGGTTCTTAGTCAATGTTTGGTGTGGGAAGTATGTTGACACTGCCCGAAGGACCTAGAAGATATTTTGTCTCCCGGGTGGGGGCATGATCTTACTGGGGATATACCCTAATGTGTACGGTGATGAAAGGGACATGGAAGTAAGATAACTGTCTTCTTGGATATTACCCTACCGATACTGTTTCCCATATAAAACTAGGGTGAATTTAGTTGTGGGGTATAGTCCTCAAAGAGGTTTCCTATACATCCATATTAGTTAGGAATCAAAGACCATGTAGGTTGGAATGGGTTGGAGACTATACTAAATATGAGTTCTTATATACTTAGTTAGATTCCAACTTGAGTATGGTTGGGTCTTATACCAAATTGGCTGCCCATATGTTCTTGGGATCATGTAGATGTCATGAACACTACTAACCTCTATCCCAATTCATGATCAGTGTGAGAAACAATAGGAAGTGGTAGATCTTAAGATCACATAGTCCACTTTTCCACTTGTGTATGATGTTTATTACCAATTTAAGAGGGAAAATAAGATCTTTGGTTACCCTCTCCCTTCACATTTTGTTATTATGATACTAAAGGGGGAGTGAAATGGAATCTATTTCCCATATAATCTATTATTATCATAATCGGTAAGCTTTCATATTATTATATATTTGGCTGTAGTCCAATTGGTGAAGAAGAAAAAAAGTGCCACCTATAGAAAGAAAGGCTAGGGGAATACTCCAATGGATATTTCCAAACTGGTTCTTGGGGAAGAGATGAGGATAAGACACTACACATCAATGGGTAAGGAAATCATGACCCTCCCCCATCTCCCTCCTTGAATGAGCAGGTCCATACGATCACCTATACTACCAGGATCCTCATTTCCCTGAGAATATATACGTGGGAACATTCTAAGGATCCCTATTGTCATTAAGGCTACCAAGTGGAATCCACTTACCAAGGTTTTTTAGACTCGAGAGGAAACGTTGATGTATCCACTGATCTGACCATACATATTGGGTGGGTTTCGAAGAGGCCGTGGCTCGATTCCATTAAGAATGGTTCATAGAGTGGCTAAAGTAGGGACCAATGGTGTAATTCAAGTAAGTGATTGGAGAGAACACCCTAGGATACCCAATTCTGCATAACAAATTCGTATGGGGTATGGGGTTCTCTCCTCCTATCATTTTGGTAGGTGGGTGAGTGTATAGTTTGCGAAGCATTTTGGTATGTCGAACTGAGATGTGACAACATACAGTTTTGATTCATGGTGTCAGGTTGCACCCACATATAGTTTTTCTACACAATCTTGATTTCATCCCGTGTTTCATTTTTCTAGATGTGGCAAGGACCCCTCCCTGTAATATATTACTATTTGGGGAGTTGGACGAAAAAGAGTCCATCCACTTATGATTTACAAAATGGTGTTCACAATAGGGTTTTGTGTTTGCAGAAGGCCAAGTGAATTCTTTTTGAACCATAATGTTAAGTGTTGTGTTTATCTACTAGGATTCAATGGATCTCAAACCATTCATCCAATTTTTATCCATCATTTAGATCTTGTATCGTATTTTTATTACACTCTGCTAAGGGTTTTTTATAGAGGAATGTAGAGATAATCCCCCAGGATAGTCAATCACGTGTAGAGGTCCACTGTCCTTTCGTTCAAGGGAGCCTAATAAGGATTTCAAAGACCACAAATGAGTTCATTCATAGGGACATAAATCAACATCCAATCCCACAAATTTCGTATATTATTTTAGGGAAGGTCATTTTTGTATGGAAAAAATCATTGTCCTAACTTGAAAATGATCTAATTTTTTTCAATCATAGTTGGTCATTTGTTTGTTTTATAAAGGATTTCATTCATGAGTCACCATGCAGTGTGGCGGCCCGTGTAGAGACTTTTTTATACAAACCATAACTTCCTTCACAACATCACCTCCTTCACAGTTTTATGCAAACTCTTCTTCATGTTTAATTTACCCTCACAAAAATTATGGCTTTTGATTCACTTTAATAATACAAAAATTCATGTAGACCATTTATCAATGTATGTATACTTTTTATGACTCAAAAATAATCCCCTGAGTAAAATTAATTTTCCATCTAGTTGGATTTATATCAATTTTTTCTGGTGGATACCTCCTCCAATTGCATGAGTTGTACATCAAGGAAATGTTCAATACCTTAACCATTGTAGTTTGACTTGAATATTACCAAAAAATTAAATTTTAAGTTCTATATATTAGAAAATATATACTATCAACATATTCATATATGTAGTGGTATTCCATATTAATTTTTTTTTACCAGTCATAGTATAATATTGTTGGATCTTATCCCATATAGGTGGCCACAAGTTCTTTAATTATTAGATTATTTTTAATTATAAATTTAATACTCATCTCAAGGGAATACCTGAATTTAGTACCCTATTTCTTGAATATTATGATTTTTGAAAAATTATAAACATTAACAACGTGTTCAATTTTGTGTTATACCAAACTCTTATAAGCGTGATAACAAAAAAACTAGAAGCTACTAATTACATGCATTCGTGATATACTTTAGATGGAGGAATATGGGTGGCCAAGATCAAAGGGGAAACCATATTAAATATTTATTAACCCACAAAACACATCAACTTATTCTATTAGATATAGATTATGTTTCCCACTCCACCCAAAATAGTGTGAGTTGAATGACATCACATAATTGTGTGCTAGTTCTTTCTAATGCTCTAATAGGATGAGATTGGATTATAAGTCACTCTCCAAGTATTTTATTATTTCATTAGGCCATTGAATGAATATGGTAAAACCTAGATTCCTTCATAATTGTATGACTAAAAAGATATCTAGATGCCTATTGTGAAAATTCATCTAGAATCAAAATAAGTATAATAAAAAGAATGATAGATGGATGACAGAAAATGATAAGTGACTTTCACTAGTAAAGCCTCTATTAGAATAATTTCTTAGAAATTGGGTAAGGTACATGGACACATGTACCTCAACATGGATGATAGGGGTTTCTGTTTTACTACACATCTTTGATATTTCATTATTCCCAAGTTCCTAGAGGCTATGATATTCTTTGAGAACCATCTATTTTATTAATGTTATTTTTCATGCACACTAGGTAGAATAGATTGGTTTTGTAAATGATAATTGGAGTGAACCATTTAACATCTGCTATAAGATTCATGCCAATAAAGTGGGTTCCTGTATTTAACTACTCACGGTCATGATCAAATCACTTAAATGTGGGACTTTCAACTCTAATAATGTGCTTATATTTGATCATCCTAGGTTAAATAGTGATGAAAATAATGTTGATGAAAATGTTAATAATTGGGGAATTCGATAATTATGCGGTTCAATTAATTAACAAGAATTTAATCACAAATTATCCATGTACGTTGAAAAATGTTCTCCCATATCACAATTAAAATGTACAAATAAGATTTATTGTTTATTTAATCATTTTATTTTGTAGGTGGTTGAAGAGGCATTCTCACCCATTTTATCTCTGATGAATTTAACCAGGGGAATGCTAATCATCCTGATTTCAAGCTTATGTAATAGCATAAAATAAGGAGTTTCTCATGCAATGATGATATAAATAAGAGAAGCATCCTTTGACCCCCTAGGATTGTTAATTATTTTACCAGGGTTATCACCTGGTATGGAGATATTTATCAAAGTTATTGATAATAATTATCAAAAAAGGTGTATAAATCTCTATCTATATATAGGTATAACATGTAAATGTTATATCCATGCAGTTTTCTATTAATTTGTCTACATAATACTTCATTTATTCACTTGGATACCCATATATAATGTTGAATATGATGGATGTAGAGGAACTAGAAACAGGACAATATATATAATCTTCTCACCCCACAAAACAAATTATTCACCTTGATATATTAATGAGTTATTCACAATATATTTCATTTAATGATAGAAAATATAGAAATAATGCTTTTTCAAATTGTTATCTAATAAAAAAGCCATAAATATGTGTTTGATCCGGATGGTTATTATGAATCATAGATCGCTACGTTCTACGTGTCACTACAAGAATGAATATTCTCTTATTAATTACACACAATTTTTTTTCTATACTAATCAATTATAAAATTTATATATAGATTTTATAGATTTTTATTGGAATTGGAAAGGATATAAGAATATTTTGAGCTTAACGATCGACTAGAGGATGTGTCACCTTCATAGGAAAAACTTATGAAAAACAACCCCCAATATCTTACCATGATAAGTCCATTACTCTACAAATTTTAATATGCTGATAATATTTTATGTTGTTAGATGTCAAGAGAATGATTGTGGGTATCAACACGTCTTACATGATTATTTCACCTCATGTTGCTTGAAAACATCTTCTAGATGTCAATTTTAATAACCATTCCATAGAATAAGGATTCTCAATGTTTCAATTTATTAGTAACTCAATAAAAATATGTCATAGGGAATCCAATAATGTTGGTTTTATATTAGTTAGTGTTAATTTAAGTGAGGCCCTCTTTGAGTGAATTAGTTTTATACTGTGTACCTAACCCTATAATGGACTCAAAATTAATCTTGGAGTATGTTACACTTCAACATTTGGATGTGATATAGTGGATTGAAGAATATACCAAAGCTGGTTCATAATACTGACTTTGAAAACTCAGAGTCCTACTTCATCAGATTTATAAAATTATCATTTTATTGGGATATTACATGCATGAATAACATATAACCCATGATAGTGTGAGGTAAGCGATTGGTGATCTTGTTTGATTGGGTGTACCATATTCCTTATTTTCACTATAAAATCTATATCCCATAATATAATACCTTAGACCATAGATCTTCATGAATATTCATGATATGTTATGGTGGAAAAATGAAATAACGATAAACCATTGAAGGAAGATCCATGGTTTAACAAATTAATTGAGATTAATCAACCAAAAAGTAATTATTTTAGGAGATTAAGAGTCCAATTTATTAAGCCATAGAGGTGGGGGGGGGGAATGTTGATGCATGGGAAGATGATCTATAACTGTATATAGATTTGGATTATAATACTGGATGAGTTGTGTCAGGACATTAATGACTCAGATAATATGATGAATCTACATCAATAATCCGTGGATCACACATTGTAAAAATCTTGTAATTATTGTGTCCATTTTTATTAGGTGATAATGAATTTAGAGTATGGATGTTCATCTCATTTTATCTGATAAATTACACAATATTTTATTCATAATAATTTTTAATTTTTGAATCAATCATGTTTTTAGAACTATAAATCCAAGATGACATAAAAAACCTAAAATCAGTAATATCATAATAAATAAACCCATTAGATCATTTTATAGAAATCTATTGATTAAATCATAAAATCTAGACACTAGAGACAAGGGTGATATTCATCAATCCAATTTATTATAAACATATTCACTGAAATAGGTAAATGTGAGCCAAATATTGCAGCACATATACTATAATCATAAGTCAAGGTAAGTTTGTGTGAAAATGTACTAGGAGATTTGGTCTCATCCTAAGTTTTTACTTTTATACATAAATAGTAAGGTCAGAAAAAGGATACACATTTTCCATCAATTTATTCCATGATTATATCGTTCATTTGAAATCCTTTTGAACATGTGATCTTAAAAAAATATAGACACTATAGATATGGTGGTTCATACACCGTCACCAAAATCTACGGTTATTCTATTTACATATGGCAAAATCCAATGAATCTTCCTATTGAAAATATTTACGGGGAATTTTGGAATATGGGATTTAGTTATCAATATCACTAATGTACTCTACAATTACTCCATTGGGTATATCACAAAATTCAAATGAAATAATAATCATGGAATATATTTTTTATCTATCATTTTCCTATATCTATAGACCTAGTGATAATATATTCCCTTTTTTCAATGTCAAATAATAGAAACCACACAATTTATGACATTTCATTTTATTTTTTCCAAAATATTTTCCTAAGACAAAAAATGTAGAGAGGATCAGAGTGTTGGACATAAACCTTTACACATACTTCCCACTAAGGCTATGTTACATGAAAATTATTATTACATTTCTTTTTGAAAATTTACTATTTTTTTAATTTCTATTTGAGGTTCAATCCAATAAAAAAGACAATAAACATTTCCCTAAGATTCCATTTATGGGTATTCAACATTACGAGTACAATTTCTCTTCGTTGGAGTAGTGTGTGGTAAGGAATGTTTAGACAATGATTCTAGTTTTTATAATTGGAAAAAAAGACCAAAAAATGTATAATATTATATAGTAACATGGGTGCGGTAGGTCTTACTTACTATAGAGACCAATTCTAGTATAAATAATCCCATGGATGGTTGAAATAAGTTTTAATTCATTGTTCTTAGACTAATGGTGATGTGGTATAAAAAATAACATTATGGTCAAGAGGTAGACATGGTCTAAAACTTCATAAATATAATTTAAAAATGACTTCAAACATATATTTATGTTTTCAATTGTGGAAGTGATTAGATAGAACATCTATGTTGAGGATGACAACTGACCAAATTCATATGACGAGTTCCACTATTTTGCTGTCCATAGATCATGGGGATAGTTGGTGCTATCCTCATAGAGAAACATGCCTCTAATTGTAAATATTGTTATAACATTATATATATTATTACCAAGTATAAGAATCCATTTGGATTCAAATGAATTTCTTACCAATAGATATAAAATATTTATAATGATCTCAACACTAATGTCCCAAAGTGTGGAATATGGGAGAATATACTCAAATGGTAATGAGAATGGTTCAGTCCCATATTAATAACTTTTATTATATTATGGGATGTTGAGTGGTTATAGAGTTTGATGATAATATATATATGTCTTTGAAATATAAAATATATACATCACTACATATGATGTAATGAACAAAAGAGACACACACATTATTCTCATCAAACGTATATATTATTGGAATATAGTCTAATAAAGAAATTCCTAACATGAATTAAGAGACCATAAATTATAAGGGGTGGGATATTGATAGATTTTTTAGTTTTGCACAACATTAATGATCTGGGTGTCACTACATATCCTAATGTGGTAGTTTTGGGGAAAAATCATTGAAGGTAAAATCGATTAATTTTTAGGTTGATTGTGTTTATTGAAAAAGTGGATTTCCATGGTAGGTTTTGGAGTTCTAGTGATATTGTTGACAATCTATGTTGACTATTATCCACAACAATGTAATAGATGCTATGGAGGCAGTAAAAATATTTGTATACATGGTGGTGCTGTTTTGTAGTGTTTTACAAATTTTTGTCTCAAAAATATAGATAACTGAGAAATGTGTTTTTGGAAAACGATGTTTCATGCAGTATTGATGTTGGTTTGCAAAATTGTGTGGAAGACATGTTTTGGGATTTTTCATATCAAAATATGGAAAAGGCATGAAGTGCGTGGATGATTTGTACATGTATGAAAGATGGGGTTTCACAAAAGATAATTACACGCCCAATGCGATGTCAAATAAGGTTTTCCAACCTTAATAAAATCTTGTTCACAAGGTAGCCAGTTGGAAAGAATCTTGCACACATGCTCAACAATTCTTATAAATAGACAGATACCCCCTCATTTCTAAAGATGAACCCCTAGAGAAATTTGAGGATTTGAATTGTGTAAAAATTGTGTGCAATGGTAGTTGTGCATAAGAATATTGTTTCACACAAGAAATATGATTCATGAAATACGTTTTCTATAACAAAACATTAATTTTATGTACTGGGCATTATATTTGCATGCATGAAAACCAAAATGTTGCATATATGATTTATATTTCCCAGTATTTTTTGTAGTAAAGGGGTATTCATCAATCTGATGAAAGGGAAACTCAATGATACACTAAATGAGGTCTAAAAAATTGATTCATGAAATAAAATCGGGATCTTCTAAATTATTTGTGACAAAACATCATTTGAGAGAGGAGTTAGCTTTCAAATTTTTATTGTTTGTAAACTAGGAGGGACAATGAGTCCACTCAGAACATTGTAAACAACAGTGCACTTTATGTGGATTTCGTACATTGGAAAATCGATGTTTTATACTCTTTAGACATAGACCAGTGAGAGTGAACCATGTAAAATTGTTGTGTCTCATGTATACTTTAATTTTTATCATACATTTCTATGGGAAAGAGAGAGAAGATAATTTTTTTAACAACAAAACATGATCTAAAGGGGAAAATCCTTTAATATGTTATACCCTGATTCGATGCCCCCCATTTAGGGTATTTAACCTATTTATACTAACAATTAGTATTAGAGAAAAAGTTTAATTTTAGTGTTTCTATCCATGGGGTTTCAATGGACTTTGTTAACCATAATGGTATTCCAATCTTCCATAGAAACAATTTTCAATTATAAAAGAATCAGATGTAGCACTATTACCAATCTATAAGAATGGATGTCTATATAGCAACAACCTATGGAATTATCGCCAGAATGGATAGTGGTGATTTTTCAGAAGATGACAGAAGAAAATTTGATGTACACTCTTGAAGAATCAATTCATTTGGTGTAGACGTATCCAATGAAATATGTAGGAAAGAGATGTCATGAAAGTCTCCTCCTGACCTGTGGGAATAGCTACTGAATATCAATGAAGGTGATTCAAAAGTCATTGAAGAAAAATTGCATGTGCTCTAGAAAAAATATGTGGATCTAAGAATGAACCACAATGAATCCATTGATGGATTATTCGATATGGTGACTGTTGTTGTGGAAGACATGTGTTTTCCTAGAGAAAATATTAAATATGTAAAGATCATCAAGTAAATATTGATAAGACTTATACCTCGGTTCAATCTGAGTGTTTCTATATTGGAGGATAAATATCCAAAGGAGATGGAATTGGATAGAATACACAATACTGTTATCACAGATGAGATAAGAAATGAGGGCATTGATTCTATGGAAAAAATGTAATTCTAAAGAGGTGGAATTTAAGGCCATAAAGAATCTCACACTTGATGATTTTCAGGAAGAATAAGGGACATATTAGGTAATTTAATTCCCTTCTTCAAATCATAAAAGATGTGGCATTCACAACTGATCTCTTGGAATGAATATGAATTAACCTGGAAGTAAAAGGTAGAAGTGGACCCTAGTGGTCTAGTAGAAAATAAGAAACATCCATGTTCCAATTCTAAGTTTGATTTGGGTCTTGATCAAAAAAATCCATGATAATTGATGTCAATCTGTAGTCAGCTACTCGGAGATTGGAGATTGATTTTTGTGTTACATAAAACTAGAATACATAGAGAACCCAAGGGATAAATAGTGGTCTAGAAGTGAAATGAAAGAATGAACCCCACATCTAGTGTTATTGCTATGTAAAGAGGGGACAATCACAAAACGTGTGTTGCATAAATAAGAGATACTAAGGGGCACATGACCAATAGAGACAGCCGAACAGAGCTCAATACTCTAGAATATATCTTGAGGGACATTGTTTATAGTGTGGAGGATTATAACACAAGGATATATATTTTACATCACCCATGAAGGGGAATATTCTAAATTAGATCCAAATTGTTCGCATGTAGTGACTCGATGAATCAACAAGTGAGCTAAAACTAAAACACTGATTTGAATCTCTACATGATTTTTTTGGTCCATCATACACTGAGTAAGATCATCATTTTCACTATATACTGAGTGTGAATTCAAAAATATGGATCAGAAATAACAGAGCTGAGAAGGCATTCATTGCGTAAATTTCCTAGAATACATTAGATCATTATGGTTTATGGATCCAAGATAGTGGATGCACATAACATATGAAAATCAATAAGGATATTTTTATAGGAATAAAAGATAAAAAATATAGAGTTATCAAAATTGGAAATGATAAAGTCCTAAAGACCATTTGCTTAGGGAAAGCAATGTTTGGGGGAAAATAAGTGATACATAATGATGTCTTAGTAGTATAAGGTCTCAGTCACAAATTTCTTAGTGTAGGATAACTATGTGACTTAGGGAATGTTATAATATTTACTAAGAGGATGTGTATTGTCAAAGGAAGAGATGGTAGAATTTTTCTAGGAGGAAAAAGAACAAAGGGGAATCTCTTCTGTTTTAGTGGAGAAGAAGATTTGTGATTTTTTATTCCGAGAGGAAGAAAACAAGTTGTGGTATAAATGACTTGTTCATCTATAACAACAATATCTAGAAGATCTGGTAAAATTTGATACATCTAAAGACCTCCCTAAGCTATTATGTGACCATAATCTTACGCATGACGATTTTTAAAAATGAAAGATCATCATAAAGATGTATAAGATGATCGAACATAAGTCAACCAGAGTGCTTCAATTGTTGCATGTAAATGTATATGGACGTATCTAACCAAGAACCATTGAAGGGAAGAGAAATTAAATTCTTTTCATTGATGATTCCAGCATAATAGAAGCAGTATTTTTCATTTTCTATCATTCTGATGTGTTTAGTTTCATAAAACTACATCTAAGATAATCAAAATGGATTCCTAGACAAAATATTCTATTGTTTCATACTGAAAATGGTATGGAATTTACAAAGAAGTCAACTGGAAGGTTATGTAGAGAAGCATGGGATAAGAAATAAAGAATCTTCATTAAGAACTCCTCAGTAGAATAGAGTGGTTGAGAGGGGAAATCAGATTATAAACAACATGGACAAAAAAATACTCATTGAAAAAGACAAACCATACAAATTATGGAAGGAAGTAGCATTGACGTTGGTCTATATATCCAACATGGCTCTGTTGTGTTTGATGTCAAAAAATACATGGTATGAGATGAGGAATGGAATTAAGGATACCTTGAAATAATTTTGAATTTTTGGAAGTAGAGGTTATATTCTCAATAATGAAAAACACATGAAATTTGATTCACGTAGAAATGATGGGATATTCCTTGGAAACTCAGGAGATATAAAAGCATATAAATACTTCAAAAATAGGTTGGGAAAATTAGTTTAAATAAATTATGTCACTATGATGAAAAAAGAAAAAATTCTTAAAGAATACTGTGAATAGTTACCTAATGAAAGTGATGAGGAGGCATGTAACACAAGGGGAGCCAAAGTTATAAATACTCATTCAAGATGAAGACATTGATGATGATCAAGAGAAAGTAAAATCTATTTCTAAGCAAAAGAAAATGTGTCATGATGAAATTGATAGGAAAAATATCATTGGTGATCAGACAACACCATTAATGAAATGGAGAATGGAGACTCTACAATAATAATCATTATTATCAAATCTATAACCTAAATGTCTTTTCAATGTACCTAAATATGACAATTGGGTCTAGGATATGAATGATGAGTTTTTCCAAAATGAGAATATCAATATTTGGATATTGTTTCAAGACCAATAGATAAGAACAACTTCATTTTTAAATGTTATTTCACAACAAGATGAATAAAAATGGTGATGTGATTAAAAACAAAGCATGGATAGTGTGTAAATGGAACTCCCATATAGAGGGTATTGATATTGATGAAAAATTTGAGCGTGTTTCATGGTTCGAGACAATCATATTATTCTTGGGCATAATATTTAAAAGGAAGTTCAGTTTTGTACAAATGGATGCCAACTCATAATTTCTGAATGGGGTTCAAGAATAAGAATTTTTTATTGAGCATCCAGATGGTATTCTCATTCATGAATATGAGAATAGAGTTTTTTGGATAAAGAAGGGACTATATGGGTTGAAGAAATCACCAAGAGAATGGTATTCAAGAATAGACCCATTTTTGAAGAAGCCCAGTTTTTAGTATGGTGGAGCTGATTAAGATATCTATGCCAACAATGATAATAATCAAAGGGTGATGGTGATAGAATATGTCGATGACATAATATTTGGTGGCTCACAAGAAGTGAAATATATACTATTTTGCAAACTCATGAAATGTGATTTCATAATGTCAATGATTAGAGAACTGGAAATTTTCTTTCGTTTATAGGTGAGACAAGGGATGGATGTCCCATTAATTTATCAATATAAGAATTCCAAGGAGGTTTTGAGAATATTTAGAATGGATAATTCCATAAAGATGACATCCCTGGTTTCTAACAAGATGAAACTATCATGGTATGTTGAATGGAAAACAATTAATGTCAAAAAATACATTAGATCATTAGATTATTATTTCACTTAAAAAAGAAAAGACCTGATATTATTTTTTACACATTCCAAGATTCATGGTTTCAATGAAATCCCAAATAAAGACACATGATTGCAGTGAAAATAAGAATTTGGTATATCAATAGTATGGAAGATTTCAGCTTGATGTACAATTAAAAATCTCTATAAGATTTAATGGGATATATAGATGTAGATTCGGTCAAATTGACATATGATTTGAAATAAACTTCATTTGGTGCATTCTATCTTGGTGGTTTTTGTATTTCTTGGTCAATAAAGAAAAAATATTTGATTTCATTAAGCACCACAGAAGCTGAATATATTACAGCTAGTCGAGCTTCCACATACTTTTTGTGGATAAAGTAGCAACATGATGATATGAGTGTTGAAATGAAGTCTCCTATTGGAATCCATTATTATAATTCAGGTCATATAAAGATTAGTAAAAATAAAGCATTGATGTCAATGAAAAATAACATTGATGTAAAATATCATTTTATAAAGGGGAAGGTAGATAAAGGGATTTTGATGTTAGATTATGTTCCTATAGAACAATAGGTTATAGACAATCTAAAAAAGGCCTTACCAAATTAGTGTTTGAATGTCACCGACTGGCTCTTAGATTTTATTCAACTCCCCTCACATGAAAAAGAATGGATATGGGATCCCCTCTCCTTGATGTATGGTTTTTTTCTCTAATTCACTGATCTATGTTCTTTATCCTATTGTAGACCATAATGAAGTGAACTTCATGTTTGTTAACAATGGGGGTTAATGTGTTTCTATTTAAGGGGATAAATGTATAAATCAATATAGGGGGGAAGTTGATAGTCAGAGCAGTGGGGTATTGGGAGAATATAATATGGGGATTAACATGATAAGAATTCCTTGATGTTATGAGGAAGAAGTCAGAGCATAGCTTGGACATATATGATCATTACACGATATAGGAACCCAAGTAGTGTGATGGGGGGAGTTTTAGATTCGATTAAGAAAAAGGTTATCGATCAAATATTATATATCAGGACAACTTAGGCTATTGATGAATGTATTTGAGTGGTTTTGGAATGAAATTAATAGTTTCATTGATGTTATTTTCATTCTACTCTTGTTTCTCATGCCGAGCATGGATAATGTGGTATTAGAGTGTTTTTTGAGTATGTCTTTAATCACTATATAAATTTTGAGAACTCAATAGTGGTATAAGATGAAATAATCTCTAATGAAGTTTCCAATTATGATGAGTTTTCAACAATCCCAAAGGGGGAGATTGTTGGGAAAATCCATCAAGGTAATATGGAATCATTTTTGGGTTGATTGTGTTTGTTAAAAAAGAGGGTTTCTAGGAAAAAGTAATGGATTCCTTAGAGGATGTTCATAAGTTTCATATACTTGGTGGAATTGTTTCCTAGTGTTTACTATGTTTTCGGGTCCAAAATCAAGAGAATAGAGAAATGTGTTTTTGGAAAAGGATGTTTCGTGAAATATTAAAGGTGGTTTGGAAAGTTGCACAGAAGACATGTTTTGGGATAATAATACAAAAAATATTGCAATAACATGAATCATGTGAAAGATTTATATTTTTTGAAAGATGTGGTTCTGTGAAAGATTCTTATACCCCAATGCGATGCCAAATCAGGTTTTCTGTGCTCAGAGAAATGATGCTTGCAATGTAGTCAGTAGGTAAGAATCCTACATGCAATGTCAACAATGCTTATAAATAAGTGTCTACCCCATCATTTCAGAAGGTCAACACTTAGTGGAATATGAGGCACAGAATGACATAATAATTGTGTATAAATAGAGTTGTGTATAAGAAATGATTTTCACGTAAGAAAGATGTTGGGTAGAAGTGTTTTTTTGTGACAAAACATAAATTTTGTGTGCAATACACGAAATTTCCACACAGGAAACCCAAAAGGTTTCGTGAAGGATTGAAGTTCCCAGTAGTTCTGTGATAAAAGGGTATTCATTAATCAAATTAAATTGGAACATAATGAAACACTAAATGAGGTGTAAAACATATTGATTCAAGGTATTAATGGTGGATCTTCTAAAGAAGTAGTGAGGTCACTTCTGTTGAGGGAGAAGTTACCATTTAAATTGTGATTCGTTTTAAAATATGAGGGACAATAAGTGTGCTCCGAACATTATAAAAATCTGTACACTTTTAGTGGACATGGTACATTAGCACATTTTTGTTGTATGCTTCTTAAACATAGCCCAGTGAGGGTGAAACAAGTAAAATTGATGTCTATCATGCATGATTTAATTTCCATTCACACTTAGCTACATGAAAGAGAGAGAATAACATTTTTTTAACAATGAAACATGATCCGAAGGGGTTGTCTTTTTTAATCTTTCATACCCTGATTGAGATCCCTCTTTGGGGGTATTTAACCTAGTCGGTAAAACATTTATGAATCAAGAAACATATATCCCTTATATAGGGAAATTGTTTGTTTTGATATTGGATTAATACCAGAAGACACAGTATTGTACTACGTAGTACTAGATATCTATTTATCTACACATAGTGTAATTCTGTTTGGTTGAGGTAGAAAACTCAATGTGAATAAGGGAATAGAAAATAATAACATGTAATCCTTATTAATTGGGTAATTTTTTTCACACATGGGTTTGGTGATAGAAACCATAAATTGGACACCCCTAAATATATGTAGATCACATTTAAAGAAACTTATGTAACATTGGATGGACTTCTTATAGTAATTTAAGATGTTGTATGGTAGACCATATGTCATGTAATTTAATTTCATGTGATTAGGACCTAGATTTCATGAAATTTAATGTAATATAATGAGGATATAGATATATAGGTTCTTTTAATTATTTGGATCATGTACAAGAGTGAATTTGTTTGGTATTAGTGTTAATCCCATTGAGAAAACCTGACATGAATATGTAATCCCTCTGAAAATAAGATGAAGAAAGGGTTTAATTTTTATAATTATTTTAGATGTGTAAAACATAGATAATATTGGATGTTGACACATATCATGAAGAAATATTATAGAGTATATAAATATTTTCGGTAATGAGACTCCCGAATGATCTGGTTCATATGTAGTGAAAAGTGATATGACTTTATTTTGATTCCTAGATGTCAATCTAATTGATTTTAAGCATGAGAACATGTATTAATTTCATTTGGATTTTATAATGCATATTAGATATAATATCCATGTATCGATACCTATACTATGATAATTTTAATTAATACACATGTATATTTTTTATTGTAGCCTCAACATAGTTCAGACTCATGTATTGGATGAGATGAAAAATGTTTATGTTCCCAAATGTGCAATGGAATGATAAAATATGACATGAGTTGTTATATATAATATTAAAAAGTTGTTTCATACATGGAAATAAAATATGTGTTTTGATCAAGAATAATTGATATAGGTGTTACTAGAGATCTTTTTTAAAATACGATTCATTCCACACATGGTTGTCATATAGGTCACTATACAGTAGAAACTCATATATATGGGAATCTTGAAATTAATGAATGGCTATCCTAGTATGATAATGGAATATTTTTGAGGAAAATGGAGTATTTGCGATAAGATATCCTAAAATAATTCCATCTTATTTCATGAACATGGGAAGAACCAAGATGATCTTATCTCTTTATCCTATTTTGAGTGTGGTTTCGTATGAAGATGGAATCTATAGGTGATAATGATATGGGTGATACCATAAATACATATCCTAAGTAAAATTAATAATTCGATGTTTAATTCAGATGATGATAAAATTTAGTCATAGTTTTGTGGTACAAAGACATTATGTTTGAATATTTCCACTAAAATCATCAACACCTTTATGAAGTAAAACTATCATGTATATCAATTTGTTTACATGAAGTAAATTCTATAATTAGAGGTGAAATGAGATAGTCCATGAAAAAAAGATTATTCTCATACATAATTGGCCACTATAAATAGATAAAATTCTTGTAGGATAGTTAATATGTCATACAATTTGACATCATGTGAAAAGGAATATGTATTATATAGTCTATTATCATGTAGCTATGATTGGGATTCCATGTAGTTTAATTTCATATGATAATGATCATTATGATTGTAAATTTAAATTCATGTTGTAAGGAAATAGAAAAACCTATCATGAAATTTTTATAACATATTTCTAGGGAAACTATATATTATAGTAATGCATTATAATCTCTCTATCCACTGTAATCAAGGAATATGATTTATTAGAGTAGACCCTATGTATGATGCCAGATCCATCTCATTTTAATTTTTAATTTGGATAACTCATATTAGATATCATAAGGGTCCTCTAAGACATTAATAAATCTATATGGATTAATTATAAGAGGTTACACATCTTATTTAATAGTCATTGGAAATGATTCTTGTGAACCTCTAGTTTCTCTAGTGTCTGTAACATTTTCTCCCAAAGTTTCCACAAATATTCTATCCAGATCATCAATATTTCATATTTGGACATTTGATTTTATAGATATATTTGAAGTGGTTTTTATTGGATATCCGTGTCATGTACCATTTACGTGAAACATATAAATGAAAATGGCATCTCTTTCATGAAAGTATAGTTTGTGGTGAGATAAAACTATAATTCATATTGGATCATGTGAAACTAATATTTATTTTTTAAATTCTCCGTTCTATGATTGTGATATAGATGGTTATAGAATATATTATACTATTTACAATTACTATTATACTCAAAAATCCTAGAAATGTGTGCCATTATCATTAAATATTGTTTGATAGGAACTAAATATAGTAATGATGTTTTACATCATGAAATATATTATAGATTTAATTCTATAAACATTAAGTGTAATTTAAATAGACTATTTAGGGAAAACATAAGTGGTGGTATCTATATACATGGACTATCAATAGTTGGATATAGGGTATATACTCATAAAATCTATCCTCCATACGGAAAGGGGTTGAGAGTATAAGGTGGTATGAAATAATTCTTACATTGGATGGATGAATAGGGAATATATGTAGAAAAAAATAATCAAAATTTTGAAAATTATATAGTCTTTCATTATTGATGTATAGAAAAATTCATATCTCTATATTTATTGTGAGATTTTGGTTCACGATTATTGTGAAATCAAGGTGTCAACATGAAATTTCTATATGATAATGAGGATCTTTCACTATTCGATGAATATGAGCTGTAATCCATAAAAACCATGTTTGTAGAGAAACTTATTAGAATTAGGACCATTGTAAAGTGTTGTTCCAAAGTGTGTTAGATATATTTTTTTCAATACATCCATATATGTTTGTAAGATAATTTTTAGAGAACATTTCTCTATATTTAAGTATGAATCACCCTTTATGAAGGTAATATAAGATTCCATATGATGTGTGAGAGAAATTCCTTCTAGAGTGTAATATTATTTCCCAATAAGTCACATAATTCAATGTCATTATTCAAGTTACAAAAACCATGATGTTTATCATGATCCAATTAGAATTTGTACACATTTTTGAAAAGTGACATATGCTCAATGGGGAATAATTACAATTTGGGAGAAGAATATGATCAAGTGGTGAAGAAAAGTTAAAGATGGAGTTATCAGATAGACTTCATGTATAGATATGAAAAATATGATTGGATGAAATGGAAAATTTGATCAGATGGGAAAGACATCATGAATAGTTGGATTTGTAAAAATTATAACCATTAATGTTCAATCATGAAATTTCAAAATGTTTACCTAACATAGGATTTATGGTAAATTCTATTATATGAAGGAATTTTTTTCCAGAAAACTAGATAGAGATATAAATGATGCTATAATGAATGATCCTGTATCAGACAGACACAATAAATATCCTACAGATATTGATTTATTACATGATTAGATGAAGCAAATATGAGTAAAACCGATAATATTAGGATATGAAATGATTGAGATAAAATTGGGTATCATTTTTTATGTGAGAATCATAATGAGAAACATGATTTCATTGGGTGTATGATCATATGAATATGTATTATTATAGGTTTCTAAAGGAAAATTATTGTATATAAGATTTCTAATTCATAAATCAAATGACTTACCTAAATATCAGCTGTTGGATAATATTATTTAAATACACAAGAGGGATAAAAGATTTTTAATTAGAAAAAAATATGCTGAGTTTACCTGATGGAGGTTTCATAACATAAGGAAACCAAATGGATTTGTATTGGACGATGAAATTTGTTGAGTTCATCAGATGAAGTATACTAATGTTTTATGCTTAGGCTGATAAGTCCAAATGAATGAACCATAAATATATACTATAGAGTGAAAATTTCATTGGTTATTTAGATAAACCATGTAATTTACTTAACAATGAACATTTTGATCTGCAAATTCAATGTTTTATATGTTTTCAAGGATATATAAATCTTCATAAGTTCAATTATAATTAGTTTGAGGGTGCTAAAATAAATATGGACATTCAAGAAACTAATAGTAAATTCCAAAATGTTCTAGAATAGTTGAGAAGATCTTGGTGAAATTTAATTTTGTGGGAAGCCCTGAAATAAAATGTTTCAATAAGAGGGAAATTGTATTTTTGTTCCCAACAACATTTGAAGAAGAAATCCTATATAAATATGTGAAACAATATGGAGAAATAAGAAGAACACTATTCTAACACATGAAGGTTTTTATGGTTGGAATAATATTTTCATTGAATTTAAAACAAGGTTCCCTCTTGATTGAATATTCTATACCAGATAGAGTTCTATTTGATGAAGAAGAAGCTTAGTGATACCAGTATACTGAGTTCCAACTTAACTGGAGAAGAGTGAATCATATGAAGAAAAATTAGATCAGATATCTAATGTAAGAATCATGGGTGATGTTGGAGGTGGATCAAAATTATTTTATTTCTTCATGGAGAGAAACGCTTTGCCTGTAATTCCTGATGAAGTTGGGTAAAAAAAGATCAAATTTCATCAAAGAGATGTGAGAAGAATAAAAAGGAGACACACAAGACAGAGTCATCCGATAGAGGTAATATTAAACATTGATTACTTGAAAACCATTACAAGTTATGCTTCCAATAGTACATTACAAAAAAGTTCACATTGAGTCTATCTAGGTCTTTCTAAGACTTCGAGAAAGTTTGGAGGACATCTTAGTTTTAATGGAGTTATTGTAGATCATGAAGATAGTATGTTTGGAGTACCACCTCCATGAAGAGATGTAATTTTTTAGTCATTTAAATTATAATTTGATTGAAAAAGATGGAATTAATGAATATGTATGAGATATATTATATAATATTGAATCTTTAATGTTTAATTATTATTTAAATTTATTTTTTCCATCCTTTGAAAAGTTAAAAATAGTATTCATGCATTCATGGAGCCAACCATTTCTATGAATCATATAATACATGTTTATATATCTAAAATTTATGTATGACTATATATATATGAAATTTATATCAATATTAAAATTTTGGAGATTATGGTACCCTGGTAAATGTATAATACATAGAACCACTGAACCAAAATTCTTATAAAAGAATGAAATAGTAAGCATCTAAAAATGAAAATATTAATAAGGGATTATTAATAATTGATTTTAGAAATTTCATAAATGGATATGATATTATATAAGAATTTTATAAATTATAAATTTATAAATATATAATAATTTTATATTTATTAGATAGTATACTAGAGAACCTTTGAAGAAAGAAAAATTTGAGGAAAATCTTTATCATCTCACATTATCTTCTTTAGGGAAAAAGTTATATTATGCTTCTATAATAATTTATGAGGTTGATATAAATCCATGTTTAAATTTTATATAATAAATATCTTTATGATTATGGGAATTATTATTTAATTTTATGTTATTCTTTCTTGGGGATTAAAATCCAAAAGTCACTAATGCGGTTGCATTTTTCTATTACAATATAAGTTTTTATCTGAATTGATTATGATTAAGATTCAGGTGATAAAATATTATGACCTACCTATCAATAAACACATAAATTTTCATCTCTACTATTTATTTCTTGATCATTCATCTTTTAATTCGATTTCTTTTAACTTATGTGCTCAAGAGACTAAAAAATTGGTTTCTAATAAAATAAAATTTCTTTCACTCTTCAGTTGAAATTGTTTTCTTCATCCATAATAATTTTTTCTAAAATTGTTTTCTTGAACTTTTTTAATATCAAAAAATGTTTTTTAATTAATATTTACTCAATTTTTTCATATTTTATAGAATAAATTAAATGGAATCGTCCTGTCATTTTTGAAATGTGGTACCTTTGATTTTTCTTAGAGGTATGAAATGAATTTTTTCTTTTAACTTACACGAAATAAATGTAATTTCTCACCGTCATGAAAAATGAATATATTTTAGATTCCTTTACACGTATTAAATTTTATTTTGATGAAAATATTATTCATAATATTATGAATGTTTTTATAATTTTAGAATTTGATTGAAAAGTGAAAAGTATTTTTTACTTAATAAATATTCTAGGTGATATGTACCGATGTTTTCTTCTAATGTGGCCTCATATTATGTTACTCATGTATTAATAAATGTATAATAAAATTATATCATAATTATTCATTAATTATATAGATTATTTGTATCCTATAAATATATCTGTGAAATTTTTTCCTTTTCCATGGGTTATGCTAGGATGAAATGATAAAATGTTTTGAAACCCATTTGTTTTCCACAGATTATTCCATGAAGAAATGTATATAAAACCAATTAATTTTCATGGGTTTTGATATTATGAATATTTTATTATCTTATAGAACACATATATATTATTGAAATTATTATATGAGTGGGATCAGACTTATATACACCTCTAATGAATTTTTTAAACATAGATATCTCATGGGATAAACAGGTATGAAATTGAGAGTTAACCCATCTCAAATAGGGACTATATCATGAATGATAGTCATACGAGTGAAACATGATTACTATGATGGTTTGGGGAATGAACCCAATCCACTATGACAGTAAAATTAGTGAGACCTTACTACTAAAGAAATTATTTTATATTATTATATATATATATCACAATTCCATATCTTATGCCAATATTATTCTCTTAAGGATCATGTTCTTTAATTACATAATGATTCATGTATTATAAAATACCTATAAATATGAAATTGATAAATATTATGATCTTTGATATGAAGGTTATTTTTTATCAATGCTAAGATCAGGTTCTCATACCCTTATTCTCATGTTAGACTATTGTGATCATTGATATCTCTCTTGTAAGGCTATTATGATCATTGATAACTCCTTTATATCCCCTTACGAAGATTATGATCTCACCCTTTCTTCTGTTTCCTTTCCATTATTTAGGATATATTTTTTTAATTATAATATGTTTAAGATGGTTTATAGTTATAAATAACTAAATAGGAGATAATTTAACTCATTCATGAACTATTTGTTTATCTTTTCTAGACTCCAATGAACGTTTTGTATACATTTTGGCATGGAACAATATATTATGTAATTAATATTCATCTTATAAGACATAAAATCTATGTATGAAAAATATGGTTCACTGTAGTTTTTATCTAAGAAGGGATTATTTAACATTAGAAATTATAAAGAGAAAATATTAAAGAAAAACTTGTGGATAAGTCTAGGTATAGGATATTATTATAAAGTGTAGGAAAGAATAAGGGAAGACCCATGTTAAACCTAATGTTTCATATATTATAAAAATTATCCTTGAATCATACATATAATAAGTGACTTTTTGTTTATTTGGTTTATTATAATGAATATTATTCTTAAAAATATGTTTTTTTTAATTTAGTAAATGGATAGAAGCATAAGGAATTATTTTAAAATTGAAGGGGATGGAAAATTCAATTATTTTCCTCCACACAAACAAACACTTATGCTATTTTGAATGATAAATATTTTTTAAACCATTATGATAGTTTCTAAAGATATGAATCATGTTTAGAATAAAAATAAAAAATGATGGAATAATGTTCTATTAAGTCCATCATGTTGTGACACCTACTTTATTTTAGTGTTTTTTCAGATCCAATAGAATATGGAAACGTATCAGTTTCATTGAAGATATATTTTTCCTTATCTATGTTTTGGAAAATGAAAATGTTATTTTCAATATCTATTATTTAGACGGTGAAGCCGATCAATGGAAATATCTTATCAACAATATGAGGAATCAGGAAAAAAATTAACCCCATAGATTGGGATGAGTTTAAGATCATATTATTCAATAAATAAATTTCCTATATTATTTATATGAAAATATAGAAGTAATTTCTTGAGCTAAATTAGAAGGATGAAAAATATTTTTGTACATGTGAGGAAAAGTTTTAAAAAAGTGTGAGGTGTGATTATTTTATTAGCATAAAAATTTAATGTAAGGTTCATTTATTATTTAGTGTCTTAATACAATTATGTGAAGGTCTTTATCCATAATAATGTTTAGTGTATTAGGATAAATCATCATATCCGATATCAATGTTTATGTGGAAATTGGAGCTATATATCCCAATATTAATTTTGAAAAGAAAATAAATATGTAATTCAAAGGAATTTCAAATGATCTTGGAGAGAAGATCATGAGATTTCTATTCCTCTTGAAGTGCGGAGGGAAATATTTGTGAGCTATTATAAAGGGTACTTGTAAATTATTTATGTGTGTAAAGGAATTTTATCGGTCCATAAAATTCTAATGTGATGTGAAGAAACTAGTCAATGTAATCAATAATGAAAAAGTACAACATAATGCACCACACACACATCAATGTTTTACATGAAATGAGTATAGGAATTGTGCTATCTAGTGATAAAACACAAAGGGTAATGATGATGATTTATATTAAAAACATCTTAAGGCCGAATAAAATTAGAAATATCATAAAATAAAAATTACTGATGTGGAGTATGATAAATAGATTTTAAAAGGTACATTTTTATCCACTGTATAGATGATAATTTTATATTTGATTATGGATCTACCCACACTATTATATATAATGAATTTTTCAAGGGTGTGACATTACTTTCTCAAGGAATATATATAGAGTTAGTATAAAAATTCCTAACCGAATTTTGATCACATAATAAGTCATTTATTCTTCTCCAATTTATTTTTAGGATTATACTTCATTGAAATCCCAATATGCATCCTCTAGTTGAATTAAATGTTATTTTGGTCATGGTTTGGATTTAATTATATAAATATGATATTAAATATCAGTGAATGGGAGTCAAATTTCCTATTATGAAATTACCTATGATCATCTATTAGTCTTATGATAAATATGAACTTATGAATTAAATCACATCCATTTTATTAGTGTAGATTCATATTCAAAAGCAGTGTTTATCCCAAATGATTGGGGATAAAAACAACATGAAATATTTACATATTTTTATGGATTTGTTGATATTTATGTGATATATTTTATCATAATTCCACAAAATAGTGATTTTTATTTCTCAATAGAATATATACCTAGTGCTACACCTATTTCAAAGACCCTATATAAGAATTTCCCAGATCGAGTTGTGGAAATTAGTGAATAAAAATTGGGACAATCTTGAAAAGTTATTCATTCACCAAGTTCCTCATCATCGGGTTCACCTATTATTTTATTAAGAATAGAGATAGATCAATGATAATATTCATTGTTTATCAAAATCCTACTAAGATATTTATCAAGAAAACGTACCCTCTACCCCATACAGATTTCTTGTTCGATCAACCAATTGGTGCTCAATACATTCCAAAGATTGACCTTCTTTCTGTATATCATCAATTGAGGGTAAATAAGGAGTATATACCTAAGATGATATTCAATAAAATGTATTGAAGCAATTAATTTATAGTGATTTTATTTGGTCATACAAATACCCACACAATCTTCATGGATTTAATCAATATAGTCTTTATAGATTTCTGTGATTAGATTTTTGTAGTCCCTATTGATGATATTCATATATATTAAATGTATAAGTAAGAGCATAATGATCAAATGAGGATAGTATAGATGAACCTAAGGTAGTATATGATTTATTAATATCTTACCATGCGTAAATTATAGCTTTTTATAGTTTCATTATTATGTCATATTGGCTAAAGTAGGGGTATATCGATAGATCTATCAAAGACAGATGTTTATAAATGTTGGTGTAGAACACCCACTATTACCCAGATTCATAGTTATATTGGTTTTATTGGATATTATTGATGATTTTTGGATAATTTATCAAAACCAACTAATTCCCTCAGTACGTAAATTAAGAAAAGATCCAAATTACTTTTGATAAATGAATGTGGAAAAAACATCAGGAAACTGAAGAGATGGCTAGTCAATGAACGATTACATATATAAACTTATGATGGATAAGGTTTTCTAATTTATAATCATTCATTGATGAAGGTACAGAGATGATTCCTCATTCATAATGATAAGGTGTCAGATTATGCATCACTCTAATAGAAGGTTCTTGTAAAAAATATCCAAAATCATTATTTGGAGTCAGCTGTAATAATTATTCATTAAAGATATAGAGGCATTATCATTGTAGAGAAATGAGTGATAATTATACTTTTCATACGAGTTTATTATATATATTCATTTGGAAAGAGTTCAATATACACTAGAGATGATGTTTCGAGTTGATTAAAGAATATGAATTATCAATACACTACCACCACGGGAAAGTGAACAAGGTGGCAGATTCTCTAAGTCAAAATGATCATTCAAGATTTTAAATGATGAGGAAATATTAACATACAATATTTCATGATTTTAAAAGCATGTATATAGAAATTTTTATGGAATAGAATATATATTATATTTCTCAAATGAGTGTTCAGCCATCTTTGTTTCTGATGATTAAAATGGAAAATAATGAAGATACAGAACTATAGAATAAGTTGAAAAATGGTCCAGATTTTGAAAAATTATTATGGAATAATTATATGGTTCAACTACCCTATATGTGTTTCATGAATACAAAATTTCATGAAGGATCTATTAGATGAGTTTCATAGTTCATCATTCTCTATTTCTTCGAGATATATGAAGATGTCTATATATATGTGAAATTTTATTTTTAGTGGAACAAATGGAAGAGATATATTGTAGAATATGTATCATTGTTCATGGTATGTCATCATGTTAAGGATTAGAGATAGAAGTAAAATGGTATGTTACAACCATTATCCATACCATAATTTAAATAGGGAAATGTCTCCATCGATTTTTTCAATGGACTCCCCAAAACATTTAAAGGAAATAATTATACTTGGGTTGTAGTAAAACACCTTATGATGTATGCACCCTTCATTACTATCAGATATGATTTATCTTTTAATCATATTTTCATTATTTATATTAATTATGTGCTAATGTTTCATGGAATACACATTATATTGTGTAATATTTGGATACAATGTTTACCTAAAATATCTTCCAAAGTATTCCGTAGGATATGGATATAATGTTATGTTTCGTCACATATTATCATTTACAAATTAATAGTCAATCAAAGAGAACCACTCAAATGCTGGAGGATATGTTGAGATATTTCTCTCTTGATTTCAAAGGATAATATGACCAAAAACAGCTTCTAGTTTAGTTTTCTTACAACAATTTATTTTATGCAAGAATTCAGATGGTTCTTCATGAATCCATCTGTTGAGCCCTCTGGGAAAATTAGTTGAACTTATATTTTGTTAACCTCAACTCTTATCAATCATATATTCATTATGCTCAATTATATTTTGATAATCTCAACTATATATTTATTAATGGTTAATTACTTATTTCAGTATTTCTGTACACTATGCACATATTTATACATTATAATGTTTATATTATCTTCAGAGAATTCGATTACTAAATGGATATATATTCTAACTTGACCTATCCTGCCAATAGAATGCTTAAATAGACAAGTGGTCACCGTTATAGAACATGCTACCATTATGAAAAGGCTACCGATACATGGAGGTCACTGATATTAAAAGCCTACCGATATGTGAAAGTTACCGTTACAGACAAGCCTACTGATATAGACAAGTTACCGATCAACTTCACCATTACATCAAGTCTACCGATACGTGAAGGTCACCATTACATCAAGTCTACCATTACATGAAAGCCTACCGATACGAACAAGTCTACCGATTACGAGACGATCACCGGTACAACAAACCCTACCGATAAGTGAAAGTCACCGATACATCACCGATATAGACAATTCAACGTTATGAAAGTCTATCATACACCAAGGAAGATACCGGTACATGATGGATACCATTACATGAAAGGTCACTGGTACACTAAGTCTACCACTAGTGATCAAATCTACCGACAGACAAGAAGTCTACCGATAGAAAGGCTACCGTTAGACAAGAGGCTACCGATACACAAGGCTACCGATATCCAAAGCTACCGTTACAGAGAATCTGATGCTCTCTTAATTTCTTTATCTTTATTTAATTTAACCAACAGTCATATTAGGTATATTTCAATGCTCTGTCATTTATTTAACAAAGGTTGTTGGATGTCAGGAAACTGTACCTCGTACCTGCAAAAAGAAATAATTTTTTTTGCCGGAGCTCGTGCCATAAATTCAAGAAGTCCCTGTTGCTGCATAGACATAGAGAGAGAAAAAGGAAAAATATTCAAGACACTAAGAACATACAAGGAATATACAGAGCTCATACAGATATTCATGCACGATCAAGAAGACACAGAAGCTCATACACACTCAAGCCTACTCAAGAAGAGTTCCTTACATTTACGAGGATTTTGAAGAGCTTCATCGACTACATTTTCACTATCTCTGAACCTGGATGTCAAGCAGATGACTCTCTGTTTCCAGACAGAATCCAGAAGAGGACTCAGAATCATTTCTGGTCGAATTTGAAGGAGTCCAGAGCTACACTGCAATCACTAGCGACATTCTAAACTCTATATCTTACTCAGTGATTTATTATTTACATTAAGAGCAGTGTGTATCATCTCTATTAAGTTTTACACACACTATCTCCCGAACCATAACTAGAGGATCTGTAAATCCGCACCCAAACTTCTTACATAATTTATTTCCCACTGTGGATAGTGGTAGAGGTCGTGTGTGACTTGGAAAACTTTATTTGCTGTTGTTTTGTTTCCCACGAAGAACTGTAGTAGAGGTATTTGACCTGGACATTTTTAAACTGTTGAGAACCCCGATCCAGGGTGTGGATCCAATTTATATAAATTGATGAGAGGACTAAGTCTTGGCTTGAGATTGAACCTCTTGGTTATATCTGCTGTGATTTATTTAGTTTTATCTAAAACCATTTATTCCGCTGCCAAGTGCTTTAAAACCTAAACTGTTTTTCAAAGTTACTCTAATAATTGAATTAGAAAGTGTTTGAATTATTTGTAAATCAGTAAGTTAGTTTCAAAATCTGAACTAATCCCTTGATTAGATTAGATGGGAATTAATCAATCCCTTGAGAACCAAGTTGAAAGTTTTCTTTAGTTCAAATTCACTACAATTCAATTTGTATTTTAAATTTTGGAAATTTGGTAAAGGATTTTTAAACAGAAATTTTAATTGGAACTCAATTCACCCCCCTCTTGAGTATCCACTCTGACCAACATTTGTTATCAAAGGCATTTAAAACATTTTCTAAAGTACTCTTTTTTTCAACTATGCTTTTAGTTGTATTTTAAAGTTCCTAAAATATCTGTTAGTTCTAAATTTTTTTCTCTTTAAAATTTTTGTTTCAACATAGTTATCATGGATAACAGACTTGATGGTGTTGATTCTAATAGACCACCAATTTTAAATGGAAACAACTATGCTCAGTGGAAGATTAAGATTAAAATTCATTTAGAAAGCATGGGTTTTGATATTTGGACTGCCATAGAATCAGAAAATAAAATTCCTACTACTGTTAGATCTACTTGGAACGAAGATACTATGACAACCTACAATAATAATTGAAAAGCTATGAATGCTTTGAATTGTGCTCTAGGAGATGAGGAATTTAATAGAATATCTGCTTGTAAGACTGCATATGAAATTGGGGATACTTTAAGTGTTTCTCATGAAGGAACAACTAATGTTATGAAATGAGATTGAACACCTATACTATTAAATATGATAATTTTAAGATGAATCCTGATGAACCCATTTCTGATATGTATCTTAGGTTTAAGAAATTTTCAATACAATGATATCACTAGGAAAGTACATTTCATCAAAGGAGAAGATCATGAGAATTTTGAGATGCCTACCTAAAAGATAGAGGGGCACTTCTGTTTCAATCAGAGAATCTTTTGATATTAGTCAACTGCTAGTCAAGAAACTTATTGGTAAGTTGATGATGTATGAAGAAGAACTCAAGGTAAAAAATAAGAAGAAGATGAACCAAAAAGGAAGTCAATTGCCTTCAAGACATCTACTTCAAAGAATAAGGATAAGGAAAAACTTCAAGCTGTAAGTGATAGCTCATGCTGTGAAGAAAGTGAAAGTGCATTTGACAGTGATGTAGAAATGGCTCACATATCCAGAAGGTTTAAGAAATTTTATAGGAAGAAGAAATTTTTTAGAAAACAAAATTACAAAGGAAAGTATGACAATAAGGGACATTAGAAAAAGGATTGGAAAAAGCCAGATAAAAGTGATTAAGTTGTCTGTTATGAGTACAAAAGAAAATGACATATTAAAGCAGACTTGCCAAAGCTCAAATTCAAGGAGAAATATTATTACAAGGATAGTAAGTACAAAAAGGCTATGAAGGCTATTTGGAGTACTTTTGAGGATAGCTCCAGTGAATATGAAGCTTTTGAAACTAAAATAATAAATAAGGAAAACATGTGTTTTATAAAAAACACTTCTGAGGAAACATCTGAAACTCCTTCTTTAAATACATATTATTCTGGAGATGATTCTGAATATGAAAATCTATCAAAATCTGAAATATTTGAATACAGTGATATGTTGGAAGAAACCTGTAATGAGATAAATGACAAATACAAAGGTTTAAAGAAATAGTATGCTTTAACTGTTAAACATAAATCTAATCTTGACATAGAAATAAAAAATAATTCTCAGTTACTTAAAGAAAACACTAAACTAAAATTGTCAAATGAGTAACTTCGGAAGGATTTAGAAAGGTTCAAAAATGTCAAAGACACTCTTACTCAAATGCTAGGTATGCAGATTGCACCTAGATATACTGCTGGTATAGGATACCAACCTGGACAAAGAAAAATTACGAAAACTAGATTTTTTCCAAAATATGGACAGAATGTAGATAGTTATAGTTCTGGAATTTCATATGCTTCAACTAGTTATATTCATAGTTATGGATATAATAAGGTTTATCTGTCTAAATCTATTGATTCTGAAAACCTAATGAAACCCATAAGACAAATTTTGGTACCTAAAGTTTTATTGGCTAACCTGTCTGGACCCAAGAAAATCTAGGTACCAAAATCATTTCCTATCTATATCTATTTTTTTAGAAACCTGCTTAAAGAGCTCTTATAGGAAGACTTGTTACATGGACAATGGATTTTCAAGACATATGTCAGGATACTTCTCATGCTTTTAATGCTTAGTCAGAGTTGTTGGGGGGTTTTGTCACTTTTGGCGATAATTCTAAAGGGAAAATCATCATCTTAGGCCAGATTGGTAACACTGACTCAATATTAATTTCTAAAGTTTTATTCATTTATGGACTTAAATATAATATTTTAAGTATTTCTCAATTATGTGATGATGGTTTTAATGTTAAATTTGAAAATGATTCTTGCAATGTTATTAATTCTAAAAATGCTTTAGTATTTTCTGCCATGTGAAATGAAAATGTTTATGCTTTTGATTGAAATTCTTTAGCTATGAAATATATTAATTGTTTATATTCTTTTCATAAAGAGTCTTGGCTTTGGCACAGAAGATTAGGACACTGTAATGTACATTCACTTAGAAAACGTACTAGGAAGAACTTAGTTAGAGACCTACCAAAACTTGAATTCCCTGCAGATAAAGATTGTCATCCCTGTCAAAAGGGAAAGCAACATATAGTTTCTTTAAAATCAAAGAAATAAGTGTCAACTTCTCAACCTCTCGAGTTGGTTCACATGGATTTGTTTGAAACTTCCAGAGTTTCTAGTTTAAATGGGAAGCACTATGTCTATGTTCTATTAGACGACTATTCTAGGTATACTTTGGTATACTTTATAGCTCACAAAAGTGAAGCTTGTTCTTACATTGTTAAATATTCCAAGTCTGTAGAGAACCTTAGTGGACTTAAGATTTAAACCTTTAGAAGGGATCATGGTCATGAGTTTGAAAATCATGAGTTTGAATCCTACTGCTCACACAATGGCTATAGTCACAATTTCTCTGCCCCTTGGACCCCTCAGAAAAATGGTGTAGTAGAGAGGAGGAATATAATCCTTCAGGAAATTTCCAGAATCATGCTCAATGAGTATGACTTGCCCATTTATTTTTGGGTTGAAGCTGTCAATACAAATTTTTATACTATCAATAGAGTCTTGATCAGACCTGTTCCTAAGAAGACCCCTTATGAGTTGTGGAACCATAGGACACCTTAGGTTAACTACTTCAGAGTTTTTGGTTACAAAGTCTTTATTCTTAATACCAAAGATAATCTTGGAAAGTTTGCATCCAAGAGTGATGACGGAATTTTCCTAGGTTACTCTTTTTCTAGTAAATCCTATAGTGTTTTTAATAAGAGATCCAAATGTGTGGAGGAATTTGTTCACATCAAATTTGATGAAACTTATCCACATGAACCTAAGATCTCTCTTGAAAATCATGAAGATGGTCTCCCTGTTTTGAACCTTAATGATAAAGACAGTGGACCTATAGTTAAAACATCCAGTTCTGGAAATTTTCCAAAACCTACTCCTGTTGACCCCCAACCTGTTGATGAACCTAAAATATCTAGCCCTACCTTTTCGAGAAAAACTAGGATCTTAAAGAACCATCCTTTTTATGCTGTTGTAGGTAATCTAGATAGAGGAACACAGAGTAGAGCTTCTCTAAGAAATTAGGTTGAACATCAAGCTTTTCTTTCACAGTTAGAACCTAAAAATATCAATGATGCTATCAATGATGAATTTTCGGTAATATCTATTCAAGAAGAACTAAATCAATTTGAAATAAATAAAGTCTGGAAATTAGTAGAAAGACCTAAGGACACTTTAACCATAGGCACAAAGTGGGTGTTTAGAAACAAAGTTGATATGTTTTGAAAAATCATTAGAAACAAAGCTAGACTATTTTCACAAGGTTACAATCAAGAAGAAGGAATGGACTATGAGGAAACCTTTTCTCCTGTAGCTAGATTAGAAGAAATTAGGATCTTACATGCCTTTGCATCACATCTGAATTTCAAGTTATATCAAATGGATGTGAAAAGTTTTTTTCTAAATGGTTTTATTGTTGAAGATGTTTTGGTAGAAAAACCAGCTGGTTTTTCAAATCCTCACTTTCAAAATCATGTTTTTAAACTTACTAAAGCTTTATATGGTTTAAAACAAGCTCCAATGGCTTGGTATGAATGACATAAAATTTTTTTTATTTAAAAATTATTTATAAAAGGAATTGCTGATCCCACTCATTTTATAAAAATAATTTCAAAAGATATCTTAATAGTACAAATTTATGTTGATATTATTATATTTGGATATTCTAAAAATTCATTATGTACTGATTTTTTGAAGGTTATGCAAAATGAATTTGAAATGAGCTTAATGGGAGAGCTTAAGTACTTTCTTGGATTTCAAATCTTTCAAACTAAAGATGTTATTGTTTTAAATAAAAGTAAATATACTAAAGATTTATTAAAACGTTTTGGTTTGGATAGTATTAAGGGAAGTGATACACCTATGAGTACCACTTGTAAATTATATATTTATGAAACTAAGAAACCAGTCGATCAAACTAATTATAGAGGCATGATTGGGAGTTTACTTTATCTTACTGCTAGTCGACCTGATATTGTGTTTAGCATATGTATGTGTGCTAGATTTCAAGCTAACCCTAAAGAGTCACACATACTTGCTGTTAAAAGTATTTTCAAATATCTTAAATATACTGCTAACTTGGTACTGTTTTACCCAAAAGAACAATCATTTGATTTAATATTTTATTCAGATGCTGACTTTGCTGGAAGCAAGTTAGATAGAAAGAGAACATCCGGAACATGTCCTTTGCTTGGAAAGTCCCTAGTATCATGGTGTAGTATGAAATAGAACTCAGTTGCATTATCTTATGCTGAAGCAGCGTATATATCTGCTGGTAGTTGTTGTGCACAGATTATGTGGATGAAACACACTTTACTAGACTATGGATTTGAGTTTAAACATGTTTCAATTAACCGTGACAACACTAGTGCGATCAACATGTCAAAGAACCCTGTGTCTCATTCTAGAACCAAACACATCGATGTTAGACACCACTTTCTAAGAGATCATTATCAAAGTGGTGATATAACTCTTGCATTTATTGGAACTGAACTCAAATTAGCTGATATTTCACTAAGCCTTTAAATTCAGAAGGATTAAGTTTCATTAGACGGGAACTAGGAATGATAACTTACTCTTAAAAACCATTAGGATGAACCTCACCGTTAGGATGAACCTCACCATTAGGATGAACCTCACTGTTAGGATGAACCTCACCATTAGGATGAACTTCACCGTTAGGATGAACATCACCATTAGGATGAACCTCACTGTTAGATAAACTTCACTGTTAGACCTCACCGTTAGGACACCTCACCAGTACATATCTCACGCTGTTTTAAATTTTCATATTAAGTCTGAGACTTTGAATTTCTTTTTAATATAAGATTTATTTTATATGTGAATCCTAAATGATATTAAACCCAACTCTAGACATCAATCAATCACTGGAAACCCATCTGTTTGAATCCCGCCTACCGAAACCTCTCATGCTCACAAAACCTTAAGCCTCAGAATCTGACATGGCCCATGTGATGCGACCCACAGTGGATGAAGGGAGTGATGCGCCACAAGGTAAGAAGTATAAAGTAATGAATGCTGGTGGAAGTGGATGTATAGAGACTCTATTCGAAAGAATCACGTGAATCCACATTTATCGAAGAGAGAAATTATAGTGGAAAAGGAATTATGTGCGGAATGGCTGCTGGAAAGAATGTTCTTGATTGTGAAGGTTCTACAAGAACAAGGATGTCTTGAATTCTTCGTGAACAATAATGGATAGTACTATCCAACTTTGGTAAAATATTTTTATGAGTTTTCATATTTTGAGACATCAGAAGAGAATAATAGGATAATTTCCTTTGTGAATGTTTAAACTTTTTCATTTTCATTAGTTGAATGGGATGAGAACCTTAAAGTTCCTCATAGTGGTGTTTATGGATTTTATTCAAAATCCATACCTACTGCTAGTGACATTTTCGAATATGAGGACTCCTTGTTGGAATTAACAAGAAATGGAACTCCTTGAAAGGTCATTGCTGCAGAGATGGAAGGGGAGGACAAAATACTTTTCAGGTTCATTCAGCATGTGATTAGTCCAAGGAGAGAAGATTTTTCTACCCTCAGGTTTCAGGATATTTAGTTGTTGTATCTTTTAAAGCATGGAGTAAAGGTGAAATTATGTAGACTATTAATGATTCAGATTTAGGAGATGACTAGATCGAATTCTATGTCCAATGCACTTTTATTTTCTAAGTTGATTTCTGTTATGTTGAAAGCAAAGGAGCTAGCTGGACCTCAAGATGGAACTGTTGTGGTTAAGGATAACTTTTGCCTCACCAGGACTGTGTGTAAGTTTATCTAAGTAAGATGGATCCCTTGGAAGAAATCATGGGTTAATGATGATGGAAAAATCTATGACAAGTACACTCTTATGGATCATCCTTCAAGACCAAAGGATGTGAGGGATCCTGGTCTTGGACCAGATGAGCCAGAACTGGTCTACAGTGATGATGAAGCTGAGGAGGAAGAGACATCAGTTGAGGAAGGAGGAGACCCTGATTAAACTCCTGGCCCTATTCCTCAAAACATTTCCTATGGAGTAGCTATCCCTCCAAAAGAACTACCAAGGAGAGAAATTATTCTAAAGGACAATGACACTGATACTACAGAAGAAGAAGAAGAAGCATATCAGATTGTTGTCAAAGACACCTCTAAAGAGGATGAGGAAACCGAGTCAAATCAGACTACTCATGAAGAGAAGGATGTTTATGGTGAAGCAATTGATGAGGAAAATGAATAAGAGCTCAGTTTGAGCCCTCTGATAGACATTACAGTCAAGACAGTGCCTCATCAGGAAGTAGAAGTTGCATCTGTTGATGAGAGAGTCATTGATGACTTAGAGCAAATGGATATTGAATCTGCTGCAGTTGTAGAAGAAGTTGTAGAATTACATCGAGCAGAACAGTTGGAGGAGATTCCTCAGGAGAATGCTATAAGTGATGGGGAGCCTCTCGGTTCAGTTTACGTGTCGTATGACATTGAAGGTTGGACATCAGATCCAGGATATATGGTTCTTGGAAATTCCTATGGAGATTCGGATGAGGAAGACCAGCACCAAAGGGAATCCGTTATCCTACCTACTGTAGCTGAGAATTTGGAAACCAAGGAGGACCTTGAGTCCTTAAAGGCTGAAATGAAAGAAGCACTGAGAGAATCAATGGCAGATTTAAAGCATAGTCTGGTTGATGAAATGAGGAGTGTGGAGAAATCCCTAGAGCTATCTCTGGGATGTGATGTTTTTAGTCCAGTGAAAGGAATGAGGGATGAAGTTAAGATGTTTCATACTCAAATTGAGAGTTGGACAGGAGCTGTAGTTTCTCTCAGACAATCAATTTCTTCATTGACTTCCATGAACAGCTCTCAAACCCAAGTGAATACTGATAAGCGATATATCAACAAGGTAGTAAAACAATATGTGGAAGTTTTTTAGGCTTTTAAGAAATCATTCAAAGAACATTTGAACAGTCAAGATGAACTTGTTCAGAAGGTGGTTAGTAATCTGACACAATCTTTCAAGGAGACTGTAGCTTTCTCAGTTAAACCCCTTCCCTCATACATCTCCACTGTCAACCTTGACCAGATCAGATTTTTTATTCAGGAAGAGTTGGATAAGGCCAGTACCAGTGGTACCTCAGATACTCAGATCCTTGCTACCAATAGAGAAGTTAGTATTTTTGTTCGTGATCACCTACGGGCAGCTACTACTTCTCAAGAGGCAATTAAAAATAAGGTGGATGCTTATTTTGAGAAGGTCTATACCAAGAATCAAGTGACCAACCATTTCATGCTTTTGATGGAGAATATGAAGTTGCCTCCAATGAATCAAGCTTTCAGAGAACAGGTTAGTAATCTCAGGGAGCTTACTCTGGTCTTGGATAAATTCATTGAAAATAGAGATGATTTTGTGTCAGCAATGGAGAGAGGAGGCAGTATTATTATGGATTTTAGGAACTTGTTGCTACCCTTCTTGCATGTGGATGCCAGACCTGTGATTGTCCCTCCTACCCTTCCTGCCTCTACCTCTAGGAGTACACCTCAGTTGACTACAGTCCAGGCTATTCGAAGCTTGACACATATGATCTCACATAAGAGCACATACTTCAAATATGGTACAATTTCAGTGGCTGACCCTCCAGTTGTTCTTTCTTCTATTCCCAAGCTATATACTCAATCTGAACCTACACCTCTTCTGATCCTAAGGGAAAGGCTCTTGTTCAAGAGGATTATTGAGTGTTTCTGGATGTTTTTGATAGGATTCACTTGTATTTATTTTTTTAATACTGGCTTTCTCAGTCTGTACCTTTGGTAACCTAATAGAAATTTACTCTTACATTCTCCACTTTAATATGTTTCCGTTTCCTTACAATCTGTTCTCTTTTTGTCTCTACGTTTCTCTAATTCTACCCTTATTTTTTTAATCACAAAGGGGGAGAAATTGCACCAAAGTAGAAAAATGGGAGAGAAAATGCACCAAATGAGAACTGGGAGTGCAATTGAAAGGGGCAGAAAAATGACACTTTGTTTTAAATGTTTTTCTTAGGAAATTTTTCCTCTGATATTAATTTAATTTTCCTAAATACATTGGAATAAGTTGTGCTAGGTTGTGATTATCAAAAAGTGGGAGGTTATTGAGCCCTCTGGGAAAATTAGTTGAACTTATATTTTGATAATCCCAACTCTTCTCAATCATATATTCATTATGCTCAATTATATTTTGATAATCTCAATTATATATTGGTTAATTCTTAATTACTTATTTCAGTATTTCTGTACACTATGCACATATTTATACATTATAATGTTTATATTATCTTCATATAATTCGGTTACTAAATGGATATATATTCTAACTTGACCCATTCGGCCAATAGAATGATTAAACATACAAGTGGTTGTCGTTACAGAACAAGGCTACCGTTATGAAAAGGCTATTGATACGTGAAGGTCACCGATATGTGAAGCCTACCGATATGCAAAAGTTAACATTACAGACAAGCCTACTTATATAGACAATTTACGGATAAGGTTCACCATTACATCAAGTCTACCGATAATTGAAGGTCACCGTTACATCAAGTCTACCATTACGTGGAAGCCTACCGATACAAACAATTCTACCGATTACGAGAATATCACTGGTACAACAAAGCCTACTGATATGTGAAGGTCACCGATACATCACCGATACAGAAAAGTCACCGTTATGCAAGTCTACCGATACACAAAGGAAGATACCGATACATGATGGCTACCGTTACATAAAAGATCACCGGTACACTAAGTCTACCGCTACTGATAAAATCTACTGACAGACATGAAGTCTACTGATAGAAAGGTTACTGTTACACAAGAGGCTACCGATACACAAGTCTACCGATATTCAAAGCTACCGTTACAGAGAATCCGACATTGTCTTAATTTCTTTATCTTTATTTAATCTAACCAACGGTCATATCAGTTGTATTTTAATTCTCTATCATTTATTTACTAAAGGTTGTTGGATGTCCGGAAACCATACGTCGTACTTGCAAAAAGAAATTACTTCTTTTTCCAGAGCTCATGCCATAAATACAAGAAGTCGCTGTTGCTACACAGACACAGAGAGAGAAAAATGAAAAATATACAAGACACTAAGAACATACAAGGAATATACAGAGCTCATACAGATATTCATGCACGATCAAGAAGACACAGAAGCTCATACCCACTCAAACCTACTCAAGAAGAGTTCCTTACATTCATGAGGATTTCGGAGAACTTCATCGACTACATTTTCACTATCTCTGAACCTGGATGTCAAGCAGACGACACTCTGTTTTCTAGACAGAAGCCAAAAGAGGACTTAGAATCATTTCTGATCAAATTTGAAGGAGTCCAGAGCTACACTACAATCACTAGAGACATTCTAAACTCTATATATTACTCAGTGATTTATTATTTACATTACGAGAAGTGTGTATCATCTATATTAAGTTTTACACACACTGTCTCATGAACCTTAATTGGAGGATCTGTAGATCCTCACTTAAATTCCTTACATCTTTTATTTCCCACTGTGGATAGTGGTAGAGGTCATGTGTGACCTGGACAGCTGTATTTGCTGTTTTTTTTCTTCCCACGAAGAACTGTGGTAGAGGTCTTTGACCTGGACATTTGTAAACTGTTGAGAACCCCAATCTAGGGTGTGGATCCAATTTATATAAATTTTTGAGAGGACTAAGTCTTGGCTTGAGACTGAACCTCTTGGTTATATCTGCTGTTCTTTATTTAGTTTTATCTAAAACCTTTTATTCCGCTGCCAAGTGCTTTAAAACCTAAACTATTTTTCAAAGTTACTCTGATAATGGAATTATAAAGTTATTGCATTATTTGAAAATAAGTAAGTTAGTTTCAAAGGATGATCTGATCCTTTAATTAGATTAGCTGGGAATTAATCAATCCCTTGAGAACCTAGCTGAAAGTTTTCTTTATTTCAAATTCAATACAATTCAATTTGTATTTTAAATTGGTGGATTTTGGTAAAGGATTTTAAAACAGAAATTTTAACCGGAACTCAATTCAACCCCCCTCTTGAGTATCCACTTCGACCAACACCATTTATAGAAGGAAGTATAGAACAAAAATAGAATATTATTAGGATGGATAAATAAATCTATTCAAACCTGATATTGCTTAGTAATTCTCAAAGAATGTCAGATTCATTCAACAACACATCAAGGAAACTTATATTTGATAGAGACATTATGACACATATATCTTGTAGAATCTGGAATTCATTATTGGAGAGAAGGAGTTTCTATACATTTCTACACTGAACAAGGTTATGAAATTTTTAAATAAAGGAAGTATAATCCCTATGTATATTTTCGATTTCAATATTCTTGATTGAGTTTCTATATTACCTTATCTCTTGGAAATACCACATTACCTCACTAAATTTAACAACGTGTTCCATATATCCCTCCTTAGGATGTATATACATGATCCACCACATGTTCTAAACATAGTGGTCTTACTGCTCGATCATGATCTATATTCTGATAAAAAACAGTTATAAATTTTGGATTTTAGAGATAATGTTTTACAAAACAAGAATATTGATATGTTAAAAGTTCTCTAGAGGAATCAAAAGAATAATAAAGCTAATTTGGAACTTGATAATGTGATGAAACATAGATATCCGAATTTTTTTATATCATCCTAATTAATGTTGATGGATAAATTCATTTTAATTGGGGTATTTTGAAACACCTTGTGATTTTATGAAATTTTTCTCTTTAATTAATTTGATTTCTTCGATATCATTCCCTTCATGAAACTCCCACTTTAAAGGAATAATGATATAACATTAAAATATTATTATGTTACTATTATTTCATAGTTGTTAGATTGGAGGGTATGAATAGGATTATATAAATTATGTAAAATTTCTATTTTACTTATGTATACAATGAATTCATTGGTATCAATAAATTATAAATGATAATTAAAATATATTAAAAATGAAGGTCATATATTTCTAAATATTTTTTTATATGAACAATGTATGTTTATCTTAATAAATTAGTCACACAATTGGCAGGATTTTAATTAAATATATATATCATATAATAAAGAATATATTTTTCATTTATGTTGGCCAGAGTCAGTAACACAAGAGGGGTGTTAATTTAGTTTCCAATAAAAATTTCTATTAAAAATTATCAAAAGTAAAATCCCACATGTTATTTACAAAGAACCCAGTTAATCAAAATAGAAATATTACAAAATTTTGATCTTTTAAAAAATGTCCCAATGAGAGATTACAGATCATATTAAATAATATTATAGGTTATATTAACTTTTGAAGCCAATTTACATAATCAAATATGTTAAATAAAGATAGGTTAAGATTCACTATCAATATATAAGATTTGTTAACATATTAAAATACGAAGATTTAGCATTTAAATAAATAAAAACCAATAAAAATATCACATATTAGAAGAAACAAGGGGTTCGATCTTAAGACGGGACTTAATCCTATCCACCTAGTAATCATCCACTACCACATATATTATTATTATAATAACCAAATCTACAACCTAGATTGCGTACACAAACAATAGAACACATGTTGTGTCTCATCAAATCCTCTTCCATTGTTATACATGTGAAGAAAAAAGACTTATGCCAGATAGATTCCCTTCCATAGATATTGTGGGTATAAAAAATATATAAATTTTGAGGGTGTGTGTCCTACATAATCTATTTACAGCACAAGAGTCAATGTGTATAGATAAACACAATAAAATATCTTACTACTAAAAAGTAAAACATAAAATAGAGATAGAAAAGAATAGATAGAAAGTAATGGTGTTGTTCATTCTGAATGGATGTAGATTCTCGATGGTCCTCTTATTTGACTTGGTGATGAGTGAAAAAAAGATTCTCTAAAAGACTAGGAATACTAAGAGTCATTGAGTTCATGTTTTCTATATCTAGATTTTTAAAATACATATAGATAGATATCTTTATTCAATTTATGGAAGGTTCTTGATCTTTTGAATGTTCAACAATTTCACACTCTCATATATTCTAGTATTTTTTTGAGGTCAAGAATCTTATAGGAAGAAACACTCATGACAGATACCTCCATAATATGTGGATTTGAATGTAAAAATACTTATTTAATGGTAATATAAAATATATCATTCATCCTCATACTGAGTATATGTCACAAACTAGCCCGGGTACCCTGGTAACCCGATAACAGAGCCGACCATAACACAGCCCAAAGGGCGTTCCCGATCACCACGGGTCGGCGACTAGCACCTAGCGTTGTACAACATACAAGTGGGAATTATTTTTCCACAAGAATGAAAAAGCAAGAGTAAAACAAATAGTATGCATATCAGAAGAAACTCTACTGGGAGTGATGTACCATAATACAAAGAGGCATAAAATTCCAAATTACTACAACCCAAGTACCAAAACAGAAAACATTCCCAAGGCTCTAAAGTACCCAACTCACCATGTCCATAGATCAACAAATGGATCCACCTCCAAGAGGACCCTTCCCTTTTCTCGATCCCGGAAGTAGAAAATCTACAAACACTCGAAGGAAAAAGTATGCTGTGAGCCTATTCCCAATAGGATAACCCCAATGATTCCGTAACAAATTCCAAATATAGATTATCCAGATAAAAGATTTCCATTTTCAAATAAACAGGTTTGGTATTTCAAAATCATATTTTTAGAAAACATGATATACATTTTCATATGATGGAAAACCCAATTTAAAACAAAGGTTTTACAAATTATGAAATATTCCTAAAATAATGTCTTAAGTAAAAAATTTATTTAAAATTTTTTTTATAAATTCCGCAGGCATGTAACACAGTTCAAAAGAATTGGCATACATTTATATCTCAAATATAAATAAACAAGCGAGCAACATGGTCATCTTCCAGAAGGTACAATAGTATTAACCAGTTATAGGATTCATCACTCTCTATGTGAACTCAGAAAAATGTGTATACACAAGTCTATATGATACAGGCCAAAGGAGACTCGTCACCAACCCATCAGGGATGTGACATGCCGCATGAATGTTTTAGAACATTGTCGTAGCATAGAGTGTATCCAAATAACTCACTAACTACCTAAGCCTTGCATGTGCTTTAACATGATGGTTGAAATATTTTAAGACTGTTCAAAATACGATCAATCCTGTTCTTCCATTTTCAAAAGGTGCCCGTTTCTTTCCATTTAAAACCAAATAGGTTTTATTAAAAAACAATCATTTTTTACAAGATAAAACCAATGGGTTTATATCAAATAATATTAAGCCATTTTGTCAGTTTGAAATCCATTCAAAACCATTTCCATCATTACACAATTAATTTCCATAATTAAATTCTACAATTTATTTGAAATAATTTCCATCAAATCTACAATTTAAATCTATCAATTTAAATCGTCCAATTTCCATAAACACACAAAATTCAATGGAAAATGGGGTTTTCCAAATTACCATTCCAAAACCATTTCAAATACCTCGATTCATTGGAATCTGATTTTATCAATTTAATGGAAATAAACTTGAGCAATTGAATTTAAATAAATAATTGAAATAAACCAATAAAATACAATGTTAATCAATTTGGAAAATTGGGACGAAACCACCTACCTCGATTTATTGACTGGAGTTATCCCAATAAGAAACCCCATAAACCGAGAAGCACAAAGACATCGATCAAAATCTAGATCTAAATCCTTAAAACCAAAATTAAGATCAAAGGGATGAAGATCTTGTAAAACAAGATCTATATTCACAATCCTAGATCTATACCTCAACTCATAGGTAATGATCCATGGAAACAATGGAAATCTTCCATGAAGAAAATCAAGGAGATATAGAGGAATAAACAAGATACTAAACAAGATGAAATCCACCTACCAAGAGGAGAGAAAATATTCAATTCAAGCCTTCAATGTCAAAGAAAGATGTTCAGATCTCCTTGGAATCTCTCTAGGAGGATTTGGAAAGACCTAAAAAGAGCTAAGCCCAAGACAAGGTCGAAAATATGGAAGTCCGGGGGGGGGGGGGGGTTCGGGTGGTTTTCAAAGAAATTTTCAAAATTAAAAACCACACACACTGTTTACCTGGGCACAAGCGCACAGTTTGTTAAATCGTGTGCACATTTTGTAGATCTAATTGTCCAGAGATACACATTCCACACGGTTTGGTCACATGGTTTCTCAAACAGTGTGCACACCATTCGTACCTCTCTATCCAGTGCTGCTTGGTTGGCACGGTTTGGTCGCACGGTTTGTCAAACCGTTCACAAACCATGCACAAGCCATTTCCCTTTTGTTTTACTTAAAAGTTCACCCAAATGAACCCCCAAGTCACTACTCCAAAACAGAGGTGCTTAGAAACATCAAAAGTTCCTGGAAACATAACGTGATGTTACAAACTCCTCACCATAAGATATTTTTGTCCCCAGAAATCCTATGAAGAAACCTCCACGTCAAAAAGATGAGGCCACTGATCTCCCATTAGTGCCTCCCTTTCCCACGTCTCATGAAAATCAGAACCATGTTGCGGTAGTACGTGAACCAGAGGTATAGTTTTCCCACGAAATACCTTGGTCTCAGAATCACCATGCCTAACTAGTCGTTCAGTAACAGATAAATCTGGTTCAATCTCAAGATCACTCCACCTCACAACATGAGAAGAATCAGAGAGATACTTTCACAGCTGTGATACATGGAACACGGTATGTATCGACGTCAGTTGTGGTGGTAGAGCTAGACGGTAAGCAACTTTCCCCACAAGACTAACAACATCATAAGGTCCCACAAAACGAGGAGCACGGTTACCTTGACTCCCTAGACGCCAATGACCTAATCAGGGTGAAACTTTCAAGAACACCTGGTCACCAACTGATAAATCTAAAGGCTTACATTAACGATCAACAGAAGAATTGTACCGACTCTGTGCTGTTAACATTCTCTGATGAATCAACTGGATCTTAGTTGTTGTCCCCTAGACCAAACTCGGTCCCACAAAAGAGCATTCACCAATATCCGACCAACATAAAGGATATTTACAAGGACGTCCATACAAAGCTTCAAAAGGAGCCATTTTGATCACAGAATGATAACTGTTGTTATAAGAACAATCAAGTAGCCCCCGATGATCATCCCAAGACCAACCAGAGTCAAGAACACAAGCGCAGAGCATATCCTCAAGGATCTGAATAGCTCTTTCTGCCTGTCCATCTGATTGTGGATGGTATGCCACGCTCAAATGAACCTGATATCCCAATGCCTCTAGAAGGTCTCTCAAAAAGAGATAAGTAAACCAAGGATCCCTATCAGAGACTAAAGCAGATAGAACTTCGTGAAAACGATCAACCAATTTCACAAAGATATTTCTCAACTCCTCAACTTTGGTAGTATCTCGAATAGGTATAAAGTGAGACTACTTAGACAGGATGTCGATCACAACACATATCACATTTTTCATCCTCTAGGTTTGAGGTAACCCAACTACAAAGTCCATAGATATTTCATTCCACATCCATGTAGGGACTGGAAGTGGTTGAAGTAAACCCAAATGTTTCCATTGCTCGACTTTCACTTGATGAAATGTATAACAACGAGATACAAACTCAGCAATGTCTCTTATCATACCTGGCCACCAAAACTATTGCCACATGTCATAGAACATTTTCGGGGTTCCCGGGTGAACAAATCACTGAGAGTTATGGCAACCCCCATCACATCCTTACTTGTTGGTAATGACACAACATAATAGTTTCGATAACACAGAACACCATCTTTAGAGAACTGTCATTGGGTGTCAGTCTCCCCACCATAAAGAGAGTCCCTAGTGCTATGGAATTCATCATCCAGTTGTTGTTCCTGGATAATTAACTCGAGGAGAGAAGAAGTCAACTAAACACAAGCTAAAGAAACATCATTCTCCTTCCATAGAACTCCAATATGCAACTGAGTAAAAAGAGCCATCGAACTCCACTATTCTGAAGATTCATTCACAACCTATGATGGATGTTTCCTGCTTAACGCATTTTCAACTACATTTTCTTTTCCCCAGGGTATAAGTAATGTCAAAGTCGAATGATTTCTAGGACTCCACCTAATTCCTTTAGCAAAGACTCAAATTGTTTTGAGAGAAGATATAACTAAAGATCTTGTGGTATGAATACATAGTAAACCATTCTCCATAAAGGTAATATCTCCAACACTTAAGTGTGTTCCTTACAACTGCAAGTTAAAGGTCATGGGTAGGATAGTTCTTCTCATGAGGCTTAAACTGATGAGATCCATATTCAACAACATGATTACCTTGCATAAGGACACATCTCAAACCTGAACCCGATGTATCACAGAAGACCACGTAACCTATCCCAACCTCTGGAATAGTTAACACTGGCGTAGTAGTCAAAAGACGCTTTAGATCAACAAAAGAACTCTGACATTTATCGTTCAAGGAAAACCCCACTCCCTTTCTAGTCAGAGCAGTCATTGGAGAAGGTAACTTTGAGAGGTCTTTAACAAACCAACAATTATATCCTGCTAATCCCAAGAAGCTCCAAATCGTGAAAAAATTTCTTGGTTGTTCCCAAGTCATAAAAGCCCTCACATTCTCAAGATCAAATGATATTCCATGTTCTGACACCACATGTCCCATGAATTTGACCTCCCGAATCCATAAATCGCAGATTGAAAGCTTGGCATAAAGTGGGTGATTCTTTAGAAGAATTAGAACTGTTCTCAGATGATTCACATGATCCTCCCTAGACTTGGAGTAGACAAGAAGTTCATTCAAAAAGACCACCATGAAAGTATCTAGGTAGTCACAGAAAACCGTGTTCATCAAAGCCATGAAAACTACAGGAGAATTGGTTAGGTCTAAGGGCATACCAAGGTACTCATGATGGCCATACCTACTCTGAAAAGAGGTCTTAGGAATGTTATATTCCTTTATCCTCGACTAATGGAAACCAGATTGAAGATCAATTTTTCAAAACCACCTTTCCCCTTTCAAATGATCAAACAAATCATCAATTCGTGGTAACAGATATTTTTTCTTTATCATAACTTGATTGAGTTTTCGATAATCAACACATAATCGAAGAGAACCATCTGCCTTCTTGGTGATGAGAACTAGGGCTGCCCAAGGTGACACACTCGGGCATATAAATCCTTTATCAAGAAGATCGTCTAACTGAGACTTTAGTTGCTTTACTTCAGCTGGAGCCACTCGGTAAGAGGGAATTGAAACAGGTTAAGTACCAGACATTTAGTCGATAGAAAATTAAACATCTCTTACTAGTGTCAAACCACAGAAGTCAGAAGGAAACACATCGGGAAACACAGCGAAAACTAGGGGATGATCATCACACATGGAATCTCTCTATAAATCAAAAGAAAACACTGATATAACTTTCCCCAACACTAAATAATAGGGTCCAACTCTACATGACCTTGGGTCCCATTGTCCTTGAAAAACAAGGGGCAGACCACTGGGCGTAGTAAGGTAGACCCACAAAAGATATCAATCGATCTGGGATTTATTGAAAATGAGCCAATCCATCCCAAATATTATGTCAAAAGTCATCATGTCGATAACCATGAAACTCCAAGCAAGCTCGACATCTAATAGAGAGAATACACAAGTAGGACTATAGAGACCCTTCTCTCTCATTACACCAAGGGGTGTAGTAATATCCATCACACACGATAAAAGTTCCATAGGTAGATTAAGAAGATTAACAATATGGGTTGAAATAAAAGAGTGAGATGCACCAGAATCAGAAAGAGCTGTCACAAAAGGTGAAGCTATAGTAATGTTACCTCTCACAGTTGCAGGACCTGCATCATCTACCTCTGGAGACTCTTCCACTACATGAAAAAGCTTCGTTCTGGATGCCTGTGGCTGGAACCCTATTATACATGAAGAATATGATTTCCCCGCAGTATTTGGAGGTGTTGATGATCCTATTCCACTACGTGTAGTAGGGAAGTGATGGTAGAATCTATGTAAGTTCCTTAAATGTCAGCATGAGATATAGTTCTTGGGTGCCTCAATGCAAACCCTCTTAGAATTTCATGGCTTTACACACTGATATAAAGTCAATGAATTCCTTCCTATTGTTACCAGAGGTCTAGAATGACTTTTTTGTTGAGAACTACCATAAGAAACGTCCCGCTTCCGTTTTCCTTTAAATTAATTGACACTGCCAATAGGAGGGAAAAGAATCCCCTTCAACCCTGACCTTCCTTCCAGGTCCATCTCAACCATCATGGCCCTTTCCAGCACATCATCATAAGTAGATAACATCAGTAAGAAATCCTAAGAACAAATATCTGATCGAAGTCCCAAGTCGAATCGTCGAGCCTTCATCCTCTCATTAGATACAATCTTAGGAGTAAACTATACCAACTCAGAAAAGCGATTTGAGTAAACAGTCACAGTTTTGTTGGCCTACTCAGGCTTAAAGACTCCACAGCCTTAGCCAACACCAATGATTCTGGATAGAACTGGTTAGTGAAAAGAACCTTAAATACTTTCCATTCCAAACCCTCATGTTTCCCAGCCATCAACATTGTGTCCAACCATCTCATACTTGGTCCCTCCAGTACGAAGGTGGCACACTTTACCTTGATCACATCAGGTGTCTCCTAGAACCCAAAGAGACGTTCAATCTTAATCAACCATTCCATAGCATGTTGAGGATCAGTGGAACATTTGAAAAATGGTGGCTTCTAGAATAAGAACTCTTGATAATGAATTCGAATAATATCACTATGAGGATCTATAGCTGGAGTCTAAACAATATCTAGAGGTGGTGCATGTCCTAGAGCTTGGAAAGTGTGAACAATCACCTCAACCAGACCCATATCCACAATAGGACTCGCTTGATGAGGTTCATCAGTAGCCTCTTTTTGGATCTGATCTCCACGTATTCTAGGAGACATGATGCTATACAGCATAAAAAGACATAGATTTACACCCAAACCATGTAACAAGGAAAAATATTCTTAATAGAAGGGATTAATAAGATTTTGATTCCACTCTATCGAAATCAAAACAGGGAAAATACTAGAACTAATCCACAAGTCGTATTTCCCTAACCAAACCTGGTGACTTAAGGATCATTGTGGTGAGAGATGGCTAGGCACTCAATCACAACTACCTCCTAATTCCTGACAAGAAAACTCAAATGCATACTGTCATCAATGAAAGATTCTTAACCTCCTCTGATACCACTTTGTCACGAACCATCCCAGGTAACCAGGTTACCCGATAATCGATCCAGCCCAGAAATAGCCCAATGGGCGTTCCCGATCCCCATTGGTTGGCGAATAGTACATGGTATTATACAACATACAAGTGGGAATGATTTTGCCACATGAATGCGGAAGTAAGAGTAAAACAAATAGTATGCATATCAAATGAAACTATACTGGGAGTGATGTACTAGAATACAAATAGGCATAAAATGACAAAGTACTACAACCCAAGTACCAAAAGGAAAAATAGTCCCATGGTCCCAAAGGACACTACTCACCATATCCAGAGATCAACAACTATATCCACCTCCAAGGGGTCCAATACCTTTGCTCGATCCTAGAAGAAGAAAATCTACAAACACCCAAAGGAAAAACTAGGGTGTGAGCCTAACCCCAGTAGGATACCACCAAAGATTTCATAAAAAATTCCAAATATAGATTATCCAGATAAAAGATTTATATTTTCAAATAAAAAGGTTTTGAATTTCAAACGAATATTTTAAAATAACACGCTATACATTTTCAAATGATGCAAACCCCAATTTAAACAAAGGTTTTACAAATGATGTAATTTTTCAAAAACAATGGCTTAAGTAAAACATTTATATAAAACAGTTTATATAAATTCAGCTGGCATGTAAGGAAGTTCAAAAGAATTGGCATACATTTATATCTCAAATATAAATAAACAAGTGAGCAACATGGTCATCTGCTAAAAGGTACGATAGTATTAACCTGTTATAGGATTCCACACTCTCTATATGAAATCAGAAAAAATGTGTATACACAAGTCCCTATGACACTGGCCAATGGAGACTCATCACCAACCCATCAGAGATGTGACCCGCCGTAAGTATGGTTTAGAACGTTTTCGTAGTGTAGAGTGTATCCAAACAACTCACTAACTACCTAAGGCTTGCATGTGCTCTTACATGATGGGTGAACTATTTTAAGACTTCTTCAAATATGATCAATCCCATTCTTACATTTTCAAAAGGTGCCAATTTATTTCCATTTAAAACCAAACAGGTTTTATTCAAAAACATGACTTTTTCACTTGATAAAACCACTGGGTTTCTATCAAATAATATTAAGCCATTTTCACCAGTTTGAAATCCATTCAAAACCATTTCCATCATTACACAATTAATTTCCACAATTAAATTCAACAATTTAATTGAAATCATTTCAATCAAATCTGAAATTTAAATCCAACAATTTAAATCATCCAATTTCCATAAACACAACCAATTCAATGGAATTGAGGTTTTCCAAATTCTCATGCCAAAACCATTTCAAATACCTCGATTCATTGGAATCGGTTTTTATCAATATAATAGAAAAAAAATTCAGTAATTGAATTTAAATCAACAATTAAAATAAATAAAAAAATTCAATGTTAATCAATTTGGAAAATTAGGACGGAACCACCTACCGTGATTTATTGACGGGAGTTAGACCAATGAGAAACCCCAAAAACTGAGTGGTAGAACGATGTCGATCAAAATATGGATCAAAATCCTTAAAACCAAAATTAAGATCAATGGGATCAAGATCACGAAAAACTAGAACTAGATTCAGAATCCTAGATCTATACCTCAACTCATAGGTATATATCCATGGAAACAAAGTAAATATTCCATGAAAGGATTAGGGAAAGATAGAGGAATAAATGAGATACGCAACGGGATGAAATCCACTTACCGGGAGGAGAGAAGATCTTCAATCCAAGCCTTCAATCTCGAAGAAAGCTGTTCACATCACCTCATAATCTCTCTATGAGGCTTTACAAGGACCTAAAAAGAGTTAAGCCTGAGCCAAGGTCGAAAATATGTATGTTTTGGAGGGTTCGGGTGGGCTTAAAATAAATTTTCAAAATTAAAAACCGCGCACACGATTTACCTCGGCAGAGGTGCACAGTTTGTCAAACCGTGCACACACCGTGAGGATCTCACTGTCCAGAGATACACGGTCCACACGGTTTGGTCACATGGTTTTTCAAACCGTGCGCACACCGTGCTTACCTCTCTGTCCAGTGTATCTTGGTTGACATGATTTGGTCGCACAGTTTATTCAACCGTGAGCAAAACGTGCACAAGCCACTGCCCTTTTGTTTTACATAAAAGTTCACCCAAATGCACCCCCCAAGTCACTACTCCAAAACACAGGTGCTTAGAAATATCAAAAGATCCTGGAAATCTAACATGATGTTACAGAATAAAATAATGGAGCTTATGAGTTATTATTTAATTCTTATTTGGATTTGTGTAAGAATAACAATTAAAACATCCGGGTTTTACTATATATGTTTACTCTAATAAAGTAGACATTGGAATCATTATGTTCGAATTATGACTCAAAAAATGGTATCAAGCCAAAATTGGATCATATATGATGGTATAATTGATCAATGGAAGCAAAATTAAGTGGTAGCATAAGCTAGCAGTAGCACATCAAGTTGTAGAACATCTAGAGGGGTCACTATTGATCTAACAATAAAATATATATGGTGGTAGCATGTCTAGTGGTAGTATGTCTACCAGAAGCATGTATGTTGGTGGTATAGTAAAACTAACAATGGCACAATCCTAATGGTAGTAGAAGTTAGAGAGCTACAGAAATCAGAAGAAATCACTTTTGAACTAACAATGGCACATACTAACTTACGGTGGATCATTTCTATACGTTACCAATTTGAATAATAAAATAATATACCATCATAAAACTACACTCTCATTAGAATCATAATAATCGTGATTTGTGAGCATTAAAATAAGTATTTACCATCAATATATAATTTTCCATAGATTAATAAAACATATTTAAAATAAATGATGTTGAAAAAGAAATGATATATACATATAATTTAAATATTCTAAAGTGATATATTTTAAAATAAAGCAACAGAACATGTAACACCCCGAGATTTTATGAAAAATATTCTTTTTAATTTCATTAATTTCTTGTGTTGTATGCTTCGCCAAAGGGAGCTTGCACAACATGCATCCTTTACTTGCCTTTCATTACACGCAATCGCGACCTTCCTCGATATTGTGTGTAGTACGCAATACCGAGTTTCACTAAACAACGATATGCTATTAAAATATTATTAAAACTAGCCGTTATGAATAGTAATAACCACTTTTTGAAATTTTGTAAATTTTATTTTTCAAAATGGACTTCATTTCTGGATTCGGAATATCGAAATTAGCTTAGGGTGAAATTTTGGTACTTTTCGGATAACTTTCATTTTCTGATGAATAGTGAAAATTACTAAATTTTAATTAAAAACAACCTTTTTAATAGAAATAATTAATAGTGATAAATTATTAATTTGATTGGTTTTAAAGTATATTTAGAATATATTTTTACAATTTAATACAATGTTGGTTATTGGATGTAATTTCACATTTAAACCAGACATAAACAACTGTCAATCTTTTGATAGTTATTATCTCTTAAGAACACGCTATTTGTTTTGACGACAGGAATTAATTTTTAAATTAATTAATGAAACTGATATGTTTTGAATTTGGTAAAATAGACATCATTGTTTAATTCATAATATCAAATATATCTTAGGCCTAATTTTTGGTATTTTTCTAGAAACATTCATTTTTTGATGAATAGTGAAACCACTAATTGGTAGTTAAAAATTTTTTTTTTTTCATAAAACTTAATATTACCGCTTTTGTGAGTGGAATTTCAAAAATACGAGAGAAACAGTTGATTTCAGTAAGTAAAATTTGGTTCAATGAGATGAAAATAATTTTTGGTGAATAGTAACATTTTACTTTTTTTTAACCACGGTTAAAAGTAAATAGGGTAATTAAGGGTAAAAATGATATTACTATTACCCTAACACATGTCCTAATTCTATTGGACAAGTTTAATTCGACCAAAAACAACCTTAGGAATAAAATATGACCATTTAGGCCCACTTGGATTAGATTAGGACATTTATTATTAATTTATTTAAAGAAGGGTTAAAATAGTTAAAATCAATGTTTAATAAGTAAATCATTTTTAATATGGGGTTATACATAAGATAAAATTGAATATAAATATTCATTAGAAAGAAAAAAAGATATTCTACATAATGGTATTTTATTTGTAATTTTTAGACATTAAATAATTTAATTTATTTATGACACACCGATGATGCAGTAATTATCTTATTAAAGAAATATTGACATAATTGATGTTATAAATACCCAAATAAACGTAATTTGAGAGTTTTTATGAATTAAACTAATTTTATAGGTTAATATGACATTTTATTATTGATTTAATTAACTTGGTTCGAGCTAATCATTCTGTTATGATTTTTACAAAAATCAATTACTAAATAGTGTCAAAATTGAAATAAAATAGTTTTTAAAACAAATATTATATTATTAATTGTTATTTTATTCCTAAAAATATAAAGTTCTGCCACATGACTTAGATAAGGTTATATATATTAATAATAAAAAACTTGGGGTTCGTTTGGCTTGATATAGTAAGTTTATTAACCTTATAGTGTAAGAAAACAAGAAGACACGATGAAAGTTAAGTTGTCTAACTTAAAGTTAAATCTAAATGATAAGGTTAAAATTGATACCTAAACTTGTCTAAATTCTATTGGATGAGATTATTTAGAACCCTACCCACCTTAGATTCGTGATATATCAATTTGGAGCTATTAAAAACCGAATTTGACTTTATAATAAAATAATATTTTTAGTTATTCCAAAGGTGCCCCTCTCCTCCCTTATAAAAGGGCACCTCCTCCCCCTCTTCCTCACACCACTTTGAGCCTTCAAGCTCAGCCTACCCCTACCAATTTCTCCTCTAAATTTCCCTAGAAACATCCTAGAGTGTATGGTCTTCTTCAAAGACCTATTTTAGTGCCCTAAAAGGAGGTCTCAAAGAAGCACTTCAAAGAAGAGGTAATGTTCGTTACCGATTCATTCATCTTTATTTCTTCTTCCCCTTCTTATTTAGTTGTTTCATTATGATGTAATAACATCAGTATCACTCATATACTGATATGTTATTATAAGTATGAAACAACCCTATTTCACCATCTATCCATCCTATGGAAAACAAAATCACCGCGCGTGCGTACATACGTAATACCGTCTCCACGTTGTGGTGTAATCTATTTTCCACCACCACCATACATGGATGGGTATAATGGTGTAAATAATAACTATATATGATTATTTTAAAGTGATATTTATTCTGAAATATTATACATACACTCCAATACAATTCCACGATCATGAGAATGATATCATCGCTCGTGCGTACGTACGGACTACCGTCTCCACGACGCGATGAGATTCATTCTCCACGTTAACCATTCATGAATGATTATAAAGTATATATAATAATTAATAATGAAATATATGGAATAATAATGATACTAGATTTATGTGTATATATATGTATATCATCTACTTAATTCTATTCAACTCAATAAGGAAACGAAAACAGCGTTCATACGTACGTACGACCCACCATCTCCATGAACGGTGTATTTCTTTCCATTTAATGATATATTATATATATGTATATTCTGAATATATATTATATAGAAATCATGTTTTATATTCTGTATTTAAGTAATCATGATCTAAGTAATCATATGAATAATTACAAGTCAAAACACGGACGAAAAATGAAACAATTTCACCCAAAACACTCTTTAACATTGAATTTACAAAAGAACAAGTAATATAAAGTCATAAGTGAACCCTATATTATATCATAATAATGAGTATGATTCTGGAATAAGTCAATGACATTATTTAAATCATTATACAGGAGGTTCGGACACTTACGAAGCAAATCAGACTTAATGTAAGGGAAATATCACAATCTCATTTTTATCCGAGATTGTTTATACTTTGAAATTTACGGGGGTGTATTTTATCATCCTCATCCATGTTTCCTCAATAAGTAATATTATTTCCATCCACCTAAAATTGTTTAAATCCAATTTTACCCTTCAGTGAGTTTTTAGTAAATGATATGAAAGGAATCATTTGTCATTTTTTGTACAAGGTACTTTTTGACTTTTCTGACAAAAGTACGAAGAATGTTTTTTTAACTTATACGGCATGAATGGATTTTTAAAACATTATTTACAAGAATCTTACTTTACATGTTTTCATGTTTATTTTTCATCAACTTATTTTAGTTTAGAATTGTATGACATGTTAAGAAAGGAAAAGTGTTTTTAAAGTAGAAAGGATATTTTCATCAAGAATGGAGTTCAAGTTATTTATCAAAATTATTTTCCATCTAAGATAATAAAATGTTCTGCTTCTATCCCTTTTATTACATAGATTTGATTATGTTGTGACAGAAATATTTTTATGAATTCCTTTATCTTATATGAATTTTTTTATGATGTCATGTTGTTTAAGAATCCCATTTTTACTACATGGGTTATGCAATGATGTATGATTTATGATTCTGTGGCACACATAAGAATGGTATCATTATGAGATGGGTGGGACCTATATCTCCCTCCAATTAATTGTGTGAAGATTTTATATCTCATGAGATAGACATGGCTAGAACGGTAGGTTATATCGGTTCAGTGAAACATGACAGAAATGAGGGTGACTCGGTTTAGAAATGGACTTTGTCCACTAAGATAGTCTTGGCAATGAGTATTGACTAATAAGATATGATTCTATATGATTACGTATGTATGCCAAAAAGTTTCATGTTTTAAATTATGATTATTGGGATTTCATTTCACTGCTATGATTTATCCCATGTTGTGAAATTATGCTATCTTTTGGAGGTTAAGATTTCCAAAATGTTATGTTCTTATGAAAATGATGTGATTGACATTTCTTTTGTTTACCATTACTGAGCATTGGAGCTCACCCTTTTATGTTTTATTTTCCCCACGATATAAAGAAAGGTTTTAGGTAAAAAAAAGAAGATCTTTATATGAGATGTTGAAGATCTTTCACTACGATTAGAAGATTATATTCCAAGATTCCAAAGACACTAAACTATTATGGTCCTTGTGTGTGTGTTTTTGTTATGTACTAAGTATTCCAAAAAAGTAATGTAATGTCCATGTACATCAAGATTCCAGTCTCTACAGTTGGTATCAGAGGCAAAGGAGGTAGGAATGTATCCGATCCTTGGGAACTCTCACATGTGAGCATTGGACGAAGCATGGCTCTCCACCCAAGGGCTTCATGAAGAAATGGCTGCCACTGGGGATGGTGGTGTGTCCCGCCCAGTGGGTGTAGCCGCCCATGGCGTGCCCTGATAGGTATCAATTATAGTCCAATGGAAGTAATTCCATACCACTACAGTTGGTATCAGTGGAAAAGTTTAGTCAACCTTTGGAGACTAGGATGCGAAAACGTTAGTGAGATCCCTAGAGATATTCTAAGGTATGTCTAGGGATGTCCCTAAGGACAAGTATACATATAGGATATAGTCCTAGAACTATGGTAACGATATTAGATTAAACCAAAGATGTTAGATATTGAAGTTACTCCCCCTTTATTATGATTTTTGACTCTCACATTATTCTTTTTTGGTTTTATAAAATGGCTGGAAACAAGATGATTCACGATAATGGAGGATATGATGGACAATGGAATGATATTCTTCATGAGAAACCAAATGAAATGGGATTTGGATGTCTAAACATCATTATTATGCAGAATCATAAATCTCATAATATGATCAATAAAGTAAAATATGGTAAGTTTCCTAACTCGGCTAATAAGAGAAAGATGGTGTTTCATGATATTCATAGAGGAAAGAAAGTTCAATTTCCCCTATGTAAATCATGTGGGAAGAGGCATCAAGGAGAATGTTTAAAAGGAACTAGAAGATGTTTTGGGTGTGGAAAAGAAGGAAACAAAGCCAGTAAGTGCAAAGGAAAAGGTTTAGTTAACACCAGGGATGAGGATAATGGTATTGCTACGACATCAAAAATGGTTAAATGTTTTAAATGTGGAATGTACGGGCATTATGAAAACAAATGCCCTAAGGGAAAGTCTCATGAAGTGAATTAGTATGGTCGTATGGGTAGTATTTATGTGGATGATGATGAAGAGACTACAAATGATATATGAGATGAAAGAATTGTTGAAGCTCAGTCAATGGTTTATGAATTTAGTGGAATGATTACATGTTTATCATGTGTAATGTTGTATAAGTAATCTCATGGTACTATGGAATAAAGAGACATCTAAAGATTGTTACACTATTGTCTTTCCTTGAGTTTTGAAAGTGTATGATTAATGTTACTAGTATCCATGAAAGGTTATTCAGATATTTTTGGAATGTAGATGATATGCGCATAATGAAGGGATAAGGAGAAAATTAAATGTTTGATAGTATTCATGAGCTCATGACTGATATAAGGAGAAGGTTATATCATGGTTTGAGTATATAGAATTTTTGGATTTTGGTATGTGGAAAGAGTTAACTTTTGACAGCATTCATGTTTTCACTAAGGTTTAATGGGTATTCATTTTTCAATAGAATACATCATTAAGGTGTTCAAATGATTGGAATGTGACCAACAAGATATATGGGGGATAAATTATGGTATTCACATGCTTGGTTGACTACATTTCAAGTAATCTTTTTCTTTATACTATGAGCTTGGACCGAAGTATTTTAGATAAGCCTAAAGATTGGAATGGATTATGTTAACCATAAGTTAGTATTGTATAAGGATATAACTTTTTTTGATATTATCTATGTGATGTTATAGTAATGCAGTTTTAGGAAAAGGACAACCTGCACGACGAGTGACATCCCATCGCATCGGACAAGGCTGTGGGAATCTAACCCACAACAGAAGTGCGACTGGCCTTTATCGCCTACCACTGGCCTACAGAAAGTCATTGTTTAGTAGAAACTAGTTTTATTATATTAAGTAGTATGATATATGAAGTATAAGTCCATTTTAGGAACTATATATAATTAATCTTACTATATATGGACTTATGTATTTTTTGATAACTTTTCTAACCTTTTGTTTTAGACAGATGGAATGACCCATCATTCTATCACATGATCTTATAACACATCACGAATGACAAATTCAACTTCATTTCTTTAATAGATGAAGTGGAAATTGTCCAAATAACGACAAACGGTGAGACTATACCAAAATCACGAAAGTATTTCTTCTATTTCCAATTTCATCAACTTTAGGGAAATGATCTTAACAACCAAAAATGTTGTCCTAGTGCTCTTATATCTGATGAATCAGATGGTACCTTAGATCGTCACAAATTTATGGCTTTGTGATTGCTGGATTTTCCATAGCCATGTTCTCTACCACTCTCCATCAGAACATGATGGTTAGATTTCTCTTCCATATCCATATTTTCACCTATGTGGAAACCCAGTGATTAGTTTATTTGGGTAACCGTTACATTTCATACTTCTATTTTTAAAGATTGGTTTTGGTATTCCTTTTTACGATGTGGGTTTATATTAAAGAAACTTTCGAATAGTAAACCATTTATATCCACGACGAATTTCGAGGGCGAAATTCATTTTAAGGGGGGTAGAATGTAACACCCCGAGATTTTATGAAAAATATTCTTTTTAATTTCATTATTGTCTTGTGTTGTACGCTTCACCAAAAGGATATTGCACAACACACATCCTTGACTTGCCTTTCATTACACGCAATCGCGACCTTCCTCGATATTGTGTGTAGTACACAATACCGAGTTTCACTAAACACCGATATGCTATTAAAATATTATTAAAACTAGCCGTTATGAATAATAATAACCACTTTTTGAAATTTTGTAAATTTTATTTTTCAAAATGGACTTCATTTATGGATTTGGAATATCGAAATAAGCTTAGGGTAAAATTTTGATACTTTTCAGATAACTTTCATTTTCTGATGAATAATGAAAATTACTAAATTTTAATTAAAAACAACCTTCTTAATAGAAATAATTAATAGTGATAAATTATTAATTTTATTGGTTTTAAAGTATATTTATAATATATTTTTACAATTTAATACAATTTTGGTTATTGGATGTAATTTCACATTTAAACCAGACATAAACAACTGTCAATCTTTTGATAGTTATTATCTCTTAAGAACACGCTATTTGTTTTGACGACGGGAATTAATTTTTAAATTAATTAATGCAACTGATATGTTTTGAATTTGGTAAAATAGACATCATTGTTTAATTCATAATATCAAATACATCTTAGGCCTAATTTTTTGTATTTTTCTGGAAACTTTCATTTTTTGATGAATAGTGAAACCACTAAGTAGTAGTTAAAAAAATGAATTTTTCATAAAACATAATTTTACCGATTTTGTGAGTGGAATTTCAAAAATCCGAGAGACACCATTAATGACAGTAAGTAAAATTTGGTTCAATGAGATGAAAATAATTTTTGGCGAATAATATCTTTTTACATTTTTTTACCACGGTTAAAAGTAAATAGGGTAATTAAGGGTAAAAATGATATTACAATTTCCCTAACACATGTCCTAATTCTATTGGACAAGTGTAATTAGACCAAAAAAAACCTTAGAAATAAAATATGACCATTTAGGCCCACTTGGATTAGATTAGGACATTTATTATTAATTTATTTAAAGAAGGGTTAAAATAGTTAAAATCAACGTTTAATAAGTAAAACATTTTTAATATGGGGTTATACATAAGATAAATTCGACTATAAATATTAATTAGAAAGAAAAAAATATTTCCTACATAATGGTATTTTATTTGTAATTTTTAGACATTAAATAATTTAATTTATTTATGACACAACGATGATGCAGTAATTATATTATTAAAGAAATATTGACATAATTGATGTTATAAATACCCAAATAAAAGTAATTTGAGACTTTTTATGAATTACACAAATTTTATAGGTTAATATGACATTTTAGTATTGATTTAATTAACTTGGTTCGATCTAATCATTCTATTATTATTTTCACAAAAATCAATTACTAAATAGTGTCAAAATTGACATAAAATAGTTTTTAAAACAAATATTATAATATTAATTTTTATTTTATTCCTAAAAATCTAAGGTTCAGCCAAATGACTTATATAAGGATAAATATTTTAATAATAAACAACTTGGGGTTCTTTTGCCTTGATATAGTATGTTTATTAACATTATAGTGTAAGAAAACAAGAAGACACGGTGAAAGTAAAATTATCTAACTTAAAGTTAAATCTAAATGATAAGGTTAAAATTGATACCTAAACTTGTCTAAATTCTATTGTATTAGATTAGTTCGACCCCTACACACCTTTTCTTCGAGATATATCAATTTGGAGCTATTAAAAACCGAATTTGACTTTATAATAAAATAATATGTTTTGTTATTCCAAAGGTGCCCCTCTCCTCCCTTATAAAAGGGCACCTCCTCCCCCTCTTCCTCACACCACTTTGAGCCTTCAAGCTCGGCCAAACCCTGAAAATTTCTCCTCTACATTTCCCTAGAAACATCCTAGAGGTTCTGGTCTTCTTAAAAGACCTATTTTAGTGCCCTAAAAGGAGGTCTCAAAGAAGCACTTCAAAGAAGAGGTAATGTCCGTTACCGATTATTTCATCTTTATTTCTTCTTCCACTTCTTCTTATTTAGTTGTTTCATTATTAAGTAATAACATCAGTATCACTAATATACTTATATGTTATTATAAGTATGAAACAACCCTATTTCACCATCTATCCATCCTACGGAAAATGAAATCACCGCGCGTGCGTATGTACGGAATACCGTCTCCACGCTGTGGTGTAATCTATTTTCCACCACCACCTTACATGGATGGGTATAATGGTGTAAATAATAACTATATATGATTATTGTAAAGTGATATTGATTCTGAAATATTATACATACACTCAAATACAATTCCACAATCATGAGAATGATATCATCGCTCGTGCGTACGTACGGACTACCGTCGCCACGACGCGATGAGATTCATTCTCCACGTTAACCATTCATCAATGATTATAAAGTATATATAATAAGTAATCATGAAATATATGACATAATAATGATACTGGATTTATGTGTATATATATGTATGTCATCTACTTAATTCCATTCGACTCAATAAGGAAACGAAAACAGCGTTCATACGTACGTACGGCCTACCGTCTCCATTAACGGTGTATTTCATTCCATTTACTGATCTATTATATATATATTTATATTATGATTATATATTATATATAAATCATGTTTTATATTCTGGAATTAATTAATCATGATCTAAGTAATCATATTAATAATTACAAGTCAAAACACGGACGAAAAATGAAACAATTTTACCCAAAACACTCTTTAACATGGAATTTACAAAAGAACGGGTAATATAAAATCATAAGTGAAACATATATGATATCATAATAATGAGTATGATTCAGGAATAAGTCAATGACATTATTTAAATCGCTATATAGGAGGTTCGGACACTTACAAAGAAAATCAGACTTAAGGTAAGGGAAATATCACAATCTCATTTTTATCCGAGATTGTTTATTCTTTGAAATTTACTGGGGTGTATTTTATCATCCTCATCCATGTTTCCTCAATATTTAATATTATTTCCATCCACCTACAATTTTTGAAATCCAATTTTACCCTTTGGTGAGTTTTTAGTAAAGGATATGAAAGGAATCTTTTGTCATTTTTCGTACAAGTACTTTTTGACTTTTCCGACAAAAGTATGAAGAATGTTTTTTTTAACTTATACGGCATGAATGGATTTTTATAACATTATTTCCAAGAATCTTACTTTACAAGTTTTCAAGTTTATTTTTAATCAACTTCTTTTAGTTTAGAATTGTATGACATGTTAAGAGAGGAAAAGTGTTTTTAAAGTAGAAAGGCTGTTTTCCTCAAGAATGGAGTTCAAGTGTTTTATCAAAATTATATTCCATCTAAGATAATAAAGTGTTCTGTTTATATCCCTATTATTAAATTGATTTTATTATTTTGTGATGGAAATATTTTTATGAATTCCTTTATTTTATTTAATTTTTTTTATGATGTCATGTTGTTTAGGAATCCCATTTTTACTACATGGGTTATGCAATGATGTATGATATATGATTTTGTGGCACACATAAGAATGGTATCATTATGAGATGGGTGGGACCTATATCTCCCTCCAATGAATTGGGTAAAGATTTTATATCTCATGAGATAGACATGGCTGGTACGGTAGGTTATACCGGTTCAGTGAAACAAGACTGAAACGAGGGTGACTCAGTTCAGAAATGGACTTTGTCCACTAAGATAGTCTTGGAAATGAGTATTGACTAATAAGATATGATTCTATATGATTATGTGTGTATGACACAAAGTTTCATGTTTTAAGTTATTATTATTGGGATTTCATTTCACTGATATGATTTATCCCATGTTATGAAATCATGCTCTCTTTTGCAGGTTAAGATTTCCAAAATGTTATGTTCTTATGAAAATGATGTGATTGATATTTCTTTTTTTTACCCTTACTGAGCATTTGAGCTCACACTTTTATGTTTTCTTTTCCACAGGATATAAAGAATGGTTTTAGGTAAAAAAATAAGATCTTTATGAGAGATGTTGAAGATCATTCACCACGATTAGAAGATTATATTCCGAGTTTCCAAAGACACTAAACTATTACGGTCCTTGTGTGTGTGTTTTTGTTATGTACTATGTATTCCGCAAAAGTAATGTAATGTCCATGTACGTCAAGATTCAGGTCTCTACAGAACTTAAATATAAATGATAAATTCTAGAAAAATAAATTTATCCCCTTTTGGGATTACCAGAATGCAAAGAGATAAAAGTAAAAAGTTTAAGGAGAGAAGTTAATAATAAAAATACAGAAGCTTCAATAGAATATAAGTCATAGGATTACATCTAAAAAATAAATACAAGGGAAAAAATAATCCCAAAAAAAGATTAATAATACTTAGAGTCACTCGACTCTCTAAGGGGTGAAGTAAAAATAATGAATTTTCGTTTTCTAGAGGTTGGGGGAATTGATGAAGAATCTGATGGTTCAAATATAGTGGTTGTAATTTTCCAAATCACCACTAGTCTATGATTGTTAATTTCTTCTGTTGGTGACATACGGGTCAACTAAAGCTAAGGAGGAAGAGGTTTAGAGGATGTTTCATTATTGAGGGATGGCCTTGGAATGTTTTATATGTAATAACATCTATCCCAGATAATTAATTTAATGTCTTTATAATATTAAAAAAGTTCATGATTATGTTTCCACCTATCTCCATAGCACTAGAAACATATTTATTCTCTTAAATAAACAACTTTATAATAGTATTCATGACTTTATGTTGGTAAACCTATTCATTTAAGACACTAGTGAAAATATGAGTTTTCATATTATCAGTTAAAAATATAATGTGATAATTCTACTCATTCTTTATATATATTCTACAAAGATTGTACATAGAAGATTAAGTGATAGTTTATCTATCACTTTGGGATTCATTCAAACACTCACATACCACATCATATATATTTTCATCATGATATATAATTTTCCATATATCCTCTAGATGAGATGTATGAGGATAACCCAAGATGGAAAGAAACATATCTCTAATTATAGATCTGGCCACTTAGACATCCACAATGGAAGAAGGAGGTGGAGGAGTGGATGTAGAAGAAATAAACTATAGAATTCTATCCATCCTCTACATATTAGATTACTGACTAGAAGAAAAACTGGAACTCATCTCCTCTATAATATAATTCAATGTTCACCATTCATCATCCAATATTATATTAACAATAAAAACATCTTGAATCTTTAAAATCATTTTTGGATGAATGTGCAAAGTGAATAGATCAATGATATGACAGGTATCGTCATCAATAAGATGAGTAACTATAGGGGCATGAGATATAAGAATGACAATAAAATAAGAATGTAGCCTCTCTTTGATGGTGTAAAAACAAACTCTAGTAACATAATATTAATTTATAGAGGAAAAAACAGGAATAGGTGAAGGTATTCTCTTAGTAATAGGCATGACAGACTCTATATACCTTGATTTAGAAGCTGCTGCGTTATAAGGAAAATCTTAAAGCTCACAAACCCCATAAATCCTCTCCATAAGAGATCTATTTTAATCATTTCCAATAATAACTATGATAAAAGTTACAACATGATCTACATCAATACTATGATCATTATCACTATAAAAAAATTCATCTCATGCATGATGCAAAATTTCAAGTAGCTAATATCAAGGAGAATGCACCGTTGGATACAGACCCATATATAGCTAAGAGAAAAAACTCACCCTTATGAATAGACATTTGGATAGAATAACATGGGGATTCCTCCAACTTAATTGGTGCCCTCATATAGGATCTGAGAGAAGAAGCATCATTATCATTTAGAACTAAACCACCTGGTATCTTTATATACCTTGATGAAACTGAAAAAATAAAATAAGGATGATGTGACTTATTCCAATCAACACTATCACAATAATTTTCATCAGCGAAGTCATGAAAAGATTCTAATTTTTGTGGTTCATCAAAATTACCATCATCACCATTATCTCAATTATCATAATCATACACTTCCATAACTTCTTTAGTTGTTTCATAAGAACTATGAATATACTCTTCTATTGAGATTTTTGTATCCACTTATTCACTTTCACTCAAAGAGGTCCTCTCTAGAAATGGAAACAATGGATGGGATATTAGGTCAAAAATATATATGTACTCTTGACCACATCTGGGAAACTCCCCTATTAAATGTAAATATTCACTTCCTCTTCTTCAACTTCATATTCCATTATATATTTTACTTCATCATCAGAACAATATGCAATCTGATATGGATCCAATCTAGAGTGTGTTATATTTTTAGGTCTGGTAGATTGTTCAACTGGATTAAAATCCCCATTCATATTTTCATTATGATCCCAGAATTTATTTATCCATGTTTTTATGTTTTCTTTGATTCATTTATAGGTATTTGTTCTTAAGAAAAAATCAGTAGAACATTCCACTATTTCTGTATTGTACTCAATAAATCCATTAACTTCCAACATGGTTCATATCATACAATAATAAATAATAATATTTGATCTCGAAGAGGACATTTACATATATAACATGGGAAACACAAATATATAAAAAAATAAATTTTATACCCTGTTTTTATAATGAATAATATAAAAACATCATGAAACCTCATTGTATTGAGTAAAAAAGATATGGAAGATTGTTGTGAAGATAGATGGTAATGAGATAAGCAAAGTTGAAATAGTTAAAAGGGTAGGTGTTAGTGAGAGATATAGAACTAATTTGTTTTTGTCCAAATTTATCATTTATGGACTTGAAATAAAAAATATAATAAAATACCATGAAATAAATCTAATTATAATTTTAACACAAAAAATAGAACTGGATGATCATATGATGGTAAATAACCAATGGTGGCTTCCCAAATGGTGGATCACCTAACAATGGATCGCCAATGGTGGATTAACCAATGCTGGATCAACAACGGTGGATCACCAATAATGGATTTCCCAATAGAGAATCACAAATGGTGGACTAATTAAAAAAATTTATGAGTCTTAATTCATGTTTGAGATATTTAAATCTCTCATAATTCAATGGACTTTCCAAAGTACCATCAAGCTGATGTTCAATACCTACAAGTTCTATATTTATATCACCACATAGAAAATTATAACTAAGAAAGTGATCTATTGCATCGATATGATATGTCCTAGAATGAGACAAAGGATTCTCCGAAACATTTATTAAACTTGTGATGTAAAAATTTATTGAGATATGTCTTAATGGATATCCATTTGAGAGAAAAGTGTGTTTCATCAATAAAATCAGTGCACAAAAACTTCCTTCTTCTTTGTATTCAACGTTAGAAGTAGACAATACAACATAATTTTTCTTCTCAATACATCAAGATACTAGAGAATTTCGCAAAAGGTGACATGTTCCAGAGGATCTTATTTGATATTACATACATCCACAAAAATACACATCTGAATAATTAAAAAATTAAAATTCTAGTCCAATAGGATAGAAAAATACTAAATTGGTTATATATTTGAGGTATTTGAAAATTAATTTATATGAAAATTAATTTATATGAAAATAAATGATATTCCATGATATTTTCTTAAAAAAGGGAACTCATAAACATTGTAAACAAAATATCATTATAAAAAAAGTTAAGTATACCAAGATTCCAATAATACCATTGTAACTGGTTTGATTCAATAGAATTCCTATTTCATCATGAGCTATCATATATGTGGTACTCATGGGAGTATCACTACTTTTATTTTCACCTGAAACAAAACATTTTAGATGGTATTTAGTGTACTTAATTGGATTTATAATATCCTTTTATATGGAAAATTATGAACCTAAAGAAATATTTTATGTTCTCTCATAAAACTCATTTCAAATTCCCATTGCATAATTCATGAAAAAATAAATTAACAAATAATTTTTAGAAAACCAAAAATAAAAGCATCAACATAAATTTTAACTACTAAACCATATTTTGAAATTACTTATATAAAATTAATGGAATAATGAATTCCATTAAAAAAATTAAAAAATAGAAAATAGTTGATCATATCATACCAGACTCTTTGAGACTATTTTACACCATATAAATCATTTTTTAATTTTAAACATTATTTTGAAAATGAGGATTTTGAAATCAAGGGGACATTTCAACAAAAACATTGACAACTATATAACCCTTTAAAAATGAACTCCTAAAATCCATTTGATTTAATTTTTCATCCAAATGTGTGTCATAATAAATTAGTAATGAAATAGATTCATTTCTAGTCACTGGTATAAAGTTTTCCTCGTAGCCAATACCCTCTTATTGACAATATCCTTACACAACCGGTGCTTCTTCCTTTCAAAATATAGTTCCTTACTCATCAACATTGTTTCTAAACACCTAATGAATTCCAATAGTTAGAGTGTATTTTGGTCTATGTACTAGTTCATAAAAACAATCCCATTCAAAATGTTGACATTCTTCTTATATTTCTTTATCCCGCAATTCATTATTAATTGCATCATTGATGTTCTTATGTTCATGAATTGATAAGTATTCTTGATGTTTGATCTAATTTCTGAGAGAATATATCATTTCCGATAATATTTATAGGTCTCTAACTATATCATATATAGTATGGTATCTATGATTCTTAACAATTCTATTAAATATGTTTTGGGCATCTCGTTGTCTTATACATGTTTAGGTTTATGTTGTTCCTCAAAACAAGAATAATTTTCTACTTTTTTAACTAAATTGTTAGAATGTTTGGCATTGATATTAATATTTGTAAGATCATATTTATAGTTTTTTAAAGGGGTATTGGGATTATTTGGATCTATTTCATCAAATTTGACATGAATAAATTCTTCCATAATTATTATAATTTTATTTAAGACCAAATATTGTTTTCATGAAGTTTAATATCCAAGGAAAATTCCTTCATTACTCATGAAAAAAACCTACCATTATAATCCTTAATATTATGAATAACGACTTTCATACAAAAAACATTAATGTAATTAAACCATTATTTTCTAAAACACCATAATTCATGTTGATTTTTCTTTAAGATATGTCTATTTAACACTATATTGACTCCTTAAAATGTTGTATTTATAGCTTCATGAAAAAATAAATGGTTGGTCATACTCATTTAGCAAGGTCTGGCAATTTGAAGAAGAGTTATAATTATCCTTTCAAAAACTCCATTATTTTGTGCAGTCCTAGGAGCATAAAAGATATGATTATATCCATTTTTTGAGAAAAAATATCCAAAGAATTTATTTTTAAACTCATGATGATGATCACATCTCAAGGTCTTTATTTAATGTCGACTATGATTTTCTAAATAATTATCATATTTGGTAAAATAAGAACTTGGTTCAATTTTTTATGATAAAAAGAATATCCAAGTATACCTATAGAATCTTTCTAAAAGAAGATAAAAATAGTGATTTCCATTTAATTTATAAAATCTACAGGGTCTAAACAAGTTCATGTGAACCAACTATAGGGGTTGAGAAGATAAATCCTTACTCTTTGATTATTATAATATTTATGATTCTTCCCTTCTTGACTTGAGTTATAGACATTATAAATTTGGAATTATATTTTAGGTAGATATTATACTAACCCATTCCTAGTGATATTTCTATGTGAATGAATATTGTCATGTATAATTGTTCTATGTAATATCCAAGAAACATTTTTGAAGGCACATAGACAATAAATATTCTGATTAAATAAAAAATCTAAACTAATAGCCTAAGCATTATCATTTCATGAAGAAGTAAAAAATTAAGATTTTTTTAAAAAAAATTAATATTTATTTTTAAATTTAACATGAAATCAATCATCACATTTCTGTGATATACCATATAGGATATACATTAACCTACCTTCAAATAGAATATTATAAATTAAATAAATGTTAGAATTGCCGATTTGGACTAGGACAACTATTACTAATTTTACATTATCACCAAAAGTGATAAGTTAACCATCCACCTTGATTAGGTTCTTAAAAAATGAATAATCTTTAGCCATGTGTCTAGAACAATGGCTTTCTAGGTACCATATGTTTTTACAATTGATTTCAATATAGGCATCCTATAAACAAATCTTACACAAAAAGTGAATTTGTTACCAAAATTTTATTGAGTCATGAAATGTTAGTAATCAAGGCTTTAGGAACCTATAATTGTCTTTAAAATTATTACTATAAATTGATTTTTTACTATTGTAAATAATTTTCTATTGGGTTTATAGGAATAAAAACAAGTAAAATGTTTTACATATCTTGAATTGGGAATAATTTTTTAATGATTCTTCTTTGTATAGGTTGATATCCTATTCCAATAGTGCATTTGGTAGAAGTTTCCATTCCATGATTTTGAGTAGGTGTATTTCAACCATTTTTAAATATTTCCAGACATTTCTTTATTTCGTTATTACATAACTATAACTCATTAATTTTTTTAATTATAAATTTTTTTATCTTTCTTAATACTAAAATAAGTTTAAAACTCGCCGTTAAAGAATGATACTTCTTTAAAATTTAATATTTTTGTTTAATATCATTAAACGTATCATCTAGAATATTAAGAAATTAAAAAATTTAATTATTATACATATTATCATAATTTTATTCATCTTTATAATGATTATATATATCAATAGGAGAAGCAAGAAAAATATTAAATAACTCATATGTTTTTTTCATAAAACACATGTTAGCTCTATCATGATTATCCTCTTGAGTTGGTTCTGAATAAGTTGATATTTATTATGATTAACTAAAAGTTTATCTCATGGAATTATTATATCCCTTCTATATATAATAACAATTATTCATAAATCAAAGCATACAAAATTAGACATTGACATAATCATATTTTTACACTTGTAATAAACTATCTCATTTATTGTATCATATTTCTTTCAGTCATTTCACCAATTTTATTGATTTTCATATTTTACTTTATAATTGGGTTTTCTAAATAAATAATTTTTTTTAGGAAATTTTTTAATATTCAATCCAAGTGGGTTATCTCTTTATCATTTTTAGTATGTGACTCTTCATCACTAGAATAGTAATATTCAATATTCATTTTTAGTATTGATGAAGTTTTTTTAAAGGATACTTATTTTCTTTTGGTCCATCCTCTTCTTCTCCATTTACATTGTTTTTTTCTCATACATCATCATCTTTCCTATTATCTATTTAACATGTAACATTCTTACATCACATGATTCACTAATTAAAACTGAAGTTCCTCTTCCTCTATCTCGTAGACACCTCAAGAGGCACATGACATTATATTTTTCATAAATATGTTTTCCAAAAGAATATTTCTATTCATGATCTCATTAATCCTGAGATACAAATCAAAAAAAATTTCATCATGTTTTTTATTAAAATTATAATATTTAATATTATATAAATTTATTCACATTTTTTACATTATAAGTTCCTACTTGAGAAACAACTGATGGATCATAAATTTCAAATAAATTAGAACAGGAAGAAATTATTATAATTTAAACATATTCCAAAGCACAATACAATGAATTCATGGATTTAAAATAATTATTATAAGTGAATTTAGTAGTATACTACCATGAATCTCTATCCGTTTTATGTAATTTCTTTTTTTCTATGAGAACCGTCAAGAGTTCAAAACCCATTATTTGAAGAAGTATTTTAATTTTTATTTTAAACTGAGTAAAATTTCAGACATTAAGATATGGGGGCCTTTTGGTAGTTATATCATCTTATATTTTATCTACAATTATTGTTTTTTAAATAATATAAATTTAAAAACTTTGAATGGCAACTAAATCATAGTTGAAATTACATTCTAAAATCCCTTGATATCAAATATTGGTTGAAGTGGATAACTCGAGTGTGTGAGGCATTGAGTTCCCAATAATCAATTCTATTAAAAATTATTAGAAAATACCTATATTTATTTATAAACTATATAGTGAATAAAAGCTGTATAATTTTATAAGTATGAACTTTCAAAAGATTTATCAATGTGGGTTTAGGGATCAATTAAACCAATATTTTAATTTACATTATCTTTTGAAACCAATTTACATAATAAAATACTATATATAAGTAGAGGTTATTATTAACTATAAAATTATATTTTTTTATAGATTAATGAAATATAGTTTTATCATTGAAATAAAGAAAAAAACTAAAATATCACACTGTGGAATAAACAAGGGGTTCAGTTTCATGTAGAGACATAAATTCTTCCACTTGGAAATCACCCAATGATAAAAAGATTATTATAACAATAATATGATCCGTAAACATTAAGGTACACAAAGGACTGCACAAAGGCTATCTATGCTCAAAGCCTCTTCTATAGTTATACATGGGATGAAAAATAACATATGTCATACATGACCGCTTCAATAGTTGTTGTGGGTATTAAAAATATATAATGTGTGAGAGAGTGTGTCTAGAACAATTTAGTAAAATTAGAACAGTTAGTGATAAAATATATAAAGAGTAAAATATCACACTACTCATAAAAAAATTATAAAATAGTTATAGAAAATGAATTGATTGAAAGCTATGCTGCTACACGGTCTGAATATATTGATATGATCGATGGTACTAATATTTTTCTTAGTGATGAACTTTAACATGTTTAATTGAATTATTTAAATAATATAGATGTTTAGAGATATTTTTCTTACCATTTTTTGAATCTCTGAAAAATTTATACATTGTTATCTCAATTTAGTGTATGAAGGGTGCCTGATCTTCTAAATATTATACCCTTTCACAGTCACGTGTATTCCAGAATATATGTGGGGTTTACTAACTCCTAGGTAGTATCACGCATAAGGGAAACATCCATAATATTTAGTTTTAAAGTGAAAATATCTATAAAATAATAATAAATATACCTTGAATCCTTATACATTGTAGAAAATTCAGAAAACTATGAATTAGTCTTCAATGTACTCATAGAGTGGTTAATAAATAATCATTAAAATATCCACGTGATACTTACTGCATTAACTCCCATAAACTATCCATTGGAATCATTATGTTTTAATTGATACATAAAACATTAATTGGAGAAAATACAACATTCGATAATCTTGGATGTTATCACTGATCAACAGTAGCACAAGTCATCCTTCGTACATTAGGCGATACCACATATATTAATGGAACAGTTTAACTAACAATAGCACATGTCTAGAGGTTTCATGTCTGGTGGTATAATATATGGTAGTAGCCCTTTAGGTAGTGGAATAGTTGAACTAATAGTAGCACAATCATGATAGTAGTTGAGCTCCAGTGGAAGAAAAAATATATCAGTAACACTTTTGAACTAACAGTGGGACATGCGAACTAATGTGGATCCTCTATGAACTTATCAAATTTTATGTATAATATTATATAATTTCATAAAATATAATCCTCATTATAATCATAATAAACCTGATTAGTGAGCATTAAAATAAGGATTTTAAAAATATTTTTCAAATATTTATTTCTAGATATGGAATAAGACTAAATATTGTTTAATGATTAAATATGTACTTTTCTAAAAAGTGTCTTGGTCACGTATTTCAAACATAATTTTAAAATAATTCATGAACATTATAGAAAATTAATTTGAAAAAATTATTTAAAAAATTTTTAAGCAGGAAGATCAAATTTTGCAAGTAGGTTCCTTTTAGTTTTTGTCAATATGAATAACAACCTTAATAAAATTTATATCCTCAGTAAAGGGTAAATAAAAATACGCCATGTTAATACTAAATTATAAGATTACTATTTTTCATTTTAATTTCTTTTTAGAGGAATTAATTTCAAAAAAATTAACATTATGTTCAAAATTGTAATTATTTTAGGGACACGTGTCATTCAAAATCACCTATGTAATTTTTAAGCGAAAGAAAAGTAAAAGATCTCTCTCTTTTACATTTAAATTGCCATTATGTGTCCATATAGAGATAAATGAAATTTATGAATGACTATAAATGGATATGTTGATAATAATGAAATTATTTTTACTATAGAAATTAATTTATAATTTTTAATAATTATATAAATACATTAAATTCTTATGCAACACAGACATAGTTTTTCTCTAATTAATAAAAAATAAAACAAATGAATTTTAATATATACAAATTAATAAAATTTGAATGATTTATATTATTCTATAAATTATATAGATAAATATTAAATATTACTATATTGTTTAGGGATTACATTCAATTTCAAAATTTTTCTTTATATCTTTTAATTCTAATTGAATAGTGTCAAAATTCCATTGATATTATTTTACAAAAATTATATTTTATAAAATTATTTAAGATTCATAATAATCATTAAATTTGACAAGGTTGATTATATATGGTCTAAAAATGTCACTATTTTCAATATAGAATCTAATTTTCACCTTATATGGAAATTTTAACCCAATCAGTGTCAGAAATATGTTATCATAGTTAATGTTATAATAGGTTAAAAATATTGGTAAACCAAAAGATACTATTTAAAACCCCATTTAAACCTATAAAAATTTCTTTTTTATGGTATTTAAATACAATAAAATATTATCTTTTAATTAAAATAATATTTGTTGAATTTGGTCTAAAATTTTACTTTTTATGTTTTAGACTTTCAAGAAATCCACTGAGTGTTCTTCCCCTCAATTATAAAAGGGAACAACAACATTCCCTCCATTAGAATAAAATTATCGTTTCATTAGGAGAAACACCTGGAAAATTATCTTCCACACTCCCCTATACACATTAAAGACATTTTTTCCTTCCATAGTGACTCGTCCTAGAGCCCTTAATATGAGATCTTAAGAAGTTATTTCAACTAAGATTTAATTTCCTTAACTGATCAATTTATTTTTAATTATTTTTTTACCTAAACTAAAGATCTCATAATTTTCATAAACCAAATAATTCAGTATAATTAATGTACTTATATTTTATTATAATAGTGAAATATCCTATAATCAAACTCATTCAATAAAATAAGAAGTGAATGTATCACTTGTAGAAACGTACGACTTACCATCTCCACAGAGAGACCCAATTAATTTTCCATACCCATATTTAATGGATAGTTATATTTAAGGGTTAAAATATATTTCATATTTATGACAAATATATTCTTTTTTAATGATAATATCTTATATAGCTTTCTACCATTAAATCCTTTGTGAAAAAATAAATTTTCTTATGCCTGCATGGAGGCTACCACCTCCATGATGTGATATTATATTTTTATCATTTATATTTCACGTGGATGGTAAAAATAATGAATTTAATGAATATATTACATATATATTTGTTATAATAATGATTCTAGAAAGGTTATTTTTTATTTATCTTTCTTTCCTTCCAACCTTAAAAATTGGAAAACATTGTTGAGGTGACTGTAGAAATTAGTATCTCCATTATTGGTGTAATTGATTTGTATATCTCTAAATTTAATTGTTGAATCCAATCATATAAATATAATGTAAATATATGATATTTATATCACGATTAAATTTCTTGATATTATGGAACCATGATGAGATTTTAAGGACCCGAATTATCAAACTAACGTTTTTATGATATAAGAAAACAATTAACATTAGGAAATAAAAAATTTAATAAGTTATTATTAATAATTAGATGTTAAAATGTAAAATAGAATAATATATGATATTATAAGTCTATAAATTATTCTGTAAAAGATTTATTATAAATTTATATTTAATATAAATTATGGTATAGTGCTTTTGGAGAAAGTCAAACTCATGGTAAGGGTTTACAATATCAAATTATCTTCCGTAGGACACATGTTATGTTATATAGCTCTCTTACTTTATTATGTTTTTTTACAGCCCCATTGAAATGATATATAATTAATTCCAATATGATCCTAAAATTTATTGTTTCATTACATTATATTGTATCATGGAGATTAGGATTTAAAGGATACCAAAGCAATATGGGTTTTATGTTACAATCTCATTATTTATCATGATTGTCTATGGTTATGTTTTGGATGATGAAATCATACGATATACCACTCAAGATACCCACTAATTTAATTATCCACTACCTTTTTTTAGGAATACCTTTTCTCATATTTTTCTGACCTAAATTTACTAGGAGACTGAAAATATATTTTTATGTAAAAGAAAATGTATTTCTCTATTCGGTAAAAAATATTTTTTATTCCAAAACCATGTTTTCTAAAAAAATCAATAATATTTATAAAATTACACTCATATTTGTTTAAAATAATCTTTACCCATAATTTATTTTTTTTGAAATTGGTTTATATTTAATATTCTTTTTAATTTTCAAAATGAGGAACTTTTGATATCTTATAATGGTTTGAAAGGAATTTTTTATTTTAACTAATAAGACATGAAAAACTTTTATACCTTTATGACCATTCTATACTATGAAGCTTCCATTACATGATATAATGGTTTGTTTCATTGAATATTTTTTCTATAATATTTTTTAATTTTTTAAATTTTATATAATTGAAATCAATGTGAAAATATTGTTTTCCCATGAAATATTCGAAGTGATATGTTAAGGAATTTTTACCTAAGATGACATAATTTGTTTTTATTAATGATTTACATACAATATGATCTAATTATACCAGCCTTAGTATTCCTATGGATGGTTTATATAAATTATGTAATGATGTATATGAAACCATCTATATTTCCATTAATTATTCTATGCTGAAATGATGAAATGTTTATGAAACCCATTTAACATCCAAGGGTTATGATATGAAGAAAAATTTATTAAAACCATTTCATTTTCTAGGTTCTTATATGATTAATTTTATTTGATTTTATTGAATTGATTTTTTGATTTTCATTATGTGTAAATTGGTAAAAAAAATACCCCTCTAATGTATTATGTAAAATAGATATCCTATGATATAAACAGGTCTGGAATGGGGATTGACCCATGCACATTATGTGACTCTATCCACTATGTTAGTCTTGTGTGAAAATTTTTACCACTAAAATGGTTTGTGGAGTGAACCAAATATTTTATGATAGTCAAGGAAGTGATCCTTGAATACAATGTAATATATCTTCTATAGTTATGTGTATTCCACAATTCTATAACTTATATAATTATATGATCTAATTGATCATGTTATTTGATTATTTTATGATTCCTTACTTATTAACTACCATGATTTATTCCACTATTAAATATTATGATAGATGATATGTAGGATATTGTTTTAAAATTTTATGATCATGTTCTCCGAACCTTATTCTCATGTAATGATTATGTGATCATTGATATATCACGTGTTTACCCTTTCTGAACA